>OX415254.1:59209058-60535354 GCA_948329865.1 Linaria vulgaris | reverse complement strand
CAGTAATGGTTTTATTGAACTTTAGATACCATTGCCTCGAAGCCTGTTTCAGTCCATAAAGTGATTTCTTAAGTTTGCAGACCATGTCTTCCTGACCTTCAATAATGAAGCCTTCAGGTTGACGCATATAGACTTCTTTTTGCAAGTCTCTATTAAGAAAGGCGGTTTTCACATCCATTAATGAGCTACTAATGCCAAGATAATTCTAAGAGAGTCTTTTCTTGACACAGGAGAAAAGGTCTTAGTTTAGTCAATGCATTCTTTCTGATTAAAACCTTTGGCTACAAGTCGAGCTTTATAACGTTCAATATTTCCATTATAGTCGTGTTTGGTCTTGAAGACCCACTTACACCCGACTGCTTTGTGTCCTTGAGGCAATTGAACAATGTTCATTTTTATCCATAGATTTTATTTCATCATTCATGGCATCAATCCATTTATTAGAATTAACGCCTTTAATTGCTTGTTTGTATGAAATTGGGTCTTTAAGAATCCCAATATCAGATTCAACTTGATAAAGCAAATAATCATCGAAAATAGCAGATCTCCTCTGACGAGTTGATCTTCTTAATGCAGGTTCATCTGGTTCTTCATCAATATGATCATTATTGGCAATAATCTCATTGTGGAGTTGTGTATCATTATTTGGATGCTCTTCATTGTCTAAACCTTCGACAACAGGAAGATTCCCAACATCTTTAGGAAAAGAGGGTGAAGGGATAGGCACCCTTATTTCTTGAATGATTACATCTTGTCTTTTATCACTACCACTGATTTTGCCATTCTCATAGAATCTAGCATTACCTGTTTTTACAATTCTCGTATTATGGTTAGGACAATAAAACATATATCCTTTAGACTTTTCTGGGTAACCAATAAAGAAACCACTAATCGTTCTAAAGTCTAATTCCTTTTCATGTAGGTTATAAATTCGTGCTTCAGCTGAGCATCCCCAAATTTGAAGATGTTTTAAACTAGGTTTCCAGCCCTTCCATAGTTCAAAGGGGGTCTTTGGAACTACTTTGCTAGGAACTCGGTTCTAAAATATATACAGCTGTTCTTAAGGCATACATCCACAAGAATATTGGTAAATTAGCATGACTCATCATAGACCTAACCATTTCCATATAAGTACGATTTCACCTTTCAGCTACACCATTTTGCCATGGAGAACCATGTGTAGTATATTGAGAGACAATTCCAAGATTTTGGAGAAGTTTTGAAAAAGGTCCAGGATGTTGTCCTGTTTCATCATACCTTCCATAAAATTCACCACCTCTATCTGACCTTATGATTTTCACTTTTCTATCTAATTGCATTTCGACTTCAGTAATGAATAATTGTACAACATTCACTGACTGAGATTTTTCATGCAATAAATAGAGATAACAATAACGTGAAAAATCATCAATAAAGGTAATGAAATACTTTCACCACCAAAAGTTGGAATGTCAAAAGGTCCACAACTGTATGTATTGTTTCAAGAAGCTGGGTACTTCTTGTGGCTCCTTTCTTTGTGTGTTTTGTTTGCTTACCCTTAATGCAATCAACACATACTTCATGATTAGTAAAATCAAGACTTGGAAGAATTTTATCTTTTACTAATCTCTTGATTCTTTCACTGGAAATATGTCCCAACCTTTTATGCCACAAGAAATAAGAGTCGTTTTTAGACGACTTATGTTTTGTTTCACCATTAGTATGCAGGGTGAGATGAGTTTCAAAAGATTGAGTAGGGTGAGATGAGTTTCAGAAGATTGAGTAGCAAGATTAAATCAATAAAGACCATCAATTAGAATTCCAGAACCAACATAATCAGAATTCAAAATTAAATTAAAACAACCATCTCCATGATTAACTTTAAAACCACAACTATCAAGTTTGCTTACTGAAACTAAATTACGAGAAATAGAAGGAACATAAAGAGTTTGAAATAGATCTAACTAAATCCACTATCTAAAATGAGACGATAAGTTCCAATAGCTTCAACTGGGACTTTGTCTCGGTTTTCCATGAATAAGAAGTTTTCACTTGGGTTTGTGGTTTGGGTCGTAAGAAATCCCTGCATGGAATTTGAAACATGAACATTAGCACCAGAATCAATCCACCAAGTATGAGGAGAAACATAGGAATTATTTGATTCATAAAAACTTACGAAACCCATAGGTTTACCTTTCTTTTCGAGCCATCCCTTCGTTTATGGAAATCTTTCTGAAAGTGTCCAGTCTTTTTGCAAAATTTGCACTGTCATCTTTCTTTGTCCTTTTCTCTGTTGGTTGATTAGAGTCATTCATTCTGGGTGGTGATCTTTTATGGCTTGAGTTGTGCCTTTTCCCAGCTTTAGATCCAGCTCCTTGGACAAAGTGTGCAACCCTAACACCTTGTTTGTTCAGCCTGCCCTCCTCTTGAACCAATTTGTTAGCCAATTCATTAACAGTCCACTTTTCCTTAATAGCGTTGTAATGAATTTGGAAAGGTCCGTACTGCGGAGGTAAAGAATTTAAAATAAATTTGACGAGAAAAGAATCATCCACCATCATTTCTAAATTACTTAACTTAGCTGCATGGTTCGTCATCTCAATGCAGTGGTCATGCATAGAGCGTGTGCCATCAAACTTCGTCGTTGTAAGTTCTGCCATAAGTGTCCCAACAGGAGACTTGTTTGCAGTCTTAAAGCGTTCTTCTATTGAGGTTAAGTAACCCTTAGCATTTACTGGTGTGGGTAGGGAAGTTTTGATGTTGGCAACAATTGTCATTCGTAAGAACATAATGCTTAGTCTATCAGACTTCTCCCAAGATTTAAGAAGAACCTTTTGTTCAGTAGTACTTGTATCCGTAACGGGATCTGGCTTCACAGTTGTGAGAGCCAAATCCAAATCAAGTACCCCCAAGGTGAATTCAACTTTCTCTTTCCATTCTGAGAAGTTGGTTCCCGTGAGAAGTGGGACAGCTGAGACGCATGATGACAATTGTGCGGGAAAAATTGTTGCAATTTATCGAGATATAAAATTATTAATTGAGGTGTAAGACATAAACAACACATAATTTTTGGAATATTTACGACAAGAAAATGTAGTGCTCATGTGGGCAGTCACTATAAAGTCTACACATAATACATTAAGCGTCGTAATATTCAATATTCTTGATTTAAGTAATATACTAACTTTAATAAAACATTGGAAATCTGTGGATTTCTTTGGTTTACATATATATTACTTATTTTATTATTGAAAATTAATATGATTTTTGATTGCCTGTGGGTCAACCAATTAATTCATAAGGTTCATCAACTATCTTGATAATGGTAGTATAATTTGTGATTTGAAAATCTTTTATCTTTTAGTGTTAAAGTCACTGTGGTGATCTCTAACCTTAATAAACGTAATTTATTACGTTAAATTCCTTAACATGAAGGAATTGTTCTTATAATATTGATGGATATTGAGTTCTGAAGTGGAATCGACTTTGCCTTAGGTACATTATGATAGATTCTGTAATACCTTTATCACTATATTTAAGGAAGTAAAAGCTTTAGCTATACTAAGTAATTTCCATATCAATATCTCTAAGCTAAGGTAACGTGATTATGATCATCTCATACTAACTATAAACTCGAGTAAATAAAATAAGGCATGTGAATTAATTTAAAGAAAACAATCAGTTTTCATATGTCACGATATTGAAGAACAAAACTTGCATGACAAATAAAACAATATTTTATGTTTCCATTAGAGCAATTGTCTAGAGCAACATAATTTATAATAATCACAAGTTTTCAGAAATCGTAAATTAGCTAGCATGCACAGCTTCTTAAGGATATTACACGTAATACATACAATATAATAAGAGTTAAAGACACCCCATCTTATATCCTTCAGCATATATATAACGCATATATACATATAATTCAAATTACATCAACTACATGCTCGACACAATTAAGGAACAAAAAAAACATGATTATTCCATTCATATTGCCGTCAAAACAAAAATATAATCTCCAAGGTTATACATGCTCCAGGCCTCATATTGATTACGCGAGGTGCATACAATAAAAATTAATCCGTAAAAATTTCAGTTCTTCGTGATAGTTAGAATCTATATATTTAAAGGACAATCATGCGTTCACTAATCTAAACTCTGATACCACATGTTAAATATAATTTTACATGACTTTAATCGTTTTGAACTACATGACGTCACAAATAGATTCACACGTAAATAGAAAAGAAGAAATACCTCCGTTCATCATGTCGTGGTAGAAAGCAGCTAGGCGTGAGCACGAACCGTCAACGAACAATCGATAGGAAGTCTTGGTTTCTCTCTTCTCCCTATACACCTTATTTATGTGTTTCTTGAGTATGATTTATAATGGGTAAAGTCATAGTATATATAGGTGAAGAGAGGACCAAGTTCCAGTTAGGGTTTAATTAGGACTTAATTTCGACCGTCCATCACATAAGAGTCTTGATTGAAAATAACTCTATTAATTAATCATAATATAATTAGGTAACTAGAATATAGAATTAACATATATTCCCAGAAAACTAGGATTCCTTATACCACAATTATGGAAAGATAAATACTATAAAGATTTATCTTACATTATTAACATCCGGTTTTTTCTCAAACCGAGCTTAGCGCCAATGGTGATTTTGACCGAGCAATTCCATGGAAGGTTATTTTGAATTCCATTGAGCTTCGCAGAGGTAAGGTACATGATCGAATTCTCTTAACCAAACAAATGTAGAGATCCATGGAGGATCTGACCAGATCCAGTGACATTAGGCGAATTCGAATGAATCGCATTAGGAGAAGCATTAGGATTCACGGTAGAATCAGACAAATTTGAAATCGTTGAAGTAGATGCACAGATAAAACGACTGCAACAAGTCGAAAAGGCTTGAAAAAAGCTCAACAACGGCGGACAAATGAGAGAGAGAAACTTAGAGAGAAAACTTTTATGGAAATTACTTGATCAACTGAGCTGGAAATGAAGAGTACAACCACTTATATGGTGCGCGATTGAATTGAAAAACAGCTGAGCCTAACTCTAACGAACTTGGATGCAATAAATACTACCCCGGTAATGGGAACTAATTACAAGCTGGAAATTAACAGAATATCTAATCTCAACATAATATATATATTTGTGACTCATATGCTTGTCACTACTGCTGCTTCGGGCACCTCTCAACCGGTACCAGCAAGTCATGCGCAACTCACCTCAATGCCGCTGCAGTGGAAATCTCATGTTCTAACCTAGGTTTTAAATATTATGTGTGTTTTATTGATGATTTTTCTCATTTCACCTGGGTATATCCTATGCGTGCTAAAAGTGAGGTGTTTAGTCATTTTCGTGTTTTTAAACTTTTAGTTGAAACTTTATTTAATACTAACAGTAAAGTCTTTCAAATTGATGGAGGGGTGAATTTGTTAACTCTAATATGCAGCAATTTGTTTTTAGAACATGGAATTTATTTTTAAAAATCTTGTTCCCATACTCCTCAACAAAATGGTGTTGCGGAACGCAAACACCGTCATCTTCTTGAACTTGCTAGGACTATGCTTATTACTGCCTATATTCCTAGTACATTTTGGGTTGATGCTATTTTTACAGCTGTATATATTATTAACAGACTTCCCTCTCCTATTTTGTCTAGTCATTCTCCTTATGAAAAACTTTTTCAAAAATTCACTGACTATAATATTTTACTTGTTTTTGGATGTGCATGTTATCCAAATTTTTCTGCTTCTTCCTCCAAAACTTTCTCCTCGCTCTATTCAGTGTGTTTTTCTTGGTTATGCAGCCGGTTTTAAAGGTTATCGTTGTTTTGAACCCGCATCTGGCAAAGTTTTTATTAGTCGCCATGTTCGTTTCCATGAAAGTATTTTTCCGTTTGCCACTTTGTTCTCGTCTATGACTGACCATTCTTCTATCCCGACTATGTTGATTTCTCACTGACCAATACCTCCTCCATACATCCGCCCACCACTGCCTCAGCACCCGACCCATATACTCCTCAACTTCCTCCAGTGCGCTGCAGCACCTCCCAACAGGTCGATCTGCCTACCTAGACAGACTGCCAAACACCGCCAGCTCTTACAACCTCCTCCTCCGCTGACCACGACCCTTCGGCTAGCCCTACGTCGACCACCCGAAGCCTAAATCCGTCCATGACCCAGACCGCTCCCTGTTCTTCCCCATCTCCTACTAGTGCTCCACCCGCCCCCTTAGCCAATACTCATCATATGCAAACCCGATCAAAATCGGGAATTTTTAAACCCAAACCCATTTTTAATTTAAATACAGTTGTGTTATCAGCAGACCCAACTTGTTTTTCTGAGGCAAATAAACAGTCAAAATGGCGTGAGGCAATGGCTGACAAATTTAATGCTCTTATTTCCAATCATACGTGGGAGTTGGTGCTGTTTGATAATTCTAAAAATATTGTGGGGTCGAAGTGGATTTATAAGACTAAGTACAATTCTAATGGGTCTATTGAGCGTCATAAAGCTCATTTGGTTGCCCAGGGATTTAATCAGCAGACCGGTGTCGATTTTTCTGAAACTTTCAGTCCAATCATTAAACCAACAACTGTTCGTGTTGTTCTTACTTTAGCTATTTCTTTTGGGTGGGTCATACGTCAGTTAGATGTCAAAAATGATTTTCTTCATGGAAATCTCACTGAAGTGGTATATATGCGTCAACCGCGCGGTTTTGTGCATCTTTTGTTTCCTAGTCATTTATGTCGCTTGTGAAAAGCCATTTATGGTCTTAAGCAAGCCCCGCGCGCATGGTTTCATTGATTCAGTAGTTTCTTGTTAACTCATAATTTCACGTGTAGCAAGTCCGATAATTCCTTGTTCATTTTTCGCTAGCTTAATTCTGTTATTTATTTATTGCTATATGTAGATGGCATTATTATCACTAGTAATTCTTCCTCTGTTATCACTTCTTTTATCAGTCTTACTGCTCAGCATTTTTCTATGAAAGACCTTGGTGATCTACATTATTTTTTAGGAGTCCAGGCTATACGTTCTGCCAAAGGTTTATTTCTGTCCAAACATAAATATGTTTCTGATCTTCTCTCTCGTTTCCACTTACATACGCTCAAGGCAGTTCGTACCCCTCTTGCTACTCGCACTTCTTTATCTCTCACTGATGGGGAGCTTCTTGCAGATGCCACTGAGTACCGTAGTATGGTTGGTGCGTTACAGTATTTAACTTTGACAAGGCCTGATATTACCTATGTTGTTCATTTAGTGTCTCATTTTATGCATGCTCCCCGTACTACTCATCTTTTTGCAGTCAAGAGAATTTTCAGGTATTTACAGGGGACACTTGATCATGTTTTATGGCTTCGACCAACTACGCGAGCTACGTGTGTCGTTGCCTACTCCGATGCTGACTAGGCAGGTTGCCCAGATACGCCTGGCTCCACGACAGGCTTCGCGGTATTTTGGGGACCCAATCTTGTCTCTTGGAAATCAAAAAAATAGCCTACCGTCTCCAAGTCCTCTACAGAAGCTGAGTATAGAGCTGTCGCCTACACAGTCCAAGACACTTTGCATATCCGATCGATATTATTTGAACTTGGGTTTCCAATCACTGCTCTAGTTCAGCTATTCTGTGATAACATATTAGCTTCCTACTTGACTGTTAATCCTGTTCAGCATGCTCGCAACAAGCATATTCAGATTAACTATCATTTTGTCAGAGAACGAATGGCTCATGGAGATTTGATCGTGAAGTACATCCCCACACAATTACAGTTGGCTGTATTTTTACTAAAAGTCTCTCCAGTCAACAGTTTTATTTTTTAAAAGACAACCTGCGCATTGTATCTCCCGCATAGTTTGAGGGGGTGTAATAGACTATATATTTAGCTTTATTGGTTTCCTATAGTATTCAGCACTCTCCTGCTAGTGCATTCACTACTCTCCGGCTAGTGCTCTCACCACTCTCATACACCTTGCTATTATTAATAGACATGCCAGAGCTCCTATCCACAGTGGAGTACCTTTTTCCTTTTATTCACACAAACTTCCCTACTATTTGTATGTTTGAAATGGACAATTTTTTTTTTGTGTGTAATTTAATTGGATAAAACAAAACCCATAAAAGCCGCCCCAAGTTTAAGTAAATGTTTATAAAAATGGGTGCAGTCAGTCACCAATTGGCGACTTCTTAGAAATGGCCCTCGAGAAAAGAGAAAAATGAATTCAAATCTAATAATATCTTAATAGTTGACACTTCCTTGCAGAATGTTTGAAAGTTTTTTGCAGCTTATTGACAGTTTTACTTTTTAATTTGTTAAGAGTTTATTCGTGTCACGTAAAATATGTTGATCTATTTATTGAAGCCGGTCCTCGCCAGTCGCTAGCTTTTCTACGATAATCAATCTTGCACAAAGTGTATGTCGAGTTATATGTTTGTCAATTAAGAGTAGAATAAAAAAAAAACCGAATATACGAAAAAAGCTTTAAAACAAATCATTTCTTTAGTAAACAAAATTTAAAAACTTAGGATGATGACCGCTAATCCTAAAGGTCAACTTCATAAATCATAATATTTGAGTTCAAAGAAAGACCAGGGGACAAGAAAATAAAAAAGAAGTGTGCATAGTCTAAAATAATTTGGTAAAGGTCAAAAGTTATATGATTTGTTTATCCATATTTATCTTTGGGCCAATATTGGCTTTCATTTCATTAATCTTGTTATTAAAAAAAAATATATTGGGTTTCATTATTTTGGCGCCTCAAATATGGTCTAGCCAATGAGGTGTCAGATACGCACGTGCGAAAAGGAAATGGATCCAATGCCCACTCCACACGCATGATCCCGTTCATTGAACCAGAACTATTTGCGTCGCTTTTTTATTTTATCATCCGTGATTACTGAATGCTTCTTTCCCTCCCACTCTCTCTCACTACTTACTTTTTGCTCTTTCCATTTTCCTTTTCTTTTTTTTTTTCTTCTTTTTGATAAATGAAGGCAGTTTGTGGATTGAAATCACCTAAAGCTGAATTAGGTAGTGAATTGAAGTTTTTCGATCGTGGAAACTAATCCTTCTTTTTGATCACAGGTGATTTTATGGAACTATCTTATGTTTATTTTTTATTTTTATGGATTTTAAGTGGTGTGGTGTTGTAATTATGAATAATGCAATTGTGTACGGACGTGTGATCCGGACTTGAAACCTAATCCTAAAGCTACTTGAATTCACCTTGCTCTGTGATTTGAAGTTTTCTCGTTTGACTTTATTACTGCCATGATTGTTTTAGTTTTTTTGGTTTAGCCGCTTTGTCGTCGATTGATTGATTGTTACGACCGATTGAGTAACTCGACTCGATCTTGTTTGTCTCTGCAGTTTGGATTAAAGTGATGGATGGTTTAAGTACTGTTTGTTGTGTTGTGCGAGAAAGATTCTTATTGTTTTTAACAGCTCGTCATGACTGAAGTAGTTATCGTGGCGTAAGTTTCCGATCCTTCTGATATGGAGTCCTGCGATTGTGTAGAGACTCACTGGCCAGCTGATGATCTCCTCGTCAAGTATCAATACATATCGGATTTTCTTATCGCTGTTGCGTATTTCTCTATTCCCTTGGAGCTTATTTACTTTGTCCAGAGATCTTCATTCTTTCCCTATCGATGGGTACTTATGCAGTTTGGTGCGTTCATCGTTCTATGTGGTGCAACACACCTCATTAATTTGTGGACGTTCTCTCTGCATTCTAAAACTGTTGCCATAGTAATGACCGTGGCAAAGATTGCTACAGCTGCTGTTTCGTGTGTGACAGCGTTGATGCTTGTTCATATTATTCCTGATCTACTGAGTGTGAAAACTCGGGAATCGTTCCTGAGAAAGAAGGCGGAAGAGTTGGATAGAGAAATGGGAAACATCATAAAACAGGAAGAAACTAGCAGACACGTTCGCATGCTTACTCATGAGATCAGAAGCACGCTCGATAGACACACGATACTGAGGACGACTCTTGTTGAGTTGGGAAGAACCTTGGAGTTGGAAGAGTGCGCACTGTGGATGCCTGGACAAAGAGGTCCTAATTTGCAACTCTCCCATACTCTCAACAATTTGATACCTGTTGGATCAACCGTGCCCATCAATCTTCCCATAGTAAATGAAGTTTTTAATAGTGACGAAGCCATAAAGATTCCGCACACATGCCCACTGGCAAAGATTAGGCCTCTAGTCGGTGGATATGTTCCTCCTGAAGTTGTGGCTGTTCGGGTACCTCTCTTGCACCTCTCTAATTTCCACATTAACAACTGGCCTGAACAGTCCTCAAAAAGCTATGCCGTAATGGTACTGATTCTGAATGGGATAAGGACATGGCGTGACCACGAGCTAGACCTCGTGGAAGTTGTTGCTGATCAGGTTTTTGTGGATTTCTCTGTTCCGAAATTACTTTATGGACTATTTTCTACTTCACGCTCATGTTTTACTCCATTGTACGCCTATACATCAATTCAGTAATGTGAATCAATGGATAATATTTCTTGTTTATAGAATGTTAGAGAGGATATCTTTTTATTTTACGAAGCTTAGCAAGGTTCAAACTGAGTCAATTATGATTAACTGTAGGTATGGTATCTTATACCAACCCAAGGCAAAATACAAGTAAAGTCCGAATCCATGCGAAATACTTGTTTACTCTGAATGAGGAGATAATACGTTTCCTATACCTATAAGTTACTGTTTGTTTGGATATCCATTTATTATTACTTCATTGCTTTATGTATCAGTTCATTCCAGCTTAATTTTTTACTTTGCTAAAGCACTTTGTTAGTTGATGGCATATTTGTTCTTTCTTTTGGGGCATTTCTTGAGTTTTATCATGTGCTCATTTTTAAGTGTTATGCCATTCTATTGGAGAGTCACGTTGTGGAGTCTTTCCTTTTCCTTATCTATATAACAGTAGTAACATTGACTGTGTTCTATCAGATATTGACCATCAGAAAGATTTAGAGAGGACATAACAATACGAGACATATAACAACATCATGAGTTGTATATACATATGATCATGTCTGACTTTCCAATATCATGTTTGAATTTTTATATTGTTTTCGCGATATTATCTGAATCTTAAGATACTGCCTTGCTGACATCATGAACTATATACCATTTCATAACTAGTTTTTCGTGATCTAATGACTCTTATGTTTAGGTTGCCGTAGCTCTTTCTCATGCTGCAATTCTGGAAGAATCTATGCGGGCACGTGATCAACTTGTACAGCAAAATCTAGATTTGGATAGAGCCCGACAAGAAGCTGAGATGGCTGTCCGTGCTCGAAATGACTTTTTGGCTGTGATGAATCATGAGATGAGAACGCCAATGCATGCACTTATCTCTCTCTGTTCAGTTCTCTTAGAAGCTGAGCTACCTCCAGAACAACGGGTCATGATAGAGACCATACTTAAGAGTAGTAATGTCTTAGCAACACTCATCAATGACGTTTTGGATCTGTCCCGACTTGAAGATGGTAGTCTTAAATTAGACACAGAAAAGTTTAATCTTCAAGCAGCTTTTAGAGAGGTAATTCTGATAATGGATATCTTTCTGTCTTGGTGTGTTGCTTCATTTTGCAAAAGCTTGCATCATTGAGATACAATCTTTTTGCACAGGTTGTTAACTTGATAAAGCCCATTGCATCTGTGAAGAAGTTGTCCATGACTTTGACTTTGGCTCTGGATGTGCCTGTTTATGCTACTGGTGATGAGAAACGACTAATGCAAATCATATTGATTATTGCGGGAAATGCTGTCAAGTTCACTAAGGAAGGTCACATAGCGATTGAAGCTTCTGTAGCCAAACCAGAGTATATTAGAGGCTGGCAAACTTCGGAACTTTATCCATCCCCAACTAATGACCACTTCTACTTACGAGTGCAGGTTCTATACCATTTTTCTCTTCTTTCTATATGTCTAAATAGGCTTTTATCAGCTTTTATTATTCATAGGCATGGAAAAACTAGGAGCCAAGTTTTCACATCTTAAGAACTCCGTTGAAATGATGATACTTAATATCTTCTTCTTGGTACTAAAGAACATTATATTGATGCTAATAAAATATCTGAAAGCAGATTAAGGATTCTGGGTGTGGTATCAGCCCAAACGACGTTCCACATGTATTCACCAAATTCTCTGAGCTGCGTGGTTCATCAAACAGGAATAAGGGTGGTTCCGGTCTGGGGCTCGCCATTTGCAAAAGGTACCACCACCCCATCATAAACTCCAACCTTCTATTAGTTGCAACTAAAAGAAGAGCATGTACTCCCTCCATTTACTTCAACTTGGCAACTCATGGGTACACTAAATGATGCAGGTTTGTTAATCTAATGGGAGGTCACATTTGGATTGAAAGTGAGGGACTGGGGAAAGGCAGTACATTTTCCTTCATAGTCAAACTTGGTGTTTATAATAACCCCAATGAAGTCATGGGAGTAGCCGGTGTAGATAGAGCAAATCAACGAGTTGATGATCTCTTCAACTTCGGACAGTTTGGGAGAAACGTGGACGGGATGTCTCTCCCGTCTCAGCATTATGAGACAAGTTTCTAAACCTCACCGAGTCCATAGAGTGGAACGTCTCTCTCAAAACTTAATACAAGTAACAAATAATAGCCATATCTATAGCCATTTTATGTACCGAAAAGGTACGGTTGCCATGATTCTAAACAAAGATCTGCAATTTTAGAATCTAAAATAGCTCGTGCGCTCAATTAAAAGAAGCGGCAATGACACGCCTGTTTCCGAAACTAGGCTATGCTTATGCTATACTTCATGTAATATGGGGGAGTACTATGCGTATGCTATACTTCATGTAATATGGGGGTCTAGCAGTAGCTTACGACACTTAAGATTGACCTCCTTTTCTAGCACTGACCTAAGTAAAGCTCTCCCATATGTAAAAATGTGAAGAAAGAAATTCATTAGATAAGCGAAAAAATGCTAAAAAAAAAGTCCTTTCATTTCTCTGTTAAGATCATTGTCCTGCTTAGAATATCAGTCGTACACGTGGTAACTCGTGATTTTATTTATTAACCAACAAAGAACATATGCACTAAAAAATGATGACTCAATGCACTATATCTCAATGAGGTCGGTAATGACATGTATTAGAGCACTCTTACTATGGTGGGAGTAACAGATTTTTCCATAAAACTATCAACGCATAACAACTCCCAAATCCAAAATCCGGCTTGTCAAAAACTAATGACTAATAAATAGACTATTCATCAAAAATCATACGCTATATAGAGAACAGACACATGATACACTCATTTACACATTACGTGACACATAGATTTTGAAGAAAACTCTAAGTCAGGTGAACTAACTTAGACAATTTACATAGGAAACATATACTGCATTCAATTTACAATCACCAACACTATGCATGCAACCCTGAAGTGTTGTAATTCCACACCCTGCATAGTTCCTCCAAAGAACACAATGCATGCAACTCTCATGCCCGGGTTGGTTCCTTTAAAGGTCCACAATTGATTGCATCAAAGACATTAACTTCGTGGATGTTGCTGTTATGATCCTGCATCAAAACAATGAAGAACAATTAGCTTTCATGAATCAATGGAAGAAAGAAATGAAGAATCAGAAGAAAGAGAAAGAATCGAACTAAAAATTGAAAGAGAAAGAAGAGATTAGGGATCTGTCCGAATTGAGCTCACAAAGCAGCTTCCAAACGACGACGTTTCTTGCTTAAGTGAAATAGATCCAGTCCGCACACGTGGTGTGGAAGATCAGCATACGCGTGGCTTGATCGGTCAACCCGCTTAAGTGGAACGACAGCGTTTGAAGCTCAAGCCTGGCAATCATCCGACGGCTGAGATTTAAACTGAAGGGATGATCTGGGCCGCTGAATATATTACCGTTTAGGAATCTGCAAAAAGCACTGAAATAATTGTACCGTTAGAAGATTCTGTTGAGCTGAAAATTGGCTATAAGTACTGCACTAAAATGGTGGAATAAAATAACGAAAAATTGCTCTAGTCTATTCTTATTTACTTTTCTTTTCTGCAAAAGATGCACTTACTTTCAGTCTTTAATCCTTTCTTTGCTTTTTAATTACTCCCAAAAATCCAAAACGTTACATTTGGTATCTCAGAGCCAGCTGTTCCTCAGCAACAATGGCGAATGGGCCTACCCTTAAAGAGATTAATGAAAAAAAATAGAAGCTCAATTATTAGAGGAAACTGTGAGGAGAGAAGCTAATCTCCAAGACCAAATCCTCATCATCAAAACTAAATTAAAAGAGCAAGCAGCCACACATGAGCACAACCACACAGAAATCAGCTCATTACTGCATGCTCTTCAGCAACAGATAGCTGGTGGACAGAGCAGCTCAAGACCACCACCTCCACCACCTATACATGACACCACCAGATTTCCTCCACCCTCACTCCATGATAACACAAAATTTCATGACCACCAACAAACCAACATCACACCAAATAGACACAGAATGAGTGATTTCACTTCTCAACCAAGAAGCCCAAAATCCTCACATTCACTACCTAGAGTTGATTTTTCTAGATTTGATGGAACCAATCCTAGAGATTAGATCCTCAAATGCAATTGTTATTTTTCTCTAAATCCTAATATACGTGAACCACAAAAAGCTACCGTAGCTGCTATACATTTTGATGGTAAAGCAGCAGTTTGGTATAGAAATTACTACCTCAAGATGCTGGAAATCCACTGGGATCAATTCATCAGACTAATAGGAGCCAGATTTGAAGACCTGAGAGAAGAAAAGGTGGTTAGTGGCTTCAATAAACTCAAACAAACAGGAAATCTGGAGGACTACATTGAAAATTTTGAAGAACTCACATCTCACCTATTCCTATTCAATAGCGGGGAGTTCTCTAACTCATATCTTATTGGTAGCTTCATTAGTGGCTTACATGATGATTTACAGTCTTTTATTGATATGTTTAACCCCCCCTCCCCCCACCCTTCAACATGCAATAGAGCTTGCTAGGAAACAGGAAAAAACCATTCAGGCAGTGGTTAAGAAATCTAGAGTAAAATGGAATAATAATCCTACATTTTCAAATGTTAAGAGGACAGATTATTCCCCTGCTCCAACACATCAATTTAAGAATCAATTACCCCCACTCACTGCACCCCCATCATCATCTAGAAAAGCTGTCACGCACCGAAACAAAAATAACGTTTTCAATTTATTTTAGTTTAATTTACACTTTAGTCCTTCAACTTACACAAATTAGGATTTTGACACCAATTAGTTTTATAATTTGCAAATTTAGTCCTAAACATTTATGGTTAGCTTATGATAGCCTTTACACAATTTATGTGTTCTTAAATTAGGTTCATAAGCCCTAAATAATAATGATTATTTCGAAATTAGCTTAAAATATGTTAATTACATCGTTATCTCCTCAATTATGTATATATATATATATATATATATCTTTTATATAATAACTATAATTGCATAATAGTTAATCAATTACAACTTATGAATTATTTAAGATGAATATATGATCTGAATTTGATATTATAAGGTGTATAAAGTAAAATAAAATAAAATAAATAAGTGATAAGGAGACAATTATACAAGTTGTCAACTTGTTACTATAATTGCACATGAACCTATCAGCATCTAGATCTGACTTTGAACAATTTTAGTTGTCATATTACTCACGTGAATGCATCATTTTTCTTCATTATATTCAACCATTTTGAGTCTAGTTTAATAAAAAAATTGTTTCAGAATTTTTCTCATCGTTCTTCTACCCTCCAAAGACCAACATTATTCATTGTGCAGAAAAACTGCTTTCGCATCCGAGCACTAAAAACACCATAACTGATCCAAATGAAGTCCAAACATTCTGAAATTTTAGATCCAGGTTCCCCTTTAAGTTAGTCAGCTTTCATATTAAGACACCATGTCCAAAATAGAAGTTTTGGAAGGCCGAAAGCAAGCAACAGTCAGCCTCTGTTCAGAAAGTCAGAAAACAGCTTCTATCACACAAGGATTTTTACAAAATAGTAAAACTCTTTCTTTATCACTCATACTCCATGCATTTATTCCTATATATATGTTGATTCTTTAAAAAAATATTGAACTATGATATTAATTTCTTTACAAAGGTCAATTTAGTATAAGAATCTATGCATGTCACTATTTTAGTTATTTGTTTTAGAATACTATGTAATATTTCACCAATCTCTTTATATGATGCTTAATATCAAGAGTTGAAATGTGAATTCATGATAGATCTACTATATTGAAGGTTATTTAAGCAAATCACTCATTAGATCATAGTTTAAACGGCAAAAATAGTAGTAGCCGAGTATGTTTTATTTTTACTAATGATGATTTATGTTTTTAAGTGATCTTTAGTTAACTTTCATATTAATCCTTTGTATGAATCTTTGATGTATATTAGGACACGATTCTCTCACAATTTAACTTAGTTAGTATTGAAGGGTAACCTAATTACTAGTTAGAACAATTTATGAAAAAACATAAACTTACTAGCTAATTGTATAACTATTAACACTTTATAAACCTATTTAGGGATTGACGAAGTTAACGAGGACAACTAGCGGCAATTGTGTGAAAAAGGTGAGGTTTGATTTTTGATTATTCCAACCCCGTTTGGCACCCGACCCTGAGGAACTTGGACAGAAAAATCGTGATTTTTGTTCCCGAATCACGAGCCACTTCTTTCATCCTTTATATTGCCTTTATGTTTCATTTACTTATTCTCTTCGGCGATTCAGTTTCTTCTATCTATTGTTACTTCACGTTTAAATGCTAAATCTATGACATGTCAATTCATAATTGTATTACCTGATCTAATATGATAAACTATATATTGATTCTTGGGTTGTGCAAATGAGCAACGAATATTATCCGGCTTACGAGCTCATATGATATTATGTTTCACCCATTGGGACGTCTTTGGGAAGTTGAGCCCGGGATTATGTTAATTTAATACTGGGCAGCAAGGGTTGTCAATTTCAGTATTTTTGCATAATACCCATCGATCTAGGCGCCGCGTATAGTCAGGAGTTGATTATATCCCGCGTGCTAGATAGACGTGTACTCGAACATGTCTTTTTGTTTTGTTGCTAGGCTACCTCTCGTTGGGAGGTATAAGGTAGTATATTCATTGATATAAGGTTGAGTCTAGTTGTTATGTGCACATTTTCATTTTCGTTACTTCATGTTCATATGTTATTAACGCTCAATAGTTATTTCTTGCCATTCTTTACCGTTCAGTTCATTTTCGGATTTTACTTATTCTTGTTTAATTTACCGCCTAAACCTATAAATCTCACTAAGTCATTAAAGACTTATTCCTCTTTTGTTTTGTCTGTCCACTCCTCAGAATAAAAGGCGACTTACGTGTGGCTGGTGTGAGCGGTTTTCCAAATCAAGAAGTTATTTTGCTAAGTGTGATTTTGAGTATGCATTTCAATAATCATAAATATTTTAAATAACTAAGTATTGTTAATTTTATTCAACTATGACGTTGTTATTTGTATTTTATCATGACTTCCGCTGTGATATTTAATAAATTGATTTTCTTTGTGTATGGTATGATCCTGGCCGTGAGACCTTTCCTTTAGACTAAATTAATATCGAGTTTGTTTCTGTGTTGTTTGAACATTGGACGAGTTTGATATTAACTAAATCTGGAGGTGCGGTTCTCACGGTATGGTATCAGAGCCAATGTTTTAAAAGAAGTTTTAAAAGTCATAATTTTAAAAGTTTAAACCTACTATTTTGCTTAACATATTTTTTTTCTTTATTTGACGAGAATTTTTTTTAATGGTCTAAAAGAATGCTAATCCTAATGCTATACTATTTGGCCATAGTATTTCGTGATTAGCAATACATGAACTTTATGTTATATGCTTTTTGTTGTCTTGTATTAATTATGCCATATATTTACCATGAATAATTGACCTTTATTTTTTTTTTCTCTTATTAAATGAGGTTTACGTACTTACCTTTAAGAACGATTAACTAACAACTCAAACTATATTTTATTATGGTGTGTAGAATGTCTACCCGTCGTACTCGAAATCAGGCTCGTATCGAACCTTCGCATCCATCTCCAGTTAGTAATGATCAATTCTCAAACCCTGGACACACTACCGATGAACAGGTACCTGAGACGGGTATGAATGACCATGAACAAGAAGCTCCCTCCATGTATGCTTTCTTTCAGAATCAGTTTATGCAGTTTGCTCGACAACAAGCAGCTACTAGTGGGTCTACATTGCAACCTGAAGATCAACTCTTTGAAAGGTTTCTCCGCTTCCAGCCTCCTAAATTTCTAGGAGAACCTGATGATCAAAAATCCGAGTCGTGGATTAACGAGATGGAAAAGATTTTCACTGTCACCAACTATAGTGAGAAAAATAAGTCAATTTTGCTGCTTTTCGTCTGGAGCAAGATGCAGCGCACTGGTGGCGTATAGTAGATCAACGTTGGAAGAACAATGGCACACCTTGCACTTGGGGTAACTTTGTCAATGAATTTTATGGCAAATATATTCCTCAAGTGGTGCGGATTCGTCGGGAGAAATAGTTCCTAGATTTAATTCAAGGACACATGACAGTCGCTCAGTACGAGGCTCAATTCACCTGATTAATCTAGTATGCACCTCATTATTTGGCTGATGAGGAGCGACGAGTGAGAAAGTTCATTGAAGGACTTAAATTGGAGATCCGTTGGGCCGTAATCTCTATCGACCTAACAACTTATGAATTTGCCGTGGAGAAAGTACTACGTGTCGAATCTGAGATTAAAGAACTTGTGAAGCTTGAAGAAAGGGTGAAGAGGAACATGCCAGCTTCCTCAATGGCTCATGGAGGAGAAAAACAAAGTAATGGGAAGAAATATCCCCGAACAAACCAAGCCAATATGGTTAAGACGGGTCAGCCGTCCACCGCATCACAAGTTCAGAATATGCCAAAAGAACCTTGTGGATTCTGTGGCCATCCAAACCACCATGAAACAATGTGCTGGAAAAAGAATGGGAGATGTATTGCATGTGGAAGTGATCAACACCATATCAAGGATTGCCTTAAAAGAACATCAACACAAAAATAAGATGGACAGTCAGGGAAGCCTAAGATCCAAGCTCGTGTCTATGCTGTTGGAGCAGCTGAAGCGGATGTTGATCCAAATGCAGTGGTTGAAGGTAACATTTCCACACTTGATCAAGTTGGCAAAGTTTTATATGATCCTAGTGCTACGCATTCTTTTATTGCCTTGTCTTTTGTCAAAATGTTAGCACTTGAATCTGAACACTTACCCTATGATGTCGAAGTGAGCACGCCACTAGGCTTAAGCCTAGTTACTGATATCGTGTATAGGGATTTCCCAATACAGATAGATAAGGTTTTGTACCCTAATGACCTTATACAACTTTCGCTACAAGAGTATGATGTGATCCTGGGTATGGATTGGTTGTATAAATATCAAGCTGAGTTGAATTGTTATACGAAGCAAATAAAGCTTGGTACAAATGTAATAGGGAAACAAACCTTAAAGAGCAATTTGATTGCCACCATCTCATTGATTGAAGCTAAGAAAATCCTTAGAGATGGGGCTTGTGGATTCATTGCCTACTTAATCAATAAACTCAAGGACAAGGATAAAATTGAAGATGTACTTGTGGTGAAAGAATTTCAGAAGTATTCCCTGAAGAATTACAGTCTCTTCCCCCTAACAGGGAAATAAAGTTTGTAATTGAACTTGTGCAGAATGCTGAGCCAATCTCAAGGACTTCCTATCGAATGGCCCCTGCAGAGTTAAAAGAATTGAAGATTCAGTTGCAAGACTTATTAAAACAAGGGTTCATACGACCTAGTACATCTCCTTGGGGAGCACATGTACTATTTGTGAAGAAGAAAGATGGGTCGCTCAGGATGTGCATTGATTACAGTGGTCTCAATAGTGTTACCATAAAAATAAATATCTTTTACCTCATATCGACGAGTTATTTGACCTATTGCAAGGTTCAACAGTTTACTCAAAACTGGATTTGAGGCAAGGATACTATCAGTTGCGCATCTGAGATGAAGATATTCCAAAAACAACTTTCAATTCTAGATATGGTCACTTTGAGTTTGTCGTGATGCATTTTGGATTAACGAATGCACCGGCAGCATTCATGGACATGATGCATCGAATATTTCAGCCATATTTGGACAAGTTTGTGGTTATCTTTATTGATGACATCCTGGTATTCTCCAAATCAAAAGAAGATCACGCCCAACACTTGAGGACAGTTCTACAAGTCTTAAGGGAGAATAAACTCTATGCAAAGTTTAGCAAGTGTGAGTTCTGGCTAGATCAAGTCGCATTTATGGGTCATGTGATTTCCAGCAGAGGAGTCGAGGTTGATCCATCAAAGATTGAATCAATCATAACTTGGAAACGACCTGAGAATGTCACTGAAATTAGAAGCTTTCTGGGATTAGCAGGGTACTATCGAAGATTTGTTCAAGATTTCTCAAAGTTGGCAGCTCCACTTACACGACTAACTCAGAAGAATCAACCTTTTGAGTGGAACGAGAAGTGCGAGGCAAGTTTTCAAGAGTTAAAAAAGAGACTAACTTATGCGCTAATATTAGCCCTACCCGAGGGATCAGAGGGGTTTGTAATCTACACAGATGCATCAAAGCAGGGTTTTGGATGTGTTCTTATGCAGAATGGGAAAGTCATTGCCTATGCTTCTAGGAAGTTGAAACCAAGTGAAGCAAATTATCCAACACATGACTTGGAGTTGGGGGCAATTGTTTTTGCATTGGCGAAATGGAGACATTATTTGTATGGAGCAACTTTTGAAGTATATACAGATCGTAAGAGTTTGAAATATATCTTTTTCCAGAAGGATTTAAATATGAGACAACGTCGATGGATGGAATTCCTAGAAGACTATGATTGTTCAATCCTCTATCATCCAGGAAAGGCAAATGTCGTTGCAGATGCTCTAAGCAGAAAAGCCAAATTGAACCAACTTAGAGGCAAAGAGGCAGTAACAACTAATGGTGAGGCAAATCATATCGTAATTCAATCGCGAGCTCGCCTAGCAGGGATACGGATCCAGTCAGACTATCAAGTCGAGTTGCTAAAAGCCCAACATGGGGATGAGGAAACTGAGAAACTCAAAAGAATGTTGAGTGGGAGAAACTCCAAGTATCACCTACACCCTACAAGACTATTTATGTTTCAAAATAGAATGTGTGTACCACAAAAGCTTCGAAATGAGTTGTTGGACGAAGCTCACAAGTCTAAATACACGGTACACCCAGGGGGTACAAAAATGTATCAAGATCTAAAGAAGCGTTTTTGGTGGAGTGGAATGAAACGAGATATTTCTAATTATGTGAAAAGATGTATGACTTGTCAACTCGTGAAGGCCGAACACCAGCACCTAGCTGGCAAATTACAACCTCTTCCTATTCCTGATTGGAAATGGGAACAAATATCCATGGATTTTGTTACTGGGCTTCCAACAGTCAGAGGCGGTTATGATAGCATATGGGTTACTGTCGACAGGCTAACAAAGTCGTCTCATTTCTTACCCGTAAAGACGAGTTATAAGGTTGAAACCTTGGCAAAGCTATATAAGAAGGAGATAATCAGATTGCATGGGATTCCAGTAAGCATTGTGTCTGATAGAGGCCCCAAGTTCACGTCCAGACTATGGAAACAGTTACAAGAAGGGCTTGGAACTAAATTGAACTTTAGTACTGCATCTCATCCTCAGACTGATGGACAATCTGAACGTACAATTGGATTTCTTGAAGATATGCTGAGAGCATGTGTACTAGATCACAAAGGGTCTTGGGATCAACATCTACCTTTGGTAGAGTTTGCTTACAACAATAGTTATCATGCTTCTATTGAAATGGCACCATACGAGGCTCTCTACGGTAGGAAATGCAGATCACCAGTTCATTGGGATTTAGATGAACGTCGAATCTCTTCTGATGGATTGCATCGAGCACTGAGACACGAGATCATTCAAGAAGCAATTAATAAAGTTCATATTATCAAGCAACGCATCAAAGAAGCCCAAGATAGGCAGAAGAGTTATGCTGATAAGAGACGCAGAGACTTGGAATTTGAAGTAGGGGATCACATTTTTCTTAAATTGTCACCTCGAAAAGGATTCAGAAGGATCGGAAAAGGTGGAAAGTTAAGCCCGCGATTTGTTGAACCATTTGAAGTATCAAAAAGGGTTGGGAAAGTGGCTTACCAATTAGTATTACCCACAAG
Source organism: Linaria vulgaris (assembly GCA_948329865.1). Taxonomy (NCBI): domain Eukaryota; kingdom Viridiplantae; phylum Streptophyta; class Magnoliopsida; order Lamiales; family Plantaginaceae; genus Linaria; species Linaria vulgaris. The sequence goes on along the minus strand of OX415254.1, from coordinate 60,513,032 downwards.
TGTTACTGGGATTCATAATGTGTTCCACGTATCCCAGTTAAGGAAGTATTACCCCGATAAGTCTCATATTCTTGCACCTGGTACGGTTCAAATGGAAAGTGATTTGTCATATGAAGAAAAACCAGTTAAGATTCTTGATCAAAAGTTCCAAGAACTTAGAAATCGGAAGGTGTCCATCGTTAAAGTTCTTTGGCGAAATCACAACGTAGAAGAATCAACTTGGGAACCAGAGCACGAGATGCGGAAACACTATCCATTTCTTTTCGAGAATTCAGGTATGAATCTGGGGACCAGATTCCTTTAAGGAGGGGGTATTGTCACGCACCGAAAAAAAATAGCGTTTTTAATTTATTTTAGTTTAATTTTCACTTTAGTCCTTCAACTTACACAAATTAGGATTTTGACACCAATTAGTTTTAGAATTTGCAAATTTAGTCCTAAACGTTTATGATTAGCTTATGATAGCCTTTACACAATTTATATGTTCTTAAATTAGGTTCATAAACCCTAAATAATAATAATTATTTTGAAATTAGCTTAAAACATGTTAATTACATAGTTATCTCCTTAATTATGTATATATATATCTTTTATATAATAACTATAATTGCATAATAGTTAATCAATTACAACTTATGAATTATTTAAGATGAATATATGATCTGAATTTGATATTATAAGGTGTATAAAGTAAAATAAAATAAAAAGTGATAAGGAGACAATTATACAAGTTGTCAACTTGTTACTATAATTGCACATGAACCTATTAGCATCTAGATCTGACTTTGAACAATTTTAGTTGTCATATTACTCACGTGAATTTATAATTTTTCTTCATTATATTCAACCATTTTGAGTCTAGTTTCATAAAAAAATTGTTTCAGAATTTTTCCCATCGTCCTTCTACCCTCCAAAGACCAAAATTTTTCATTGTGCAGAAAAACTACTTTCGCATCCGAGCACTAAAAACACCATAACTCATCCAAATGAAGTCCAAAAATTCTGAAATTTTAGATCCCGATTCCTCTTTAAGTTAGGCAGCTTTCATATTAAGACACTATTTCCAAAAGAGAAGTTTTTGAAGGCCGAAAGCAAGCAACAGTCGGCCTCTGTCCAGAAAGTCCAAAAACAGCTTCTATCACACAAGGATTTTTACAAAATAGTAAAACTCTTTCTTAATCACTCATACTCCATGAATTTATTTATATATATATGTTGATTCTTTAAAAAAATACTTAATTATGATATTAATTTCTTTACAAATGTCAATTTAGTATAAGAATCTATGCATATCACTATTTTAGTTATTTGTTTTAGAATACTATGTAATATTTCACCAATCTCTTTATATGATGCTTAATATCAAGAGTTGAAATGTGAATTCATGATAGATCTACTATATTGAAGGTTATTTAAGCAAATCACTCATTAGATCATAGTTTAGACGACAAAAATAGTAGTAGTCGAGTATGTTTTATTTTTACTAATGATGATGCATGTTTTTAAGTGATCTTTAGTTAACTTTCATATTAATCCTTTGTATGAATCTTTGAGGTATATTAGGACACGAGTCTCTCACAATTTAACTTAGTTAGTATTTAAGGGTAACCTAATTACTAATTAGAACAATTTATGAAAAAACATAAACTTACTAGCTAATTGTATAATTATTAACACTTTATAAACCTATTTAGGGATTGACGAAGTTAACGAGGACAACTAGCGGCAATTTTGTGGAAAATGTGAGGTTTGATTTTGATTATTCCAACCCCGTTTGGCACCCGGCCCTGAGGAACTTGGACAGAAAAACCGTGATTTTTGTTCCCGAATCACGAGCCACTTCTTTCATCCTTTATATTGCATTTATGTTTCATTTACTTATTCTCTTCGGCGATTCAGTTTCTTCTATCTATTGTTACTTCATGTTCAAATGCTAAATCTATGACATGTCAATTCATAATTGTATTACCTGATCTAATATGATAAACTATATATTGATTCTTGGACTGTGCAAACGAGCAACGGATATTATCCGGCTTACTAGCTCATATGATATTATGTTTCACCCATTAGGACGTCTTTGGGAAGTTGGGCCCGGGATTGTGTTAATTTACTACTGGGCAGCAAGGGCTGTCAGTTTAAGTATTTTTGCATAATACCCATCGATCTAGGCGCCGCGTATAGTCAGGAGTTGATTATATCCCGCGTGCTAGATAGACGTGTACTCGAGCATGTCTTTTCGTTTTGTTGCGAGGTTACCTCTCGTTGGGAGGTATAAGGTAGTATATTCGTTGATATAAGGTTTAGTCTAGTTGTTATGTGCACATGTTCATTTTCGTTACTTCATGTTCATATGTTATTAACGCTCAATAGTTATTTCTTGCCATTTTTTACTGTTCAGTTCATTTTCGGATTTTACTTATTCTTGTTTAATTTACCGCCTAAACCTATAAATCTCACTAAGTCATTAAAGACTTATTCCTCTTTTGTTTTGTCTGTCCACTCCTCAGAATAAAAGGCAACTTACGTTTGGCTGGTGTGAGCGGTTTTCCAAATCAAGAAGTTATTTTGCTAAGTGTGATTTTGAGTATGCATTTCAATAATCATAAATATTTTAAATAACTAAGTATTGTTACTTTTATTCAACTATGACGTTGTTATTTGTATTTTATCAAGACTTCCATTTTGATATGTAATAAATTGATTTTCTTTGTGTATGGTATGATCCTGGCCGTGAGACATTTCATTTAGACTAAATTAATATCGAGTTTGTTTCTGTTTTGTTTGAACATTGGACGAGTTTGATATTAACTAAATCTGGAGGTGCAGTTCTCACAAAAACTCTAACTGTATCTGAAATGAAGGCCAGAAGAGATAAAGGGTTATGATATAATTGTGATGAACCTTACACCTTCAATCACAAGTGTGCAACTAGGTTGTTTATGGTGGAATTAACCCCTGAGGAGGAAGATAGCTACCTATCTTATCTAGAATAAGCTGACAACACTGACAACACACTGGAAGTCACTACTGAAATGGCAAGAGTCTCTGTCAGTGCCTTAGAAGGAAGGCAAAGCGGCAGTACACTAAAAATCATGGGATCATCATGAAAAGAAGCTACACATCCTCATGGATACTGGAGCAAGCCATAGATTTTTGGATGAAGCTACAACCCTCAAGCTTGGGTGCCTACTAGAAGATACTATACCAACCTTGGTAAGTGTTGCTGATGGCAGGAAGCTCATAAGCAACAAAATGACCATTTTCACTTGGAAAATGCAAGGGTATGAATTTTCTTACCCACTCAAAGTCCTGCAACTTGGAGGTTGTCATATAATTTTAGGATGCAATTGGTTTACAAAATATGAGCCTGTTGAATTTATATTCTCTATTAGAACTATTCAAATATACATTGATAGGATCAAAACTTTACTACAAGGTATCCTTGTCTCACCTAAGTGTAATTTAGTTTCATTTAATGAAATGCAAAGGCTGGTTCACAAAAAACCAGACCAGATCTATACATTGTCACTTAACACTAACCCCAGTGAACTCAAACATGAGTTACACAAGCTTTTGTAGTCTTTTGACACTGTTTTTCAGGAACCTGTAGGGTTACCTCCCTTCAGGTCTATTGAGCATCAAATACTACTCAAACCAGGTAGTACCCCCAAGCATCAACACCCTTACATGTATTCTCATGCTTATAAAGGGGAAATTGAAGAAATAATGAAAGGATTACTCAAAGATTGAGTGATCTAACACAGCAAAAGCCGTTTTGCATCTCTAGTTCTTTTAGTCAGAAAGAAGGATGCTACATGGAGGCTTTGTATTGACTATAGGTACTTAAACTCCTTAACCATCAAACATGACTATCCTATTCCTGTCATTGATGAACTAATGGATGAATTACATGGGGCTAAGTATTTTTCAAAAATAAACTTAAGATCAGGTTATTTTCAGATTAAAATGAGGGAAGAGGATAGATATTTAACTGCTTTTCAAACACATAATGGACACTATGGATTTTTGGTCATGCCATTTGGTTTATGCAATGCACCTGCTACATTTCAATCTCTTATGAACCAAATTTTTGAATCTTTTATGAGGAAATTTGTTTTGGTCTTCTTTGATGATATTTTAATCTATAGTAAATCTTGGGATGACCTCCTAGTTCATTTAACTTGTGTGCTAAAGATTTTACAGAAAGAATAACTATATGCTAAACTGTCTAAATGTGAGTTTGGTTTAACTAGCATTGAATACCTAGGGCATATCATAAGTGATAAAGGGGTCTCCACTGATCCTTCAAAAATTGAGTGCATACTTAAATGGCCAAAACCTTCTACTGTTAAAGGCTTAAGAGGCTTCTTAGGTCTCACTAGGTATTATAGAAAATTTATTAAAGGTTATGGGTTGATAAGTAGACCCCTCACCCAAATGCTAAGGAAAGACTGTTTTAAATGGACCCCTAACTTTGAAAATGCTTTTGAAACTTTAAAACATGTCATGACACAGGCACCTACTCTATGCCTCCCTAATTTCTCTAAATCTTTTGTTATTGAAACCAATCGCCTTTCTTAGCGAGATACTCTGCTCCAAGAACCGACTCCTTTCCATTTATGAAAGAGAGTTTTAGCAGTCCTCTTAGCCATTCAAAAATGGAAAAATTATTTTCAATGTCATCATTTTATAATCAAAATAGACTAGTAAAGTCTTAAATACCTTATTGAACAAAAAGTAACTTCTGCCTTACAACAAAAATGGATTTCAAAACTCCTAGGGTTGGACTATGAAACTCAATATAAAAAAGGGATTGATGATAGAGCAGTTGATGCCCTCTCTAGACAATACTCTGATAATTGTTAAGCTACTTGCTCAGCTACTATAGTGGTACAACCTGACTGGGCTTTAAAGGTCCAGAATAGCTATGAAAATGATGAATTTTTCTCAATATTTTAACTGCTAGAACTTTGAATTCAGCTTTGTTTGAGGATTTTTCTATCACAAATGGCATTATTAGATATAAAGGTAAGGTTTGTGTTGGTTCAATCCTTCCCCCCAGAGAACAAATTCTTAAAGCTTTTCACTCCTCTTCTTATGGGGGACATTCTGGAATACATGGCACTTATATGAGAACTAAGGTTGTTTTCTTTTGGCCTAAGTTAAAAACTGATGTCATCAAGTTTGTTCAAACTTGTGATGTGTGTAGCATCACAAAGTCAGAACACACACCTTACCCTGGGCTCCTTCAACCATTACCTATCCCTCAACAGGCATGGACACATATCATTGTGGATTTTATAGAAGGCCTCCCACTATTTGAGGGCAAAAATGTGATTTTGGTTATTGTTGATAGATTCACTAAATTTAGTCATTTTTGCTCACTTTCCCACCCCTTCACTGCCCAAGGAGTGGCAAAACGTTTTCTGGATGTTGTCTACAGGTTACATGGACTGCCAGTGAGCATTGTCTCAGATAGAGACAAAAGTTTCACCAGCAGTTTTTGGAGGGAACTCTTTAAAGCTTTATGAGTTAAATTAGACCTCAGCACTACTTACCACCCTCAGTCTGATGAACAAACCGAGAGAGTAAATCAGTGTGTGGAAAACTACCTCAAAGGAATGGTGTTTGACAATCCAAAGAAGTGGAATAAGTGGATTCCTATGGTTGATTTCTGGTACAACACTAATTTTCATACAAGCCTTAAAATGACACCATTTCAAGCCTTGTATGGATACCAGATCACCTCACTCTCAATCCCTACTTAGAACCTTCTAATCTTGAAGTTATGGATGTTATTGCAGAGAGGGATCACATGCTACAACTCATCAAGACTAATCTACAACATGCTCATGAGAGAATGAAGTATTTTGCTGATAAACACAGAACTGACAGGCAGTTCAATGTTGGGGGATCAAGTTTACTTGAAACTTCAACCCTTCAGACAAAATACAGTTCACTTAAGAAAGAATATCAAGCTCTCTGCCAAATACTTTGGCCCTTACACTATCCTTGCTAAAATTGGCCTAGTTACGTATAAACTTGCCCTGCCACCCAATTCTCAAATTCACCCTATCTTTCATGTTTTTCTACTCAAAAAGAAGCTCAGTGATATAATTATCCCTAGCCCTAACCTACCACTCACAAATCCAGATGGTCATTTCTTAATTAAACCACTCACAGTCATTGACTTGCGGGAAGGGACACGCTTATTCAATCGGTATCGTCTTCGATTCCCGTCTATCATATGCAAGTGACTTGGTTGCCAGAATATATATGTTCACAGTTGGACCACATGAATCGGGATTTCTTATGGTCCTCGGATATTACGAAGAAAAAAATGCATCTAGTGTGATGGCCTAAGGTTACAATATCCAAGAAGGATGGTGGTTTAGGGATTCGAGTGGCAAGAACAAGCAATGGAGCTTTGCTATCTAAACTTGCATGGAGAATTATGAGCGGTGAGGAAGGGGTATGAAAGGACCTGATCATGGCAAAGTACGTGAAGAACGACCGCTTTCTTGATTGTATTGCAAAGAATACGGACGGCGCGGCATGGAAAGGAATACTTCGTTGCATCGGTCTCATGATGCCATTCCTCCACTGGAAAATTGGGAGGGGTAATAACATATCGTTTTGGTTTGACAACTGGATCGGGGATATGAAGCTATGCGACGCGGGATGAAAAATCAATGCGGTCTAGGCAAAACTGAAGCTTTGTGGTGTGTTAGATGAATCTGAGGAATGGTCTCTTGAGGTTCTGGACTCGGAGATCCCATAATCAGTGAAGAATGAGCTTCTACGCTTGAAGGCGGTGCTTACCGAGAATGAAGATAGAGTGAGCTGGATAGAAAATTCGAACGACATTTTCACATGCCAATCGGCATACAGAATATACCGAGAGTTTTATATGAATGAGCAGCCCTCAAATGCTGATGTGAGTTGGGTCTGAAAAATCGACATAAGTAACAAGCTACATCACTTCTTGTGGTTGGCAGCCCAAGAGAAGTGCTACGAATGCGATACGAAGTGCGTGGGGTATTCCAACATCAACACGGTGTCTGGTGTGTAATGAACACGAGGAAATGGTGACGCACTTGCTTCAGAGATGCAAGATGGCGCGAGGTATTTGGGAGAGAGTTATCTTTACTGAAAGCATCAGGGAGTTTGATAAAATTCCAGATGAGGCCTTGTTGCAACATGCAATTGGAATTTTATAAAATTGTGAGTAACGAAAGGATTAGAGGAGTATGGAAATACGTGTTTGTCGCGAGTCTTTGGATAATGTGGAAAAACCGCAATGCGAAGGACTTCAAAGGGAAGGCCTCGAGTACGAATGCGTGCATAACACAAATAAGGATCCTTAGTCATGATCTTTGGATGGGAAGACGCAAAAAATATAAGACAATTTGTGAGCAAAAATGGGAGAAACCTGAAGCCGGTTGGGTTAAGCTCAACACAAACGGGGGTGTCGATGCCGACGAAAATAAAGGTCGCGTATCATGGATGTTACGAGATGAAAATGGAATTTGTCTTTGGGGATTCATGTATGACCTTCCCACTCCAACAGTAGATGAGATAGAACTAAGCGCGATATTCAAAGTGCTAACTTTGGCATGAGAACGGAGGTATCCTCGTGTTATGATGGAAATCGACTCCTTAATGGCATACAAAAGACTGAGAAGCAGGGGATGTGTAAGAATCGGACTCTGAACTGATTCCTAAGTGTCGTAGATTGATTAGATTGTTGTGTGTGTGCAAGTTGAAGTGGATTCCGAGAACCGCGAATCGTGTGGCAGATATGCTTGGCAAAATGGCAACTAAAGATAGGAGTAGTGATTTCTTTTGGGAAATACCACCACCCCTGATCCTTAGCTTGTATAAGGCTGACTTTTGTGACTTTTTTATTTACCAAAAAAAAAAAAAATGCATCAATTCTTAATGTCTAAATCTACTTTTTTATTTTACAACTTTTAAGAGTTTAAGAGTTTGAAAAAATAGTGAGAGTTTTATTACAATGTTTGTTCATTGTGAAATATTGTACAATATTTCGGATATCAATAAGTGAGTCCAAGTTACGAAGTTCATCGAAGTAAATTTTCTGTACTTTCTTCTGTATTTACAAGTTCTTTATGGATTTTTTTTTCTAGCAAATAATCACTAGCTAGCTAGTTTGTTTTTTGTTTTTTTTATTCAGCAGATGACCGTTAATTATTGTAATTTGTTTTTATCATTTTTTTATTAAATTCAAATCAGCAAGCGATAATTAGGCAGCAGATTTAGCTTACGTGGAATCACCGAGAGAAAACTAGGCAGCCGCTTTAGATGACGTGGTGGTAAATGGTCATTCCCTATGACGTGGAATCAGCAGGTTTTATGTCTTTATAAGAGAATTTATGTCTTTATAAGAGAATTTTTGTCTTTACCGATTTTATGTCTTTATAAGAGAATTTTCCGTACCATAACATCGTTATTGAGTTTTCGTTTGCTAACACTCCAAGGTAGTGCGAAGTTTTAGAAATATGTACCTTGCACGTGGTTGTTTTGCAACCAACTAAAAGAACTTGTTTCTTTTCTTTCTTTTGTGCCTAATTCACAACACATCACGGCTTTTATATTAAAGATGTTAAATAATCGTCATCGATGATGCAAGTTTTCCTGGTTACTAGTAATGGGAGAAAACAAATCGATTTATTAAAAAAACAAAAAGATTGATCCCGATCCGAAAAAGGTGGTAAGTTTTCCATAATTTACCGCTGAACTTGGATGGATTACACAGTGCGATACATATCCCTTGGCGGGAAGTCAAGGTATTCGTAGTTTGTGTGAATTTGGATGTGGGTAGTTGTTGTAAAAGTGTTTGAAGTGTTGTAGAGTAAAATCTGAAATAAATCTTACTAAAAAATGTAGTATAAAATGTGTAAGGAGTGTTGTATATTTGATGTCTAAAAGTGATAATATTGTAAGGGTGCGTGTCGCAATGAAAATGTAATGTAGTATTTCCTTTCTTAGTCTCCCCTGAAGAAGTGGAAGTCCTCTCTTTATAATAAATCTCATTATTGCATATGGACATGTGCTAAGAATGTTTGTCATGTTTCTTGGACTCAAGGATGGGGAGTTCTCCGTCATTCTCGTGGCTATGTATTTGGGAACTATTGTGGTTATAAAACGAGGTATGCAATGGAGTGTGGGCAACGATAGCCTGATATCAATTTGGGAGGATGCATGGCTCCCTCGACCGCTCACTTTTCAGCCTATTACACCGCGTCCGCCTTCAACAGCTTTGGTGCGAGTACGTGATTTAATTGATGAAGACACGGGTTGGAGGGATATTGTGGTAGTGAGGGACGTGTTCTGGGAAGCGGATGCGATGGTGATCCTATATATTCCATTAGGCAGTTTGGAAAATCTGGACCGTCATGTTTGGCACTACGAAAGACATGGTCAATTCACGGTACGAAACGCCTATAACTTAATTATGTCGTAGTTTAAGCGATACGAGGGAGCTGGGATGTTGGGAGTTTTAGCAATCATACGAACTAAAAGAAGTTATGGAGATTAGATTGTGCTAATAGAAAAAAAACTCTTCTCATGGCGAGCTTGTTTTGATATTTTACCAACACGTACGAATCTTGTGCGTCGAAAAATATGTGAGACAGTGAGTTGTATGACGTGTGGCGAAGGAGAAGAGACCCCTCGACATGTCTTCTTTGAGTGTCATGTAGCGCGCGAGGTTTGGGATTTGGCAAATTTCTCTCTTTCAATGACGAATAGTGCAAATGAGGCGTTTATGGAGTGGGTTCATAGGTTGTCGTGCGAGGAGGGAAATGAACAAGTCGGGATCGCGATTATGTGTATTGGGCGTTGTCGAACAATAGGAATACTGTTTTAGCGGGCGAGCGGCCACACGATTCAGTCGAGAAAGCAACTTACGGGCGTTCCTATGCGATGACTTGGCGGAAATGAGTGGGAAGCACCGCGTGAAGGTTATTATAAAATAAACTTTGATGGAGCACGCTTTGAAGAGGAGGGAGCGGTCGGCACTGAGGTGGTAGTGGGGGATTCCGAAGGGAAAATTCTGGCTTGGGTGCAGCGAAGACTCACGGTCACGCTTGATCCGTCGTGCATTGAGGCGCTAGCTGCTCTTTGGGCGATCAAATTAGCGGTCTGCATGAATTAGGAGGAAGTAATATTTGAAGGCGATTGTTTGAACGTTATTCACGACATCATGCACCAGACTCAAGATAATGCAAGCTACGTGAATATTGTGGCGGATTTTCTTCGCTTGTTTACACCACGCGAAGGGTTTTCAATTCGATGGGTTGGGCGCGATGCTAACAATGTGGCTCATGACTTAGCCCGCACGGCACTTGATAACTATGTTGATCCACATATCTAGTGTTTGCGATCGTTTAGTTCGATACGTGTGTATTTTTTGAATTCTTTTTTGATTAGTTCATTGAGGTATTGAGACACTTCATGAAATTTTATCTTCGAAGAAAAATATAAATCAGACCTCGACTTTATATGTGGTGGTGAACCATATTATTGAATCATTTGGTTGATCTAGTAAACAAAATCACACCTTGATTTTGTATATGGTGGCGAATCGTCTTATGGAATCATTTTATTGGGGTCTAGTAAACAATCTACCGATTGGTACAACTTCAACGATTTATTGTTACACCCAGTCACACAACTACCCTCTAGCAGGAAGCTACCATGAACCCAACCCGCATCAATCAAAAATTCGAGCTTCTCCACCATGTCCACACCCAGATTACAAGTATAAATCTAGCTAAACTGCAAAAGAACGGGGCCACAAAAGCTCAGATTGTGTAGCGTGTGACAAGGAGAAGATCATCTATGATGAAGCTCAACTTCAATATGTTCAAGTTAGACGGGCATTCTAACAGATAATGATTGACTGGCGAAACAAAAAAGGATATGAGTAAACAATGAATCATACTAGAATTGAGCTCACACCAATAGCATTGCATCTCAATCCGTTACCTAAATCTGGGCAGGAAACTGGTCTATACTCGTGTCAAAACCTTTTAAAACAACAAGATTCAATAAATCTTGACCTTTTACATAGAGTAAAGAGATGCATAAGAGTAGAACACATTAAATCGTGTAATAAGTTTAAGAGCCAAATAGAATGACCCAACACCTTTTCAATTAGAAGCAAAACACAATCCACCATAACCGAGTTTTGAGTGAGGAATAATCCGCAACAACTATTTATGGAAAATTTGAAGCTAGGGTAGGAGGTCAAAAGTATAGAGCCAACAGATTATCATGTAGCTAAATCCAAACTAAAAAGGAAAAAGAAAACAGCAAAGGCAACTTTAAGCAACATTGTATGGAAATCAACTCAAGGCAAAACATGCTACAAGCAAAACAAAGGGGTTTAATTTCAGTACTCCTTTCAATAGATAACATAGTAATATGACAAAGACAACAAAAACAAAAAGGATCAAAATCCTTAGAGTGCATCATTACTAACAAAAACATAAAGTTGGCATCGGGCCACCATTTACTGGAACTAGTCATCCTAGATTCACTTCTTGGACTTCTTAGTTGCCCTGCACAACAAATATTTTAAAATGACGGATTAGACATTATCACAAACAACAAAGGGGCTAGAGTATATAAAAGGACACTTACTGAGCTGGCTGCGATGTAGGTGCAGGAGCTGCTGCAGCAGCAGGTGCTGGTAGTGCTGCTTTCTCTCCAGGTCCCTGGAGGGAGAACACAAAACAATATTAAAATTTAAAAAACACAGATCAACTTTACAGGTCACACTGGAATAGATAAGGGGATATCACAATCATGTGATATTTTACACTTACATGGCAATTAAACAGATATTAAAATGTAGCGACAACAAATACGACTTTAAAATAAACTTTAAAATAAACATACGTACTCGAAATAACAGGTATATCACCAACATTTACATCGAGGTTGGTTCAGTGTCTACAGTAATACACTTAACGAATACACACACCGCATGCAAGACCATACTAAACTATATCACCAAAACACCTAGTAAACAAAAAACCAGAAGACAGTTATACCTGAGCTAGACGTTCCTCTCTCCTTGCATGCTTCCTCTCCCTGCTAGCCTTGTTCTTTGCTCTCTTAGCTTCAAATTGGTCAGACAAGGTCTTCTCCCTAGCCTTTTCAGCCTTAGACTTGTGGATGCTTTCCATCAATACACGCTTGTTCTTGAAAACATTACCCTTCACCTTCATGTACATGTCATGGTACATGTGCTTGTCAATCTTCTTTGCTTCCCGATACTTACGAAGCAAACGTCTAAGAACCCTCAATCTTCTCATCCATAGGATTTTGGTGGGCAATCTAGCCTCCCTGGTACCCTTGCGTTTACCTGAAATGATTCAAGAAAAATAAGTTATTTGGACGCAAAAACAAAAAGACTAAACTTCAGGACAGTCTTGTAACTGGTTGAGCAAAACTGAGATAATTAGAACAATAAGATACTGAGAATAAGATTTGACCAACTGAATACATGTTAACAACTATCAGTAAATAAACAAACTTTCTCACAAATCAAATCATGAGCGGAGAATCAATTAATTATATTGAATAAAATCAATGAAAGCCAAGTACCATATCCAGAGTGACGCCCCTTTCTCTTAGCTTCCTTCATCCTGCGAGCACGGGACCTAGAGTGGATCTTGGTTGGCTTCCTGATGATGAAACCATCCTTTACCAATTTCCTAATGTTTTGTCCTGCATACATAAAACAGTAAGCACAATGCAAATGTGAAAAAAAAAACATGATACCTACCACATCGAAGGATACAGATATACACATAAACATATGTATAAAGTATAATCCACACACACTAAAGCAGCTTCCCAATCTAATCGAAAAAAAAAAACAAAAAAAAACGTAACCATAAAAACGATTCACTAGCTCAGTCTAAAGGTTCCTTAAAAATTAAATTTATGAGTACAGCACACACAGACACTACTAATACCTATAATTCCACAACTCAGTTGAAACCTAGACAGCAAATAAATCAATTTTCAGTAATAATTATGTAAATAAAAACTAATGATAATGCTAATCACAATAGCATAACACCAAACAACAGAAACTAACTCATTTGAGTCTGCAGTCCCAGTCCACACATAATAACCTAAATGAGTGCTCAAATATAAGAAAACAGAAACAGATCCGTACAACGAAATACAATGTTAGTGCAAGGTAAACAAACAGGTGAGTGATAAAAAGAAAAGCGTACGGGAATTGGCCATGGAGATCTCATTGACTTCATTAGGGTCAAGCCAGACCTTGCCCTTGCCGCACATGAGCACGCTGGCGGACAGCCGCTTCTGTAACTTTAGAGACACCATTTCTTCTCTCCCTCTCTCTCTCTCTCTCTCTCTCTCTGTTTGTGAGCTAATGGAAGGGAAGCTCGGTGAAGGTGAGGATAAGATTTTATATGACCCCACGAATTTAGACCTAGGGTTTATTGTGTGGGCTTTAAGGCTTTTCTTTGAGCTGAATAAAGTAATGGGCCTCATACTTGGGCTTTTTGAATGGTGGAACTGGCAAGTTGGGCTGTAGAAGATTTCCACCACAACAGTTAATAATAATACCCTTGCAGTATCTTTGCCTTTCATATTCTAGATCATGTGTTACTTACTTCGAAGCAATAGTAACGTTAAATATATATGTTTGAAATACATCTTAATTTCTAAAAGGTTGCACTTTCACATTTTTTGGGGGGTTACTTATATATATATATATATATATATATATATATCATAAAAACCACCATAGTGTTTGCTAAAATTTACATGCATAAAGAGTGTATGAATATTGTATTGTTGTCTTTATTTGTAACGCAAATTATAATAGAAGAACTTTTCTTTTCTTTTTTGTTTCCACTATATATACTGATGATCTTGTGATTGTATTATTTTTGGTTTTTATAAACTACTTGTTCTGTTGCACGTTTGTATCGATATACAATGGAGTGTTTTATTTCTAATCCAAACCACAATAAGATCTTTGATTTATTTGGGTCTTGTAATTGTATTAGTGATTTTCTTCGTAGAGTATAATAATGGTGGAGCATAAAAAAATAAAAAATAAACTCTAGCACTGATGAAGCGTGGAAAAAACTCACAAGCATGCACAAACTCACTCTATTGACGAATAAGTTTACATTCAACTCATAATACTTTCGTTATCAGCTGGAAAACAACTTACCTACGTAACAGTTTATCAGAAAATGTAACCTATAATTTATTTAGGTCACTAATTCCACAAACTTTGTTATTTAGGGAGGCGGGGGTGTTATGTGTATGTTTAATGCCCTATGACTTTAGTCATAAGAACATTAGTCCCATCACCATAAGGACTTATTAGTGCGGTTTAATTTCAAAATGCCTATACAAACTGTGAGTTATTTATTTGATAAAATCATGGATGCTTTGTTTAAGATAATAGGGTGCCTCATTATCAAATCAACTCCCATTACGAAAGATTGTCCAGATGGGCGTTGTAAATGCTTCCTAGTAAATAATACCATGTTTTTAATTCAAAAAATGAAATGAACTTCAGTAATGGGTTGTGCTAATCAGGTTTGTTACTAATACATTTATTTTCTTACTAATTTGTTATAGGGTTGTCCAAGCACATTACATGGCACACATATTTAGTTGTGTATCCTAAAAGTCCATAATGAATGTTATTGTGCACGAGACTATAACTACAGTTGACGTCATCAAAATTTATGAGAAGATCTCATTACGCGATGCTAGTTAGAGGACGAAAGGCAAAGGCTCAAGGTTCCACCTAATACATTCTTTAATAGATAATTAACCATGTAACTTTTGCTTGTCATACTTAAGCTTTTGATACACAAAATTAATTTTTTCGCTTGCTAATATTATTTATACGATCTAAGATTACACAAATGCCTAAGGGTTTCTTACATCCAATTGCGATACATGATATCACTTAGAGGAAAGGGTAAATGAATGAAATAAGTCTCAGGACCGAGAAGAATACTTCAATATGAAACATAGTAACGCAATGAATGCTATCAAAAGTGCTTTGGCTTATTGAAACATAGGTGCATGCGCGCTATGGGTCGGTCTGGATCCATCCAAACCAATATGGGACCGAATGGGGTTAATTTTGTCCAGGACAAAATTATTTTCTATTTTTTGGTTTGACTATTAGTCTAGACCCAAATAACTGAATCCAATTCGCTTTATTTTGCTACCTGGCGGAAAAATCAACACAAATTTAAGCATCTTAAAGAAAAATGTTCCATGCCTTTGAAAATTCTTATGAAGAGAGATTAAAAAAAAAACCTTTTTAATCTTTGTTTGTCCGTTCGTGCTCACTTAAAATTAAGATTGGTCATACAGATCGATGTAAACAAAAAAAACGGATCAAATGGAGAAATTCTTATCATATAGTTTAATTCTAGATCTAGGCCCAAAGAACCAAATCAAGTTTGATTTGTTTTTCAACCCTGACAAAAAACTTCACAGATCGTAGCATCTTAAGAAAAAACGTTCCCACACTTTTAAAAGTTAAAATGAAAAGAATTTGAAAAAAGAACCCTTGTTGTTCATAGTCCCTCCATTTGTACTCACTAACTCCAAATCAAAAATCAAAAACCAAAAAAGACCCTCCTCATCCTCAAGTCTCAACTGTCGTCTGTCATTGTTGACCACCACCGGATACCACCATATTTGCCCTAGCGTGTCGATTACCTACTCATGTATGTAACTATTAATTCATTACTTCCTTTAATCCTCTTGTGTCACAAATACAACTATTCAATAACGCTCTTTGTTTTCTAAATGTAGTTACATATAATGAGCTCTTTCTCTCTACGAGATACCATTCCAGTGGATAATGATACATCTCCCCCTTGGTCTTTCGAAGAGTCGTAAATGGTCAAAATTAATCCCAAGCTCCATTGTAGCAAGAACTTGAACCGTGCAATGCACAAGAAGGTGGAGCTAGTTTGAGGGCACAAAAAAGACCCCCTCTCTACCCAACAAGTTTGTAATTAAAAGAACTTCGACTTTGTATAGTCATAGAAGGGCATATGAGCTCAACCTAGAGAATATCAACAACAATGCTAGTACTAGTGGAACTTAAGTGGGCGATGGTTTGAGAGATTTATCTAAAGATAATGCATACGCGATCAGGAAGGTGATTGATGTATGGCAAATAGTGTGGTGTTTAAAAAGGATGTATGCAATGAATGCTACGCCTACGTATTTGCAAGTGCACGATCAAGTATAATTACGTCCAAAGTATCGACCCAAGGAAGTTGTGGATCAATTTTTAGAATAACTTAAATGCAGAAACAATGATTGTTGTCACGATTGTGTAAACGTAAAAGCTATCTAATGATGTTGAGTGTGATTGCGAAATTATGCTAACTAATGAATGAGAAAGCAAAACCACACTAAAGAACAGAATTGAAGATGACTGCTTTGGTTGTAAAACAGATGGTGGATGAATGCGTTGAGAATTCGGGTTTCACTATTGATTTATTTAGTAATTCCTAGATAAATTACATATGCTTCTTTGATCTATTGAGTGTTGTTTAAGTTTTTTTTTGTGTTTAATGAATTTGTGATCTATAGCCGAACCTATATTGAACTATCAATTCTTAATTCATTACAGTCCCAACGTGTTAGCATACTCATACCGGTTGTCAATGATTTTAGAAGAGGGATTAAGTCTGCAATCCGATTCACTCATCTACTCGTGCTAACAAATTGTACTCAACTACGAGTGTATCCGTGTGATATAAAGATGTGATTGACTACGTTAGTATTTCAATGTCACATATCATGCTTATACATGAATAATTAACATCTACACTCTGCAGGTCTCTATGTAATGCTTCTGTTAGTCCAGCGAGAGTTAATTCTAACATGCACCATATACAACAAATCAATCTAAACACATGAACGCTCAAACTATACTCAAATAAATTAAATAGACATATTCATAAATTAGAGTTACCTCCCTACTCTAAACACGCAGTTGTTTAGCTACTCATAATCTCAAGTTTAACAAAAAATACAGAGTTAAACAACATAATTAAAGAACAAATATTAATAAAACTTTGTAGATCTAGTGGAACGTTGTTGATTTCAATCTTCTAGACTTAAGTGCTTTGTCTCCTTCTTCAAAACTCTTGACTCCTTGAATCTAGACTAGAACTAATGGAAGAACAAGTTTAATAGCGTTTCTCTCAAACTCTATTCACGTTTTCTCTAAATTCTCTCTTTTGTAACTTTTGTGGCACTCTAAAGTAATGAAAGCAATTTTAAAGCAATGTCTTTTCGACATAGATCATATCTCCTTATATATATATTTTGTGTTGTCCTATGTTAGATCTTCAGCCGTCACTTAAACTTTTGGAATTGACAATTTTACCCTAGGTCGCGATGCACGTCGCTCTGCATGTCTTGCGTCTCCTTCTACGTTGCGCGAATCGTGCGGGTTCTTGTATAAAAAGAACTAGTTGTGCTGGTCCCACATGCGAGGCACGAGTCACATTGTCGCGGCACTGATCGTGTTGCTCCTTGGTTGATGAGCGTGGGTAACGCGGTTTTTGGTGGATGTGCGACAATGACTGTGCCTTTTTGCATAAAATTAGGGTTGCATTCTTCATTTCCATAGTGTCATAACGCTATGTTTTTGTGTCACGGCACCTCCAATGCAGTCCATTTAAGTCCTCCAACTTGATCCATCTACTTTTCCTCTATTTTGTGCTATTTTTTTATCGTTTTGTCTGGACTCGACTCAAAACTACAAAAAAATACAAAACATAACATAAACTACTCAAATTGCTAGAAAGCATAACAAAGGTACAAGGAAAGAGAGTATTAAAATCGTATCAAATAGACACTCATCAATGATAGTGAAATGATAAAGACAAATGAGTTGCCATCCATATTTTTAGAAAAAGAAAAGGCCTTAAAAGTTAATGAATTTTATTTGCCTTAAGTATTTTGTTCCATTTAGACATATAATAATGAGGGATTGCATGGATATATATCATTCTGAATAAGAAAATTTAAAAGCTTATTTCGATGAAGCAAGAAGACTGTTATTTGGCTACAAACACATGGATGTCTAATCAGAGACACTCGTACTATGCTTTATTGCTAATTTTGTTGATGTCAATTGGAAGCTGTGCAAGATAGTGTTTTAAATTTATTTCCTTGTCCTAACCATGAAGGAGGCGAGGTGGATATGTTGTTGAAAAAATGTCTCAATAAATTAGGGATCAATGGGCTTTTTACAATCATGGTTAACAATGCATCTGCAAACGACAAGGTTGTGATTTTTCTTTTGCAAAGAGCTTGGGTAGCAAGGAGATGATTCCTCCTGGTGGGAAACTCATGCACATGGGATGTGCTCATATACTTAATCATATGGTGATAGACGACTTGAAATAAATTGATTTTGAAAGTGCAATGTATTCTGTAAACAATGTTATGAGATTATGGGACAACATCGATGATAACATTGAAACTAGAGGACCTGCGAGCAATCTGTTAATTAACTGCTTTATTTTGGTTTTGCCTTTATTCACTTATTAATCAAGTTTCACAGTTTTAGTTGTTTATGATTATATCCAGGAACACATCTTAATCATAAGAAGAAGCATTGGAAGATTCCTTACTTGAAGTTTCCTGAACTCAAGTTGAGAAGGAAAGTTAACAACACACGGTTTCATAGAAGGAAACAAATTGGAGTTCTACTGCAACTAGGATTCTTTCCAGGATTTACTCCGAATTGAAGAAAATGTATTCCATTATTAGGACTCTAATAAAGGGAACAAGTATTCAAGAAAGAGACCGAGTTCACAAGGAAGTCCAATTCAACAAGGAAACAACAAGAGTTGCCAAAACTGAACACACCTTGGAGTGCAGGTTTCAAGAAACCTATTTATAAGCGTGAAGTTCATCAAAACAAACACAAGACAATATTGCTAAATAATCTAAGAGATTAATTCTTCAAGTTGTATTGTTTTGTCTTGCTTTGCAAAGTTTTTGTATTAGCTAATTAAGTTTAGTTCTTAGATTTAAGTAGTTAGTGCTTGTCTACCTTGCTGGGTCCGATTACAAAGAGCGTGAGTGAATTGGTGTGAGGAACGTTTTGTTAAAATCGTTTATGGTTATTTTGCCTAATGCCAGGAAGTTTTAAATAATATTGAAAACTTCTGAAAACATTATCTTCTTGTGTTTTAATTTTGCTGCATATTTACTCTAATCAAGAAGATCATTGTGAAAGAGTTAAGGCAACTTCAGCTTAACTATGAACGTTGTTGTATCAATCCCAGTCCTACAATTTCAGATTTGTTTGTGGATCATGTGGGGATGATTGTCAAATATGTTATAAAGTCGCGATCAAGGCTCTTAAATTTCAAACATTTAGTACGAGAATAGGAGATTACATCTAACATTTTGTTGGCATGTTCCAACTAAATGGAACTTGACATATGATATGCTCAAGACAATCCTGATTCTTTCGAAAGGCATTTGATAGGTATGACATATATGATTAGAACTTTTGAATATCTCATTCTAGCATTGGCTTACCTACGAATAGAAGATTGAAGCACAGTTGAGAGGTTGGTGACTGTCTTAGATCAATTTACGACCCTCACGAAAAAGGTCTCAGTCATTAAGCATGTGACTTCTAACTTATTTTTGGATGAATCAGTGTATCTATTGTCATTAATTGTATGATTGATAAATTTTCCCAAGTGGCGGGTGTGGTTGCTCACGCATGAAGATGAAATTTGATAAGTATTGGGGGAGGTTGAGAAAAGGAACATGCCATGGTTCATCTAGTCTTATTAGACTTTCACAAGAAATTAGTCGATCTAAAAAGCACTTTAACGCACACGTGCAAAGATGAAGATTGAGTGTAAATAGCAAACAAGACAAGGAGTATATATCACAGTTGTTTATAGAGTACAAGCAATATTTTGCTCATGTAACTCCTCATATGCCTTATATAAACTTAATATTTCAGGAGGACTATAGTAGTAGCTCTAGTGATTTGGCTGTCGGTGAAAGACTAAAATAAGAGGCTTAAAAACATAGATTGCAAACCAAGCAAATGAGATCACAAGTGGGTAAGAAGATCAAGCTACAAAGATGCTTAATGAAAGATCTTGATCTAGATCCCGAAGATGACAAGTTGTTGAATATTTTATAATAGGAAAAGTTGTTAATGGGGTTACGTCCATCCAACCTATATGTATAATGGCCAACCATATGCCATGGTTAAATGTCCAAGTAATACATCTCTATACGAGATTACTATTGAAAGATCTTAGGTTCAGTATTACTTGCAATTGTATACAGTTGCACTTGACAGAAGTTGCAACTGTACACAAAAGTGCAACAGAAGGTGGTTCTTTAACTTTTAAAAGCAGTTTAACTGTTGCAATTGTAAAAAGACAGTAAAACATAAAGTAGTAAAGGATACCAAAATTTTAACGTGGTTCGGTCCAAATGGTCCTAGTCCACAGGGTTTGCACCCAAATGTTTGACTCAAACAATATCCTACTTAAGAATTACGATGTAGGTTTTACATCAACCTAAATCTTAGACTCCCTCTAATATTTGCAGTTGCAACACCTATCCCTCAACTATTTTCGGTATACTCGATTGAGTCGAAGATCACGTTAAGCTATTTCAGAGTTCCTCTGGCTTAATGTTCTTCTAAAAAACTTTGACTCGATACAGGACTGAATCACAAATTATCTTTTTCAAAGTGTCCTTGAATTGTGTCGAGTCTTCTCCTTATATAGGCACGGCAGAATCTTCAGCGTATCTTCTGTTGCAATCTCCAGAAAATTTTCCTTCCTTATATGATAAACGCGTTGATGATTTTGTTGCAATCCGATATTGATTTCTTGCCTTATCTTCCACGGATTCTGCATGATCACGTTAGATACCCAAAACAAACATGCCTACTTTATCCGTCTAGATACGTAATAAGGAGATAAATAAAGGTTAATCGTTTTAGGATGTGGTAAGATCTTGTAATGATAAGGAAATAAGTATAAGATAATTGCCATCTAAGATTTAACCTAACTAAATGATTTGCACAAAACAAAATCAATAAGCAAGAATGGGCCGATTGGTTCAAGGCCCATATCGAGTGTGGGCAACGACCCTAACAACTATGAAAGAGCTCCTTACTGTTTATCTTAATAAATATTTTCAAATTTTCTAATTATTTTTAATTTTTTTGAGAAATTGCTTTTCTTTTATATATTTAGTTGACATCCTTGTTTTAGAGCTATAGCGGAACTTTTCTCCCTTAAATTGCTCTTTGTACAAGCTCCCACTAGTTTCAAGTTTAATACTCGTAACCCTTTATGCACTAGTAACATTAAATCTAATTTTCCTAATCAAGGTTTATTTCAAGTCATATTAAGAGGATATAATGCATTTACAAATTTTTTAATTAAAGAACAATACATTGACACGAGATTTTTTTTTATTAAAAACAATAGATAAGTTGATTTAGTAATTTACTGCATGTACTATATCTGTTTCCTTCATTTTCTTTTCTTGGCTTCATAAAAGATATATATACATATATAAAATATGTGTGTCTGTGTGTGCATATATACACCAATTTCCACATTCGATACTCTTTTTCAATTTAGGGTCAGGATGTGGATGTGAATCTTCTCCGCCATTTTTGACACCAAATTCTATCCGAAAACTTCAATAATATCCCAATCATAAAAACCTACCATATATGACGGATGCAGGATTTAGAGAGGGTGGGGGGGAGAGAGACTATCCTAAATACGTTTTTTGATTAAAATAATAATTTAATGTACAATTTTTTTTTATCGATGACATTAAATTAGCTTTAGGAAAAAACGTACATGATCAATAACTAACCTACAAATTGTACCTTTTAACAAAGCATTCAACATCTTTAAAGAAATATACTAAAATATATAGTTAATGAGTAATAAACAAAACATAAATTATCAACTAAGAACATCTCATATCTTAAGGTGAAATGATAATAAACAATCTCAAACATGCTTCAAGAGTAACATGTAGTAATCAAAATCTGCTTAGACATTTTAAATTGTGATCTACGCTTCTTGAGACAATCAAACTCGTCAATTATTGAATTAACTTCAAAGATTTCCGCAATTTCTTTTTCAATATATATAATGAGACTACTATATAGAAAATTATTTTCCATTTTTTTCTGAAAATTCACATCAGAAATTCACAGTGGTATGGCAATATTTAAACACTATATACAAAGTTACCATTCAAATTATTTATTTCATAAACTATTATATACAATAAATTAATACTACTAAATACTAATACATTTTACAAGATGACAAAAAGAATAATAAAATAAAAACAATTTGTACTTACAAAAGGAAGAAGAAGAGTGAATTAGCCTTCTGTTTGTATGCTTGTTTGACTTTTTTTTCTTTTTTTTCCTTTTTGGCTCAATAAGGTTAAGGGCATGTTTTGTCTTTAATTGTTGTTTATGTACTAAATGGGCCATAATTAGTTGAAATTTTTTCCCTCATGAAGTTGAAAATTTTATAGCACCAAAAGAGCCCACAATGATACGAGGGGGTATACCCCAAGTGAAGCGCGTAAATCGAACTATAATCGAATACCAATCTTTGTACAAATCAATGCTTTATCTTCAACCTAAGGAATCTATATAGCTCTAACACAAGTCTATGACTATATAGAAAGCCTTCCATAGTAAAAGCAACTCTTAGATCATCCAAATATTCTTTTATGTGCACTGCTCCTCTTGGAAATTTTTTCTAAGAACAGTTGTACCTTCTCCATTCCAGCTCCAGGCCTTTGGCATGTGATTGTACTCTTCTAAGCATTCAGTCGGCTTTTCTGCAGTGGTTTTTCCCAGTTGTAATACTGGATTCAAACATAAGTGTTTCTACTGATTTTTCCTGACTCTTCTAGGGGTTGGGAGAAGTAAGTGTCGAAATATTACCTGCTTTTACCTTTTCCTTTCCCCCCGCGCTGATGTGCCAAAGGAGTGCCATGTACACTTGAGTCTTCCTGTACATAATTAACAAACTTCCCGGCCTTTCAACTAAGGTCAGTCAGTATCCATTTTATCTACTATCCAAGCTACGCAATATTAACAAGAGAAAAGTAGTATTAAGAGCTACCTTCTATTTCTACCTGTTATCTCAGTCCAAACTCCTGTCAAAGCTTTGCTTTTTCCTACAAATTCTGGCAGCACTCTTTTCTGACTCATTGTGCCTTGAACTTTTTCCAATTTGGTCAAGATCCCTTTTACGAATTGATTCATTTGCTTTTGACATTTAAAACTAATTCGAGCATGCATTTCACAAGCAATTTCTTTACAAAGTTGGGCAGCAGTGACACTTGTGTTTTGAAAAACTCTCATATTTCTGACTTTCCACATCCCATTCACAACTGCACAAAACATTGTTGCTCTAATTCTATATGTGATCGAATCTCTCCTAGATTTTGCATGAAATAGTTGCTCCCATTCAATCAGTGAAACGTGTGTGTCCTGTAATCCTACCAGCCTCATCATTCTAGAAACTACTTGTGTAGAAAATGGGCATTCAAAGAATAAGTGACATACATATTCTGACACATTCATACGAAGATCACATGCATCAGAGTCAATAATCCCAAATCTCTTAAGTCTATCTCTAGTAGCTATCTTCCTATGCATGATGAGCCAGTTAATGAAAGAAGCTTTGGGAGTAGAAATTTTATTCCATACCTGCTTGTTCCAACGTACCTCAGGAGTGGCCTGATGCAAAGCTAGATAGCATGTCGCCAAAGCTTCTTTATATCCCTTATGTACCAAGGCCAGACTTGTACATTGAGGGAACAAAACTCGAAGCTCATCTCTGATTCCTAGTAGTTTTTCCCCCAAGGAGAATCACTTGGTCTCATTTGCACAGTCCAGATATTATCCTGCTCTCTCAGCTTATATTTTGCTACCCATAATGACCAAACAGTTGGAATAATGCTCTCATCTCCTAGCTTGATCACCTGCATTGCCAATAAAGACTTATTCCAGCCTAGGACTTCTTTGATTTGCATCCCACCTCTAGTATAATCCTGACAAATTTGACTCCATGCCACTAAACTCCTTCTACTCTTCTCCTTCCCACTCCAAAGGAAGCTTCTGCAAATTCGTTCAATTTTATTGACCACCCCCACAGGTATAGCAAAAATTTTGCACGAGAAGCCTTGCACACTTCTAAGCACTGACTTAATTAGGACTACTCTTCCTGCATAGCTCAAAAAATTTGGCACTCTAGCTTTGCACTCTCCCTGTTATCTTCTTAATCAATGGGTCATACTCCTCCATCTTCAACTTCTTGGGGCTTAAAGGAACTCCTAGGTATCTCACATGAAACTTTCCTTCTTGAAATTGCCAGATACTCTTTAATTTCTCTCTTTCTTGTCCCTGCACACCAGCTAAGAAAATGGCACTTTTTGCCTGATTAATGATTAGTCCAGAAACATTAGAAAAAAATCATAATATGATGCATGGCATGTAAGGAGTCCCCATCTCCCCTACAGAATAGAAGTAGATCATCTGCAAAAATCATGTGAGTTAAAGCAATCCTTTGACATTTTGGACGGTACTTAAATCTAGGCCCTATTTCCATGGAGTGTTTCAGCAACCTAGATAAGTAATCCATGCATAGCACAAATAAGTAAGGTGACAAGGGATCTCCTTGTCTTAACCCTTGCTTTCCCTCAAAGTTGCCTTCTAATGCTCCATTAATGCAGCATGAAAACTTTGTTGCTGTAACACATGTCATTATTAAGCTCACAACCTTATCATCAAAACCTAAGCCAAGAAAAACTGAATGCAGAAGCTTCCAGTGTATGGTATAATATGCTTTTTGTAAGTCTAGATTCAACAAACACCTAGGAGATATATTTTTCCTATTGTACCCTCTCACAAGCTCTTGCTAGAAATATATATTGGAACAAGTCTCTGCCTTTCACAAAAGCGTTTTGACAAGACTCTATTATGTTAGGCAACACATTCCTAAGTCTATTAGCTATGACTTTGGTAATGACTTTGTAAATAATGTTACAACATGCAATTGGTCTATATTCTGCAATAGTAGAAGCATGAGCAGTTTTAGGAATCAGACTTACAGAGGTATTGTTAATCTGCCTCAGTATTCTCCCAGTTATGAAATACTCATTCACAGCAGCACAAACTAGTGGTCTAGTGATAGTCCAACTATTCTTGTAGAAGTAAGAGTTGTAACCATCAAGGCCTGGAGATTTGTTGTCATTCATCTCAAAGACTGCATCTTTTATCTCAGCTTCTTCTACTGGTTTGCACAAGTCCAGGTTCATTTCTTGAGTCATAGTATTTCTCCTCGCATCCTTTATCTCAGCTTCTTCTATTGGTTTGCACAAGTCCAAGTTCATTTCTTGAGTCACAGTATTTCTCCTCGCAAACACAAATTGCTGGACAAGCTGAACATTTTTGGTTGTCCCAAAGAGGGTTTTATAGAACTGGATTATGTGTTTAGTTACTTCCTTTCTAATCAGTAGTTCCCCTGATTGAATGTGTAACATGTAGATACTATTTCTTCTTCTTCGAGCCTTGACACTATCAAAGAACAACTTGCTACATCTAACTCCATCTTTTAACCAATCTGTCTTGGCCTTTTGATGTAGCTCTTTCAAGTACAAATATTGTGCATAGAGATACTCGGCTTTCTTGTCTCGAATTTTTTGCACCATGTTTCTCTGGGTAGGATTATGAAGATGTAGCTCCTGCATTTCCAGCAATTATTTATTCATTTCTTTCACCTGCTCATGCATATCCTGGAACTTATAAGCATTAAGCTTTTTCAGTTCCATTTTCAACATCTTGAGTTTTGTAACTAATTGGTACATAGCACAGCCCCTAATCTCTTGCTCCCAGACTGCTGAAACTAAAGTCATAAAGCTAGGATCAGTTGCCCAGATATTTTTAAATCTGAATGGGATTTTCCTCTCAGCTTCCTCCTCAAACACTTGAGTTAAACTGGGGAAATGATATGAAACATCTGGAGGGAGAAATCTAACCACTGAGTCTCTACTAGTTGAATACCATAAGCCATTGACCAGGACTCGGTCTAATTTACAATAAGTGTGATTATTTTTCCAAGTGTATTTAGGCCCCAAAAATCTGTGATCCTCTAGCCCTGTTTCGTCTAGCATCTCTTGTAACTCTGAACCAATTGATATAGGAGAGTCCATTTCATGCCATTTTTCCTCCTTATTCAAAACAGTGTTAAAATCTCCTGCAACAAACCAAGGTAACTGCATAGAAAATGCAATCTCTCTTAACTTGTCCCATGCTTCCACTCTTTGTTCCAGCTGGTTATGAGCATACACAAATGACACCATACCATTCCATCTTTGATCCTTAGTTACCAAAAGACAATGCATCAATTGGTCACTCTTATAGAGAACATCCAGTTGTACCAACTCTTCTTTCCAGACTATCAAGATTCTGCAATTCCTGCTGACCTGAGTATTACTGTCCACACTCCAATCAGGTGTCAACTTCTTCACCAATTTCTCATAGTTTTCTGCTAACAATCTAGTCTCTACAAAGACTCCTACACTACACTTATGTATAGACAAAAAAAGAAACCATAGCCTTCTGCTTAAGGGGAGCATTCAACTCCCTTAAGTTCCACACCCCAATATTTAAGGACCTGTCCATTGGGCCCTTGGGGGTGTTTTGAGTGCATTACTTTCCCAGGTCCCTGGCCTGTACCATTTTGTTATTGCTTTCTTTTTGGCATTCTTCTTTCTGTTATCCACAAGTTGCCAAGATGCTGGATTGTATGGCCCTCTAGTTGTCTTCTTTTGAAGTCTCTCTGAATATCTTATGCCTATTTCCTTCTCGCCCTCTCTAGAAGTTGATGTTGATGCATTTGGTCCAGAATTCCGATTTGCCCCCATGTTGTGATATCCTTCAAATGTGTAACCGGCTAATAAAGAACCTTGCCCAGTACTAACAGAAGATACATCCCTTAGGTCTTGCTCCAAAGTCCCAACATTCATCACAGACGTCTCAACGAATCTGATGACCTCTATAGAACCCACTGTAATCTGAACTTGAACCTGTAGAGACTTTGCTGGGCTACTATTATGCCATGTAGTAGTACATTGATCTACTGGCCTCGACTGCTTATTAACTTGAGTAGCCTACTCAACATGAGCTGCTGTTGTTGAAGCTCCAACATTTCCCATTGTAGGTGCCCCCTGCAAGTAATGTTACCAGTATGGCCTATTGTAGGTACCTGCACATTAGCATTAGCCCCTTGTCTTTGAACATTTACTCTATCAGGTCTACTTAATCTGCAAGTCCTAGCATTATGACCAAATTTTAAACAATTGAAGCATTGATATGGTCTTAGTTCATACACTACCTTTTGTCCTATCCCTATTCCATTTGGTCCCTTCAATGTTATGCATACCAATTTCTCACCAGATTTAAGTTCAACAAAAACCCTAGCATATGATAATCTCTCTTTCATAGCAGTTAATTATTCAATATAGCAAGGTTTTCCAATTACACTAGCTATTTTTCCTATAAGCTCTGGAGACCAGTACTGCAAGTCTAAATCATGCAATTTCATCCATGTAGGATAATCCTTAAGAGATAAGAGATTAAGGTTCATAGCTGGCTCCCAAAGTTTCAGAACTAAAGGAAAAGTGCCATGTACCATCCACGGCCCACTACTGTAGATTTTTAGCATTGCAGCCTCCGTTTCAAATTTGAAGATATACAATCCCTTCCCTGCAACATGTATATTCGGTATTACTTCCCATCGTGTTGCTATGTATCTCTTCATAGCTTCAACCAGAATCTGCAATCCAATAACGGCACCAATTAAAGCAAACTGCCATTAATTCACATTCGGAGAGATCTCCACCCCCGTGAACTCAAGCCCCTCCCGATTAGTCGGAGGAGTATATTTAAGCCCTATGCAGTTTTTAATGTGCCTGTTGCCAGCAAACAGTTTGTTGAATCGTCGGGGTGGTTTGTTCTCTCTGTTCTCCAAGGTCCTGGTGGCACCACCCCTTAACCACCGATGCATGTGGTTGTGATGGCAATTTCTGCCCCCAATTGCTCCTCATCAGCACCCAATTCCTCCAATTCAGGCATATCTCCTTCATAATCCCCAATTCCTCTTTGTAATCTCTTGTTTCCTGATCGAACTCTTCCAATTCACTCTCTATTTGATTCACAATCGTAGCTTTCCTCTTCGTCATTGCCATTAATGGCGAAGGTAAGGTTGATCGATGGCGGTTTTGATTTTCTCTCACAGTCATAGTGTTTTTGCCCCTAGTAGTGGGGGAAAAATAAGAAGTTTAGTTTAGTTGTATTTTATTTAATTTATTGGATTGAATTTTTGCAGTCCCAAATTATTTGAAGGGGATAAGAGTAACCGCGTCACTCATTTCTTGCTTTTGTAATATTAAAGACTACTATTAGTTTTTTTTTTTTTTTTTTATAAAAAGTGAGGGGGTGCAGTGGACCCTCTGCACCCCCTCTTTTCGCCTTTGCATATATCGTTATAGTAGAAAATTGATCGAGAGAGCGTGAAGGGAGCAGCCTGAAGCATTAGCAGACAAATTTTCTGAAGTCGAAAACTATTTTGTACTCAAAAATGACGGCAACGCTTGCTACTGCGATAACGTGCTTCAGGTTATTACTTTTGTTTTCAATTAACATATATTTTGTGTATGAACTCAATCGGTTCGCTTTCTTGTTTATTTCGCGTATGGGTGCTTAATGTTGCTAAAATTAAAATATGCCTACCTTGGTGTTCTATTTTGATGTGAGAATGTATGGTAACAGGGAGATAAAAGAGAATCTTTTGCAAATAAATAGAATGAGCTTTAATGTAAAAAAAATGTTTTTGAGTTCTTTCTTCTCATTTTTGCAAGCTCTGCATTTTTGTGTTCTGTTTCGGGACCAATTATTAAAATATTAACCAAATAACAAAAGTCCTCATGATGTTGAGGATAATCTCTTTACATGCTAGCAGACTTATCTGCATGTAATTTATGTAATCCTAAATTAGCAAAATATCATTTCAAATTACAAATCTATGATGAACATGTTATCATCCTTCGTTCTTGTTTAGTAGATATTACTTATGTTTGTCTTTGTTATATTGGTGAGTTTTGCAACTTACATATATGATTTTTAGATTCTACAACATGGAAATTCAGTAGACAATCAGGTTTCAAACTTTGTTGTTGCTCTAGTTTTGCCTTTGTTGTGGAATGAATTGGGCTTTCATCTATGATGCTTGCATATTTTTATCGTGTGCACCCAAAGGTTAACTTGAACAATAGACAGATTTTGCCTCGGTAGCAAAGTCGCGCCTCTTCATTGATTTTGTCCGCGTCTCTATTCTGGTGACTGATCTTCATATTAAGACAAGAATTTTGGTGCAAGTAACGCCATAAAATGAGCGCTAATTTCCCCTTTCTTGTTTTCTTGTAAAGCGTGCCCTTTTCTTGCACTCAAGTATTTGGCTCTATTTCCTTCATTCCCGACTATTTTGCCTTGATTTTCTACGACTCGACTAAAAACTACAAAACTACAAGTAAAACAGAAAAAATGCGATGAAGTTGACCAAAAGAGCAAGTAAGGTGAGTACTAGAATTGCATGGTTTAGACACTCATCAAATACCTATGAAATAAAAAGATTAGGCCGATATTTTACAGAATTAATCATTTATCATACTAAAACAAAAGTTGTAAACCATTCTAAATAAACACATAGAGTTGTGAAACTTTCAACTTGAAGTTTACTAAATTCAAATATATTTGAATGCATCAAGACAACTTACAGAAATGTAAAACTTCATAATAACATATTTTGGGTGTTGTCTCCCTTACATTGCCAATGGGGAAAGTTTCTTTTTATATAGAAAGTGAATTTACTATAAAAATAAATATTTATTAATATTTAGCTATATGAATATCTTTTTGTATCAAAACTAATTTAAGAGAGGAAAGTATTGTTGATATAGAGTGTGTTCATAGCTCAATTTTTATCAGTTTGATTTTACCGAAACCCATTATTAACCACGAGTTAGCAAGCTATAATGCATTTTCCATATTTTCATCTTTCAATTTGTTTAAGAACAAAAGCTGGAATCTGGTCAAGATTTTCAAAGGTTGGACATGTGTTATTTATAAGAGATATGAGAAAAGTGATAACTATTATTAATTGTAAATAGGGTATTTCTACAACTACATGACAAAGATAATTATGAAAATATATATTTTAAATACAACAATAATCCTATTTTAGAGATGGAAAGATATAGAGGATATTATAGCTATGGAAAGGTATACTCTAGCTAATATGGAAACATATACTCTAGCTAATACGCCCCCGCAAAATTGACGTCTCATCGGCGACGAAGATTTTGACACGTAGAAGGAGAAACCGCGAGCGAGCGAGGGGCTTTGTAAAGAGATTCATCAATTGATCAAGGGTGTTGACATAAGATACCTTGATCAAACCTTTAGAGACAAGGTCACGAACAAAATGGAGATCAACGGAGATATGTTTCATACGGGAGTGTTGAATTGAATGCAAGGGAAGACGAAGGCCGCTCATGTTATCACAACGAATGAGCGGGACAGGCGTAAGAGAAAATCCAACCTCATCGAAAAGGTGTTGCAACCAACGAATTTCAGCAGACGTAGAAGGTAAGGCATGGTACTCAACCTCCGTGGAAGAACGGGCAACTGCCTTTTGTTTTCGAGAGGACCAAGATATGGGATTGGAGCCAAGAAACACAAGATACGCAGTAGTAGATGTGCCGTGAACAACATCACCCGCCCGATCGACGTCACTGAACGCGGTGAGGGATATAGAACTCGTACAACGAAGAAGTATGCCATGCAAAACCGTGCCTTTTAGATATCGAAGACGTTTCAAGGCAGCCCAATTGGCCGAATCTGGGGCAGACATCCTTTGTACAAGTCAGTTAATCGAGAATGCAATATTCGATCGAGTTAAAGTGAGGTATTGAAGGGCATCAATAATCTGACGATATGCGGTAGGGTCCACATCCGTCGAAGATGAAGAAGGTGGTGGATTGGAGGTCATTGGCGTGGCAAGAGGTTTAGCACCATCCATCTTGTGGCAAGCCAAAAGATCAAGGATGTATTTATGTTGAGAAGGAAATAAACCATCACGACAAGGACATACCTCAATGCCCAAGAAATACGTGAGTTCCCCTATATCCTTAACTGCAAAACGAGCACTAAGTCATGAAATTACCTAGAATCAAGGAAGAACACGAGCCAGTGATGATAATATCATCCACGTAGACAAGGACATAAACCCGAATATGCTCCCGATGGACGATAAAGAGAAAAGTGTCGGATTTGGATTGAGCAAAACCAAAGGAGATAAGTGCAGTGCTAAGAGCAAGATACCAAGTACGTGGAGCTTGTTTGAGACCATATATGGATTTGCGTAGCAGGCAAACATGGTCGGGCTCCGACTGATCAAAAAAGCCCACATGTTGGTGCATGTAAACTGTTTCAGATAGATCCCCATGTTAGAAGTCATTGCTAACATCTAGTTGGCGCAAGGTACAACCATGCATAGTTTCAAGTGAGAGAAGAGTCCGAATTGTAATTGGCTTAACGAATGGACTAAAGGTCTCCTTGTAGTCAAGACCTGGACACTGATTGAAACCTTTGGCAACATGACGAGCTTTGTACTTGTTAATTGACTCATCCGGGTGCCTCTTGATACGGAAGACCCATTTAGAGCCAATAATGTTGTAGCCGTTTGGAGAGGGAACAAGAGTCCAAGTGTCGTTCTTAGTCAAGGCAGTGATTTCTTCAGCCATGGCGACACGCCAAATCGGATCCAATAATGCCTTGGACGTACAAGTAGGAGCTATATGACAGTCAATAGGATGCTTTTGTCAAGGTGAATCTGCTTCGACTTAAAGATATTATTTCGAGAACAAGTAATCATAAAATGGGCCCTGTTAGAGGGAGGATGAACATTCACAGTTGCAACAGGAGCCTGCTCTGAAGGAACAGCCGCAACGGGTGAATGAGGTGCAACAACAATAGAAGTTGCAACATCAGCAAGGTCTGATTGTGCAGTGGACAAGAGAGTTGCAACATCAACATGAGTTGCAACATCAGCAGGAACAAACGATGCAGTGGGCAAGGGCTATTGCAAGACAAGCGACATCTGGATAACTGAGACTCCAAAGGAAATATCCGAGGGAGTAGTTACAACAGTAGGCAAAGAAGAAACCCATAGAAAAACTGATTCCACAAACTGAACATGTCGAGAGATGTATAAACACCTCGTGGTGAGATCAAGACACTTATATGTCGCTTGAGAAGTTGAATACCCCATAAAAAGGCATGCCTGAGAAGAAGGAAGTCGTTTGTTCGAAACATAGGCCCGAAGATGAGGATAACAAAGGCAGCCAAACGTCCTAAGGCGAAGATAGTTCGGAGTACGACCAAAAAGAACCTCAAACGGTGACTTGTTCTTGTGAACGGGAGTAGGAAGCCGATTCAAGAGATAGATAGCGGCACCAAAAACATAGGCCCAATAAGGTGGAGGCAAGTTGACACAAGTGAGAAGCACCCGTCCCATAGTTGCAACTGTGCGATGACGGCGTTCACTTGTACCATTTTGCTGCGGGGTGTGAGGTGCCATAGTTAGCCAACTGATGCCATGAGTAACAAAATAGCACCGTAAGGCCATAAATTCCCCACCATTATCAGATTAAAAATTAAGCATGGAGCAACCAAATTGTTTTTTCACAAGGGATTTAAATTCAATAAAAACACGGAATACATCAGACTTTGCAACTAGAGGAAACAACCAACACTACTTTGTATAATGTTCAACAAGAATCAAATAATACTTATAACCATCCAAAGAAGTAGAAGGTGCAGAACCCCACACATCACCATACACAAATTATAAAACTCAATCAGAAACAAGTGAGGTATTGTGAAAAACAAGTTGCTGGCTTTTATTAAGTAAACAAGAGTTGCAACTGTCAATATCCGAAGTGTTTGACGTACATGGTAAACTGAAATTGCAAATAACTAGAGAACTAATCAAAGAGGAGGGGTGACCCAATCGATCATGCCAACAATCTCGAGTGACCCGTTCACCATCAAAGACATTGACAGGAGAACACATCGTGCGAGGAAGCTGAACCCGATAAACACCATCAATGCAAGGTCCCAAAATTAAACTAGTTCATGTTCTGTGATCCTTAACCTCAAAGTGAGAGGGGTGAAACACATTATAAACACCATTTGCCTTTGTAAACTGATGCACAAATAGAAGATTGCATCAAGACTTTGGAACACATAAGATATTATCAAAAAGAAGCTCGCAAGCACCACATAAAACACGAGAAGAACCAGTATGAGTAATAGACAAACCTGAGCCACCAGCAGTTGCAACTTGATCAAGATTATCATACTCCGAGTGAATGGACAAATTCTGAAGATCATGCAAGAGGTTGTGTGATGCACCAGAGTCCACCAGCCAGTCTGTGTTAGGAGGCTCGTCCGACGGATGAGAAACGACATAATGAGCACTAGGATGACCATAACGGTGACAAGTGCTTGCACTATGGTCCGAGATGTTGCAAAGCTAACATACAATCTGTGAACGGTGATGTGCAAAAGGAGGAGAGGGCTGATTATGCAAACACATATGATGCGAACGTGAATTAACAGAGCCAGACTGATTATTGTTGGAGAACCCTCGGCCACCAGTGTTGTTGCGTCCTCGTCCGCGAGAATTTTGTTGAGAGTTGTTTGAGGAGGAGGCAACCATGTTCGCAGTTGCAACTAGGGATGCATTATCAGAATCGAAACAACGCAAATAACTCTCATGACTTACCAATAAGTTATGGAGTTCGGCAAAGTGGATTTTCTCGAGCTCGGATTGATCCAACAATATCTCGATAGTTGGAACCGAGACCATCCAGAATATAGAGAGTAAGATCGTCATCCTTAATTTCTCCATCAATGAAAGCAAGCTCGTCCGCCTTGGATTTGACGGCTTGAAGATAATCCGAGACGGATTTGGAGCCCAACTTGAACGTGTTGAGATCATCCTTGAGTTGCATAACTCTAGATCGAGAGCGATTCGCGTAAATACGTTGAAGTTCACGCCATGCATGAGCGAATGCGTCACAGTTGGAGATAAGCATAGAAATCTCCGGGGTGACAGAGCCGAAGAGGGTCGAAAGGATAAGAGAATCCTGACGAAGTCATAACATATGTGCAGCCATGGACTCGGGATCAGAGATCAAAGGCGGACACGGAGTTGTCCCATCAACAAAGCCAAATAGGCCGTACCCAAACAGTAGATGGCGAACTTGAGATCGCCATGATGGAAAATTGGGACCTGTGAGACGAAGTGATAGATGGTGATGGGCATTGATCGAAATATGAGAGTCACCGCCAAACATACCATTGCCAGTGGATGACGTCATGAAGAACCGACGCATTGAGGAAACGTCTGAAGACGGAGCACCACTAGGGACGACGACGAAAATAGGGTTGTCGGCGTCCGTTGGTGGGCTTGACATTGGATCAGAATTTCTCGTTAGAGGTAGGTCTAAGCTGATACATATAAAAGATATGAGAAAAGTGACAACTATTATTAATAGTAAAGAAGGTATTTATACAACTACATGTACAAAGATAATTACGGAAATATATATTCTAAATACAACAATAATCCTATTTTAGAGATGGAAAGATATAAATAATATTATAGCATGGAAAGATATACTCTAGCTAATATGAAAAGATATACTCTAGCCAATATTACTCAATAGATGCTTATCTACACCAGAGTTAACGAGTCGATTCTATCCCAGCTTCTGGGAAGGATGAATAAGGATATTGCGGATTTCCTATACGATTCTCTCCAAAATGCAAAGCATAGTTCACCGTATATTCAAAAAGATATTTTCGATATTCTCAGTAAGAAAGAATTTGTGAGAAAGTTGGGAATGTAAAATATGGTAGTTTGGTTGATTAAGCTAAAGCAAATGATTATTGTATTAAGATAAATTGATGCTAATGAGTTTATACGAAAGCGACTTTTTGATATTGTTTATGTCTTCACCACCACTGAGACATTTTAAGAATGCAATATGTAAATTCATTGGTGGATATGATCTACTCATTAACAGTATCAAAACTCATTGATGTGATTGTGCTAACAATATGTGTGGTTCATAGAATGAATTGCAACCTGTTGTTTGGAAAGATTGCCCTTACGTTTATTGTGTACTTTGGTGACCTCATCAAGTACAATTAACATTGATTGCGGCTGTTAAAAAAGAGTTAGCTGTTTGGTTATTCATTTTTTGTTGCAAAGTTAGCTTACCTTATAAACATTCATGTTTAGTGCATTGTTCACATTTCAAGCAGAGTTACATTGCTTAAGCTACTGGAAAAAAAGAGTTGATGGGTGAACGTGATAACAGTAAAAGTGCAAATCATTGGTACATTACATTGGTGAGAAAGACTCGTTAGAGTGTACACTTTAAGTCAATGTGTAATGGAGTAGACATGTATGCTCTGTCATGATGGTTTTTGAGAACATAGTGGATATGAAGTCCTCTAACTTAATAAAGGATGAAATTGCTAGTATTTTGATGGCAATGGGGGGCTTTGATTTCATATTCGTCCTACAGTTAATGCAAAAGATTATGGCGATTACTAATTTGCTTTATGAGTTCTTACCAAGAAAATAAATCTTGGGAAATTTTAAATTCGATGAACGTAGTCTCATCCAATAAGCAATTTTTTTCACACTTTGAGAGAAGAAGGTTGGAATTGTCACTATGTAGAGGTTATGTTGGTTTGTCCGAAGCATTACACTAATACCTGACATGATATCATGTTATAAGTCTTTGACGTGATGTTTTTACCGACAAGGTGATTTTATTACTATTGAACACCATTGTCCTTTTGATATATTCCTACTATTGGTTTTCAAGTGGATGTGAATGGATAGTGATAAAGTCAAACTAAGTACTTCGTTGGATCCCAAAGATTGTTATAAGTTGTTCGACATTTTTTATATTTGCACTAACTATGTAATTTTATCCTAAGTTTTTTACCCAACAAGAACAAGAAAATCGTTTATTGAGAGTAAATTGAAGTATTATACATGTGATATTATTTATTACGAGAAGTTTCAAAATATTTCAAGAATTTTTTTGTTATCCAAAGATTTGTTAAGACAAATAACTAGGAGTTTATCATTTGACTGAAAGATTAAAGCGGCTTGTTTTGACTCTTGTTCCTATGACAACAAAACGAATATTTTCAACAAGGAAGATTATTTAGACATTGTAGTGCACTAAAATAAAAGAAGAGCTCAACTACAAATGGTAGGTAGATTCTTACTTTTTATGATCTTGTTATGAACAATAATTTTTGTAATTTTGTTATGAAAATTGTATTTAAATTTTAAGATTTTTTAACTTACTTAATTAAAGTAGCACGGAGAAAAAAAAAACAAAACTTTAGTCCACTGCTGATTTATTGGTTTACCATTAAAAGATTAAAAGTGATTAAGGAGCTTATTATATATCTTTGCATATTGTGAAATTAATTACTAATGAATTATGGGAATGGACGTGTATTATTTAAATTACAAAAACTCCTCAACGGCTACCAGATACATTTGATTTTCCACAGTAAAATTTTATAGTACAAATAATATATATATATATATATATATAATTTATACTTCATTTTATAAAATCTGTACTTCAAATGCGAAGGTACTTCATTTTTATAAAAGTAGAGTTGGAATTTCTAATAAAACAAATCATATGCATCTCAATATATTTATCAGTTATCAATGACAAGATGTAAATCAAATAAGGATGAAATAACAAACAACTGAAATATACTTTCATTTTTCTATTTTTCATGACATAAAGTAGCAGTTTTATAAGACAGAAAAGTTTCGTTGCATCTCGCCTCTCGTCCCGCAAATTACGTGGCTTAGATCCTATGAAAAATCACACCCCAGATCGGAGAAATCATTTCCAAACATTTTGAGGCCAATTCTTTAGATTTAGAGCATCCTTTTTGCTTAAGAAAAAACAACGATTGAAACCAACAAGAAATAAATTATTTGTGTTTACATTAGAAATATACGTAACAGAACCACGTCTATAAGTAATACTATGTCATTGTATTTGTACCCTTCCTAATACTTGACGTACAAATCTTCCTGATCATATAAGTGCCCTCCCATTCTCCTATAACTAAAGCAGGTCGTGCTAGCGACCACGGTTTACTTAGCAACGCGCGCGCGGGACTGCAATAGAAATAGTATATAGTAATAAAGTAATGGTTGCCACTCCTAATATGCTCTATAAAAATATTGGAGAAATAGGAACACAATATCGATCATTTGCAATTCATGAAATGGCTCTCAATCAAAAATGTTACGTGCTCACTCTAATTCTTTTGTCTGTGGTTGTTACAGCTTATGGAGAGGGTTATGGACCTTATGGTTACGGCCAGGAACCCAAAGTGAACAACTCCAAGACAAAACAGATTCAATTTTTCCCTCAAGTTTTCAGCGTCCAGGGAATTATTTACTGCAAATCAGACAACAAAGTTTTCCCACTTAAAGGTCAGAAACCTTTTCTTTTTTCCCCCAAGTTCGTATACAGGCATTATGTTAGTGATCCTTCAGGTTTGTTTTTTTTGATACAATAAAAGGAAACAACTCACCGCGTTAACAACTACACTACGACCATGGCATTTAGTTGAATTACACTGAAATCTCGTCATTTTTTTTTTTTTTTGCAAGTCAAAAACATAAATTTTACGAACTAGCTATGGGAAGCCAACACAAAGAAAAACAATAAGAAGCATATGTTTATTGACTGGTATAAAACGATACTTGAGATGAATCGATTAATTTTGTACATCTATAGTTTATTATAAAGAATCTCAACTATAGAATAAAGAGTCGGATGGAGTCTTCTTTATCACCATAAAAAAAAATATAGCAGACATCTATTCACGGGAAGGTTCTTTTTGTGGTAATTTATAAACTCAATATAATATAATGTTGATATAATTTGACTTTCGTAGGACTTAGTTATACAAGAAGTTGTTCGCACATCAAAGTAGTTAGATGGTGAAATTACCCGAGCTTCAACGAGAAAATTCCTTTCTGTCTGGAATGCTAAATGATCCAAATTTATTTTTTTAAAATTGTAGCACTTTACTTCAAATGCGGAGGTACATGCTCTTAAAAATTAATTCTTGCAATTTGGTTGTTACATGTAGGAGGCTTGGTAAGGATATCGTGCTTAGGCATGGATAAATATGGGTATGAAACGGCTCCGTTCTCCATTTTGACTCGTCCTACTGATGGAAATGGGTATTTCTTAGCTAAGCTTTCCTCGCAGCCACAAAAATATGAAGACTGTAAAGCCTTTCAGTGCAATGTCTTTCTCCAAAGTTCTCCTAATAAGAGTTGCCAATTTGCTACAAACGTTAATGGCGGATTAACCGGCACCCCACTTTCTGTTTATCGACCTGTTGGCTCTAACAAGATGAGGTTGTATTCTGTTGGACCTTTTCTTTACACTTCACAGGCTCAAAGTAGTACCCCAACAGGTTATTGATCCACTTATGTAGATTATACTCACCATCTTCATTGTTGTTGGCTTTTATTTTGGTGATTTTTGAAGTATCTTCGATTTAT
This sequence comes from Linaria vulgaris, assembly GCA_948329865.1. Taxonomy (NCBI): domain Eukaryota; kingdom Viridiplantae; phylum Streptophyta; class Magnoliopsida; order Lamiales; family Plantaginaceae; genus Linaria; species Linaria vulgaris. Next base: position 60,474,123 of record OX415254.1, on the reverse strand, counting down.
TTAAAATCATAATCCTTTTGTACTAGCGAGTTGGTTATGATGTATATCAAAATAAGGAGAATGAACTAATAAAATTGGAACGGATTTCACAAAAGATCGCAGGGAAATGTTTGCACTATAGTTTGGTAGGGGTGTTATGGGCCGGGGTCCCGCCGGGACGGGACCCCGGCCCATCGGGATCTTCCGGGGCGGGAGCTGCTGAACAGCTCCCGTCCCTCCCGCCGGGAACGCTGTTCCCGGCGGAACGGGACTCCCGCCGGGACGGGAGGGATCCCGTGATCCCGGCGGGCAGTATCCGCCTTTGGGGCTGGACTTTCCAGCCCCCTTTTTTTTTGTTTTCCATACTCAAGTAGGAGGCTCGGCGGCGGCTTAGCGGCGTGGGGCGGTGGAGGTGATGCAGCGATGCGGCGTCGTGGCTCGTGGGTAGGCGGCTGTCATGAATTGAGCTTTCCAGAAAATTGAGCTAAAAAATCAAAAGAAGAAAGAAGCAGAGCCGAGACACAAAAAGAAGGAAGAAGAAACTTACATAATTTCTGAAATTATGGAGGAAAAGGCAAGAAAGCAGCTTCAGACAATTCCAGAAAGTCAAGTGGAAAGTGACGTAGCATTTGAACAACAATCTCACTTCACTTCACAAATTAAATTCACAAAAGGGCCTAATCTAGAAATAGCTAAAGGAAAGGAAAGCTCAAACATTCGGCCCACTCCAAATACCCTTAATGATAAGCCCAGGTCCGCAGCTCACTGATCCAACATGCTTCAACCAAATTGAAGATAATCGAGCCCTACAAATAAATACCGTTTTTTAATCTGCTTTGTAATTTCTTTAAATTTCGCATTTTCAGTTCAATAAACTAACGAAAAATTGCTCCAAAACTCTCTCTCTTTAATTTCTTCTCTCAAACTCTCTGCTCTCTTTATCTCTCCCTTAAATCCAAAAAAAATACAGAAAAAAGAACAACAAATTAGTCATCATCTTACAGCGGCGCGGCGATGGGCGTGTGTGTGTTTGTGTGTGACTGTGTGTGTTTGTGTGTGTGTGTGACTGTGTGTGTAGCAGGTTCTGGGTGTGTGTTTGTGTGTGTTTTGTGTTGATATAAAATGAAAAAAAAAAACCAAGAGCAGAGGATTAATGGAAAAAAAAAATTAAAAAAAAAAAACTTACTGGCCGCCGGGATCCCGCGGGAGGGAACGGGATCCAGTTTGGATCCCGTTCCCTCCCGGCGGGAGTCAGACCGGGATCAATTTTCCGGTCTGGCCGGGAAGGGAACGAGCCGGGTTTTTCCCGGCTCGGAGAAAACCCGGCGGGTCGGGTCGGACTCCAAAGTCCCGACCCGGCCCAAACACCCCTATAGTTTGGTGGCAAATGGCAAATGGGTCAGACCTAACTGGACCGAATTGAATTTGCATAAGCTCTTGAACTAGTTTTTTATGCTCATTCTTTGCAAGAAGAACACGGACAGATTTGTTTGGGCTTTATCCAAAGTTTTAGGCATCCCACTGCTCAACCTAACTGCAAAAGGTCCAAAACCTTTTTGCCAGAAGCATGCATCAACATTCCATGGCCCAACTGATTTTTCTTCTTTTCTTTCTGTCCTTTTTTTTAAGCAAAATTTAATCACTGCCGAATGTTTGATCGGCGCCCTTAACCAAATCAAATATCAAAATTTTTGTGTGTTTTCTTAAAAAAAATATTGTGTATTTCCTTAAAAAGAGTCGATATGTTTATATTTTTGACTCTATCGAAAGAAACATACAAGTATTTTTTCACTTTCATTAAAAAAATAATATATTTATGAATTATTCGAAACATGTCAAAAAGTATGACATTGCGAGATTTTTTTTTCTAGCATATCGAAATCTCTAAGTTAAAACTTTAATTCACACCTAAAAACTTTGCAACCTAATTTTAATCTTTCAAAATTAGAGATACATTGTTAACAAAAAACAATTGTTCGTCACAAGAGACTCAAATCAATAATGTACCTGAATTCATAAAATTATATCTCACAAATGGTCCATAAGTGTGATGATGATCTACTCGGCACTTTCCATGAGGTTTGCTCGTTTTGCTCCATCTAATCTATACCACAAATGAAAAGAGATCATAGATACAATCCTTGAATCAAAAAATAAAAAGTTTATGTGATCAATATAATCACATCACCTTATAATTATAATATTTTCTATTTTTTCCTCATTTTCTTCGGCACATTTCTCTTTTCTTTTAACTTTATTTTTCTTTAATGTTCTGCATTGCATTGTGGGAATTACTTGTGAGTTTTTCCTACGACAGATTTTTTTTTATTCTTGCTGTTAACTTTCATTTGGGTTCACTACCGTGATAGAGTTGTCAATGTGTTTAATTCGAGAACGCCTTACCCAATTTCGGATAACATTAATGCTAACAATGGCAAGAAAAAATGTCAAGCTGAGGAGAAAGTATATGAATAGTTGAAGATTTTTATTCAACTTGTCCTTACGTTGTGGGGGATAGCTCCTTATTTGTAGGAGAAAAATATGGACACTTGTCATGCTTTCCTGAGGTAGCAAGTGTTTAACATGAATCTTATTGGTTGATAGGCGTGCCTGACATCGTGACAGCCGGCTATGAATGCATCTCCATTACATTTTATCACATGGCCTTTTTATAACCCCTCGTATTTGATAGCCCATATTGTATTAACGACCATTTTAAGGTATCATGTAGCCTTTAGTGCATCATAGATGTGTATCCCGTGAGACATTGTGGATCCTTGTAAGCCATTGTAGATTCCTATAAGGTATCGTAGTGCCTATAGGGCATCATAGATGTATGACATGTGAGGTGGTATGGATCTTTGTAAGGCGTCGTGGAGCCAACTAGGACTCATATAACCTTGTAAGGTATCTTTGCACCTATAAGGTATATGGATGGTGTCGTAAATCCTACGTAGCATCGTAGAACCTTGTAAAGTATCGTAGAATCATTCAAGATTCGTAGAACCTTGTAGGGTGCCGTAGAGCCTATCGTGGACCGGTAGTGTTTGATGGGGGTTTGCGTTAGGTGTAAATAGAATAGAATATATTTTAGCACAAAATTGTTACACCTAAATCCCACTATGTCGCAAGTGCACGAATCAAGTAATAATAAAATGGTAAGTATAGTTACGAACCAATTATCGTATCCATAGGGAGTGATTGTTGTATGAATCACTTAAATGCAAAAATGCTGATTACTGCACACTATATTTTCTCTTGTGTTTGCAAAATATGATGAATGCTTATGAATGATTTTTAAACTAAGGATGCTATGAATGCTTGTTATGCTAAGAATTCTTAATCTAGAATGCAATAGAGTTAATCTAAGAATGCAAGAATGATCAAATTTGGGTTTTTTGGGTTTTAAGTGCAAGAAAACAATTAAGCTACTTATTCTAATGAAAGCTATTGAACTAAGAATGTTGGGAGGATGAGAGATATACTACGCTAAACTAAACTAAACTAGAACTTAGAATGATTGGTTGATGCTTTTAGGTTGTGAACAATGATTGAAAATATTGTTTAGAGGTTGAGTTTCACATTGACTTACCTTTGTAGCTCATAGACAAACCCCTTTTATTTACTTACATTGCTTGATCGTTATTTGATTTTTTGCATGTCTAATGGATCCGTGATATATGGCAGGAGCTATCCCAACCACATCTCTATGAGTCTCTAATAATCTACTGTGTTAACGGATTCAACCCAGTTGTCAATTATTTTAGAAGAGATATCAAATATGTAATCCAATTAACTCATCCGAATATTGCTAACAACTCGGGTGCTTCTGTTTTATCCCAGCGAGAGTAAGGTTAGTCACACAACAAAAGTAACTTTTCAATCTAGATATTCAAGGTCATCAAACACACATCAAGTAAAGCAAATAAATATATTCATAATATCAGAGTTACTCTCCTACTCTAAACTACGAGTAGGTTAGCTTCTCATAGTCATAAGTTCAACAATCAACAAAGAATTAAATATCCTAGACAAAGTAAAAAGGTAAAAAAAAAATGCTTCTCGAATCCGGTGGAGCGTTATTACTTGACCCTCTTCGTACTCCCTCTTGCTATCTTTTTCTCCACTAATTCTCTTCTCTCAAATAATGACTCGACTAATCTAGAACAAGACATTGCTGGTGTTTTCTCTCTGGTGACAACTCTCGGGTTTCTTCTCTTTGAAAGTGCTTGTAAAGGCTATGAAATGTTTTGTAAAAGTTGTACCATAACTGCTGAACGTAACCTCCTATTTATAGTTTTTCTCTGCTCTGGGCTGCGTTTTAGGGTTTTTGAAAGTGCAAGTATTGACAAAAAGTGTCGGTCTAACATTCTGAAAAGAGATGTTGGCACAACACTGAACTCAACACTACTCCGTCCAATTTATTTAAATTTAAATATATTATTTTGCCTTTATTCTTAAACTCACATAGTTCCACAAGTTGTAGTTATCTGTGATTAGTTCAGGGTATTAAGGATCTTGCAGATCTTTGCTTGGAACGAAGAGATAAGCCGAAGATATTCTAAGTGACTTGAAGATTGAAGATCTTATAAAGATAACACCAAAGGAGATTTCGGAGTTATCCAAGTGAAGAAGAGAGGAATCACCAACTCGTGTCTATCACGCAATGGAACAAGGACGGTCAAATCCTATAAAGAGGCGTGCTCGATATCAAGAACAATAACAAGACTAGGATTAAGTTATGAAAGAGTAGAAGTAATTATTGTATTGTATTGGTCTTGTTTTACTGAATTTTATCTAGCTAAGCTATAACTCATAGATTAGTTAGTGTTAGGATTGGGTTCCTTGCTCAGTTGTATTTGATAAGATCATTAAATTAACGTTTAGTGATTATTTGTCCGTAAGGCTCGGCAGGTTATATTCATATAAACTGCTTAAAATTCATCTCACTGTTTTCTTTATTCCGCTGCATTATTACTCGACAACGAGTGTTGGGACAACACCGAATACGATCGGTGTTGGCACAACATTCAGTGTACACACAGTGTGTGAATCAAACAAAAGGGTACCAATCCCGGTCCATACATTTACAATTGGCGTAAGATCCAAGCACCTAATTCATTGTTGTTTGGATTTGGTACCATACCATGGATAATGTGAACCCCAATACCAATAATAGGTTACCAGTGCTGGATGGGACAAACTATGCATATTGGAAGATCAGGCTCAGACAATACATCAAATCCTTAGATCTAAGGGCGTGGAAATCAGTCATTGATTGGTACACTCCACCAATGACAGCCAGAGACGATGACAATGATGTACACCTGAAGCCTGAAGCTGATTGGACTCAAGCAGAAGTCACTGAAGCAGCCAACAATGACAAAGCACTAAATGCCATCTTCAGCTGGATTGATCCACATATGTTCAGGTTAGTACAATTATGTACAACTGCTAAGCAAGCCTGGTTGCTCCTACAAACTCATTGTGAAGGAGATGCCAATGTCAAAGAAGCTAGACTTCAAATTACTTTATAGAAATTTGAGAGCATTAGGATGGGTGATGATGAGTCCGTTACTTCATACTTTGCAAAATTAATGGATTTATCTAATGAATGTCAAAGTCTAGGCGATCCACTAACTAATAAACAACTTGTTTACAAAGCTATGAGAACTCTGTCTCCTAGGTTTGAGGTCACTGCTATGCAAGAAGCCAGACACATGTCATCACTTAACTTTCACACTCTTCTGAATGTACTACAAGAATTTGAGATGAACTCAGAACCTACTACCAAACACAGAGGCTTTGCATTAAAAGCCACTGAAGAAGAAGTAGATGATGAAACTGAAATAAGTGCCTATCTAGGTTAAGTAGTAAAGAAGTTCAATAAAATTGCTTTAAATGGTAGAGTCAGAAAAGAGAAGAATGTACCTCATAACTTAAGAAGAAGTTTTCCTGGTAAAATAGTTAAGTATTCTTTCAAAAAGCCCACTGAGAGTGACACTAAGAAAATGAAAGAACTCCAATGTTTTGAGTGTAAAGACTTTGGACATATGTCATATGAGTGTGATAATACTTTAAGAACCACATGTAGCTCTAACTGGGTATGCATAGATGATATTGATGATGAGACATGTTTGAATGAGTTACCAGAAGAACAATGTTAATAGGTTTGATATTACTACCTAATTAACGGATTTACTTAGGGTTGGAACGCCCTGTCCGTGGTTCAGAATCTTGTAAAATTACAAAAATATCCCTCTTTGTATTCACTGAATTTCACTCTGATTTTTTCTAGTACATTGGTGTGTATGTGTGTATGTTCTTGAATCTGTCCTTTCTTCTCAACATGTCCCTCCTTTTATAGAGGTTTTTTAGGGATAAGTGTCATTATACATGTTTAAATAAATTACAGGTCTTGCAATATGCGTGAGTGGATAGGATAAACTTCTTATTTGCTGACTAGACGCTGACTGGGATGAAATTTTATCTCCTCCGATGACTTCAGAGGATTCCGATGAGTTAGCTCTTTTAATTTCTTCTTTCCGATAAGCCCGGCCTCTTAAGAAGGCTTGGCGAGTGGGACAGGGTACTCGTCCGATGTGATTGTGGTTTTGGTAGTGGTCTATTTTTATGTTGTTCTCTTCTTGGCATATACTCCGATAGGTAAATCTGCTCTTTTTCGCGTGCGGGGTAGGTTCCGATGGCTTCCTTACTTTAGAAGAGTGATATTCTTGTGTTTTGGTTTTTATAACGTGTGCTCCGAGGGCTTTTGGACTTTAATAGGGCATTGTTTTCGTGCTCTGTCCTTCGGGATGAGTGTTCCGATGGCTTTTTAGACTTCGGAGTGTTCAGTGAGGAGATGTTCTCGTACTTTCTGGGACTCGGGGTCCGTTGTGGTCCCTCTTGGCGCATTGATGGATATCGGAGTCGCGCGGATCCATCGGGGTTTACTCTTTTTTTCTGATGTCGCGTTGATATCTTTTTTTTATTCATCGTGACTTTCCAAGGGACGCTTAGGTGCCTCTTCGGGTGCCACTTCGTACCTGCTTTGGGTTGGTGACACCCGGTGGGCCTCCTCATCGGGAGTGTGCACTCCTCATCGGAAGTGCATGTGACGATAGTATCGTCCATGCATTAATCCCTAGATTTAGGGTTGATGCTTCACTTAATCTTATACTTATTTTTTACGGTTAACACTAGCCCCCCAAAATTTCGATCGCCATCGTAGAGGCGAGGGAAATTTTATTTCGTGGCCTCCGTAAGGCAATGAGCTTTTTATTATTCATTCCTTGTCATTTTTATTTTTTTTACAATTTTGTGGGGGTGTAGGTATATATTTATAGATATATCACAAGAGTTTGTAAGGAAATTACCTTATTACCCCTAGGCGTTTGATCCTCGGATGAGCGGTTCTAGTGGGCATTTATTGTGCTGAGTAGTGGAGGGATAACAGTCTATTTTACAACGGTTTATTTGAACGTTCGATCATTTAAGGCGTAGTCCATCCGACCGTTGGCTACCTGTAACAGCTAGTCCGTGCGTGAGGCATGCGTCACCTGAGTGGGCGACGTGGGGGCATGGGATGCGCTCCAGGTCGTTAATGGGAGTCGCTATAAATAGGCATCACGTCCGTGCTCTCTTCTCCCACTTTTCATTCTTCAAATTTTCAACAAACTTACCGAGCAAAAAACTCTCTAACTCTTTCTTCTTTTTCGCGATGTTTCTCAAATTTTCGCAAACACATTGAAATTTTTCTTACTCAACCCCGATGGCATCCTCTACTACCGACCTCACCACCACTGCCTCGACTTTAGGAGCCGTGGCTTTCACCTCCGCCACTGATTCACCGGCTGTTACCAGTGGCGCGACAGCTAGTGGTCCTGCTGCGGCTACTCAGAAAAAGTAAGCGGGAACCTCTGCGGTGGAGGAGTGCATCGCTGCGACTCCGAAAAAAACTAGGGCTTTGAAATCAAAGAAGCCCGATACCCGCAACCTTCAGAAAGCCTAGAAGACTGCGAGTACTGCTACTCGAAGCCAGGTGCTTTCTTTGTTCAAAGATTTGGGGGCATATCAGAAGAACATGACTTTCAAAATCCCGAAGAAGGATGAGAGGGCCAACAACCCTCCGATGGGTTACCTCACGGTGTACTTTGCCCAGATGAGGTACGACTGGCGTTTGTTTATGCCTCCCTTCTTTTGCGAGGTTTTTAAGGCATGCAACGTTTGTCCAAGCTAGGTAACCCCGAATAGTTTTGCCCTTTTGTGTATCTTCGTCTTCTGGTGCCAAGTGAAGGGTTTGGGATGTACTGTGGCTCAATGTTTTTCAATTTTTGACATCGTGAGTTCGCCCGTGGGTGTCCACTTTTATCATTTTCGCCATTGGAACGCCATAAAAAATTCCACGAAGAAAATTTTGAAGGAGACACTTAGCTCCCACAGTACTTGGAAGGACAAGTACTTCTTCATGAAGCCTGTGGAGGGGGAGTGGGACATGCCCTTTGACTGGAGGGAGGCTGAGGCATCTGCTCTTTCTTTGGACTCAGGGGCAATTCTTTATTCGATAATTTTGCATAAATCTCTGATGGAGTCAGATGATTTCAGCATGTTGTACGAAATGGCAGGACTGCATCACGTGGTGTTCTCCGATGACTACGTTGTGAGGCCTTTATTTATGTCTTCGGAGGGGCGAACTGATTTTGGTAAGCAATTTTAGGTTCAGCTATGTTTATGTCTTTTTTTGAATGATTCTTTTGATTTTTCATGGTTCTTATGTGCTCTTGTGTGATGCAGGAGAAATTTTGGTGAAATATTTTCGCGTAAGAGCCCCTTGGATCCACTTGTGACCGCGATGTTATCGGGGCAGGATATCACAACTCCGAGTGGTCGAAAGAAGACTAAGGCACATGCGACTTCGTCAGCCCGTTCATCAAGCAGTACTTCAGACGTTCCCGAGGAAGAGGATCTGGAGGACGAGGAGGTTAATACTCTCGAGGGCGCCGATAGGCACCCGATGGCAGAGGAGGAGGAAGACCATTCGCCATTTGTTATAGGGGCGGATGGTGTGATTTATGAGGCTGTCCCCCTTACCACCGTGGATCCGCGATCAGCTATGATCTTAGTATCCAGCTCGGGTTCGGTGGCGGGAGGCTCTCCGAGGAATTCTGGCAGAGAGTTTGCTTCGGAGGGAGGCTTTCCTTCGGAGAGGAGTCTGGACGCGGAGGCACCGGAGTACGTGACCATTTCCTCTGATGATCCTTCATCTTCTCCTCGGAAGGAAGTGGAGGAACTTTCTATGGCACCTTCGGTTGGGCCAGTTTCTGGGCCTCCTGTTCCCGGTAAGTTTTGTAACTTGTTCTTAAGTATTTTCAATACTCTTGCTTTTTATAAAGGCTAAGTTATTCTTCCTTGCTTTCTACAGGTTTCGTAGATAAGGGAAAGGCTCCGATGACTCAAGAAGAGGGGACTATTTTTTCAGGTATTTGGTCACTTCCCCTGCCTTACTTATTTCTGCTTGTCCTTAATTAGTAGCTAATTTGTCCGCATCATTGTAGGAGAGGATTTTCTAGTGCAACTCTTCAAATCCCACTCGGAGCTATCACTAGGTGATTCCGAGGATGCTCAGGGGGTTCCCGAGGCACAACCCGAGGAATCTTTGGGTGTCAATGTCTCGCTCTAGGACTCTCTCATGGGGATGGCGGGTCCCTCTGCTGCTGCGGGAGTTCATCAGGCGTTATTTACCAATTCCGAGATGATTGCCTTAGTCCCGGTGACTCTTTCTCCCGGAGACATTTCTTTCAGAATGCCTGTTCTAGGGGGTCCTTTCCGTCTAGAAGATTTGCCGTCTTTGAAGACATTGGAGGCTGCCTTCCAGGAGGTACTTCGCTTCTTCGTTTCTTCCAATGCAGCGCCCTCCGATGGCTTTCACTTCATGCAGACGTGCCTCAACTGGATGGGGCTTATGGTAAGTTGTTTCCCCTCTTTCTTACTTGTCTTTCTTCGTAGTTTTTTCCTTTGTAGGAATTCCTTTTCGAATAGAAGGACTTATGCTTGTTATTTCTGTGTTTTCCAGGTCGGAAAGGCTAGAGAGGCGGCTACTGTGGCCGAGCAAGGGTATAACCAGAGTGGGGAGGAGATGAAGATCCTCCGAGGGCAGGTGTCAGCACTTGTTGCTAAGAGGGATGAGAATCTGATAGAGATGGATGACCTTCGGTCAAGGATATCCGATTATGAGTTCCGATCGGGGGAGGACCAGAAGGAACTAAAAAAGCAAGAGGAGCTGATGAAGAGTTTTCAGGCTTCTTATGAGAAGTTGGAGGCCTTGGAGAAAACTTCCCAGGCTAAGATCAAGCTTCTCGAAAAGTAGAAGGAAGAGGCTCAATCAAGGGAGAGGAGTCTTCAGAAGCAGCTGGGTTGGGCCCTTGATCGCACAGAATCAGCCGAGGGGAAATTATCCGTGGCCATTTCTCGCGAAGAGTTGCAAGCTAAGGTGGACGTGGCGATTCAGTATGCTCAAAGGGAGACGGCGCGTCAGTTGTCGGAGCTCTTTGATAGTCGTCAGCAAGGGATCTTGATAGGGCATACACCGTGGGGGTATCTGGAGTGTGCCAAGCTGGCAATTGGGTTAATGCGGCCAGGAGTTGATTATGTGAGAGCTTTTGACGTTCGCAAGTTGAAGAGACCTACCCCGATAAGGCATAAGCTCTTTTTGAGAGATATAATACAATATTATCTCATCGGGCCTCTCCCTCTCCTTCTCCGATGAGATCAGCCAGTGGTTCTGGAGGGATCCTTTCGCCGCCTGCTCCTTTACCTCCGACTACTCTTTCCTCCGAGGGGATACTTTCTGCAACTTCGGCCCCATCTCCTCCGACCACGAGGGCATAGTCTAGGATTTTAATTTTCTTGTCTTTTAATTTTAGGATTTTCGAACTTTTAATTTTGCATTTTAGCCTTTGTAGTTTTTTAATTTTCACGATGGTGAATGTACTCTGAGGACTTCTCGATTTTTATGAATGAATGGTTATTTGGTTCTTTCTTTCTTTTGTCTTTTTGTACGTCTATAGTTAAAATAATAAAAAAAGGAGATTTCTTATTATATAAATACTGGAACCCTCTCAATTAATCTCGAGTTAATTCTCATTCTTGGCGGCCAAGTAACTTGTTCAGCAGGACGTGCCCGTTTGCATGGAATTACTTTTCTCTAAATAGAGATAACCGCTGACAAGTGTCCCTGCCTTTATACATTGAGAGCTCAAGCTTAAATTCGATTCTTAAGAAGATGGTCCGGGCCTATATATATTTGGAATTTAGTGAGTATTCTCCACATTCACTTCAAGTTATTTTACTAAGCTTTTTACCCATCCTTCAGCAAAGCTATCTTTTGCTTTCTTTCGGGTTAGTTTTTAACTAAGCATTCAAAAGGGTAATACAAAACTTACTTGGCAAGATGATGCTTCCTCATTATAAACCCGGTGGTTCTGCTTCTTCGAGGAATTCTTCTCGCAATTCCTCCCGAAATCTTTCACTACGGCTGGGCATTCGCCACGCATCCGATGAAGGGTCTGCGGCCTTCGTGGGGAGTTCTTCGGTTAGGGCCATGCCAGGGTCTTCATACGAGGATTCCCGTAGAATGAATCATATCAGGGAGGTATTTACGGGCAAAGAGTCTTACTCCCCCGCTGACTGTTCATCGGTGTTTAATGCTCCCTTTGAGTCCTTCTCGAATGATGGGCCAAGGGCGCGTAGGATCAGCCGTAAGTACCGAAGACGGAGGGTCTATTATGACCCTTTTTGCTGAGTATGCTTTAGATTTTGATAAATATGATATAGTTATACCACACCCCGATCAGAGGGCATATGATCCCCCTTCAGAATATTTAACCGTTTACTGCGAGCAAATACGGTGTGGGACGTAGGTGTTCTTTCACCCTTTTCTTCAGGTCCTGTTCCGATATTGGCAGATATGCCCCAGTCAACTGACACCTAACTCTTATCGTCATTTGGTGGGGTATATTCTGTGTTGTGAACTCTTAAACCTCCCGATGTCTCTTTATCGGGTGGGGGCGATATTCAACCTACGCCCTTATTCGGGTAGCCCTCCCTTTTTTAGTATGGCCTATCGGGATAATAGCAGAGCCTTCACGCACGTTTCCAATCATCATTCTCATCGAGGGGATTGGGGACGTAGGTTCTTCTTTATCCGTCCGAAGGGTCTATCGGCTAATGCGTGGGGAGTGCCTCTCCGATGGGGCTTAGGATATATCGTCCCTAATCATGAGACATCGGTACTTGAATGCGAGGGTTTGTCGAGTTCAGGGTTATTTTCAGGTTCCTATGATATCAATGGTTTGCTGGAGCTTCCCGAGTCTCTAGTCCTCGCAGGCCCTTCTAGAGTGGGTGGAGATTTTCAATCTCTCTCATCAGCCCCTTCATGACAACTTCTTTTTTTGTAAGTGCTTCTCCTTTTGTCTTGTATTTGAGATTTTCTTCAATGATTCGAGTTTATAATATACTTGTGCTCTTGATAGGTGCGGAGATGAAAATGTTTGCTATTAAACCTTTTGACAAGGCTTTTTTAGGGCCAATCCCGAATGGTGGCTATGCGTTATCCGAGGACGAGGACTCTTACCCTTCAAATTTTGAGGTAGTACCAAGTTCTTCTTCGGAAGAAGGGGATCAGGGGGTTTTGCCAATCGAAGCCCCCAAGTTAATCCAATGGAACTTAGGGTGCAAGAGGATCCGACGGCTGTCGCCTTTCGGATGGATCCCTCTGTACCCCCTTTGATGGTGCGGTCTTCTCCCGAGGGAGATATCTTTGATATGATAAATGTGGTGGTGGAGGGTCTTCCCTCTCCCACCTCCGAGGAGATTTATCCCCTCGGGGAGGGTTCCGGTCACGAGGGCTCCCCACTCCTCGAAGAAAATCCTATTCCTATTGAGTCTCAGCCCTTCAGGGAGGGTGGTGGTTCTGTTCCTCTGGCTACTTCAGCCGCGGACTTTTTCCGGAATTACTTAAGTGGTTTGTTAAACATACTGGATTGTGAGTTAATGAAGACTCTCCCTTTATCCAGCCTTCAGGACTCAACTTGCAAAGATTTATGCGAGGTATAGTATTTGCTTGTTCATATACTACTAACCTTTACGCTTTGGTTGTGGTAATATGCTTATTTTGTGTAGATTTATATGGTTTTGAATGCCATTGGTTCCCGAGGGGGCTCTTCCTCCGATACAGGTTTGGTGTATCATCGTCGGATGAGTTGGAGAGGGGTCTACGGAAGGCCCATGAGGAGTTATCCTATCTTAAGGCGGATCGTGAGTCTTCCCAGGAAATTCACGGTGAGATGTTGCAGCGTGAGAAGAACAAGTTATGGGAGCTGGAATGTCAGCTGATTATAGAAAAGGCTCGGGTGCTAGGTTTGGAAGGGGGATGGGAGAATTGAGGGATCAAATCTGCTTTTCCGATGAGCAATTGCTGCGTGCTACGAGAGAACGGGACGCGGCAAATCAAAGGGTGCTGGAAGTGACTCACACTCATGAGGTGGAGGTGGTGATGGCCAAAGTTAAGGCAGTTTTGGATATAGCGGGTTTGCCCGTTCTTCGTGATTCCTTTCAGGGAGAAATGCGTGACTAATCCGCATCGGATATCGGTTGTGCCAGGATGCTGTTCACGCTTTACCAAGGTTTCCCTCGGGACTGGCTATCCTTGAGCTTAGCATTCGTCAAGTCCTTTTAGGAGTTCATCCGGTGGTTCCCGAGGACTTTGGGGTTCCGACGGTGGTGATGGATGACCCTGTGAACTTGTCCGAGGAGCAGCGGCGTCGCCTTATCAGGGAGGGAAATTGCCCAGTTGAGGAGGACTAAGATGTATATGGTTTTTTTAATGGTATAAGGACCTTTATACAGGGTAGAGTTTGATGTACCTATGAGAGTTTGTTTTGTAATAGATGGTCCCATGGGACTGGGTTTCTTAAATGACCATCTGAAGGGTCATTATTTTGTCGTGCAACCATATTTCCCCATTCTTTTGTATAGGAATCATCTATATATAAACATACTCTCTTATTCATGTAAAAATTTCTACTTTACATTAAGCATAATACTTTCTAAGGTTAAGAGCATTCCAAGTATTGTGGAGTATTGCGCCTTCGGAGTTGGCAAACTGATATGTTGCCGGTCCGACGATTCCCGCAATCTTGTAGGGTCCTTCCCATCGGGGATCAAGTTTTCCTACGTTTTTGGAAGCTCCGACTCTTTTCAGTATTAGGTCTCCCACTTGGAAAGTCCTAGATTTTACCTTGGTGTTGTAGTACCGCGACATCCGGGCCTTGTACTTCTCTACTCAGATAGTAGCTCGGGCCTCTTTTCATCAAAGAGATCAAGGGCAAGGGCTAAATTGGAGCTATTAGCCACTTTTTCATATTCTCGGACTCGACAGCTTTCTACAACAACTTCCGGGGGCACGACGGCTTCGCTGACGTATGCCAGGCTACAGGGAGTCTCGCCCGTTGTCGTCCTTTGCGTGGTCCGATAGGCCCACAGGATGTCAGGTATCTCCTCACCCACTTGGCTTTGTGCCAATCCAGTCTAGCCTTTACGTTTTTTATGAGGGTTTGGTTAGTCCTCTCCACTTGGCCATTTGCTTGGGGATATCCCACCGAAGCGAAACGGTGCTTGACTTCCCAATGGCGACACCAATCTTCTAACTCTTTACTTGTAAACTGGAGTCTATTATCACTCACAAGACTCCGAAGAATGCCGAATCGACACATGATGTTTCTCCATAGGAAATTAATGACCGCACCTGCTGTGACTCGGGCTAGGGGCTCTGCCTCTACCCATTTGGTGAAGTAATCCACCGCTACTAGTAGAAATTTCTTTTGCCCGACGTCGGGAATAAAGGGTCCTACTATATCGATGCCCACTTGGCAAAGGGACATGGCGTGAGGTTAGGTTCCCATGGAGCCGTTGGTTGGTAGGTCCTCGGGGCGTAAGCCTGGCACGACTTGTACTTTTCGGCGTGTTCTTTGCAGTCTCTGGCCATCGTGGGCTAGTAGTAGTCTTGCCGAATGAAGTGCCCGACCATGCTTTCGACTCTGGTATGGCTTCCACAAGTCCCTTCGTGAATTTCTAATAGGACTTGCTGTGCCTCTTCCTCATTTAGGCATCGGGCATGCGGGCAAGAGTAAGTTCTCCAAAATAGTACTCCATCCTTAAGAAAGTATCGTATGGTTTTCTTAGACATAATCCGTTGTACAGATTTATCCTTGGATTAACCTTCAGGATCATGTAGATAGGCCTTGATGGAGGTTATCCAACTCATCAAGGAGTCTGCCGCGGCGTTCAATCCTTTACTTTATGCTTTTTCCGACTCGCCTACATGGAGGAGAGTGATTCTTCGGGTGTGGATGGCGGTCGTTTGGGTAGCCATCCTAGACAAGGTGTCCGATTCCTAGTTTTCCTCTCGGGGAATCTAGATGACGCTGAACTCATCAAACCATCCTTGCCTTTGGTGGACTACCCGAAGGTACTCTCGCATTCTTTCTTCTTTGGACTCATAAGAGCCGTTGACTTGTTGAACGATTAGCTGGGAATTGTTGTGGATAAGTATCCTTTTTATCCCACCTTTTTGGGCGAGCCTCATTCCGATGAGAAGGGCTTCGTATTCGGCTTCGTTATTTGACAGAGGATAGTCAATTCTGACCACGAAGTAGAGCATTTCCTCTTCAACTTCCTTATTTACTAGGACTACTCCCGCACCCCCATGAGTACTTACAGAGGAGCCATCCACGTAGGCATGCCATAGGGGCATCTTATCTTTCACTCCGATGCCTGCTAGTTTCGTTACAAAGTCCGCCAGGACTTGCGCTTTGATAGAGGGCCTCGGAGCATAGGAGATATCGTACTTCGTAAGTTCTATTACCCACTTTATCAATCTCTCCGATGTATCGAGTTTATTGAGAATTGCTCGTAATGGATGTTTGGTCAGAACAGTGATCGGATAGGAAAGGAAATATGTGGCGCAGTTTTCGCGCCGTAGTAATCAAAGTCAAGACAAGTTTCTCGGTTAAGGTGTACCTGGTTTCAGCTCCGAGGAGGGTCTTACTAACATAGTACACGTGATGATGCTCCCTATCTTGTTCTTTGACTAATACGACACCTACAGCTTCCTCTCCGACGGATAAGTAGACGAAGGGTTCTTCTTGGGGTGTTGGTTTTACCAGCAAGGGCGGTTTCACCATATAATTCTTCAGCTCCCTCAGAGCCACTTCGCACTGTGCCGTCCACTGGAACTCTTTGATGTTTCTGAGTACCTTGAAAAGGGGAAGTCCTTTTTTCGTTGATTTAGAAACAAATTGGCTCAAGGAGGCCATTTGGCCGGTCAATTTTTGGACATCTTCTATTGTCCTCGAAGTAGGTAACCCTACTATGACTTCTGCCTTTTCGGGGTTAACCTATATTCCCTTTTATGTGACCATGAACCCCAAGAATCTTCCTCCTCATATTCCAAAGGAGCACTTTCTTGGGTTAACCTTCATTCCAAAGTTTTTCATGATGATTAACGCCTTACATAGATCCTCGGGGTGACTTTCAGTAGAGTGGCTTTTGACAACTGTGTTGTCCACGTATACTTCTACCGAATTTCCGATGAGTCCGGCAAACATAAGGCTTACCAACCTTTGATAAGTGGCTCCGGCATTCTTGAGCCCGAAAGGCATTACTAAATAGCAAAAGGTATCTGCATCGGTGATGAAACTAGTTTTATCCTGGTCAACAGCTGCCATCGGGATTTGGTTGTATCCCTGATCTCCATCCAGGGTTGATAGGAGTGCACAGCCAGCGGTGGAGTCAACCAGCTGATCTATGCTAGGTAGGGGATAGCAATCCTTAGGGCAGGCTTCATTAAGGTTGGTGAAGTCCACGTACATCCGCCATCTTCCTCCATGCTTAGGGAATAAAACTACATTAGCTAGCCATTCGGGGTATATGACTTACCTGATTTGCTTAAGGCTAAGGAGGCGTTGTATTTCAAACCAAATAATCTTATTGCGCCCAGGCCCCATTTTCTTTTTCTTTTGTTGGATCGGTTTAGCCCCAGGCTTTATGTTAAGAAAATGTTGGCATACCTTATTGTTCATTCGCCCAGGTGGGCATTCTTCCCATACGAAGAGATGGTGAAATTGTTTGAGGGCGGTAGTTAGTTGGGCTTCTACCTCAGGCTCCATATTTGTGCCCTTCTTAATCACCTTCTCTGGCTCTCCTTCCACAAGTTCTACCATCTTTAATTCCTCCACGGGTTGAACCTGTATTTCTTTGGTCTTACGCTTTTTGCTATTACCGAGAGTGGGTTCGTTTTCTTCTGGAAGGATGGCGTTCATGCGGCACTCCCTGGCCTTGGCCTGGCTTCCTTGGACTTCTCTGATACCCGAGCACGTGGGGAACTTTACCTTAAGGTGAAGGGTGGAGGGAATCACTTCGAAGGTCCGAATGGAGGGTCGTCCACATATGGCATTGTACGTTCGGGACGAGGCCTCCACCACTCATAATTTGGTGGGTTCCGTCCTTCGGAGGGCTCACTCTCTCCATGACATCGGAAGAGTTATGGTTCTGAGGGTATTACAGGCTTCTCCCGAAAAGCCTACTAGGGGGACTTCAGCTGCCTCTAGTTGTTCCCTTTTCAACCCCATATCTAGGTAAGTAGGTAGGAACAGGACATCCACATAACTGCCCGTATCTATTAGGATTCGTTGGATCCAAATCCGTGGATGGTAGCTTTGATTACCAAGGGGTCCTCGTGGGGATAGATTATTCCTTTCAGGTCCTCGAGCCCGAAGGTGATGCTAGGCAGCCTTGCTCCTTGAACGGAGCACACGGGGAGTTCTTGTTTCGCTCGCCTTGCTTCCTTTAGATATTTCTTCTTCTCACCTTGGGGTGTCATTAAAATGTCTCCCCCCTCTATCATGTTAATGGTTCGTCCTGAAGGGGCGTTGTCTTCGTAAGATTTTGGGGGAGGGGGTAGACTCCGATGCCTCGTGGTTTTCTCTCGGGACCGCCTATTAGGGGTCCGTTCTTCCTCTCTCAGCTCCTTCTAGAGCCTCTTCCACACGTTTGGCCTAGGTTCCTCGAGGTTATTTTCCTTCAAATAGTACTTCAGGTATCCTGCCTCCAAAACACGGAGCACCTCCCTCTTCAAAATGGTGCACTCCTCGGTAGTATGCCCATAGGTTTTATGGTACTTAAAATATTTCCCCGATTCTTTATCCCTATAAGGAAACCTGGCAGGTGTGGGCCAATGTAATTCGTTATTACCTCTCATCACGTTGAGCACTTCTTCAGGAGCGATAGTCATCGGGGGCAGGGGTACGGGCCGGAGGAACTTCTTGACCACGCCGCCATCGTCTTTGCATTGGGAGGGTTTACCTTCTTTACCCTTCTTTTTGGTTTTTGCTTCTCGTTCAGCACGTTCATGATGTTTGTTATCATCGTCCTCCATACGCCTCTTTATTCCTTCCGCTTCTTCCATGAGAATGTAAGTTTCTGCCTTTTTCATAAGCTCATTCAAGTCAGTGACATGATTCCCATAAGATATCGGAAGAAGTCTCCTGCTCGGAGTCCTTGAGTTAGGATGTCGGGCAAGATAGTTGGGCTCGGGACATCTAACGCTTCATCAGAGAAGCGCTTTATGTACCTCCGCAAAGGTTCGTTCCTTTGCTGCTTAACCGTGAAAAGGTGTGTGGCGAATTTGGGGTATCACCGATTACAAGCAAAATTGTCGTACGAATAGGTTGGCCAATCGGTCAAAGCTAACTATAGAGTTAGGAGGAAGGTGGGTAAACCAGGCCTGAGCCCGTCCTCCAAGGGTAACAGGGAATACATGGCATAGGCCGTGGTCGGGGGCAGAGGATAGGTCCATCCCTGCCAAGTATTGGTGGATGTGATCTTGTGGATCTCTCTCATCGATGTCCCCTGTATACAAGGGGACATTGATGGGCCGCATCCCCGAAGGGATAGATGCTAGGGCAATCTCGGGGACAAAAGGATAGGTTTTAAACGTTTGCTCCTCCTTGGGGGCCATGGTTTTCTTAATGTCACCCATCTCCTTTCTTAATCCGTCGAGTACTCCCCATATGATATTGTTTCTGTCTACCAAGTAGTCCGAGGGGTATGGCCTTTCGTATCTCTGGCCTTCCCTCGGGATTTCTTCGTAGTTATAGTACATTCGCGACGCCCGTAGGGGCTCACGGTGCCAAGATACGGGCATAGGGCACCTTCCTACGCGGGGTTCGCCTTCTTCAGAATGGCGATTCCCCCGATAAGGAGATTCAAAGGGTATATTATGGGGATTCTCCGACCTTCGTGGAGTCCTCCAGGTGGTAGCTTTCACGAGTCTCTCAAAGACGAATCGAGGAATATTAACAAAATCTCTTTCATCGGAACGATGAACCAAAGGGGCGGTTTCCAAATCCTCTTGGTGGGTCCAACAACTCTCGATGTTGAACAAATCGTCCATAATATACAATACTTTACTGAACGAGCTCAAAGACAAATTCTATGGCGTTCCCACAGACAGTGCCATTTTGTTAACATGTTTGATATTACTACCTAATTAACGGATTTATTTAGGGTTGAAACGCCCTGTCCATGGTTCACAAGCTTGTAAAATTATGAAAATATCCCTCTTTGTATTCACTGAATTTCACTCTGAAGTTTTCTAGTACATTGGTGTATATGTGTGTATGTTCTTGAATCTGTCCCTTCTTCTCAACCTGTCCCTCCTTTTATAGAGGGTTTTTAGGGATATGTGTCATTATGCATGTTTAAATAAATTACAGGTGTTGCAATATGCGTGAGTGAATAGGATAAACTTCATATTTGC
This sequence comes from Linaria vulgaris, assembly GCA_948329865.1. Lineage (NCBI taxonomy): Eukaryota > Viridiplantae > Streptophyta > Magnoliopsida > Lamiales > Plantaginaceae > Linaria > Linaria vulgaris. The sequence goes on along the minus strand of OX415254.1, from coordinate 60,454,268 downwards.
TGACTATGCGCTGACTGGGATGAAATTTTATCTCCTCCGATAACTTCAGAGGATTCCAATGAGTTAGCTCTTTTAACTTCTTCTTTATGATAAGCCCAGTCTCTTAAGAAGCCTTGACGAGTGGGACGAGGGTACTCGTCCGATGTGATTGTGGTTTTGGTAGCGCTCTATTTTTATGTTGTTCTCTTCTTGGCATATACTCCGATAGGTAAATCTGCTATTTTTCGCGTGCGGGGTAGGCTCCGATGGCTTTCTTATTTTAAAAGAGTGATATTCTTGTGTTTTGGTTTTTATAACGTGTGCTCCGAGGGCTTTGGGACTTTAATAGGGCATTGTTTTCGTGCTCTGTCCTTTGGGATGAGTGTTCTGATGGCTTTTTAGACTTCGAAGTGTTTAGTGAGGGGATGTTCTCGTACTTTCTGGGACTCGAGGTCCGTTGTAGTCCCTTTTGGCGCATTGATGGATATCGGAGTCACGCGGATCCATCGGGGTTTACTCTTTTTCTGATGCCGCGTTGATATCTTTTCTTTATTCATTGTGACTTTCCAAAGGACGCTTAGGTGCCTCTTTGGGTGCCACTTCATACCGCTTGGGTTGGTGACACCCGGTGGGCCTCCTCATCGGGAGTGTGCACTCCTCATCGGAAGTGCATGTGACGAAAGTATCGTCCATGCATTAATCCCTAGATTTAGGGTTGATGCTTCACTTAATCTTAAATTTATTTTTTACGGTTAACAAACAGGTGTCTGAAGAAGTTCACACAACAACTCTGTCTGCCCAAGTCAACTGGACAGAGTGTCAGGACAACATTGGGTTGCTCTAATGTTGGCTCAACATTTCGAAGCAACACCAGGGAACAAAACAACAGTTTTCAAAAGAACAAACTTTAGTCTCATAAAATCAATATTATTTGTAATGTTGTGTTCTCAGCTACTGGTGACTGGTACTTTGACAGTGGTTGTTCTAGACATATGACAGGTAACAAGACAAATCTTATGGAACTTGTGCCTGTGTTCACTGGTACTGTTACATATGGTGGAGGAAGCAAGGGAAATATCATAGGGAAATGGGTTCTCAATGTGGATGGTTTCCCCTCATCTTTCTGAGGTTCTGTTGGTGGATGGTCTAAAAGCTAATCTCATCAGCATTAGTCAACTTTGTGATGACAAATTGATTGTGAAATTTGACAAGTATTCCTGTGATGTGTTTGATGAATCTAACAACTGTGTTATGTCAGAGAAAAGGTCAAAAGATAACCGCTACTTGGTGGATGAGGATGCACAGTGCCTACATGTGAAGGTTGATGAATCAATAGTGTGGCACTGAAGGCTAGGACATGTCCACTACAAGAATCTGGAGAAGATCATCAAGATAGAAGCTATAAGGGGCATACCTAAACTTTCCAGTCCAGGTATCACTGATAGTCAACTAGGATGATGTGGACTCAATACTTGGGATTGACACAAGGAATGATGATGTTGAGTTGACACCGACAGATGCTGATGTTGGACCAACACCAGAATACACAGATTCTGACATTGAAGAATTTGTTGGAGAAAATGTTAGAAGGGACCCTTCTGCCAGAATACTAAGAGATCATCATACTTCTCAGGTTATAGGGAATCTTACTGAAGGTGTAAGAACCAGAAACAAAGAAAGAGTAAATTATAAAAATATGGCTAAACTTAGTGTTTGCATGTCATCTGTGTGTGACTCTGTTACTTGTTTTGTTTCTGCTGTAGAACCTAAGAATGTTAATGAAGCTCTTAAAGATTCTCACTGGATAAATGCTATGCAGGAAAAACTCATGTAATTCTCTAAGAATAAAGTGTGGAAACTAGTTCCTAAGCCTACTCATGCTAATGTAATTGGATCTAAGTGGATCTTTAAAAATAAAAGTGATGAGAATGGAGTGATAGTGAGGAATAAGGCCAGATTAGTAGCCCAATGGTACACTCAAGTAGGAAGGATTGATTTTGATGAAACATTTGCTCATGTGGCCAGAATAGAATCCATTAGGCTTCTTCTTGCAATTGCTTATTTCTTAAAAATCAAATTATACCAAATGGATGTTAAGGGAGCATTTTTGAATGGCTATATAGATAAAGAGGCTTTTGTTGAGCAACCTAAGGGATTCACAGATCCTCCCCACCCTGACTATGTCTACAAACTTGAAAAGGCTTTATATGGTCTAAAACAAGCTCCCATAGCTTGGTATGAGAGGTTAACTGAATTCTTACTATGTTTTGGTTTTTCAAGGGGTGAAGGTGATAGGAAATTGTTTATCATGAAAAATAACAAAGAAGTTTGTATAGCTCAGATCTATGTTGATGATATAGTATTTAGCTCTTCTAATCAGTCTACATTGGACAAGTTTCTTAGTACTATGACAAGTACATTTGAAATGAGTATAATAGGGGAGCTCACCTTCTTCCTAGGACTGCAAGTGAAGGAAAAGGAAATAGGGATGTTTCTATCTCAAGATAAGTATGCCATAAATTTGGTGAGGAGATTTGGGTTGTTGGAATCTAAGCCATGCAAGACACCCATGTCCACTACAGTGAAGATTGAGAGGGATGTGGCTGGTGAAGATGTCGACTCAACACTCTACAGATCAATGATTGGGAGTCTCTTGTACTTGTCAGCCACCAGACCTGACATAATGTACTCCGTGTGTGTCTGTGCCAGGTATCAGGCAGTACCAAAGGTATCTCACTTAATTGCTGTAAAAAGAATCTTAAGATACATCTCTGGAACTGCTGAGTTAGGCATCTGGTACTCTCATGATACAAATTCAAACTTGGTTGGCTTTAGTGATAATGATTAGGCATGTGATTTAGATGATAGAAAATCCACTAGTGGGGGTGTTTTATCTAGGAAATAATTTGGTTTCCTAGTACAGTAAGAAACAAAATTGTGTGTCTTTGTCTACTGCTGAGTCAGAGTATATTGCAGCTAGCAGCTGTGTAACCCAACTGATATGGTTGAAACATATGCTTTGTGATTATGGGTTAACTAGTAATACTTTTCTCATGTTCTGTGATTACTTGAGTGCCATTAGTATATCTAAAAATCATGTTCAACATTCTAGAACCAAACACATTGACATTAGACATCACTTCTTGAGAGATTTGGTTGAAGATAAAACAATCACAATTGAACACATTGAAACCAACAGCCAACTGGCTGACATGTTTACAAAACCATTAGGCACTGAGAGATTCTTCAGTTTGAGGAAGGCTCTCGGCATGAGCATGTTGTGAACACTCTGACCATACAAGTGTTGCCTTAACATCACAGGCTAAGACCAGTGACTGATTGTGATGTACCCAGATTGTTCTCTTGTTTGTTTGGTTAGTTCTTGTGATTTTCTTGTTTATCTCATTTTTGTTTTCTGCATTCTTAAACCATGTGGAGTCTCACTTGCCTGTTAACATGATTAGATAGCTTACTCTTTACAAATGTTTTATGATTTTTTTTGTTAAAACTTTCTTGGCTTTGAGGTAGTGGTTTCACTTGGAGAAGCTGGGGTACACATAGCTGACTGCTATGCTGTATTCAGTTGTGTCCTATTCAAGTGATAGACACACAAAACAATATAAAAAAGCTGGGGTGCACATAGTTGACAATTATGGTGTATCCAGTTGTGACTTATTTATGTTGTTTTGCTTGTAGAAGGGGCACATTATGGTGAACTTTTATACTGGGTTGACTGGGGTCATGTACTACCTTTCATGAAATGTATTTGCTCATTTGTACTAAAACCTTCTTATTGGTGCTCAGTAAACAAGTATGTGCTAGGTAACTGGGGTGTTGGGGTCCTGAGCTGTCTGCATCCAGCCCTATGTACTTGCATGTGCATCTGCATTTATTGTGTTGACACTGGGGTGTTAGGGGTCCTGTTATTGCCTACATTCAGTGAAGTCATGATCCTTCCTGCCTCAAATTGTTAAGCTTGAAAGTTATTTATGTTTACCAGGTCTGAAAATAAAATAAGTAAAGAGTTTCTATCTGTGACTGCTGATATGGTGTGTTGGGATAACAATGGGTTCATAAATGTTGGACTAACATTCATCTTCGCTTATCTTATCTCTTGCTTATCCTATTGTGTTATCATGATCTTAATTAAGGAAGAGTATCTCTTGGTTTTCTTTGATTTAAAATAGTCATATGCAAGACATATCTCCTGGGTTATTAGCTGCCAGTAACATATAAGTATGTTTCTCATTGAACTATAGGAACTTAAATATCCCTGTGATATTAACCCCTTTACTATTTACTTGTGTGTTTTTCTGTTATCTAATTCTCACTCATGTTTCAGATCTAAGGCAAGCTACTGATTTGAATGGTTCATTCTAACTCTTGAGGTTCCAGGTATGTTGCTTAGATTCTTCTTATGCTAGTATGTGAAGAAAAACTTGGTAAGGCCATGACCACACATACACTTGGCTCAGTACTAAATGTTGAGTTTGAATGTTGTGCCAACACTGGATCTCTGAATGTTGTCTCAACACTAACCACAACACTGTGACTCATAAGTTATACGCATTAACTGCTCTGGTCACATGTCATGCCAACATGTTCATTACGTGTTGACTCAACATGGCGGGAATGTCACACGTTCTTATTTTTTACCTGCCCATTACTCCCTTAATAATTTCCACTTTCCTCATTCATCCTATTTATATTTGAGCTTAATTTGTGCAAAATCAATTAAACCCTAGATTTTTACTTACTTTCTAAATTACTCATGCAAGCTACAATGGGAAAGAAATCCACAATTGCTGATCTTGCTAACGTAGCAGCTGCCATGACATCTGATGTAGGGGGAGTTCCACCCCGTAGAAGCACCCACACCCGCAACACGGTGGTAACTACTGAACCACCAAAAAGGAAGGCTCCTATTTATACCATGAGGACCATAAAGTCGAAAAAGGGTGCCTCTACCAGTGCTGAGCCAACACCAGTTCCAGAAGATGTTGTGCCAACACCCGAACTCACTGATATGGTCACAGCACCAGTCCCTGAGGTTGTTGACACCACACAGGAACCTGCAGACACAGAGGTTGCTCTGAACCCTCCTGTCATGTCTGAGGATGTTCCCTTGACTGATGAACATGCGAATCCAGAAGCAGAGGTACCTGAGGAGAACCAACGCCCTACTCCTCCTTCTGAAATTGAGGGGGAGAAAGAAGATGAACATGTACAAGATCAAGAGAAAGCTGTTGAGGAGGAAGTTGCTGAGGAAGATGTTGCTGCTGAAGGAGAAGAATCCTCATCTTCTGAAGAAGATGATTATGCTGATGAGGATGAGGAGGAGGTTCTGAGGACGAAAAGGAAGAGGATGATGAAGGATCTGAGGAAGAAGCTGAGGACCAGAACCATCTTGATGTTGAAATGTTGAACAATGTATAAAATGTATAAAATGTCCCACCAGGGAACTTTTGCAGAATCGGATTATTTTGGGATGTATAAAATGTTGAACAATGGTGAGTATTAATAGGCGAAAATAGTAGTTTAATCATTAAATTTCATGTCCCACCATGATTTTTTTATAATAAACTACAAAAAATCTAAACTCAATCATTCTCTTAAAGATGTCGTGGCTGACCTCATCAATTAGGTTAATTGTGTATTAGGTTCCTCAATTATTTATAATTAAAATTCAAATAGGTATAATTAGATTTCTTTATTATATACAAGTTTTTTTCTAATGTAATTTTTCTTGGTAATTGTATCATCTTGGTTAATCTTTGAAATTGAAATATATGTTTTAGGATTAGAGACTTATAAAAATAATAAAAGACCAATTTTTAAGTTCAGGGACTAAAAGACAAATTATCCTAAATATTTAGGGTCAAAAATAGAAATTTTCAAAAGTTCAAGGACTAAAGTATAATTATTTTCTTCCTAATTTTGGGGCGTTACAATCCCCCCTCCTTAAAGGAGTCTGGTCCCCAGATTCTTACCTGAATTGTTTTGAAGATAAAGGATTACGATTTCACCTCTTCTTTTCTTACTTCATCGGACTTTCTTTAATTAATAATCCATCCTGATAAAACCTGCAGCATAAAAACTTTTTGGTCTTTCTAATTTATGTGATATCAAATTATTAGTACCTATATAAACCCAATAAGCTTATTCCATAAACATTTCCATCTTCTCAAACTTATTATAATTTTCTTTTTAACCATTGCTTCAAGAATCATCATATCTTTAATTGAATTAATACTTTGACAATGAACATATCCATAACTTGACTCGCCTCTAACTCAAATTATAATGTCTCTTCTAAAAAATTATCAATCCACTTTCAACGTGTGAATATCTAATAACCTCAAAATTACCTAGATAATTATTCGCTTAAGGTTTTAATTCATTCTCTATGTCTCAAATTTACCTTTCACCTTCAAATTGTCAGTTTGGTATCCACTACTTAAATTTAACAAACTTATATCCATCAACTAGATCGGATAGTCAATCTATATTCCAAAGTGAATAATCTTTGTAATTGATACCTAAAAGTCCATCTTTTTTTTTTTTGCTCCGAACAAGAGTAACGTATCCCAAAAGAGCAGTATTTTTAACCACTATCTCGATTAATTTTATCCTTAAGGACTAACACTTAACACCATGGGAAGTCGTAAACCCATTTTCTTGGAAGAAGAAAATTAGACTCTTATGATTCTTGTCTAATAATATGGGAGAGTTTAGTACGCTTTTAATTTGATTAGCTTAAATAATTATGCAAATCAAGGTTTGACGTTTCACACATTATAACAACTATATATGTAAAAGAAGACTACTCAAATAAATGTCTTATTATCCAAGATGCAATATTTCAGTTGAACTTACATAATAGTAGTAAACTCATACCAAGAGCAAGAAATAAGAAAGGTATTGCGAACCTTAAAAATACAATAACAAATTCAAATGAAGTTTCTTCATCATTTAGAAGAAAAATAAAAGTAAAAATAACAAAAAATTACAACAAGAATTATGTGAACCATACGGTCCATTTTCGGTAGATAGAAGTTTAGATGAAGAGAGGTGTGGGTTTTGTAGTATACAAATGATGTATTTATAGAAGGAGATAGGGCCATTATAGCAGTTTATAACCGTTGGGAGAAAAAAATGATTTTTTTTAATGGTATGATGATTGGGACGAAAATTAAGGTTTAGAAGTATGTGACTTGTTTGTGTAAAATATGTTTGTATTTTCGAAATCTTAAAACAAAAGTTTTAACTAACGAGCATAATATAGAGTAGTTAGAAAAATCTTTAATATTCTTAAAATATTGAGTACCAAAAATTTTAATCCATTTTTTTGTCGATAAATCATGCTAATTAAAAAAAATAACTATTACAAAGAACACGAGTAATTTAATTATAACATAACATATAAGTTTTTGTGAATTATTATTATTATTTTGAAAATTTTATATTCAAATGAATAAATCTGGATACTTTAGACAAAACACATGAGGTACTAAGGTAACATAACTTTTCCTTATAAGTTCATGCATGTATTTTAAGAATTATGCAAATATTTAGTTTTTCAGTACAAATAAAACTTAGACGGTTTTATCTATACACACATATACATATATATAATATTTTTAATAGAAACAAATAATAGATGATGGGGTACATCGATATGAATGCGTTTTCTTAGATTGGTGAATGTCATATCATAAAAGATAGATTGTAAGAGAAGTTATTCATAAAAGATGGATTGTTGGAGACGCTATATAATTAATTATTATTTTTGAAGATGTTGTATTATTATTATTTCAAAAGCTTCCTCGATACGCCTACCATGTTTTCTTATAAATAGCGGTTTTATGATATCGAAGATCACACATTAACACATAACATTATCAGGGAGAAAACAAATTGAGATGGAAATATCTTCAACTCGAGAAATAAAATCCATTTGTGTCTTTTGTGGGTCTAGTACAGGAAAAGATTCAGAGTTTATGAAGGTAGCAAGCAGTTTGGGAAACATATTGGCTGCGAGAAAGATTAAGTTAGTGTATGGGAGATGAAGTTTAGGGTTAATGGAGTGTGTTGCGACTAGTGCATTTTCAAATAAAGGTAATGTATTAGGGATCATACCAAAAGCCTTAGCTGACATGAATTTCGATGGTCCAATCTTATGGGAGGAGGTTATAGTACCTAGCATGCATGAAAGAATAGCAAATACGTTGTATAATTCTGATGCTTTTATTGCATTACCTGGGGGGTTAGGAACATTCGAAGAACTTTTTTGCATAGCTTCATGGGCACAGTTAAACATGCATAAAAAACCTATAGGGCTCTACAATGTTAATGATTTTTATGATGGATTGTTGTCCTTTCTGGATCGTTGCGTGGAGCCAGATTTTATGAAGTCGTCGGCCCGTGAAATTCCGATCTCCGCATATACTACAAATGAATTGATTGACAAACTTAAATCATATGTACCAAAAGTAGATCATATATCGTCATAAATTCAATGGCAGACAAGTATTGACAATAGTCGTGGTAAGAAACGTGCTTTAAATGTAGATACGACACTCCGATTGTAACTCTTTTATATTGATCAGTGTTTGATGTAAGAATATATGTTTTAATCCATATGAATATTTTAGTGAAAACATCTTTGAGTGATTAATGTTTGCCCAAATATTTTAACCAATGGCTCTTATACCATACTGTGACGACCGCGCCCCACTAGCCATGCTCTGATCCGAGTTGGTTCGATGGTGATCCGTCACTTTACCCAACTCAGACTAAATCGTAACTCACAGGAAGGGGTCTCACTTGTTCAGGATCAAAACCATACATGTTTTATAAATATATTTTGATATATACAGTGGAAGTCTTGTATTACAAACAATGTAACTTTTTAATGGTTATGCACTAGTGACAAAACACAAATATTCCAAAATGCACGCTTGAACAATTATTCACTTGATCCATGCTGCCATGTTGATTTTTATCCTAAGGAATGGATAGAAGAAACGAGGAATAAGTATTTAATGACTTAGTGAGATTCATATAAAAGAACTGACAATGCAAGAATTTACTGTGATTTAATGGATACATTTCGAGGAGTGATCGTAAAGATGTCGTGGCTTACCCCATCAATTAGGTTAATTGCATATTAAGTTTCTCAATTATTTATAATTAAAATTAAAATAGGTATAATTAGATTTTTTTTATATGTACATATTTTCTAATGTAATTTTTATTGGTAATTGTATCATCTTGGTTAATCTTTGAAATTGAAATATATGGTTTGGGATTAGAGACCTATAAAAATAATAAAAGACTAATTTTTAAGTTCAGGGACTAAAAGACAAATTTTCCTAAATATTTAGGGTCAATAATAAAAATTTTCAAAAGTTTAAAGACTAAAGTATAAATTTATTTTCTTCCTAATTTTTGGAGCGTTACAGTCTTTTCTTCATCATGACTTCATCACCCCGTTCAAAAAGTACTTCTCCTCGTTCTAGGAATTCCTCCCCCCTTTACTCTATCCGCCAATCATCTCTAGTTCGTAACTTTTGTGTGTCTACCGCACTAGAGCAATGAATGAGGCTAGATTAATGGCGACTTTCCAGCAACACGTTGTGTTATATACTCCAATTGAGATAAACGTAGATGTTTCACATGCTACTGTTGACGCGGTTGATGTTGTCTTTCTTCGCAGAGGGGCCTACCTTCCTATGGGCTCGTCTTCGGTTTTTAATGATGTTCTTTTGGATGCCAGGTGTATGGTGGGTATTGGTCGGGTAGGATCTACTATGAGTCTCGAGCCATTAGAATATGTAGATATGTTACTTACTGAGTTCCATTTGATTCCCGAAGTGTATGATATTCTCATCTCGGAGTCCCACCATAGAGCTTACAATCCTCCTCAAGGTTATCTGACAATGTATTCTGACCAGATTTGTTGTGGTCTTCAGATATTTTTCAACCCTTTTTCAACTCTTTTTTTTCTAACTGGTAGATATGGCTGAGTCAGCTGACTCCGAACTCCTATCGTCATCTCATCAGGTTCATTTAATGCAGTTATCTTTTAAATATCAAAATTACCCCTATCAAGTGTGTTCATCTTTTATACTTCGTCCTTGTCCTAATGGTTGGCCTTTCTTCAACTTGATTCACCGTGACAATCACATGGGTTTTACGGTGGTTACTGGCCTTGTATCGCTACTTGGTGAATGGAAACGCAAGTTCTTCTATATACGGCCAAAAGTGCATCGACCTCCTCTTAGGGAATTCCCATCCAATGGGGGTTAAGCTACCTTGTACCTGACGCTGGCATTTCGGTTAGGGAGATGGAAATTCTTATAGATACATGCATGTATAGCGGCTCGTACGATGTTTGCTCCAGTTAGACGGTTTAATACTCATGACGATGGCGAATCTTCAGAGAGGAGCTGAGGCATTGGAATTACATGCTGCTGCTTTGCATGTCAATCCTTTGTATCCTATGTCTGATATTTCTCTCCATCTCTTTTTGTGTCTCTTCCTTATTTTGCCTTCATTCTTATTTCATACACATATTTAAGGTTCAGAGATGGATTCGCATGATATTCATTCTTTTAAAAGGGAATTCCTGGCTCCTTTAACTCAGGAGGAGGTCGTGCGAGAGGGTAGATCCATTTCTACCCCTTCTTGGCCTGAGCCTCCTCCGATTACCACCACACTGAAGGGTCCCACAATGCTGAATAATGAGACATTTCATCTGGGCCATGGGTATATCTTCTAATAGTGTGTCTAGCCCCCGACTTCATGATGATTCGACTCCTGACATATCCTCTCAACTTGATTTCTCCCTTCTGGTGCATTTTGAGGTTTTGACACTCCGATACTTCCTTCTGCACATGATAATGCAGTTGAAGAGAATCTAAATCATCCTATTGTAGTTAACATGGTAGAGGAAAATCTTGTTCCACTTGTACGTCTGTCTTCTCGTCCTTCTGGGAGGGTTTGAGCCAACCTCCCTTAATGTCGACCAATGATAGTGCCAATATTCCTCCCTTATTAGTTTTGTCAGGTGGGAAAACCTCGCCCTTATGTAGCTTTTCATTCTTTTTGATGCTATCGGGTCTAGAAAAGGTCAAATTTCTACTGATACCGAACTCATTTTTGGGCAGAAGATGATCTAGAGAAAGACATTGTTAAAGTCCGAAGGAAGATAACTCAATTGGAGTTGAACATGGAGGCCTTGCAAGGGATTCATGAGAGTACGATGAAGGAACAGTCTAAGAAGTCTTGGAATCTAGAACGTTAGCTTGTGCTGGAAAGAGCTCGCGTGCTTAGCTTGGAACATATGATTGATAATCTGTATGAGCAAGTTCAGACCTCCAATGAGTTAGTTTGCTTACCAACTAATGACATGGATATAGCCAGATGTACGATTGCCAAGATGACTAAGAAGCATGGAGTTGTTTTGGTTATATCTCGTGCTTAGGCCTTGAGGGATATATAGAACCCTTCTCCGATCCCTGAATCCCTTCGTCGAGAATTTTCTGATATGGTTTGTATGGGATTTAGGATGTGTCAAAGAAGTTGTGCGATCGGTTCCTAGATTCCATGCGAATTTAGTTCTTCCAGATTTGGAGATCCAATATGCAACTCCTGAGACTTAGCAACCTACTTCCTCAGTTTCTTTGATGCCAACAACTGATATCTCTTCTCTTGTCCCCAAGATTACGATAGCAAATCCTATTAACTTGACTGCCGAGCAATGCCATGCTTTGATTAAAGAAGGCAAGTGTCCAGTCGAAGGTCCTTAGAGAGAAGGGGAATCGCCAATATTGGTGCTTTGTATGGGACCATATGTTCTTAAAGGAATCTATATGGCTCTTTTGGTGGTATCTTTTGTAAGTGTTTTGTCTGCTTTCTTTTGTGGAAGGTTGTATAGTTATTGGAATTAAGTAGTAAGGTTCTGTTCGGCGATGGTAGCTAGAGCTTTATTTTTCTTTTTAGAATAGTATTGTCTCTTGTATTGGGCTAGTCCGGCCTCCAGGAATAAGGTGTTGAGGGTGTATTTTGTCCTCTTCAGAGGGATTTCACTGTAACACCTTATTTTAATGAAAATGTTATCATTTGAGTCATGCTTCTTTAGTTGTTTACAACGCTTTGAACACTATTACATCAAGCATAATATTTTCTTAAGTTCAAAGCTTTCCAAGTTCTAGGGTATTCACCTTCTTCAAGATCTCGCAACTGATAGGTAACTACTCCAAAGATTTTTTGATATTTGGAAGTGTCCTTCCCATTTGGGTTCAAGTTTCCCTACATTCTTGGATGCTTCAACTCTTTTGAGCACCAAATCTCCAACTTGAAATATCCTCACCTTTACTTTATTATAATAATATTTTGCCGTCCACACCTTGTAATATTCCGATCTGATTGATGCGCACACTCTTCTCTCTTTTAGTAGATCAAGAGCAAAAGCCATATTGTAGCTATTGCATACTTCATCGTATTCTTTTACTCTCTAACTTTATGCCACTATCTTGGGCAGTATTACTGCTTCACTCCCATCTATAAGGGTTCTCTCTTGTTGAAGTCCTCTCTGTGGTTCAATAGGCCCACAAGATTCTAGGGACTTCTTCGACCCACTTAGCCTTATGCCACTCTAATCTTGTTTTCATGTTTTTTAAACAAAGTTTGGTTGGTTCTTTTCACTTGATCATTGGATGGGGGGTATCTGACAAAAGAAAATCTATGCTTTATACCCAGTGATCACATCAATCTTCAAGATGACGACTCGTGAATTATGGGTCGTTATCATTGACTAGATATGGGGGAATCACGAATCGGCATAGTATGAATCTCTAAAGAAAATTGATCACTGCTCCAACAATTACTTTAGCGAGGGTTTCTACTTCCACCGATTTGTTGAAATAATGCAGGGCTACTAACAAAAACTTATTTTGGCTTGCATCAGAAATCAGTGGTCCTACTACATCGATTTCCTATTTAGCAAATGGGCAAAAAGTATGATTGGATCCTACGGTGCAACTATGAGTGAGTCATTGATGTGTGGACTTAATACATTTTGCATTTTTTGGAGAACTCTTTGCAATCATTGGCCAATGTTGGCCAATCGTATCCTTGACGAGTTACTTTAAGCGCCATACACTTTCCACTTGTGTGACCTCCAAAAGTACCTTCATGTATTTCTTTGATGATTTGATGGGCTTCTTCCTTATTCAAGCAACGAAGATATGGATGGGAGAAAAATCTTCGATAAAAAACCCCATTACAGAGAGAGTATCGGGCGGTCTTTCATGCCATCATTCTTTGTACAGTTCTTTCGCTGGAAAATCCTTCAGAGTTTTCTGAATATGCCTTTATGTTCGTCATCCAACCATTATCCACTGGGGAAAACATTGTGCTCATTATTTCCTCTTTTGTTTTCTTCGATTCCGTTACTTGTAACAAGGTGATCTTTTGGGTATACACAGTGGATGCTTAACTGGCTATCTTAGATAACGCATATGCTTCTTGATTTTTGGATCATAGGATCTGGACTAATTCGAACTCCTCGAGTATTTCCATCATTTGTTGTACAACTTGTACATAATTCTTCATTCTCTCTTCTTTAGTTTCATAGGTCCCATTGACTTGTTGCACTGTCAATTGAGGGTCACTATGTATTTTCAGCCTTTTGATCTCTCCTTCATGAGCCAGGCGCATTACCTATCAAGAGGGCCTCATACTCAACTTCATAGTTGGAGACTGGGTAGTCTATCTTCATCGCAAAACCCAATGCCTCTTTTTCGTTATCCATGTTCTTGGGCAACATTTCGGCTCCTCCATGTGCCCCCACCGATGATCCATCAACAAAAGTGTGCTAGAGTGATTTCTTTCTTTTGGCTCTAGTTCAGTCATCTCCAATAAAAAAATATGCTAATACTTGGGCTTTCATGGCAGACCGAGGTGCGTACACAATGTCATATTCTCCTAGCTCCACAACCCACTTCACCAAGCACCCCAAAACTTATAGTCTATTAAGAATAACTCGTAATGGTATCGAGTTAAAATAGTTACTCGGTGTGCAAGGAAATAGAGTCGCAGTTTCCATGCAGTAGTTACGAGTGTTAGAACCAACTCTTCCATCTGAGTTTATTGGGTCTCTGCCCCTTGTACTGTCTTGCTAATGTAGTAGATGTGCAAATTTTCTTTTCCTTGCTCTTTCGCTAGTACATCGCTGGCTGCTTCTTCCCCTATAGCTAATTATGCAAACAGATCTTCCCCAGGTGTCGGTTTTACCAATAAAGGTGGGCTGATCAGGTAGTCTTTCAATTCTTCAAACGTTTTATCACATTGATAGTTCCATGTAAAGTTCTTGATGTTTCTCAAAACTTTGAAGAATGGAAATCTTTTCTCAACCAAACTTGCTATAAATCGGCTCAATGAGGCCCCTATCAATTTGTGCACGTCTTTGATAGTCTTCACGGATAGCCTTTCCATGATAGCTTTGGCCTTTTCAGGATTTACTTCTATCCCTTTCTAAATCACCATGAACCGTAAAAATTTCCCTCGTTTAATTCCAAAGGAGCACTTTCCAGGATTGATCTTCATTACAAATTTATCCATGATAGTTAGTGCCTAGATCCAAGAGTGATCTTAACCTTTTAGCTTATAACAATCATATGGTCAACGTATACTTCCATTGAGTCCCCTATTAATCCTGAGAACATTAGATTTACAAGCCTCTGATATGTGGCCCCAACATTCTTTAGTCCAAAAGGCATGACAAGGTAGCAAAAAGTGCATACAACGGTGATAAAACTAGTTTCATCTTGGTCGTCTTCAGCCATTAATATCTAATTGTATCATTGGTCACCATCCATGGTAGATAACAAGGCATACCAACGGTCAAGTCTACCAATTGGTCAATACTTGGTAATGGGATAACAATCTCTGGGGCACGCATAACTTAGATTCATGAAATGGACACACATTTTCCATTTCCCACTTATCTTAGGGATTAGTACTACATTGGATAACTATTCGAGATAAAAGACTTCACTGATCTGTTTGAGACTCAATAATCATTGAACTTCAAACCTTATGATCTTATTTCTTTCAGGTCCCATACTTCTCTTCTTTTGTTGTATTGGTTTGGCGTCAGTTCGGACGTTCAAGAAGTGTTGACATATTTGGGAGTTGATTCTCCCCGGTGGTCCTCCTTCCCATGCAAATACATGACAATATTCTTCAAGAAGTACTTTTACCTTATCTTCTATATCAGGTCCCATGTCCCAAACTTTACCATCTTTCATGTATCACCTTTCACAACTTCAACCATTTTTAACTCTTGCACAACCTGTATTTTCACCCCTTCCATCTTTTTGTTGTTGTTAGCGGTGGCCACAACCTGTTCCTCCACATCTAATGGTATGACATTCATCATGCACTCTCTGGCTTTTACTTGGTCTCCTCTAACCTCTTCGATCCCTGAAAGGGTTGGGAATTTGATCTTTAAGTGCAAAGTGGAGGGTATTGCTTCAGAGGTGCGAATCGAAGGTCGTACACATGTGGCATTGTATGTTTGTTTTGACGCATCTACCATCCATAATTTAATAACCTTCGTTCTTCTCAGAGCTCCATCTCCCCATGACATTGGAAGAATTATCGTGCCTATAATTTGGCAAGATTTTCCTGAGAAGCCTACCAATGGTACATCTATCGGTTCCAGTTGTTCCCCCTCGCCATCCCATGACCAGGTATGCTGACATGAATAATTCATCAACAAAACTGCTAGTATCAACCTGTATTATGTGCACCTCTACCCCATAGATAGTGGTTTTAATGAACAACGGATCTTCGTGGAGATATACGATACCACTCAGGTCTTTCGATCCAAATGTTATATTGAGTATTTTAGTGTCTTCCAAAGAGTAGACATGTAACTTATGTTCCACTTTTCGTCTTTGGCTGCTTATCTTTTACTTTTAATTCACCAACTTCATTTTCTCATTTGGTGTTTGAAGTTTGTGCTTCTTCTATGATGATGAATGTTTCCCTTTTTGCATTAACTCATATCTCTCACTTAATTACCCATTAGGTATCGGAAGAAGCCTCATGATTGTAACCCTTGTGCTAGTATGTCGGCGATCATGGAGGGTTCCATTTTCATGTAGTTTCACAACGACTCTATTTTCCTTTGTTTGATGGTGAATAAGTGGTAGACAAATTTGGGGTATCTCCTGTTACAAGAAAACAGGCGAACAAACATGCCAGACAATTAATCAAAGTTAGAGATAGCACCGGGTGGTCTTTATGAGAACCAACTTTGTGCCCGTCTTATTAGATTTGTATTGAATACACTTATAACACAAAATTTGGGGCAGATCCTAGATTCATACTTGGAATGTATTGGTTTACATGAATTTGTGGGTCTCTTCCATCTTTATCTCCTAAGTACATGTGCAGATTACCTGGCTCTGCGCAATCTCGGGTACAAACGAAGAACCTTCGTATACGGGCTCGTCACTTGGCTTATATTCTTTTTCATAGCTTACATTTCTCTTATCAAGCTATCTATCATACTCCAAAATGAGTTATCACATGTTCCAAACGGTTGGGAATTTCCTCTAGTTCCAGGGTAAAAGTTCCTTTCTCTTAGGACATCAACTCTTCTGTCACTATAATTTCGGTTATGGTATCCTCTTCTCTCTCTTTCTCGAATTGGAGTATGATATCGGGGTGTTTGAAATGGACTTTGGGTCATGTGAGATCCTTGATCTTCCAAAAAATTCCCCATTGGTATGAGAGCATCGGATGTGGCTCCTGTAATTGTTCAGCTACTCACTCTCATCTGCCAATTGCTACATCTACAAGATTTTTTTAAAACTTTTCTTAGGATGTTAATAAATTTTACATTTGCTTATGGCAATGGTGATGGGATATACTCTTCCTCTTGTCGACTAATCGATCCACGACTATGTGAATCCTCCATCATATGGACTTTCCTTGACAATTAGCTTGTTCTGCCTTCAAATATTATCTCCAGAAATGCTTGAAGGTAGTTTTATGGTGTTTCCACTGGTGGCACCATTATGTTAACACTCTTTTGGGTTCACTAGCTGTCAACGTGTTTAATTCGAGAATGCCTTACCGAGTTCTGGATAATATTAGTGTTAAGAATGCTAAGTTGAGGAGAAAGTATATGAATAGTTGAAGATATTATTCAACTTGTCCTTACATTGTGGGGAAAAGCCTTATTTATATGAGAAATGTGGGGAAAAGCCTTATTTATATGAAAAAAAATACGAACAAGTGTCATTTACATGCTTTCCTTAGTTGACAAGTGTTTAACTCACATCTTATTGGTTGATAGTCTTACCTAACGTCGTGATAGCTGGCTATTAACATGTCTCCATTATATTTTATCACATGGCCTTTTTATAACCCCTCGTATTCGATAGCCCATATTGTATTAACAACCTTTGTAAGGTATTGTGTAGCCTTTAGTGCATCATAAATGTGTATTCCGTAAGACATCGTAGATCCTTGTAAGCTATCGGAGATCCGTATAAGGTATCGTAGTGCCTGTAGGGCATCCTATATGTATGGCTTGTGAGGTGTCATGGATCCTTGTAAGGCGTCATGGAGCCAGCTAGGCCTCATATACCCTTGTAAGGTATCTTTGCACCTGTAAGGTATATGGGTGGTGTCGTAAATCATGCGTAGCATCGTAGAACCTTGTAAAGTATCATGGAAACATTCAAGATTCGTGGAACCTTGTCAAGTTTCGTAGAGTTTATCAGGACTTTTAGACCCGGAGTAAGGTGGAATTATCCTCGGGGAAGTTTGTAGTATAAAGGCTTATCATGGACCGATGGTGTTTATGAGAGGGGTTAACACTTACTATCTCCAAATACAAATTTGTTGTGGGTAAAGTTTTCGTGTGTTTCTTCAAAAAGTATCGGTATGTTTTTTATATTTTTGACTCTATCAAAATAAATGTACAAGTATTTTTCCACGTTCATTAAAAAAAACTGTGATGTTTACGAATTATTCGAAACATATTCTAAATTAAAACGTTAATCCACAACTAACAACTTCACAACCTGATTTAGATCTCAAAACAAGAGATACATTGTTAACAAAAAACAATTGTTGGTCACAAGAGACTAACAAAAAACATTACTTCAGTTTTAAATCAATAATGTACTTGAATTCATAAAAATATATTTCATGAATACTTCATAAGTATGGTGATCTACTCGGCAATTTCTATGATATTTTTTGGTTTGCTCCAAAACCATCTAATCTATACCACAAATAAAAGAGATCATAACTACAAACAAAGAATCGAAAATAGTGAGTTTGTGCAATATAACCATATAACCTTTTCTACTTTTTCCTAGTTTTTTTCGACGAATTTCTCTTTTGTCTGAACTTTATCTTTCTCTAATGTTTTGCATTGCATTGTAGGAATTACTTCTGTGTTGTTCCTACAAGAGAAAAGATTTATTCTCACTAATACAAATTTTGATGTGGGTTAGGTTTAGTCCACATGAACAACCCTCTAATATAATTTAAAGAATAGTATTAGCTGAAACAAATCAAAAGGACCCTAGAGTTTCAAGTAAAATAGTACAACCTACTGTTAGATATTGATAATTCGGTACTCGCAATATATGATAAAATGCATAGCTTAAAGGCCATGTATTTTCATGACTTGATGCTAGTTTTATTTCTGGTCTCGCCGCGGCTCGTGCATAAGTAAAAAACTTCTGGCCTGAAATAATCGATTTCATCATAGAGAATCTTAGAGGATGCAAATGTTTGATCACCTATCTAGGTACGGATACCTTAGGCACAAATACAATCAAGTGCTAAAAGGAGAACCAATCGTTGAAGAGCTTTTTTTTTATTATTATTATTATTCTTATAACTTAACCAAATC
The DNA here is from genome assembly GCA_948329865.1 of Linaria vulgaris. Lineage (NCBI taxonomy): Eukaryota > Viridiplantae > Streptophyta > Magnoliopsida > Lamiales > Plantaginaceae > Linaria > Linaria vulgaris. Next base: position 60,435,337 of record OX415254.1, on the reverse strand, counting down.
GTGAAGAGTGTAGTAGGCCTGTAGGAAGGCGACAAAAGATGATAAAAAGTGGATTCTACATAATTTAAATGATAAAGACAAATCACTTATTCGAAAGCGATCTACCTGACCTGTTACATCACTGAGAAATAGACTAATCTACTTGTAAAATTTATTTTACAAATGCGAGAAAATGTGCATTGACTTCCGTAATAGTAATGTACATTAAAACTTATTATCCTGATACGGGAGATCATTTGTGTACAAAATAATCACACATGGTCTTTAAACTATTAATCGTGTTTATTATTATACCATAAAATGAGTTCCGTTGATCTCACGCGTAAATCAAATCTTGCGTAATTAAATTTTGTGGTTACTTTGATTTTCATATTTTGAGTCTCTGACCAAGACAAAATTTAAGGCTGGAACGTATTTAGATGTTTCCTCAAATCAATATCCTTTTGTAAGTACTTACCTTTATTTCGACGTACAATGGGAACATTTAGAAGAACCAAGAGTTAAATAAAAAGTTTCATCAATAAAAGAGTTAAATAGAAATCATGACATATGCTAATAAAAAATGACAGAAGATTTGCTTCAGACTTAAGAGATACGTGGTTTTCTTGCATTATATATAGCTCGCATTTGAGATGTACCCGGCCACAGCCCACAAGTCTTAATGGACGACTTTTAATTGTTTTGCTGAAGGAAGAATAAAAGCTTAGTACACGAAATACATATGCTTCAGTTTTACTTTTTAGGTTTGTGTCAAATTATAAGGTAAGTTCAGCAAATGTCTCCAACCATAAGTACACATAATGGGTACCATACAAAAAATAAGTGTATAAACCACCACGTGCCGTGCATGAAGGTGTTAACATTTTCTTTTGGTCAAGATTTTAGGTGTGTTTGGTTTTAATTTAATGCACCTCGAGAACCACGCGACCACTGCAATTTCAATTGCACCCCTACGGCCCTACGAACCACAAAATTTAAGTTTTAAAAAGAAAACAAATAGGAAAAAGAATTAAAGAAAAGAGAAAAAAGAGAATAACAAAAGAATCGAATAAAAGAAAAGAAAAAAGAAAAGAAGACAAATAAAAAACATCTTTTATCATAATAAAGTCCTACACACCAAATTTAAGAAATTCGTATCTCTATAAATTCATACATTATTTAGTTTTCAAACTTTATACAACACAATTAGACACCAAATTTAAGGAATTCATGTTATTGTGCATGTATCGTATCAATCTATACATAATTTTCAAACTATAATACGTGGATATAAGCGTGATAGTATATGATGGGGGTATTTTAGGAATGACCCAATACCAATATTGGGCCGGTCCAAGAAGAAAGGCCCACTGAATAACATATCGAACAGTAGAAATTCGATGTTAATCGAGCATCGAACGGCCTCGATTCGATCTAAGTGATCAATCGAACCGTCCCAATTTGATGCGCATCTCCAGCTGCCACAGAGGCCCACGGGACGGGGTCTATAAATGTCTCGTCTCTTGGCCTTCTCAATATTCATTCAACACTCATCACATTCTCACATACATCGAATCCACCGATTCGATGACTTTTGGTTCGATCCACTTCAGAGTTCAATCCACCACCCAATTTGATGCATGACCTGATTCGATCCAAAGTAACATCGAGCCAAGCTCATTCGATACACATCATATTCGACATAGAGCAACATCGAATGACCTCAATTCGATACACTTATAGATTGAAGGACCCAGATTCGATATTGGGTCACTCAGCACTCACTGTATCGAGCATACCTGATTCGATACAACCTAGTAGAATTCTCTCAATTCGATACACTCCAAATTCGATATAGGCCAATTCGAGATATCCTGTATCGAACCCACCCGATTCGATCGTCGTCAGATTCAACCTATCATGGACGCTTAGAGATAAATGAACTATGTTCGGCTTGATTCCTTCAATGGGATATGTAGGCAGCTTGGTTTTCTCTCAAGTTCAGTCTGAAATCAACAACACCCGGTCCGTCGTGCCGTAATGCTTGGAGTGCAGGCGTGTAAAGGACAAAGTTGATTCTTACACTATGTTGAATCAGTCAGTTGTGGAGTGTTTTATCAACTTTCCAAGTCAGCAGACGAAAACACCCCAAAACAATATACATACATGATAACATAGATTTCTAGATTAAATATCGACTACATGGTGTCTTTAATACAAACAATATGTAGATACAACACAAAATGACATGAGTCAGACATGATTAACACTTCGAAGTGTTGGTACATCATAGTTTTTATGTAATACGAGCGAAATAAATATTATATTGAAGAAAAATGAAAAGAAAGAGAATTGAAATATAACATTTAGTCTCATGTATTAGACAATGTATTACACCTTTCTTTCTGCATACGGCCGGATATTTTAAAATTACACGGTATTATCTTGCTAAGTAATTAGTATAATTAACTCAGGAGAGTAATTAGCCAAATATCATATCATATATATTGAAGCAGAGACAAATAAATAAACAATAAAAGAAAGGAGAAGAAACAAAAAGAGAAGGGGTGGGGGCAAAAGTGTCATAACACAAATAGAGTAGAAGATTCCGTTCGCTTGAAACTCGAAAGATCCGCTAAATACCAAACCAAACTTTTACTGACAATAAACCAACCAGAAAGAGTAGAGCAGAGGAGCAGAACACAACACATTGAGTACTGTCTGAGTGAGTGAGTGCCTCGAAGGAATCAACAAAGATATCCTTAATTTAATCATTAAAGAGGAACACAACATATATATCTTATAAAGTGATGGAATCATCATCATCATCATCATCAAGAAATAAGCAGCCATGCAATGATCGGGAGAAGAAAATGGTTGTAAAAATAGGTGGCCGTAATAGCAGCGGTATTGGAGCTGTCATTCTTTTCGGCGGCGCTTTAGCCGCCACAGCTTTGGCCTCCGCCTTCATTGTCGGTAAACGAAGCAGCAAAAACAACATCCACCGGAATCCACCACCACCGCCGTGTAAGTCGAATGAGCCGATTATTGATGCACACAAGTTTTCAAGGTTAGTCAACTTCTCCAAGTAGTGTCTTATTCTCCTATTTGATGAGAGATTGTTATCTTTATGAATCTGAAATAAAATTGATGTTTGAATTGCAGCTGTAGTGGAGCAACAGATGATGTTGTGTTAGAGAAAGGTGCTACCTCTGGGCTAAGCCTTATATTGGTAATTCTTTTTCAGATCCTAACTGCACTTATTTACAAAGTACTGTAGTTATTATACATAATTCCAACGAAAAATCCTGTTTGTACACATGTTTTTTCATTCAAGTGTGTGTATGTACTTACTTGATCGAATACATATTTTTTGTTTTCGGTTTTGCAATGTCTGGATCTCAGATTTCATTTCTTCTTAAGATTTGATTTTTTAAGTTGTTTCAGGATGAGAAGCCTGGAATCGAAGTCAACGGTGGAAAAACAGCAGGTGATCAAAGACTCTGTTCCATTAGTTCCCAGAAACAAGAAAATGACACAAATGGCTATGCTATCGCTGAGGAAAAGTTTGATTCGTTTGAGCCTACAAGTATGATGCATGAAGTGCAAACGCAGTTAACGGGAGAAGACGTTACTAATGAAATCTCAACAGAAAGGGACGAGTTTAAGGAAATTTATGTTGATAAAGAGATCACAGATGGGGAACACAAAGGTGATGGCGAAATCAAGGAAATAAGTCCTCAAGAAGCTGTTAATACAACGAAGATGCAAAGTATACTAGGAGATACTATTGATGAATGTCGTGATCAAGAGGGGAATGAGTTGGCGGTCGTTGACAAAGTTCTTGAGAACGGTCATATTGATGAAATGGATACCAAAATGACCTTGCATATAGAACTGATCAAGGATGTAAAAGAAGTGGATGCCATTCATGGTGACAATGAAGTAATCATGAAATGCGATGAAGAAGCAATAGAGTTAAAGAAGTTGGATGTCGCTGCAATTGGTGACGGAGAAGTGAAGGTGTTGATGAGTCGTATTGAAGCTGCTGAGATAAAAGGTGTGCAACCTAGCGAAGAAGAAAACACTGAGGAGTGTTGTGATCAAGACGAAGTTCAGGCAACTGTAACAGAGAACTCGTTGAAGGGAGTTCATATTGATCAAGTGGAAGCAGGAGAGAACTTGATTATGGATGTGAATAATGAAGTTAAGCCGCTAGAAATATATCAGAATGAAGTTGGAGAAATGGATGAGGGCAAATGTCAAGAAACCATGGAGGAAGTCCTGGAATCGAGTGAAGAAAGAAAATATGGTAATCAAGAAGCCATTCAAGATGGGCAAGCAACAGTGGAGCCTGTGGTGGAAACTCCAGTTATTGAACACAGAAACGTTGATGGTGACGAGGAAGAAGAGTTCATATCTACTGAGGTTGCTGAAAAGAGCGACGAAGGGATTTCTAGCAACGACAAAGCAATCTTGAGCCACAGCACCGTCTCAGAGTCTGAGAGCCATAAGGAAGAAACTCTACTGCATGTGTATGATAGTCCTCTTGTCAAACATGACAACAAAGAAGTTGTCCTGCCCACCCAGATTGTCGAAATAATTCAAGATGATCAAATTACAGAGGGGCTGCAGGAGATTGAAGTGAGCCACACTGAGGAGCAGCTGGTCGATGAAAAGAAAGAGCACGATCAAGCTGATGAAGAAATATTCCCAGACTCACGTGATGAAGTAGGACTGAGAGATGAAGCTTACCATAGTTTTCTACAAAGTGATCAGCAAGTTGAAGTGAATGAGGAGAAAATCCCTTGTGGAGACAACGAAGAAAATGAAGAAGTTGTAGCTGAGCCAATGCTTATAGAAGAGCTGATTTCCGATGACATGGTTGAAACAGAAGTGGATGCAGCACGTGAGGAAGTTGCTAAAAGCCTGGAGGTGAATGGAAACGAGAGCCCAATTGGTGTCTGTCAGCAGAATAGTGACTTAGAGGAAAATATCAAAGCGGAAACTGACGATTCACCTATGTTAGTTGATACAAACATTGCCGAAGCAGCTGACGCTTCGAGTATGGAGACAATTGAAGACGAAGAAAATGGTGAAGAAGGTGATGCAAAATATTATGGCAATGAAACAGATTTATCTGACGAACGAGAAGCCAGCTCTACGGGAACAGGAGATTCTTCCACGGAATCCAACTTGGAAGCAGTTTGGCCCGTGGAATTACTGCAGGAGCCATCGATGGAAACTCAACAAGCAAAGCCCATTAGCCAAGAAAACACATCAATTGGAGAAGATAATGATTCTAAAGATAAAGTTGTTGCAGATTCATTATATCAACTCAATCAATTGGAAGCAACAGAAGATGATCTGCGAGAAAGCACTGCAAGTTTCACTGTCACAGCTGATAGTGAAGGCAACCTAAAAAAGACCAGGTACCAGGTCGAGGCAGCATCACTTAAGAATCACATGACAAATTCAACCAGGTGGAGAATATTGATTGCCACGCTCTCGACAGTGTCATCACTTTCATGCTCGTGGTTCTTTGGATTGTCATTTGTCAAGCTCTGCCTGATTGTGTTCTTGACTATGGTTCTGTCAAAATTCCATGGCTATTGAACAGCCGGGTGGCATCAGGCAATTTATATGTGCTACAACCAGAACCGTATACAATAAGATCTTATAGGCCAACCGAGAATCTGGCAACATAAGAGAGTTCAATCTATTGGTTAGCTCCATCAGATCTAATATGTTTTGATTTTGCTGTAGCTTTTAGTTCATTTGTCAAGTTGCCAACCCAGGCCACATGCGCCAAGTCGCCAACCATAATAATTAGCTTTTGCGGTTAAAATTCTCTCGAATGATAATAGGTATTTTGAACTTTTGAACAAGCTCTGGTTGTATAATTTAACTGTGGCATCAGAGTCGCAACAGAATGTAGTGACCAACTTCTCGAAGCAAAAGAACAGTGGTGAAAGCTCCGAAAAGTCTTGAGAGAGACCACACAAATATGAATTTTATATATAAGACTAGTGACGGAGTGACCACAGACACATCTATAATAAACGAACACAAAATTGTATAATTTTCTCACATTACTACTCGAGCAAATAGCTACTCAAGCTATATATAGTCCCTAAATCCTACTCTTACCAACATTTACTTCTTAATTATTCGCTTATGCATTTCAGAAGAATCATGAGTACCGTAAAGCTGAATGCCTAAAAGAAATAAAACTCCTAATATAGTTCTATTGAGACAAAATATAAACCAAACATTCTAGCAGCAGCTGAGTTAACCAAACTGGACGTTTAATTAACACTCAAGAAACTGACGGTTCTCTCTCGAACTCGCCCAGCTGCACCCTGTTGACCATCCCAACACACCAAGTATTACATCCACCTTCGAACATGCACTCGGCTGAAAAGAGAAACATCGGAAAAAGATGGGGTATTAAGTAACCAATGAGTGTGAAAAGTGAAAAACAACTACAATTATGTACCAGAGCATACCAAATTATGCAAGCTTGCTTCAATATGAAATAACATAATGCCCATTCCCCTGCTTCAATCAAACTCAGCCTGTAAGTATTTATATTGTGTCATTAAAATCTCAATCTAAAATTCCGGTTGCAAAATAAAAATAAAAAAAAAATACAAATTTATCAATCTCAACTCACAGCACAAGAACATATCGTAATTCCTGCAGCTGCCAATGCAGATGTGACATCTGCCATCATCCCTGAAAGGCGTTGCACATCCACTTTTTAAAAAGACTTAATAATGAAATTATAATTCTTTGAATAGTTGGCAAAAAAAGATTCTCAAAACTGTTCCATTTAAAATAGTGAAGAGCCTGCGACTCAACAACTCTTAATCGTATAGACTCACATTCCAAAATCTGGATAGGTCAGGCAGTAGCGAATTTACCTCTACGATCCATACAGACTATTGATAGCCACAGAATAGAGTTTCCTTCAAGATTGTGCCAGGTTGCAACCTGGCTATCTAAGCCTGGTAATACTTCCCGGTATACAGGAATGTTGGCAAGAATCATCTACACATATGTGTCGGGTAAGGGGAAATATTTCGGCCAAGAATGGCAAAAAATAGCCGAAAACCCGGCCAGGGGGCAAATCGAACAGAATGATATAGTTTAAGGAGCAAACCGCTTATTTATTTAGTTTAAGGACGATTTCACAAAAACGTGCATAGTTCAGGGGGTTTGATTCATTTATCCCTTTAAATTATTATGGTGGAAGACAAATGTATAAGCCTTAAATTAATTTCAATTTTTTGTAATTATTTAATTTTTGACTTAGTTTTGCTCTCCTCTTGCTACAACTTTTCTTTAATGTCACTCTTTTGTATGTCTTCTACCAATTTTCTATGATTTTTCATTAGATTTTAACATAAGAACTAAGAAATCTTTGTGCGAGAACTAAGAATTTGTAAAGCATCTTAGTGCGAAGCATGGGCGCTGAAGTCGCCAGTGCGAGACCGGTGCGTCTGTAACTTTCTAAACATGGAGGATTAGGTGACCTAGGTCGAGCACTGCGTGTTTTTGTATGCCGCAGCCACTGCTTGTGTCTCTCAAAGGCTGATTTACTAGAAAGCCCCTGATACATAAATAGAATGAGCCATAAACAATATTCACCATGCACTATAGATCCTATCGTGATTATCAAGTAAGGCTAATGCTGACGCTTGAATTAGACAAAGAAAAGATTTTTACGGAGTCAAAATGATACACTATTATTTTGCGACGCGAACGTGGCCACGACAGGGTGTATACGCGGTATATTGGGAAAATATGAGACAGCGTCGGGGCAAAAAATTAATCTTGATAAGTCAGTGTTGGTTTTTAGCAAGAATACGGATGATCAAACTCGGAGCACGGTTGTTGGAGTATTAGGGGTGGCAATAGCGGATAAGCATGATAAATATTTGGGTATACCGTCGGTGGTGGGGAAATCTAAGAAGGAGTTGTTTGATTATATTAGAGAGCGTATTTGGAAGCGAGCACAGGGGTACAAGGGTAAGACTTTATAAGGAGCGGGTAAGGAGGTCCTTGTCAAGGCGGTCATGCAATTCATTCCCACTTTTATTATGAGCTGTTTTCGCCTTCCGGATTCGCTAATTCGAGAAATCGAGTCAATTATCAGCAACTATTGGTGGAGTAGTGGGGCACAAAATAAGATTCATTGGGTAGCTTGGGAGAAGATGTGTCGACAGAAGGTTGATGGGGGACTGGGGTTTCGAAATCTCAAGGCTTTTAACTTGGCGTTGCTTACAAAACAAGCATGGAGAATTATGATGCATCCGACGACCTTGGTAAGTCAAATTTATAAAGCGAAGTATTTCCCTAATTCGGACATTTTTGGTGCACGGTTGGGGAATGCGCCTTCCTTCTCATGGCGATGTATTTGGGAGTCGATCACGGTCTGGCAACATGGGGTGCGTTGGCAAGTGGGGAACGGAGAGTTGATTGAAGTTTGGCATGATGCGTGGCTACCTAGACCAATTTATTTCAAACCGATCACCCCGACCAACGTGGATGAGTCGTTTCTCTTGGTTAGCGCCTTGATTGATCCAGTGACGGGTTGGTGGAATGTGGATAGGATGAGCGAGGTGTTGTGAAAAGTGGATGTTGAACTTATCCTAACTATACCACTTGGGGATTCTTGCAACGCGGATCGTCGGGTTTGGCATTATGAAAACAGAGGCGTATTTACCGTGCATAGTGCGTATCACATGATTATGGAGCAAGGACTGGGGCGTAACGGTAGGGAGGTGACTGCGGGGTCTGCACCTCACGCAGCTTGGGTGAAAATATAGAGAGTGGAATGCGCGGGAAAAATTAAATTATATCTGTAGCGGTGTTGCATGGATATACCCCCGACGTGATGGAAGCTAGTGAGACGGGGGATTTGCACGGAGACGCCATGCGTAGTTTGTAAAGAGGGGGAGGAGACGGTCCGTCATGCACTGTTCGAGTGCCCTTTGTCACGACAAGTTTGGGCATTGTCTAATATTCCGTTGCACCTTTGGATTCGGGAGTTGGAAACCGTGTGTAATTGGCTGGTGCGTGTGGTCTCAACAGCAACGGCGCGAAATTGTAGCCTGGTGGGAACGGTGGGCTAGACAATTTAGGGGAATAGAAATGGTGTGCTCGCTGGGGAGAAGGAACGGGGTCGATGGAGATGGCTACGTTTGCACAAGTATATTCGCGGACATGGGAGACTCATAATGGGAAGAAAGGGCGAAAGCCGAGGTGTGATGAAGCAGAGGGGTGGCAAAAACCTGTGGGGGATATGATTAAAATCAACTTCGATGGCGCGCAATTTATTGAGCTTGGAGGAGTGGGAATTGGGCTTGTTGCACATGATAGGCATGGGGAATTGATCGCGTGGAGACAACGTTATTACACTTCGTTCATGAAGGCGGTTTGTTTCGAGGCTTTGGCTGCAGCGGACGCGGTCCGTTGGGCGTCGGAGAAGGGATGGAATGATGTTGTGTTTGAGGGAGATTGTTTGAGTATAATCTAGGACATTATCTCTGGTACTATGGAGGGTGCTAGGATTGTGAACATCTTGAGTGATGTACGGAGAATGATGCAGGACCACAAGGGCTTTTACTTTCGTTGGGTAAGAGACGTGAGTCTAATGCGGTCGCACACGCATTTGCTAGAAATGCTGTGGAGGACGCCGATGGTTTTGACATAGCATAATCGCATTAGTAGTAGTATTTGTTTTGGCACGTATTGGTTTTTTCTTTTGGTTTGTATTGACTTTGCTCATGGGGAGTTTTTCTTGAGGTTTTTATGAAAGTACCTGAGTTAAAAAAAAAAAAACAAATGTAGCTGATAGAAGACTGACACATGTTGCACGAGCTTAAAGTCTGAATTGAATAATTTTATTAAATCAAAGGATAGTATCTACATTTTTTAATTATGTGAAACCCAACTCTAATAAATACAATTTCAGCGACCTTTTATAAAATTGTATGCACATATTTAAGTGTGCCATAATTTCAAGCAATAAAACAAATAAGCATACCTTGATCAAGTCAAAATATCAATAAAGTAACATTATAGGTTATAATCTCCACAACTTCAACATTTGCAAGGACATGCATCGGAGAAACAAGATTGCCATTGACCTACAAAAAAGATAAAAGAATCTAAGACGAGAATTTGATAAGAACAATAGGAGTTAAAAACAAACTAGTCAATCAAGACAAGGAAACCTTAGCAACCATCATTATATTGCCAATTTCTGTGGAGATCATATACGCATAATCAATGACGGTAGCCCCCTTCCCATTGGTCCTTACCTTCTTTCTCGGGATAGGCCTCCCGAAATTGCCGAAAGTTGATTTCTACCCCTTCATTAAGCACCAAACAAATTTCAAACCACTTGAAGATGCTCATCCAAATCTTATAGGAGATACCACATTGGGAAGACAGGTTATTAACTTCTTCAATGTGACTATTGCAAAGCACACAATCCAAGTTAGAATTGTTCTGTAAGACCCCTCTACGAGATAAGTTGAGTTTTGAAGTTAAATTGTTCAAAGCAATATTCCGACAAAGTAACTTGAGTTTAAGAGTTCCTTCAAAAACATTCATCCTCTCAACTAAATCTTCTTCCTTTGAGGTTACTAGATTGAGTATTGTTTCCTTAACGTGCATTCTTCCTAAAATCTTCGTGTTTGGACTTAATAATTCTTCTCCATAAAGCCTCTTCTTCGGTTAGGAACCTCCATATCCACTTTATGAGGAATGTAATTTTCCTTTCGTGCTCCTTTGCTCCCCATAGAATTTTCCTTTGTAAACTGACAAGGCTTGTGACCAACTGCTTTCGCCATCTTGAAGAAAGCTAAGATATAGGCCATTAGCACCCTTTTTTTTCATGCTATGGAATCAAAACATCATATTAATTTATTGTTTCTTTTATCTTAATCTGTTACAGAACATCATCTTAAATTATTGTTGTTATATCTTTATCTTTTATGTTTTAGTTTGTTTGAAATATTCTTAAAAAAGAGTTATGTTTCAGTTATTCCATTCACCTTGCACGATAATATTTATTAACTATCCCTTGAATCTCTCCTTTAATCAAGCAAACACTATACGACAATATTTCACGTTTTTAATTTTCTTATGAATTCTCTAATCACACTTCCTTTCTTGATTTTTTGCTTTTGTTTCTTCTAATTTGCAGTCTTGAAGGTGAATTAAAAGTTCTATGATGGCAGCGGAGGCTATGTAGGATGAAACATATAGTAAAATAGCTATATTGAATTATTTCAATTATTATTCAGGGGTGGGATGAAATACAAGTTAAATGGTATAAGCGTTTATTTATTTATTGTTTTAATTACTATTCAAGGTACAAAAACAAAATTGGAACATAATACACTCATTTTAGCATATATATACGATTTACTTTAATTAGTTAATTGTTAACAATTGATCTTTCAGTTAAATGCTAATTCTCACTATCAACATGAAAACTTCTTCTTCCGTCTTTGTTTTGCTCTAATTATGTAATTCTTGCGCCTTCTACAGTGTGCTTAATCTTTTCTGTTTGGTTTAAATTTGAAGTCAATTATAAAATGACTATGTTTTCTCAATTTTTGTTATATTGATCTTATTTTGATTTATCAAAGTTACGTTGTATGTGGTCCCCGCGTGCTTCTTTTTCTGTGCTAGTAATATAATTAATTAGACAACATTCAATGTCTATAGTAGAAGATGCAATATTTAGTGTAGGAAAAAAATCCTACTGATAGATTTCGAGCAATAGATCTGAACGGTTATTCAAAATCGACAAAATAAAAAACACCGTGTTAGTTTACCAGGTAATCCTTCGTAAGTTGCCAAGGTTAAGAGGTGGGTGTATTATTAGGGATTTTTAACGTTTTGGTCCCTTAAGTTGGCTCATTCGCGATTTTGGTCCCATAAGTTGGCGGACCTCGATTTTGGTCCCATAAGTTGGCATCTTCACTCGATTTTGGCCCCATGGTCAACACTCCGCCCAAAACCGCCGGAAAACGCATACGTGGCACCTGTTGACTGCGACCTTACCTATTTTGACCCATTTTCCGGGCCCACATGTACACATGGCATCCATGTGGAAATTAAAAAAGCAAAAACACAAAACACCTCACAATTATATATTATCTAAAATCATTAAAAACTTATTGTATAATTTCAGTTTAATTAAAATTTGTATTTTAAAATGCGTATTAAATTTATATTTAATACTAAATATTAAAAATAAATATATAAAATAGTATATATATTATTAAATTATATTTATCGAAATATAAAAACATGTATATAATTTTAATTTTAAAACTTAATTTCTAACTAATATACGTAACAAAAAACAGAAAAAAAAAAAAAAAAAAAAAAAAAAAAGAGAAAGGATTTGCCACCGGTCACCACCACCGGTCACCAGTCACCACCACCACCACCGGTAATCACCACCGGTCACCAGTCACCACCAGTCACCACCACCGGTAATCTCTCTCTCTCTCTCTCTCTCTCTCTCTCTCTCTCTCTCTCTCTCTCTCTCTCTCTCTCTCTCTCTCTCTCTCTCTCTCTCTCTCTCTCTCTCTCTCTCTCTCTCTCTCTCTCTCTCTCTCTCTCTCTCTCTCTCTCTCTCTCATTCTCCTCTCATCATTCATTCACTTCATCACCCACACAAACTACAGAATTCAAGCATCAATGGCGGGTCGTGGTAAAACACTCGGATCCGGTGCGGCGAAGAAAGCTCCGGTCGTGGTAAAAATACTCGGATCCGGTGCGGCGAAGAAATCTCATGTTCCCCGTTGGACGTATTGCTCATTTCCTGGTGGTGGTGACTGGTAGAGCGGCAGTGATGGTGGAGTGGCGGCGGCGGTATCCTGGTGGGGGTGGTGTTTGTGCGGGGTGGGGAGGTAGTAATTAGGATAAAATATTAATTTTAAAATTAACATATATGTATGCATATATATATGTATGTATATATACTAAGTATGTAATATTCTGTTAATTAATTAATTTTTTTAGAAGATATATGTATGCATAATTGCATATATATATATATATATGTATGTATATATATACTAAGTATGTAATATTCTGTTAATTAATTAATTTTTTTATAAGCATATATGTATGTATATATATATATACACTAAGTTTTAAAGTTTATGAAGATGTTAAAAAAGAAAATGAATGTGTTTTAAAAATAACTTTTAATCATTTAATTTCCACATGGGTGCCATGTATACATGTGGGCCCGGAAAATGGGTCAAAATAGGTAAGGTCGCAGTCAACGGGTGCCACGTATGCGTTTTCCGGCGGTTTTGGGCGGAGTGTTGACCATGGAACCAAAATCGAGTGAAGATGCCAACTTATGGGACCAAAATCGAGGTCCGCCAACTTATGAGACCAAAATCGCGGATGAGCCAACTTAAGGGACCAAAACATTAAAAATCTCGTATTATTACTTTTCCATGTTGATTTTACAAATTTTCAAAAGAATTCCAAGATACAAGCCGGCCCAATACTAGCTAATCATGAATCTACGCCGGACCAGGTCTTTCAAAGAAAAAAAGACCTTGCTCTTATCCGGGCTGAGCTTGAGCTCATTGTACGTCTTACTCTTTAGGTCCACTTCTAAGGAAAAAAGGATAGGACATTGGAGGAGTGAGGGAGTAAGTTACTCCGTCTATTCTCATAGGATCCCAAAGATGGGCCCGGTCCTTAAAGGCCCATGGGCCATGGTCCATTCAGACGACCTAGTCCTGACTCAAGTTCTGCATCTACTGACAGCGTGCAGCTTTACAGACCGTGCTTCATCATTTGAATGTTAACCCTACCCAATCACGTGCCGCTTGCCATTGTATTTTTATTATTATTATTCTTATTATTATTATTATTATTCCCGCTCTTATTATATTTATTCCCGCTAGTTTTTCTTTCCCGCCAAACGGTCAAAAGCCGGGACCACAACAAAACAGTTAAAACTACTTTTCTTTGTCATGCTCAAAATAGTAGCCCGTCGGTCGAATGCAATCCGAATTCAAATCAATGCCAAAGGAAAAGCCTTTTTTTACTCAATTATTATTTCACTAAAGACATCTGAAAGATAATTAATTAAGTAGTCAGGTTCTTGAAAATCTAGAGTCAGTGTCGTTTTGCATAAAGATTATTAACACGATTAATTTTTAATACCAAAAAGATAAAAAAAAATACCCAGTGTCCAATGTTTTGAAAAAAAAGGAAGTACGGGTCACGTTATGACTGTATAATATACAATTTTCTAGACATATTATTAAAGTAGGATGGATAATTCATTTAATAGTTCTGAAAATGAGTTTATGATTGTCCCTATATTGCTTTTGTTTTTTACCAGCTGTAACACATTAGTAAAGTTAAGAAATGTTATTATATGCACAAAATCTTGCTTAATTTGTCGAGTGCCAGATATTATTTTAAATACCTGGATTAAGTTAATGCGGAAACGGACACATTTCAGGTCCCAAAGCAAGAAAAACACAACATGCCCAAAAGCAGCTCAACAGCCAATGTAAATTAAAGCTTTTGAGACAATCAGCCAATACGCCGTTTCTGGCACGAAACATGCATTCCTTCACAGTCTAGCAATGCAAATATGCAAATTGATAGAGAGAATCTCATTGTGGTTAAAAATCACTTACCACCCTCAAATTACACCATTTTATCACTTTACACCTCAAGAAAATTCAAAGACAGTTTGCACCCTCAAATTAGAGTCAATTATCATTTTGCATTTTAAAATAAATTTTCAGCATTTGACCCATTTTAAGAGGGGGTAAAACGGTCATTTAACTTCATCATATTTCTCTAAAATATGATGATTGGGTAAATAGTACTATTCACGGTAAACAATAATATTCATCGTCGCATATCAATTTTTGCCATGAACAGTACTATTCGGATCATTTCCATCGACCGTACAACCAAAGGAAACACAAGTCTCCAAAATCTCCTTCACCGTACCAGCCAACTCCTTCGCCATCGATCTACTCCTCGTCACCTCCGCGATGATGCCATCGAGTGAGATGTTGCCGTTGTGCTTGATGTTCTTCGTCTTCTTCCTATCGCGCTCCAACTCCTTCAAGGCCTTGATCACGAGCGTCGCGGCGGAGGGGATGACGGTGACCTTCGCCTGACGGCTTTGCACTGTGAGCTTGACGGTGACGCGGAGGCCCTTCCAGTCCTTCGTTGTCTCTTTAGCGATGTCTTCTCCGATTTTCTTTGGTGAGAGACCGAGTGGACCGATCTTGGGGGTGAGTGAGGAAGCGGCGCCGACTTCCCCGCTGGTGACGCGGACGAACACGTCGACTACCTGAGAAGGATCGAATTTTGGCCGCATTTTGGTCGGAGGTTTGAAATCAGGCGGCGGCGGCTTTCGTGTGTGGGTGAGTTTGTGGTTTGAGAATTGAGAATTGTGCACCGATGAACAGTGTTGTTCATCGAATCGGCAAATTTGAGAGAATTGATGATGAAGTTAAATGACCGTTCTACCCCTTTTAAAATGGGTCAAATGCTAAAAAATTATTTCGGGGTGAAAAGTGATAATTGACTATAATTTGAGGGTGCTAACCGTCTTTAAATTTTTTTCGGAGGTGCAAAGTGATAAAATGAGGTAATTCGAGGGTGCGAAATGATTTTTAACCTAGTGTTGTCTATTATTTTGTATGCCATTTTTGAAATGTAGAATTTTATTAATAAAAATTCTTTAATAAATTCTTCTCTTCGCTCTCCCCCTCTTATTGACGCAATCACTTCTCTCTCCAACCCACGACTACAAATTATAATTTTTTTTTATATTTTACTTGAGCTAATTTACTCTATGTATTTGTGCTAATTTATAAAGTGAATTTGTTTATTTGTTTTTTTTCTATTTATCTTTCTTTTATAATTTTATATTTTACTTGAGGTAATTTATTCTATGTATTTCTACTCCCTCCATTGTTGCAGAAAAATAATTTTTTTTAACTTTAACATACTTTAATGTTAAGATATGTATCACTAGTACAATAAATGAAATATAAATCAAGAAAAATATTTAAGATTCTTTCAAAAACTCGTATTTAAAATTGAAATCCAAACTTAATTTGTACAAAATATTTAAATGAGGAATATAATTAAAAAAAAAGAAATTAAGAAAAAGATAATTAAATTTACACGATCATACATATTTAAAGTAATAGATAAGGCAACAATACATTTAATTATTACCACTAGTATAAGTTCCATCAGAGATGCACATATAAGTCACAGTATTGCAAAAAAAGTATAACTTATTCTCACATATTTTATTAACTCTGTGAA
The DNA here is from genome assembly GCA_948329865.1 of Linaria vulgaris. Lineage (NCBI taxonomy): Eukaryota > Viridiplantae > Streptophyta > Magnoliopsida > Lamiales > Plantaginaceae > Linaria > Linaria vulgaris. The sequence goes on along the minus strand of OX415254.1, from coordinate 60,418,987 downwards.
TTTAGACATATAGTTAATCACAATTCACAACTAATCCAAAGAATAATTTGTGATATGAATTCAATCATTCAAAAGTCATGAGTCATGGACTTAAATATAAGCTAATGATATTGCCGAAGCAGTAAATATTGTTACTAAAATAATTTATTGAGTTTCTCTAATTTACACTTTTAGTCAAAGTTTATTGAAGATAACTTTTTAATAAGATAATACCGATTTATCGTATTGATGATGCATAATCTGCCCCAGTCCCATCAATTTACTGTATTAATGAAGACAAACCACGCCGAGTCCCATCAATTTATAAGCGGGGAAGGCAAAACGACGCCCTTGACGCGTGGCCAACTCAGCGCCACGTGGAACATGCAGGACCACAATTGCAAAAAATGCCTAACAGCACATAACTCATTTAATGAGTTTCAAGAGACTTCTACGAAATACACTCGAAACTGGGGGGACTCCTGATGATGCATAATCTGCCATGACCTCGGAAACGGGCGAAAAAGAGCACCCCACAAAAATGACCAAGGGCCAGAGGAAAGGTACCCCCGCGTCAGGATCTGCTATTACCCTAATAAAGGCACAACGGTCTAGACATTCGGAGAAGGTACCCCGGGTTATGACTAGACGATACCCCCAATGAGGGAACTCGCTCTAAACACTTGGAGAAGGTACCCCTGGATTGAGACCCAAGCCTCAAGAAGGAAGTACAGCTCAAACCTAAAGACTCGGGAATACCACTCCCAACGACCCCACAATTGGTCAAGACCTAGGGCGCCCACGAGGATAGAATAACTGCTCCCCCAGATTGATGTGACTAACTCCCCAACGTGCTAAGCACCACTCAGTTCTCCTGGACCCTCAATAAGGGACCCCCGGGTGGTGATATCCAACACTTAGCCAAAATATCATGGAAGAAGGAGGACAATACACAACATTAAGGAAATGGGTGAATACAAGAAAGGGTCAAGGCCATCCACCTATGGTCTTGAGATATCAGACAGGCCTACCACGAACGATCATGTAATCGCACAAGCGAAGTACGACTCCACGAGTCCTTTACAGAGTCAACGACCTGGAGAGTAGCCTAACCCTTCGGGTGAAACCCCTATCACGACGACACTCCCCAAGCTCGAAGAGCGCGCTTACCACTCTTTATTCAAAGCAGCTCCCAACCACCCTCATTATGATAAAAGACCACGCCTCATTGGCCCAAGTCAGCTATTGGAGCAGAAAGCGACATACCCTACTGGTCTAGATCAATGATTGGGGTAGACCAGCTCTCTCTCATTGGTTCAGAATCACCCCTAAAGGCGATAGGAGCAGACATCTTCACTGCCCGCTCAGACAAAGGTTAGTCAAACTTACACCATTGGTCAACTTTTGACAGACGACCCTCATTGGCGCAAAAGATCTTCACGTCATTGGCCACCGGCTCCACTGAGAGTTAAGACGGAAAAATCGGCCCCCATTGGCCAAAGACCCATGAAGCTAACACTATAAATAACTCCTCATTTCAGTAGAAAAAGGACTTTAACTTCTAGCACAACTACTCACTACAGAGGAGAAACAAGAACAGTCTTCAGAATTTCATACATTCATTTGTACTTAGAAAAATATGACAAGCATTTAGCTATCTCATCACACGACCCACTTGTAATTCACCTCATATCTTTGAATAAATAATATTGCCTCATTTTCTCCTCAAATTCGAGATAGGCATTCCAAACTAAAACTCAGTGAGAATATCCCCGAATTCCCAACCACACAGGCCTAGACGATATTGCATCACCACGTATCTTTTTGTTACTCCTTAATTATACCAATCATATTTGTAAGATCGTGTCAATCTATTTCTTATTTTTTTATTGTTGTTCTTTGTGAATTATTTTCCTCACTTAAATAACTCGTGAAAATTATCTTACGATTTTAAATTTTAAATACGAGTTTTTGAAAGAGTCTTATATATATATATATATATATATATATATATATATATATATATATATATATATATATATATATATATATATTATATTTCGAGTAGTTACTAAAAGTCAGCAAAATCGGTGAAGACCATAGTAACTGTAGTGTTATAACATGTTTGGTTACGTAAAGTTTGGTTGGTTATTATTTTATAACCGTGTTTAATAACCCCTTTGTTCGTTAGTCATTTGTGTAACTCATCTAAACTGATCTGAATTGACAATAATGCCCCTCTTATGAGTTACTTATTTTGTTCTTTTCATCTTGCCATTTCCCCCAAATACAAAACCTAATTTTGATCCAGCGAAACCCTAGAGACAAAGGGCCGAATTACTTGGCAGCGTGATCGGGTCGGAACTTACGAACAAAAACTACTACTCCTTCGCTCTGCGGTAATATTTTCTCTTGGTTATATGTTTTTTGTTTAAATTACGATGTTCTGAGATTCCATTACATGCTGCGTCAATTAATCGTCTCGTATCTGGATTAACTATCTTCCATTTGTATGTCATTTTACATGAACCCTAGTTAATTTTTGAGTTATTTGAAACTACCATTGAAAAATTCACTTACTTTAGTTTGTGAGTTAATGGTTGGGACTTCCTATTGTACTTGTTTATTATTTTGGTTTTAGGACATGGGAAATGTGTTTGTTGTGTTTAACTAATATTTACATAATTTGAAACCGTAATATCATTTGGAAAAAAGAACAGAAGTGTTAAAGTTTGACTAGATACATTCTCAATTGGTCCATTGTAGATGGCAGCCCCTATGTTGTGCCGTGTACCTGTGAGCAAGGTTTGATGCTCTATCTATGGTCTGGCAGCACTTCAACCAGATGTGGTTGTTATTACTACAAATGTCCTACACGCCGTAAACACCCCAATTTATTTATTTGGGAGGATCATCTTTGCCTACGAAAAAACGCTCATATCCAGAGGTTCTGTAATTTGAACTTGCAAAACAACTCACATAGTGGCAATCGGCCCCCCATCTTTTCCTCACAACCATTGTATCACAACATCCAAGAAGAAACCCATAGTCCAGAGAGTCAGTCTAATGAGTACATGGGTGCTACGACAAGGAGAATTCCTAGTTATTTTCAAAATGTTGATGATAAGGTTGTAGCCAAAGTGGCTATGATATGTTGTTGTTTCGCCTGGCTACTTGTTTTATTGGTTGTTATTCCTTTGTGATCTCGTATGTGAAGAAATGATGTTTAGATAGTAAGGCGTCTATTGTAATAATGTTATGTCTTGTGACTATTTATCTGTAGTGGAGTTAAAATGGGAACTTCTCCTTGTTTTAATTTTGAAATTTTAATCTTGACTTGTTGTGGCTATTCTCTTCCCTCATCGATAATGTTATATATCATAATTCTGCATATGTGCCTCTTAACCTTTTAAGTTTATCCTTATGATAGTTATATTAACTCAAAATCAGTGGCTAGTGAAAGTTTTTGATGAGCATGACTTAAGAAATGATGGAGATTTGGGTGTTTTATTGTTTCTGAAGGGATTAGGTGATCACATGGACCTTTCTGATCCACTACAAATGGAGAATGCTACCATGCAAGTGTCTCAAGGCAGGAAGAAAGGGGCTAATGGGGATGAGAGGTATACAGTTAATGAGGTTAGGAAAAAGGTTGCGGCTCTACATAGGCGGTTCAAGTTGTTTGAAGAACTTGTTACCTGCCTGGTGTTAACTTCGACCCCGACTCGAAGCATTTGGTCACCTTTGGACCAGCTTACAATCATCTAAAGAAAATGGTATTTTGGATAAAATATTGTTTACTGAAGCTTTCATAAAATTCCTCAAACTCTAACAAATGTTTCTTTGCATATTTAAGGAGAACCTCATTCATCGTCATTTTCGATTGAAAGGACTTCCTTATGTTGATCTGTATTACGATGTTTTCATGACAATGGGTGCTGCTTTTCTGCCTGGGGAGAAGATTGGTACAATCGAACAACCGATCGAACTGCCTCCATCACCCCATGCAGATTGGGAGCATTTAGAAAACCAAACGGTTATGTTGGAACTAGTGATATGGGGTATGTCACCAAGGATTACACCTATGTTTACCTCAGTTGAATAATTGCATGTTTAAGTACTATTTTGTGTAGTTTGTAATAATGTTTATTTCGTGACTTATTGCATGTTTGTTGTGACTAATTCACTAAACACTATTCCTAATATGGGTTTACGTATAATGACCTATTTTGTTGAAAAGCGTAAATTGGTAGTTTCTCTTAATGTTTTGTTCCAAAAATGTGTTCACGTGAGAGAATTTCAATGACATGATCTCAGTATCTAAAATGTGGATTTTATAGCACGCTTATGTGTACTTTCTTGTGATTATATTCCGTGGTACTTCCAATTTTTGTTGTTTTGTGGAATGCTTTGTTCAAAAAAATGCACAATTTTTGACCCGTAACTCTTCCACTGCACATTCATTCCTACATTCCCTCATATTTAATAAAGTGGTATGAGCCATATTGTTCGTTCCCAGCGTTATCTTCCAATGGCTAGTATAAACCATCCTACTGCACTTCAAGCAACTACTTTCTACGGTCTTGATTGGGATGAGGACCTCGATCGCCTACTGATAGTGTAGCTAAAGGCTAAGCAGCACCAACTGGTTGTGTTCCCTTGGATAACTGTAGACATTTGGAAATGATCTTGAACAACACTACCAACCACATTAACTTTACAAAGCAGAAAAATTTCACCAGCGATGAAATTTTATATCGGTTCGAATTGTTGGGCGAGCGTCATTTGTGTTTTAGGTCTATACCGGCATTGGATTCGGCAACTTGGGGATCTCAATGACAATACGATCCACATGCATGCTGATTTGTGGGACTCTATTTGTGAGGTATTCTTTTTTGACTTCTTATTACACATTTGCATTTTACCTGTTTGTTGAAAGAACTCTAAGCGTGGTTGCGTGATAAGACGCATAAATGGGGTCAATGTTATAAAGAAATGGGCAAAATTACATGGTGGGATCTTGCAACAATTTTTGGAAAACCAATAATTGAAGCTATTGTGATCCACAAAACTCCTATAAGCAGGCCATTACGAAGAATTGTAGAGATTAGGGGTGTACGCGGGTGGCAACAAAAAAAGACACCATACCCAATCTTGGCGGTTTACCAATTCTTTCATTCGTGCGGGTGGTAACAATTTACAAACCATGCGGGTTGCGGGTTGAGCGGGTTGGGCGGGTGGCGGGAGGGTTACATTAAATAGATTACAACCACCCTTCATCAGTCACCATCGTCCACCACCATTCACCACCAATTTTCAAAATCTTACTAAATTAACAACGCATATGAGGTTAATTTGCCAAAGCCCTTAAATAAATAAAAATGCAACTGACAACAGCTCAGTTTACTCAAACTTATATCAATCCAATAAACTTGATAGGCAATTAAAAACAGAAAAACAAGAAAGCTTCATAAATCCTAACATTGTCGTGTTCCCTACAATTTCAGACTACTAACAGTACTTACAATTTCGTGGTGGCTGAGTTGATCGTGATTGTGCGGCGCGTGGTTGTCGTAGTGGTGGTGGAGCAGTGGAGTCGTGGTGGAGTGTGGTTGCGCGACTGTCGACCGAGTTGAGCGCGACAGAGAGGTGGTGGTGGTGGTGGTGACGATTGATTTGAGAGTGAGCAGACGTGGTGGAACAACGGAGTCGTGATTGTACGGCTCACGGCTGTCATGGTAGTGATGGAGCAGTGGAGTCGTGAAGCAGTGGAATCGTGGTGGAGCGTGGTTGCGCGACTGTCAGCCGAGTTGAGCGTGGCGGAGAGGTGGTGGTGGTGGTGGCAGCTGAGTTGAGAGTGAGAGAGGTGATTGGTGAGTGGTTAGTGGTGGTGAGCCGTGAGAGAAAGATTAGAGTCTAGAGAGGCTGGAGGCTGGTGAACAGAGCAGGTGAGGTGAAAAAAAAAAACCTAAAAATGAGAAGTGTGTCTTTTATTTTAGCCTTTTATATTTAGCCCGTGAGGAGGGGGGTTACCATAACTTTGGACTTCCAACATTGAAATAAAAAAAAAAAAAAAAGAACCGTGGGTTTGCGGGTGGCGCGGGTCAGGTGGCGGGCGGGTCGGGCGTGTGGCAGTTTTATGTACATCCCTAGTAGAGATCATTGATTTAACAAGTAGGTTTAATAACCACTAAAATTCTTTCAATATTTGTGTAATATGGGTACTAATGTAGATGCCAAAAACAGGAACAAGGGGAACACCTCCACGATTTTTAGTAGAACCTCATCCCGGTGTTGCCTGGACAGCTGCTCAACAACAGATGCCAGCCAAAGCAAGGTTGTTCAGATAAATAAGGAACACAAGGGGAAAACAAAGGGATATTGTGGCAAAATGAGCTTAGTATCTTCTTCGTCCGAGAAATCAGCAGAATATTAGACCTTGTATGGTAAATTCCGTGGATAGAATTGGCTACTCTTTAACTATGATCTGATATTCTCATGTAATAAATCTGGATGCTAGTGTAAAGGAGAATAAACTAAACCACTCAATGCTTTCAAAGGTAGGCAAATAAGAATGCATAAGTATAACTAAGCGCAACAAACCATAGTTTTAAGTTACTACATGCATTTGATTCGCCAAAAACTATGGGGACCTATTCTAGGGTTCCAACTACCTATCAAGGTTGGCAAATCACAAAAAGGAGTGTACATTCTTTCAACCTGCATTTTCATAAAATGAGTGCACACTCCTTCTCCACAAGCATTGTTCCTACCTGAAATAACAATTAAACAACTTAAAATTCATGGAATAACATCGAACCATTGTTCTGAACTTAGAAATATTTTTGATATCAAATCTCCCCCCCAACTTCCCACCCTTCTTCTTCATCATGACCTTAATATACCCAAAACGTGCATTTGGAGGCAACCCTGTGAAGACATCAGCATCCTCCTTCGAGTGAGCAAGCTTGTGCAACATTTTAATCCTCTCCTCTTCCCTCAGACCTTCTATGTCATGCAGCATTGCAAAAAGCCCTTTGCGCGGGACTGATGCGGGATCTTCCTCCACAACAACTGGTTGCACCACCAGTTGCACGATCCTCTCAACATCGTCGTCTAACTTACTCATAAAGTCATCGACATAGGGTGGTGGGGTCATAGTGGCAGCACTAGTCGCCCTGTATCCGTCCTTACTCTCTTCAGACCCTTCTCCTTCTTTATCCTCTTCAGAAGATGCTTGGGTGTGGACATCCCTCCAGGAGATGACTTAGATGGACCAGAACATGACTTTGAAGGACCTGACTTGGAAGGTCCATTACTTTCAGCCCCATATTCATCCATGTCAACATCCACATATCGGTAATCTGTGTAGGAGCTTCCTCTCCCTCCAGGTTCATTTTGATAACTTGAGGTACTTTAGCCTTGATTATTGATCACATCCACCGCTGCAGCACTGATGTCCTTAGTCCCATTCTCGATTACCCTATCCTTTCCAAAGATTTCAGCCCATTCATTGTAGAACTTGAATGGTCTGTTAACATAAGGCTCACAGTATGGGAGTACCTACAATTTTATGTTACATGTGTTAGTTAACTCTCATATACCCTAGTGAAATAGTGTGACAGATACTCTCATACCAAAATGGTGCTACCTTCATATAGTCCCGCATCCATCCATCACTTTCAAACTCAATGGTCTTGGTCAACTCGTTCAACCATGCTCCTCCACCGCTGCCTTCAAACATTTTGGTACAGATGATGGTAAGTCTTCTTCCAAACAGTCATCTTAGATTTGATTTGGGGGGTTTCCTTAAGGCCAGTATCTGGTAGTACTTCCTTCATTCCCTTTTCCAACTTTTCTTAGTATTCATCCTTGAAGTAGTTATCGATCTTCAGTCCCCTTCCTTTCTGGTCTTTCAAAACAGACATTAGAGCATCCTCTTCCTCCCTAGTCCATGCCCTACGAGTTCCCTTAGGCTTTTCCATTTTCAATGCAACACGAGTTGGTACTGAGTTGGTGCTTGTAGCAGTAGCCATACATGTACAAATTCAAACAAGAAAAATCTAATTTCACAATAAAAGTTCCACATCCTCAATCAATATTCAAAGGAGATGAACATTATTTTCACAACCAAAAATCCCAAACACACCGTATCCTTCATTGTTACAACACAAACATACTCAATTAAGAAACCCATTTGATATCAGAGGCACATGCACCACACACAATGAACGTCAAACTCAATCACAAACAACTATAAAACAAAACAATCATAAATGTCCAAATGAGTAAAACACAATAAGAATTTTTCATAAGTTTTCATTCGTTATAACGACGATCAACTCGCCAGTCGTTCCACATTCGTATTGCAATTTCATCTCTAAAATTGCCCCAAGCTAGAGAATTGTGCAGTCCCTCCACGAAGTCATCAGGAGGGTCAAGATCATCATCGTCGTTGTCTTCATCTTCTGAACCAGATGAACTTACTTCAGGATCGTAAGTCATCTGCTGTTTGATGAAATTGTTAAGGAGGGCTCCCACCGTAATACATCTGTTTTGTATTTTCAAAGGGTATTGCGATTGTCTTTTCAATATCTTCCACTTATTCTTTAACTTTGCAAAATACCTCTCTATTGTGCTAGTGCTATAGCGTGCCTCATGTTAAACAACTCCTCATGATCTTGCGGCACAATGAAACTGTCCCCCCATTCCTTCAAGTGGTACCTACGACCTCTATATGGGGCTAGGAAGCCATTGCAGTTAGCGTACCGAGCGTCCACCAGATAGTAGTTACCTATATTTGTTGTGGAAGTGTTAAATATCAATATTATAATAAATAAAAGCGACTAGACTACTTGCACGCCTAAATGGTCTTCAAGAAACAAACTGATGCAGTCGAGAAAGCGTTGGAGTTTATGGTGAAACGGGATCATCCCAAGATGAGAGGCTGATTTTGGCTCGGTCCGTTTTTGACGTGCGAATAGTCAAATTTTATCCGAAACGGGCCAAGGAACGACACACAAAAATCAAAAGCTTGTTGATTCACGAAGAATACCAAGAAATTGATGCAAAAAGAGAGAAACTCTCAAAAACTTTATTCAATAATCAACTGAATGTCTTCTTAGGGTTTACATAGAATATATACCCTAAAAGCATAACTAAAATAGGAAATAAAGTTTTTTTTTTCAAAAAAGGAAAAAATCGAAATAAAAACATAAACTAAAAGTGCTACTCTTAAGGAACACGCTCCAACAAACGGAATGCAATTCCGAGTTCTAGAAATAAAGATATAACTGAAATAAAAATTACTAAAAATGGCAAAAACGGCCTTTTCGAGGCCTAAACGAAGGAATTTGGCTAAAATCCGCTCCCTTAATGATCTTTAGATTATTACTATGGTTCCTTGGCCCGTTTCGGATAAAATTTGACTATTCGCACGTCAAAAACGGACCGAGCCAAAATCAGCCTCTCATCTTGGGATGATCCCGTTTCACCATAAACTCCAACGCTTTCTCGACTGCATCAGAATCCGTGTGGAGGACGCCTAAAGAGAGCATCTCGTAGCACCCTACCATCAGCCGCAGATCCTTCCCGCCTACAGAGAAGATAAACATACTGCATCTCGATATCACAAACGATCAATACGTTTGTTTGAATCTTTCTTTTACGAGATTGGTACATTATTTGATCGGCAGTAGGCACCGTGGCGTCTATCATTGTTCCATCCAATGCTCCAAGACAACCCTGAAAATCAATACAAACTAGGATTGATGAAATATGTAATAGTTACTCATAGAAGGATAACAAGACAGAAATGTTATACCGTGAAATACAACCATGGCTCGTAACAATTATCATTCTCCTCCGAGATTGGTACTAGTTGCACCAATATTAGATTGTTGCACTTTAATACAACATCCAAAGTCTGCCTGAAATACCGACTAACTGTTTGGCCGAAGCTCTTTCAGTTCATCGACATGTCGCGGTTTGTGTCATGGTGAGCCAATACCTTTAAGAATATCGTAACTTGTTCACGGAGACTAACGAACTTCTCGCCGCGCAACCCTCCAACCTCTTTTAATAACTAACACAAGCGCAAGAAACAGTTTCGATCCATTCTTACTTGTGCTATACAGGTTGAATCGCTAGCTATTGTTATCTGATTTTAATACTTCTCAATTTTGTTCATCTTTTTCAATAAGCTGTAACGGATTCCCGTCCGACGAGCGTAATCAGTCCGCGACTCTTGAAGATGCACCAAATGCAGGAACAAAAACACATAAGCACACAAAAAATAAATAAATTGCAATAACACTAATATCATTTTCTTCTCCATGGCTCCATCTGACAACCACCAATTACCAATATCACAAATCCATTCAAGCATACACATGTAATACTCCCTCAATCAGTTTTTCCCAAGAAAATGAAACATATCATAACGGCATACATTTCATAAGCGCAACCATTTAAGCACATGTAAAGAAAGTAAGGTTAATACACCATGATATATGCAAGAATGCATGCTCAATTAAATGCATTTTCAGAATTCAAAAAGAACAACTACATTGAAATGGTAGCATACCTTAAGCTGGGGTTGAAGTGAGGATATTTGAGGCGAACAACTCTCCTCGCAGTAAGTTCCTACAATTATTAAACTGGAATCACACATTTGTTTTAGTTCCCCCAAATTTTATCATGAACCCTAATTTATGAAATTAGGGTTTCAAACAATAAAATGCATTTGTTATAGTCACATTAGAATACAGAACCCATAAGCACTTACCTCAATTCGTCTGCCGAAACAAAGAAACAACCGAGTAAAATCGAACTTAGCTGTTAAATCTATACAAAACAAAGGGAGAAAAATACATATGTGTTATCACCTTGCACGGAGAATACTACTTTAGTAAAAAAGGAACAAGGAATTAGAAGATTAAATTAAAATCGCAGATGGAAAAAAAATTAGGGTTCACTGTATTACCTCTGAGTAGATCGCACGCCCAAATTTTTGAGAGTGTAATAATTTCGGAGAGAATGAGGTTGGTGGTGAATTCAGACAACTTAAGTAAGAAAATGAAACACACTTTCATCATTTGTCAACGCGTTTGTTAAAAGTAAGGGTAATGTAGTCTTTTCGCATGGGATGATTTAGTAACCGAACTCAACTTATATAATCGTTGGGGAGGGGGGTAGCAATTACTATCCGAGTTATTAGCGTGAACGGTTCTAGGCTGCTGAACTTCTTGGTCAAAGCTTAATTACTCTATCGCACGAGCCAAACCGCACATTAAGTCAAATAAGACACCTTATTTGACCTAATATGCAAAATCAAATGTCCTCTTATTATACTAGTGATACATATCTCAACAGTAAAGTATGTTAAAGTTAAAAAATAAATCATTTTTTTTTTGCAACAATGGAGAAAAATGGGGCACAAATATACAGAGTGAATTACCTCAAGTAAAATACATTAAAAAGAAATATAAATACGAAAAAAAACAAATAAATAAATAATCTTTGCAATTTTAATGATGGGTATGAGAGAGAGCGGGGGAGGGGGTTACGTTGATAAGAGAGAGTAAATTAGCACAAATACATAGAGTAAAATAGCTCAAGTAAAATATAAAATAAAAAAGAAAGAAAAATAGAAAGAAAAAAAATGCAATTTTTAGTGGTGGGTTGGAGAAGAGAAAGAAGGTGTTACACGTTGATAAGAGAGGTGCGAGGAGATGGTGGAAATTATAGAATGTGGCAAATGAGTATATTTTGTTGTTTGTTTACCACATGTCATGTTATTATTGAGGGTACATACAAGGGTATAGAAATATGGTACATAAAAATTGGACCGCGTGGGGACTGCGTGCCAACGTTTATAGTTCATTAAATATAAAGATTTGTAAAAGAATCCTAACACTAAAATGGCGTTTAATTTTAATTGGATGCATAAAGAGACTGTTTAATCGTCCAATTTAAAGATTATGAGATATGTGTGGCCGATTCTTAAATGGGGGTGTAACAATTGGCATGTGCAAATCAACTACTTCATTATTAAGTTTAACAAATTCATTATAGTATTTAACTCCAACGTCTAGAAATTATGTGGCAGTTATACAACATTTTTGTTTTTCTTCCAACGTAATTTACACTACATTATTTGACTTGGTAGCAGTTACTCATTCTTTGCGTTTTATTTAGTATAAAAATTTAAAATGCAAAATCTCAAAAGAAAAACTTAGTGTACAAGAAGTCAAGAAACCCACCAGGTTGGCAACTTTATTAAAATAGAATTTTTTTTTTGTTCGGCAAAAAACAATTTTATTAAGAGCAATGAGTGAAACAAGGAAAAGAGTACAAAAAATACTCAAAACCCAACGAGAAAACAAAAGAATTTAGACGATGCATTCTTTCGGACAAGTAGACCAATCTACAAATAAAAAACAAAAAATTTGGTTCTTGACTTTGATCCAAGTCCAGGCAATCATCTTAATATGATCAACAATTCTCGTAAGATATGGTTAATTGTTCTCAAACACTTTCTTATTTCTTGTTTTCCACAATATCCAAATAACCGCAAATCAAACCAGGCTCCACATTTTCCTTCCTTTCTTCTTTGGCCAAAGATAAAGATTTTGAAGAAAATGATTTCTCAAACCCCTCAAGGTGACAGTAGATATACCAAACCAATTATAAATACTCGTCCACACCTTAAATACAAAATCATAATCATAAAAAAGGTGGTCCGTACTTTCGTCAACAAATCCACAAAAAACACAATCCAAGTTAGAACCAACACCACAAAGAGCAAGATTCTTCCTCATAGGGATCCGATCATTCATTGCTCTCTACACAAAACAACTCACCTTAAGCAGAACTTTAACTTTCCAAAGCCTCATTATAATAGGGTCCTTAGTCGCCATGGAAGTGTGGTTCAGTCGATCATACGTCGAGCGTACTGTGTACATACCTGAAAGATCAGCCCTTCATCGCCAAGCGTCCTTAACGGCTAAATTAGGACCGAATCCTTCAATAACACGAAGAAGATCCTCGAGTAAACGAGTCTCCCATTCAAAAGTCCTCTTCTCCATCGCCAAATTCAGGTCCACAAGTGATTGAGCCACTCTCCTTTACCCGCTATTGAAGCTTCCTTGTTGGTAGCAATGCAAAACAGTCGTGGGAACATTATGCTAAGAGTCTTGTTGGCAATCCACTTCAAATTCCAGAAGCTCGTATCCTTACCATCGCCCACAACTCTATCCATCCCATATAAACCATGAATCGCTTCGGTTCCTTTGGTTGCTATTCATGAGATCCTTCCACCAAGTTGACGCCAAATGATGCAAGGTACTCAAGTTCTGAAAAACTGGACCAGTTTGTTTCCCGTATCTTGAGACGATATGTCCTTCCAAAGGCACTCACCATCTTGCATAAGTTTCCACCTTCATTTAATCAGCAAAGAAATATTAAAGAATTCAAGCTCTTTAACATTTAAGCCTCATGACTCTTTTCTTCTACAAACAGTACTCCAATTAATCCAGCTATTTTTTTTTCCTTTCATCATTCCCTCCCAAGAGAAAGCGTTGTTGCAAATTAGTAATATTCTCGATGACTTTCGCAGGGGCCTTGAACATCAAAAAATAATAGACAGGAAGGCCAACTAAAACTAAATTGAGGATAACAGTTCGTCCTCCAAATGAAAGATTGTTACCTTTTCAATAGCCTGACAACTTGTTTTTCATGAGCCGGATCCCATGTTGCAACCCTACGTGAGTTTGCCCCGATGGGCAACCCCAAATAAGAGAAAGGTAGATTTCCCGACTTGCAGTAAAGGACCTCGGAGAAGTGCTCGATAATCTGATCGCTCACGTTAATCCCATAGATACAAATTTTGAGGAAATTAACCTTAAGCCCATAAATGAGTTCAAATTTCCGAAGGATCGCTTTCAAGGCCCAAATATGATTGATGTTATTTTCACAGAACATAATAGTGTCGTCTACTTGGAGATGTGAAATCTCCACCGGATCCCTTCCCACCTCGACCCCCTTAAATAAATTCAAGCTCTTAGCATTCTTAATTAACCCACTAAGGCCTTGAGCAACAATAAGAAATAAAAATGGCGAAAGGGGATCGCCTTGTCTCAATCCTCGGGAGACCGTAAACTCATATGTTGGGCTTCCATTGACGAGAACAGAGACGGTAGCAAATTGAAGACATTCTCGAATCCACCCACACCATTTTCTATTAAATCCCAAATGCTCCATCATATCGTCAAGGAAATTCCAGTTAATGCTATCAAAACTTTCTCAAAATCTCCCTTAAAGATCAAGCAAGATTTAGCATTCTTCTTGAATTCACCAACAATCTCATTATTGGCCAAAATGCAATCCACAATTTGCCTTTTCCCAATAAATGTTGATTACTCAAAGGAAATAACTAAGCCAAGCACTTTGCTAAGCCTACTCGCGAGCACCTTAGCAAGCATCTTGTACATACTCCCAGTGAGTGAGATCAACCGAAATTCGCTGATATTCTGTGGATTTTTGTTTTTTGGTATTAGAACAATAAAAAAAGGGATTGCCACTCCTGAACACTATGCCGTTATGATGAAAACCAGAAAAGAATTTGAGGACGTCGTCTTTTAAAACCTCCCAAAAGTGTTTAATAAAATTAAAATTAAACCCATCAGGGCCGAACTCTTCGCCCTTCACAGTTCCACACAGCAGCCTTGACTTCCTCTTCAGAGAACGACTCAGTCAACATGAAACAATCAGCTTCAAAATATTTATTGAAGTTTAGATTTCCAATTCTAGGCATGTCCCTTATCCTCTCTCTGAACATTTTGGAAAAAAAGGATCATTGAGTCCTCTCTTGATCTCATTAGGGTCCTCGCACTAGCTGTCCTCGAATTGGATACCATGAATCAAATTCGTCTTCCTTCTGGTGTTAATAGACTTGTGAAAAACTCTGGAGTTTACATCACCTTTCGACAACCATTTAATGTAGAAATAGTTATTTTCATGCTTTCTTCAAGAAATTAGTTAATCACCAACTTAAAATAAATTCAAAAAATAATGATCAACATCCCAATGTTCTAAAAAAGTATCATGTGAATTCAAACTTTTAGGTGTTTTCTGTTTTTTCATTAATATTCAAATTTCCATGAAGATTTAGGCTAAAATACTCATTTTGGTCGTCCTTGTGTCATTTGATTTTTTCTTTTTCACCTTTTTATGCAGTTATAAGGTTGCAACACACATCCAAAGAAAAACTAAAAATAAACTATGGTACATGTTCTTTTTTTTGATAGTACATGTTCATATTGTCTTTTAAAATTTGTTTTGACGAACAAGAGGCCGTCTCTATGGCAGACATCTCAATGTGTCTGACACTAGCGGAGCCATTTCTCTAGTAGGAGTTTTGCAACTTATACAAGAATACAAATAGTCCTTTTTCGTTTTTCATATAAAAGCTTTTGCTATATTTGTTCATGTTTTGATATGTCTCTAAATATTACAGTACACAAGAGAAACGAGAAGCGTAGCTACCTTTGGTGAGATTTTTTAACTGAAATCCCATCATCGTCTTGATTAAAGAGCGTAGACTGCAGCACATGGGCTTCTATTGATACTTTTTGACTAACATTCACTATTATTATTAAATCCAAAATGCCAACTAATATACCCATTGCCCATGCTCTTTCACTCACACATTTTAATCCGACAGCATTCCCAGAAGGCCAAAACTAATACTTATATATATATATATATATATATATATATATATATGTGGGTCAATTTGATCCTAGTGGTACCACATAAGAAAGTGACACGTGTCCCTGGGAAGTGAGAGAGTTTTTTCTCTCTCTTTATTTGGCTGGTGACATTAATTTTTTTTAATGTGATTATGCAACATTTATTTACACAATTATTAAAAAAAAACACTTATTCATTTCCTGTAGCAGCATGTTCTTTTATTTTTTTAATTTTTTAGCCTTTTACCCTATTTCTTTTTTTGTCCCTATAACTAATAATAAGAAGTATATTTTTTATGAATAATTTGAAGCATTTTCTTTAAATAATTAAAAGCATAATCACATACTATATAATTAAAAAATGATCACCAAATAAAATTTTATAACTTTGCACAATGATCTCTTATTACACGTACTATATATTTATAAATAAGTACACGTACTATATATTTATAAATCATAAGTCCAAGGTGTTCTGTTAAATTAAACAGTGAATAATAATAATATATATACAATATATATAACTTAACCAAAAGTTAAGCATAAAATATAACTTACACGTTTCCAATATTTTATCGACCGAAACATGATACGAACCGAAATTTTGACCCATACTAATATATAGTCAATCTCTCCTAATTTTAGATGACCTAAAAATTATAATTTTTTTTAATATGAGTCAATCCCTCCGTGTCTTTTTTTCCTGCTTTATTGTTTGTTTATGACCTCACTTCGGTTTGGGTAGCTATAATTATGCTTTTAATTATTTAAAAAATATACTTCTTATTATTAGTTATAGGGACAAAAAAAGAAATAGGGTAAAAGGCTAAAAAATTAAAAAAATAAAAGAACATGCTGCTACAGAAAGTGGATAAGTGCTTTTTTTAATAATTGTGTAAATAAGTGTTGCATAATCACATTAAAAAAAATTAATGTCACCAGCCAAATAAAGAGAGAGAGAAAAAACTCTCTCACTTGTAGGGACACGTGTCACTTCCTTATGTGGTACCACTAGGATCGAATTGACCATATCTATTAATAATATAAGCAAAGCAATTACCTGGGTTAATTGGGAGTCCAATAAAGTGTTTTCCAAATTTACCCCTACTATTCAAACTCAATTTTTATCCACTTCCCCACTTCTTTCGTATTCTAAACTTGATACCCGCTACAATTTAAAATTTGAAATATAACCACCCACCCACAAATTACTCCACAATTTAAGAAACATCCGCATTATCATTTCATTATTTTCAGTTACCTCTTTCTTTCTTTTTTCTATTCATTGTTGTTTTCGCATGACTTCACTTACTATGAAACAATTATTTTTTTCTCTTCAATTTGTTTCGATTACACATTAATTTTTTTGGTTTCACTGCTCTTTAATTATTTTATTTTTGTTGCAGCATTCATGATTAAATTGCTTTTCAAGTTAAAGTGAGAGAACGAGATCAGTTCAAGTAAATTAAGAGGTGATTGGAATATTTATTTGTAATTTGATCTTCTTTTACTCATTATTTTCTTTCATTGTACATGTTTTGCAGTTTTTGTTTAAACTAAGATCTTTTGATTTATTTGTTTCTATCTAATCTTCCAAGATTTATTTTCCTGCATCTTCTATTTTACATGGATTTGAATCACTTTACATTTGTTTTGTTTTTTCTGAAACTGATTTGAAGGGCGTCCCGTGAGTTTGCGTGGTTTTTTACAAATCAATTTTTTTCTTTATCAGTTTGACATGGATTTGATCATTATTCCCTGTTAATGATATTGAGTTTTGATTTATGCGATTTCACACTTTTGGTGATGTTAAGATATGTTTTAGAAGATTTGTTCTATTTCAAGTTTCAGGATTTAGATTTATCTAGATTTGTTTGTTTTTTTTTTCCCTGTGAATCCTTATCTAATCTACCCTCTTTAATTTGTGTAACTTTTTAAAATTTTAAGTGTGTGTGGGAGAGAGAATAAGTAAAAATTGCAAAATCTAAATGATTTTATTCCAACTATTGATATTGAGATTAGGGGTGAACAAAAAAACTGTGACCCGCCCGAACCCGCCCGAACCCGCTCGAACCGCCCGCACCCGCGGGTTTTTTTTTGTTTATTACTTACACGCGGTTGGTTCTTTTGTAACCCGCAAGGAAAACGGGTGGGTGGCGGGTATAGACATTGTTTCGCCCGCAGTTTCCACCCGCCCGCATAATTATTCGAAAAATAATATTTTATTATTTATATTACTAATAAATCATATTTTATATAGATATATATAGATATATATATATATATATATATATATTCTTTGTGCAGCCTAAAAAGTAAAAACTGACTTAAGAAAATGAGAAAAAACTAACCCTAGAAACTTTCAGTCACTGGCGGCACACACACAATACACATACACACTTTCAGTCTTCCCCCCGCCTCTCCCCACCGGCGGCCACTGGCGGCTCACCGGAACCACGTCCTTCTTCTTCACTCTCTCTGTCTCGCCACTCCTCAATGTAAGTTTTCGCCTAATTTCATAGATTAATTTCAATTTTGATTTGCTTTTTGCTTAGGGTATGTTGTTAGTTTACTGTAATTAGTTTACTGATTAGTTTGTTAGTTTACTGTAATTAGTTTACATTACTGATTAGTTTGTTAGTTTACTGCTTGCTTGTTAGTTTACTGTAATTAGTTTACTGATTAGTTTGTTAGTTTACTGCTTGCTTGTTAGTTTACTGTAATTAGTTTATTGCTTGTTATTTACTGTAATTAGTTTACTGCTTCTTACATTTCTATAATTTTGTTATAGTACTTTATTTGTTCTTTGAAATTTTGAATCTTTGATTTTCAGAATATCGAACCTCGGGAGCCTCAAGTTCCCAACTACAGAATGTTGCTTGATTAATTGAAGTTGATGGTGAAAAGTCTGTTACATATTTGCTATTTGTTGCTTATTCTCTTGCTAAACACCCACCTATTTACTGTTTTCATCTTTTGTAATGCAGGCCTGAAAGATGTCATATTTGCCTCCGTAAGATACTGTTTTTTGGGCTGAAAGTTGCTGTTTCTCTCTGAAGTTGCTGTTATTTTGACTGAAGTTGCAGTTTTTTTGCTGAAGTTGCTGGATTTTGGCTGAAAGTTGCTGGTTTTAGCTGAAGTTGCAGATTTTTGGCTGAATTTGCAGATTTTTGGCTGATTGTTCTTTGCTGAATCTTACTCTTTTGTTGAATTTGTTGTTTTTTAGTCTGAAGATTATTGAATGCTGCTGGAACTTGCGGTTAGGGACATATATTTGTTGTTTTTGGACTAGAAATTGCTGTTTTATGGTCTGTAATTTGGGCTTTACTCTTTAGAGGCAAAATCATGTTTTGATATTTGTTTACAGTTGTAGGAACTTAAGATTTGTATATTTGCTATTTTAGGATTAAAATGTATGATTTATTCTCGTTGGATAACCCGTCATCGCCCGCAAACCGCACGCACCCGCCAAACCCGCACCCGCATGGTTTGATAAAAAAAATCAACCGCATGGTTTGTGAATTGTATCACCCGCCGCAACGTGGGTGGGTGGTTTTTTTTTGGTAAATCCGCCCACAATCACCCGCGTACACCCCTAATTGAGATGGTGGTTTTGGGAGTTTCTGTTCAAAAACTTTAATCTTGGTATTTTGACGTGATTTAAAAAAAAAGAGTAAGTTTATTTGTTCTCACATAAAATAAGGTAAAGTGCAAAAAACAAAATATTCTTTACACTAAGAGAAGTTTACACGCGGATATGTATATTCAGACTTAACATATCTTTTTTTTTTTCTCACATTGGTTCCTGAAAAGTAGGAACAAGGTTGTTTCCAAGACCAAACATTGCTTAAAGAGAATAACAATAATATAAGTAATTTGACAATAGACCGTTTATTGAGTACGAACTCGGATATTAGAAGTGTTGTGTTACGATTCTTTTACAAACTAGATCAACTATCACCATAACTAGTTTTAGGTAGATTTGGTCCGAAACACCCCAGATTGACGGTTGGATGCACTGCCTAATGTCAAAGGCGGTGTCGAATGTGATGTCGAAGATGATATCGAGGATGACGTCGAATCTCTTCTATGTCGGAGATGAATCCATGTCGAGAATGATGTCGATATCGGGTATGATATCGAGAATGATGTCGAAAGGGGTATCGGTGATATATATCGAGTCTTATGTCGGGTGCTATGTCGAGTGCAATATCGGAGATACTCGATACCGGATGTACATTGTATGTGAATAATTAAAGCTTACATTTATTAGCGGAACCCGAATATTTGTAGACATGGGATGTGGGGACTGCGCACTTTGATTTCCACGTGATTTGTACTATATCGAATGTCATATTCGATATACATGTCGGGGGCCATTCCCGATATAGATGAATATGAGTATGGCCCATGGGCCAATTCAATACGAAAATTACCCATATCATGTAATCCCCCAGTTTAGCAGTTATTATTATAAATAATAATTCGTTAACTAAAATTAAGTTTGAATTATCAGTACCGCTTGTCCCGCCATTTCAAATGACGGAGCTCAGATACGTGAATTCATTCAAAGATGTTGGTGGACCCGCAATGTAATTCACGTAACACAGAGGTCCGCTATCACAGCAATGTGTCTCTTGTTGAGTAACTGTGTTTTATTTTTCTTAAAAGCTATCGATGTTATGTTGTTATATCGAATTTCTTCGATATCCAATATCGAATTTGTTATTCGCTGTATATAAATAGCGGTTAGGAGGAGATAGGAAGTCATTTGTCTTTTAGCGAACTCATAGTTCTTCCTGCAAAGGTATGTGGGGGATACCCGATATGATTTTCGACATCTTTTTCGATATATCTTTAGATATGCTTTTCGATATGACATTCGATACTCAAATTCGATATACCTTCCAATATAACATTCAATATTTGAATTCGATATGCTCTTCGATATGATATTCGATATAGCTTTTTGACTTGACTTATTCTTCATGACATTTATCTAACCTCCCCCCCCCCCCCGTTTTTGAATTTTGATTTTCCAAATTTCACTTACTTGCTTCCGAAGTGCACCGAAAAGCTTCGAGCCTCTGTCATGATAATACATTCACATAGTAACGATGTCTGGTGTGAGAGACGTGAACGTGTCTGGATCACGACATGGTGATGAAGAGGTGCAACCATCCAGATTTGGTTTAGTTGCTTTAGAGATGTTCGATCTGGGGGATCTGGTTGATCACGATACGGGTGACGCCTCCAGTGGTAAAGATTATGGGTTCAGCGAGGATGAGGGTATGAGATTGAATGAGTTAGGTTTGGCCGAGTCGCCCAAAGTAAAGAAATACAAGACTGCTATGAAGTATGAGGATATGGTGTCTCATGTTCCCCATTATCCTGACTACTATACGACCGAGTATCATGTCGATGGGTACAAGATTATATTTCCCAACTCCGACGAGCGGATGTATACGCCCCATGTGGGTTGGATTACAGTCCACGCGAAGTATTTCGCTAATGGGGTACGTTTTCCTATTGATCCAGCAATTGTTGCTATCTTGAAGAACATTGAGGTTTGTCTGGGACACTTTCACCAAATTCTTTTGGCGTCATTTTGGCGTTTATTCAAGTAATAAAAGCCTTAGGTGCACCCGATGGTGTGAACGAATTCTGGGCCTTGTTCTCCATTATCACAAATAAAATGGCTGGAGACAGAGGTTTTTTTCTTTGTGCGGGCACAAGCCGGACGAAAGTTTTTGCAGGGTAGTCAAAGTAGTTATGGCATCCAGAATAAAAGCGAGTATTTTTATACTGAAGAAAGGATTGCCATAGAATTCAAGGTTCTTCCGAAAGACTGTCCGAAAATGGAGAAATACCAGAGATGTAATGTTGTTGGCGCGCTTAAATAGACCACGGGCTTTTTGGATCGCCTATTGGCCAACAAGTACGATCTGACCATGCTTGTTCAAGAAGAAGTTCTGCGCGCTGGTGCTCTGTCGCCGATGGCCTATCATGACCCTTTTAACCTTATTATGTTGCTTTTCACATTTTGAGTCGTATGCTTAGTGTTTTCCTCATTTGGTAACTACGTTACACTTTTGCCGTATACATGTCAACTCGTAAAGTGTCAGAGGCTGGATGTTATCGCTTCGCAAGTTGCCGCTGTTGAGGGTGATCCCAGTGCCGAAGCACCGCTGCCCGTTTTCATAACATCTCGCGGGCAGAAAGGTTATTGTGCAAGAATGAGGATGACTAGAGTGTCTCAAGGCAAATGGCATACCGAAGACAGGGCCGACAACATCCCTGGGGGCTATATGCCCTTGCAGAGCGGAGTTAGGGAGAGCTCAAGTAGGAATCCAGCCACGGAGATCCCTGACAGGACCCCTACCCACATTAAGAGGAAGTACAAAGAGCCTTCTGGGGTAATTTCGGACCCGACTAGTACATGTACTTCAACTAGAGGGAGTGCCATTTTCCAAGCGGTAAGTTGTAGCTTTTCCCTTTCATTTTGGCGGTAACAGGTATAAATTAATAACATTGCTCGACACATGTCAGTAAATTCCTCTCTAATGTCTTGAGGGTGGCTCGTGATAGTAACCCTGACAAGGCAAAGTCCGTTGCATGGATGGTTACTGACCTAGAGGCGATGGGTAACTTTGACACTACTGAGGCGGCTAAGGTAGCAGTTGAACGCGATGACGACATGGGCGTACTCGTCGAATGTGAAGCGAATGTCCAAAATCTTCTGAAATAGAATGAGAAGTTGAATGTTGCTTTGGACAAAGCCAATATCTCGATCTTTCCTGAGAGGGAGAAAAGGGAAGTTGCAGAGGTAGAGCTTCATCGCGTTCAAGGAGAATTGGCCATAGCCAAGAGGGCTATCCGCTACCAGGTATTGTTTTTTGCCATTGTTTTAGCGGAGTCTACCTATTGGGCAGTTTTGCTAATGATACCCTGCATTGTCACTTCAGGCGCCCACGCGAGAGCATAAGGTGAACATTGCAAAGTATTTCCTTCAAAG
The DNA here is from genome assembly GCA_948329865.1 of Linaria vulgaris. NCBI lineage: Eukaryota > Viridiplantae > Streptophyta > Magnoliopsida > Lamiales > Plantaginaceae > Linaria > Linaria vulgaris. The sequence goes on along the minus strand of OX415254.1, from coordinate 60,396,241 downwards.
AGATATGTGCAGAACGGGGTGTCCAAAAAAGAGAGGAGGCCAAAGATGCCATCATTGGTCAGACCCGACTGTAGAATGGATTTAGAGAGGAGTTCGATACTGGCTCGCTTGTCCCAATGTTAGGTACAGATGGTCAAATCCCCTAAGATTCAGATTCTGATGATGACGGTGATGACTCTGGCCCAGACGATTATGCTGAAAGTTTGCAACAGAAGAGCCTTGTCCTAGTTCATACTAAGGGTGCCCCTAAGTATCCTCTTTGAAGTCTGTTTCTGTAGTAATCCTTTTGGAGTTTGTATCTGTACTTGCTTTATTTTCTTTGTAATTTTGAATCATCGATTGTATACTTGTGGTTTGTGTTTGCTCCTTTTAATTTGAAAAATGTTTTTTTCTCAATTCTTTCGTACTTGTCGTCTGGATAAACGGGAATCTTTTCCCTCGTTGATCTCTTGTCCTCCCTATCTCGATGGATAGGGTATCTTTTTATTTTATTTTGTCCTTCTTATCTCGATGTACTGGGGATCATTTTCTTTTCTCTTGTCCTCTTTATCTCGATGGATAGGGGGTCTCTTTCTTTTTCTTTTGTCCTCCTTATCTCAATGGATAAGGTATCTTTTTCTTTTCTTTTGTCCTCCTTATCTCAATGAGTAGGGGATCTTTTTCTTTTCTTTTGTCTTCCTTATCTCGATAGATAGGGGATCTTTTACCCGCTAGGGTATAAATGTACCATACCCCGTAGGATAGAAGGTATTCGACCATATTAGGTACTCTTCTCCGTACTCGTTAGGATATCGGAGTCACTCCTTTTCATCTTGATGGATGGGGAATGTGTTCCCTCCTTGCCTTTATTGATAGGAGATGTCGTTGCCTCCTGTCATTCATACAGATAACAACAATAATATATGCGAGAATGTATACCAGTATATATTCCAACAAGAGAATACCCAAGCGATGGATATCTCTCTATTTGTGTGCAAACTTAGTGCGAGATATTCAAATTCCTTTTAAGGGACTCCTATGTTATATCATGTAGGATATGTTGTTCATATAGTTAATATGTCAAAATAACAGTTCCTAGAATATAGTGCTTGAAAGATAAGAATTAATGATAAATAACGATGATGTCTAGGTAAATCCTAACCCGCCTACATATCTTGTGGTATGGGAATCAGACCGGTGTAGCTCCTTCCATTTTAGTTACGAACTAGCCCAACGATGGGACAATTTAGGAAAAATATAAATTGTTCAAATTTAATGATAGTTCGAATGTTCTCAAAGAGCAACGTTACTCCGCCATCGGTTGATTGTCATCCCCGATAGCCACCTTTTCTCCAGCTTCCCTTATCCTAGGAAGTGTAAGGGAAGTGATGTAGCAAATCCATCCTTCCTCATGGTTGGCGATGACCTCACCAACGCCTCTGGGCGCAAGGAACTATATTTTTGATGGTATGTGGATACCACTGCACGGATCGTATTCAAGGCTGGCCTTCCTATGATAATGTTGTAGGAGAATAGGTGATCCACGATAGTGTACTGAACGTTGACAGTTCTCCTGTATGGCTCCTCTCCAAAGGATGTTGGCAGATTCACCTGTCCCAATGGAATCACTCCGGCTCTACCAAAGACGACCAATGGGGTGCGATTTGCTCCACTACATTGTGGCCCAGAGCCATCTTTTCCAATGCACGCGCGAATATGATATTTGTGGAACTCCAATTATATATCAAAACCTTGCGAATGCCATAATTGGCAACATCAAGCTTAACAACACGACAGAATCAAGCTTACCTGCTTAGATAGCCTCTGGTGACAGATGCGTCAGGTCCCTCCTTGAGAAAGTAATGATTTCATTGGACAGTTCGTCCAAAAGCGATGTAAAACCAACATATGGATCCTCTTGCAATCCTCTGGTAATCCTCTTCTTTTCGTTGGTGGAATCAGTCCCTGTTGGTCTGCCACTGATCATGTTAATCACCCTTCTAGATGACGCATTGATTATCGGGCTTCCACGTTCGCCCAGACCCTCATTAGCTTTTTGTTTGTCCCTTCGAGGGGAACGGGGTATTTTCTCATGATCTTTCGAGTCAATAGCATTTAGAACATATTCAACTAGATTCCCTTCGCGGATGAGGAGTTCGATATCATCCTTCAAATCTATACATTCCTCGGTCTCATGCCCCCTCTGGCGATGATATTCACAATATCTCTTTGTGTGTTTAGTCCCCTGGGTTTCCTTCAACTTCCTCGGCTGATTCAACCATTTCTTCCTTTGCGCTACTGCAAAAACAGTGAGAATATCCTAGTTCAACTACGTGTACCTCTTTGGGGATCTATCCCTGCCGTTCTTGTCTCTGTTCCAGCCTTATTTGCCTCTTGATCGATTTTGGGCCTGGTACAGGGTCTGCTTGGTAGCCATCATGTTGTCTTGGTAAATAACCTCATATGCAAAGCGTTGATCTGGTCGATGGTAGGAGTTTTGAGCTTGATCAGCTATGCGGTGAACCTCTGATGTGACGTGGCATTGAATAGGATCAGGACCACTTGCACACCCTTTGGCTCATCCACCTTGAGCAACTGTTCGTTGAATCTTTTTATGAAGTCTTCAAGGCTCTCTATATCTTTCTGCTTCATTGAATTCAAGTGGCTCATGTTTGTGCACATTCTCTTCTGGCTGGAGAATTGTCTCTCGAGCCTCTATCTCATCTGCTCGTAGGTGGCCATAGAACCAAACTTTATCCTCATGAACCGGTCCAAGGCTGTCCCAGTTAGGGTTGTAGTCAAAATCTTTGCCTGCACGTTGTCTGAGAATCGGTGCAGGTTCAAGACACTATCCACATAGTATAAGTGCTCGCATGGATCGTTCTTCCCATCATATGCTTTGAGCTGAGGGATCTTATCCCCTTTATCTAGTACGTCTGACTCGATTTCCTCGCTGAAGGGGGTCATTCTCCTCTGACCCCGTGCCAATGCTAGCTTGCGACCGACCTCTGCTTTCTCGCGGTTTAACTACTCTATCCTTCTCGATATGTTTCTCCTATCCATCATGGGGTCGGGACCATCCTCCTCGGGAATTCTCGACCGTGGATGCTCCCTCTAGGATTCTACCATATCTTCACGTTCATGAGCCCTGTACCCATCTCTAGGGCCTCTTGTTCCGGATTCCCGGGGTTACAGAGGCCCATTGCCGGCACCTTAATTGATCAAATGAGGTAGCAAAGTCCGCAGAGTTGCATTAAGAGTTGCTTGAACGGTGGAGTTGATCTGCGCCATGATTTCTGGTGCAGGGATAATTGGGTTTGCAGGCACATGCTCTGGTGCCATCGGAGGCTTGGGAGGCAACGTCGGTTCATGTTGCTCTATGTTGGGTTATTGTACGCGGACTGGTGGAGATGGGGCACTCTCTGCCACTGAGTTGTCAATAACTGGTCTGGTAGATAGTGATCGGGTCACCCTGCGCTGCATCTTAGCGTCTTCATCTGGAAACGTGGTGTTCCCACAGACGGTGCCACTAATTTGACAATAGATCGTTTATTGAGTACGATGGGGGATGTTACAAGTGGTGTGCTACGATTCTATTATAAACTATGTCTACTATCACTATGACTAGTTCTAGGTAGACTTGGTCCGGAACACCTCATACTGACGGTTGGCTACACTGCGTGATGTCGAAGGCGATGTTGAATCTAATGTTGAAAATGATATTGAGGATGACATCGAATCTCTTCTATGTTAGGGATGAATCCATGTCGATGTTGATGTCGGAATGGATATCGAGTATGATGTTGAAAGAGGAATCGGTGATTTATATTGAATCTTATGTCGGGTGCGATATCTGGGATACTCGATATCGGATGCACAGTGTATGTGAATGATTAAAGCTTACCTTGGTTAGTAGAGCCCGGATATTTATAGACCTCGGGATGCAGGGGTCGCACATGTGCTTTTCACGTGATCTGTACTATAGCGAATGTCATGTTCGATATACATATCGGGGGCCATCCCCGATATAAATGAATATGGGCCTAGTCCATGGGCCAACCCAATACGGGAATTACCCATATTAGTAAGAAAAAATAAAGTGAATTTATGAATTTTTATCTCTAAAAACCGACCTAAATTCTGGATATTATTGAGCTCATAATACTTCTAATGGTTTTTTTTTTGCGCTTTTACACAATTGATATCTTAAACAAGATTGGTATACTCCAAATTGTAATTTTCTCACAGTCGCTTGCACACATTGGACATGTGAAATTTAGATTTGAATTGAGAAAGGGGTGGGCTTTCATGTGAAGAACACCAGTTGCACTGATTGATAAAAAAAAAAAAAACCAGTTGCACATCCGAATATCGGATCACTTCTATATATATATATGTGTAATGGACCAATTTATTTTAACTGTTATCCTAATTTTACCATTTCTCTAAATGACCCTCACATCATGGATATTTTAACACTCAATGTTAAGACTCATAATTACAAAATGAAGCACGAGTCTCATATTTATGAAATATTTTATAGAATACATCACAAAGTTATGAATACAAGATTAAACGTAAGAGCTATTTACAATGAAAAACCTTCTGGTCAAACTATCTTCTGGGAAATAAATAAATCAAAATCCAATCTGATAGTCCCTAAGACTATAGAATGGAAAAATATTAATCTTCCTGAATCTTGGCTTTAACCATCGGGATCTATTCCTAGAACCCAACCTATAGAAAACACTGATATTGAACAAATTATTCAATACACTGACGGTGCTGTTGATATTAAATTCAATAGGTAACAATCTGCAAGATTCCAGGATTACGAATCTTTTGAATGTTCTTCTCGCACTAGTCCGAGGAGAAAATCTTGTAGTATTCCTGAAAGATCGAGACAAAGCTTTCAAGGAGTTAGAGTTGAGAACAATTATGCCCAACCAATTTATGAACAATTTGACCATGATGATTTGAAAAAACCACCTTCTCCTGACCCCTCTCAAATCTGTGTTTTAACTAAAGATTTCAACACTAATAAGGATTATTTAAAAACTGATTTTCTTAGTAAAAATAATAAAACCAACAGAAAATGGTTTATTAAAACTTTTTCCATTGACCAAAGAGATAACATTCGTACCGAATGGTATAAATATATGGAACAAAGTAATCAGAATATTCCATTTTTTACTTATTTCTTCGAGAAATATGGAAATGACAAATTGATGGTTATCCAAAAGATAAGTTGTAAATGGACAAAATCTGATGGTTCACAAATTTCCCTTGAATATCCTCCTCTCGAGGAATCTGGGGTTATGATCAAATATCATATTATAACATGTCGTCCCGTTTTTACGGCTCCCAGTGATGCCAAAGAACCAGGTTATCATCTCATCCGCCAAAATAATTTTACTAATATGTCCTTACATATTGTCGGGAAACAACTAGAACAGATAGAAAATAAAATTAATAGTAGGCAAGAAGAGCTACCTTCAAATATTAAACCCCTTCAGGAATCTACATCTTCCACAACCAAAACTGACATTTTAAAATTTCCTTTTAAAATAAATGAACATAAGCCAAAACTCCAGAATAGTGAACTTCTTGAAAGAATTCATACTAGACTTGAGGACTTAAGTATTAATAAAATTAATACCCTAAGCCACTCGAGTTATTATTCTGAAAGTGAGAATGAGACATCCGATATTAATGTTTTAAATCCTATCATAAAAGTGGAAGGCGTCTCAAAGAATTTTTATCCAAGACCTACGCCACCTGATGTGCAAATTGAGGAAACTCACCAACAAAAAACCTTTAATGGTTCCGCTATTTATGAGTGGAACATTGATGGATTAGCAGAATACCAAATCCTTAATTTATGCAAACAAATGGCTATTGTTGCTAATATCTATAAGGAAGCATCTAAGTCTTCTGAGGTTGATGCAACTCAAAACCTAATCTTAGGTTTTAATGGCCAATTAAAAGGATGGTGGGATAATGCTTTAACCATCGAAACAAAAGAAAAAATTCTACAAAGTATAAAGAAGGATGATGAAGGGAATCCTATTCTTGATATACAAAACAATACTATCCCTAATGTAGTCTCTTGTCTTATTTATACTATTGTAGTTAACTTTGTTGGAAGCCCCCAAATTTACCAAGAAAGAAATACTGAGATACTACAAAATCTAAAATGTCGTCGTTTACAAGATTTCAGATAGTACAAAGATGTTTTTCTCACTAAAGTCTTTGAAAGAGATGGTCCCAATAATTACTATTGGAAAGAAAAATTTGTTTCTGGTTTACCTAAGCTCTTTGGAGAAAAAGTCAGAGATAAAATAAAAAGTACACAACAGGACATATCCGATTTATCATATGGAGAAATTATTAATCATATTAATATTACAACTCTCCAATTATGAAATGATTTGAAACTCAAGTCACAACTAAAGACCCAGAATAACATTAACAGAAAAGAGCTTGGGAACTGGTGTGAACAATTCGGATTCGAAAAGTTCAAACCACCAGTTAGCCAAAAGTTTCACAAAACCCATCACCATAAAAATCCTCACCACACATACAAACGACCAAATTTCAGAAATAAAAATTACTCGTTTAAAAAACCTTTTAAAAGAAATAGTAACTATCACAAAACCCCTATAGACAAAATTATTTGTCATAGGTGCAAGAAACATGGGCACTATGCAAATACTTGCAGAGTTAGGAATAAAGTTTTGTCTCTAGAGATTGAAAATGACTTAAAAGAAACTTTAATAAATCTCATCGAACAAATAAACCCTGAAGAAGAAAGTGACGAGAGTCAATTATCAGATAGTGAGATTGCCTTAAATCAGATAAGGATTGATTACGAAGCATCTTCTGATTCATCAGAAGATGAAGTCCAAAACTGCGCTTGTAAACCAGATATGATGGTTTGCAATTGCGATAAGAAAGTAAATGTTCTAACTAAAGAAAATGAATATGAACTAATATTTGAAATGCTTGAAAAAGTTAAAGATCTTAATTCTCAAAGCTTATACTTAAACAAGCTAAAATATATGATGACAAATAAAGAAGAAACATCTCAGCCTACTAAAGCTCATAAGACGGAATTCAAAGACATTATAAAATCTTTTAGTTCTTCCAAAAATAATAAGCTTACTATTAATGACTTACAAAGTGAAATAAATGAGCTAAAAAGGGAAATAAAACAAATTAAGATAAATCATGATAAAATCCAACAAGATCTTTTAATCATAAGAATTAAAGATCACATAAATGAAGAAGCCAACCAAGATGATAACGAAGAAGAAAATTCATTTGTCAATGTTATTAGTCGAATATCATTCCAAAAATGGCTCGTCCAAGTCACGATTGTTATCGAAGACTTTAAGTTACAAACCATTGCTCTTATGGATTCTGGAGCAGATATGAATTGCATTAAAGAAGGTCTTGTCCCAACAAAATATTTTGAAAAAACAAAAGAAAGATTGTCTGCCGCTAACCACACTCGGTTACAAATAAATTACAAACTATCTAATACTCATATTTGCAATGATGGCGTATGCTTCAAAACTTTTTTCGTCCTTGTTAAAGACCTTAATGCTGATGTCATCCTTGGTAGCCCTTTCATCCAAATGCTTTACCCCATTACAGTAGATATTCCGGGTATCGAAACCACCGTCCTCGGCAAAAAAGCCCTTTTTAAGTTTTTATTCCCCATCTCCCAAAGAGATGTTAATAGCCTACAAGCTGCAGGAATTTACGAGAGTAATCCAGAAAACAAACAAAAACAAATACTTTTCCTCAAAAAAGAAGTTGATAACATGCAAACTGCAGGGATTTATAGAAGTAACCTAGCAAACAAACAAAAACAAATACTTTTCCTCAAAGAAGAAATCAGTTATAAAAGAATACAAGAACAAATACATGATAGAACTTTCCAACAGAAAGTTATTGCTTTCCAGAATAACATGGAAAAACAAATATGCTCAGAATTGCCTAATGCCTTTTGGGAAAGGAGAAGACATACTGTAACACTTCCTTATGAAAAGGATTTTGATGAAAAAACTATTCCCACTAAGGCAAGACCTATTCAAATGAATCAAGAGACCCTAGAGCAGTGTAAAAAAGAAATCAAAGATTTATTAGATAAAAAAATTGTTCGACCTAGTAAATCTCCATGGTCATGCTCTGCTTTCTATGTACAAAAAAATGCAGAGTTGGAACGTGGTACTCCCAGACTTGTCATAAATTACAAACCTCTAAACAAGGTTTTACAGTGGATAAGGTATCCTATTCCCAATAAATCTGACTTACTAAAAAGGCTTTATGATGCTAAAGTCTTTTCCAAATTTGATATGAAATCAGAATTTTGGCAAATACAAATTGCTGAAAAAGACAAATACAAAACAGCCTTCACGGTCCCTTTTGGACAATTTGAATGGAATGTAATGCCATTCGGATTAAAAAACGCTCCGTCCGAATTCCAAAAGATTATGAATGATATATTTACTCCTTATACAAGCTTTTCAATAGTCTATATTGACGATGTTCTTCTCTTTAGTCAAGGTATTGATCAACATTGGAAACACCTAAACATATTCCTAAAAATAATAAAGGAAAATGGTTTAGTTATTTCTGCAAAAAAAGATTAAGTTATTTCAAACAAATATTCGCTTTTTAGGGCACCAAATTAGCGAAGAAACCATAGTTCCTATCCAGAGATCTCTTGAATTTGGGGACAAATTTCCAGACGAAATTAGAGATAAAGCCCAATTACAACGGTTCTTAGGAGCTTTGAACTATATTGGAGATTTTTACCCTAATTTAAGACAAATGTGTAAACCCTTATTCGATAGATTGAAAAAAGATCCACCATTTTGGAATAACAAACATACTCAAATTGTTAGAGAAATTAAATCCAAGGTAAAAATACTACCGTGTTTATCTATTTGCCACCCAAATACCCCTAAAATAGTACAGACAGATGCGTCTGAATCAGGATATGGTGGTATTCTTAAACAGGTAATTGATAACCAAGAAAAAATCATTAGATATCATTCTGGCGCCTGGACAGGAGCACAACAATTTCTCTCCCAAACTACTCATACTAAACCAATTTCTGCAAAATCCTTACAAACAATTCCACAAAAAACACCTACGACCACACTTTCCAAGCCACAAACAACTTTTGATATATGCAACAGATTTACACATCTGTCACCAAAAATTGTAGTAACCCCTTTTGCCTCACAAACAAAGGTCCCTCTACAAACTTACAAACAAACAGTCTTACAAACACAAACCCAATTGTCCTCCGAAGACTGCCCTTACGAACAAACAAATTTGGTCCATTTTGATTGCATCATCGAAGATGAATGGAAACCCCAAAATCTTCCACAAACACAAAGTGAAAGGGCAGAATTGCTATCTGCTCTACTCTTCGACAATGAGTATTTTAGGATCTATGAAGATCCTACAAAAACCCAAAAATTTTACGAACATATTCCCGTTGTCACAAAATCCATTCATATAGAAAACAAATTGCCAAAAGGTCACCCTCCTACTTCAACTGCCATTGGATACATAAAAATTTTCATTAACAAAATAATTGGTCCAGCTGAATGGGATAACCCTTACAACACAAATACCTACAAAGGATCATGAGTTTCTTTTACATATTTTGATTATATTGAAGCCTGGACAAAATTCCTATTTTTCCAAAACGAAGTTCATGCCATTTCAACATTCTTCCTTTTAGGAAAGAATTTAGCCGAAACTACAAAATTCCCAAACTGGTTCCTACATTGGTGGGAAAACTTTGGCCTAATGACAAAAATCTTCCCTCCTGAAGTTGCTGAATCATTTGAATATTTCCAGAAAAATTTCAACAATACTAGTCCAGATTACAAATGTTCCGTTTTACTCAGGTTCTATTTAGAATTCCATTTAACTTGGATTCTAAAAATAGAACAAAAATTACAAGTTTCTACATCTGGACTGTGTCGATTAGTTAAAGTTGCTCAAGTCAAATGGTGGAACAAGATGAACACAGAAAAGTTCCAAATACTCGAGATAAAGAAGTGGTTTCTAGATAACAAACATTTCGACAAAACTGCAGGCCAGGTATCTCCCGCAGCAGTCGAAAAACATGAAAAATTCCTAGTTATGAAACAAAGTTTACAAACACAAATAGCTGCTGCCACCTCTTTGGAAGAGGTCAAACGACTACTACAAAATGCAAGTGATGATGAAGGATCGTCAACATCGGTTCATTTAGACGACGACAATGAAGACGATTGCTACAATATATTTTCCCCAATTGCACGCAAATAATTTACTATGTAATTTTTAATTTTCACTCATGTAATTTCCAGTTTACAAAATGCACTCATGTGAAAAAAAAAAGTACAAAAATATGAAAAAATTCAAATGACAAAGTATTCAAAAAACAACAAAAATAGTCAGCCGACACAAAAGAAAAAATAAGTTGATTGAAAAAAAAAGAAAAAAGAAAAAAAGTAAAAAGAAAAAAAAAGAAAAAAAGAAAAAGACAAATATTCTGAAAAGCTTCGAAGTCAGTTTCCACTACTCTGAAAAGCAAAGTCAGAAGAAGAAGACAAAGTGGATCCCACCTCCATCATGCTGTATTGGAAAAAAGGCAATTATCCACCAACTCGGAATTGAAATTTCTAATTTCAAATTCGGAATAGTTAAGAATTTCTGCCTATATATAGAGGCATTGAGGAAGAGGAGAGATCATCAATCTTCAGAGCAAAAAAAAAAATGCTTTCATTTTTCAGCTTTCAAGTGAGAATTTTAGTAAGAATTTAAAGGAGAGTTTTTAGAGTTAGAAAAAATAAGTGAGAGTTCAAATTACAATGTTTGTTCATGGAGTAATCAACGTTGTACAATAATCAGTGATATCAATAAATCTTTACAAACTTTATCAAGTAAGTTCTATGTACTTTCTTTGTATCTAAAAGTTCGATATGGTAAATCCTAATTTCATGGATCTTTTAATTCCATACATTTTCGTTCAACAAAATAACGTAACAAAATTTCATTATACTCTGATAGAATGGTATCAGAGCCAAAAATCCGGGAAGTGTGTAACAAATATAACAAATCTAAATTTCCTACAACTAAAAGACTTCGACACGTGTAACAGGCTCTTTGAGTTTTTAGCCTGGATTTCCGTTGTCTGATCCAAGTTGTAAGATAATTAGAAGTTATAATTATGAACACAATTTTTGGAAATATGGCCTCTTCCTCCACATCATCAGAGTCCAGTGAAAATTGTAATGTTATTTCTAGAACTGAAAATACATGGGAAGACAAAGATCTATTTAATTGGAAACCCCCAAATATCGATAAAAGTACTATTTATAGAAAGTCTTTACTAGATTTTAGATCTGCATATACCATTAAGACTGAAGAACAAGTTCTACCTCTTATAAGTGATCAACAAACTCTTTATCTTTTTTCTAAAAAATCTGTCAATAGACACCTCAACAATAATTACAAATTTCTACATATATATATATATATATATATATATCCACACACACACACACATACACACACACACACACATATATATATATATATATATATATATATACACACTAGACAAATTCGGCCGTGCAGCATTTTGAACGATAAATACTTTCTATGTAGAAAAACAATAAATATTTTTACATGTTTAAAAATAATATTCAAATTCTATTTTTAAAATAACTTGCGACCATAATATTAATATTTTCTTGAAACAAAATATAATAATGGTGCAGCCAACCAATAAAAAACTTACAAATGGATAATAATATCACAATCATCATTTTTATAATTTTTTCTAGATCTTTTCTCTCATGTACAAGCAAAACGCAGACGGGTTTTCAGCCACAAATCAAATATTAACCTCTATGAATTTCTTATGCCCAGGGCTAGATCTGTATTATGTGGGTTGATTTTATTTTTCTTTTCCCTGCTTTCAAACCAAAGATTAACCTCTATGAATTCCGTGTGCCCATCTCTTAATTTCCTATTCTTAATTTCCTCTCTAATAGAAGAAATTTCCATTCATTATTGACAGTTTTTACTTCGTAGAAATCTCGTACTGTAACAAACCTAGTCATGAGACTGCTAATTAAGAAAATTGTTGAAGTTGCGTTTGTAGTTCTGGAGGTCAAGGAAAACAATATAAAGAGGTTTGGATCTATATTTTATAAATGAAACAGTCGTGTAAAATTGAAAGTGTGGTGTGGCAATGCGTTCTTCGACGGTGGAATGAACAGAACTTAGACCGACAGTTTTATCCAGGTATGTGTTGGTGTGCGAGAGAACCAGTGAAGATGGAGAAGACAATTGTAATCATGATGTGTAATTGTTTTTTTTTTTTTTTTTGCTATCTTACGTGTAAGTTTTTTATTGGAGTACTGCACCACATATGACATGATGACATGGTGCAGTAGTTGTAAGTAATAATTTCTCAAAAAATGGACGAGCATAAATATTAGGCGGGGCCAATGTAAATACACCCGGACCGTTGTACTATTAATTACTAAAACCTAATTGGGACGAGTTTAATGATGTATTACTGGATAACCAAAAATATAATATATTAAAAGATTTATTCTAAATTTTACAGCAGACCCCCACGATATTGAGTGTTAATTAATTTTATTCTAAGCGGGTCGCAATTGTTTAATATGCACGAGCACACAAGATATTTATTACGAGAAAACTCCAAAAAATATATTTGCATAACTTTTGGGCAAAACTAAAATAATTCTAAAATATAAGGACCAATAAATAATTTACAGTAGGGCATATAAATAAATAACAAAATTTTTTGGGTCAAATTGAGAAGAAGTAAAAAATTAAAAGGACCATTCTGCAATTTACAGCAGGCCAATAAATGTGAAACATAAAACTTTTGAGGCAAGATCGAAAGAATTAAAATATTAAAAGATTGTTCTGCAATTTATAAAGGACCATAAAGCAATTAGCTGATATGAAATTACGCAATTAACTGTTAATAAATTTTATTATTTGTGGGTCTCAATCGATTAATACGTGCGGGCCCTCCAGATATTTGTTACTGTAAAACAAAACATAATACAATAATTAGTTGAACTTACAGGGGCAAATTTGGAACACAAAAAATTGCCGTATGCAGCCTGCTGGAAAATATTCATTCTTATTATATAGTAAAAATGTACATATATAAAATTATATATACAGACATGTTGGCTCATATGTGTTGTTGACTCACCCATGTTGAGTCGTGTAATTTTAATTGACAATTTGTGACTTGTAGATCGGTCACAAGATTTATTGGAACACCGTCAGTTTTCTAAATATATATATATATATATATATATATATATATAGGGATAAAAACATCAAACTCCCCAACCTATTGCCACTTTTGTGCGATGTCCCTTAAACTAATTTAATCACCACTTTGGTCCTTAAACTATAGGATGTCTGTTCGTTTTGCCCCAGCGGCGATTTTCGGCGAAAATTTGACAAATACAAAAATATAATTTACTAAATTTTTTCTCTATTTTTAAAGAGTTTTAAATGTTATGAGATACCATCTTTTGGTCGCGAATTTCAAAATTGAACATTACCTATGTGTTCAAATTTTTCTTTGCTTCGTTGTGCTCTAGTCCTTTACACTAACCATCTTATAAGGATACAACTATCGATATGTCATCAAATCCTCCGGTTCTAGAAGTTCAACTAATCCACTTTTCTTCTATAGGAAAACAACGATATTATGACAAGGGCACCTGGGGTGTTCGCCGCATTACATCTCAAAAGGATTCAAATGTAAGCCATGATTATTTTATATAGCTCCTAAGACTGGAATACTAATCGATGAAAGAAAAGGAAAAACAATCTCTTTTGACTTTAAGCCAAATCCTTATTCTAATTTTCACCAATCCGCAGCTTCCTTAGCATCTCTCATCCCCCCTCATTGAGAATCCTATTTGTTTTCAACCAAATGGACCACACCACCACAAACCAAAGACTTTCACATTCTTTCATTTTACTTTTGAAAGCTAACAACTCTTTGCATTGCAACAAGCTCAATTAGGGTATTTTATGAATTGTAGATTGCACACCCATTCATTTAAGTACTTCAATCCACATCTTATAAGAAAAAAAAAACACTCCCAAAAAATGTGCCATGATTCCTCCTCCATAACACCGCAAAAGGACATAGTTTTAAATCATTGCCAGTTAGAATCCCTCGTAAGAATTCTATTAAGGAGAAGTTGCCATGCAAAAAGAATGGTCTTTAGTTGAGCCTCTGCTTTCCAAATCATTTTGCTCCACTCAGTAATTTTCGTGGTTGTCGGTGGCCGCAGCTGCTCATTGGCTGATTTTACTGAATAAACTCCCGAGGAATCCATTTCCAAATTCATTCGTCTTTGTGTCTTCGAGGTGAACATCGTTTAACTTTTGGCACAAGTTACCGAGTGGTTGTTTTTCCGAGATGAAAACCCTTTTTTGCCATTTTCACTTCCAACTCATAACACCATCCTTCACTTCTTGCATTTCATGAATTGATGCTCTCTTAATTCTGCCAAATGTGAACACAGCCTCATAAATCTTTTTGTACTTGAGTTTCCAAGACAAGTATCACTCCAAAAATATGTATTTTTCCATTGCCGACTCTTTTCACGAACCAATTATTGTTGTTATTATTCCTTCTGACTTATATCACTCCACCATCTTGACATTTTTGCTGCTTCGTTTTTGGCCTTTGTTTGCTTCGTTTCTGGTCTTATTTCTGATATAGATATATCTGAGGAACATTCTAACTTTGTTTGCTTTGGTGGATCTGTAGATCTGAATGAAGAGTACTAATGTGAAGGGGAAATGGATCAAGACAAGGTGGTTGATGAACTAAAAGTTGTCTACAGGGAACTTCTTGATGAAGTAAAGAAAATCATAAAAAGGAAAAAGGAGCTCATCAAGGAGAATAGTTTCTTAATTGAAAAATAAACTAGAAAAAAACCTCACCAAAAAGGAGTACCAAATGGAAAAGATGGAGATAAAGCTGGAAGAAGTAGAGAGAACCATTGCCAAGTGGAACTCAAGCACAAAAAGACTTGATGAAGCACTGAGTGTTGGCAATGAAGGAACTACATGTTGGGATACCATGAAAGGTCAAGCAGACATGAACATGTTATACCTGGTTTTGTAAAGGATGATTTTTGTAAAAATAACGGTAACTCTAATCAACCTAAGAAGCTAACCTATATGTGCCAATACTGTTTTCAGCCATAAGTAAATAAACAAGAATCAACCACATCTCCCATTTAGATGATTAGAATCTGAATTAGGTGGCTAAGGATAAAAGAGATTAGGGTGGGACCTTAATCAAAATTATTTTAACATGATTTTTTTGGCTATAAATATTAGACTTTCTTCCAACAAATTTTCACACCCAACCTATTTCGGTTATACAATCTTTTTTCCTATAATCTCTTTATTTTTTAGTGTACATTCAGAAAACATTCATCCGAAGGTTTTATTTCATCCTCTTCTATACGAAAAAGCCCCAAAACCTGCAGTGCTCAAAACTGTCCATTCGGCCCTGCACCTTAAAAAACTCATAACTAATTGTAGCAAAATTATTTTTGCACACCATTTTCAGTCACATACTCTCCATGATGTCCTCTAACTTTCATATGAATACATGTTTCTCAAATAATGTGATTTAGAAAGCCGTAATGTATAAACCGTAGACTGTTGTCCAGAAGTCTGAAAGTAGGTTCTATGTTTATAACAATTATTTAGCATAGAAAACCTTTGCATTTTCCTCCGATTCTAGATAAACATGTTCTTCATGATGTTAGGGATCAAAAACTACAACAATATTTGGAAACAAAGTTCATTTAGATATTCAATGAAAGCTAAACTCGAATATGCGGTGATTTTCAACTTATTTTGCATGATTTTATGTTCTTAGTTTATGATTGAAAATAATCATCTTATACCATGATTGATCACTCACACATGACTCTTAAATAATATAACAACAGTTAGAATTACTTTATTATAATTTGTAATCATAAATTAATACTTTTCAGATTTTTCAATAGCATATTTATCATGTTTAACAAACTCTTACATAAGTTTGGTAAGATTATCATAGATACTTTCATGTTCTAATCATCGAATATGATTATTTATCACAATATAAACATTCCTTGAACATTTAGTTTTATTAGGTTTAAATATTTAAATATTTATAAATTATAAAAACCATGTTATGTAATTTAAACTAATAATCTTGGAACAAAATATTAATTAACTAAGTTGTATATTTCAAGGCATTACTTCCTAGAATATTTGTATGATGATGCGGTTGTAGAAAATTTTGGAGTGATTATAGACTTAAAGAAGATCTTTCATAAAGCTAGTTAAGTATTATATTTTGAAGATTTATTGTGCATCAAATTAGACAGTTTAACATATTTTACTTGATATTATTACTTACCATTTGATATGATTTTCTAACATTCGAAGAAAATTTAACTACAATTTATAATGTAAATATATGTTTGCTTAAGATAAATCATGAGATACCGATTACGTATACAAAAGATATTTGATATTTAACTTAATTTTACGACATCAAAGTTTATCGCGTAATATTTCATAAATGATATGTGCTATTTACTTAAATTAACATTAAGTACCATTTTTAACAAGAATTTCCTCAAAATTCATCAACACAAAAGTTGAAAAGTACATATATTTATTGTGGTGAATTATGATTATTCAGATAATTGATACTATCTATGTTATTAAAGGTTTGACAACTTAATCAACGACGAGCAAGATCCTTGGTACAAATAAAGGTGATCTTCGATTTCTGATTTTTTTCTAACCCACGTTGGCATCTGGCTTGAGGAATTTGGACATAAAATACATTACCCAGTTACCAAATCACGAACAACCTATTATTCATTGTATTCTTATTTTTGCATCTCATCTCATCTCATAACATGATTTTCTCACTCATCGTTAACTCATACACAATTATCAATTATTTATCATATATTCATTCTTAGTCATGGTAATTCTCCGATATTATAATCTCATATGTTGGTTCTTGAATCGTGCAAAGAGGAACGAACTGTGTTTGGAACATGTAGCTCAAAGAGCAACATATATTATTCGATTTACTAGCTTATTCGTTTATCACCCATTAGGACGCCTTTGAGAATTTGGGTCTAGGGATTGAGTCGATTTACTGTCGAGTAGTAAGGACTCTCGGTTTAAGTAAATTTTCTTGATACCCATCTATCTAAGCGCCGCTTGCAGTCAAGAGTTGGCTGTGACTCGCGTGCTAGATCAACATGTACTCGAGCATGTGACCGGTTTTTATTTGCAAGGTTGCTCCTCGTTGGGATGTATAAGGTAGTATTTAGAAGACATAAGGTTGGATTTGTTTACTATTAAGCGCACATGTTCATAAACTATTCTAAGAATATTCTGATACTATTGTTAAATCAAATTATCTACTAAACCGTTTCTATCGGTAAGATCACTCCTGAAAATATATCAATTGAATTATTGTTAATTCTTACATTACCAATTGTTTTGTATGAATCTCACTAAGTCATCAAAGACTTATTTCTTATTTTTCCTATCTGTCCATTCCTCAAGATAAGATTGACGTGGCAACATGGATCAAGTAAATAATTTTGTCAATCTTGTCTTTTGGAATTTTTGTGTGATTATTAAAAAGGGTTTATCATCAGAACATAATTATTAAAGTTGCCAAATTATTGTATTCGCAAGAATTTCGCTATATATATTAAAAGTTAATTTATTTTTATAATGTGTATGGTTGATCCAGGACAGTGACACATCTTCCTACCAGACATGTTTTAGTGTGAGTTGGATAAAGTGACTGATCACCACTAAACCAACTCGGATCGAATCATGGTTTTTGGGATGCAATCGCCACAGTTAGCATAAAGTATATAGATATACAAGGGCATTCACGGGCAACTTGTGACACCTCTAAGGTTTCAATGTCCACCTTTAGAAATTAGTCGTGACAGACGCTCAACGTAGATAATGAAAAGATAGAATGAGAGAGGATCAACACATGTTTTTGTCAAACTTAGCCCACTAAGTTGACATCTTTTCATTTTACACTCATTATATTGGCACACTCCAAATTTAGCCCACTAATTTGACATCTTTTTATTTTGTACCCACTATGTTGGCCGACTCCGAACTTAACCTACTATATTGGCACCGTTGTCGATATTCACCCTCTATGTTGATATTGGCGTCGATATTCACCTCTATGTTGGCACACTTGATGGGCGAATATCGAAGATGGTGCCAACATAGTTGGTTGGGTTTGATAAGTGTGCCAACATAGTGGGCGTAAAATGAAATAGTGTCAACTTAGTGGGTTAAGTTCGGAGAGTACCAACATAGTGGGTATAGAATGAAAAGATGCCAACTTAGTGGGCTAAGTTTAAAGTGTGCCAATATAGTGGGTATAAAATGAAAAGATGCCAACTTAATGGGCTATGTTTGATAAAAACTCGGATCAATACCTTGGCCGCGAGAGGGGCTGAAAAAACTGAGTGACAAACCATTAATAAGAATTAAGAAACTACTGCTAGATGCATATCCAACTCTACTTTCTAAAAGTACACAAAAAAAACTCAACCTAGCCATAATTTTTATAAGAACGCTCTACTTCACACAGTCGTAATCTTTTGTAAGGTCGGCCTTAGTAGTCACTAGCAATTTAACGTTGTCATTCTTTTTACGGTAGTGTCATTATTATTGTGAATTTATCTTTCGTTAAAGAATATGCAAACCGAATGCTTTAGCATCTTTATTAAAGTAGTAACTCAACAATGATATCAAGTCGAACCACGATTTTTGCTTATCTGGATTAATTATTTAGTGACATAATTAACACTTAAATATAAAGAATAAAAACAGTATGTTGACATAAATCTTAAATCTTATTCCTTTTTACTCTTACGCTCAAAAGTAGGACATAAAATAAAAGAGGTCATTAGTAACCAATGGTATATAAACAATCGTCTTGTAAACACTTTGTCTAGGTGATTGATTATGATACGTTGTTGATCCCGTTTAACCTCTCTGTTACAATGTTGCCATCCATTCTGTTGAGGTGTATATGCGTTGTGGTTAACCAACTGACCCCCTTTATCGGAAATATAGGTTTGAAGGGCCACAAACTCACATCCATTATCAGAATAAAGATTCTTACCGGTGAAACCAAGCTACTTTTGAATGAGTTGATGAAACATTGTGACAACATGAGACTTGTGCAACAGAGGATAAAGCCAACAATACTTGGAGTAATGATCAACAAGTGGCAAATAGTAACAACTACAATCTACTGAGGGAGCCATGGAGAGACCCCAAACACATAAATATAATGTAAATGATGGACATAATGTAAAGAACTCGTAATGAACAACAACATAGTGCTTCTATTGGAAAAATAAAAACGACAAATTGTAGCATCTTTAGAATTCAAAGTACAATGGAGGGATGACCTAAGCGACATTATCCGTTGTCTGTATTGCTCCGAACACCTATGAGTGTCGTAGAAGGATGTCAGATTGGAGAGGGAAAAATGGAAAATTGAGATGGTAAACTCTATTAGTGCATGCTCCTCGCAAACAGCCTCGTCCCACGTAACCCAATCCTTAACAGGAAAAAATGAGAAGGATAAAGCAGGAGCAATACCAACCTGGCAATCGAAATGACTGAAATAAGTATAGCCAATAAGAAAACAAAATTAGTAAAATTGAACCTTCGACAATGATTACTTCATTAGTCCCTTCATACTCAGAATGAACAGAAAAATTCTACAAATCATGGTAAGATTATGAGTTGCCTAAGATTCAACAAGCCATGCGTTTCTATCTTGCCGCAGAGGATGTAGAGACATGGCCATTGGCCATATTAGCAAGGGGTTGCTAAAGTTGACGCCATGTGCGTGCACCATGACTAAAAAATACCGTGCATCTGACAAGTAATGTTGGGACAATTGTTGGAGTTGGTGAAACCTTGGCAATTGTTGAAATGGTAATTTTAAGAATCAATATAATGTCCACCTCGACCATTTGAGCGACTAAAATGATTGCCGGAGTTGGATTGGCCACCACCAATATGCTGAGATTGCAACGGATTGGAGTGAGCACCAGTAGCATTGGTTGTGGCAACAAATGACACATTTTGGGATGCAAGGCGCTTAGCATACGTTTTATGAGCAACGAGTTTGCCATGCAACGTCGTAAATAAGAGAGTTACCATGAGCATTAATCTGGGCAGCAATATCATGATATGAGGCACCAATTCTGTTAAGGAGAAAAATAGTGACATCATCGTTGTAAAGAAGATGACCAATAATGGACAATTCATCTTAATATGTTGAATAAATTTGTAAGACTGGTTTGGAGCCAGTCTTCATGGTGGAAAGTGACTCCTTCGATTGCATAACCCGAGAACGAGATTTGTTGGCATAAATCCCTTGAAGGTTTGCCAAGCCTCGATGGAGGTTTTGGTCATAGAGATTAAATGCATAATGTTCGGGGATATAGATTCAAGCAACGCGAAAAAGAGCAGGGCATTTGGTCGAGTTCAATGAATGAACATCACAACGGATTATGGGGAATTGCCATGGGGAAGACATAGAAGCGAGCCATCCAAAAAGTCGAGAAGGCCATAGTCATAAAATAAATGGTGAACTTGGGCATTTTACGAAGTGTAGTTGTTGGAATTAAACTGCAGATGAAGATGAGTATGCGCACTAACGGGCACAAGATGGTCGCTAATCGGACCAAAAGATGGAACCAAACATAGGGTTGTGCATCTACAAGGGAGGTAGGGTATTGGTCGCTGTTGTGGTAGTCGTGGGGGTTGAGCCGCCAACGGTTATAAGGGTTTGAAGAATCTGGTGAAGACATAAATATCATATTCTCTATAGAGAGACTTCTTGCTGATACCATATAAGATTTGTGAAACTCATAATTTTATTGATCAATGAATGGTAGCTATACAAATTACAACATCATATAATAGATACATGAAGTGAAGGAAAGACGTGTAAATAATTAAAAGGAAATATTCTGAAAAATATACACTAAGGACTTTGTCTAGTACTTCAATCAAGGTTCACAACTCTATGCAACCATAAAGGGTATTAATTACCTGAACTACCTCTTAACACGATTTATCTATGTATGCGCGTCAAAAAAGTTCCCCTATCCTCGTCATAAGGACACCAATATAAATTAACTATATGAACATATCATTCTACTTGCCATGGCCCATGAGGGTATCTACGACTTTGTGAGCTGACTGTTGTAGACATCTTTCTCGTATGCACAAAATAAATCTTTAATGGCTCAATAAAGATAAGTCTTCTCAACCTCTCCAATCTTGTTTAACTGCTCTACCACCTCCTTGGTCACACTAAACAATAATGCATCCCACCTACAGCTCCACCTCAGTCAAGTCCGAAGGAAAAGGTGCATGTGACGCACCTTAGCAGTGAGAAGATGAATAAGGACGTGGTGGGAGCTAAGGAGCAAGTTTGGAATAATGCGGCCACTAGAGGTAAAGGGGGTGATAGAGGCAGAGGGAGAGGAAACCTTCGTGGCGCTAGTTATGCTACGGCTGCCACACGAGTTTCCTCAAACCCTTTTGAGGCACTTGTTGAGGCCTCTGATATGGAGCCGCCGGTGGCACTTAAGGCCGATGTGTTTAGGGCTCAGAGAGAGACGTTTTTTTTTGTCTGATTCCCCTCATACTCCAGTGGAGGACGTTGTGGCTAGTGTTCCTGAGAGATTTGTCTCTAGATGTTGACACTGAGATTTTACCAGCTAACCCTACCGGGGTTTCATCTGAGAAGACTAGGGCAAATGTCTTCGACGATGTTGAAGTGGACAAGGGCCATGCATCTAACGTTGCAGCTATTACTCCAACGTCTCGTGTCAGGTCAAACATCTGGAACAAGGGTTTGGCAAAACAGATCTCATTTTTTGAAGAACAATCCGCTAGTGCTACTAGTTCTGATTCGGCATACATTGAGGGGCCACACGCTATTAATCTTGGGAAAGCTTCGGGTCCTCTGATTAAACATGCAAAGTCAACCAAGAGAAAGCAACAAGAAAGATCTGCTATTATGGAACAGTCGCGTCTGGCAGCCGTCGAACTTCAAAACTCGATGAACTTTGGCGTCCAAAACTTGTTTCCTGAAGAGGAACCTGATCTTAGCCATATTACCAGGAGGAAGGTAAAGGCAGAAAAGAAGACTGTTAAGTTCGAGCCACCCATAGCACCTCGAGACA
Source organism: Linaria vulgaris (assembly GCA_948329865.1). NCBI lineage: Eukaryota > Viridiplantae > Streptophyta > Magnoliopsida > Lamiales > Plantaginaceae > Linaria > Linaria vulgaris. The sequence goes on along the minus strand of OX415254.1, from coordinate 60,373,862 downwards.
GTGCCGAGGTGCCTGATACGGACGACTTATCATGATTCCTTTGTTAGTTTGGAACATCCGGGGGGTTGGTAATAAGAAAGCTCGTAAGCATGTCTCTGACATTAAGTAGCGGCACGAGATCAAGGTTATTGTTCTTATTGAGACAAAGGTTAAACTAGATGTGGTGTTTTACACCAAACGGTTTGGCCTTTCCCGTGTTTATGATAATGTGTAAAATAAGATATGGTTACTAGTAGCTGATGAGATTGAGGTTGAAGTCCTTGTTAATGACCATTGGTTTCTTCATGTTCGCATTAAGACTCCGGAGCATGATAGATCCATCTTCTGCACCTTTGTCTATGGTGCGAATATTAAGATTCCGAGACGCGAGCTCTGAGCGGGTCCAAAGGAAAATGCCGTCAGGTTATAGCCGTGGTTGGTAGCTGGGGACTTTAACATTGTTATGCACTCTGAAGAGAAGGCAGGGGGAATCCTATCTTTTTTACTGAGGCAGTTGAGTTCCGAGATTGTGCCTTTGAGTGTGGCCTCACTGATGCTGGTTTTGAGGGTAACCAATATGCTTTGGCCGGCCAAGGCATAAGAACTCGATTAAATAGAGCCCTAATCAATCTCCATTGGGCCTCTTATTTTGAGTTGACTCACGTGACACATATGGTTAGGAGACAGTCGAATTACAACCCTCTTCTTATCACTTTTGTGATTAAAGTCGAGTGTCGTCCCGGCTCTTTCCGATTCCAAAATATGTGGACTCAGCATGCGACCTTCGTAGACGTTGTCCGTCAAATTTGGCAGGTCTCAACTATCCACCACGGCCTTGCATGACTCTCTGACAAGTTGTTTTGGTGTAAACAGAGATTGAGGTGGTGGAATAATCATGTCTTTGGGGATATTTTTGGTAGGATCACAGAGAAGGAAACAACCTTGCGACATGCTGGGATTCTTTTTGATTCTGATCCAACTCCTCAGAACCGTATTGAATTTGATCGGTGTAATGCCGAACATTCCCTTGTTTTGAACATGGAGGAGGAATTTTGGCATCAGAAGGCCAATGTTAAGTGGATTGTTGAGGGAGAGCGGAATACCAGGAGTTTCTAGGCTATCGTAAAAAAGGAAAGAGTCCATTCTCGCATCTTTAGTATACATGATGGAGCTAACCTTATTTCAGATGAGGATGGCATTCGAGCATCGACAGAGTCATTCTTCAAGGGACTACTTGCGAGTGGAAAAGGGATTGAGGCTTGCCACAACCTCAATTACATTTCGCATAGTATCTCCAGTGAAGATAATGATGCCCTTTGCAAGATGCTTACTATTGATGAAGTGAAGTCAGCTGTCTTTGGCATGGATCCGGATAGCGTCGCTGACCCTGATGGGTTTAATGCGATTTTTTTTCAGCACTCTTGGGAGATTGTGGCCATTTTTTAGGGGAGTATTGGATTTCTTTGGGGGAGGCACCTTCACGCCTTCTTATAAAGCCAACAATATTGCTCTCTTGCCTAAAAAGCAGAATGACGATTAGTGGAAGGATTTCCGTCCTATCAGCCTTTGTAACACTTGTTACAAGATCACTAGTAATCCTTAACGATCGCGTTTCTGTTTTTCTCCCAAAGTTGCTTTCCCCACGCTCAAAGTAGTTTTGTAAATGGACGCCTCATTAGTGACAACATTTTGCTTGTACAAGAACTGGTTACTTATATAAGTTACATGCGCAAAGCAATTAATACTGTTGTCAAGCTTGATATGGAAAAGGCGTATGACCGGATCGAGTGGTCATTTATTTATCAAATTTTGAAGAAATTTGGTTTCTCTGAGAGATGGATTGATATGGCTTCCGTTGCATCGAGTATTGCAATTTCTCGGTTTTGGTTAATGGATCACCGATTGGGTATTTTTAGTCTACCCATGACCTTCGCTAGGGTGATCCCATTTCTCCAGCCTTATTCATTATTGCAACGGAGTTATTATCCAGGGATTTGCATAATCTGGATATGTGTTATAGAGTTGCTAAGTCGATTTCTCCCTCTCATTTAGCTTATGCGGATGACTGCATTATTTTCCTCAATGGTAGATCTAGGAATATTCGCTTAGTTAAGCAATTCTTGGATCTATACGAAATGGTTTCGGGTCAACGAGTGAGTGCTGCAAAAAGCTATTTCATTTTGGGGAAAGCAGGTACTCAGGAGGATATTGAGGAGATAGCGACTATTACTAGCTATTCTGTCGCCGAGTTTCAAATGACTTATCTAGGTGCCCCCTTGTACCGAGGTAAGAAGCTATCCTCTTATTTGAGGATTGGCTTCTTAAGATTCGAGACTTGATTGGGGGCTGGGAGCTTAGATACCTCTCTGTGGGAGGTAGATTGACATTGATCAGGAGCATTCTCGGCTCTATCCCTGTATATCTTTGTTAGGTTCTGGATCCAACTCAGAAGATTGTTAAAAAGATTGAGTCCCTCTTTGGTAGGTTCTTCTGGGGAACCACTGATGAGCAGAGGAGGATCCACTGGACCAGATGGGCGAATATTTGCCAACCAGTTGCTGAGGGGGTCTTGGCATTTGATCCATACGCGACTCAGTTAAGGCTTTCTCTATCAAGTTGTGGTGGAGAATGTGTAGTCGTGAGTCCCTTTCGGCTCGTTTCACATACAACAAGTATTCTCGTAACCACAATCTGACTACAATTAGAGGTTGGGAATCTCCAATCTGGAAACGCATTGCTACACTTGGTATAGAGACTCAATGTCAGATTTTTTTGTCCATTAGGAGAGACGATGTCAGCTTTTGGTATGACCATTGGTTTGGGGATGAGGCCCTCTATCTTTCCAACCTAACTATCCATTGGGGTTGGAACAAGTTTTGAATTTCTACCTGGATGGTTCCTGGGACTTGACTAGGCTTTCTATGGTTCTTCCGATGGATGTTGTTAATTGGATTTATGCTATTCACTTCTGCATCACTTATCCGGATATTATCACATGGAAATTGGAATCTATTGGGATTTTCTCCACTAAATTCGCATGGAATTGGTGTCGGTCTAGCAGCCAGCCGAGGGGTATTCTTGCCTTTATTTGGCATAAGACCATTTCTCCGTCTATTTCTATATTTTGGTGGAGACTTATTCATGATTGGCTCCCTTATGATACCTGGATGACCAGGAGGGTCATACAGTACGAGATTTTTTCCCGATGCCAATGTTGTCAGGATGGGTTTATTAGGATTGATACGGCGCATCACTTATTTTGGGCTGGTACCACCACCCAAAAGGTGTGGCGTTATTTTCTGGGGCTTTCTTTCTCTTCGGGTCCCTGATTATATTCGTTGGTCGTCTATGATTGGTTATTGGTTTGATTCTCGGGGTATCACAGGGAGAGGGCACATTAAAGTCTTGATTCCTGTGCTTATTTGTTGGTTTATCTAGAGAGCCAGGAATGATTCGGTGCATTATGGTATCCCTATGGACGCTGGCAGGATTATTATGCATGTGCATAGGTAGGACTTATTTTCTCTTTCTATTACCGGGATATTCAGTCTTGGAGCGGGGACATGGTTATTGCTTCTCATTTTGGGATTTGCTTATCTGTGCCGAAGGAAGAGCGGGTCCGTGTTGTTTTTTGGAAATTGCCTAATGAATTTCTATAAGTTAAACACGGATGGCTGTTCCAGAGGCAATTCAGGCCCATCGGGGGCAGAAGGGGTCATTCGAGATTGGAATGGTGATATTGTTCGTGCCTTCCATCTGATGTTGCTAGAGGGGACTAATATTGATGCTGAGAACTCGGGTCTTGTTTTTTGTCTTCAAGTATGCTAGGAGAATGGTTATCACAACCTTGTGGTTGAGGTGGACACCACTTTCCTGGTTCAGTATATGAAAAACAAAGACCCGGGGCACTAGACGAGAGTTGGTCTTATTCGACGGGCGAGACGCCTTATTCTTGATATGAAGGCTGAGGTCGTGCACGTTTTATGAGAGGGAAACACTATTGCTGATGTTCTTGCAAACGAAGCTTGTGACAATAGAATCCAAAGTATTATTGCTCCGGAGGATATTAGTCATAAGGTTCGTTTGCGAGTTGCTATGGATCGATGGGGCTAGCCCAACTTTCGATTCCCAAATGATAGCTTTTTTGATGGGATCTCGGTTTGGGTTGGTGTTTTGTAGGTACCGTTAGTTTTATTTTGTTGCCTCTCTACTGTGGTACCTCATGTCAGATTTAACTTGTTGCTGTTTTATTCATTATCTTTTTCATTGCTGCTTCAGATTGCCTTTTGGGAGACCGAATGGTCATCCTTTGCCTAGGAGCAGCTTTTCATATGGTTGATTTTTATTCTTCACCATACACGCTTTGTTTGTGAGTTCTTTAAGCCCTACACGCATTACTCGAGATTTTCCATCTATACAGTTGGGTTGCTTGACACACTAGCACATACATATTATCTACCAGTTGGGACTTGCTTTCTGTCTCGAGTTTGCCATAATTTTCTACACACATGTTACATTTGGACATGCCATTATGTGGTATGGATCATATATGCAGGAGACTTGCAAACTTTTTGGTGAATATTATGTATTACGGGGCCGATCGTGGGGCTTGGGTGGGGATACATCAGGGGCAGATATTTTTTATTTGCCATAGTAGTATTTTTTTTACTGAGTTTCTCCTCCATTTTTTGGTCTTATAGGTTGTGGCTTTTCTGGTGACTATTTTCTGTTCTTAGTCGTTCACGTTTTGGTTTTTCTTGTGTTCAGCTTTACACGCATTTATCGAGCATGTTCGTATACTTCTATATGTTGTTGCACACACATGCACTTTATATCTCTGCAGTTGCTCATTCGGACTTATTCGCTCGATTGTGCATATCATCTGCTTTGCACACACTCATATTGGGCTACTGCGTATTTGTGATGGAGATTTTGGCGTGGTTATGTTTTTTGCAGGACGTGTTCTGGTGCCTTGGTCTGTTGGATTCTTTGGTCGATATTTTGCACTACGGGGCAGGTTATGGGGCTTGGGTTTGGAATATACATGAGCAGATATTTTTTATTTGCCATAATAGTATTTCTTTGCTAAGTTTCTCCCCCTTTCTTGGTCTTGTAGGTTGTGGTTTTCCTGGCGACTATTTTTGGATGTTAATCGCTCACGTCTTGCTTATACTTTTATTCAACTGTACACGCACATATTGAGCAAGATCTCAGTTTCCTATATATTGTGGCACACACATGCACGCTATACCTCTGCAGTTACTCTTTCGATCTCATTCGCTCGGTTGTCCACTTTCTTTGGTTTGCACACACTATTTTTGGGCTACTGCGCTTTAGTGCTGGTGACATTATTGTATTTGTGCTTCCTGTTGGACATACTGTGTTGCTTTGCTGTTTTGTTCACATTGCGACACGTTAACAACATTACCTTCAGGGGCCTTTATACTGGTGAACTGACTCTATTACCACTGTGGATTTTACGATATGTTTATCATTGGATTCAACTTCACTATGCTTATATCTTTATTACTCCAGTTTCATATCAGTATTACTGCATATTGTAATTTTTCATGTTTTATTTGATTATTTTGTGTGTAATCGCTACTTTTTTATTTGGCCTACTGTTTTTAGGCATTTTTCGAGTTTGTATTTCATTACTATTTTCGGGGCACCTACTTTTTGGGCGTGCTCGTGTTTGTATTTGGGAGATGGACTTATGTCTGTCGATGCTACTGTTGACTGGGACGACACCACGTGCTCATTTGTTATTCACGAGATTAGTTTTTGGCCTTCTTTATCGACCATAATCTAAATTTGCAGAGATGGGACTGCTACCTCAGCTACGTTAGACACTTGGAGGTTTTACACGAGATTGATGCGCGACCGTCCATCAGGGTCGTATATCATATTTATCACATCCGAGATTACTACTTCATGTTAGTATGGTCTCCGGCTTGTATTCCGCTTTGTTTGTATTTTCATTATGCCGCTGCAATTTTCTTTGCACTTTTTTTCTTTATCAGCCACGAGAGGGTGTAACAGATTTTCGAAGTGTGTGCGTTTGGTACTGCGCCCCACTTTATGACATATAAAGCACCATATTTTTCTTTTATGTATGTCTTATTCATGCTCTACCACCATAAATGACTTCCTCTTGGATTTACAATATAGACATTTATGGCTCATGCAACCACCATACTTTTGTATAAGTAGGGCGTTATCCTTTTAATAAAAGTCTCACATTTTTTTCACTCGCTTGACTTATACTGTATTTTTGATCCTATAAGTATTTCGAGAAGCTTTTTTGTGCTAAACTTGTAGCCAAAACCTTTACGTTTCACACATTTATGGCTCATGCAACCACCATAATTTTGTATAAGTAGGGCGTTATCCTTTCAATAAAAGTCTAACATTTTTTTCACTCGCTTGACTTAGACTATATTTTTGATCCTATAAGTATTTCGAGAAGCTTTTTTATGCTAAACTTGTAGCCAAAACCTTTTCCTTTCAGGCTTAACCTTCTATATTTCCTCTTTATCCATCAATAATAATAAATGAGCCAATATGTTTGTAATGGGATGATTTTTCTATCTATAATAGTATTCCAGCTTGTCGTGTTAGAAAAAATTACGACACAGGTAAACACTCATATACTAAAGGTAAAAATCGTTTCAAACCTGTTGCACTAATGACTAAGAAAAAATTTAGTTCTATATTGAAGCCTAAATCAGTAAAAATGTCAAAGTAAAGGAATGTTAAGCCATACAGCATATACGTAACGCGAAGAATAACAATAGGCAAAATCCCATTTGTATAAAAAAAAAAAAACTCATGAAATAAAAACAAACTCATTATATTCAAGAAAACAACAAGGGGACGTACTTATTTTCTTGTTGAAATTGTTTTCGGGTCTTTGGCGTTTCTTTTAATTTTTAAATTAACTATACACACTCATGAAAAGAATTAGAAAGAATACACACAATTAACAAAAGCAGGAAGTTACAGTGGCAGCTTTAGCTTTTTGTTGTTTTATAAATACCGCCAGAGTAATCTCAGGTTTCTGTGCGTGTTGCCATTGGCTGCTTGCTTGCTTGCTTTTTCCCTTTTCTCATTTGTAATTGTAATTACAACTGTACTGTCAATCTGTCATCGCCCCCAATGGCTTCTTCTCTTTTTTTTCTTGGTACACTTCTGCTTTTCTCTCTGTCTCAACCACTTCTCTGCAATGCCAAACACGCTCGCGTTGCCTCTCAAAATTACAGAGATGCCCTCACAAAATCCATCCTGTTCTTTGAGGGCCAAAGATCCGGCAAACTCCCTCCTAACCAGAGAGTCACCTGGAGAAAAGACTCTGGTCTTACCGATGGCTCCGCCTTGCACGTACGTCTAATTCTCCCTACCTCGTACATTTGTTTCTTAAATAAATATCTCTTGTAAAAATACTATGTGGGGTTCGGCATAAAGATTGTATTTTTATGACTACTTGGTTTGAATCATGAAAACTTAAAGTGGGATTTGCTTCTTTTGGACTTAAAAGGTTAGATTTGAGGCGGGTTTTTCTTTTAATTTTGTGGGTGTGTTGAAATGGCAATGCAGGTTGATTTAGTGGGAGGATACTATGATGCAGGGGACAATGTCAAGTTTGGATTCCCAATGGCATTCACAACCACAATGCTGTCATGGAGTGTAATTGAGTTTGGTGGTCTTATGAAGGGTGAACTACAGAATGCCAAACAAGCCATTAGATGGGCCACTGATTATCTCCTCAAGGCCACTGCTCATCCAGACACCATTTATGTTCAGGTTTCTGTTTTATTGACCTCATATTAAGAGTAAAAAAGAGTAATTATAAATAGATAAGGAGATCTAAAACATGGGATTTTAATGAATAATGTTGTTATAGGTTGGAGATGCAGGGAAAGATCATGCTTGCTGGGAAAGGCCTGAGGATATGGACACTGCTAGGAGTGTGTTTAAGATTGACAAGAATGCCCCTGGCACTGAAGTGGCTGCTGAAACTGCTGCAGCTCTTGCTGCTGCCTCTCTGGTCTTTAAAAAGAGTGATCCCACCTACTCCAAGCTTCTAGCCAGAAGGGCAGTCAGGGTATTTTGCATACTCACATCTTAAATCTTCATGTATGTTCTGTTATGTTATATATGAAATTGAAGATATGTTGTGTTGTTATTTTATTTGCAGGTGTTTGAGTTTGCTGATAAGCACAGAGCTCCATACACTGTTGGGCTGAAACGATATGTGTGCCCATATTACTGTGATTTCTCTGGGTACCAGGTATAATAATTAGTTCTTGAGGTTTACCATGTTCTTGTCTAAGTTGTGAGCTTATAAGTGGATTAACTTTTGTTTTTTGGTTATTGTTAATTAATTGAAGGATGAATTGTTGTGGGGTGCTGCTTGGTTGCACAAAGCTACCAGGAATCCAAATTATCTGAGCTACATTCAAACTAATGGACTGACCTTTGGAGCTGATGAGGCTGATTTCACATTTGGATGGGATAACAAGCATGTTGGAGCAAGAATTCTTCTTTCCAAGGTTAACTCTAAAATTTTGTATCATTTAGCTATTTCATCAATTATTTGAATCTCAGGTAATCATTTTACAAGTTTCTGCCACTTTTATAACATTTGTATTGTTGTGATTTTCAGGCATTTCTTGTCCAAAATGTTCAGTCTCTCCATGATTACAAAAGTCAGGCAGATAACTACATTTGTTCTCTGATTCCAGGGACCCCATACACTACAGCTCGGTACACCCCAGGTTTGTTTTTTCAAATCCCCTACCCCACCACACACACACCTGAAGCAAAAAGAGAAAAACAAAAAAAAGGAGGAAAAAAAGAACCCTCTTAAATCTTAATAATAAAGAAACAAAAAAAAAATTCTTAAATCTTGAATGGAAGTTCCAATCAAGATTTATTATGTAACTATTAACTTCTCATGGAATTTGTTTATTTCAGGTGGACTTTTGTTCAAAATGAATGACAGTAATATGCAGTATGTAACATCAACCTCTTTCCTTCTTGTGAGCTATGCCAAATACTTGACCACTGCCCACAAGGTTGTCAATTGTGGTGGAGTTACTACTATCACACCAAAGAAGCTCAGAGCATTTGCCAAAAACCAGGTACATTCAAACATTCCTCCATCTATTACATCTAACGACATTTTAATTAATGTTTAAAAGCTTCGTTTTTGATTATTAATAATGTGGATTTTATGTCAGGTGGACTACTTACTAGGGGACAATCCCTTGAAAATGTCCTTCATGGTGGGATATGGTCCAAGGTACCCCCAAAGAATCCACCACAGGGGATCCTCTCTTCCTTCCAAAGGCACACATCCAGCAAAGATCCAGTGCAAGGCCGGTTACAGCGTCATGAGTTCCCAATCACCCAACCCCAACATCTTGGTCGGAGCTGTGGTGGGCGGTCCTGATCAACACGATCGATTTCCAGATCAGCGATCAGATTTCGAGCAATCTGAACCAGCCACTTACATCAATGCACCCCTTGTTGGAGCATTGACATACCTTGCACACTCTTTTGGCCAACTTTGAGGAAAATGCATCATTCTTAAAATTTACCATGGGGCTTGGCTTGTCTTTATTTTTCAAAGGGTCAAACATATTATTAGAGTTTGACTCCCTCTTTATCATGTTTTTTCGGTACTAGTTACTAATTACTAAATATAGTGTGCTGTAATGATAACCTTGGGGTAGGGGGTATTGCGATCTCTGCTAAGGGATTCTTCAACCAAGTGTATACTTCTATTTAAAAAGTTTCTACTTAAAAAGTTTAATATAATCAATTTGGAAGAGAATCTGTGCCATTGCCATTTTGTATGACACCTTCCAATTGTAGCATTTAATTTATTAAAGGGATAAAACCTCAGTGGAGGTGTTTGTAATTACACCAAATCTCAGATAAGGTATCTGTAATTATCCCTTTTTAGAATAAAACAATGTTACCCAATGTACACGGATACACGCACACACTATCATATTTACTGGGGGCACACACACACGTACTTACAGTGTGACAAAACACACATCGCGCACAAACCTTATGGAGCATCAGTAACATATATATATTTTAATGTAGAATAGCATATATGATATATGTATCATTCTATTAGTAAGCCAACCCCAGGACTCCGTACATATTCACTTAAAAATTAAACTATTGAACAAAGAAATTTTCGGAACATTACCTGCTACAGCAGCCGTGGAAACGGAGACGACAGAGTTTGGTTTTGATAGTAAATTCTGATGAGAGAAAACCCTAAACCGTTATTATGAATATAAATTATAATATCAGCCATTAAATTAATACAGGCATATGCCTAATACACCGCACTTAAGCTAAAAAGAAGAGACAAAATATCACTGTTAAGCCTTAAAAAATAAGTATTAGTAATTTCATGGAAGCACGGTCAGTTAATTGGGCTTTTAAAATTTCAAGTATTTAGAAGTGTTTGCAAATGCTGTTAAAAGGAGCTTATGGGCTTTTTCCTATAGAGAAACATAAATTACTGTTTGAAAATTGGGCTTTTGATTCTTCTTATCTTAAAATAAGTCGAAAAAAGCACAAGTCTAAAAGCTGAAGTTAAAAAGCTGGGTAAATAGAGTTTCTATAAGGAGTTTTTAATTATTAATACTTTTTAAATGTTTCTCTCTCCTAATCCCCTCCAAATATCCATTTATACCCCAGAATTAGGAAACAAAATATTCTCTAATCTTTGAAAATAATGAGAATAATAAATATTAAACAATACTTTTTAATAATAAAAAATTTATAAATAAGCCAGCTTGAAACAATTTATTTAACCACAATATATAAATATAAAAAAAAATCAACATCTCTAAATAACATGGATTTTTTTAGAATATGGAATACTCGAGTGTATTTTGATGTAATAATCATAAATATTGATTAGTTTATAGCAAACAGTTTATTGTTATATTTTAAAAATATTTTTTAGAATGTATACTCGTCTAAATTAGGTACATGTTAATTATTTGTATGCTTGAAAAATAAGGGTATTTAAGTCTTATTGCATTATAAATCTGCTTCGCATTTATTATTGCAAACACTTCAAAATCAATTTAAACTGCTTTAAGCAGCTTTTTAGAGAAGGTTTGCAAGCACACATTGCTTTAAGTCAAAAGAAGCTTTAAATAACTTTAAGCCAAAGCTTGGAAGAAGGAGCTTGTATAAGCTTTTACAAACACCCCTTCAAATTAAGTCTTAGTTAGCCGATAGTTCATTAATTAAATAATTTTAAACCCTAATGACTAATGACTCAATTAATTATAAAATTACGCTAGTTGTTATTCAGAAACTTTACTGTTAGATAATAATATTTTATTTACACGTGATGAACTTGCACATCGTCATCCCAACGACCCAATGACAAAAGGTCCATACGAGGCTCCCTCTAGCCCATCCAGTAATAAATGCGCCTGGAGCAAATTTGAACGTATAAATAGGCTACTTGATAAAACACCCATCTTATATTATGGAACAAGAAGAGAACATTAAAAGCCTTGGTTGTAGAGCATTAAAGGAAACCGGGTTGATCTATCCACACGAGTATAGCGTTAACGATTGATCACGCGCCTATCAAATTATGGCAGGTAGCTCCCTTATTGGGGACTCATGTCTATAAATAGAGATAAAAAGCTCTTTCGCAAGGGATAAACTAAGATCAATAATAAAAGTCTAGAGCTGAAACCACTTGTATACTCTCGATTCACACACACACACACACAAGGGCTTTAAGCTTACGAAGGCAATCTCTTTCCCTCATGAAGATAGTGTTATTTCTCTTATGACCACGAGAAGATGTTCGAATCCTATCTAATCCTTAATTAAGCATTTAGGGTAATTTCAGATTATCATTTTGAAGTCGTATGGGGAAATGCAACAAAATTCCCTGGATATGGTCAAAGAGAAATCCCGCCCCCAAATAAGCCAAAGATAACTACCAAGGTTAACCATTGGAAGAATCATAGGAACTTCCCTGCATACCTCGTTCCCTCCTGGATATAGGGGAACTGAGCCACATGAAAAGGCATAAATCCGAATATATCTGATCATGACTCCACCACATCCTAGTTATCTAAACCAAAAAGGAGACACCACTTGCCATGATTACCAAATCTCGCTGGGCACATCCACCTTAGAGATAGCAAGACATTCCATTGCGACTGAGAGGAAGTCCTACAATAAACATATACCCCCATAATGGGCACCCGGTTTCCAAAATAACCCAGCCATGCAGTCGGATAAGCTCACACCTCAACCGTAGGGCATCCGTAGAAGTACCTGATTGATACAGTAGGAGAGCTGAAATGACAAATGAAGGAGATCTGGATACGAAGGATCACCAAGGCCCACCCGCCTGCTCAAAAAGCTGAACGGATCCTCAAAAGCAAAAAGCAATCGAAAACACCCCTTGATAGCACCTCCCTCCTATATAATACAAAATATGCGAGAAAATCGATTTGTAATATGGCCCAGACCATTACAAACTGCTAACTCCAAAAAAGCAAGAAAGTCATGAAAAAACTTCGACATCCATGGGCAATGAGGACACCACACGAACAAGTGTCACCCCTCATAGTAAAATTAGTCTGACTACTAGGGTTAGGCCACCTTGTGGAGTACTAGGCCTTTAACAAAAGCTTAGGAAATCAGCGCAAAGAATACAGACGAGGAAGAAGAAGGTCCACCTGAATATGAACCAACATGAGCCTCCGAGACCCATGAGAGTTGAGGCAAGGGCGCGAAGCTCACGCCAATAGGGCAAGTTGAATGACTCGTCCACGCAATTGACGAGAGGTAACCGCCTCCTCCGCGACATCTGCTCCAGAAAGAAAGGGGGGCCAAACCTTACTTCCTCGGTCGACATCGAGCAACCATGATGGAGGCTAGGAGACTTAATTGGAACCACCCCATCATGCAAAGCACCCCTCGTGATCTAAGCAGCCGTGTACGATACCTTAATATCTAGGAACCTCATTGTTACATGAAGCACTGTAGACATCATACTCACGCATACTCTCCAAGCCATGGTGATAGGCCCAACCCAAGTAAGGACATTGGCGATGCCCCTCGTAAGTCTATCAGGGGACATGGTGGCAAAAGGCATGATTACCCTCCCTATGAAAATATGCAAAGAATCAAAGAGAAAAACAAAAATGATCCCATTTTATGTACTCGAAGGGTGAGCAATTCCTTATGATATAATATGCATATGACCCATATTGGAAAACTTTGAGGCTATCTCAAACACTATAAACTAAAAGATCAAGTTCCCAACCCTTACATAAATAGGAAAGGTCAAAGGCAACCATGTCCTCATGATGAGATCCCCAACAAAAGGCATCCTGGATGCTGCACATCCCCGAAAAGGAATTCTAGAATTTTAGGGGACATGGCAAGCGATGACTCGGATTAATGAACCCCGCCAACAACATAGCCGAAGAGGATGACCCGATAGATCCCGTTAGGGTTAATTAGGTCCTATTCATAATGCACATTTAAAAGACCATGTACATTGACATTTAAAATACACAACGTTAGATACATTGACAAAACCATGTACATTGACGCATGGCGACCAAAAACAGCCCTTATCTATAATTCATTCATTTGTTTTTTTAATTTGGAATACATGAAGTATTATCATAAAAAAGAATCATATTTAATAACACTTGAAAATACATGGTCTAATAAGGAACCATAGCCCTTGAAGGTGCCAGTCTTAATTCCCTAGCGATACGACAACCTAAAGAAAATGCCTCGTCGGAGGAGAAAGGAGAGAGCCTTCATGAATTTCCTCATTGCCATCCAAACGACCCTAGGTCAAAAGGTCCATATGAGGATCCTTCGTATAAGCCCATCCTTTAGTAAATGCGCCTCGAGTAGATTTGAACCCATAAATAGGCCACTTGACAAAACGCCAATACTATCTTATGGAACAAGTGGAGAACATTGAAAGCCTTGAACGCAAAGCATTAATGGAAAGCGGGTAGATCTACCCACCCGAAATAGCATTAAAGATTGATCACACGCCTATCAATTGTACTGCAGGTGGCTCCCTTATTGGAAACCTAGGTCTATAAATTGAGATAGACAACTTATTTGTTAGAGACAAGCTAAGATCAACAATACAAACACTCGTATTCATACATATATATAAAGACCCCACGAGGGCTTTAATCATACGAGGGCAATCTTCTCCCCTTGCAAAAGATAGTTAATTTCTCTTCAGACTACGGGAAGATGTTAGAATCCCCTCTAAATCCTTAATTAAGCCTTCAAAGTAATTTCAGATCATCAATACGCTTCCATAACAATTTTGATAATTCAACATAAATTAACATATTATTTCATATTACTAAGTACAGTAAAAAGTAAAATAAGAAAGAAAAAAAGCCTTTGTCTTTTCCAGCTTTCACTTTCCATCAATCGTCGTTGTTTCAAGGTGCAAACTCCACCGCCTGCCTCCCAATTCTAGTCCACCTTATACTAACGCCCCTTGTCACCACCTTTTCTTTGCACCACCACAACCGCCACTCTCAATATACAACGACCTTTGCGCTTCTCTAAAAAAACAGACTGCAGTTGTATTTAGGGATGACAAATCGACTTGTTTAGCCACAACAATAAAAGGCTACCAATCACCTATATTGCAAACCTACAGTTGGAGTGATGTATTGTGGAGGCGGAGGCGGAGGCGGAGGCGACATGAGTAGTTGAAGACGTCGATTTGATTCCCTTTCTTATTTCTTTGCAAGATTAATCAATTAAGATTTAATTAGAAAATAAGAAACAAAACTGTTTTCCTTTTATTTATTAAAGAACAGAATTTGATTTTCAATTCCTTTTATCTTTGTGTTTTAATTAGTTATGATTTGATCATAAAATAAATAACAAAACAAGTTTTGGAATGTTATTTTAGTCTTTTAGCTCAAAAGATGAAACTGAAAAGGTTTTAAAGAAATTGTACCTATTTTTTAATTTACAATTAAGTTAGCAGATTTAAAAGAGATTTAAAATTAAAAATAAAAGTAAACCTGTAAATAAGTGTAAACATGGTAATAAGTGGGTTATACCCAACTTGACGAGTAACTTTAGCCACCTAAGAGGTTTTTTTTTTACACATCTGGTAGCAATAGAGCACATAGGCCTGATCGGGTCGAAAAATGGCATTTTTAGCGATTTTCTCAAAAGTAATATGGGTTCATTTTTCGTTCCAAAAAGTTACAAGACAAAGCTCAAAAATCTCAAAGTTAATGGGCATATTTAGCAATTCTATCTTCCAATTTAGGTATTGAAATCTCAATTTTGGCCAAAAGGGCCAATAATTTGTAATACTTTTGACCAACACCTTGATTTGTTCACGGTATTTCTCCGTGAGATGAATGACGACTTTGATCAAAATAGTGAATCTGATTTCATATTCACAATAAGATACATACATGATTGAGGGGAAAAGCCTCTCTCACAGGCCACAACTGATATTGATGCACACATGCTTTCTTCTAGCATTTTCTCCTATTTTTCTAGTAGACCCTCCGTGGTACAAGTTAACTCCTCCTTCCCCCTATTTTTCTAACAACCATTTCATTTTCTTTCTCTTTCTTCTATTCTCTCTTCCTTTTCCCTCCTCCTCTCTTTCCCTTCCAATGGATGAACTCATCTCCCACACCACCTATCTTATCCACAACAACGATGATCCCCCCGAACAACCCCACAACCAGCCTCCACCCCCTCAAAACTCCATCAATATTGATGATACTGCCTCTCTAATGTGCCTCGTATTTAGAGAGGGGGTATTAGATTTGAAATGCCAATTCTGAGCCAAAAGAAACAAGAGGGAAAAATGGCTATGAACAAGAGTGACCGTAGGTTTCTTTATATTATGAAGAGCTATAAGGAGGTTGTATAAAAAGTATTCTCAGGGTCCAGGAAGCTCGAATCCCCTTTTATTGGAGTACAAAGTGTCCCTTTTATAGATGGAGCAATGGTGCTCGTTCTAGTTAGCTTTGTCAAATGAGGAGGTGCCAGATGGTTGTGGGTGTGGGCTCATTTTCTTACTTAGTGCATGTAGACACTTTTCATGGCTGCTTGAGACGAAGATTGTGTCAGGACGTACGTATCACTTTTTACAGATGGTCAGTCTGCCTCAAGCTATTTCGTCCTTATCATAAGTGTTAGCGTCCTCCTTATGGACAATATACGGGGATATGTTTTCTAAGCATTTGGTCGAGGGAGTAGAAAAAATGTATTATCAGGATTCCCTTAATTTTTCTCATATTAAAAGAATATGAAGGGAATTAAGAATGTTGTAGCTCTTTACGTCAGCCCATTGGGGAATGTTAAATTCAGCAGTTATGTCCCATCGAAGCGGTGTGACTCTTGGGATTCGATCCGTGTCCTCCGTGTTCTTTTTCTGGACCGGGTGTTAATGGGCAGGAATTTAATGGCACTGTTTGGCTATCTATAAAAGGTAGCCCGGACTCGAATCTTGAATTTGTCTTTATCATATCTACTTGCAAATCTGATTTTTCTTCCCCTTTCCTTCGAGCGATTTTTGGTGATCTTTTAGCGATTTCCTGATAAGTTTATTCCGCGATTTTTTTTCTTTTCGCCCCTTCTTTATTTTTGAGAAAAATGGTGTCTTTTATTTCTACTACTACTGTTTTCGCTCAGGGTGATTAGTCCAGTTCTGCCATTGTTCAACGGGTGCTGGGGTTATCTCTAGTTTGAGAGAGGCGAGTATTTTATCGACTGATGTGGTGGGATCATCTTATTCACTGGCCAGAGCAGAGAGGGTGCACATTGCCGCTGGGGTAGGCGTGGTGGTTCTTCGTTGAGGAAGAAAATGAAGGATTGATTGTGGGGGCATAAACATACTCTGATGAGCGAGATACCCACTATTGCCTTTGATAAGTATGTGTGCACAAGGCTGAGGGAGTTTGTTGTGGATTCTTCGGTGGTAGAGGTTCGAATTCTCCTTATGGCTGAGCGGGCCAGTAATCCACCACTGGTCATGTCACGATATACGCTGTGCAGGTAAAGACGGGTTTACGAGCACTAATGCTGCCCTTTCTTTTGCGATGTTTTTAAGCTTGCAGACTGTCTTCTAGTTAGGTGGCACCCAACGGGAACATTTGTTTAGCTTGCTTTATATTTTCTATCTATTGAGGAGTGTAGAGTGCTATGTGAAGCGATTTTTAGCGGTTCAATCCTTCACCTTTGATTCCTCATTTTTACTACCTCCCCCCTCGTAATGCCAATTTGAGTTTCTTGGATAATACTTCTTCGTCATTTGAGGATTGAAAGGCTCGATAGTTTTACGTTGGTCTTGCAAAGGCCCCGTAGAAGACCCCCTACCTCTGGCAAGAGAAGCCTATTGTGCAGGACGTGAAGCGGTTAGAGGCTCAGGTGGAGGAGATGAACGCCGAGGGTTTTTTCACCACCTTGTATAATGCTGCTAAGTTTTTGGAGGGTAAAACTCTCAATTTTTTCTATGAAAAGAGCGACTTTCCAATGGTGGGCACACCGTCATCCTCTAGTCCATTTTGGCGTCATTTGTAAGTGTTAGGAATGGTTTTTGACTCATATCATGTCTTTCCTTTGTCTTATATTTTAGCAGGGTTACTTCATGTTGTTACTTGTAATTGTGTTTAGGTGCTCCTATAGATATTGAACGGTTAAAGTAAGGAGGTGTTAGGATTTTGGAGCCTGAATGATGAAGACGTGAAACCAGGGAGTGGTGCTACCATGAGGCGCTACAGTGTTGATCGCGCGCCTGGCGCGCTATGGTGCATCACGCGCCCAGATCGCATGCCACAATTTTGGCCCAATTTTGGCCTATCTCGATTCTAATTTCCTAGCAACTATAAATATGTAATTGAGACATCTTTGTAGTGTACGGCTAAAATAGAGAGATTAAAAAAATAAGAGTGAATGCACTTGTGAGATTTGAGAGAACATTATGAGAGAGTTTTCTTCATCCATGATAGACAATTGTTGGGTCTTATTTTGTAATCAATCATCATCATAGTGAAAATCCTGCCTTGGATTGCCCCCAGAGGTAGAGATAGTCGAATTGAGTAAACAAATCGTGTCTTGTGTTCTTTCATTGTTTTATCGCTTTTCGTGCGGTGTGAATTTATCCGTTCATGGGTTTGTTGCTGTTTTTTTTCTTGTTATGGTTTTGTAATTTTTCGCCGCGCAACAAGAGGTCCTTTAGAGTTGGCGTACATCGAGGAGCCGAAGGAGGATGCTTCTGTCGAGGGTGGTAATGAGGCATTTTTTGCGGTCGAGGAGACTGCAGAGAATGCGGTAGAAAAGGTCGGTGGATTCGGAGCTGCTGAGAAGAGGATGAAGAAGAAGAAAAACATTAAGGGGAAGAGGACCTCAAACGAGGGGACTTCCTGGGGGAAGGAGGGGGGGGAGGTAAACCTGTGGAAGAGGTTGCTTATGTGGTTGGCAGAAGTTCTTCTAAAGGTAATGCCGAGGGGAAGAGACAAGAAAGAAGAGGAAGGAGGCTCATATCCTTTTTTTGGGGGTTGTGTTTTGGGAATGCCAATGCCAAGTTGTTTGGGCGATTTTATTCCCGATGAAGATATGTTAAATGCTTTTTCGAGTATCGGCCGAGAATTATTAGTCGTGCCTTTCCCTCAGTTTTTGACCTCTCCAACGGCTATTGAGGCAATTTAATCAAAGTTTCCTTCTATGGAGTAAGTTCAATCCGCTAGGAGGAAGGTGGTGGATGTTTGTAGCGTAGATTCTGGAGAGGAAACAAGAGGAGTTTTTCAACGATGATGGAGAAGAAGGGCGCGTGGGGGCTTCCTACGGTGCCGGGCGCGGGTGATGCTTTCCCTATCACAACCACTGCATTTATTCCATCTACCGGTCCTTCTCATGACGAGAGGACTTTGTTGGTTCCCATTGGGTTACTGGAGGGGAGTGATTACTTGCGTCCTTTGGTGCAGGGGGTTGAAAAGCTTTGTTTTCGTACGGATTTGGCTACCGAAGAGGTGAATATTTTCATTTCCTTAGTTTTTTTGTTTGTTGTAGATTTTTATCGAGGGTCATCTTGTTTATTCTCTGTTTGCATTGTCGTGTATTAGATATTGGTAATGAAGGAGGTTTGGGCACTGTATGGCCAGCCTGTTGGTCGAGTGAAGGTGCTCAATGCCCGTGTTCATGTATTTGAGGTAAAGGATGCTCTTTACGCTTCAAAGGGAGTAAGCTTGGAGTATTGAGATGAGCACATGCAGGCCTATGCAAGGGTGGATGAGCAAAGACTAGAAGGTGCCTAGGCTACTGAGGAGTGGAACAAGCAATGTGGAGAGTTATATGAAGTGGACAAGAAGGGTGGTGAGAAGAAAAAAACCCTTATTAGAATAGAAGAAAAAAACCCTTATTAGAATTTGAAAGCTGTTTTACTGTTGCAATTGTGAAAAGACGGTTAAACATAAAATAGTAAAAAACACAAAGGTTTTAACGTGGTTCGGTCCCAATGGTCCTAGTTCACGGGGTTTTCACCCAAAAGTTTGATTCAAACAATACCCTACTTAAGAATTACAATGTAGGTTTTATATCAACCCAAATCTTAGACTCCCTCTAATATTTGTAGTTGCAATACCTATCCCTCAACTATTTTCGGTGTACTCAATTGAGTCGAAGAACACATTAAGCTACTCCAGAGTTCCTCTGACTTAATGCTCTTCTCTAAAAGACTTTGACTCGGTACAGGACTAAAATCACAAACTATCTTTTTCAAAGTATCCTTCAATTGTGTCGAGTCTTCTCCTTATATAGGCATGACCAAAATCTTCAGCAGATCTTCTGTTGCAATCCGCAGAATATCTTATTTCCTTATGCGATAAGCACGTCGATACTTCTGTTGCAATCCGAGCATACATTCTTGCCTTATCCAATAGATTCTGCATGATCATAAAAGATAGCCAACGTACATGCCTACTAAATACGTCTTGATGCATAATAAGGAGATATATCTAATAACATGTAAGTTAATCTTTAATATAGAATAATATCTTATAATGATATGGAAATATTATTAGGATAATTACCATCTAAGATTTAACTTAACCTAATGATTTAAACAAAACAATATCAATTAAACCAAAGATGGGCCGATCGGATCAAAGCCCAATCCGAGTGAAAAAATGGCCCTAACAAGTTTAAAATCTACACTATGGCGGTCCGACGGTAGTACTTTCGTTCTTCCATCGAGAGTTAATCCTAACATGCAACACATATAACCAATCAAATAGACACATGAACGCTCAGAGAAATCTCAAGTAAACTAATAGACATATTCATAAATCAGAGCTACCTCCCTACTCCAAACATAGAGTAGTTTAGCTACTCATAGTCATAAGTTCTAATACAGATAAAGATTTTAAACAACATAAACAAAAAACAAAGTTTTTTTTTTTTTTTTTTTGCAGAACTAGAGAAATGTTGGCGCCTTTAATCTTCTGGAATTCTTTGCTTTGTCTTCACCCTCAGAACTACTAAGTCCCAGAATATAAGAATAAAATAAGTGAAGACATGGTTTCAATTGTGTTTCTCTCGAACCCTCTTCACATTTTTCTCACAGTTGTCTATTTCACAACTTTGGATGATTTCTTGTGTAGTAACCTGAAAGCAATTGAATATGGTTGTGAGCTGTTGGATATGGTTTTTTTTTTTTTTTTTTTTTTTTTGTGGTGGCTGATCTCTAGTTTGATGGTTTTTAAGTTCAGAACGTGTTGCTCTAAGGTTTAGTCTTAGCCCCCGCTTTTCCTCCATGTCGCGCACTTAGTCATGTAGCTATGACGTGCATCTTCCTGTTGTCATGCAGTTAGTGTAGCTCCAGTGGCGTGAGTCGTGCTGCCTTCTGCTTGTGTCGCATGGGTCGCACGACTACGTTTCATTTCGCTCGCCATCCTCTTATATTATGCCAGTTGTTGGGCTTCTCCTCGTGTGTTGTTCTAGGGTTGTATTCTCAAACCTCGTAGCGTCGTAGCGCTTGGTTGTGGCGTCATGTCATTCTTAATGCAATCTCTTCAAATAACGTCCATTTTGTGCTATTATCCCTCATTTTGTCTTGACTCGATTTAAAATTACATAATGACCAAACATAACACAAACCAATAAAAATTCAAGAAGAATTCATCAAAAGTATAAAAAAAATGTACTAAAATAACGTCTTATTAACGCTTATCACTCACCTCGAACCTCGAAGCTTTGGAAATACATATGGAATTCACCTTTACCTGAGAAGATTAAATTTTTCTGTTGGCGAGTGTTCAATGATATAGTTCCAACTCGAGAAAAGCTTAAATTTCATCCTTGATCTCCCAAACATCTTATGTTTATTTTGCAACTCGAAGAGGAGACCTTGGACCATCGTTTTTTGAGCTGTCCATTTGCATTAAAAATTCGGGCCAAGTCTAAATAGAACTTCAACATCTCGATTCTTGTAGTTTGTGAGAATTTATTTAATGGTGGAAAACTCTTATTTAATGGTTTATAATATTTAGCTTTGTCAAAGAAAAAAACCCAGGGCCATATCCAAAAATATTAAGAGGAGACATAAAATAATAAAATTAGATAATACTTCACAATAAAAAACACCCAAATAGTCAAAAGGTTCCTACCAATTGATGAATATAGTACACCGTGGTAGCTAGCTATTTGCTACTCTATTGGTGCTTAAATGAAAGAGACCATTATTTTTAACTCATGGAAATATATAGGAAGTTGAATAGAATACTATAGTCTATTTATCATGAAGTAGCCGTCAAATTAGGAAAGAAGGGAACGCCACTGGCCGGCAACCACTGATTGCCTTCGATGAAGTTCGCAACGGTAAACTGACTAGCCTCAGCCGAACTGTTAATGACCCGATAACCCGGCCACGTGACCCGAGCGCTGGCATTCGAACCGGGTCCACGGTTCATGTACTCTCCATAATAAAGCGTGTTCAAAGCAAACTCCCCGCTCCATTCCAACCACCCTTTCGGATCCACCACGCTCTCCATATTCGAGTACATGAACACCGTCCTCGAATACTCTTTCCAGGGTCTTCCCAAATACGTCCTGAACTGCGAAAGAACGGGGAGCAAGTCCGCGGCTGCCGCGACTTTGCAGTTGAGGATGGAGATGCCAGTGTTCTGATTCGGATCCTCTCTTCCTTGAGCAGTGAATATGTTGCGCTGGTTGTCGTTTGGTCGTCGGGCATAGAGATTGCTGTTTTGTAATACGACGGCTGCGTTCCCGAAAATGAAGTCGACTGTGCCGTAGACGTCGCATTCGCGGTAGAATTGGCGGAGGGAGTGTACGTAGAGTGTGTCTTGATACGCGACGAAGCTGCATCGGTAGAATACTGAGAAGTCGGCGCCGCTGCGAAGAGCCACGGCTTGGTGTTTGCTTGGTCCAGCGAAGTTCTCGAAGGTTATGCCTTTTGCGATGAAACGAGTTCCTAACACGGCTGCATGTTCATGACAATAAAAAGGAAATTAATTAGAGTTTGTGATCTTGAGAAATTAGTATATCAATTTTGAGTCCAACAGCGATATAGACTTCACATGCTACTTAGTTTTTTACTTTTTTAACAGATCGAAGTCGATTAAATTAATATGAACAAATGGTTTTCATAAAAGAAACATTCGAAACTGAAATTACAGAAACAACCTTATTACAATAGTAAAATAGTAAGAACATGCTACTTAGTCTTTGTTGGACTTACAAAGAAGGCTAGATCATCATAGGATACAAATATTTAATGCGTATATATTGATAATTTATTTCATGCATCTATATAATGTGCACCTATTAAGCAAACAGATTACATTTTAGAGAGAGATAATTGGAAATGGAAACTAACTTTAAAATTATATATTGTAAGAACCGAATGAGTTTAGGAAATATTTGCACAACATTGGATTGGAATCTCTTGGTTCACGGGGGTCATAAGAAGTGGGTTACTATTTGGGTCCACAAAACGTAAATCATGTTATTAAGAATTTCAGTGATATTGATAATATGATGAATTTAGCAGGAGCACTCAGTTTCATGGACAGCGAAGCACCTAAATTCAACATCCAAAAGGAGCACTTAAATTGAACATGCTAAGCTGTTCCACACAGGCATTATAAAAAAGGAAATTTGGGCCACCGCAGAGAATCCAGGAAATTGGACCACGTTAACGTACATGTGCTCGACTTGTGGTATCATGCATTTCGTTTTTATATTGGTATTGGGAAAAAAAGTAAACCCGTTATAAATCAATTTAGGAAGATCTTATTGAAATAAATCTAAAAACAAATTGCATCACGACAAACCTTTCACTTTCCAGGGCTTGTCTACGAAACACCAGTCGCTTTTAGGGTCCTACTTAATTCACCGACGCATGCGGAACTTTACAATATATTATTTTTGATCAAATTTGATAATTTTCTTGACATTGATTCTTCGTATTCGATAAATGAATTTTTAGATATATAAATCAAACGAGTATACTACTTCGACCTATAGGTGTAATCATATAATATTAAAGTAAACATGTGAAGCTGCTGACTATATATATGTCCATCGCACATCAAGTTATGCAGTGCTCAAAGTAATACACAAACTCATGAAAACAATATTTACTTTACATAGCATAACGTGACCGAATTAATTAATAGAACAGAATAGGAATGCAATAATTGGAAAACTTTAATGGAGCAACTTTTGTATGAATAGGTCAAACGGTGATCAAGGTCAAGAAGTTAACCAAGTCCCACAAGTTTAGTCTGCCAGAATTGAAAACTCAAGTGCTGTATATATGGAATTCTCTACAGGGTAATTTCGATAGAGATTTCGGTTATAAATTATTAGGAGCTAGCATAGAAGAAAAAAAATACATTTAGCCAATTATAATGTACATATTTATTGTGAAACACATCATACAAATGATGTCATGCTCAACGCGCTACATCCTTTTTATTTCAATTTGGTACACTTTGATCCGATATATATGTATTGTTAAATGTAAGTGAAAAAATTGTGAGAAAATTGAATGCTGCTACCTAACAAAAATCTGATAGGAAACCGAGCTAAGAGCAAAATCTAATGCAGAAAGAAAGAAAATCGGGTACCGACACATTGCAGGTGCACGATATATATACACATTATTATAACATGTTCTGCATTTAGATTCAATAAATGCATGCAAGCACGGTCCATACTCAAAAATCTATCTTCATCGAACTTGCACGCCGTTCAGTAAATAAAGAGATAAAGCAAACAGAACAAAAAATACTACAAAACAATATGGTGCTTAGTAATATATGCACATAAAATAAAACAAAGAAGATTAAAAACTAGTTGATTATTTTTCTTTTAACATTAAAATAAATTAAGAGAGAGAGAGAGAGAGAAGTAGAGAACTGACCAACAGTAGAAGATCGGAAAGTAGTCCATCCATCAACCACACTTCTATTCCCCTTAATCAGAGTTTTCCCAATCCCATCCCCCAAAAACATAATCATCGCCTTCCTTCTTTCAACCTCAATATACTCATAATAAGCTCCCGCCTTAATATATATCACAAACCTCGTATTACTATTATTCGGAGCCGCACTCAACGCCTCATTAATTGTCGTAAAATTCCCACTCCCGTCCTTCGCCACCACCAAATCAAACCTCGTACTATTATCCACCCCGGACAATTGCAACAGCTTCCGGTCGTTCTTCCTCAGCCACGTCGGATAACCGTTTCTTAACCTCCCGTAATTATATTCCTCCTCCATGTCTGTAACCGCCTTCTTGTGGTGCTTCGTCCTTAGCTTCTTAACCATGGCCAGAGCATTGCTGAAGTGTCGCGAGATTCGCCTCAGCCTGCCCTCGATGTATTTCCGCGTGTTGTTCTTACTATACGCAAACCCGTCGAGGCACGTGAACTGGTTGGTCATCGCCCCGCTCAGAAGCGTCTGGACATCGTCGTAGTATTTCTCGGGTGATTTTCTCGTTGCGGATAAATCCGTGAGGACGAGATTGAGCTCGGAGACAGTGTCGGAGAAGAGGTCGAGGCAGTCGTCGAGGGCGCGTATGTCGAGTGGGTCCACTCTTTTAGCAAGTTTGCGGCGGAGGCCGCTGCAGTTGGCGGCCGACACTCGGAGTTCCTTTATGGTAAGGTTCACGGTGGCGGAGATTATCTCCGGCAAGGATTTTTGCCGGAGGTTGGGGAAGGATGCGACGGTGGAGACGCAGAGGTCTGGGTACAATGTGCCTTCGCATGTCGACTCGGCGATTTGGACGTGTTGGTAAATGTGGAGTTTTTTAGGGGGTTTTGTGAGATTGTTGAAAATTGTGGGGTGGAAGTTGAAGGTGAGGAGTGTGCATAGTAAGAGAAAAGAGAGAGGGAGGAGTGTGAGAAGGATTTTGGACATTATTATTGGAAATGTTTAGTGGAGGGGATGAAGTGACAAATGGGGTTTGAAATGAATCTATTTTTGAGGGATTTTGTAGGATATTTATAAAGTGGGATTTTGTTAGATTTGGTCATGGATCTGAGACTGGAAATAAACAGCTCAAGTTGTATGGCATAGGGGCCATTCCGTATTTATTGCAACTTAATATGCAATATTTTTTCAATTCTGATTCGTTAGGTAATGTATATTGTTCTATTTTTTTGTTAAGATTTAATTGAGTTACCGTTGGCAAATGGATTAATAATTATTCTGGTCTCGTCCTTTCAGATTTTGTTTTTGCATTGAAAAATCATAAGTAATTGTACAGAGAGTAAACATAAACCTAAAAATCCTATAGCCAAAACAGTAGGATAAATTTGTGATGGATTTTTTTCTATTTAAATCGTATCAAACCTGTTGTTGTAATGCCTCCATAAAAGTTCGCAAATTTCTCTTTTCAAATACATGGAAATGACGCGTTTAAATCACCCTAGCCACCTTCATTTTGCCCGAAATATTGTAGTCAAATAAAAATAACTTTCTGATAAAGGGATTATCACTAACATCAATAAATGAACGTAACAACACAAACCCTTGATCAAACTAATATGCACTTCTTATAAAAAAAATTTCGTGGTTTTTGAAATCTTGACTTAGAAAATGACTCTAGAGTATATTCTCAATATTCAATATTTAAAGCATTGCTAACGTCATACATTAAGACAACTTTGGAAAGTGCGAGCTCGAAAAAGATGATAAATAGATACCGAAAAGTCTTTATTACCGACCAAGTTGTTTGATTAAACTTATAAACTATATGTGAAATTCATCTTCTTCCACGGGGTAACCCCCGAGTTGATAAACTGAAACAAAAGATAATATAAGGTCTCTTTAATAGTTTAAATGACTTTGAAAATAGCAAATAGTCAGAGCTAATAAGTTTACCGTTGTAATATAATATGTAAGCCTGTCATTCATCCAAAAATCTTGTACGCATGTCTGTTGAACTTGATTGTGTTATAATGTCTTACCTCCTTAGAACCCTCGTTAACACAAATAATGAATTTATATTAGACATTAGTGCGTGATTCATTCTAACTAAAAAGAAAAATTACTAATTAATCTACTGAAATTGTTTTAACGCAGAACAATGATCAGGCTCATCAGCTTAAAATTTGCTTAACTCCTGATTTTCGGACTAGATTATAGTGGCAGCAGTTGTACCTTGGTTCCTACCACAATCGTCTAATTTCAAATTTATCAAGTTGTTTGGAGACACCGACATTAGTAGTTCTTTTGTCACTTCTTAGCTAAACCTTCCATTCAGGAGGTAAGAATAATCTTGTTACAATAGATTTTTTATATTTATTTCAAAGGATAAAAGCATCAAGCCCCCGAATTATGGTTACTTTGCAACTTTTCTCTTAAACTAATTTAATAAACATTTTGCTCATTGTCGTATGTTCGATTTTCACCACTGGTGTGTTTTCGGCCATATTTGGCCAAAATATTCCCTCATACCCGGCTCATATGCATTGTACTGAATGTATTTTGGTAGTTAATAACAAAAAATAAAAAATCACCACAAACGTGGAATATTCTGGCAAAAAAAGATAAAAAATACACTGTTGTGCAAATCGAACAAATGACGTTAGTTTAGGGGCAAAGTGCTTATTAATTTAGTTTAAGGGGCGAGTCGTAAAAGTGGTTATAGTTCACGGGGCGTCATGCTTTTATCTCTTATTTTAACTTATACTTATTGTTAAATATTTGTTCGCTTAAATAGTCGATAATCATATTTATACATGTAAAGGTAACTTGTAGGCCTTAATATCTAATTTCTTGGGCCGTAGTTGCATCTTAAATAGTAATGCGGATATTTTGAGTAGAGATGCATTTGAAGTGTAATTAATCTTGAAATTTGGGAGAAGTCTTAGAATGGTATCGGAACAACGAGATTCTGGAACAATTAAACACATTGAAGAGCTTGAAGAGATATAAGGCTAATTCCTTCTAAGTTGTCTCAAAGGAGAGGGAGAATGAGAATTTTCCCAAATGAAACTCATTCCATTCAATATTTGGGGCCTTGGGGAGGAGCTAAGAAGAAAAGGGGTAGGAAGCCTTGTAGTGATGCATAAGATATATTTCTTTTGTAAGCAGGACATAAATAGGGAGTTAATAGACCAAAGGGCAGCTCGTTTTATGTGGCGGATTATTTCTAGTAGGTTACTGATATAATGGTAGGAAAGGCCCGTGACATAATTATAATTTAGAGATCAAGCACACTACGCTGGGGGTGGGCATTTTTTCGGGTACGCTATTCCCGCCCCAGACCCGATCGGGTATTACCCGAGTGATTCGGGAATAGCGGGTTAGGATACCCGATTGCAAGTTTTTTTTGAGTACCCGATAGGATTCGGGTACGGTATCAGGTAGGAAATCCTAAATACCCGTATCCGATTGGGTACCCGATTATATATGCTATATATATTTTTTCAAAATGTTGTTACACTGTCTCTGACTCTGTGTACAGTGTAAATGTAATAAACTAATAATACACTAAACATACACAATTATACACTGTCTTTCACACACTACCTTGAAGAAGGTATTGACGAGATTGGCTACCTTGAAGAAGGTATTGAATTTTAATAAGTGTTAATATAAAATATCATTTTATTTGCTCAAATGCCATTAGATATAAAAATATCGTTATAATTTGTATGTTTGCATTGTAGAATGGACAAGTCCGGATTCGGATGCATCGACCACTACTACTTGTTCAACTTCAATGTCGCCGCCGGCGGTTGATAACTTTTAAAAGAATAGAAGGTAGTAATTACTTATGTGGAAATCATTCATAACTCGATAAACTTCAATTATTTAGTTCACTAACTAATTTATTATATTTTGATGTTTTTGTGAAAGATTGAGAGCAAATGATGTCCAAATGTGTTCAAGTTGAAGAATGAGTTGATCTAGACTCATCCAACATCTTGTTATTTTGTTATGCATTTGAGATATTGACGTCTTTTGTTCTTTTGAGATTGTAATGGTTGATGGCGTGACGCCATGTTGGATATTTCCTTTTTCGTTTTGTTTAGCTTATTACTTTGACTATTTTGTTGATGACTTAACGATGATGTTCGTCGTTTGAAATGTGATGGAATATTGATTTGACGATTTGTGGTATTGAATGTAATGGAATATTGACGTCTTGTGATATATTATGGAATATTGTGAAATATGCCATATGATTTTTGTGGAATATTGTGAAATATGCCATGTGGTAAATTGGCAGATTGTTCAAATTATTATTATTATTATTTTTTTTTTTTGTAAATTGGCAGATTGTTCAAATTCCACTGTATCAGTTTTACAAACTAAAACTTGGGCCAATTTTCCCCTATTTCAGTATGTATGCGGGTACCCTATATACCCGCATGTATCCGACCGGGGTATCCGAAATCGGGTACCCGACTCAATTGGGGCCGGGGTCGGGGAGAAATTTCCGAATACCCGACCCCGAAACTACCCGAAACGGGCACCCAATCGGATCGGGTACCTGACTGTGCCCACCCCTACACTACGCTTGGATTCACATATTTGTGGAAACATATTTATTTTTATATCGGTTTTCTTTCTGGAACCCTTTAAAGTTAAATTCTCTTATTATTAATATTTACTCTTCTCGTGTGTTGACATAAAAGCAAAGATTGTGGGATAATTTGATTAATATGAAAATGTTGTTTGTAGATGGTAATTGGTGTTTGATGGGAGAGTTTAACTCAACGATATGCGCTCACAGAAGAAGAGGAAGGATGCAACACAATCTCCCAATTGATTGGTGCTAATGAGATTTGCATGTAGTCCTTCAATGTAGACATCCTTCATTTTGAGAATCGTTTTAACATTCAAGGCTCCTCTTTCAACAATCTTCCATGTATTGCCATCTCCAAAGATTATAATTTCTTCCATCTTAGCATGGTCGGATGTGCCCTTTAATTCCACAGTGATGATAAACTAGCACAAACTTTTGAATATTAGTGAAAAATACTTGTTTGAAAAAGCTTTATTCAAATATGAGTATTGCCAAGAAACGGGAGGCTATTGTTTCCTTTTTTGTAGTCCAAAGTTCTCTCATGGGTACAGAAATTGGAATTTGTTACCTCTCCTCTCACAATGGTGTTCTATCTCTTTCTGGTGAGTCTTAGATTTCCAATGCGATGGTTGTTAAGTAGGTGTGTGACGCGACTCCCTTGGAGCTTTTTGTGAAGACTAACCATTCAACCCTACTCCAACACGATCTGATCTTGTCACTGAGTCTCAAGAACCTCATCAAGTTTTGTCGTTCCAAAGCTCAACAGTATAACATTGTTGTTAACAACATCAAGATCACTTAAAAGAGTCTGCCAACTTTTGTGAGCATCTTTGGCAAATATTTTAGCATGCTCTAACTCAGCAATTAGATATTCCTTTTCCCTTTCAAGCACTTAATTTTTTCTCTCAAAACCTTGATATCTATGTCTGTTTTGAAGGCATTTCCATGGACACCGAGAAGTTTCGCAAGTGCTTTCAGTTCAATGTTCCTCTTAGGACTGTGTCACATTTTGCGAGGTGCCATTGATCTTGTCTAGACTCACAACAAGTGACTCATTTGTTTATGATTCAGTGTCACATTCTATAAAGACAACAAAATAGTAGGTGTTGCAACAAGCGTGTCTGATGGTGTCACAACTCTAACTATTAAGGTAACATCACATATTTCTTCTTCATACTCACTCATGTCATATTCATCATCGCTCCAAGTTGAGACAAGGGCACAATATTTGTTTTTCTAGCAGATATCTGCATTGTGCACAAATGTGCCAAAGCCATGGTATTCTTTGCATTGGATACATTTTCCCTTCTTTCTAGCTTCAACATCATTAGCAGGGGAGGGCTTTTTATTAAAATCAAAGTTGGATGAACCAGGAAAGGAGAAATTACCCATATTTCTCTATTTGGTCATCTCCTTGAAGTGCTTCATCAAAAGTGACATGGACTGAAGGAGTTCGATCTTGGTCAATCTGTTGTAGGGGTTGAGTAGTGGACTAAAGTGTCAGACTCTTGCTAACGCTGTCACCTTCATGTTATAACTTTATTTCATAAGCTTCACGAGATCCCACGAGTATTTCAAGGGTCATGTTGTCATTTTCTTGGCTTCTTTAATTGCTTCAATCTTATTTGCAAACTTTTGGAAGGGATCTGGGGTCATGTTCATGTTGACCAGATTTGCATCGTTATACTGTTGCAATACGTCAGATTTTTGCATTGTATTAGAGAATTGTCTCATTGTCTCGCATTTTCATTTCCTCAAATTCAGTGATTAGCAGTTGTAACTTCGATCGACGGACTCATGATGTACCTTTGTTAGCAACACGTATAATATCCCATGCATGTTTAGTATATTCACAACTAGAGATAATATTATACGATTCCTGTCTACAACACTTAAAGTAGTATTCAAAGCAGTAGATTTATGTTCAACAAGAAGGTCTTCTTCATTACTCCGAGAAAGTTCCTCTTTAATCGTATCCTTTGTGTCAACGAGAAAGGACTAGTCTGCTGCATAGAAAATTTTTTAACACTGTTTTTTCAGTACGAGTAATTGGTGCTTGTAAGCATTAGTGGCTTGTTTGTGGACAAACCTTCTTTTATTTCTTGCATTCTTCCAAAACCAACATTTAATACCAGAATCTCACTAAATAAGATGTTAGTGATCAGATCTTGATGCCAATTACAAGACCTTAAGTTCGTTTTACTTAACCAATTTACTTGTTGAAACAAGTAATTATCAAAACAATAAGTAAATTATAACACATGATTTTTTTATAGTGGTTCGCGTCTCAACATACCTAATCCAATTGGCTTTTGCCTAAACGTCAACTTAAGTCTCTTTTTAATTAATAAATGAATGATTGACTCATGTTTTATACGTAGTAGTAATCTAAACTCCCTCTACTTACTTTTCTACCAACTGTCGTGACACCTTGCTAACTTACTTTACTTGAATCTAGAAATCAACAAGATAACTCGAAGACCTTTCGACTTGAAGATTTCGTAAACAATCAATACAAAAATATTTTGACTCTTAAACAAAAGTAAACACTCTTAAACTTAATCTCTCTAAAGTTAGTTATTTTTTGCCTTCGAGTCTTTAATTTGCATTTATAAAGTGCAATGCATCCTGGAAGATAGATGTCGTATCAATCAAATCTCTTGATTGGTGTCCAACTTGCAATCTTCCATAAATATTTGACTCATCTGCAACCAAATGATACAAAATATTCCAAGTGCAAATGCTACAATAGCGTCCATGCTAATTGGAATATAATGAGATTCAAATAAAGGCAATACTAAGATTCGAAATCTGAGAAATACTGTTTTTCTAATATAACTTGTTTCGACATAATCCTATTAAGCATGGAATGTTAAAGTAAATCTACCAAATCCTCACCAACTCTTTTTCCTTATATATCCTGATTCGACGTTACCAATGCAACTAAGGAAATATATAGGAAATAATTAAATATTTTAACATGTGATTAATTAGGCTGAAATGCATTCCTAACAATTAACAAGAAGTAATCGAATCTTATTATATAATATAATAATATAGAACTTTTGCAAGAGAAGCATTAAGTCAAAATACAAAATACAAAAAGAGAGAAGGACTCTACGCATGATCACGCGCACAACCGTGAAAATTAAAGGGTAATATAAGATTAGGAAAACTGGTTGCCTCATTGAAGTAATGTCGATTCTGTTCTCTGTGTAGAACTTTCCCGTTGCTATTGCTTCTCTCTTGAGTCTCTTGTTAGTACTCCCCCCTTCCCATGTCTCTATTGCGTCTCTTACTTGTTCTAGCATTCCTCCTATGCATTCTACTCAACCAGCAATGAAGAGGATTAGGAAAATGGTGAACCCATCAATTCTCTCACGATTTTTGCAAAAATTATATCAAAAAAGAAAATTAACTTGGGTGCTGCCAAATTTACTCTACTAAATTATATGGTGGGTACTTTTGTGAAGGCTGATTTAGACTTAATGGGTTAGAAATTTAAGAAGGCCCTAAGGTTTCAAACTAAAATTGCCACGAATCAACTGCTGACTTCCTCTATTTCATGCAATCTAACTCCCAAAGATCGATTCACCGTTGTCATCTCCTATGAGCGACTGTGTGATTTTTGTTACAATTGTGGTCTTTTAGATCATAAAGTCGAAGCTTGACATCTTCCTTATGATCCAGATATAATCTTCCTCTCGGCCATGGTTACAAGCAGGGGCGGAGCCAGGATTTTTTCGGACCCCGGGCTGCTATTAACTTATATATATATATATATACATTGTGTAAAATAGAATGAAAATATCTTATATTAAATACAATACGATAAAAAATACACGTAAATAAATATGTTATCGAAGTTAAGCTCTATATTTTTGTGAAGGGTAAAATTGATTAGCAACGCTTGTACACGAGCTCTTAGGATTATACATGGTTTTTTTTTTAATTAGTATATCCGTTTTTCTATACTAGAACAAAAGAATACTTTAATGGACATATATTAAAAATTTAATAGTCTTACTTTAAAGCCCCAACAAATAATAAATTTTGTTTGAATGCACAAGACTATACTTAAAAAAAACATGAAATTTAGTATACTCTTTGTATATAATAATATAACTTAGTACACTTTTACTAAAAATTTCAAGATTCGATATCGGTTTGAGCCTAAGAAGGACAATTTTTTTTAAGTGTAAAGAGATTTAAAGTTGAACTTTTTTCTTATATTTATTAATTTTGTTAGTTTTTTGGCTTTTTTAAAGGAAAACTTTTTAAAAGAAACGAGCTCTTAGGATTATACATGGTTCTCTTTTAATCAGTATATCCGTTTTTCTATACTAGAACAAAAGAGTACTTTAATGGACATATATTAAAATTTAATAGTCTTACTTTAAAGCCCCAACAAATAATAAATTTTGTTTGAATGCACAAGACTATACTTAAAAAAAAACATGAAATTTAGTATACTCTTTGTATATAATAATATAACTTAGTACACTTTTGCTAAAAATCTCAAGATTCGATATCGGTTTGAGCCTAAAAAGGATAATTGTTTTAAAGTGTAAAGAGATTTAAAACTGAACTTTTTTCTTATATTTATTAATTTTGTTAGTTTTTGGCTTTTTTAAAGGAAAACTTTTTAAAAGAAAAAGCAGTTAGTGATATATTAAGATTTCGGATAGGGAATATTGATTCTAATAGTCATTTAACATAAACAACAAACTAATGAATATGAATTGAGATTTCATTTTAAGAAAAATATAGCAAAAAATGAACTACTTCTATTGGGAATCGAACACACGACCTGCAGCTTGCAAGAATAAGACATAACCCCTGTGACAAACCCACTTTTAGTTAAGTATACCTAGTAAATTGTTTTTAATATTTTGTACCGCGCTTCAGCCCACCTCAAGCCCCACTGTGGCGCCGCCCCTGGTTACGAGCAAAGCCTCTGCGTAAATCCACCACCCAACTACCCATAAACTCCCGAACCATCTAAATCGCCAACCACCCAACACTCATTCCACCTATCTAGTACCCATGTTATTCCCAACAAAAAGTCGACCACCAACTCAACTTGGTCGAGCAACCCGCAAATGAATTAGGGCGAGTCTAAGTACCTAGCCCAACGAGTCAATTCGATGATCCCTCAAAAAAAGAAGATACCAACGGTTATTATGTCTGAAGAACCTTTCTGACAACCACCCCTATGGTAGGGAGTGTCTTGGCTCCTATTAACTGATGTATAGTCAACCTCTCAAAACTTTAAAATTCCTACAATTAAGCCCGGCTCAAATCCACTCTGCACCCTCGAAAGTTACAAAATTTTCACTTTGCACCCCCAAAAATATGTTAAAGCAGTTTGCACTCTCAAATGTTGGTCAATTACCAGTTTGCACCCCTTTGTCGATTTCAACCATTAACCAACATTTTGAGGGGTAAAACGGTATTTCTATGTTCATTAGTTGTATTCCCTCTAAATGGATCGATCATTTTTCATTTCCCCTAATTCTCAGATTATATTTTGTCTTATACACTCAGTTTTTCTCTCAATGTACCAAACTCCACACTCGTAATCGACAATGGTGTGGCAAATTCGAGCGATTCATGAAAGAGGCTCGCTTTATGGTAAGTTTTACCTTCAGTTTGTACAAATTTGTGCGCATGCATTAACCTCTAATTTGCACAAGAATTTTGCCCAATTTTGGATTTTTTTTCATGAAATGTTCTCGGTTTGTTTATGATAGGGTATTGACTAGGTATTTTGTATCAGTTTTATACGGCATGGATAGAATTTGTTCACAATAAAGCTTCGAATTTGGGCACCCATAGAATCTCCGACTCAAATTGGCGTTCTTCCAATATGTTGTGATCACTTAACAACTGGAATTCTTTGCTTGAAATGACAAACACTCTCGGGCGAGCTAATTGCTCTCGACATTAAGTGAATTAAAGAGGAATTTTTTGAATTTAGAAATTAGATAAGCAAATTTGGGGGAAAAGAACTGATTTAAGGCAGAGCAATTGAGGAATTTGATTTTAGAGGAATGACTTATAGTTATTTGGAGGAAATACAAATAACGAACAATGGAGTGACTGTTTTATCCCTCAAAAAACGTTGGTCAATGGCTGAAATCGACAAAGGGGTGCAAACTGATAATTGACCAACATTTGAGAGTGCAAACTGCTTTAAAATATTTTTGGGGGTGCAAAGTAAAAAAACCGTAACTTATGAGGGTGCAAAGTGGATTTGAGCCATTAAGCCCCTTAGTTTTATCTATGGCTGCAATCAAGGACTTACGCAAAATAGCTATAAGTTAAAGTGGACGATTGTATGGTTTTTATAATATACCTGTTAGATTAAGTTAGTTATATGATGAAAATAATTAATTTACCTAACTAATTTCAATCAAATTTATAAATTATAGTTATATTAAAGTTAAAACAGAAACTTTACCAAAAAGGTACCGTTGTTCATGAATATATAACTATAAAAATGATGTAAGAAATTTAAGTAATGAATAGATATCTTACAAGTACATAAACAAATTTATAGTTAAATTTCAGCTCTTTGAATGAGATTAGTTGCACCTATATTAAAAAAAAATGAGAATAGTTGTGAAATAAATTGTTGCAAAAATAAAACATAGAATTAATTTTAGTTTAAGATTTTACTTAATTTATAAGTGGAGTTGTCAGTGAGAGCGAAAATCTCTGAGTTACGCCTCAGACAATCTACTAATGCAGTCTCTATCTCCGAGTCCATTGCAAATCTATGGAGAGCGACCATGATATAGAGTCAGAGCGAAGTCTGGAGTTCTGATTTGCATGGGATAAATCTATGCAGCCTCTGATTTACTTAATTTCGCAATGACTTTATTTAGAACCGTGATATTAGGAATAGATAAAACTATGGAAGCTTAACTGTAGGAATTTTAAAAAAAATTGTTTATTGTTGAAATTAGTTACGCTAATTGATTATTTTGTTTATATAATGTAATCTTAGGACTGTTAATATATATGGAAACTATATCATTGGCTAATTTAATTTATAGATATTATACTTCATTTTGCCTTTAGAAAGTACAGAGAAACGATTTTATTTAATTGCAGCAATAGATAAAACTAATGGGTTTAATTATAAGATTTTTAAAGTTTTGGAAGGCTAACTGCACAACAGTTAATAGTAGCCAAGACACTCCCTGTAGGGGAGGGTGATAATGATGGTTAACATTGATGATAATAATCCTCTTAATTTGGACACACTGATCCCACCTGATAAGGCTCCATAGTCTCCCCAAGCCCAAAGAGACTAGTTGAACCCATGTAAAGCCCAAACAAATCTCTAAAAATAAATAATGTTGAAATCCATTCAGACCGTACTAAAAGATCAAAGCCCAATGATAGCTTATGTGGCACTGTAGGTCCAAGTGAATCCTCAGAGGTGATCAACGTTGAACACCCTCCCTCTCTATAATACTCACGACTTCCCTCTTCATAACATGATTTTGGATAATTATACCGAGGTGAGCAACCAAGATGACACATCAATGCAAATCCGATTCGAATCAAAAGAAACCACTCTCAACTCTACCCCATTTGAACCGGAGTGCTTACCTTTTCATCTCTACAATCTATCTGACTCAATGAAACAGAATTCTTCCAAAGAATTTCATAGCGAGATCAAAATTCAGAGGGTGATGGTATCTCCCACGCTAACTACATCGACTCAAAGAGTTTTGCAGAGAAGATTCATCCATATATTGAATCGGTGCAGAGGTAATTTGGCTCAAAACCGAAGTGTGTTAGAGACTCTTCCCACCCAATCAGTGATCGTAAGCCAAATTGATGAAACAACTGAAACTCCAAGCGCGGAAGAGGTACATGAGTAATTATGAAAATACTCTTGTGGAATTGTCGAGGGATGGGTATTCCTAAGGCAAAGAGAGCTCTCCTCAAGAAAATCTCCCCGTTGTTCTTTTTCTGTGTGAAATCAAAACCTCTAATTTCTCCTCCATCTCTAATCTTCTTCTCAATCATGCTCTCCCTAAGTATGTCTTCATTCCTCGGATCGGTATAGGAGCTGGGATGTATTTTGGTCTTATTCCGTCCGAGTTATAATACACCAGTTATTGTTACAATGGCCTTGATTAAGCCAAAATAATGCTAATCTATTACAAGATCCGGGTTAAAAATTCATTTCTTATGCGCTACAGGTTTCGCATTCGTATCGACATTTAACCGATGCACTATGATTCTTGGATCTATCCCATGCAAATTAGAATTAGTCCAAGTGAAAATCTCTGAGTTACACCTCAAATAATCTACCAGTGCAGCCTCTATCTCCGAGTCCATTGCTGCTCTAATTATTATGATTTTGTCTGCACTTTCCGTGCTGAACTATTTTGAACTCCCCGAGTGGCTCCAGTTTGCATTCATGCCACTGTTTCACTAGCTAATTTTCTGCTTTCTCCCGACCCTGCTCTCAAAGCTCGGTTCTCTTCCATTATCATTGCTACTCATTCGGGTTTTCTTTGTCGTCTCTTTGTCATTCTAGCTACTTTTTCTAAATGCAATTTAAATGGTGTTCCCATAGACGGCGCCAATATTTTGGTCTTATTTCGTCCGGGTTACAATACACCAGTTACTGTTACAATAGGCCTGACTACGCCAAAATAATGCTAATCTATTACAAGGAACCGACTAACTTGGTCCGGAACACCTACCGTATATTACAAGTATAAATTTACTTTAGATAATCTTTTAAGACAAAGAGACAGATGGATCAAATGGATGACATTCGATCCTCAAATTTCGAATAACGATGACTCGATGCTGCTCTAAATTGAATCAGAGGAGTCTCGAATGATCAGGGTTCGATTTTGGTAAATCTCGAATGAGAACGATTCGATCGAGTCCTATATCGAACTGGATCCTACCTCAAATCGGATGGAGGACCGGATCGGACGAGTATCGAATTGTTTGTGTATCGAATCAATGAATCGATGTGAATGTATATTGAGTGTATGTTGTGTCTAAAAACGTTAGGGGACGGGGTATTTATAGAACCCGTCTTGTGGGTCCCGTGTGTAAATTGAATTGAGTAGACCGAATGGTCCTGGTTTGATCTACCATCGGTCAAACGATCATCATTCGATATTGAATATTTTGGGCCTTCTCTGACTGGGCCGACCCAGAATGTGATGTTGGTACAAGATCGAATGCCAAACTTTAACCTGGGTTACGTTTGACTTGATTTCTCGTATTGTAACTCGGGCTCGTCCGCGTACTTGAATGTATGGCTTGGAAATTGTTTTTTGAAAATACTCGCCCATTTGGTAGCAGCTATAATCATATGTCGGTGGAAAAAATCGGTGACCCTTTTTTTCGTCTATGGCAAGATCGTAATGGTGGCTCTGTGCCTGACTTGGATATACCAGATCTGGTCCCGCCAGTAGGACATGGAAACACGGATGGTACATACGATTCTCAAGCTGATTTAAATAGAGTAACTGACGTTGTTCATGCTACTTTCGGCAGTAGTGATGATGACTCGAGCTTACCTGCTGCGAGAAGGGGTTCATCTCCAGTAGTTAAGGCTACGAAAATTTTTGTATGGTCTAGAGGAACTTCTACGTTGCAAGAGCCATATGTTGCTGTGCCCGAGGAAAGGCCTGGTCCTTCATCCGCGACGAAGAGTGCTAGGTTAACTCTAACGCTGCCGATCGGAGTGAATCCTCCTATAGGTTTTAACGCTGGCACTTTCTATGTTGAAGTTTCTGGACATGCTGTTAATGAGCGCAATCTGGTATCTCCTAGTAAATATCAGCTTGGTGGTGCACTTGAAGAAGACGACCAGCATTGCCAGAAGGATGGGCTCAAATGGATGAGCTGGTGCTTACAGAGGATCAGATTCAGAGGAATTGTGGTAAATTTGCTCGGTCCCTTGGTGTTGTTTTGCGCTTTGACTCCCCCCAATCATTGGGAGAGTAGCTCTAGTAGCTCTAGTTGGACATACCATTTTGATGATATTAGGCCATTTTCGTTTTTCAATATCGAACATGTCATTTCTGTAACGGTCGTTCTTAGGATGCCGATTTTGTGGCTAAATATCATAGCTTTTTCTAACCCATACTCTACTGTATAGTTTTGTTGAATTATTTGATCATGATTTTGTCTCTGTTATTTGATTGAATTTGATAGTAGTTATATCACTGAATTCTTTCGATTTACTTTCTTCAATGCCCATTTGAATTGAATATGCTCCCAGCGAGCCACGACTCGTGTACGACCTCTCGGGGCCGAACGAATATTCAGCATGCCGCTTTTCGTGCTCTATGCAGAGCAAGTTGTTTGACTGGCATTCGACCACTTGCGGCTGAACGTGCATCCTGCAAGACGCTTTTCGTGGTCCATGCGGAGTGAGTTTTCTATTTTGCGTTCGACCTCTTGGGGCCGAACGGACATCCAGCATAACGCTTTTACGCTCTATGCGGTGTGAGTCATTTTATCGGCATTCGATCACTTGGGGCCGAACGAGCATCCGGCATGACGCTTTTCGCAGTCTATGCAGAGTAGGTTGTTTGACTGGCGTTCGACCACTTGGGGCCGAACGTGCATCCAACACAGTGTTTTAAAAAGCGTGCACCAGGGCTCGCCTTGGGTGCTCCTCAATACCAAATACACTAAAAACGCCCCAAGGCTTAGCTTTGGGGCATAAACTTTGCGGGGCTTTTGCTCCGAGCACTTAAGGTGCGTTTTTTACGCCCCGAAAGAAAAACATACGCATTGAGAACTCGATGAGAAAATGAAGAATCTTGTTAACGCCAAATATCACTTTAGTGAAGATGATATTTACATGATGCTCTTCATGATGTTTTAGTTGGAGATGACACAGGCTATGAAGAAGATGGATTAGAAGTCGTCAATTATAATGAGCTTGATGTTCTAAACGAGGAGACTTTTGAAAATAATTAAAAAATTGATATTGAACTTAATTTTCTCATATTAAAGTAAGTTTTGGACGCTTCACCTAGTCGTAACTTTTGAGAGGCTGGTTTGAATAAGCAATAGTTTTTTAGCAAATAAAAACATGCACTTATTTCTTCTTGTTGGATGCTCTTTACTCAAGCATATAAATTCATATATTAATGGATTAATGGATTATTTGATGTGATTGTGGAAGTGTTGAGTGACATAATATTTTTTATTAGTTATTATTATTAGATATATGATTTTAAGTATTAAATTTTAAAATTCATGGGGCTTACGCCATCGCCTTTAGGAACATAAAAAGCCGGGTTTTTTTTTCAAAAATGGTTCTTTATCGTGGCCTCATTACAAAAATAGTCCGTTATCGCGCCACTGTCTAGATTTAGTCCTTTATCGTGGTTTTTCGTCCAATTTTAGTCCTCCAGCCAAATTTTCTACCGGATTTCGCACGTGAAGTCACGTGCCGGCGAATTTTGGGGATTTTAACCAATTTGGGGTGATTTTGACCAATGTTTTTGGGATTTTGACTAATTTGGGGCGATTTTGACCTGATTTTGAGCAAAAAACATTAAAAAACAAAACTAATTTTATAATTTAAAATATATAGTTTTTTTTTGGATTTCAATTATAAAAACTTTATATTTTAAATTACAGTTTTTTTGTGTTTTTTATTTTTTTTGCTCAAAATCTGGTCAAAATCGCCCCAAATTAGTCAAAATTCCCAAACATCTCGTCAAAATCGCCCCAAATTGGTCAAAATCCCCAAAATTCACCGGCACGTGACCTCACGTGCGAAATTCGGTAGAAAATTTGGCCGAAGGACCAAAATTGGACGAAAAACCACGATAAAGGACTAAATCTAGACAGTGGCGCGATAACGGACTATTTTTGTAATGAGGCCACGATGAAGGACCATTTTTGAAAAAAACCATAAAAAGCCTCGCCCTACGCCACTGGCTTTTAAAACACTCATCTGGCATGACGCTTTTTGCGCTCTATGCGGTGTGAGTCATTTTATCAGCGTTCAATCATATGTGGCCGAACGAGCATCCGACATGATTCTTTTGGCGGGCTATGCAGAGTAGGTTGTTTGACTGGCGTTCGACCACTTGGGGACGAACGTGCATCCGGCATGACGCTTTTTGCGCTCTATGCGGAGTAAAATTTTGGCGTTCGACCTCTTGGGGCTGAATTTCCATATTGATTTTGGCGCTTTTTGCTCGGTTCATGTGCTTTTTCATAGGAATTGCAGCGTCATTTCATGGTGACTCCAGGTGCAGTGTCAGTCAAGAGAAAAAGAGAGATTTTTAATTTATTTGAAATGGGGCCGAGCTCAGTTTCTTTCTGAGGTGCCTACGTTTTCCGGATGTTGCACCGAAAATCAAGCCTTCGTAGTTCATACAGTTTGTTAGCATTCGACCATGATTCGTTTGAATGCCTATGCATAATAGTGTCTTAGGTGTTGCGCGTTCCCTGGGCGCTTTAGCTTTCGGCCTTGCGTAGTTTCAAGGTAATAGTAGCCTGGTGACCTAACTTGTATCACCTTATATGGTCCTTCCCATTTTGGTTCTAACTTCCCGATATGTTGTTTTGCCGCTATGCTCTTCAAAACCAAGTCTCCGACTTCGAGATTTCTGAATTGGACTCTTTTGTTGTAACTCTTGACCATTGTTGCTTTAAATGCCACAATAATTTGATAAGCATCTTCCTTTGTAGTATCTATCATATTCAGATCCATCTGACACAATCGGGCTGACTGCTCGGGGTCGTAATCATGTATCCTGCGTGTAGGCATTCCTATCTTGGCCGGTAGAACCATCTCCATCCCATACACTAGGACGAATGGCATCTCCCCCGTAGATGTCCCGGGAGTCGTTCTATAAGCCCATAGTATTCCTTAAAGCTCCCCTGTCCAGCTTTTCCCGGTGTCTCTCAATCTCCTCTTGAGGTAATCTTTCAGCGTCTTATTGGTGGATTTCACTTGTCCGTTCGACTGTGGCTGATAGATTGAGGTCATATTGTGAGAGATTCGCAACTTCGCGAACCAGGATTTGATTTCCTTGCCAACGAACTGTACGCCATTGTCACATATCATGTATCCAGGAATTCCAAAGCGGCAGATGATATTCTTCCATATGAATTCGATCATATTCTTCTCTGTAATGGCCGCCATGACCTCAACTTCGACCCACTTGGTATAATATTCCACGGCCACGACCATAAATCTTTTTTGGCCCTTGGGAAGTGGTAGCGCTCCGACTATGTCAATTACCTATTGGTTAAAAGGACACGCTACACAGAGAGGTTGTAGTGGTTGTGCCGGCCTGTGAATGAGGCGAGCGTGGTATTGACAACTATCACAACGCCGCGAGAAAGTTGTGGCATCCTTTAGCAAGGTTGGCCAAATAATGCTAATATATTATAAGAAACGAACTAGCTTGGTCTGGAACACCTACCGTATATTACAAGTATAAAATTACTCTAGATAATCTTTTAAGACAAAGAGACAGGTAGATCGAATGGATGACGTTCGATCCTCGAATCTCGAATGGTGATGACTCGATGCTGCTCTAAATCCAATCAGGGGAGTCTTGAATGATCAGGGTTGGATTCTGGTGAATCTCAAATGGGAACGATTCGATCGAGTCCTATATCGAACCAGATCCTGTATCAAATTGAATGAAGGACCGAATTGGACGAGTATCGAATTGTTTGTGTATCGAATTAGTGAATTCAATCGATGTGAATGTATATTGAGTGTATGTTGTGTCTGAAAATGTTAGGGGATGGGGTATTTATAGAACCCGTCCCGTGGGTCCCGTCCGTAAATCTAATTGAGTTGATCGAATGGTCCTGGTTTGATTTACCATCGGTCAAACGACCATCATTCTATATTGAATATTTTGGGCATTCTCTGACTGGACCGATCCTGAATGCTATTCTGTGCCTTCCTAAATATCCCCAACATGATGTGTTTGGCATGGTCATGTTGCATTAATCTAAGTATTCTGTTTAGTTCGCAATGGATATTCAAAGTTATTATTTTGTCTAAAGAATGTACTACTCCCTGGACTCTTATGGCGGTTTACTATCCTCCCAAATCAAGTCATAAAACTCTCTTTTGTGAGGAATTTCAAAGGTTAGTTGATGGAATGATTGGTCTTTGACTTTTATTAAGATATTTCAACGATGTTGTGTCCCAAGTTGAGAAACAAGGTGGTAGACCTTTTGTGGCCTCCTCTACTAATCATCTTCAAACTCGATTTTGATG
This sequence comes from Linaria vulgaris, assembly GCA_948329865.1. NCBI lineage: Eukaryota > Viridiplantae > Streptophyta > Magnoliopsida > Lamiales > Plantaginaceae > Linaria > Linaria vulgaris. The sequence continues at coordinate 60,330,505 of OX415254.1, read as the reverse complement.
ATGCCAATCTCATTGACCTTGGTTTCAAAGGTCCTCTTTTTACTTGGAACAATAATCAACCTGATCATCTCATTATTAAGGAGCGCATTTATAGAGCTATTGCTACTCACGAGTGGATTTCTCCTTTTCCTAGCAGCTCGGTCTACCACCTAAACTGCCCTTAAGTCCGATCATAATCTAGTTGTCATTGATACTTCAACAGTTAGTCTCTTGGGCCCGAAACCTTTCTGTTTCCATTCAATGTGGATTGACCACCCGAATTATTCTCGAATTATTGAATATGCTTGGTCTGTTCAAACGTGGGGATCCCCGCTGTTCAAGCTAGATTTTGAAAAGTAAAATGCGAAAAACGAACTAGTATAGTGGATCAAAAACCAATTTGGTCGTATTCAAGGTAAAATTGAGTGTCTGATGCGGAATACCAGTTCTATTCAAGGAGTGGACCCATCTCCGAAAATATATAATAATTGAAAAAATCTCTCAAGAAGATCTTGACTATGTGCTTAAAATGGAAGGTGTTCTATGGAGACAAAAATCTCATATCAAATGGCTTAAGTGGGGTGATGCTAACATGCGCTTCTTTCATATCACCATGCTAGCTCACCGCAATGTCAACAATATCCATTCTTTCAAATTACTTGATGATTCTTGTGTGTCGTCATGGATGGTATGGGGAGGGGGTGTGTTAATTACTTCCAAGACCTTTTCTACTCCTCGGTCAACCAAAGACAAGGGCATCATCCCAAATTGTTATCTAGTATGATACAACCATGTGTATCGAGTGAGAATAGTTCGGATCTGATTGCAATCACGTCGGATAAGGAAGTTTGTGAAGCTTTGTTCTCAATGGATTCTTCAAGAATTATTGGAATATTATTTGCCTTGACCTACTTCTGGCTATCAGGTCCTTCTTTCACACCAGATATTTACTCAAGTCCATGAATCATACCTTTATCAGAGCTCATCTCGAAGATAACATGGTGGGGAACTTTAGGCCAAAAAACTTATGCAATGTTGCTTACAAAATCATCTCAAAGATCTTAGCTATTCGGCTGAAATGTATTCTCCATAAATTCATTGCTCTCAATCAATTTGCTTTTGTGCCGGGGCAGGTGATTACGGAAAACTCTGTTACTTCCAGGAAATTATGCATTATTTTAACCACAAAAGGGAAACAAATGGCTCATGGCGGTGAAAATTGACATGGCGAAAGCCTATGATCATGTTGAGTGGAACTTACTTTGTGATCTTCTTCGAACACCTTGCATCTCTTTTGAATTTTGCAGCTAATCCAAAATCATCGTAGAGTAGAAGCTATACCCAAAAATTGCATCTCAACACATACACGAATCAATTACCTCACATCGATATTCGGCTAGGCTTGTCCCATAAAATGAGCTCTAAGCTTTGCGCTTGTAGATCTGGAATGGAAATATAAAAATACTTTTATGAGTCAAAAGGACTGAGTGAGATAAAATGCAGGAGGATTTTCTATAAAATATATTTTTGCAAAACATGATTTTCAAGAATGTCTTTCAGAATAATTTTATATTTTCATGCCAAATCATAACACTTATTAGATCAATCATGTCATAACAATCCAGCCTTGTGTCTCCTGTTCTTATACCCCCCATCCAGGAGCGACTCGAAAAACAACGAGGACATGCCCGTGTACACGCCTCAACACTGATTCACCCCGCTGAGACGTCCCGTCCCAGATGTAGAATAGAGTTTGCTCAAAGGGGCTAGACTGCGAAAACTACACTAATAGCCCGATGCTATCCAGGTGAATTTCACAAATCCATGTCAGGGCTCAGATAATAGCCATCAAGTGGCAACAATATAGCCATCAAAGTGGCTTCAAGAATGATCAATCATGAAACTAATTCATGTATAATATATGCATGCCCCTTTAAAAAGAAAAAGCTCAGTACATAATTCAATAGTTAATTCTCAAGGGATAATTCAGTGCAATATGATAATATAATTGTCATAATATAAACGACAATTTCATGATTTGTAAACAAGTACTTCGGCATTTCTCGAATTAATAGGATTTGTAAACAATTATTATTTGAAATATCATGCTTGCATAATTTTCAGGATAAAATACTTTTGTGCATAATACATATAACTTCCAGTCCAGCGAGAAAATATATAATTTTTTAATCACCTTATTCCAAAGGAGCTTGAGCGTTTCCCGCAACCATTTCACTTTGCAAGATCTTTTTGGGTTAAACCATAAGTATCTCCGATATTTGTTAGTTTCCCAATTAAAATAAATATAAATATAGTAGGATTACACAACTATGGCTCGCTTATCACTCTATATTTCTAAAAAATCATTGGGTAAATTAGTTGAAAAGTTCGGGTGCCTACTTAAACCTATTGTCGATGCTCATGTTCATTTTACAATCTCCATGCCCAGCTACATATGAATATATGACCAGGATATCGAATGTCATTATTTTGCAGTCTTAGAACCTTTTAGTATAGCGAAATTTTTGTGTTCCGTGCTCTTGCTCCCTTTTCTATTCCGCCCATAATAATTTGACACGTGGCATTTGGGCTACACAAGAAACTTAGTAAATCACACCAGAAAAGAAAAAATGGAAAAAAAGGAAAAACTTTACTGCTTTCTCTCCATCTCCGACCTCCTCAAGTCCTTCTCAATTAACAATTCATGAATCTTGTATTGGTAAAACTTTAGATTAATGATACAAAAAAATAAAATAAAAAAGCAACATTAAATTACCTCAGATTTTCGCTTACCACATATATCTTCAGTTAGTTTTTTTTGATTTAAATTATACTACTAATGATTAGTAAATTTGCTACATGATTTTTCTTGATGAATATTTCATTTAGTTACAGATTGATGATAGATAATAACATGGATTTATCTAAACTTAAGGAACTTCAAATCCAGAGGTTCTCCTTTTCAGATTTCAATCTGCTGCATTATTTTGTTTGCTCTCTTTTCTTCATTTTATTTCTCAATTAAATATGTATAGATTTTTTTATCCCAAGTAAATTATTAGTTATGTGCTTCTATTATTCTAGATAAAGAACTCTATAGTACAAGGAGAATTTTCAATTTGAGTAATTGAGTTTGTGTAGTTTTCTCCATTTTTAACTTTCTTCCCGTGATGGAGAAAGAAAGGCGCGTGAGAGAGACTAATAGTAGATGTGATTTACTAAGTTTCTTGTGTAGCCCAAATGCCATGTGTCAAATTATTACGAGCGAACAGAAGAGGGAACCACTACAAGAATGTATTTATTTAACTGTATAATAGTCCCTAGGTAAATGGCAAAATCGCTTGGTGATTTCAAATTTAGCAAGTGAAATAATGGTTACAAGGTGCCGAAGCAATAAGTGTCGAAGGTAACATTTAGCAAGCGAAAACTTCACTGAGACCCACGTGGAAGTTTTCCAAGCGAAAAAGAGGTTGAAATGTCCAGCAAGGATTTGCAAGCAAAATTTCGCTTGAAACCTACGTGGATATTGCCAAGCGAGAAAGTTGATGCAAATGTCCAGCACGAACAGTTTACAAGTGAAAATTCACTTGCAAGCCCGCGTGGAAATATTCTACAACTCAGCGTTTAGTATATTTACCAAGCGAATCTCTGTTCACAAAGTCTTTAAATATTTGTATTTATTTTGTATTCTACCAAAGCTACCAAGCGATATTTTGTTGCAAATTCTTAATACATACCAAATATTTGAAATAAAATACGCGGAAATTATTTAGCGCGTTTGTTTTTGAATAAACTTACCAAGCGAAAATTCGCTTGGTAATATTGGTTCTAGATTAATAAAATAAAATGGCGCGCAATACACACCATTAGAGTTCATTTAGATGTAAGTTATATATATTAAGAGCTAGTTGAGAGCTTAATTAATTATATTTATATTATATATAAATTATACACACAATTTAATTATATATAAACTATACACCCGATTTAATAATATATATGTAAATCATTAGTAAAAGCAACAATTACACAAAATTAAACATAAAACCAATACCAAACATAATCAATTATACAAAATTAAACATAAAACCAATATCAAATATAGTCATAAAGTTTAGCATAAGTTATCACTAAAATATTAATGTATAAACAAACAAACACTATATAATGTAACCAAAGATGAATAAAAGAAAAAAGGGAAGTAGAAAGAAGAATCAAAGCTTAAAAAAAATTCAAAGTTTAAAAAAATAGCAAAGTGTAGCAAAAGATGAATCAAATCTTATCAAATATAAAATACTAAGTCATGATTTCTCAAACCAAAATAAATCACCAAAATTATCAAAATATAAAATATAACAAATTTAAAGATGAGATTAGATGAAGGATTTAGATGTGAAGATTGTGGAAAGAAATATTTGATGAAAAATGAAATGGTGGAAGTGGGGTATTTATAAGAGGAATGGTAAAAAAAATCGTAGATGTACAATAGTTAGCAAGCGAAAACTCCATCGCCATGTCACGCGAATCATTAAGTTGGCGGATAAAGGAGCACAAGAGCGTGGATTGGTGACTTGGCACTTACCAAGCGAAAATCTGATTGCAAAATGTAAAGTTGGAAGCTTCCAAGCACTTTTTCGCTTGCAAGAACTTTTCTTCTTAATTTTCTCTATTTTTAAATTATGTAATAATTCTGGACGTTGGTTCGAATAATTTAATACTTCATAATTGTTAGTTTGAAAGTTACAATTCACATTGAAATTTTATAAAATAAGCCAATTCGTAAAGTTTTGTCGAACACATAAGTAGTTAAGACATTAAACTAGAAAATGAGCAAAAAATGCAATTAAGCAAAAGTTGCAAAAAATCTCGGAATCTAGAATTTATTTCACCTAAAGTCGTATTATGTTAAAAGTGTGTTCCGTCAAGTTTTGTCTATAACGGAGGTAAGAAAGAGGTTAAACTAAAGAATGAGGCATGGAATGCAATTACGCAAAAGTCGCAAACGACCACGAAATCCCAAATTTCTTTCACCTAAAGTTGTATTGTATTACATTAGCGTGTTCCGTCAAGTCTTGTCGAAAACAAAAGTAAGAAATACTCTTTTTCGCTTGCAAGAACTTTTCTTCTTAATTTGCTCTTTTTTAATTATGTAATAATTTCTTGACGTTGGTTCGAATAATTTAATACTTCATAATTGTTTTTTCAAAAGTCACAATTCACCTTGAAATTTTGTAAAATAAGTCAGTTCATAAAGTTTTATCGAAAACGTAGGTAGTTAACACATTAAACTAGAGAATTGAGCGAAAAATGCAATTAAGCCAAAAATGCAATTAAGCCAAAAATGCAAAAAACCTCGGAACCTAGAATTTATTTCTCCTAAAGTCGTATTATGTTAAATAAGCGTGTTTCGTCAAGTTTGTTTTGTTTATAACGCAGGTAAGAAAGGCGTTAAACTAAAGAATGAGGAATGAAATACAATTACGCAAAAGTCGCTAACGATCACGAAACCCCAAATTTCTTTCACCTAAAGTTGTATTGTGTTAAATTAGCGTGTTCCGTGAAGTCTTATCGAAAACAAAGGTAAGAAATACGCTTTTTGGCTGGCAAGAACTTTTCTTCTTAATTTGCTCTATTTTTTAATTATGTAATAATTTCTAGATGTTGGTTCGAATAATTTAATACTTCATAATTGTTAGTTAGAAAGTTACAATTCACCTTGAAATTTTGTAAAATAACCCAGTTCGTAAAGTTTTGTCGAAAACGTAGGTAGTTAAGACATTAAACTGGAGAATGGAGCAAAAAATGCAATTAAGCAAAAGTTGCAAAAAACCTCGGAATCTAGAATTTTTTCACCTAAAGTCGTATTATGTTAAATAAGCGTGTTTCATCAAGTTTTGTCTATAACGGAGGTAAGAAAGGCGTTAAGCTAAAGAATGAGGCATGAAATACAATTACGCAAAAGTTGCTAACGACCACGAAATCCTAAAATTCTTTCACCTAAAGTTGTATTGTGTTAAATTAGCATATTCCGTCAAGTCTTGTCGAAAACAAAGTTAAGAAATACGCTTTTTCGCTTGCAAAAACTTTTCTTCTTAATTTGCTCTATTTTTTAATTATGTAATAATTTCTAGACGTTGGTTCGAATAATTTAATACTTCATAATTGTTAGTTCGAAAGTTACAATTCACCTTGAAATTTTGTAAAATAAGCCAGTTCGTGAAGTTTGTCAAAAACATTAGTAGTTAAAACATTAAACTAGAGAATGGAGCAAAAAATGCAATTAAGCAAAAATTGCAAAAAACCTCAGAATCTAGAATTTATTTTACCTAAAGTCGTATTATGTTAAATAAGCGTGTTTCATCAAGTTTTGTCTATAACGGAGGTAAGAAAGGCGTTAAACTAAAGAATGAGGCATGAAATACAATTACGCAAAATTTGCTAACGACCACGAAATCCCAAATTTCTTTCACCTAAAGTTGTATTGTGTTAAATTAGCATATTCCGTCAAGTCTTGTCGAAAACAAAGTTAAGAAATACGCTTTTTCGCTTGCAAGAACTTTTCTTCTTAATTTGCTCTATTTTTTAATTACGTAATAATTTCTAGACGCTGGTTCGAATAACTTAATACCTCATAATTGTTAGTTCAAAAGTTACAATTCACCTTGAAATTTTGTAAAATAAGCCAGTTCGTGAAGTTTGTCGAAAACATAGGTAGTTAAGACATTAAACTAGAGAATGGAGCAAAAAAATGCAATTAAGCAAAAATTACAAAAAACCTCGAAATCTAGAATTTATTTTACCTAAAGTCGTATTATGTTAAATAAGCGTGTTTCGTCAAGTTTTGTCTATAACGAAGGTAAGAAAGGCGTTGAAACTAAAGAATGAGACATGAGATGCAATTACGCAAAAGTCGCTAACGACCATGAAACCCCAAATTTCGTTCACCTAAAGTTGTATTATTTTAAATTAGCGTGTTCCGTCAAGTCTTGTCGAAAACAAAGGTAAAAAATAAGTTTTTTCGCTTGCAAGAACTTTTCTTCTTAATTTGCTCTATTTTTTTTAATTATGTAAAAATTTCTAGACGTTGGTTCGAATAATTTAATACTTCAGAATTGTTAGTTCGAAAGGTACAATTCACCTTGAGATTTTGTAAAATAACCCAGTTCGTAAAGTTTTGTAAAAAACGTAGGTAGTTAAGATATTATACTAGAGAATGGAGCCAAAAATGCAATTAAGCAAAAATTGCTAAAAACCTCGGAATCTAGAATTTATTTTACCTAAAGTCGTATTATTTTAAATAAGCGTGTTCCGTCAAGTTTTGTCTATAACAGAGGTAAGAAAGGCGTTAAACTAAAGAATGAGGCATGGAATGCAATTACGCAAAAGTCGCAAACCACCGCGAAATCCCAAATTTCTTTCACCTAAAGTTGTATTGTGTTAAATTAGCGTGTTCCGTCAAGTCTTGTCGAAAAACAAAGGTAAGAAATACGCTTTTTCGCTTGCAAGAACTTTTCTTCTTAATTTTTTCTATTTTTTAATTATGAAATAATTTCTAGACGTTGGTTCGAATAATTTATTACTTCATAATTGTTAGTTCGAAAGTTACAATTCACCTTGAAATTTTGTAAAATAGGCCAGTTCGTAAAGGTTTGTCGAAAACGTAGGTAGTTAAGACAATAAACTAGAGAATGGAGCAAAATATGCAATTATGCCAAAGATGCAAAAAACCTTGGAATCTAGAATTATCTCACCTAAAGTCGTATTATGTTAAATAAGCGTGTTTCATCAAGTTTTGTCTATAACAGAGGTAAGAAATACGTTAAACTAAAGAATGAGGCATGAAATGCAATTACGCAAAAGTTGCTAACGACCACGAAATCCCAAATTTCTTTCACCTAAAGTTGTATTATGTTAAATTAGCATGTTCCGTCAAGTCTGGTCGAAAACAAAGGTATGAAATACGCTTTACGCTTGCAAGAACTTTTCTTCTTAATTTGCTCTATTTTTTAATTCTGTAATAATTTCTAGACGTTGGTTCGAATATTTAATACTACATAATTGTAAATTCGAAAGTTACAATTCACCTTGAAATTTTGTAAAATAAGCCAGTTCGTGAAGTTTTGTCGAAAACATGGGTAGTTAAGACATTAAACTAGAGAATGGAGCAAAAAATGCAATTAAGCAAAAGTTGCAAAAAACCTCGGAATCAATTTATTTTACCTAAAGTCGTATTATGTTAAATAAGTGTGTTTCATCAAGTTTTGTCTATAACGGAGGTAAGAAAGACGTTAAACTAAGAATGAGGCATGAAATACAATCACGCAAAAGTCGCTAACGACCACGAAATCCCAAATTTCTTTCACCTAAAGTTGTATTGTGTTAAATTAGCGTGTTCCGTCAAGTCTTGTCGAAAACAAAGGTAAGAAATAGGCTTTTTCGCTTGCAAGAACTTTTCTTCTTAATTTGTTCTATTTTTTAATTATGTAAAAATTTCTAGATGTTGGTTCGAATAATATAATACTTCATAATTGTTAGTTCGAAAGTTACAATTCACCTTGAAATTTTGTAAAATAAGCCAGTTCGTAAAGTTTTGTCGAAAACGTAGGTAGTTAAGACATTAAACTAGAGAATGGAGCGAAAAATGCAATTAAGCAAAAGTTGCAAAAAACCTCGGAATCTAGAATTTATTTCACCTAAAGTCGTATTATGTTAAATAAGCGTGTTCTGTCAAGTTTTGTCTATAATGGAGGTAGGAAAGGCGTTAGATAAGTCAAAGACATACTATTCGTTCATTAAAATTGTAGATTATGTTGTTATAAATAATAATAAAGACAAAATAAATTTGTTTTTTTGGAATAATCTCCTTACACATTATCAACGAGAATTGAGCTACCCATTTGGATGTATTTTCGTCATATTGGTTTGGCTCACTTTGATTTGGGTATTTGGAAAAATATTTTGAAAAATGTGTCTAGAAATGAATTCAATTTTGGTGGCGGTAAATTAGGCTGGCCCAAAGAAATACATGGGCCGACGGCCCACGTGGTCATAAAGCCCAATTAGCTGAGTATCGAATCATATGGATTCGACACTAAGCTTAGCATTGAATGACCCCGTTCGATTGTTGTGCCTTATACGAAGAAATCCGAGAAAGGGGACCACATCCCGATGCCTATAAATACCCCGGATTCTGAGGTGCTTGGGACGCATTCATTACTATTCGTCAACCTGGCCAAAATCAAACTAGGAGTTCGATATTCATCTTGATTCGATACTTCTGAGTTTGATTGTTTAGTTGTTCGGTTCGATTGTTTGATCTAGTCCGCATAGATAGTTCCAGCATCGAACCTAGGGTTATTTGATTATTTTGGTTACTCAATGTCTACAGGTTTCTCGTTGTCTGGTTCGATACTCCTTGAATCGAACCTAGGGCAGTTCGATACTCACGGGTTCAAAAGTTCGCTACTCACGGGTTCAAAAGTTATCTCAGCGTCGAATCATCTGTAATTCGACAATTTAGTCATTTCTAGACTCGATAGTCTTAGTGTTATTATAGTCTTTCCAGGCTTTTGTACAGTGTAATTAGTGTTCGGACACTGGTCCATTATGGGTAATAGACTAGCATAGTTTGGTTTGTTTCATGCCCTCTTATATAGTTTTATTATTTTCGTGTAACCAGACGAAATAACACCAAATGATTGGCATCGTCTCTAGGAACATTTTACTTCACATTCAGGAGGCCAGGATAGGTGAATTAATGAAGAGGGGCAGGAAGGCGTCTGCTATCCCATCCCCAAAGAAGAAGGTAATAGTGGAGAAACCTTAGAAGAAAAAGACCACATGAATTCTTGAGGATGGGAGAAATCCGAACACCAGATTTTCACGCACTAGGAGGATTCAAAAATGGAACTGATAGGTAAGTGAAAACATGTGCAGTTGGTAGAGGGCAACGATGAGAAGCCTATCACTATTGGCACAACGATGACTCGGGACGTGGAGTACGCTGATAGATTGCGTCAGGCGCAACGCCGACATTTTTGCATGGACATACTCATATCTACAGGCTATAAATCCAAAGATAATAGCGCACATGCTAAACATAGACTCAAATGCCAAGCCCGTCAGGCAGAAGAAGAACAACTTTAGTAAGGATCGAGGCGATAGAGAAGGGGGTCAAGAAGCTATTGTTGGCACGACACGTCTATGAGATTAGTTTTTCGGAATGGCTAAGCAACATAGTGTTGGTCCTCAAGAAGAGGCACCATGGAGAATATGTGTTGATTATACAGATTTGAACAAGCATTGTTCCCGTGATATTTTTCATAGATTTACTAGTAAACTCGACAACGGGCTACACCTTGTTAAGTATGATGGAAGCCAAGAGCGATTTTCATGGTTGTGAATGACTAGACCAAAATTGTGTTTGTGATAAACACGAATGTCTATTGTTATAGGGTCATGCCCTTCGATTTGAAGAACACATGGGCGACTTTTTAGAGATTGGTCGCCAAGATGTTTTACAATTTAATTGGCAAGTCGATGGAAGTCTACATTGATGACATGTTGGTCAAGATTTTGAAGGCTGAGGAACATATTCAACATTTGAATGAGGCTTTCTCCATTATGGGAAACTATGGTACGAAGTTAAACCCGAAGAAATGTTCATTCATCAGGTAAGTTTCTCGGTTATGTGGTGAATGAGGGAGGCATTGAGGCGAATCCTGATAAGAGTAGAGCAGTGTTGGATCTGCCCTCACCAAGGACAGTCAAGGACGTACAATGCTTGGTGGGCCGTTTGGCAACTCTTGGAAGATTCATATCAACTTCAGCAGAAAAAACTTACATTTTTTCAAATTAGCAAAGAAGACGAAGGATTTTTCTTGGACCAAAGAATGCGAGGAAACTTTCCAATAATGAAGACATACTTGGTAAGGCCACCTCTTATGGCCAAACTAAAGAACGTAGAGATGCTTTACTTATACTTTGTTGTGTCATCATACGCAATCTACTCAGTGCTTGTCAAAGAGAAAGGAACTCAGCAGCTCCGCATTCACTACGTTAGCCGAGTACTCGAAGGAGTAGATAAAAGTTATCTGGAGATAAAGAACTTTGCTCTAGCTATAGTGGCGACCGCCAGGAAGTTGAGCCCGTATTTCCTGTTTCACCCCATCATCATTATGACATGCAAGCCGCTGAATCATGTAATGATGAAGCCAAAGACATTAGGATGACTGGTTAAATGGGTGATCAAACTCAGCTAGTTGGGATTGGAATTTTGGCCACGAACCGCGATCAAGGCGCAAGAACTAGATGATTTCCTGGCAGAAAATCTAGGGAGAAGCATGGTGGGGTCAACACATTTCATATGCTTGATAGAAGACACCCCGAGCACCAATTCCGCAAATTCTACGTGGCTCTTTCACATGGACGGATCTGCAATGAACTATGGGGGATGAGCATGAGTGCATCTCCTCTCGCTAGACTGCCGAGAGTTTGGATTTGCGATAAACCTAAATTTGCCCATGACCCACAATGAAGCAGAATATGAGGCCATATTGACTGTACCCTCATTGTAGAATACCTGGAGGCATTCACTTATGCTCAGCTCATGTAGGATCATTTCTCTGGGAAATATGAGGCCATGGAGGAGAGGATTATCCTACATCTAAAGAAACTGAAGGAATTAACCAGCGAGTTCTCGTTCTTCAACCTCTTATAGATCCCATGATCAAAGAGTACTAAGGCCGATGCCTTATCGAAGTTTGCTAGTTTCTCAAAGATCTATGCACAAAAGCGAGTGCAACTCTTGGATGTGGAGCAACCTTCAATCAGAATCTACAAATACAGTAAGGCGTTGGCGGAAAGAGACTATATCCTTCCAGTTGTTGAAGCACGTTCTTGGAAGGACAAGATTTCCAACTACCTAACAGACGATACCTTGTCTGACGATCCCAATGCTCGGCGCAGATTGATATACAAGGCATAAAGGTTCACAAATCATAATGGTGAACTTTACAAGAGTTCTTTCAGAGGACCATTACTTTGATGTGTGTCCCCTTCTCATGTCGATTATGTTATGAAAGAAATACATGGATGGAGTTGTGGTAACTACTCGGGGGGGGGGGGGGGGGGGGGGGTAGGGCCTCTGCTCAACGGATATTGCGACAGGGATATTTTTGGCCCACACTTCTCAAGGACACAACAATTTTCTTGATAACATGTGAGAGTTGCTAAGTTCACGCTAGATTGATACATAGGTTGGCGCAGCCGATGCAGACTCTGGATACTACATCCTCATTTGATCAGTGGGGAATCGACATTGTTGGTCCTCCTCTGATTGCAAATGGCAACAAGAAGTTTCTCGTGGTAGAAGTGGAGTATTATACGAAGTGGGTCGAGGCCGAGGCTATGGCAAACAACACAAAGTAAAATATGATTGGATTTATTTGGAAAAACTTAATATGTCGCTTCGGAACTCCGAGAGCTTTAGTTTTTAAAATGGACAACAGTTCATCGACAAAGAAATTAGATTATGGTGTGAGGAACTAAAGATCTCTCAACATGTCAAATTCTTATCTCATCCCCAAGCTAACGGGCAGGTGGAGTCGACCAACAAGACACTAAAATATTATCTTGAAAGGAGGCTGAAGGGGGACCACACCGTGAACATCCAAGGGGGATACCTCTTTTGTCTTGGTATATGGATCCACAACGGTCCTACCCCCGAGATTGGCATGCCTACTCGTCGCATACACGGTTATGTACCCGAGCAATCAGCCATGCTTGGACAAATGGACCTTGACATGATTGGGTCCACTAGGGAAAATGTTTACCAATGCATAGTGGCGTTCAAGAGTGCGATAGCAAAGAGTTTTGACGAAAAAGTGCGTTTCAGAAACTTTGAAGTCAGTGACCTAGTATTGAAAAGCATTGAGGTAAGCAAGCACGTGGGCAAGCTCCAACCTCGATGGGATGGTCCTTTCCAAGTGATACAGGCTAGTGCCACAAGAACTACTATCTGGAAGACCTACAAGGAAAGAAACTTACTAGTCCCTGGAATGTGCAACACCTACGGCGCTATTACACATAAAATCTATTTTATGAAACAGTTTTTGCATCGGTCTGTAAATCTTAATAAAGAAACTATGGTGGCTTGAATTCCTACGCACCATTGAAGAAATGTAGGCAACTTGGCTATACACTAGGCTTAGCCTTATTGATGCAGTTGAGAACGCGTTGGAGTTTATGGAGAAACTGGACCATCCCAAGATTCGAGGCTGATTTTTGACTTGGTTCATTTTGACATGTGATAAGTCTAATTACGTCCGATACGGGCCAAGGATCAGTGGTCATCATCTAAAGATCATGAGTGGATGTAATTTTAGGCGAATTCCTTCGTTTGGGCCCTAAAACGGTCGTTTTTAGTAATTTTATGTTTTAATTTTTATATATTTCTTCTGAACTCGGAATTGCATTCCTCTTGTTGTAGCGTGTTCCACATGAATAGTACTTTTAGTTTATGTATTTATTTTCTTTTTCCTATTTTGAAAAGAAAAACGGTTTTTGGTATTTTAATTATGATTTTAGGGTATATATTTTATGTAAACCCTATGAAGACATTCATTTGACTATTGTAAAATTTTGAGGGTTTCTCTCTTTTTGCATCAATTCTTGGTATTCTGCGGACTAAACAAACTTTTGATTTCTTGTGTTGTTTCATATTCCCTTATTGCTTCCCCTCGCTACATCACTTATCCTTAAGTATGTCAACTTTCTCATTTTATTAAATGTCTGTTGCTATCCTCCAAGAGAATTTCCACGTCACGGTCATGTCTCACCCATACAAAGAGATGGACAATGGGCCTGAAGAGGTCAAATGCAAACCTAAAATCTCGTCCTTACAAAGAGATGGACATTTGGCCCGAAGCGGTCAAATGCAAACCTGAAATCTCGCCCTTACAAAGAGATGGACATTTGGCCTGAAGCGGTCAAATGCAAACTTAGCCTCCATTTGGATGTAGTTTCACTCGTTTCGTCCATTTGATTTTTGGTTGGAGTTTTTGAAGATTCTCTTGAAAAGTGTGCAAAACATTTTGGATTATGTTTGAATGTAATTTGAGTGTTGGAGTTATAGGGGCAAAATAAGTATGCAAAAGTCAAATCAATAAGTTGTTAATATAAAATTAATATATTAAAATATTACACATTTGACTATTGTTAATTTTGTTTTTGTAATTTTAATTTTTTATATTAATAGCACCAAAAATCAATTACGTACTATATAAAACCTGGGTAATATAGCTATGGGTATCTAAAATTATGACAATTTGTTTCTTTCATATTTACATTCACCTTTCAAGCTAATTTAATTGTTATTATTATTAGATGGATTTTCATCAAAATATATTGATTACTAGCCAAATTGTGTTTAGTACAATTTGCCGCATATATAGCTACAAGGTTGATAACTATATAGTATTTACAATTTTATTGCGAGAAAGTTGAAAAACACATTGATTTAATTTAAGTTAACTTCCAAATATATAAAAATCAGTATGAGTTGAAAAGCTATAACTTAAATATAGAATTACGTGGTGGTAAATGTCATGAAAATATAAGATCTTTTAATCGCTTTTCATAACACGTAAGCAAGAAAAGGCATATCGATTAGCGATTTCCACTGATTAACCCGTGACTCCTAAAACATAAATAATAATAATAATAATAATAATAATAATAATAATAATAATAATAATTAATGATATATATTGTAATCAATAATCGACTACAACTAAATAATGATATAGAATAGAAATAAAATTATGACAAAACCGAAGTATAACCAAATAACTAGTATTATCAAAAAACAAATATCACTACGTTAATCAAGATTAAGTAAGGTATAACTGATTCATAAAATAAACATATCATACACATTTCATTCACGTTCAACACGATCCATTTAACACGATAAAGAAAACATACTCGAAAAGCTACAACAACAATGTAAGTCGTCGAATGAAACCATCACATTCAAATACAAAAACACACTTGAAAAGTTCAACATATGTGTCTGGAAATCAACAATAAGTTCTGGACAACATATATAATGCATTTCTTATAATATATATTTCCTAGAGCCTCCGCGATCTGCCTGTGCTACTTTTTCCTTGGTCGTAAATAGCTTTAGCGCTTGGATCACCTAGACACTGCAACTCTACAGAGCATAACAAAGGGTTAAAACGTAAAACTCTTGAACCTTTATCGTCGGTGTCAGAATGAATAGTGGGATTAACCATATTTTGCGGTGTATTTCCTCGAAGCTGATCAAGTTGTTGGACCTAAGTAAATTGAAAAAAAAAACATCACACAAATTAAATGAAATAAAGTTTAAGTAAGAATATCTCTACTAAGCATTTTTGATTTACAAATTATTGTGTTAGGTAACATCTGAAAACAAATAACATATGTAAATTAAACCATAACATAATTTATTTATAAAAACTAAATAAATTGCAAACCTTATGTTCTGCCCGCATATGCGCTACTTGCCTAATGTTAGAAGTTATGCATATATTTATAAGCTATGTAGCTGAGAAATTAATTTTGTAGGGAAGAAAAAAACTAATACATTATTAGGTGCATTATAAAAGTCTAATATATAAACCAAAAAAAACATAAGAAAAAATGAAGCTGACAGACAAGTTTTCTAAATTCTAAATAGTAGATATTGATAATTAAAGGAGAAGAACACAAATTGGACATTAATCTACTTCATTATTGTGTCCAATTTAAAATCATGTGAAGGGCCATTGCTGCTCGTGTGCCAATTAAAGATGAGAAGAAAAAACACATTATCTATAGCAGTTGCTGCAAGAAAATTAGAGGAAGAGGAGCCCAAAAAACATAGCCCCAAAATGATTTCAGTCAATTGGGCTAGCCAAATTCTCAAAACCTATCCAAAGCATATCTTAAAGCCTCAACGAGGGAAAATGGTGGGACGGAGGACATCCAAACAGGGGCTTAATATCTCGCCCTTACAAAGAGATGGACATTTAGCCCAAAGTGGTCAAATTCAAACCTAAAATCTCGCCCTTGCAAGGAGATGGACATTTGGCCAGAAGCGGTCAAATGCAAACAATATCTCCACCTTACAAAGAGATAAAATTTTAGCCCGAAGCGGTCAAATGCAAACCTAAAGTATTTCCCCTACGAAGAGATAGACATTTGACACAAAGAGGTCAAATGCAAACCTGAAATTTCATCATAGAAGAATAGACACTTGGCCCGAAGCAATTGAATGCAAATCTAAAACCTCAGCATGATAGAGAAATGCAAGCCTCAAATTCCAATGTTGTAGAAATGAATATTTAGCACAACATGAACTTACGAAGATTTTGAACAGAACCAAATATATAACAAATGTCATATCCAACGTCGCAACTACAAAAACACGTGCTTGAGATGATAGCGCACAAGGGCAATGACCTTTCCAAGATACAGAACATAAACATATATACTTGAAAAAAATGAAATAAGCTAGAATAGAATCATCAAAAAAGCAAAGAAATCACTAAATTCGTTTAATAAAAACTTAGACCTTTTTACAAAATAGGAACATGGACAAGATTACTATACAACTTCGGGGAGCCTGGTGGGTCAGCACGTAATTCGAGCCCAAGGACGCTGTAAATTTGGCGCAATTCTTCTTAATTTGCCTCTCGATTATACTAAGCCCCCGGTCGTCAAAATCGTGTCAGTCGTCCTATTATTTATCGGTGTATTTCTTCTTTTGCGCATGCCCCCACCATATATTATATGATGGGCAATATCAACTCTCTGCTCTATATTTGCTCCATCGCGATGATAGTCTCACTAGGAATGGCATCCCTGCTAGAGCTAACCAAGCCCTGCTTGGTCGATAAGGGACCCCTAGCTCCCACAACTACAATAATCACCGCAGAAATCGGATGGTCAATCACATTTACCGGATCCACCGGCTCTGTCACGTCTTAATCACGTCACCCATTCGAGCACCGAAAGTATCCTTAAGTCCACGCCCACCCTACAATCTGCGACAACAAAGTCCATTTGTTCCACCATATCAATTGTAACGAGAGCAGTTTCAGTCATATGATTGGCAGGCGAAGACTCGTCATTGCTACTACCAAATGCCTCGTGCAGTCCCTATGCCACTTTGAGGAGACTATGTACCCTTGAAAGCAGATGTGCCATTTGAATCACTCCCGGGTACGTCCTACAAAGGACCTGGCATGGGACCTCTCTTCTCTTGCCAAATTCGGTAGAAAAGGTCCCTAGTTCGGGGAGGGACTATCGTTTCTTTATTATCGAGGGCGTCAAGCACTTCCATCTTTGGTCCCCGACTAATATCAAGCATGGACTTCTAGAACCCTTCATTTAAGAGCCCTAGGTGACCAATTTGTTCGGCACTAAGATCCATGTCAAATCTCGCATCTTCAGTGGCCTACAATAGTTCTATCCAACGTCGCACACCACTTGACGTAAAGGACCTTGCCACTTTGCACCGATATTCTTCAGATTCTAGGTGTTTAACCCTGGATCTCAAGCCACTAAACTCAATTTCTTACTCAATATTTGAGGCCTTATACAAATCTCGCTCACGGATAAGCCCATTTTGCTCTTGACGGAGAGCTTCGATTTCAAAGTGTCCCAACACTATCATCAACTTTATTTACTACCATGGCTGCCGCTTGACTGTCATGCTCGGCACGTAACATAGCCATTTCAGCCTCACGGGCACAACGATGCACCTTAAGGCGGTTGTCATCTGTCCGAGCATGGATATTCTGCAACTTATCAATAATACCGTTATAACATCTATGGACAACACACTATAATCGTAACAAAAGTTATAGACCACGATCTAGGTGCCCACGACGAACAATCGTCCAAATCGAGCAAAATCTCTAAACTCCAGAATGCTTAACGCATCACTAGGTTCAATTGCGGCCACAATCCTCCTATGGTCTCATTGACATGTTTTTCTCATAGCATATAACCTATCCGTTTTATATTCAACGATTCAGAATCCTCATCATTCAAGAAATCGATGTCTGCCCGGCTTCCGGGAGGGAAGGGCTTGGGAATTCTTAATGGTTTTCATAGCTTTGGCGGTCGTGGCGGTATCCATGCAGTTGTCTCGACCGCTTGCATCTCTTTCACACGTCTCCGTGAAAAGCATACCAACTTTCAACACATCCACTGACGGGTGAAAGTGGGGTACAGCTAGGCCCGACCTCCACATTTTGCACCTTCTTCTCAGTGTTATACCGCACCAAGTTATCAGCGTGCCTTTAGTTAATCTCATCTGCTATCTCCATCCTTCAAATGTCAGCGTTAGTACCAACTCTCACTCTTCCCCACATTGCAGTGGGGGGTCATAACTACGCGACGCTTTTCAAAATTCTTTTGGCGCTCATAATCCGATACACACGATATGCACGTGAGAAGACACCCCACCGACTTTTGTAGATTTGTTAACCACAATGGCATCCCTACGCTCGACAACCCCATTCTCAAACAAGTATGATGATTTCCTCGTCTGAACTGGTGCTCCATTAAACGCTAAATTAAAATACCAACAAACCCTTGAGAACTCCAAAAACTACTTGGGAATTCGACACATTTTATGGCTCAATACTTTTTTTAAAGTATGATGCTTTCTTTGGTTTGATACTTGTCTGAATTCGATAATCAGGGGAAATTTCGGCAATACTCTGCCACTAGATGACAATGATTGTTCGTCACATGAAATGTGTATATATAAAGGCCCCAACACCGCGTTCGATGCTTATCTATCGAACTACGAATATTCATTAGTTCTGCATCAAAATTGAAATTTTATTAGAAACAACTAGGTTCGACATTCTAATAAATCTTGAGTGATTGGGTTCGATACTTTGATGATTTTTCTGAAGAGTTATATGACTCCCCAATGCGAGGCATATTTTAAAGCTGAATATTTTTATTTGACAATCGATCTTCGGAGCTCGGCTCCCAAATGCAGGGCATATTTTAAAACCGAATACTTTTATTTGACAACCGATCTTTGGATCTCGAGTCCCAAATGGGGATATATTTAAAAGTCGAATATTTTTATTTGGCAACTGATCTTCAAACCTCGGCTCCCAAATGCGGGGCATATTTGAAAGCCGAATATTTCTATTTGGTAACATATCTTCGCATCTCGGCTCCCAAATGTGGGACATATTTTAAAGGTGAATATTTTTATTTGGCAACAGATCTTCAGATTTCGGCTCACAAATGCAGGACATATTTTCAAGCCGAATACTTTTATTTGGCAACCAACCTTCGGATATCGATTCACAAATGCGAGGCATATTTTAAAATAGAATATTCCCAACTCCCACCTGTTGAGTAGACTATTCTTAAATTTGGAAACCAATCTTTTAGCAAGACCAACTCGCAAATTGAGAGGACTATATAGTGGGGTAAAATTAGGTTGGTCTAATGAAATACGTGGGCCGCCCTACATGCACAAAAAGTCTAATTAGCTGAGAAGTGAATCGTTCAGATTCGATACTAAGCTCAGCATCGAGTGACCCCATTTGGTTGTCGTACCTTATCCCGAGAAAACCGGAGAAGGAGACCAACATCCCAAGGTCTATAAATATCCTCGGATCCCGAGGTGCGCAGGACGCATTCATTACTCTTCGTCTACCACACCGAAATCAAACTAGGAGTTCGATACTTTATCTCGATCGATACTTCTGAGTTTGATTGTTCAGTTCAATTGTTTGATCTTGCCCAGTTCAATAGTTCCAACATCGAACCTAGGGTTGCTCGATTGTTTTGGTTACTTAGTGTCTACAACTTTCTCATTGCGTGGTTCGGTAGTCCTTGAATCGAAACAAGGGCAGTTTGATACACACAGGTTCGACAGTTATCTTAATACGAATCATCTGCAGTTCAACGGTCCAGTCACTTCCGAATTCGATAGTTCAGGGTTATTTTAGTCTTTTCAGACTTAAGTACTGTGCAATAGATGTTACGGACAAAGCTGGTCCATTCTCTATAATAGACTAACATAGTTTGATTTGTTTGAGGCCCTCTTGTATTGTTTTATCATTTTCCTTTAACCCATACGAAATAACACCAAATTAAATTTAGATGTAGTTTTAATGTTTGAATGTTACGTTGGAAAGAGAAGTAGGTATATAAATATCAAATTTATGTGATAGATATGTATAAAATTAATATTTTAATTAATAATGATAGTTTGTGGATTAATAATATTTGGATATTTCTTTTGAATGATTAGAATGCATTATATTTTTTCTTTGATCAACAAATGAAGAGTTATTAATCGTAAACATGCAGCTAGCTTATAACAATTAGTTTTGTACCCAAAATTTTATCTTTAATAATGACTTTACTTGTGAGAAAAGTAGTTAGTGAATAGATTAATGTACACATATAATCATAAGATTGTACAATTAAAGATTTCAATTGACAATTTGTTTCAGTGAAGATGTAATACAATCATACAATAAATCATGTAAATATTCTAAAAATATTTGATTAAGCAACCAGCTTTAAATCTTTTTATATATTAATTACTTTTCTTATATTTCCAGTTCCTGTTATTTTGATGAAGATATATGTTAATATTTTCTGCTCACCATATTTTTATACAGTAATTAAGTTTTCTAGTTTTAATTCAAATTCGGTTTTTCTCGTAAGTTAGAATAACTCTATTAACCTATGTTGCACGTACATGAATACGAGGACACATATCAGACAAGATACGTATACGGAGATACGAATTTTTGAAAAATTACAAATTAGAAAATGTTGAATATTTTTACATTAATACATTTATATATATAAAAATATAATTTGAATAAAAATGTAAGACAATAATATTTTTAGAAAGTCAAGATTTATTGCCTTAATTATAATTAGTTTCATAGACTTATGCCATTAAAAGCCTGTTATTAAGATGCTAGTTAGTAGATTCATCAAAAAAAAAAAAGAAATAAGGTGCTAGTTAGTAGTTACGGAACTTTAGAAAGTGCAGGTTAGTTATTTGCCACCAAAAAAAGAAAAAGAAAAAATGAAACAACAACTAAAATAGTTTTTGAACTTGTTTTGATAGATGTCTTGGTACGTAGCCTATCTTGATTCCCTTTAACTAATTGAGATTTGAGAATGGCAAGTGAAAAAGAAAAAAAGAAGAAAAAAGAAGATAATCGAGTTATCAATAAAATAAGCCTAAAATAAAATAATCAAGGAAAAACAACAACTACATTTACCTTCCCAAGTCTAATGGTAGATGAAGTCAAAAAAGCTGGGCCAAACAAATTTCTAATGTCCAAAAATTGAAAATAGATCCAAACATGTTTTTTTTCATGAAACTTTGAAATGGGAAATGGGCGAGTGAAATCTGATCCAAACAGCTATTTTCGGTCCTCCAAGAGTTTTCGGCTCCTGGATGATGTCGTCATGAAAACATAGATAGGATTCAATTAGTTGTTTTCTTTTTTGAAGATCTAAACTTTCATTGATAACCAAAGACTCAGAAGACGAGCCCTAAAACATTCACAATTACAGACCGGCTTAGGCAGCCAACCCAAATGAAAAACTAATGTAGCAACATACGTCGAAAAAAAAATTAAACTGGAGTACATTGAGTGTGTCTAAAGAGAGTATGCGCTTGTGTATTCTCTTCACGGCAGATCAATTGAAACATCCAGCTTCGGTGATGATCCACAATCCTTTGAATGTATCGTAAGGGGCTCGCATGATCTCCCTCTACGCCTATCGAAAAACACACATTTTGAATACCGTTAAGATTGCATTCGAAGATTACTCTTCGAAGATTACTCTCTCCCATCCTTTCGTTTCTCCGTGTTGGTGTTGGACAACCAACACATCGCTCTTGTCTCGGCATTGTGCCCACTAAACAATTCCACAAATCTCTTTTCGAGGCTACCAATGAGATCCCAATTATTATTTACGATAAAGCCCAAGCCATGTCTCCCTCGTATCGTCAAAAGTGGTTGCGTCAAAACGTATTCGGACCTATGGTGGATCAAGAGAAATTCGAACAGTACTGTTGTCCCCATTCAACCGTCCACTCATGTGAGTATTACCGCAAAACTCGAGCATAGAGGAAATGAATCTAGCAATATCACTCGGTGAGTCCGCTCCCCCACCAAAATCTACTGATCATCGCCTCAATCTCGACAATTAACGTATCTGGGAGTCTAAAACAACTCATTGCGAACATCGGAATGGCTTGAAACACTGATTTGGTCATGATTTCTTTCTTGGCACAAGATAAATTCTTTACTTTATCCCCTATAATCCTATCCCAAATTCGATCGCAAATGTATGCAAATATCACCTTTTTTGATTCCCTACAAGAATAGGTAACCCTAGATATTTTCATGTCTCTCCGCCACCACAACTTCCAGAATATCAACAATCTCATGAACCTCAGTAACCTCTGTGGTACGGCTAAAAACATAAACAAAATTTTCCATATTTATTTGTTGTCTGTAAGCCTTCTCATATCACTGAAGGATTTTATTTACACAATACGCTGCTTGTCTTGTCGCCTAACAAAAGATCAACGTGTCATCAGCAAAAAGAAGATGAGAAACCACTGGCGCACTCAATGCTACTCGAACACCTGTCACTATTTGTTTTGTTCGGCATCTCGGATTAGAGTAGAGAACGCCTCGAAAAAAAAACAATTACGTGGAGAGAGGATCCCTTTGCCTAATGCCCCTTTTTGGGTTAATGGGTTCAAACTCATGACCGTTCACTAAAAACGAGCATGAAACAGTACGAACACAAAGTATACTAAGCGAAACAAAATTCACAGAAAAGCCTAATCTAAGCATTACCTATTCCAAATGGACCACTCAACTCTATCGTAGGCGTTACTCATATCAAGCTTTAATGTCAATTGCCCCTTTTTCCCTGTTCACTTAGCTTTAATAAAGTGATTAATCTCAAATACAACTAAGATGTTATCAGTAATAAGGCTCCCAACGAAAGTAGACTGAGATTAAATAATAACATCCACTAAGAGCAGTTTAAGTCTGTTAGCAATGATTTTAGAGGCGATTTTGAAACAAACGTAATAAGACCAATAGGTCTAAATTGGCTTGTGAATTAAAGCTTAGAACATTGAGGAATCAACACAATATTACTAAAATTTACTTCGGGGGGAAGCACATGATTATTTAGCAGATTATAGCAGAACTAAGTCACATCAGCTCCAATAATAGATCAATATTTTTGATAAAACATGGCAAGAAAACCATCGAGGCCAGGGGGATTATAAGGAAACATTTGGAAATGAGTACGTTTTACCACCTCTGAAGAATATTCAAGGCTAAGATCTTGATTCATCTTATCAGTGACACGGGATTTTGTGCCAACAAGATCTTCTGTGATATCCTCAGAGTTGGGCTGCGTGGAGCAAAACAATATCGAAAAATAATCAGTGATAATTCTGTCAACCTCATTCGGCTTCTCCCTCCAACTTCTCAGATTATCCCGTAAACCCCGAATCTCATTCATCTTCCTTCTTTCACTAGCCTTTTTATGGAAAAACTTCGTATTTTGATCCCCGTCTTTTAGCCATTGCACATTTCCTTGATGTTTCCTATAAGTCTCTTCCTAATCTAACAGATGCTCTAACTCCAACAAAATCTCCTTTTCCTTTTGTTTCGAGTCGGCTGTTAGTTTGCCTACACGTAAAATCGTGACCTCCTTCCTTAAATTCTCCATTATCTTACGCAAACTCGCCCCCGTTACGTCATTCCATGATACCAGACTGTCCTAACAACGCTGCAATATATTATGCTGATTCTTGGCCTCAATCACATTCAAATTACAAGTCCAATTATCCCCAACTACTTGACCACATCCCTCCAACTTAGTCCAAACAGCCTCAAACCTAAAACATCGTTGTCTCATCCACTTTATACCTTCCAACCGTGTATAGTGCATGAGATCAGAATTGTAGAGTGATCCAAATGATGAACTGCATGCCTCGCAAAATTTGTACCCCATGAATCATTTGCACAAGCACGGTCCAACCGCTCCCAAATAATATGCGAAATTGGCCTCCGATCACACCATGTAAAGTTCGAACTCTCGTACCCCAAATCATTTAAGCCAGACTCCTCTAATGAATCCCAAAAATTCTGCATCAACTACGCCGGTCTAATGTTACCCCTTTTATTCTTGGATTGGCTCAAAATTTCTTTGAAATTACCGGCACAAAGCCATGGTCGATTCATTCCCCTAGGACGACTGGATTGGGAGTATTGGCAATGGCTTCCTCCTCCCCTAGGATTTTGTTTCACGCAACCACAGCCTATATCGCAGGTTAGCTATGTCTTTTACATCAATATTAGGCCCATATCTCTAGTTAGCCATTCATGATGTGCCCAATAGTTCCATATATTTCTTAGGATCAAGGTCCTAAAAAATACCCAACTTGTTACCTATTGCTTTGGCCATCTCCGGGGTTTGAGGAACTATTGGAATGTTATGAAATCTCACGTGGAAACTGCATGAGTCAAGGGGGCCTGCATGGGATTCTCCTTAGCGCCTACCTCATTCAAAATTAGAATTTGTTTACCAAACGCCCAAGGGCAACCCACTAGTGCATTTTGTTTGTCAACTTAATTGAAGAACTGAAATATCATACGGTTCTCTCCAATCTTATGAATATCCAATCCCTTATTTTCCCTCCATGATGAATTGATGACCGAACTAAAAAATGCAAAATTCAAACCCCTTGACGACAGTAGTTGACCAACCAAAATGTTATGGACCTAATTATTTTAATTAAATTATATATAGCAGTTAATGTTTAATTATTATTATTATTATTATTATGACTATAACCGTGTGTTATTTTAGTTAGTGGGCAAATAATTAAAGTTAGTAGTTAATTAGAGATAATGGTTAGTGGTGTTAGTGGGTCTTAGAAGTTATTTTTATTTCTTATTTATGTAAGGTTTTGTAACACTATTTGTAAGAAGAAAAAAATTAAATAGTTTTTAGTTAAATTCTATGTTTCTCATCTCCATTCTTAGGAGTTCGTTCTCACTCGAAGTAGAACAAAACCCGTTAGAATCTTAGATCCTAACAATAATAATAATTATTTGCCCACTAACTAAAATAACACACGGTTATAGTCATAATAATAATAATAATAATAATAATTAAACATTAACTGCTATATATAATTTAATTAAAATAATTAGGTCCATAACATTTCTTCCCTCTTGAAAAGGGTCTTGTCCTCAAGGCCCAAACATTTTAGAACTTTGCTTGCAAATAATGAAAGAGAAGGTCCTTTGATGCAAATTCACTTGCTAGACACTTTGCCTTTTCTATAGAAAGTCAGCCGCTGTCTCTTGCTCTCTTTTTCCCACAATTGATGACATTGTTTGCACCCCAATTTGCACATTCACAAACAATAATTTCCTTTTTCTTTTTTCTTTTCCTCTTCTTCCAATTAAATATTTCTCTCCCAAAATTAGTTGACTTGCCAATTGTATGTATGCCCATGTTGTGAACAGTGGAGACTGTTCTAAGTATTTGGAACAACTGTCTTGCTGCAAGATCTGACGAAGGACAGACATCATCACGCACAAAATTAGAATCAAGAACGTCGACAATCCGAAAATCGAATTTTAATGGTGGTGACGTTGGTGGCTTTGAATTTTGGGTGGTTATAGACTTGATTTTGTCATTAGGAACGACATGAGTCGTAAAGGATGGCATAGGTGGAGGTGGTGGTGGAGCGGAGGTCACTGTCAACCGATTGAAAGCCGTGGTCGTTGCTTTGCAAGCAATCGATTGGAGATTCATATCCACAATAAAACTTTGAAATGCTTCATAAAATAGGTGACGTTCGGCACGAATTTCTTCTGTCTCATTTTGAATATGTTGGAGAATTTGTTCCATTGATGAAACCGCCAATGAAGATTGTTTTTGAATGAATTTCGGAGGCTTTTGTAAGCTCTCAATGAAAGCACCTTTGTTTGGATCTAAGATCCTAACGGGTTTTGTTCTACTTCGAGTGAGAACGAACTCCTAAGAATGGAGATGAGAAACATAGAATTTAACTAAAAACTATTTAATTTTTCTTCTTCTTGCAAATAGTGTTACAAAACCTTACATAAATAAGAAATAAAAATAACTTCTAAGACTCACTGACACCACTAACCATTATCTCTAATTAACTACTAACTTTAATTATTTGCCCACTAACTAAAATAACACACGGTTATGGTTATAGTCATAATAATAATAATAATAATAATAATAATTAAACATTAACTGCTATATATAATTTAATTAAAATAATTAGGTCCATAACACAAAACCAAATCCGCGAACCCATTCTCAGCATGCCATACCGTGTCCTCGAGAACGTGCCCATCCGTTTCACGTAACATCTCAATTGCAGCCTCCATGCAGCCATACTTTTGAGGATATACAGGAACACCAATCAGACGTAGAACCCTACAACCTGGAGAGAAAAACCAAACCCTAACCAAGAAGAAATCAGAATTAGTGTGACGTAAACTTAGCAAATGAAAAGAAAAAGAAAAACAAAGAGGAATCTGCCCGAAAACCATATATGGAGAAACGATACGAAAGCGTCAAAACTATTGATAAAACCCTAGTAGGCGGAGACAATTCCTAATGAAAAGTCGTGAGAACTAGATTGGAGGGAGTGACACGATTAACAGAGAAGATGCCTCCGAACCAAGTCGCAAGGACCGTACCAGAAGGCAAGCGAAACTCTCATCATGTTCGAGAGGAAAACAAAATCCACTTAAGACTACAACTGGGTAGTATTAAATTAGTTTCAATTCCATGTAAGACATATATATATATATATATATATATTATTTATATATATATATTATTTATATATATATATATATAGTAAAGTCTAAGTGAATCAAATTTTCATAAACTAGCTAGTGTTAGCGTTTTTTCAACTGCTAACAAATTATCAAATTAATTATTAAACATGTTTGAACTTTGATCTAAACCGGTATTAATTGTTATATCATCTGTTTGAAATTAATTGTACGACTAGGATATGTTATTAATAGGTTGGGCTAAACAAATGAGTAATTATTTTGTTTTAAATTATCCTTGATTATACACATATTATCCACATTAAAATTAATGTTGCAATACATGTAATTTTAAACTAGATAGTTGATTTTAATTTTAAGTCCCATTTTAAGTTTTGATATGGTCATTCATGACTTGACATGACTTTTAATTTGTTCATTTCAAAATCACTTAGACTTTACTATATATATAGTTATATACATATAGACAGTTACACGCATATATATATATATATATATATATATATATATATATATATATATTATATACACTACAAGAGAATTGGCCTTTGCCCGACGGAAAAGGCCCAATTATTACCGTCGGGCCCAATCCCGACGGTAATGGCTTATACCGTCGGCTTTGGGCCGACGGTACACATGGGCTGGCTTTACCGTCGGCCCAAATCCGACGGTAAAGCCCATTCCCATCGGGTTTGGGCCGACGGGAATGACCCATTTAATTTTAAAAAAAAATGGGCTGGCTTTACCGTCGGCCCAAATCCGACGGTAAAGCCCATTCCCGTCGGGTTTGGGCCGACGAGAATGGCCCATTTAATAAAAAAAATTAAAATAAAAGAAAAATTGATGTCAGCCTTTTCTTTTAAAAAAAAATTAATAATAATAAAATTAAAAAAGGATTTCGACTAGAATTTTTTAATAAAAAAAAATACAAAAATGATGTCGGCAGGTTTTTTTTAATTACGATTTTGCGTGTTTAATATCCGAGTTTGTTTTTTTAATTTAAAATAACATTGATTTAAAATAAAGTTTTGTATTTAAAATAAATTCTTGATAATATATATTTTTATAGTTATTATTAGTTAGATAATGAATAAAACATAAGTAGAAATAAATTAATAAAACAAATAATAAACTCGAATTATAAGTTAGTGAATATGGATAAATTAAATCAATGTTATTTTAAATTAAAAAGACAAACTCGGATATTAAACACGCAAAATCGTAATTCAAACACTCGTACTCGAAAATTAAACACACATACT
This sequence comes from Linaria vulgaris, assembly GCA_948329865.1. Taxonomy (NCBI): domain Eukaryota; kingdom Viridiplantae; phylum Streptophyta; class Magnoliopsida; order Lamiales; family Plantaginaceae; genus Linaria; species Linaria vulgaris. The sequence goes on along the minus strand of OX415254.1, from coordinate 60,302,331 downwards.
AGAAATTTAAACACTCATACTCGAAAATTAAACACACATACTAGAAATTTAAACACTCATACTCAAAAATTAAACACACATACTCAAAATTTAAACACTAATACTCGAAAATTACACATTAATGCGACCCCGACTATCATATCCAAGATGGACCACCGTATTCTCTATTCACGTCACTGTTCCAAGCTTGATTAGTGTAGTCTTCAGTCGGTAACTCCAAATTGTTTAGATCAATTACGGGTTCGACTTGATAACCCCTTGCAAAACTCGGAGAAGTGTCGCTAACTCTAGCACGTCGTGGGTCATTTGGACGAGCCCCACTATAACTAGCATGTCCAGGAGCACTTTGAGCATAACATTGATCGTGCCACGAACTTGGTGGTTGATATTCATCTGACCATAACGGGAAAGTTTCCGGCTGCGGCTTGGGTTGATGCTGTTTCTGGCCCCACGAACCAGCAGGTGGAATGACTTGTTCCCACGATGAAGGTGCACCTTGATCGTGTTGTTGGTTCCACGACATAGGTGTACCCTGATTGTAAGAATCATAGCCTTGGCTCGACTAGTTGTAAGAATGAAAGTCTTGATTCCCCGGAGCGGTTTGGCCCTGTTGTGTTTGGTTTTGATTCCAAAACTGGCTGGGATTGTTGTTGGGGTAATTATTGGGAAGGTTGTTATATTGAGGATACCTGTTAAAATTACGTTGTGATTCCTCTCTTTCCCACCTCCTCTGCTCCTCATCCTGAAGGATTTTTTGCTCTAGTGCCGTTATGCGATGCTCCTGTTGAGTATGTTTTTCCTCGTACTGTGAATGAACCTTTTGCACGGCTTGCCTAGTCCTTCTCTCCTCGCCAGGCTTAGGCTTCTTTGCCGTCGTCCTCCCTGAATCTGACATCTTGTTGTGCTTAGGCTTGCCACGTTGCCTCCCGTGTTGACTGCCGAGATCTGCCTTTGCCGAGAGCGCTTGGTCACACTCAAAGGGAAAGCGTTCTTCGACCTCATATTTAGCATAGAGTAATTGCGTGTAACGAGCCTATAGTTTTTAAAGTAAATCAATAAACAATATACATATTTCCCAAAAATAATATACAACGTTTTAATAACTTACATGATAAGCTTATGCGCTCGGTGGGTTCCATCTGATTATTTTTTCATCGGGAGTCCTCACAGTGTGGTCGACCACCCACTGTAGGTCGAAGCGGTAAGGGGTATCACTTTCAAGCTATAACAACATTTGTTTCAAAGCAATATTAATTAATGATAAAGGTAACATAATAAAGTATATTCATAACGAAAGCAAATTGTAACGTATCGTACCGACTTTAGGCTCCTTTGTTGTGTGCTGACAGATCCACCGTGGTGTGTGGCTAACGAACCCTTGCCGTCTGCACTCTTTCTTTTCAGGGCCTCTCGATTTTCTTTTGCCTTTTCCACGAGTAATATCGTCCTATCCTGTTGCCAGTGATTAACGAAAAATTGTTCTTTACCTGCAGGTAACCAAGACTTCTTGTACCAGGCTGGCTTCTTGTCACGTTGCTTGTACGTCTTTTTTACATCATAGATGGAGTTTTTATAGATGCCTTGTGCCACCCGGTCGAATGCCTCACGAACCATTGGCTTTATTTCATCCGAGTATTGGAATACCCTCTTCAAATTATAATATCATATAAGTGTAAGGAAAAAAACAATAATATACACAAATATTAACATAAGCTAAATGGTTCAGAAATTTTACCCCAAAATGGTTCAGAAATTTTTGTTTCTGATCGTTGGATAAACGGGAGTAATAGATAGCTGGTTCTTCCACATGATGCCTTATTATGAAGCCGATTGTACGAGTAATCTCTTCCGCATTAGTATGATATCTTTTATCGTAGGATAAAGATGGATCGAAAACACAGTCTTCGATAACGCCAATTGGGGGCCTCTTATCCTCGTCATCAGTCGCAGCTCGGCCCTTTCCCCGTCCCCTAACAGCAACCGGCGTAGTAGAACCACTTGCTGAACCACCAGAAACCGGGGAGCCTTCCGACGTCGAACCTCCCCCGTCGTTGTCATCTGGAACTTCGTCCATCAGGGCGAGCGGAAATGTCGGAGCTGCAGGAGTCATTGACGGCGGCGGGACCGAGACTTGGTCACGAACTTGGCCCGGAGGCGGGGCCCGGTTTTGGGTTGAAGTGGGCCCCTGTGGTAGTTCCGTCGGCAAAGGGGGCCGATTACGGGTAGGCCCCTATTGCTGAGCAGCGGGGACAACCCCAGTCTCCCTTGTTGGTTGCATAGTATCCTCTATCGGCTGCATAACCTCGTTATGATCTGAGGTTGCTACATCTTGATGAGATTTATGGCCCAAAATATTTGTGAGGGCCTTAATGTTTTTGAACAAGTTTGTATTCGAAATATATTTTGGAAGTTTTTTGGATTTGGGTTTGACAAGTTTTCCTTTACCTTTGTCGGCATCGTTACGATTATTTTCGTTATTCATAACGGAAATAAAAGAATTTTGCCGACGGAAAAAAAAATTATCGAATATAAGAGAGAGGAAAGGATTGTTATCGAGAGTGAGAGTCGAAAAGTTGGATATTGAAAATGAGAAGAGAAACTCGATATTTATAGGCCTTAGGGAAGAGGGGGGGGGGGGGGTGTTGCCACGTCAGCGATCCGTGTGAATTATCACACGGATCGCTGACGTGGCACCCCCCACCCCCTTTTTTTTGGTTTTTTTAATTTAACCCTACTCCTCCTAAATATCTATAAATACCCCTTATTCTACCCACTTAATTCATTCATTCTTCCCATTCTCCAAAAACTATCTACTTTCTCTCCCAAAAATTCTAAATAACTAACAAAAATTTATCCATATATATTCACTAACTTATAATTAGAGTTTATTATTTATTTTACTATTTTATTTCTACTTATGTTTTATTCATTATCTAACTAATAATAACTATAAAAAACTTATATTATCAAGATTTTATTTTAAATACGAAATTTTATTTATTATAATTAATAATTTAAAAAAATTGCTCGAAAATGTGAATGTTATTATTTAAATCGATTTCTTTTAAATTAAATCGCCAAATAAACATAAAAAAATTTTATAAAATCGTTTCTTTACAAAAAATCGCCAAAACATTATAAAATAATTATTTAAAATAGATTTCTTTTAAATAAATCGGAAAAAAATCATAAATCAATTATTAAAACGATTTCTTTTAAGTCAATTGTTTTAAATCGTTTTTTTAAATCATTTTTTTAAATTGTTTTTTTTATTTTTTTTTATTATTTTTAAACCCTTTTCCGTCGGCTTAAGCCGACGGAAAAGCCCTATACCGTCGGCTTTAAACCATTTTAAATCGTTTTTTTAAATTATTTTTTTAAATTTTTTAATTTTTTTTAATATTTTAAAACCCTTTTCCGTCGGCTTTAAGCCGACGGAAAAGCCCTATACCGTCGGCTTTAAGCCGACGGAAAAGGGAACCTATACCGTCGGCTTTAAGCCGACGGAAAAAAACCCCTTTTCCGTCGGCTTAAAGCCGACGGTATAGGAAAAAGGCTTTTCCGTCGGCAATAAGCCGACGGAAAAGCCCTATTCCGTCGGTAAAAGTCCGACGAAAAAGCTCTTTACTTAAGAGCTTTTTTCCGTCGGCTTTTATCGACGGCTTTTGCCGACGGAAATGGTTATTTCCGTCGGGAAAAGAGCCTTTACCGACGGTTTTTGAGTCGTCGGTAAAAGCGATTTCTCTTGTAGTGATATATATATATTTATATATATATACAAGACATATATATATATTTATATATATATATATATATATATATATATATATCACATGGAATTAAAACTGATTGAATTCTACCTATTTTTCCATGACGACGTCATCCAGGAGCCGAAAAGTCACGTAGGATAAAAAAATAGCTAGAATCTTTATTATTCGTAGCTGAATTCTGATTGATAATGTGTAAGAAGATTATTTCAAAAAAGAAACAAATTTATGTCTTTATTATTATTTATAACAAAATAAGCTCAATTGCAATGAAAGAATAGTATGCCTTTGACTTGAAACAAATAAAAAGCTAAATATTGTGTGCACATGGCAGTACATGTGTCAAAAGAGTGTTATTTTGACAAATAATTTTTTAAAAAGTGATATTTTAATTTGACAATTAGCTTTACACGCATGTGACAAAAGAATGTTACTTTGACAAATAATTTTGAGAGAATGCTATTTTGACAATAATTTTGTAAATAGTGTTATTTTGATATTTCACTCGTGTTGGCTCAAGCTCAACACCAAAGACCTAAGCCCTACTTCTATATGCACCTGTAGATCCACTTCCACTTGTTGTTGCAACAACCATCCAAGGCAGATCATTAGTTCTAGAGCTTCCAAAAAAGTTTCTGAAAATTTATATAGACCCAAGGTTGTGAACAAGGGCATTTGTTTGCTTATGAGCAGCATATCACATAATATTGAGGACTCTCTTTCGAATATAAACATGCTTACCCATCTTCAACTGATATATCAGAACGACAACCTCTATTGTCACCTAAGTTGCATTCGAAGTGGACAACCAATTTTGGGAAGTAATCTTGTCCAACACTGAGTATAAGGAAGTAAGACTCGTGGCATGAAACTCTTGATTCCATTTTAGATACAAACCACCATTTATTTCCTCCATAACAATATCTATATTCGATTTTTCCTCAAATTCCTCAACATTTGTCATACCCCATACCTTGTTCATGTTTGCACGTTTAAAATGATAGATCGTAGTCCTAAAAATGTCATACCATACTTCAGTGGATCATTTAAAAATTTTGGTAAATTTTTTTCACAATTTTAGGGACATATGTCCGAATCCGCTAAAAGAGCCTACCAATTTCTTGTTCTTCAATAACTCGAACATCCTATGTTTCCTGAAGCCCTCACTAACCCTAGTTTTTTTTCTCACCAAAGCTTTCTTTCCTCAAATGTACTCCTAAGTATTACTAATCTCCTAAGAGCGAAAGTAAGAACTGAAAGAATGAGAACCAAAATCATCCTCAATTACATAGTTTACCTCAGGTGTTTCTTCAAATGTTTCTTCAAATGTTGTTTTAACACCTTCCCCTGACTCTCCATCTGCACATTTTTCCTCATCCTCCTAATTCTCATGAGCCTCAACATCATCACCATTCTATGTCGCTCTACCATTGAAGATTCAGAGCCTTCCTCATTTGCATCCTACTCCTCGTCTTTCTCTCCTTCCTACTCATTTTGTTCATTGCCCATCTCATCATCTTGTTCCTTATATTCCAATTCTTCACGATACTCATCATCAACTTCAAATTCATTCCCTTCAACCACGATTTTCTCAAAATTTGACTTAGAACCCTGCACATGTTTTTGTTCAACTAACTCGGTCTCCCTCTCAACGCGAAAGTCTCCCCATTAATCGCGGTGTCCTCAGCCATAATTTGAGTGCCAACCTCCACATTACCCTATTCCTCAGTTTGAACTTCTTCACCAAGAACCACGAGGTAAGGAGTAGGTCTTGCCACAACACTGCGTGAAGTCCTGCTTAGGTTTTACATTAGGACGACATCTGGGTGTCTCCTTGCATTTGGGCACTATATTAATAATAGAAGCAACGCATGATTAAGTATTGTACTTGTACAAATGAACTACATGAGAATGAACAGGATTAGCTCCTTGATTCTCCATATCAAGGGACACTTTTACAAGATCAATTATGGAAACCATGGACTTTGAGAGAATTTGAGAGAGAAAATTAAGGTTAGCAAAAGAAAATCGGGCGGGGAAGGCAACGTCTTCGAATAAGGAAAGGAATGACCGATTACCAAAATATGAAGCACAAACTGACGTAATGTTAAATAAACATATACCGCAGTGTTAACCTAACAAATCACCATATGTTTACCAACTTATGGTTCAGGTGTTGAGTCACCGCTATATAAGCTAGTGTTGGAACAACGCTAGGCCAAGTGAATATGGAGGTATGGAGCTTATCCTCAATGTCTTTCCAAGTAAAAGCATGAGCAACATATTAAAGAAACATTTGAATTTATGATATATAAGTAAGTTAGTATCACACAAGAAACATTCATGTTCATGAAAAGGATAGTTAAAAAATAGAAAATCAATATTTTGGGTAAGAAGTAAGAATTAAACGAGATAATTTACTTCCAAGTCATAGAAAGAAACAACTCTATGTGTCAGCAGCAATAAAGTTCCTATTATGTGTGCCTTTATATGATTACTTGTGTCTATACCTCCCCTTAAGCCTAAACCAACACACTCAGAAGAAAAAAATATGCATGAATGCAGACCTATATGATAAATGAAGAAGATATACGTCAGAACAACATAGGTGTTTGTAAGTTGTCTTCACAACACTGCTTGTCAACACTGGAAATTAGCGAGCTCCTTAGTTCAGATTTAATGATAAGCCCTATTCTTTTCAAAATTCCGATGGTTTAAAAAATGATAGTGTATCAATTGAATGTAGGTTTTCACATGATCACATACACCATTGTTTCAACACAATCTTGCAGAAATAAGGGCAAGTACATATGCCTGGATAGAGGCAGTAACAAGACCCCAAACACCCTTGTACCTAATGTATACTTGGTTACTGTATAACATAAAAAAGATTTTAGCACTGGTAAGTAGTAATACTGAATGAAGGCATAGATAAACCCTCTATCGTATATTAAAACACACTATTATATGCTTCTTTGCAGAAAATGTAGTGAATAAGACACAAATGGATATTGTTATAGTAGTGAGCTTTGTGTATCCCAACTTATTCACATGCAATGTAATACTTAATTATGAATAATACACAAATGAATAGCTCTGTGTATCCCTACTTCTTCATAATCAAGTGTGCATAAACATAGATAAAATAAAGAGCTTAATTAGTAACTTAGTTAGTGTTTTGAGAGGAGCTTTCAAACATATGTGAACTTATAATGCCCGTGAGGCTTACAAGCACTCTACAAAATAACTCTACAATGCAGAAGAAATAAAGTAAACACGGAGTCCTAATGCAATTCACCACAGAAAGTCTACTGCGTTAGCCAGTGGTGTTAAGGAAAAGTCGAACTGCAACACTAACTCACATAACACACATGCCAAAAGCACTTCTTAAACTGAAAAATCTCTCACTATCTAACGATTTAGTAAACATGTTGGCTAATTTACTATTAATCTAAATGTGTTTACTGTCAATAACTTTGACATTTACCAAATCTCTTAAGAATGATGCGTTATGTCTATATGCTTTGTTTTAGATTATTGCACATAATTTCTTGAGATACTAATTATATATGCACATGATTTCTTTAAGCTATATAATTTGGGTAACGCAACGGCCCACTCCTATATATTCAGTCTCAGGTAGTTGATGATGAAAAATCGTATTGTTTCTTGCTATACTAGTTATCCACCTTATATTTTCAATTATATATCTAAATCTGCAACCTAGTCAAAGTTACTAAAACTGAAAAGGTTTGTATTTGTATCCTGTGAATACCAAATGCCCAGGTTTGTCCAGAAACATATTTCATAATATGCTTTACAATAATTAAATGAAAAGAACGAGGTCATCTTGATACATGACACAAACGAAAACACAAATACAAACACAAAAAACATAAATAATAGAAGGGTGAGTAGTAGAGAGATATAGCAAGCTACCAATTATGGACCTATAGAGTGTCATGTCAATACTCTATCCATTGCCATCTTTAAGAGTCTTCAATGCACAAGACATGTGAGCGTTGCTAGGCTTTGACTCCTCTAAACCAAATGTTTTCACAAATTTTTTTGCATATTTTTCTTGGCACAAAACATTCCATCGTCTTTTTCTTTCACTTGCAACCCTATGAGAAAACCAGTTCTCCAATCATGCTCGTCTCAAAAGTACATGTCATAGATTCCATAATCTAGTCTAAAATAGGAAAAATTATTAGGTACAACCGTTGTATGGATGACGTGGTACAACCAATGGTTGAGATTAAAAATAGTCTCCTAAATTATAAGAAATAACCATCCAATACTCCATCTCCACCGTGTATTGGTGACAATAACTGACTGGATACACCACCTCATCTTACAACAATTGCACCTAATAATCTCTCCTAAAATAGACTTGTTAGTAAACTCAAAGATAATAACATTAACATATATTTGAACGTCCCACACATCATTATATTTTCTTAAGATAATCAGAGTCCTATCTCCTTCACCTCTAGTAAAACAATACTCAAAACAAATTCTGTTAACCTTTTATACCTAGCTTTAAGAGCTTTTTTAACACAATACAAAACTTTTTTCGAGTTTATAAATATAATCTTGGTGAAAATGGTCGACAAAACCTTTAGGTTGTTCTACATAGACTTCTTTATCTATATATCCATTTAGAAAAGCACATTTGACATCCATTTACCTGAGTTTAGCCTTGAGCTGCTAAACGAGCTTTTCTTTCTAACAGTTACACAATTTTCATCACCCTTATTTTTAGAACTCCTTTAGATTTTATTAAATATAGATTTAAAGGCCTAGGAACTAATTTTTAGACAAAGTTTTAGTGAACTGTAACAACCCTTCTTTTATAGCATTTATCTAATGGCTATCTTTCAGTGCCTCATTGACATTCTTGGTTTCTATAGAGGAGACAAAACAAAATACTTGTACCTCAATGCACGATACACGCACACAACTTCATAGCTTTATAGCTCACATTTTCTTTGTTGCATGTTGTGATGCCATCAATGTTAGACCAATTACTTGAGATGTAGGATGATTCTTTTTTATTCCAGCAGGAGTATCTCTTCGTACATCTCATACATGGCACTCTTCTTTTATTTCAAGTTGTTGTCCAGTTCTAGCAGAAAGTGCTGGTGAGAAATCGGTGTTGTGCTAGCACCCAATGTTAGATCTGTTGGGCTTAGCACACCAACCTCACTTCACATGTGCTACTTAGTAATTCATCTAACACCATACTAACCAACTGTTGAAGAATATTTAATCTAGGATTAAGTTTCTAAAAGCAGAACTACTAAAGAAATAACCAGAAAAATATATTGTTTGCTTTTTGGAACAAATTTGCCTAAATATTCTCTATATTTTAAAATATAACAAACATATCAAAATTTATGAAAATGAGAAAGATTAGTCTTTTCTTTTTCAAGCACTTCATAAGGAGTCGTGGTGGTTCCATGCCTAAGGTAAACTTTATTTGAAATATGATAAGCAGTATTAGAACTTAAATCCACAATCTTTTTGTCACCTTTTTAGAGTTCAACATTACGTTAGCCATTTTCTGAAGAGCCCTATTTTATTATTTTCCAGTAATCTCATTTTATTAAGAAGTTTTTGGTCGGTATAATTCATGAATAGTACCATTTTGTTCACAAAAGGTTGATAATAAATTATTTTTAAACTCCATGGCATGATCTAGCCTAATTCTAACCACACAAGCACCATACAAATTCCTTAAACTATCATGTAGTATCTTGAAAGTGTCAAAGCTTCTCATTCTTCTTTGTTAAAAAATAAAATAAATTATTCATGTATATCTAGAAAATTCATCCAAATTACATAAGCATAGCTCTTCCCTCAAAAGTCTGCTAACTTCAATAAAATACATAAGATCCATGTGAAGCAGTTCAAAACATTTTGAAGTACTTGCCATTTGACGATCAACTTGGGTATGAGTATGAGTTTCTTTAGTTTGATTACCCATCAAACAGTAACCACACACAAGTTTACATGTACTTGAGACATTATGGATACCTCTCACACCATCACGTTTCAATATTTTTTTTAGATTTTTGTAATACATGTGCCCAAGTATTATGTGCAAGACAACTTGGCTCATCTACCTTGTCTTGATAGTATTGAACTTCATCCTTTAATAGGTAGTTTTCTATCATGCCACACGCGTTTGCACTGTCAAAGACTTTACAAGAATGTTTATCAAAGCTTACCAAAAAATTATTGTCACAAAGTTGGCTGATGCTTATGAGATTATCTTGTAATCCATCTACTAATGGAACATCTTTAAAGGATGGGAATCCTTCAACATTTTGCACTCTTTTATCAATTATTCTTCCCTTTTTCCACCTCTATATGTAGGAGTTCGAGAGGTGAGTGATATAAATTCCTTTAGATTGTATTTAGATTCAGTCATATGTTTAATATCTTGAGCATCCACTATCAAAGTGTAAAATACCTGCACGATTTTATGCACAACACAGAAAACAAAATCGCACACAATCTTAATTTTAGGAGTTCACTATCTTTTGGTACTTATTATATCTTTTTGTGTAGCAATGTTATTCATGGTCGTTGAAACAATACCTGATGTTAGAATCAACATTGGTTGAAACATTGATAGGATCCTTACTCTTCTCACAAGGTACACCTTTCTTTCTATGTATCTTTTTATATTTGTAACAAAATAGTTTCATAGGAACAAGTTTAAAACAGTACTCACAAATAGAAGTATTTTTCATAGATTTTCCAAAAAAATATTTAAAATGAGAAGAAGAAGAACAACAAGATAGGAGTAGAGGATTCCACATAAGTAAGCTGCAACTTTCCAATTGATTTTGAAATTCTAAGCCACTACCGATTATTACCAAAATCGAAAACTTCAAAAAGTTTAGAGGCTCCAGTGTTCCATTTAGTAAAAGTTTGTTAAACACGTTTTAACTTTGAGGCTATCTTTTCGAGTCCAGCATCCTTATCCGCTAAATCGATCTCATGTTGAAGGTAAATGACTTTTGATTAACCAATAAAAGTTTCTTGACTAATTTCTCTTTCAAATAAATAGTCCTCATCAAAATCCACATAATCATGCAAACAATCAAGGTTAGAATCAGCATCATAGCCATCTTGTTCAAATATAAAAAACTCTTGTTATTTAAGCAAATGGTTTCATCCTAATCTCCGCGACTCAACACCTTCCTTTTCACAAACTAGTGTTGTTCCAGTGTTGTCTAAACACCGCGACTCAATACCTTCATTTTCACAAAAACTCACACTTGTGAATAATGATGCTGTGTGAATTTTATGGTCTTGTCCTTCTCCTGAACCTGTCGTAGCATCATATGGACATAGGTTATTAGAAATACGCTTAAGAAGAAGATTTTTAGCGCATTCGTGAGAAAAATGGTTGAAACCCTTACTTTATAAATGATAGGATTGTGGAGCCTAAACAATGAAGGTTGTGTACCCAAATTGAAGATTAGAGTTGTAACATCATAGTAGGATGTAAGAACGAAGAATAGTTCAAAATATTAAACCAGGGAGTAGCACGACAGGATAAGTCGCACAACTGTTCCAGAAAGTGGTGTTACTCGTGCATGTCTGTTAGACATTCGTGCTACAGTGCATGAGATGCGCTTGTTGCGAAGGTCAACTAGGGAATGGCTCTACATCGCCGCAATGTGGCGCTGCTCGTGCAAGAAGCTACACTACAGACCAGCGCTACACGCTGTAGTTTAGCACAAGTCGTGCGCTTCAGTTGGGCCCTGTTTTGGCCCATCTTCGTCTACATGTTTTAGCAACTCTTTAAATTTCTTTAGGCCATGAAACCAAAAGACTCTAAGAAAGGCAAGATGTACTCATGTAGCATACAATGTATGGCCTTGTGGTTACCATGAGAGATGAGAGAGGGAGATTAAAATACAAAAGAATACACTTGTGAGATTGAGAGACACTGTGAGAGATTGTTCTTAATCTGTGAGAGACATACGTTGTATCATATTTATAATCACTTATCATCATCATAGTGAAGATCCTTGCTTGGATCATCCCAATAGGCATTCTATTGGAAAACTGAGTAAACAAATGTGTCTCATGCGATGATTGTTATTTGTCGTTCTTGACTGTATGTATTTCTCTATTCTTGTTGTGGTTCGGCATTTTTCGCTGCGCAACAAGTGATATCAGAGCCCCAGGTTCTATGGGGCGATCAAATTCAACTGGAATTGTATAGTGAACAAAAGTAATTACTGAGCAAAAAGTTTGATGTTCGTATTATAGGTTTTGGAGGTTGCAAACGGGAGTTACCAATGTAGTGATGATTGTGGAGATCTCTGATGGATAAACTAGCGGTGATGTCATACACAAACTAGTGATGGTAGACAGGAAGATGATGATCATCGTTCGTTTGTCTCTTCTTCAAAGCACAACTTTTTCAAGTTGATGAGACAACCATGGAGGAGCTCTGAATGGTAGCTGACATATTAGTGAAGTCATTCGTGACGAACAAGGTTCATCTGATGCAAAATATGTTCTATATGAAGATGTAAGAAAACTTGGCTATATTTGATTGTATGTAAAGTTCATATTGAACTCGATGACTATTGATTTTGATGGTGAAGGTCAAAGCCCTTTTTTTTCATTTCTAGATAAAGGTTGATCGAAGTCAATGGCCGATAGTTTCTAGTGAGTGGGAGATGTTGAAGTTTGGTCACTACATGAAGCATTTTGGAACACCAAGAAGAAAGTCGAAGATGCAAGCTCGAGAATGCAGCTCGAGTGGGAGATTGGTGGGGCACTAGTCTCGTGTGTTTGTAGTGCATTGGGATCGCTGATTTTGGAATCTAAAGCATTGGTGGGAGATGTTAGAGGATTCAAATGCGGTATAGATTTGTATAGTCACTGCATGGATTGAGGCATATTATGAGTTTTATGAGAAACCTTATTTCTGTGGAGTAGCTCGATGATGAAGGATATCATTTATCCTTTGGCTCGGGGTATCTGGGATATTTCACAAGGCATGTGGTTTTGTGCTCGAGGGTTCAAGGAGAGAACTATGTACATGATCAATGTTACCCAATATGAATTTCATCTTGGTAGTGTAAAAGTCCAACATGATGGCATCAATCATGGTGGTGAAAGCGATGTAAGTCAACCCATATGGCATTAATCTTGGCGATGGGAAAATCCAACATGATGGTTTATTCGTGGTGGTGGAAGTAATGTAAGTATGCGGCAGTGTGGATGTTACTGCATGAGCAAGGATTCAAGCGAGTAGGAGTTTGATGATTTGCTGACTAAAGTTGCTGACCTTAGTGGAGTTGAATTTGTGTGTGGTTTCAATGGGTGTTTGTGACAATGTGGACATTTTCACAAGATTAAGTATTCATGCTAGTGGAGGTTTAAACAATGGTTGACTAAGGTTGTTACCTTAGCGGGGTTGAAGTTGTGCATACTTGAAATGACCTTGGATTTTGAAGAAGTTCGAGGATTGACGTTGCTAGGCATTTATGAATGTGATGGAGGTCTTGGTTCGTGGAAGCAGTCTGGATGGTCCAGTCTACAAGTGGGAAATTATTAGGATTTTGGAGTCTAAACAATGAAGACGGTGTAATGAAATTGAAGATTGAAGTTCTAACATCATAGTAGGACGTAAGAACGAAGATCGAATCAAAATATGCAACCAAGAGTAGCGCGATAAGAAAAGCCGCACTACTTTTCCATAAAGTGATGCTGCTCGCGCGTGTCTGCTAGAGAGTCGCGCTACAACACAGGTCATCCAGGGAGTGGTGCTACAACATCGTAAAGCGGCATTGCTCACGTAGGTAGTTGCACTATAAAGCAGTGCTACATGTCGCGATACAACACAAGCCATACGACACAATTTTGGCCCAGTTTCGACCGATCTTCGTATGTTGCCCAAGGACGAATTTTAGCACCTATTTAAATGCCTTTTGTCGTGAAACCAAAAGAGGTGAAGAGAGGAAAGATGTAATCATGTAGCCTATGATGTATGGTTTTGTGGCCACCATGAGAGATGAGAGGGAGAGATTAAAATAAGAGAGAATACACTTGTGAGATTGAGAGACATTGTGAGAGATTGTTCATAATATGTGAGAGACATATGTTGTATTTTATTTGTAACCAATCATCATCATCATCATCATCATAGTGGAGATCCTGACTTGGATCGCCCCCAGAGGTAGCCCATTGACGAATTGGGTAAACAAATTATGTCTCGTGTGCTGATTGTTAACTATGTCATTCACGATTGTGTGTATTTTTCTGTTCTTGTTGTGGTTTTGTATTTTTCACTGCGCAACAATAACATCGCATTTTATTAAGTTGTTCAAGGTTTTTAGAAGTAGGTTTCTAATATGATTACTTAACCATAGTCTTAAGAAAGTTTTTTCTTTACAGTGGATGGGATGTTACTACTAGAACATTTCCTTAATTTGACTGTAAGATTGATTTTGTTAAATTTCTTTACCACAACATTAAACTAAGAACACTATTAGATTTCTAATCACCAGCCTTACTATCACCATTAGACTTTGAAGAATTAACATGTAGAGCTAGACAATTTTCTTTAGAAGAAGTTTCCATGTTCATTTCTAAATTCTTAAGAATACTGAGAAGAGCTTGGAGGCCCATAGTGGTAAGATCCTTTTTTTTCCTTACTTTCCATCATTTTCATCTCAAACTATTTGTAAAGTGTTCTAAAAACTTTATGAATTAGTAGTTTATTAGATAAATGATTACCAAGCATTTGACATTCATTAAAAATATACATGAGTTGTTCAAAAGAAGAAATAATGTTTTCATCTTCATCATCTTTAAATATTCAAAATTGTTCAAAAGCATGCAAAACTTAGTTTCCCTAGTGATTAAATCATATTCACATAAGTTTTAAAGTATATATTTCAAGCATGCTTAACAGTTTTGAATTAATCTAAACATGTGAGGGTCAACCTAACAAAAGATAGTGTTGTGAGCCTTTTCATTAAACGAGGCAATACTTATCTCATTAGGAGCCCTCTCCGATTCACGCTTTAGAACAACATCATTGCATTCATCATGGAGCATGCATAGTTTTGGTATATCTAGCAATTACTGTTTCCACAATCAAAGATCGATTGATTTGAGGAGTGACTGGATTTTGATTTTTCATAACATGTATTAAGATTCATGTTGTTCTCAATTTGACCCTAACATTGTTGTTGCTAAATTTCTTTTCCACAAGTTTAAAGAAGGCATTGTTAGATACCCCATCCTCGTTAATATTATTTGACTCAGAGAATTTAAACAGAAAATCCAAACCTTTGCGTTTTGAGGAAGTCCCATGTTCATCTCAAACTTCTTAAGAGTATCGAGAAGAGCATGGAAGGTCATAGCGGCAAGATACTCTGCTTCCTTAGTATCAATCCTTTCTCATCTCAAACTTTCTGAAAATAGTTCTAATAGCTTTATGAACTAGTAGTTTATTAGGTAACAAATTATTGAGCATTTGCCATTCATTAGAAATATCCCTTAGTTTTTCAAAATAAGAAGTAACGCTTTTATCTTCACTCATCTTTAGATTTTCAAATTTGCTCAAAAACATGTGAAGCTTAGTTTTGCTAATACTTAAATCCTTGTGATAACTCACTACAGTTTTGGCACATATATCCCAAGCTTGCTTAACAATCGAAGAATTTTAAATTTAAACATGTGGGGATCAACCCAACATAAGATGGTGTTGACAACCTTTTGATTATATGAAGCAATACTTATCTCATTATGAGTCCTCTCTGATTTGGGATTTGGAACAACACCATTGAGTTCATCTAAAGCTCGCATAGGGAAAGTATATCCATGAATTACTATGTTTAGGCTCGAAGATCGATTGATTTGAGGAATGATTGGATCTTGATACCATCTTCTTGGTACCAATTCCAAACGTGATTAAATTTGGTGTTTGGCTCTGACACTGATTGAAAATTGCTGGATCCAAATAAAGGTACTAAAAATCAAACTGCAACACTGTTGTTACAACCATTGTTGGTACAATGCTTAAAAATCCAGTGTTATGTCAACACCGATTGACAAACGTTAAAATGCAACAAAAAAGTAAAGAACACAAAAACATAAATGTTAACCCTAAAAAATAAAATAGAGGAGATCACTCCTACTCGGGAAAAATAATATATGGACAATACTATTGTCACGAGTACGTCCGATGAGATGTACCTATAAAGAAAACCCCTCGGAGGATATATGGACAATACTATTGTCACGAGTACGTCCAATGAGATGTACCTATAAAGAAAACCCCTCGGAAAATTGCCCTACCTCTCGGTCACTGACCCGAAAAGGTTTATAAAAGCACCCGAGGAGAAACGCAAGCGTCCCTTGGAAAGTCAAACGGTGAATGAAAAACAGATATCAACACGGCATCGGAAAAAGAGCAAACCCCGATGGACCCGTATGACTCCGATATCCACCAAATGCGCCAAGAGGGACCAAGAGGGACCCCGAGTCCTATGAACTTACAAGAAAACTTCCTTGCTGAACACTCCTCGGAAAAAGCAACACTCGGACTTATCCGAGAACACAATTTTGGAAGAAGTCAATACAGGAACACCCAGTGAATACAGTCCGAGCACTCTGGTGAAGAAATTTCACTCTCAGTAAAGCAAAAACAGCCCTCGGACACAAAATCACAGTCCTCGGAAGTCATACCAAGTCCTCGGAGACCATGTTTCCACTCTCAGAGATCACTCCTGACTGTTGAAGAAAATACCCGAATCAAGAAGGAGAAATAAAAGCCCTCGAAAGAATAGCTCTATCAGAAACAGTCTACATCAATACCCGAATCAAGAAGGAAAAACAAAAGCCCTCGGAAGAATAGCTCTATCAGAAACAGTCTACATCAGAAGCCCTCGGAGATATCCGAAGACACAAAAGCTAATCCAGTCAGCACTTAGTAGATAAACGATAAACATTATCCTAATTTTTACACCTGTATCAAGTAACAACAACACCTGTCCTTATCAAAACACATGCACAATGACACCTACCCCTACCAAAGTCTATATAAAGGGAGGTGATCAGTAGAATGAGGGAGAAAAAAAAGCTGAAACAATTAAGCTTACTTACTACAATCTATCACTCAAATACATAAGATAAAAAGAGGAGGAAATGTTCAGTGAATAAAGGAAGGGAATATTCTTGCAACTAATCTCATTGTGTCCATCTCGCGTTGCCTTTGAATCACGGACATGACGTTTCGACCCAAATAAATATCTTCCGTTAAATAGGGAATAATTCCAAACCTGTTAACAAAGTGGCGCCGTCTGTGGGAACGTCACAGCATCTGTCTTCGAGAGAATTCAGGCACACGACAACAAGGATGGATGGTCTTTTCGAAAATGACAACCTTCCTGTCCCGAACAATGACTCAGAAGAAACTTTGTCCAATTATGAATCAGGTACAAGAGATTTTATTAGTATTCCCCGATCTGTTTATGAAAGACTTATATATGCTGAAAGAACACCCTGGAGGGATGATTCCCCCGGACACACGTCCCCCGTGATCTCCGAGAACGGATATTTCCCCTCGGAAGAAGAGGCACCCCCGAGAACGTGGAACCCAAATTGGAATCCTTGGCGACAGACACCCCGACAAAGTCCTCGAAGACATGTATGTCGTGAAAGGACTCCTGTGAGGGGTCCGGTAGGAATTTCTCGCCCTTCAGAGTATCGAGGAGAGGTTGAACATTCCTTATGGGGAATGATGGATGATTTACGAAAAGAGTTAGGTGATCTCAAGAAAGCCATGGCTCCCGAGGAAGATCCTACGTTCAAGACCTCTCCTTTCATTCCCGAGATTGCTTCAGCTTCTATCCCCTCGGGGATGCGACCTGTTAATATCTCGCTATATACCGGAGAAGCTGATGGAAGGGACCCACAAGATCACGTCCATCAATACCTGGCAGGAATGGACCTCTCTTCCGCTCCTGATCAGGTGTTATGCCGCGTATTCCCTGTTACCCTTGGAGGGCGGGCTCAAGCCTGGTTTACTCATCTTCCACCTTGTTCCATCACGAGCTTTGACCGATTAGCTCATTTGTTTGTACGACAATTCGCCTGCAACCGAAGGTACCCTAAATCTGCTACGCATCTTTTTACTATTAAACAGAAGAAGGATGAATCCTTACGAGAATATATAAAGCGCTTCACGGATGAAGCACTCGATGTTCCAAATGTTAGCCCGACCATTATGGCGGACATATTAACTCAGGGACTCCGAGCGGGGGATTTCTTTAGATACCTTATGGGAAATCGTATTACGGATATGAATGAGTTAATGCAAAAGGCGGAAGTACATATTTTGATGGAAGAAGCCGAGGGAACAAAGAAGCAGATGGAGCAGGAGGATAGTGAACACTTAGAGCGTGCTGAGAAAGAAGCAAAGGTCAAAGAAAAAAGTAAGGAAGGAAAACCTCCTCAACGCAAAGATGAAGGGGGAGTGGTTAAGAAATTCCTCCGACCCGTACACTTACCTCCGATGACTGTTACTCCACCAGAAGTGCTCAACATAATGAGGGGTAGCAACGAGTTGCACTGGCCCAGACCGACTAAATTTCCTAACCGAGACAAGGATACTGGAAAGTATTGTAAGTACCATAAAACTTACGGGCACATTACGGAAGAATGTACTACCCTTCGTTTAGAGGTGCTTCGCCTATTGGAGATAGGGTACTTGAAGAACTACCTTAAGGAAAATAACCCTGAAGAGCCCAAGGCCAATGTTTGGAAGAGATCACGAAGGGAAGAGGAAGAGCAAGAAAGGGAAGAAAGGACGCCTAGCCGGAAGTCACGAGAGGGGACCACTAGACGCCTCCGACCCCGAGAGAGAAGTAAGGACCGCCGGCGAGATTCGAGAGAGAAAACGGCAGGGTATCAGAGTTTGCCTCCTCCACCTAACTCTTACAAAGACAATCCCCCAACAGGGAGAACCATCAATATGATAGAAGGGGGTGAAATCTCCATGGCACCTCAGGGCAAAAAGAAGAAATATTTGAAAGAAGCCCGACGAGCAGAGCAAGGATTAGCTGTCTGCTCCATTCAAGGGTCACAGCTGCCTAGTATTACTTTCGGACCCGAGGACCTTACAGATGTAATATACCCTCATGAAGATCCCTTGGTTATATCTGCCGTCATCTACGGGTATGAAATCCAACGTATCCTCATAGATACGGGCAGCTCTGTGGATGTACTATTCCTACCGACCTATCTCGCTATGAGATTGAAACAAGAAACGTTGGAAACCGCGGAGGTCCCCTTAGTAGGATTCACCGGGGAAGCATGCCAAACCCTCGGAACTATTACTCTCCCAATGTCATGGGGGAAAGGAGCCCTTCGAAGAACGGAATCTATTAAGTTTTGGGTAGTGGAGGCTTCTTCGCGAGCGTATAATGTGATCTGCGGAAGACCATCTATTCGGGCCTTTGAGGCAATTCCTTCTACTTTGCATCTTAAAGTGAAATTCCCCACCTCCTCGGGAATCGGAGAAGTCCGAGGAAGTCAGTCAAAAGCTAGAGAATGCTGCATGAATGCCATCCCCTCAGAAGAGGACGGACCTTCACTTGGAAATAACAAAAAGTGTAGAACCGAGGAAACACGAGTCCAGCCTGTGGAAGAATTAAAAATGGTGGAGTTAGTAGAAGGAAGCCCCGAGAAAGTAATCAAAATGGGTACCCATATGACTCCAATCATAGAAGGCCAATTGATTTCTCTTCTCAAACAATTTCATCACCTCTTTGCATGGGAAGGGGGACCGCCCGGACGAATCAACAACAAGGTATGTCAACATTTCCTTAATGTGAAGCCTGGAGCTAAACCTGTCCAACAGAAAAAGAGGAAAATGGGCCCCGAGCGCAATAAGATCATCCGCTCGGAAATACAACGCCTTCTTCAATTAAAGCAAATACGAGAAGTTATTTACCCCGAGTGGTTGGCTAATGTCGTGCTAGTTCCCAAGCACGGAGGAAGATGGCGAATGTGTGTTGACTTTACTAACCTCAATGAAGCATGCCCCAAGGATTGTTACCCTTTACCGAGCATAGATCAGCTAGTTGATTCTACCGCAGGATGTGCGCTACTATCAACTTTAGATGGAGATCAAGGGTACAACCAAATCCCGATGGCGGCTATTGATCAAGATAAGACCAGCTTTATCACGGATGCAGGCACCTTTTGTTATCTAGTCATGCCCTTTGGATTAAAGAATGCTGGAGCTACCTATCAACGGTTAGTAAGCCTTATGTTTTCAGGACTTATTGGGAAATCAGTAGAGGTTTATGTAGATGATACTGTAGTTAAAAGTAACACTGCTGAAGAACATCCCGAGGACCTACGAAAAGCGTTGGTCATTATGAACAACTTTGGCATGAAGGTCAACCCTCGGAAGTGTTCTTTTGGTATCCGAGGAGGAAAATTTTTGGGATTCATGGTTACGGAGAAGGGAATTGAAGTAAATCCCGAAAAAGCAGAAGCTATCATGGGATTACCTACTCCGAGGACGGTAAAAGATGTCCAAAAGCTGACTGGAAGAATGGCCTCGTTCAGTCGGTTTGTCTCCAAGTCCGCATAAAAAGGGCTTCCCTTCTTCAAGGTACTTCGGAATATCAAGGAATTTCAGTGGACCCCCCAATGTGAGGAAGCTCTCGAAGACTTAAAAAGGTACATGTTGAAACCACCTTTGCTGGTAAAACCGGTACCCCAAGAAGAGTTGTTTCTGTATTTATCGATTGGAGAAGAGGCTATTAGCGCTGTCCTAGTCAGAGAACAAGATGGAGAACATCACCCGGTATATTACGTTAGCAAAACTCTCCTCGGAGCCGAAACTCGATATACCCTAACTGAGAAACTCGTTCTAGCATTGGTTACTACGGCTCGTAAGCTACGCCCCTACTTTTTATCCCACCCAATTACTGTGCTTACTAAGCATCCCCTGAGAGCAATTCTTAATAAGCCGGAATCATCAGGGAGAATGATAAAATGGGCTGTAGAGCTTACTGAGTACGATATTTCCTACGCTCCGAGACCGTCAATCAAAGCGCAAGTTTTGGCGGACTTTGTGACAGAACTCACGGGCGTTGGATCCGAGGAAAAGGAGCCACGATGGCACGTATATGTAGATGGATCCTCGGTGAGTACCCATGGGGGGGCCGGAATAGTCTTGGTAAATCAAGAAGGAGAGGAGGAAAGGCTCCATTTTGCAGTTAGAATAGATTATCCCCTCTCTAACAATGAGGCCGAGTATGAAGCTCTCCTTATTGGTATGAGGTTAGCTAGAGAAGGGGGAATGAAAAGAGTACTCCTTCATAGTGATTCCCAACTGATTGTTCAGCAAGTTAAGGGGTCATATGAGGCCAAAGAAGAAAGAATGCAAGAGTACCTCCGAGTTGTTCGTCAGAGGTCCGAATGGTTTGAAGAATATGATATAGTTCAAATTCCTCGTAAAGAAAATCAAGAGGCGGACGCTTTGTCCAAAATGGCTACACAAACAGCTGTAATACATACTCGGAAGATTACTCTACTACATGTCAATGAATCTGAAAAGGGTGAAGGCCGAGAAGTGAACACAGTTTCAGATCCTTCATCTAGCTGGGTGACTCCTATCAAAGCCTATTTGCAGAATCCCGAGGGATACTCCTCGGACAAGAATATTCAGCGAATGATGTTCAGAAAAACCCTCCGATACTTCCTCAAAGACGGGATACTCTTCCGAAGGACATATTTATGTCCCCACGCTCGATGCCTTAATGAAGAAGAGGCCCAACTAGCCTTAGCAGAAACTCACGAGGGGGTATGTGGGAGCCATACTGGTGGCGAAAGCATGGTGGGACGCTTGATCCGACAGGGCTACTATTGGCCCACGATGGCCAAAGATAGCAAAAGCCATGCCGAAAGATGTAAACCATGCCAGGCTTACGCCCCTCGGACCCATCTACCAGCAGCCCCTTGGGAACCCTCTCTGAACCCCTGCCCATTCTCTAAGTGGGGTATTGACATACTTGGACCCCTCGTCCCTGATGCCGGCCAAAAGAAATTTCTGATAGTAGCCGTTGACTACTTCACCAAATGGGTGGAAGCGGAACCCCTAGCTAGGGTAACCGCGGGGGCCGTTATCAATTTTCTCTGGAGAAATATTATTTGTCGCTTTGGTGTCCCTCGGAGCCTGGTAAGTGATAACGGTTTGCAGTTTACTGATCAAGGATTGCAAAAGTGGTGTGATCATTGGGAGATAAAACACCGCTTTGCCTCCGTGGGATACCCTCAAGCAAATGGCCAAGTAGAAAGAACCAACAGAACCCTCCTGAAGAACATGAAGGCCCGGCTTGATTGGCATAAAGCTAAGTGGGTTGAGGAGATACCCGGGATATTGTGGGCCTATCGGACCACGCAGAGTGTTGCTACGGGTGAAACCCCTTTTAGTCTATCTTACGGATGTGAGGCTGTGTTGCCCTCGGAGGTCTCCCTAGAAAGCTGGCGAGTCAAAGAATATGAAGAAGTGGCCAATAGCTCAAATCTAGCCCTTGCCCTTGACCTCCTCGAGGAAAAAAGGACCCGAGCAGCCCTCCGAATGGAAGAATACAAGGCTCGGATGTCACGATATTATAATACCAAGGTAAAACTCCGAACCTTTCAAGTTGGAGATTTAGTGATGAAACGAGTAGGGGCCTCCAAGAATGTGGGTAAACTAGATCCACGGTGGGAAGGACCTTACAAGATAGTGGAAATCGTGGGACCGGCGACTTATCGGCTTGCTAACTCCGAGGAGGCAATACTTCGCAACACGTGGAACGCAAGCAATCTTAGAAAGTATTATGCTTAATGTAATAGTTATATATGAATAAAAAGAGTGTTCATATACGAGGGGATATAGTACAAAAGACAATAGAATTGTCCAACAATATGATGGCTCTATATACGAGACATCAGGACAATCCGATAACACTAAGAACCCTCTGTATTATGAACTAAACTCATTTACAAGCTAAGTCCCTCCCATGGGACGTTTCCCCTCTCGGATAAGTCTTCGGCGCTGCTCCTCGGAAAGAGAGACTGGATCATCCAAGAACACAGTTCCGACTGCAAAATCTTTAATAGGTGAAGGGGAAAGTTCCTCGGAGACTTGACGAATGTTGAGTTCAGGAAGGAGCAATCCCGAGGGGAACTCTGGCAAAGCTTGTACGGCATCTTGGCACAATTTATAGCCTATATGCACTAAGTCACGCATCTCTCCCCGAAGAGATTCACGAAGACTGGATGTACCCACCACCTCCAATACAGCTTGGACTTGGGCCATGACCACCTCTGTCGCATGAGAACGAGTTATCCCTAGCAGTTGCTGACTCAAGGCGTCTCTTTCCAGCGTAGCCTGTGTTAACTGCTCCTCCGAGGACCGCATTTGGCCACGTAACTCCTCAATTCTCCGGTCTAAGCTCAAGACACGTGTTTTTTCAAGTGATAATTGGCGTTCCAATTCCCACGCCTTATCCTTCTCGGATTGTAACATATGAATATGAGTATCCTGAGAAGACTCATGAACTTCCTTCAAATGGGCTATCTCCACTTGAGCTTCTAAGAGACCTCGCTCTAACTCATCCCGACGACGGTATACTAAACCCGGATCTGAGGAAGAACTCCCGTAAGATCCGAGGGCGTCCAACACCATATAAATCTGCTCAAAAAACGAATGGCATCAGATCAGAAGACAGGTTAGTATTAAATAAAATGAATAGATACCTCACACAGGTCTTTGCAGGCTAAATCTTGGAGAACGGGGACCGAAAGGGTTTTTATCAGTTCACAATCTGTTACGTTCAATAACCCACTAAGAAAGTTTCGGCAAAATCCCACTGCTGATCCGAGGGGAGAAACATCCTGATTACCCTCGGGGGGAAGAGTTCTCCCGAGGGAAGGGTGCTCCTCGGGCGGTGGTGCAGGAATACGACCAGGGATATCTTGCTGGGGCTGCATATCCTCTGCACTAGAAGAGTGAAGATACTCCTCTAATACATTTACTACGGTAGAATTGTGAGGAATGGGCTGTGATACTTTGGGACTCATGTGACAATCCGTTTGAGAAAGAGTTGCTATCAGATCCGACGATCCAGAAGGAGTTATATAACTGACTGGGGGGGCTGCAACGGGTTCCTCCTCCTCCGAGGAGATTTCCACCATTGCCTCACTTATGAGAGGAGGAGAATCGCCAACCTTCGTCATCCCGGGAATACCATGCAATGCCCTCCCCAGGAAAACGTCATTAGAAGACCCGAGAGAAAAAGCTCCCATCTCCGCTCCTACAAAAGATGTCAGTAAGAAAATGATCCGAGGACACCAATAAAGTTTATAAACTAAAGAATGGTTAGTAGAACTTACGAAAGTGAAAATTACTGTGAAGAGGACGAGAAGCAGGAGTGCATCCTTCCACCCCCTCTTGTAAACCTGCCAAAATCAGAGCCTCGGGGAAATCCAACAGCCCAGATATATCATAAGAACCAGAGAAAAGTCCCGAGTGAAGCAATATTTCCCTCACTTGTCCTCGTGTTTCGGTGTTGGGTGCGATATATCCCAGACCCCATCGGATGGGTACACCCCACGATCTGGCTGACTGGCCTCTCGGACGGATAAAGAAAAATCTCCGCCTCCAATCCCCTCTACTAGAGTGGGAACTGGATACACGAGTGAAGATATTTTCCTTGTCCCGATAGGTCAAGCTAAAAAAGGGAGTCCCCTCTGAGCAAGGTTGAAGGGTAAATATTGTCCCCACCCGATAAGGGGACAACGGAAGGTTTAAAAGCTCACTACGAAGGACATATCCCACCAAATGACTATAGGAACTTGGTGTTAACTGACTCGGACACACCTGCCAATACCGAAAGAGTATTTGGAAAAAGGGATGGAAAAAGGTCCGTAAACCACAACGCATCTGTTCGGTATAAACGGTCATATAACCTGAAGGGGGTGCGTAAGCCCTTTGGCCCGAGGAAGGCACTATTATATCATAATCTTCGAACTCTAAGTTATAACCATTAAAAAGAGATCTTACCGAGTTCTCACATTCTGCACTCATTGTGGATCCTACACGTCCTCTGCCTATCAATCTTGATGGATTAAGAGGAAGTAAATCGAATTCTGAAGACTCATCCGCCAAAGGATATGGCTCCCTACTCATAAATATCTCCCTGATATGATTGATTCTACGTGAATTTGTAGATGGAGTCCTACGAACCACTCCAAGAGAGGAACTAGCACTAAGTGTCGTTTGATTCTCGGATGGATTGCCCCTCGGAGGAACCCTTGATGATCCAGAAGGACCCCGAGCGGTATCCTGAGAAGAACCGCCAGATGAAGTCGAGCCAAATCTTCTATAATAAGGAGGCATCATCGTATCAAGTAAGTATTATCTTTGTACTTGCACTTATAAAAGAAAATCAAAGACTAATAAGGATTAGGAGATAAGTGCATAATTGATAAGGACCTACGTGCATATATACTCTTTATATTAGAGTTAAAAATAGAAGTTTAAACTCTTAGTACGTTAACTAAGGGACACGTGTTGGAAAACTTTTTGATTAAGGAGGACACGTATCCTATTTAACCATGCAAAGTAACACCTCCTACTTAGGAAGTCTACTTAGTCAGCAACTTTTTGAGAATTACCATTATCCATCTTAATTAAACAGTGGAGATAAGATATAGAATAGGAAGATTGAACAAAAATATTTATTTAAGACGGATAGCCCTCGGAAGGAACAATAAGTACAAAGAGCGTTTATTTTCAAAATAAAAATTACAAAAAACTAGACTAAGCTCCCGTGGAAGGAGGGAGAGAAGAAGTTGTCTCTTCTGCGGAAGTACCCAATGGAGCAAGACGAGAGATTGGAGAAAATACTCCCCCAGAACCGCTAGCCCTTGGACTCGGACTCGTGGCGGAGCGCATTGGAGATGGTGTCGGAGAATCCCGAGAGGATAGCAAACCCCCAAACCTCCCCACGAAATAATGGCAGTCATCGGGAGTTGGCTTCTTTAATTTCCGAAGATCGAAAGACTTGGAGAAGTTAACATCCGACCTTATCAAAGATTTCGCCACCTTTGCACACTCCAAATAACCCCACAAAAGATGGCCCATCAAGAGCTCATGAGAAGGCTCCTCGGATGCTACTGATTGCTGCCGTGAGATCTCTCGCTGAGCAAACTGAACAGCTGCATCGACCTTAGCCTGCACGTCCTCGGGAGAAAGAAAATTTGTTAACTTCCCCTCGGCTGATTCTGCCCTATCAGTAACTTGGCCCAAAGTCTCCTGGAGAACTCTCTCTCTCTCATTCCCATCCGCCACCGCCTTCTCGAGAGCTGCAATACGAGCGGTAAAGACCTCCTCGGAGTCTTTTCTTTCCTTCTCCATCTTCTTGCAAGCGGATTCGGCAGCACTTAAACTACCTTGTAAATTTGCCCTCGCCTTCTCTGATTCATTGAGAGCAAACTCGTAGTCGGAAATTTTTGTTTGAAGAAGGTCCTCCCTAGTTTGACTCTCTTTATCCCGGAATAAGAGAGGTGCCAATTGCGCCCGGAGTGCTTCTAAGTCCTCTACATCTTTCCGACCGCGCTCTTCAACGGCAGTAACTGCCTCTCGAGTCTTTCCAATCTACAGAAGAGTCAACAATAAAAAATTTAACAGAGATGCATTGTGTAATTTCAGAAGACTAAGGCAGAGAAGCTTACCATAAGCCCCAACCAGTTAAGACTGGTGTACAAAAATTGATACCCCTCGGCGGGTGCTGAACTGGAGGAGGCGAAAAATCGGAGGATATCTTGATAAGCCTCCCCCACTGAACGAGATGAAAATTCCCCCCCGGATCCGCTGGGAGGAATAGGCTCCTGAAATGTATGACCCCTCGGAGACAAGGTCACCGGGACATGTCCCCTCGGAGGAGTCGTATCCTTTACCGGAGTCGTCACTTCTGAATTTGTAAAAATGGCCCGTGAACCACCTACTGTTGTGGAGGGGCTGGTCTTTCCTAATAGTGATTGCAGAATTCCTTCCTTCAAATCTCGGTCCTCTGAAGAAGGATCAAACTCCCCTTGGGTGTCTTCGGAGTCCCCTCGTAAACCTTCTTGCTCGGGAATGCTAAATTGGGCCAGAAAATCCTCCTCTGCAACAGATACGAACTGTCAGTGATTAAAAGAATGAAACTAGAAAAAATTATGGAAAAAAGGTAAATGACGAATACTCACCATATAATGAAGACTCTTCTACCATCGGAGCTTTCCCTTTTTCCATAGCCACTACATCAAAAGAAAAGGTGTCAACACATCATCAAATATTGCAGATAAAGATATGAAAATCTCATTAAAAACTCGTGAAAACTTACCCCGAGGAGCAGATTCAGGAACTGTCGGAAGCCTAGGAGAAGGATCCTCAGAAGACAGATCTATTACTTCAGTATCCTTCCGAGCAGATTCATCCTCCGCACCACTCGGAAAGATACCCTCCTCGGAACCTCTCGGAGATATTCCCATATTAGACTCCGATTTGGAAACGGGCACTAAAGCCAAATCCCAAGGTGCAACTTGACGTAGGGGAACCGCGCTCCTAACGACCCCCATCGCATCCATGCATAGAAGAGAATGGTCTTCGTGGAATCCACCCTTCTCTGAATCCATATGCATACTCTCGGGAGCATTAACCTCCTCCTCCTCGTGATCTCCCTCCTCTGGTATCTCCGAGACACCACTAGGAGTAGGCTCCCTCGGACTCGACTGCAGATAGTAATTCGCCATGACATCCCCTGTATCATCCCATCAATAACGTGTATAAGTACAATTTACCACTATGCTCGGAAAGAGAATAAAAGGATAAAAGAGCGAATAAAGAGACTTACGAAAGAGACTCCTCGCAACGGGAGACAGGGACAAGGGCTTCTCCACGGCGGCATCAGTGAAGACTACATGGTGAAGCCCAGAGGTCTCATATAACATAGTGAAGTCCTCTGATTCCATCAATTTGTGCTGAGAAATTATAGGAGATAGCACCGCCTCCTGATCCAGAGCATGCACGGGAGTAGTACCCTCTCGCCAATCAAAGGGCACATCCCACTCGCCGTTGACAGGGCCCACGAAGAAATACCTGTTCTTCCAGACGCTATGTGAGGTAATAGCAGCCCCCAAGATTCTCTTCGTGGAATCCCCCGAGTTGTCCCGATGACGAACGTTATAGAAAGGATACCCCCCGGGTGATACCGCCACGTCAAAGATTGAAAGAAAGTGGTCCACCGAACACTCTAGCCCATTCACGTGGCACCAAAATACATAAATACAGATAGCAGCAAATCCATTTGGTACCATCTGGCTTGGGCTAATATTACAAGCTTTAAAGAGCTCACAGAAAAAAGGGGATATAAACGAGCGCCACCCATACTTCACCTGAGCAAAGAATACTGTCAACATACCCGGAGGAGGATAGCACGCCCTCTCATCCTTCGTCGGGATTCGGAAGACCATGTTCTTCTGAAGGACTCCGGTTGAGGTCAACAGATCTGCTACCTGCTTACGAGTAGCAATATTCTTCGTTTTTTCCACCTTAGCGAAAGTTCGAAGAGGCGGTTCCTTTGATTTGGGAACCCTAGCTTTTTTCGAGGAAGTGGCGCCGCCCTCAGCAGCAGCAGCAATTTCTCCCTTACGCTTGCGAGTAATCACTCCCACTGGAATACCTCTCACACTCGTAGAAGAATTAATCGGAGCAGTGACTTCCGAGGAGATAGCGGCGGCAATAGAGTCAGTATTGGCGGAAGAAGCCATGGATACAATAAAAGAGGAATGTTTTTGAAAGAGAGAAGAGGAACGGGTAAGTCTGCTAGGAATTTGAATTGCAAAAGATGAAGAATAAAGATTAAGGAAAGAGATTTCTTTTTTGCTCTAAGAGGAGATGACCACAAAGACGGATTGAGTGAATGAAGAAAAAAGAAGCAACAGTGTCCTATTTATAACCGAAGGTGACAACGGTCAAGAATTTTGAAAACGTGGAACTTATTTAAAGCTCCACGTAACCGCCACTTGATTGTGCCACGCCGTCCCCATTCTGACCGTTGCCAACGGTCAGATAGTTCAAATCTCCAAGCTGGTCAACAACAGTCCGCCACCTGCGCCCCGAGATCTCCGCGTGCTTAATAACGATACCCTAAGGGTATTCAGGTAAAATCCTTATAAATTCTAAATATATATACGTATTGAATAAATGTCAAAAAAGAAAAAATAAATATAGGGACACTAAGTCAAAAATAACCCCTCACCTCACTGAGGACGATGATTTAAAATTCCGCTTGTCTCTACGAGGACAATCGAAATTTGGGGGGGCTAGTGTTAACCCTAAAAAATAAAATAGAGGAGATCACTCCTACTCGGGAAAAATAATATATGGACAATACTATTGTCACGAGTACGTCCGATGAGATGTACCTATAAAGAAAACCCCTCGGAGGATATATGGACAATACTATTGTCACGAGTACGTCCAATGAGATGTACCTATAAAGAAAACCCCTCGGAAAATTGCCCTACCTCTCGGTCACTGACCCGAAAAGGTTTATAAAAGCACCCGAGGAGAAACGCAAGCGTCCCTTGGAAAGTCAAACGGTGAATGAAAAACAGATATCAACACGGCATCGGAAAAAGAGCAAACCCCGATGGACCCGTATGACTCCGATATCCACCAAATGCGCCAAGAGGGACCAAGAGGGACCCCGAGTCCTATGAACTTACAAGAAAACTTCCTTGCTGAACACTCCTCGGAAAAAGCAACACTCGGACTTATCCGAGAACACAATTTTGGAAGAAGTCAATACAGGAACACCCAGTGAATACAGTCCGAGCACTCTGGTGAAGAAATTTCACTCTCAGTAAAGCAAAAACAGCCCTCGGACACAAAATCACAGTCCTCGGAAGTCATACCAAGTCCTCGGAGACCATGTTTCCACTCTCAGAGATCACTCCTGACTGTTGAAGAAAATACCCGAATCAAGAAGGAGAAATAAAAGCCCTCGAAAGAATAGCTCTATCAGAAACAGTCTACATCAATACCCGAATCAAGAAGGAAAAACAAAAGCCCTCGGAAGAATAGCTCTATCAGAAACAGTCTACATCAGAAGCCCTCGGAGATATCCGAAGACACAAAAGCTAATCCAGTCAGCACTTAGTAGATAAACGATAAACATTATCCTAATTTTTACACCTGTATCAAGTAACAACAACACCTGTCCTTATCAAAAC
This sequence comes from Linaria vulgaris, assembly GCA_948329865.1. Taxonomy (NCBI): domain Eukaryota; kingdom Viridiplantae; phylum Streptophyta; class Magnoliopsida; order Lamiales; family Plantaginaceae; genus Linaria; species Linaria vulgaris. The sequence goes on along the minus strand of OX415254.1, from coordinate 60,272,230 downwards.
ACATGCACAATGACACCTACCCCTACCAAAGTCTATATAAAGGGAGGTGATCAGTAGAATGAGGGAGAAAAAAAAGCTGAAACAATTAAGCTTACTTACTACAATCTATCACTCAAATACATAAGATAAAAAGAGGAGGAAATGTTCAGTGAATAAAGGAAGGGAATATTCTTGCAACTAATCTCATTGTGTCCATCTCGCGTTGCCTTTGAATCACGGACAGGACGTTTCGACCCAAATAAATATCTTCCGTTAAATAGGGAATAATTCCAAACCTGTTAACAATAAACATTTAACTATAGTATTCAAATATAATATGTCGAGCCTTAATGGTAAATTTTTACTATGTTAAATATAAATTTACGAAAACTATGTCTTGATCTATTTCTAAGAATAAAATGTCGTGAACAACTGAAAGGTGAAGAGAACCAACTCTTCCGTCCTAACTACTTAAGTCTAACTCACTAAGAGATAGTTAACTAGACAAAAGTTAGTAAAGCAAGACTCAAGCACTCAATAAAAGTCAGTAACAATGTTGCTCTAAACTTTTTAACTCTCGTGTTTCACCTTGATGCGCAACCATGCATTTATATTGCATTGAATTAGTCATCCAAGACTCTGCACACAAGGTATCTCATAAACCTTCCTTCTTGTATCTCTTATTTTCTTCTGCAAACTGTTGTAACCTCTCTTCAATTGATTTGTCTAGATTATTTTCAAAGCAGCACATGCAACACCTCCTTATTTTATAGAAAGTTCTTCACATGGAAGCTTTCTTGAATATTAACCCTCCCTGAAATCAATCCATCTTGAAGTCTTCTAATCGTGGAGCATAATCAAATACCAACTAAAATAGTGGAACTCAATTAGTAGTAAATAAAGGCAAAACTAAAATATATTCAAAACAGAGTAGTACAATATTACATCTTTGTATCAATCCAACACTTAGTTTCCCAATATTGTCTCAAAATACTCTTAGTCTTAACACTTGCACACTTACAGTATGTCAACGGGCATTCATGATGCAACCAAAATTTTACCCACTTAAGAAACAGAAGTAACACAATACTTCTTATTTTACATGACAAAATATTATATTTTAGGGATAAAAGCATCAAGCCCCTTGAACTATGCACCTTTTTGCGACTTGCCCCCTGAACTAAATTAATAAGCGTTTTGCCCCCTGAACTATGATCGTCTGTTCGATTTGCCCCCTCGCCGAATTCCGCCGAATATTCCTCGGAATATTCCATTCTCGTGCGACTCACGTGAGTATCAGAAGGGCATTTTCGGTACATATTATGGGGTGTTAAGTTAATGCATGTTCCCCCTTGAACTATGTTTATGTTAGCGACATGCCCCTTAAACTATGAAAATGTGCCCCCTGAACTATTGTGATGCGATTTGCCCCCTGAACTATGTAATAGTGCCCCTTGAACTATTGTGTTGCGAATTGCCCCCTGAACTATTAATAGTGCCCCTTGAACTATTGTGTTGCGAATTGCCCCCTGAGCTAAATTTGCATTGAAAAACCCATTTTGAGTCTATTTTTAATGTCATTTTAGTGTAAATTTTGTGTGTGTTTGAAGACATGTTATTGTGCTATTTAAAACCATAACAACTATGCATTCATACATTTAAATGACCTTGTGCATAACCCTCAAATGCATTCGTTCATCAGGAAAAGTAAAATATTCTGCAAAATAAATGCATTACAAAGAGAACTTAATTGTCCATAATGAAAAAAAATTGTCGTGAAAATGAAAAAAAACACTACTTAATGTATGTCTCTAGGTCTTCATTCCCTGATCTGAGAAGATATTGCTTTGTTGAGGATGTTGGTAGTAGTGCTCCTCTTCATGTATCTCATGGTGGTAGCAACAATATCTTCCTTATCTTTCATTGCTGCCATCTTCTTCTTTTCAGAAATATTTTTGAGCTACATATGAGAAAACATCTATTTAAAAAGTGACAGGTAAATCACATAAACACCAAAATTATAAACTGAACAAGGAGTTTACCTTTGCCATTGCCTGTTTAAGTGACTCATCATCATTCATAACAGTCTTTCCCTTAGCAACATACTTCTTTTTTCCACTGACTTCTTCCACCAGCCTACCAACCTTCTTCCTGTTTCTTGTTTGTCTTCCCTCCACTACCTCTTCTTCCTGAATGTTATCATCAACCAATAATTTTCTCTTTGCCTTAGAAACAGTTTCACCCTTTCCTTTATCCCCAACAATCTAATCAACAAGAGCAAAACAAGAATTAACATTGCAAAATTATTGATCCCTATCTGATTGCAACAACAAAAATATGATTACCTCTACATTATTTTTATTCTTTCTTGGTGATCTCCTTAAAACACCTTTACTCATCATGTCCTTCTCTGTAGGCTTATCTGCAACCTTCTTCTTATCACCAAGCTCAGTCTTTTTACCCTTCCCTGTAGGCTTAACAACTTGAGGCACCTGATCATCAGCTTCACTCATCTTGTCCTTCCCTTTAGAATTATCTGCAACCTGCTTCTTATCAACATGCCCTGGCTTTTTACCCTTCCCTGTAGGCTTAATAACTTGAGGCACCTGATCATCAGCTTCACTCTCCTTTTCATTCCCTTTAGAATTATCAGCAATAGGTACCTGATTAGTGAACAACACCAGAATTACTTAATCTTACTTTCTCAACTTTTTTTAAGACAAATGAAAGGTGACTTTGGCAACTGTACTTTCCTATACCTGTTCATGTATTGCAGGTTGTTGGTCATCCAACTTCCCTTTCCCATATACTGTCCTTTTATTTTTGGTAGCCTTTTGCTTTTTCCTTGACATTTTTTGGTCCATAGCCTTTTCTAGCTTATCCTGAAATATAACACATAATATTAGATAGGCTAAACACCCATTACTAACAAAAAGAGAGGATTAGGATCTGAGATATACCCTGTTTTGTGGAGTAAGCTCTTGAGGAGTAGGATTGGATGGAGGAACATCAACCCCAGGCTCATCTTCACCTTCTGCATACTTTCTGATTGGGCATGTTCTGACATTGTGACCTATCTCACCACACAGTCTACAAGTTATAATAGTCCCCTTCCTAGTAGCATGATGTTCTGTGCCTTCCTCAGTTTCCTTCTTCTTTTTCTCTTTGATCTCCTTCAACTCCTCCTGACTTACAAACCTATTGCCCTTTTTAGGCCTTCCAGGCAACCTCTCAGGCACAAGAGGAAGTAATGGGTGAAGATTAGATAGAGGCCAGTCTTCAGGGCCACACATTATGTGCATACAGTTCTTGTATGTCTTAAGATATGTTGTCTTTATATAACAGTGATCCACCCAATCTTCAGGATCTCTCTCCTTGTACTTCAGAGCACAACATGCATGTGCACATGGGATCCCATTTAGTTGCCATCTTTTGCAACTGCAAGTTCTTCTTCCCAGGTCAACTGTCATATGACCTTCAGGACTGTCTATTTCAAATTCTTCCAGTCCATTCCAGTGGGACTTGCACTTTGAGGCTGCATCCTTGTTTGCTTCTAAAACCTTTGTAATGTTTGGCCCAATTTTCCTACTCCACTTCTTGGCCATGTCTCTCTTCACATACACTCTTTTCATCAGAATGAGCCTTATATGCTCAAGCATATCAATGATTGGTTTAGGTCTTGCTTCAAGGATTAGAGCATTGAAACTTTCACACATATTGTTAAGGAGTACATCACACTTAACATCAGTCTTGAAGTAAGCCCTGCTCCAATTTGCAGCTGGTCTTTTTGCCAACCATGTGTATGCCTCCAATTTCCTCTTTCTGATCTCCTTAAGAGCAGACTCAAATGCTCTGATTGTAGTTGCCCTAGCAGCCTTCCAAACCAAGAATTTCAAAGGCAACCCCCTGTGTAGTTGCTTGAAATTACTATACATGTGCATCACACAGAATATGTGTGCACATCCAGGCATATATCTATCTACTGCCTCAATCAATCCCTTCTGTTTATCTGATATTACTATCCACCCAGAATTACTGTCTTCATTAATCTGCATATCATTCACTAACAACTGCATGAACCAACACCAGCTATCTTTCCTCTATTTCTCAACAACAGCATATGCAATGGGATACATGCTGTTATTTGCATCTATCCCAATTGCAGTTACCAATATCCCCCCACACAGTGACTTCAAATGACACCCCTCCAGACAAATAACTGGCCTACAACCTGCCAGAAAACCCCTCTTCAAAGACCCCCAACACACATAAAGCCTCTTGAAAACAGGGCCTTTATCAGTGCCAAATGTCTTGATCCTGACAGTGTTCTCACAATCACTCTTCATTATTGCAGCTGCATATCTCCACAACAATGCATATTGTTCTGTTTCAGAGCCTATAGACAAGGTCATTACCTTTGCCTTACATCTGTACATTTGATACTTGGAGAACTCACACTTTGTTTCCACCCTGAAACTGTCCTTCAATGCCTCCACTGGCCACTTCAGATTACCCTTTATCATGTGGTTGTACTTATTGACTAGCCATGTGGAGGTTGCATGATACACCTTGTCCACTGTGTTGCATGAGTGCTTGCCATTATAGGTCTTTATTTGTAGGGTACCACCATCACCCAGCTCTGAAGCATACACATGGTAAGGGCAGCCAGTTATCTTACACCTCACCCTCACTTTATCAGGATCATTCTTCACAAACTTTATATCTCTCTTCACCTTTATTCCATAATTCCTCACTGCAGCCCTAAATGTTGCTGCATCCTCAAAACACAGTTCTAACTCCAGTCTAGGATTATCCATATCCATTGCTTTGTTAAAAACTGGGTAACCTTGGTATGTCAACCTGCCTTGTCTCCTATCCATCAATAAATCCCCTTCATTCCTTTTAACTTCCCTTGCAATTGTTATACCAGCCCAGTGTGCCTCTGATTCACCAACCTCACCAACATCCTCATAAATCCCTTCATAATCAGTTACATCATCTCCATCCTCAAATATAGCTTCTGACACATCTGAATCTGTGCCAACAGACTGAGCATCATCACCATCAAATTCTTCTCTATCAAAAATGAAGTCATCATGATTCAGATCTTCATCTGTTTGCATGGTTGTATGGTTATGATCTATATCATATGGATGTCTACTTGTGTGGTCTTCCTCCTCACTGTCATCATATGGTGCATATGGTCCACCTTCATCATAAGCTACATCTTCTCTTTTATTATGATCAGAGCCCATACCAGGTCCACTGCCTCCATTATCATCCATGTCCACATCACCTAGTACTCCTCCACCAACAGCAAATACACCAACTATCCTTTGATTATTCATATACTTAGTCATTGTTGCAGCATCATCATCTGTCATCAAGTAGTCAATTGCATATATCTCATCAACATCTTTGATTGCCACAATGAAGGTTGCACTTGACTTAAACCCTACTGCCACACCCATTGCCTCCAGTTCAATCATGCTCATCATATCTGGATTGCACCAGTCAAAATGAGCAATCTGCCCATCAACCCATTCAGTTCTTTTTCCATTGTTATCTAGTCTACCAAAGTAATGCAATCTGATTGTGAAGTCTTTTGTTTTTGGATCTGCAGCAAAATAAGAAAGCTTTAGGGAGGGGAATTGATAATAATCAAAGATACCAAACAGGAAAGTGGTCCACAAATTTTACCAATACCAACAAAATGCCAAAAATACCTACTTTACAGATTAACATATTCTTCATATACTGTCGGGACCACAAATGACTACCAAAATCAGAACAATACCTTAAAAAAATTAAATAGTAAACTAATAAATCGGATTGCATCACTTTCATGACCACAAGCTCACAAAAAACCCACAAAACTATCCAAAAATGCATGCTTTACACCGTCGTATTTGATTACAACTATAGGCAACAACATAATCGACGCATGCAACAAAATTAAAAATTAGGGTTTACAAAAGAGGGCAAATTCATACCGTAATCAGGTGTGTTCTTTCCTTCTGGTATGAACTCGAAACTGTTCCTCAATTTCCAGGTCATTTCTGCGATTTTCAACAATGGCGGTCGATTTTCCCCAAAAACCTAAGAACTGATGTGTGCGCAATTCATCGTGAATGTGTGTGCAATGAGTCGTGAACTGATAATTTGAAGTTTGTGTGAGTCGATTTAGTGTTGATTGTGTATAATTTGGACAAATTGAAGTGAATCGAGAGAAAATTTGTGAAGAACCCTAATTTTGTTGGAGTGGAGTGGAGTAGTGTTTTTTTTCTAAGTGTGGATATCAGTAACGTTTCAGTTTTTGCCCCCTGAACTTAGTTGTTGTTTTTTTTTTTAATTTAAAAAAAAAACGAACGGACGAAACTACCCCGCTGACCATCACGTGATACGCACGAGTTCGGAATATTTTGGCGGTTTTAGGGCGGAATCCGGCGAGGGGGCAAATCGAACAGACGAGCATAGTTCAGGGGGCAAAACGCTTATTAATTTAGTTCAGGGGGCAAGTCGCAAAAACGTGCATAGTTTAGGGGGCTTGATGCTTTTATCCCTATATTTTATGTTTGTACATTGTATACTCGCAACTTTTCTTAATTTAAATTTTTCTTAAGGTAAGATACCTATTTATTAATGAAGAAAGTCATTCATGTTATGTTTTAGTGAGTCTTTATCAAACTTAGCCCACTAAGTTGAAATCTTTTAATTTTATACACACTATATTGGCATACCCTGAACTTAACCAACTATGTTGGCATCAACGTCAATATTCACCAACTATATTAGTACACTCCAATTTTACACCAACTATATTAGTACACTCCAATTTTACACCCACTATCTTGGCACCAGCGTCGATATCCACCCACCGTTGACACGTATTGTCGGATATGTTCACATGGAGTGTGCCAATATAGTGGGTATAAAATTGTAATGCGCCAACATAGTGGGTGAATATCGACGTAAGTGTTAATATAGTGGATTAAGTTTGAATTATACCAACATAGTGGGTGAATATCGACGTCGATACCAAACATAGTGGATTAAGTTCGAAGTGTGCCAATATACTGGGTGTAAAATGAAAAGATACTAACTTAGTGGGCTAAACTTGATAAAAAAAAAAACCCCTCGATTTAATGACTAAAGCGCATCATCCTCGCATGAACTGATTAAAAGGGCAGACAAAGAAAATCTTATAACGTGTTTTCACGCCAAAAAGTCATTTTCTTCAATATTTGCAAATATGATTGTAAATCAATCTAAAATTTTCATTTTTATGAGGATTTTCTTTTACGAAATACCAGGAGTGAACGGTTACTGAGTTAAATTCTACAGTTCTATGATTTTTTTTCATTACTTATTTATTTGTTTTATAAGACGTGCCTCATTACCAGAAATCATTATATACATGAAGTTTTTGGTTATTATTAGTTCAGCTTCAGCATATGTAATACACTGCGTTTTACTTACCCATATCGACATATATGGACACGCACTATAGCAGGGCGTATTTTAGTTAATTCTGCAGGCAAAACCACTCTTATAAAAACTAATCTCTTAAAATCATTGCCTGGATGACTGGATGTATGTCTAGGCATGTATCCAATAAAGAATAACTTGAATAAGTACTGTCGGTGCAAGCTAAGGTTTATTTGGTACAACCGAAGTAAAGACGACCTCCAAATATTAAAGAAGCATCCAAATTAAATAACAATATTGTCAAACAAACAGTTCAGTTCCAGCCTGTGATGAAGCTACAAATATTTCAAAGTCCAAATTCTAACAGCATGTGCACAAACACACACACACATATATATATACACATATGTATATCTATTGTAAATGTGTTTGGTCAGTCTGAATTCCGACTTCACTCGACGCGGAAAGTTATCCCTCTATGTGCTTGCACCTTTGACTTGCAAAATTCGTGATGATAACAACTTATAAGCAAAAACAAGCTCAATAGTTTTATTAATCGTTCGTACATAAAACAATTTCAATAGGGCTATTTGGTTAAATAGGATAAATCAACTGAATCAACAAGTAGAATTCGATTATGGTCATAGGTGAAAAAGAAAGCAAATTCGTGTCGAATTGGAATTTGGAACGTTCTGATCCGCATTAAAGTGGATTTTGATTCTTTTTTTTTTTTTTTGAACTCAAAGAATTGTATTGCTTTCCCAAAAACGTGCAAACCGCACCACCACTGTTATGTCCAGCAAAAGAACCACAAAAAACACTGCAGCAAAAGAGAAAAAAACACTACGGTTAACAGTGCTGCAACAATGAAGAAACCGAGTCCTAGTGTGACGCCAGAATGAGATTCGGAGGGTCACACACTTCTCCAACCGCCGTACGAGCTAAGTTATGCGTCTCAACATTAGCCTCCCGCCCAATCCATCTAATAGAGAAATCACCCCGCGGCTCGAACAAGTGAAGAAAGTCCTTAATAACATTTGCATAAGTCGCGTCATCTTGTGTCCGAAAAAGAATATCATGGATGATGTTAAGACAATCACCCTCGAATATTACTCGTGTCCACTCCATCCCAACCGCTAGCCGAATCGCCCAAAGAGCTGCCATCGCTTCGACGCATGATGGCGCGAGATTAGCCGCAAACCGTTTTTGAACCTTTGCTACAATTTGGCCCGTGTGATCGCGACTCACCACTCCAATTCCCACAGCCCCTTCCTCTTCAAACTTCGCGCCATCGAAATCTATTTTCAACCATCCCTCCCTCGGTGCTTCCCACACCGCACCTTGCATGTTCGCAATATCAATCGTCCTTCCTCCCAATTCCGTCCACGACTTTGCATATTGTCTAGCAAACTCCGCGATCACACCTGGATCGTGTCGCCCTTCCCCCGCCAAGATTAAATTTCTATTGTGCCACAACGACCAACATATTGTAATCGCCAAGCTTGCCATCTCCTTTCCGTCTAGTCGCCAGATTCGGTGAAACCAATCCAGCAGTCCCTCGTGCTCAGCGCGGTTGGAGCGTGTAGAAAAATTACCCGTCGCCCATGCTTGTCTCGCCACCGGACAGGCAAACAAAAGATGTGGTAGACTCTCCTCCCTTTCATTGCACACTACACACAGCCCGCCATCACCAATCTTCCGTCGCGCAAGATTTACACGTGTTGGGAGGATATCCAAACATGCACGCCACCAAAACAATTTAATCTTGTTCGCGCAATCTAGACGCCAAATTTTCTTCCAACAAAGCCGATTGCTCGAGCTCTCGACCTCCCAATTACCACGCACTGCCAAACCCTGCGACATAATCATATGATACACACTTCGAACCGTAAATCGCCCGTGTTTCTCATAATGGCAAATCTGCGTATCCACATTGCCAAGGCTACTCAACGGGATTGATAACACCACGCAAGCGTCGACTTCCCAAAAAATATTTCGGACTAATTCTGTATCCCACCATCCAGTCGCGGCATCAATAAGGTCTCTAACCCGTTCAACCCCCGCTTGCGGATTGCGAGTAGTAATCGGCCGAAACGTGATAGGACGGGGCAGCCACGGTTCGTCCCAAATTGAGATAGCATCGCCATTCCCCACCCTCCATCGAATCCCTCGCCTCACCACCACAATAGTTTCCCAGATACACCTCCATGAAAAAGACGGAATATTACCAATACGAGCCTCCAAGAAATCCACCCCCGGAAAGTATTTAGCTTTAAACAACCGACTGACTAAGCTCTCTGGATTTTTGAAAATATGCCAAGCCTGTTTCGCGAGAAGCGCCATGTTAAAAGCCTTAAGATTCCGAAACCCGAGCCCACCATCCTCTTTTTCTCTGCATAATTTTTCCCACGCGACCCAATGAATTTTATTACGCGTACCACTCCCCCACCAATAATTCCCAATAATCGAGCTTATCTCACTAAAAGAATCCGGTAGCCGAAAGAAACTCATCACAAACGTGGGGACAGATTGCATCACAGATTTAATCAACACCTCCTTTCTCGCCCCTGACAACGTTTTCCCCTTATACCCTTGCGCCCGCTTCCAAACTCTTTCCCTGATAAAATCAAAAAGCTCCCTCTTGGACTTACCAACCACGGAAGGAAGCCCTAAGTACTTCTCATGCCTTACCGCGACCTCCACCCCAAGAATCGTGCCTAATTTTGTCGCCCATTCATCCGTCGTATTCCTACTAAAAACCACCACCGATTTCTGCAAGTTGATTTGCTGCCCCGATGCTGCCTCTAATCGCCCCAGCAGCTCACGGATTCCGCCCGTGGCCTCCCTCGTTGCCTCACAAAATAAGAGAGTGTCATCGGCGAATAAAAGATGGGAGATACGAGGGGCCGAGCGGCTGATTGCTAAACCCCGCAGTGTTTCCCGCTCCTCTGCCTTTGCTATAATTGCTGAAAAAGCCTCAGAAACAAATAAGAAGAGATAAGGGGAAAGAGGACCCCCCTGCCTAATGCCCCTTTCGGGGTAAAAAAAAAAAAAAAACTCCCTCCCATTAATGAGTGTCGAATACGAGCCTGTACGAACACCAAGCATAATCAACGATACAAATCTAGAATCAAACCCAAGCCTAAGCATTACCTTTTTCAAGAAGGACCACTCGACTCGGTCGTATGCCTTACTCATGTCCAATTTCAGCGTCATGTAACAACGATTTCCCGTCCTCTTATTCTTCAGGAAGTGGTTGAGCTCGAAGGCGACCAATATATTATCGGTGATGAGTCGCCCAGGAACAAAAGCGGATTGTGTAGAAGAGATCACCTCATTAAGGATTGGTTTTAGCCTGTTCGCCACAACTTTAGAGGCAATTTTGAAGCTCACATTACTGAGACTAATAGGGCAGAACTGTGTCATCGTATCAGGGTTAGGAAATTTAGGAATAAGTACAATATGAGTAAAATTAACCACGGGATCAAGGATACGATCATTTAAAAAAGAGAGTACAAAGGTAGTAATATCTTCCCCCACAATGGACCAAAACTTTTGATAAAAAAAGACAGAAAAACCATCGGGGCCTGGGGATTTATACGGATACATATCTTTCAACGCTAAACGTACCTCGTCCGCCGTAATTGTTGCAGAAGGGTAGCGTTCGAACCTGGACTGACACGAGCCTCCACATCCCGCAATACCTCTTCAATATCCTCTTCCGACGGACCAATAGACCCAAACACCGAGGTAAAATACTCCGCGGCAATAGTATCAATCTCTGTCGGGGCTGACCGAACCTCCCCCAGTGCGTCCCTAAATGCATGAATCTCATTCTTCCTTCGCCGCTCGCTCGCTCTACTGTGGAAATACGCAGTGTTTCGATCCCCCTCTCTGAGCCACTGAACCTTAGCTCTCTGTTTCCAATAAATCTCCTCGACTGAATACAGTTCCTCTAACTCCATCTTCAGTGCTTTTTCCTCCTCTTTCCCTTCACTAGTAAGTACCCCACGCCGCAGGGCAAGGATTCGGGCATTGAGGGCCTTAATTTTCTGTTTCATCTCAACTCCGCCCATCTTATCCAAGCAAAGCAACCCCAACCGACAATTCATTAGTCTTTCCCCAACTGTGACCTCCCCCTTTTCTATCCATAACTGCCGAATCAGTGCCTCACACTCCGATTTTCGAGCCCAAGTAGCCTCAAACCGAAACCAACGGAGAGGACGTGCAATTGGTGATGCGCACGCACGTAGTTCAATCCGGATAGCTGAATGGTCCGAGTGTTTTGCTGTGTGATGTGTAACCTTCGCCGAATGGAATAGGTCGATCCATTTTTTATCCGCGCACGCCCGATCCAAGCGTTCCCAAACCGTTCTGGGGTGAAGGTTGCGATTGCACCAAGTGAAACGTGTCCCCTGAAAACCTTTATCGCTCAACCCTGTGTCCGTTAACGCCTCCCTAAAATTACGTAGAAGCCAGTTCGCGCGACACGACCCTCCTTTCTTCTCATCATGGTTCAGTATTTCGTTGAAGTCCCCTACACATAGCCACGGCCTAACAAGATCCCCACGGAGCCGACGTAGTAAGTTCCACGTGTTTTTTCGCAGCGTCCCATCGGGTTCCCCATAGAACCCGGTAAAGCGCCAATCCCCACATCCTCTCATATCAGAAACAACAACGTCAATGTGATTGACAGACATACTAACCAGCCTAATATCCAGAGCCTTATCCCACAATAATGCGAGTCCCCCCGATTTACCTTTAGCTTCCATATAGATACCATTCAAACCCATGTTTTGTTTCAACGCCTCTATTTTCCTCCCTCGACACTTAGTTTCAGACAAGAAAATTAGAGGGGGTGCAATGATGAGACCATCTGTCTCAACTCACGAACTGTCCAATGGTTCCCCAAGCCCTGACAGTTCCAACATAATATACTCATTGGATGCGGCGGGGTTGCGTCGCAACCTCCGCCATCGTTGTAGTTTCTGCCTCCATGTCACATCCCTCACGTTCGCCCTCAATCTGTCCCCGAAATTTCTTGAGAATTCGATGAGTTTCCTCAGTCTGTTCCGCCCCTACTCGCTTCTTTCCTGCATGTTGCTGCTGCGTACCATTTTGTTGTCCCAACTCGCTGTCCCCTCGGATTGCCCTTCGCCAACGGTGCGCAGATTTCCGAATGCGAGTACCCGGGTCTGATGAAATTGTCCGCTCTGAACCACTCTCATCGCTAACCACCTGTATAGGCCGAGGGTTAGCTACCTGAAGAAGAGCGAGATCTAAGCCCTGCCTCCTTGCAACCGCGCTCGAGTCTGCATCACTATTTGTATCATGAGAAGCTGTTGTCACCCTATGTCGTGCAGATCCCGTTGCATCTGTTTCAGTATGAGGCCGACGCCATGGCTGATCCATATTGCGTGGCGCTGTTGGAGCAAAGCTACCCCCACGGTGTCCCCGATCCGAAGTATTCAGCTTAAAACTTCTCATACGCCGCGAAGTATTCAGCTTAAAACTTCTCATACAACATCCCAACCGAGATGTATATTGAGAATGGACTAGTGGTCATCTGAATCTGTACCTCTTCTCGTCCACTATGAATTCCATTCCGTCCGATAATTTTTCCTCACAACACTTTGTGAGATATGCTCGTTTGTGAGAAGAATCCTGACAGATCTTGTACTTCCGGGCGAAAGATCTCCTTCTCTTCAGTTTGATTCTAATTCACGTTCCAAAGACTCATCTTGGCCCTCCTCTTCTTCATATATACTTTCGTCTGAAGGAATATCCTCAAACTAGTATACTTGAGCTAGGTCTTAGAAATAGACAGCTTCTTTGAATTTTGGTGTAGCCCCGAACTGTCTAACTCCTCTTCTTTGGTTATCAGGACAGTCTGTTGACATGTGTCCATTGGCACCACATGTCCAAAATTTACAGTTCTTGCAACTCTCATTGGCATGTGTATGTGCCCTTCTAAAAGTCCTCCTTGTCGGTGGCCTGCTTGTACTTCCTTAATTGGAAGACGTTCTCCCACGGCTAGGTCCTAGTCTCTGCCCTAATTTATAACTTCGAGCCTTTTGCTTTGACCAGAATTTCCTTGGTTTCCATGAAGATCTTCTTGGAAAACATGTTTCCTCTTTGTTTATAGGGGTGATCCCTATGCTTCTTTCTTCTGTGTCTTTTGGGTGCTCCTATGACCGTTGGGACGTCATTATCGTCGCTGCAAAGATGGACTGATTTGTGGATTCCTCTCAGTCACTTGTAATTCTTCTGAAATGCTACCTTCTGGCACCACTCGCTCAGCTTCACCTTGAGAAAGGGCATTCTTCGGGCTATTGTATCCATCCCGACAGGTGTATATTCTCGCAATAACATCTCTCGCCATGGACTTCATATTTTGGTGAAGAACAATGGGATCGTCGTTTCTTCGTTGATCCGGCTCTTCTATTTATACTCAATAAGAGCTTGATTTATAAATCAACGTTACATATATCATGTAACTCCAAGCTATACAATGCTTGTTCGTATCTTCTGGCCCTTTCTTGATCACCTCATCTGGTTTGGGGATCAATAAAATATCCTTCTCCGATGAAGTAGATTTTGAAAAGTCTAGCTATCTTGTCAACAATGTCTTTGAGGGCCTCACCAGATAGAACATCGTCTCTAACTTCTGGAGTGGCATGATCCCATCCGTGTTTGACTGTTACCTCGAGGCTCATTTGTAACATCATTATGAACCTTGCTTTGTTGAGTTCTAGCGTTGCTGCTGCAATTCTCATGGCCGATGCCCACTCATTGATCAATGTTTCTCGATTTTTGAAATCAAGTATATCCAGATTGAGCATGAGCCCATAAGGATGAATCGGATCAAGTTGTGATCTTCCATATGGTGTCCCATGAACATCTGGTCTCCGGGGTCTTGATCTCGTTGGCACCGCCGTAAACATCGATCCTGCCACAAAATCATTGTGATGTGGCATGAGTTCATCTCGATTTGGATTCTGATTTGGATTATAAGATCCAAAAATTTTGGTTACTGTCGACTGCTCCTCAGGAGGATTTTTTCTTGGCACAATTGCGTCCTTCAGGGCCTGAACATTAACGAGTTTTAAACCCGAAAATAATTTTGCTAGATCAGAAAGATCTTGCAGGTCTCCGTAGTTGATTTCGTCAAGCTTGATCATGGACATGATTTTTAAGAAGTTCTGGGTTTCCCTCGTATCAAGGCCTTCAGCTTATTGTTTCTTGTCATTTCTCTTTTGACCTCAACCGCTTAACCTTTCTGGTGTAGTAAAGGCTCACTTCCGAAAGATGGTGGTAACCATCGTCCTTTACTTCTTTATGATGATCTTGTAAGGGTTTCCAAGTTCTTCATTCATCGTTGGATATCTTGAAGATTTTCAAAGATCTTCTTCTGATGTTTTGACATAGTCTCCAATTTAATTTGGATTTCTTGAAGGTACTCGGGCACATGGTATTGATGGTTACCATACGATTGGATCGGTTTCTGAATTTCTCTAAGGTTCTGGGACAACTTAGAGTCATCGGTCTCGAGCTCGTGAAAATTTGGTAGGGCCAGATTACTTATCTTGTGAGATAGTTTTCAACTATCACTAAAAATTATTTCATGTTTTCCAATTGCTTGGAAAGTTCCGTGTTGAGACTGTATCTCGAACTTCTGTTCGGACTCATAAATATCAATTACTCCCCTCATGAGGTGGTTAGGTGTTAACATAATAAATAAATTTCCACATTTAATAAATAAATCTAGGCTCTGATACCACTTTTGTGGAATAAATTTCCACAAAGTGAAAGAATAGATTTATTATCTTTTAAAGTCAAGGAGCTAAAAGACAAATCATTTGAAAAATACGGGCCACAAGGTGCATATAAGACTTATGCACCTAGTCCATATAAGTTTTTTCCTGAAATTGATCATGTATATCTAAATAACACATTCAAGTCAAAGAGTGAATAAACAGTATTGAGTTCTTTTGAGACTTGAAAGTAATACCTTTTCCTGATGAATGTCATATATACGACACATGCGTGCCATATATACGACACATGCGTAAGGGGAAAAATCTTCAAAACCCCAAACATTTGAGGTCGCAGCAAACGCTCAAAACTAAAGTCTTTACACTTAAAAGTAAAAAGACATTAGCGACAGCCAAAATCGTCGCCAATGACCTTCATGCGGTCACTAATAGTCCATCATCAGCGACTGTTTGACTGTCGCAAAAAGGCGACTGGGAATACGTCTATCGTAAAGCTTAGCAACGGCCACACGATTGCAAATAGGGACTAGCGACCGCCAAGCTGTCGCATGAAAACTCTGCGATGGCTGGACGGTCGTGGAATAGTAGTGACGCCTAGTGGCCCTAATGGCAACAACCCATTACTGGAAGTTGGACCTTCACTAGTGGCTCAACAGTCATTAGTGACGATCTATGATGCATAGATACTCTAAACAAATAGCCAGACAGTGTCGAATACGTATCGGATACCGATACTCTCAGGATACTCCTCGGAAATCGAATACGCCATGTGGCGTATCTTACATTAAATATAATCAAAAAAGACAGATACACGTATCGGATATGTTGTGAAGCGTATCCGAGGAGTGTCCGATACGTATCTGCAATTTATAAGAGTAGTATGGTAGTTTTCTTAAAATAGAAAAGGCCCAACAAGAACCAAATTGCAATATCTTTTCAGAAAATTAAATATAAAATCGTGAAAACCCTCTATTTTAAATCAAAATAAAAACAACACACAAAATTTTGATATGCTTCATAATAATGTGACTAATGATTGTGCAAGTGATTAGATATAATATTATTTGATATTTTTATTTAAATAATATCCTTATATATAATTATTAATATTAAATATTTAACATATCGCATACGTATCGTATCTTGTATGTTTAAAAAAATCGTATACTCGTATCCATATCCGGCGGATAACCATACTCGTATCCGTATTCGTGCAACCTATGCGATGATTAAGCTGTCACTAATGACCTGGAGGTCAGTCGCGACGGCTCGGCCTCGCTATTTATGCGAGCGTCATTATCGACGACTCAACCAAGCCATCACTACTAATATTTAACGTAGACTATTAGTATTGACGGCTAGGTCGTCTCCAATGACCTTTAACAAGATTAAAAAATTAATAATATTTCGGTAATTTTATAAATTATCGAAATATTTATATTTTACTTTCAACTATAGGATAATTATTGTGTTGTGTGTTGGAAAGATGGATGTTTGAAGATGTGAAAAGAAAGAAATGTTTGCAAATGTAATTTGTTTTAAAGAAATAAAAAACACTTTGAAGATATGAATAAAGGTTTGAAGAAATGAAGAAAAGTTTGAAAAAATATAAAAAACTTTCAAGATTTGAATAAATGGTGGGAACTTTGAAGAAAATAAGAAAATAAAAATTGGGGAGAAAGTGTTTATGGTTTGAAGATATGAAGAACTTTTGTAGGGTAAAGGTGGGAGAGGGAGGAGTTTTTATAGTTTGTAGGATAAAAACTTTGAATTTATAATATTTTTTTTAGTTTCTCGCTTGCTCCCGCCATTTAAAGGGTTATAAGCGATGGCTCATGTGTCGCTAATGTTTAAGTTTTTAAAACATTTGAAAATTCCGCCAAACCTAGGTGTTAGTAGCGACTGCAGAGCGGTTGGGAATAACTCTCGAAGATTATTCATGACGGCCTAGCTGTCACTACTGTTATTAGCGACGTCTGGGCCGTCGTTATTGTTACTTTATTCTTTTTTATTTACCGTGTATGATTTTAGTTAAGAAACTCTTTAAGATATGTAAAATTAAGTAATATGTAATTAGTAGAAAAGAAATTCGTTTATCGGAATAAAAAATTATTGTTAAATTATTTCTTATGATTGAAGTAATGATATACAGTGATTAGGTACCATAGATACATTGAGAATTGAATTTTCAATGGGTTAAGATTCCATACAGAGCGAACGCGTGTCCCAAAGAAGAGTGATAGTAGCGGCGTTTATGTCAAGGGGGCATGGGGGATCAGGTGCCACCAACTTCTAAGGGACATTGAAAGAGTACTTTATACAAGTGGATTATGTGGGAGGTGTGTGGCCACTATACATTGTGTTATTCAAATGTGTGTGGAATGATATCGACAGAAAAACCGTTATCGACCCGACATACCAATTGGTTGGTATTAACCCAAGACGTTGTCTCGCGACGAATGAGCAGCTTGTTTTTGCCAATCAGGCCATACATGCGTACTATACCCCGTACCCAGCACAACATGTACTATGTCGAAGAGCACGGTGCGTTGTACTTATAATTTAGGTTAGGCACATAATCAACACGTTATCAGTGGTGAATTAAAACGAGGACCAAGAAGGAACGCCAACAAAAGTGTTACAAGAGAATGCATTTAGAGTTGAACCTATGTGTAGATGTGGACTCATTTAATATGGATGTCCGACTAAGGTCATCCATTGAAGGCACATATTAAAATCTCCATTAAGATCTCTTTATTTTGGGGTTACAAATTCATTTTCAATAATATCTAATGGTTCATCTAACGTGAAAACCATTCGAATATAATATCAACCTCTTTTTTTTTTTTTTTTTCCATTGTACTCTGATAAGCGCGTTAAGTACTGTTTATCCTATGTAACAAACATGTGATCTTGAATCAATGTAGTCAACTAGTCTTACTGTCTTTTTGTTATTTTTTTGATAGTTGAATCAGTCTTGACACTCGTTACGCCTTTTTTCCGAATGAAACAAGATTTACGTTACAACTTGTCGAGCTATAACTTTTTATTTTTTGTGAAATGTCTAACTCAATGAATTAATTTGAGTTTGGCAAGTTATAGTATTTATCTTTCGGTAAACAAATATATTTGGGGAAGAACAGGGCATTGAATTATCAAACCATAAAGAAAGTACATATAAAAATGTACTAAATAAATACAATGAATCAGAATGATATTTAGTATTGAACTCAGATAAAACTCATATGCTTTAGCCGACCCTCTCATTTCCAGTTTTCCCATTCTGGTTTTAATTGTCCACGTACGGAAGCCTCATAAGTATATATTTTCAACTAATTTCGTTCAAAATTTTAGTTATTCATTAATAAGTAAAACTGGTAGTCACGAATTACGTTGCAGCTTATTTTTCATTTTCTTTCATAAATTAGAATTTCATAAAAAAAAGGAAATACATTAAAGTGTTAGAGTGCGAACATGATTTTTTATCTTAACAAGAGATATCGATCATTAGTTAGGGCGATAGGAACACGTCTCTTTTCCACGGCCGGGCTAACGAAAGAAGGAAAAAAAACGAGATTAAAGGCATTACGGGTGGAGACGGGATTTGGAGGGTGAAGCTGCATGAGGTTGAGCCGGTGACCCATGATTATTTCGCAGTTTTCTTCCAGTCAAGGCACCCTAGGTATGAGGATATGGCGGTAGTGATCAATGTCGTGCAAGCTCGCGTGACCGATGAATCAATACCTCTCGCAGCCTTATGAAGCACGCGATGTAAAATCGGCTCATTTTCAAAAATTTATTCTCAAATCTCCTGGTCCTGATGGTTTTTCAGCCATCTTTTATCAGAAATATTGCATATTGTTGGTTCTATGTTACTGGTTTTTGTCTAAATTTCCTCAATCATTAAATTCTTCCTACAAGCATTAATTTTACTAACATTGTTCTTATTCCTAAATGTCATCAACCTGAATTTATACAATTTCGTGCCATTAGTTTTATTAATGTGTGTTTTAAAATTGCATCCAAAGCCATTACTAATAGATTAAAAACCCTTTTGCCTTCTATTATTTCTGAAGCTCAATCTGCTTTTATTCTTAGGTGATTAATCACTGACAATATCTTAGTGATTTTTTAGATTAATCACTTTCTTAAGACGAAAATGACAAGGAAGAAGGGACTAATGACCCTTAAATGGATATGAGCAAGGCCTATGATCGAGTCGAGTGGTCATTTCTTGAACAAGTTACGCTCAGGTTAGGTTTTTTTGATAATTTTGTTTCCCTTGTTATGATGTGTGTTACGACTATTTCATACTCTTTTATGGTTAACGAACATGAATTTGGTTTGCTCACAACGAAAAGAGGCATCCGTCAGTGTGATCTCCTTTCTCCTTTCCTATTTTGTTTTGTGTCGAAAGCTTTTTCAGCAATGCTTAAGGACGCCCAGGTACGTGGGACAGTTCGTGGTGTTTGTATTGCCCGTCAAGCACCGGTGGTCTCTCGTCTGTTATTTGCGAACGATGTGAGGTAACCAAGAAGGTGGCTCATGCTTTGAAGGATATTTTGACAAGATATGAGAAAGCATCTGGACAACTGATTAACTTTGAAAAATCTACTATGGTGTTTAGTAAAAACATTGCGGCTGATTTGGGTCAAGAGTTGGCGGCGCTGTTGGGGTTACAAATTGCAGAAAAACACGAAAAGTGCTTGGGCTTACCGGTGGTGGTTGGGCAGACTAAGCGATAGATTTTTGAGTACATTAGAGATAGAATTTAGGATCGGGGTAAGGAATATTAGGAGAAGAAATTGTGAAGTGCGGGAAAAAGGTCTTTATCAAAGCAGTTATGCAGGTGATTCCGATGTATGCTATGAGTTATTTTCGTCTGTCAGACACTTTAATTAGGGAGATCTAATCAATGATCAGTAATTATTGGTGGGGAAGCGGGACACATGAAGAAATTCACTAGCTTGCATGGCACAAATTGAACTGTACCAAAAGAGATGTAGGGATGGGGTTCAGGGATCCTAAAGCGTTTAATTTGGCATATTTGGCTAAACAGGCTTGGAGAATGTTTGAGTATCCAAAGACCTTGGTGGCACGTGTCTTTAAGCCTAAGTACTTTTCCACATCCTTGATTCTTGATGCAAAATAAGGATTTGAACCATCGTTTCATGACGATGTATTCATGAAAGTATTGTGATTGTCAAGGCATGCCGCGGTGGAGAGTTGGCGACGGCAATGATATCCGTATTTTGGGGGACGCATGGATACCTCGGGAAAATACTTTCCGTATTCTTACACTACCAGTCGAGGGGTATCTTAATTGCAGAGTTTCTTGTATTTGGGATCAAGATACATGTGCGTGGAATGTGAGCTTGATACGAGCAATTTTTTGGGAGGAAGACACGTGAACAATCTTGGCCATAGCATTGAGGGATATGGAGCATCATGATAAGCAAATCTGACACTACTCTAGTTCGGGAGTGTTCACGGTCAAAAAAGTGTATCACCTTATCATGTCGCGGGGTTTGCACCAGAGGGATGGTAGCGGGGAGGGATATAGTACTATGATGAGTGATTGTAGTTTTAAGTGGAAGGCAAAAAATCCTAGCAAGATCAATATTTTTAGTTGGAGATTATGTCATAATATTCTCCCAACTCGTTATTCATTATCTCGGCGACACATTGATTTTGATACAATATGCCCCGTGTGTAGTTGAGGGGAGGATGATTTGCGATATTGCTTGATTTTATGCCACGTGGCTCAGCAAATGTAGGCTCTTTTGTTTGTGTGAGAGTCAGAGCTTATGAAGGCATGGGAGGACGGTGAAACTTAGTTGTGCCGTGTGTTTGTGCAATTTGGGGGGATAAGGATAAATGTGATTATTATTACGTGTTGTGCTTTATGGGGCAATTGTAATAAGATTGTGGCTGGCAAAAATGCGATGAATCCACTACAAATTGTGGAGTTCGTGAAACTTTACGTGGAGTTTTGGAAGGTAGGGGTTGGTCGTGATGGAGGGGTACCAGCATCAGGTTATGAGCAGCCGATTTCTCTTCCTCACTCGTGGTTCCGGGTTCGGGTGAATGCAGCGGTAGACGGTCCAAGGAATGTGACACGGATCGGGGTGATTGCTCATAATCATAACAAGGAGGTGGTGTTTCGTTTGCAACAGCTTTTTGTGGGATGTATGTAGATGCATGTAGCTGAGGCAATCCGTTCGACGGTTCGAGTGGTGGAAGACCAGCAATGGAAAATGTTATGTTCGAGGGCGACTGTCTTAATGCGGTGCATGATGCTTGGTTTCCTCGTGTTGTGGAGGGAGACCACTCAAACATTATGAGAGATATTGCTCAAAGTTGGCATCAATTCTGTCGTTGGATCTTTTGTTAGATAAGTAGGGATTTGAATAGTGAGGAACACAATTTGGCTAAACTCGCGTTGGGATTGACCGTTTTGGCGAATGCTGCATTTACGTCACATCTTGAAGACGTTGGGTGATGGCATTCTTTAGAGTCTATGGGTCTTATGCTTTTGCATATTTTAGCCTTTGTAAGAACTCCGATTTTTGATCTATTCAGTATTAATTTAAAAAAAAAAGAGATATCGATCATTAGCATGAGAACGAAGAGGTTGTATTATCGATATCACTACAAGACTGGGCGGTCAATAGGGACCGCCCAGTTAGCGACTCAAGGTGAGTCGCTCGCCTTCAGCGACTTCTGAAGGCAACAGCGACTCACCTTGAGTCGCAAATCATTTCGAGAACAACAGCGACCCACGTTGCGTCGCTGAAACAAACAGACGACTTTCAGCGACCCACGTTGGGTCGCTGAACTAAACTCACGACTTTCAGCGACCCACGTTGGGTCACTGAACTAAATACGCGACGTTCAGCGACCCAGGTTGGGTCGCTGAAAACCTTTTTTTTACATGGGCCACACAATTCGGCCCAAAATTGGGCCAAATTGTGGGCCGCGTCAGCCCTAATTACCATGGAAGCAATCAGCGACTCAGAAGCGGTCGCTGATTGCTTCCTATAAATTGAAAAAAAAAACCATTTTTAACAAAACGCGAAATTCCTCTCCTTCACCCGTTTTGTGCCCCGACCCGATTCGGATATCCTCCATTAGCGACCTATTAAGCTTAGTTGCGACCCAAATCGAGTCACTAACCCAACCAAACCCAACCCCGCTCGTTTCTTCCGATTTCCGCCTCAAATCCGCTGTGCTCCGCCTCAATCGCCGTCGTGCTCCGCTTCCATCGCCGCCCCTTTGAATTTCCGTCCATTTCCGCCGCCGGTGCTAAGGTATAGCTTCGGTTTTCATTTTTTTTTATTTGTTTTTGTCATTTTTGAATTAAATCCGAAAATTGTGTTATTATTTTAAGAAAATGTTATATTGTTAATTTTGTGTTAATATTATTGTGTTAATCTTGTGTTAATCTTGTGTAAATTTTGTGTTTTATTGTTAATTTGTTAAATTTTTGAAGAATTATTAGTTAATATTGTTAATTAGATAGTTAATTAGTGAATAATGTTAGATTGTTAGAATAGATTAGTGTATGATTAAGGAAAAAAAATTATTTGTGAAATTAGATTAGTGAATGATGAAATAAAAATTTAGTGAATGATGAAATTAGATTTAGTTAAATTTAGTGAATGATTAAATTAGATTTAGTTAAATTTAGTGAATAATGAAATTAGATTAGATTAGATTAGTTTATAATTAGATTGTGAAAATTGGATTATTAAAATTTAATTAGTAAAACTTGTTAATTAGTGTTAATTTGTAAGATTATATTAATTAGTGTAGATTATATTTTTTAGGTTATAATTTGTAAATTTTGTAATTAGTGTAGATTTGTAAATGTTGAATTGATATTTAAATTTTTTTTACAGTACATATATATATTCGGCATGTCGTCACGTAAGACCCCTAGCGGTACTGGAGATCGAGGTCTTGGAGGTCGAGGTCGTGGTGGGGTATCGAGTTCAGGTAGTGGTAGTGTTACTCGTGGAGGTGTTGGAGGTAGTGGAGGTCGAGGTCGTGGTGGTGGTACTGGTAGCGTTGGGCGTGGTGGTACTGGTAGCGTTGGACGTGGTGGTGGTAGTGGTGGCAGGATTGGTGGTGGTAGTGGTAGTGGTAGTGGTAGCGTTGGGCGTGGTGGTGGTAGTGGTAGCGGGGGTCGAGGTAGTTGCCGACCTATATGGGTTGTTCGATCGGGACGTGGTGCAGGGTCGAGCCATCCAGCCGAGCCGTCTGTCCCGCTACCTGGGTCAGGTGACAGATCTGCATCGACGACACCTCCACTACATCGGCAGTTATTTGGAGACGATGAGGCGGCCATCTCCGGAGCGGGTGTCCGATCATCAGAGTCCACCGCATCCCAGGTGGCACGACCACATACTGCGGATTCAGTTGGGACTCACGTGCCCCCATCAGTCGAGTCTAGCAGACTTCAGACTCCACCGCCTACAGTCGACACCGGAGCTGGACCGAGCTAGAGATCGACCGGTACTCCACGACCGACCGATACTCGATCGGGTAGGGGACCCAATGTAGGGCTTACGGCGCTTCCTAAAGGGAAGAAGAAGGAGCTTATTGAGTTGAAGAGGGGTTGTTTTTCTAAACCCCCAGTCGCGAGATTTCCAAGACGATCACTTCACTCATTCGACAGTTTATGAGTGAGTTTTGGCCCTCCTACTTGAAGGTTCCTGAGGATGTACGAAGAGAGATGTACTCGAGATTTACGGTGAGTTTTAAATGAATTATTAATATTTATTGATTTACTCGAGGTTCAAAATATTGTTTAATTTAGTTTATTAATTTAATGTATTAATTTATTGTTTAATATTTATCTTTTTTGTAGAATGTCTATGGGATTCGGCGGTCAGAGAGGGAGCAGGTACATAGGGCATACCAGTTGAAGGCGAGAGGGATTTATAAGCGTATGCTTAACAAGGCGAAGGAGCAGTATATGAAGAAAAAGGACAAGGAGGAGTTTAAAGATAAGCCTAAGACGCCGTGGATGAGTCAGAGTTTGGAGGATCAGGCGGCAAAACACTGGGACACTGAGGAGTTTAAGGCGAAGTCCGTGAAGGGAAAGAAGGCTCGACGAGGCGGCAAGTTGGACGGCGATGCGCCTGCCACCTTTTACGGTGGTTCCATTGACTACGAGGAGATCCGGCGGCGCCTGGTATGTTTTGTTAAATTATATATTTTATTTGTAGTTAAATTTTAAGATTATTGTTTATTGATTAGTTTAAAACAATGTAATTTTAACATTTAAAAAGAAAAGAATTATAACCAACTATTACTTACAATTTGAAGGAGAGGAATCAGCCCAACCGCACCCACCCTATCAGGCACGACGAGATTTATAAGGCAGGACATACGAAGAAGGTGGCGGGAACTGGCAGAGGTACAGGCGTACCATTGAGGCGGGAGTGGAAGTCTGAGACTACCAGACTTATTTACGTAAGTGTTTTAAATTTTCTACTCTTTTTTAATGATCTTTGTTTTAATTTAATTTCTTTTTTTTTAATGATATTTGAATATTCAACAGAAGACTTATAAGAGGGAACTGAGGAGTAAAAATCCGGATGCAGTGGAAGATAATGACTTGCCTGAATGGGACGCCGATTCGTGGAAGAAGGCGATAGGGAGTATCAAGAAGGGGAAGGCATCGGGGTTACCGAGCTATGCTGATCCTCGAGACTTCGACTTGGAGGTCGGGAGGGAGCTAGACTACAGACGGGAGTTGCTCAGGCAGCTCCAGGAGGAGAACAACGAGTTGAGGTCGACAAAGGACCCGAGAGTCGACTCCATGTTGTCTTGGCTCCAGTCTTTTAGAGAGGACATGCAGAGGGATACAGGTCGACCAGTGCGAGAGCTTCCGTCAGACTTGTTCATGGGGAACGCTATTAGGAGCGGAGGCGCATTTCGGGTTCCGAGGCCGATACGTAAGAGACCAGATCCTTTTGCTCCAGGTACTTCCAACCCCACCCAGTATGTCGATGATCTTGATATTGATACTGATGAGTCGGAGGGTGATGATGATCTTGGTCTGACTGATGTTGAGGCAGAGGACCTCGGTGAGGGTGAGGGGGGTGTTGGCGTTGATGAGGGTGGGGTTGGTGTTGATGATGATCCACTGGCGACCTTGGATGAGATGTATGATTTGGCGGAGAGTTCTGGTGATGAGGGGGTCGTGTATCCGCCTAGTGATGATGAGGGGGGTCAGTGATCTTGTTGCGGGTTTTTATTTGTAAATATGGATTATGATATTTTTAGTTGTTTTGTATGTATGGTTTGTAGTTGGTATGGAATATGGATTGAATGGTTTTGATTATATTTTTTTGTTTATTTTGGTTATTTTGAATTTATATGGTGTTGTTTATATGGTGTTGACGGTTGGTCATTTATGGTGTAGTTGTTTTTGTTTATATGGTGTTGTTTATATGGTGTTGACGGTTGGTCATTTATGGTGTAGTTGTTTTTGTTTATATGGTGTTGTTTATATGGTGTTGATAGTTGGTCATACTGAAAAAATCACATTGTCATAGTCATACTGAAAAATCACATAGTCATAGTCAAACTGAAAAAAAGAAAGAAAAGAAAGAAAGCACTAGTCTTCTTCTGAATATTGAAACTCATAGTCATATTCATTTGCCTCACTATCTACGCCTTCTTCTGCTTGTCCACCATCGTCCTCGTTACCACCTAGTTCATCAACGACCTCGAAGTCACCTCCACCCAACTGAATATCCATGTTGAACGAACTCAAGTCTACAAACATATTAAGACCTGCTGATTCGTTCTCTTGAAATACTGTCTCCGGAATTTCTGGGTCATCAGGGGTAGAATCTTGAATTGTGAGTGACGACATGTCCATAATGTGTCTAGCTGGAATATGTGATACTGACAACCATCCTTTTCTCCCTGGCCTTCCATTTGGTAGAGACGGATATGGGGCGTAATACGCCTGCATTGCTTGATTAGCACAAATAAATGGTTCATTGGTCTGCAGTTTTTTAGTAGGGTTAATTTCCACCATTTTGAATGTCTCGTGGACATTTGTGCCTCTCGGTCCAATATCATACCACAAACACTTGAAGAAGACAATGGTCAGTTGTTTTCCAGTTCTACCTCCCCAATATTCCACTTTCAATATCTCCTTTAAAGTCCCGTAGAAATTGGTTGAAGCGGTGTCTCCCATGTCACCCTTCACGTAAACCCCACTGCAGTCACTCTTCTTGGGCCCCAATTTCGTATCAATGTGGAACCTAAATCCATTCACAATGTATCCATCGTACGTGATTGCATCGTTCAGTGGACCGTTGAGCAACGACAGTACCCTATCGTCTATCATGTAATTTCCACTGCGGTACTCTTGCTTGAACCAGGCCACATACTCCTCGTTCCTTTTCGTTTGCACCTCCATGGCATTCAATCTACCGCACTCCTCTTCTATGAACAAACTGCATGTTACAAAAAAATAGTTAGTACTAACACATATAAAAGAAGATGATACTAAATGAAGAAAATTGTAGTAGACTCACTCTTCCCATCCCTCCAATTCTTCACAGTTAAGAAGTGTGTACAATTCAATCTGTTCTATTTCTTCCCCCGTTAACTTCTTCATCTTCGCCGATGGGCCAAGCGGTCGTCCCTTCTTTCGGAACAATAAGAGCTCTCCATCCCAATCCGTGCTTTCCAAAGTCTCGTTCCTGTTAAGTCGTCGGTGTGTAGCACCAGGGGTTACATCGAGATACTGGGAAATCAAATTTGATATCTCCGAATTTAAATAGGCATTGGCCATGCATCCCTCGGGCCTCGCTTTGTTCCCCACTGACTGCTTTAAATCAAACATTTGTCTGATATACACAACAAAAGGAACCATCTTACATTACACATAAAATAAATTAAAGACAATCATCAATATATACACCAAAAGTGATTTACCTCTCGAATGGATACATCCATCTGTAGTGAACTGGACCGCAAACTCTAGCCTCATACGGTAAGTGAATGGCCAAATGCTCCATAGAATCGAAAAAAGAAGGAGGGAATATTCTCTCTAGCTTGCACATGGTGACAATAATAGATTTTTCTAGTCCCTCCATAGCCTCTACCGATACCTCTGATGCGCAAATTGCCTTGAACAACAAACTAATCTCCACAAGTGTTTCCCATATGTCTTTCTTAAGGAAATCACGAAAAGCAATTGGAATCAATCTCTGCATGAAGACGTGGCAATCGTGACTCTTCATTCCGGACAACCTTTGTTGTTGCACATGTACACACCGTCCCAAATTAGAAGCGTATCCATCTGGAAATTTTAGCGTGCCCAACCATTCTAACAAATTTCTCCTTTGATCTTTTGAGAGACAGTACAATGCCTTTGGCTTCTTCGTTCCCCCCCTCGGGATGTTGAATCTAAAAATAGCTCACTACGGTTGGTCCAAAGTCTCAAATCTTTTCGTGATTTGATGTTGTCCTTTGTCTTAGGGTCATCCAAAATCGTGTTGACGATGTTATCGAAAAAGTTTTTCTCACAATGCATGACATCTAGACAGTGACGAACCAAGTTTGTGGACCAATAAGGCAGTTCCCAAAATATACTCTTCCGCACCCAATTATGATTTTGGCCAAAACCTGGGAGTGGTCTGCATTGGGTACCGAACCCCACATTCCCAAGGCCATTAACAATTTCCAACATTTCAGCACCAGTCTTTCTACGAATCGCGTCTTCCTCCCGAATTTCCCCTTTTTTAAAGTTATAGTCATCGTATCTCAAGTCATGACCTTCAGGCAAGAACCGGCGATGGCAATCGAACCAACTTGGCTTACCCCCATTCACCAACGGAAAGGATTGAGTGTCACCCATACAATAAGGACACGAAAGCCTTCCGTGCGTACTCCATCCCGACAACATCCCGTAAGCGGGAAAATCACTAATCGTCCACATAAGAGATGCACGTAAAATAAAGTGTTGCTTCCTCGAGACGTCGTACGTCTCGACGCCAGTGCTCCATAAAAGCTTGAGATCATCAATAAGTGGCCTAAGAAAAAGATCCAAGTTCTTTGTTGGACTATACGGCCCGGAAATGAGTAGACTCAAAAAGATGAACTCTTTCTTCATGCAAAGATCCGGTGGAAGGTTATAAGGGGTGACAAACACCGGCCAACAAGAGTACGTCTTGCCAGACATTCCAAAAGGTGTGAAACCATCTGTGGACAAACCAAGTCTTATGTTCCGTGGTTCCGCTGCGAAATCTGGGTGTGTCCGGTCGAAGTGGCGCCATGCCTCCCCTGAAGCTGGGTGAATGATTTGGTCATGAACCCCATTACACTTCGTATGCCATGTCATATGTTTTGCAGTTCCTATTGTATAATACAACCTCTGAAGTCGAGGAGCAATAGGAAAATACCACAATTTCTTCTTCCCAACCTTAGATTTTAGTCCATCCACGTATCTACCTGCGAGCCATATCGGGCACTTATCGTAGTCCTTCGTCTCCTCTCCGTAGAACAAGAAACATTGTTTTGGACAAACATCATACGTAACGTACCCTAACTCGGACTGCAGCATTTTACGGATCCCTTTCGTGTCCTTAGGTAATAACATCCGCACCTCAGGCGTGAAACCTCTCTTCGCTAAATTAAAAACCTTATCAGAATAAATAGTACTAGCCTTGTGTTGTGTCTTGTACTCCAACCACTCCGACATCCACTGAAGGATACTTATATCTTCACCCGAGTCGGAATCCGAATACATGGGTATATTTCCTAGGTGCATCAACTTGTAGAACGCATGTGCTTCCGGGTTGGGCTCCTCGTTAGTTGACTCGTCCTCAAATGATCGACCTCCACGTGCATCCACGACCATGTCTACGAATGGCACATCAACATATACTGGGTTGTCGGGAATATCGGTGTGTGACGAGCCGGGGGAATCGGGCACATACGACGGTGTAGTATCTATTAACGTTTCCCCATGAAAAATCCTCTCTAAATATCCATTTGTAAAACCCGACTTATGAAGATGATCCCGTACAACCTTTTTATCGAAAAACCGTATATTATTGCATTTCATGCAAGGACACCTAATTTCGCCCCGTAGATCTACGAATCTAGGACCTTGTTGCGTAGCATATTCAATGAAAGCCCGAACCCCAAACACAAATCTATCGCTTAAACAACCATCACTATCATACATAGCATACATCCAAGATTTATCTACTATATAATCCATTATTCATCTAATAAGTTGTAAAATATAAAACAAATAATTACAAATAATATAACAAGAATTTTAAAGAGCTAAATAGAATGATCAACGTACTTCTTGAAGCGTGAAAAAACGCGACACAAGAATGTTTTGTACACCACGATTACTCTCGGTGTGTGTAATATTACCTAACACCAATTAAATATAATAAATTTAATTTAGAATAATTAAATAACAAATTACATTGAAAATAAACATTTGGGATAGTGTAAGGCAAAAAAACGTGCATACCTTAAGGATTAGTAAAGGATGTAATGAATTTTAGAGGAGAATGGAGTGGCCTTTTTATAGGCCACTAACAGTCAATAGGGACCGCACTTAGGTCACTATTGCCAACGGTAAGTGTCAATAGCGACCGCAGTTAGGTCCCTATTGATACTAACCGTTGTTAATAGCGACCTACCTGCGGTCACTATTAACAATAGTCGTTATCAATAGGGACCAAAATGCGGTCCCTATTTAATTAGTTGTTGTTATTAGCGACCAAACTGCGGTCGCTATTGACAATAGCCGTTGTCAATAGCGACCGCAAGTAGGTCCCCGATATGTCAATAGTGACCGCGGATCAGGTCCCTATTGACCCAACAGGCACCTATTTGCGGTCCCTACTAATATTCAAACTTTAAAATCATTATATTATGATGATTTGAGTACACCGTTGTTTGTTTAGTTCATAATTAATAATATAATAGTTAAAATAACAACAATTCACATGTTGCAATGTGTTTGGTTGTTTGGAATCACAAACACATCTCGTTCCTAAAAAAATCAAATTTCAAGAATAAATATTAGTAGGGACCGCTCATAGGTCCCTAATAATTAAACAGAGACCGCTCTGCGGTCTCTATTAATTATTAGTGACCTAAGTGCGGTCCCTAATTATTAATAGTGACCGCAGTTAGGTCACTAATTGTTAATAGTGACCGCACTGCGGTCCCTGTTTCCTTATTAGGGACCTAAGTGCGGTCCCTACTAATATTCATCCTTGAAACTTGATTTTTTTGTATTGATGTTGGTGTGTTTGTGATTCCTAGCAACCAAACTCATTGCAACATTTGAATTGAAGTAATAAATGATTGCAAAACCAACCTCATAATAGTTTAGTTGTGAAATAATAGATTGAATGAAATTGATCGAGTTATGAACGTTCAACGTATATTTCATGTTCTACAACTAATCATCAATATAGTTAGTTATAGTTGTTATTCATAGTTTAATTTTTTGTTTAACAACATCAAATAACATGATAACTTGATTAGTTAATAACTACAAATAACTATAATTAACTATTGATGATTAGTTGTAGAACATGAAATATGTGTTGAACGTTCATAACTCGATCAATTTGATTCAATCTATTATTTCACAACTAAACTATTATGAGGTTGGTTTTGCAATCATTTATTACTTCAATTCACATGTTGCAATGAGTTTGGTTGCTAGGAATCACAAACACACCAACATCAATACAAAAAAATCAAGTTTCAAGGATGAATATTAGTAGGGACCGCACTTAGGTCCCTAATAAGGAAACAGGGACCGCAGTGCGATCACTATTAACAATTAGTGACCTAACTGCGGTCACTATTAATAATTAGGGACCGCACTTAGGTCACTAATATACAAAAATTTGAAATTTTGGCGAAAATTTTAGGCGGGATTGAGGGGGAAATTTGAATTTTACGAAAATTTAAAAATTTCACCCTATTCTCTATATATACTCACCACTCTTACACATCAAAATTACTTAATCTCATAAAACACCCAACACCAAAACACTATCTTCTTTTCCAACACCAAAACACTATCTTATTTTCTCCAAACA
The DNA here is from genome assembly GCA_948329865.1 of Linaria vulgaris. Taxonomy (NCBI): domain Eukaryota; kingdom Viridiplantae; phylum Streptophyta; class Magnoliopsida; order Lamiales; family Plantaginaceae; genus Linaria; species Linaria vulgaris. The sequence continues at coordinate 60,240,927 of OX415254.1, read as the reverse complement.
CAAAAAAAATTCTTCTTTTTACCAACACAAATCCAAAACAAAAATCACACAATATAAAAAACAAATCACCTACTCAATCTTTCATTGTTATTATTTTGGATCTACACTTTCTTTTCTTACTTTTCTATTATTTTGGATCTACACTTTTTTTCTTACTTTTCTATTATTTTGAATCTACACATTCTTTTCTTATTTTTCTATTTTTTTGGATCTACAATTTCTTTTATTTCACTTGTTTTTTTATTCATTCATCTTTTTGTTTTTATATTATTCATATTTTATATTCTATTATTAGTCATATTTCATTCATTTTTTACATTTTAATACTTTAATGTCATTATATTAATTTTTTCTTTATTATTTTATTGTATTGATCTTATTATAACCATATTTCAACAAAAAAAACAATAATATTTCGGAATATTTCCGAAATATTATTGTTTTTTTTATTTTTGTCGCAGACTATTAGGGACCGCAGTTAGGTCCCTAATAATATTCATAGAACTCTATGAATATTATTAGGGACCTAATTGCGGTCCCTAATAAAAGTAATAGGGACCGCGGTTAGGTCCCTACTAATATTCAAAGAGTACCCTTTGAATATTAGTAGGGACCTAACTGCGGTCCCTATTTCCGTTATTAGGGACCGAAACTAGGTCGCTACTAATATTCATAGAGTTCTATGAATATTTTGTAGCGACCTAGTTGCGGTCCCTAATAAGAATAATAGCGACCGCAATCAGGTCGCTACACAATATTCATAGAATCTATGAATATTTTGTAGCGACCTGATTGCGGTCGCTATTATTCTTATTAGGGACCGCAACTAGGTCGCTACAAAATATTCATAGATTCTATGAATATTTTGTAGCGACCTGATTGCCGTCGCTATTAGTCTTATTAGGGACCGCCTGTAGGTCGCTAATATTTATAATAGCGACCGCTCTCAAGTCGCTATTGTTTTTGCGACATTAGGGACTTAATGACGGTCCCTATTGTTTGAAAAAAATAGTGACCCAAAAACACAATAGCGACCGGCGTTAGGTCGCTAAGTGTCAGGGACCGGAAAGCGGTCCCTGATACTCCGGTCGCTATTTCCCTCATCAGGGACCTAACTGCGGTCCCTGATGGAAAGCGACCGAGGTCAATAGGGACCGCACAATAGCGACCTACGTGCGGTCGCTATTGAGCTTTAGGGACCGCGGGAGGGGTCAATAGGGACCTAATTTTGGTCCCTATTGACCCCTTTTTCTTGTAGTGTATTACTAAAAAATTGGAGAATAATTTTAGTATTTGTCTAAAATCTTTTGTGTTTCGAGTCCGACAAATTCGACTAATAATAAAGGAAAATATCAAAGAGGTAGAGAGAATAATGTAACTCATACTAGAGTTGATGACCTAGCATATGCATAAAGTGTCGCCAACCGATTTGTGCATAATCCTCAGGAAAAGCACGTGAATGTTGTCATTCGGATCAACACTGAGGAAGGGAGTTTTATTTACAAAGATCAATTATTTTCAGAGCATAAATGCATATATATGTTGATCGGGCTGAAGCTTTAGATGATAGACAACTGATTACTTTACTTTTTCGGTGGTAATCATGTTACATGAAAAATCAAGAAACAAAAAGTTGTAGTTGACTCAAGTGCAGAAGTTGAATTTAGGGGCACATCTAAGGGTCTTTGTGTGATAGAATGTGAGTGATGCTTCTCTTAAATGACGATAAAAAAGAAATTAGATAAAATCTTTTTAGAGCGACCAACTATACTGTCCGAGAACAATTGAACGATATACTTACAAAAGTCACAGTGAAGCATCTTCACAAACGTCTCAAGTTGGGTATGTGAGATGTTTTTGCACCAATTGAAGAGGTGGTAGTGTTAAGATTTATTGGGTCGGGTTTTGTTGACAAACATAAATAGAGATTTGATGCACATAGAAATCTTTTGTGTAGCCGCCAATATTTCTATTCATCCAGTCTCTTTAATTTATAAATATGTACTATGTCATTTGACATGAATGAGCATGTATGGATCTACTCCCAACAACAGTTCAGCCTCTAGTTTGATAAGAATTCTAGCAAAACATGTTATCCATTCAAGTTTTGAAGTTCAGTATTCATTGAAATTGCTTTATATGGGTTAGGTTTGTCGCTTTTAAAGGTTACAAATTACATACCACATCTGTCCAAACCTTCGTCACGTTGTCATGACCCATGAGTTGATTCATGCCACAGCATATACAAAAACTGCATTATAATGGAAGTTGTGAATTACGACAACACGATATATTTCGTCAAAATATGCAATGATAATAGCTCACCTTCCAGAAATATTGATTGGTGAACAGATAATAAAATATCGATTAGGAAATTAGGCTATACTTTCACTTCTAGCTATTTTCGGTTTAAATAAATACTAATAATTAAAAATAGAACAGCTTTTTCAATTTTGTCTCTTAACTTCTATAATATTTCTTTAATCATTCAATTGTTGCTCTAGATCACATTAATTTGTCTGGTTGCAAAACCCAAAATTGCTAGCTTGAGCAGAACAATTACTACTTTTTTTATAGCGTTAATAGTTTTCTGGGACTATTATATAAAATCTTAATCATCAACATATAAAGTGTATAACTCTAGATCACATTAATTTGTCTGATCGCAAAAGCCAAAAATTGCTAGCTTGAGCAGAACAATTAATAGTTTTTTTTATAGCGTTATTAGATTTCTGAGAGACAGAGACTATTTTATAAAATCCTGATCAACATATAAAGTGTATAGCTAGGCTATAATTTAAGCAAACACAAAGTGTATAAGATAAGCAAATATACACCAAACTCTTCTGTCGTTCGATATGGAAAACCAACTTTATAAAAAAAGTCACATAACATAACTTACAACACATACATACACATGTAATTTTATACCAACCACAAGCCTCCATAATTAATTTGTCCATGCCAAAGGAACGCGCTTTAAACATGAAAGCAACGACGTTGACTTCCCACAGGAATAACAATAATAAGAATAAAAAATTATTTATGAACACTTGACATTTAACTATCAAACATTTAGAAATCACAATGCATACACAACATGCAAACCCGTTCGTCCCAAAATCCCTACCACTCGCCTATATATATACGTACACGAAATCGGAACTTTGTAATCAATTCACAAATCAACTAAATAAGACATTTCATCAAATTCATTCCACGTTCCAATATGGCCCGGAATCCGTTATGTTCTCTTATCTGCGTTCCAATTTTCCTACTTGCACTTTTCTTCTCTACTCATGTTCAATTATCCTCAGCAGATACTTCTTCCATAATATGTAAATCCACCCCCTACCCTTCTTACTGCAACACCGTTCTCCCCGCCGGTAACTCCTCCTCCAGTGTATACGATTACGGCCGATTCTCCGTCCGTAAGTCCCTCACCGCCGCAAACAAGTTCCTTTCCCTCATCAACAAATACCTTCGGAACTCCAAAACCTTGACCATCGCCGCAGTTCGAGCACTCGAGGACTGCAAGTATCTAGCCGAAAGCAACATAGATTACATAACAAGCACTCTCCAAACGGTCAGCACTACTTCTCAGACTCTCGGCGTGATCGAGGCGGATGAGGTACAAACAATCCTCAGCGCGATCCTGACAAACGTCGATACGTGCATTGATGGCCTTCATGCCACAGCTTCCACATGGAGTGTTCGGAACGGGATCCTATCCCCGCTGTCTAATGACACGAGATTGTACAGCGTTTCTTTGGCCTTGTTCACTAAAGGATGGGTGCCTAGTAAGAAAAAGAAGAGATCTAGTTTGGTTCACGGTCCCTCAGCCCAGCATAAACTTCGAAAGGGGCATTTGGATTTGAGATTTTCTGCACAAAATGAAGTGATTTATAATCAACATGTGAACGGGAGGAGGCTTCTTCAGGCTGCTGATGTTGTTGATGCTAATAATAATACTAATAGTACCCAGACTAGTACTGATACTAATACTAATACTAATAGTACCCAGACTAGTACTGATACTAATAGTACTAATACTAATAGTACCCAGACTAGTACTAATACTAATAGTACCCAGACTAATACTGATACTAATACTAATACTAATAGTACCCAGATTAGTACTGATACTAATAGTACTAATACTAATAGTACCCAGACTAATACTGACACTAATACTAATAGTAGTAGTCAGGTGTTGGTGAGTGGTATCGTGGTTGTTAGTCAGGACGGAAGTGGGAATTTCACGACGATAAACGACGCGATCAATGCGGCTCCGATCAATAGCGACGGGACGAATGGGTACTTTGTTGTGTACATTACGGCTGGGGTGTACGAAGAATATGTGTCCATTGCGAAAAACAAAAAGTATTTGATGATGATTGGAGATGGAATCAACCAAACGATTATTACCGGAAACCATAGCGTTGTTGATGGATGGACGACCTTCAACTCTCCTACCTTTGGTAACTTATTATAACTCTAATCACTTCATATGGTTTTTTTCTTTTTTTTCTTTTTTTGGTCTAAATCATGTCTAAATGCCATTTTTTATTGTTATTTCGATTGTTAATTATCCACTTTGCCAAAATAAAAACTTAGTGCCCCGCCACTTATGTGTTGACCTTTATAGGAATTATGAAAAAAATAATATGAAACTTGACTTAAACATGTTACCCAATTGTGTGCCTAGTTGTAATGATGGAACATTTATGATCTGCATCTGTGTCTATGGAGAATGAGTGATTATATAGTACACAATCGCTATCAAATCTTTTAAACTACGTAGATATCTTTTTGTTTTTATAGTAATCAAAGTCGAGCTTAATCAGGCATTTCTAATTAATGATACACATTACACATATTCACATACACTCTTTCTTTTTTTGTAAAATAAAAATGTAAATTATAGAGACAAAACGTGAATTAAAATAATACCAAAAAGTACCCTTATAGTCAAAGCAATCGCAATTGACTTTAAAAAGAATTAAAGTTCATCTATAGTACATAATAATAACTCTATAAGTTATTGGTCAACACGTACGTAGTTAACTTATAATGAGTTTATCCTAGCTCACAATGAGTGACAATTAATCTGACTGCACTTTCTTCCGTATGTACGTCAGTCGTAGTGGCAACGGGCTTCGTGGCAGTGAACATAACCTTCCGCAACACGGCCGGACCAGCCAAGCATCAAGCTGTAGCGGTTCGCAACGGGGCCGACCTATCCACGTTCTACAGCTGCAGTTTCGAGGCCTACCAAGACACCCTCTACGTCCATTCCCTTAGGCAATTCTACAGAGAATGCGACGTTTATGGCACAGTAGACTTCATATTCGGCAACGGGGCTGTAGTCCTCCAGGACTGCAACATCTACCCTCGTCTTCCAATGTCCGGACAATTCAACGCAATTACGGCCCAAGGAAGGACGGATCCAAATCAAAACACGGGGATTTCGATCCACAACTGCACGATTCGGGCTGCGGACGACTTAGCGAATAGTAATGCAACGGTCAAGACTTATTTAGGGCGGCCGTGGAAGGAGTACTCGAGGGCGGTGTACATGCAGAGTTTCATGGATAGTTTGATATACCCTACCGGATGGAATATTTGGTCGGGTGATTTTGCGTTGAACACTTCGTACTATGCGGAGTTTGACAATTACGGGCCCGGGTCGGACACGAGTAACAGAGTGACGTGGCCGGGTTTTCATGTTATTAATGCGACTGATGCAGCTAACTTCACGGTGTCCGCGTTTTTGGTGGGTGATGCTTGGATACCACAGACGGGAGTGCCGTATACTGGAGGATTACTCTGATCACTTGTACGTAGACGATGGCATTCATTATTTCTTTATATTTTAGAGTATTAATTAAGTAGTATTGCTCATGCTTCATTTTGTTATTTATTTTTAAACATGATTCTTGTAAAATTTTAGATAATAAAAGAGTTACAAATGTTGGACTTCCGGGGACTGGAATAAGTTGTCATCAATGACCTCAACATTTCGTATTAAAAAAAAGAGAGACCAACATGTTAATAAAATAAATTGATTTTCTTTATGGATAGATTTTATTCATTAGTTATTATATGCATGCATGTTATAATTAGTTCTGGTGTATGGACAAGATTAAATAAAAGAATTATACATATATATTTTATATAAGTGATGAGGTGTTTATGTTCAAGGTCTACCAAACGGAGATTTGCGACTTTGTGCTCTTGGCATTCACATCTAACTCACACATGACTTACCAATCTCGGAGCTGGCAGGACCTTGAAACACTTGCAATATTGTTGTACTTATTTGGATCAATCAATCTTCACTTCCCGTTTTAACTATGCTTAAATAATTTAGCATGCGTGGTGGGAATAATTAAAAGTTCGAATTAGTTAATTAGGTAGAGACAGAAGAGAATAAATATTTATTATTATATGATCTCTCATACCGAAATCGAAGCTGTTAAATAAAAGCATGTAACGAAAGCATTTAAACAAAATAAGAAAAAGTGGAACCCGGATTTCTTTTTACTTACTACACTACAAGAAAAAGTAATCAATTGCATCCGTTCGCTTGCAACCGCCGGGTGGTTGCAAGCATTAGCGACCGCGTGGCGACCTCTCGACAGTCCACTACAACAAAAAGGGTATTTGGCTACGAAACTCCGTAGCCAATAACCTTTTTTCCGTTGCCAATAGCTATTGGCAACGGCCTTCTGAGGTCGTTGTTGATACCCTCGTTGCTAATGGCCATTGGCTACGGATGGTCGTTGCCAATGACTATTGGCTACGGAAACTTCTGTAGCCAATAATGGAATACCAAAATACCCTTTGCGATTGGCTACGGATGTTTCCGTTGCCAATAGTCATTGGCAACGGAAATAATCCGTAGCCAATGGCTATTGGCTACGGAATATTTCCATTGCCAACAATTATTGGCTACGAACCTTTCCGTAGACAATAGCTATTGCCTACGGAATATTTCGTAGCCAATAGCCAATATTGTTTTTTTTTTAAAAAAAAACATTTGACCGTTGCCAATATTCATAATATTGGCGATGGATCAATCCGTCGCCAATATTATTTAAAATTATAAAAAAATTGCAAATTTTGAATTCTTTAATTAAAAAAGCAATTTTAATCATATCTAAATTAAATAAATGTATTTTATTTCAATTAATTAAATAATGTATCTTATTTCAGTTGACAACAAATCTTGATTATGATACAATAAATGTAAGTTGATTATTATTATAATTCTATGTTTTAAGTAATCATTATATAAAATTAGAAGTATGGACTAATATATGAGGAATTGTGAGAGAAATAAGTGGATGGTGATGATGAATTTATGATTGGAATGGTTGGGGTATTTATAGCATAGGATATTATTATTGGCTACAGAACCAATCCATAGCCAATATTTATTGGCTACGGGAGATTCCGTAGCCAATAGTTTTTTTGCTACGGAAGATTCCATAGTTAATAGTCATTGGCTACGGACTATTCTGTTGCCAATAGTCATTGTAGTTATTTTTTATTTTGTAAGTAATTGTCATTGGCTACGGGAGTTTTCGTAGCCAATAACTGTTGGCTACAGAAATTCCCGTAGCCAAACTATTGGCTACGGAAACTCCCGTAGTCAAAACATTGGCTACGGAGACTTCTGTAGCCAATAACTATTGGCTATGGATACTTTCGTAGCCAATAAAAACCCGATTCTCTATAAATACTATGCATTTTTGTATTGTTCAAAAAAACAACATAATCCATTGTTTCTCTTCAAAGGTATATTAAATTGTTCTAGTGTAATGTGTATTTGTTTTTGTTTATATTTTTGATTCATAGTTTGTTAATTTTTTTTTTACTAACCATTTTTTCTTTTCCTTTGGCAAATTAAATGGATGCACATATTCAAATAACCTTGGAGCGTTAGCTTTTGTTTATCGTTTAATCATTTGGGGCTTTATCATCTGCTGAATTGGCAGGCTGACGAAGCACTCCATGACGAAGCACTCCACATCATGCTAGTTCTAGGCCACGCTGAAACCAGCTTTGTCTTTTGCACACATGTACTCCAAGCGACGTGGTGAGGGGACGGATGGATCTTTGATGATTTCGGATTGGACTTGGGTTATTCCAAGCTGCCTACGTATCCCGTTGAGGGAATCAAGCCGAACATATTTCATTTATCTATTGTGATGACTGAGTACTAATCGTGCTATGTGATTTACTTGGATGTATTGTAGAATATCGAGGGTGACATCGAGGATGATGTCGAGGATGAGATCGAAGGTGGTGTTGATGATATACATATCAAAGATATATATCGAATATCTATGTCGGGGATCATGTCGAAGGTGATCTTATATGCAATGTCGGAGGTGATATCGAGGGTATGTCGAGGATGATATCGAATATGGATATTCGATATCAACAGGTTAATTAGCCAGCTCAAAATGTCATGTCCCTCGGTATGCGGGGCAGGGGTATTTATAGATTTCTGCCCCATACTATATCAAAGACAATATTCGATATAGATATCGGGTCTAATCCCCAATATAGATGAACATGGGCCTGGCACATGGACAGCGCAATACGGGAATTACCCATATCATGTAGTCCCCAAGTTTGGGAGTTATTGTTGTAAATAATAAGTCATAAACTAACTAGATCAAATTTAGACTTACCAGTACCTCTTGTCCCCCCAGTTCAAATGGTGGAGCTCGAATACATGAATTTAATTTAAAAGGCATGGTGGACCCGCAATATAATCATCGTAGCGCTGAGGTTCTCATATGAATTGTGAGCGATCATATTGAATTTTTATATCGAATTTGGTTGGGATGTCGAATTTTGGTCCTCGATATGGTGGGGATATCCCACGCACTGATGCTTTATATATGAGCGCGCCTTTCTTAAGAGGGATGATACCCAGAATGCCTTTATATGGTAAATTTCCATGAAAGTCGGGTTCAAGGATGGGTTTAATACCCAACAGTTAGATTATGTGTGTGGCCCCCCTTGAGGACTATGAACCTCATGATGAGAGTGGGAGAAAACCGGATGCTTCTTCTATACTAAAGAAGAAGAAAATAGTTGTTCTGATTGGCCAGGCGCATATGATCCTTCGAATCAGTGTTGGCGTAGCATCGCCGATTTAATGAATGAGCAATAATGATTGGATAATTTTATTTTTGAAATTGTCGTAGCTTATTGTTGTCGACCGTCATGATTTGAACCACGTTTGGATGTTGTCATCGCAAGCAGTTGTGCTTTTGCATGTGCTTAGCACATTTCACAATGCATGTCGTTCATATTACACTTGTGACGAGATGTTTGTTTCGATCACAAACATGTGAGAAGTTGATTTCTCCAAAGTTACGCCATTCGCATCATCAACAACTCCTACACTTTCACTCTCTTTGCCTCCAGAATTTGCACCCACCGACTGTATAAATAACAAGTAAATTGATCATAAACCGACAACGGGAAAACCTACAAACCAATAAATCAAACAAAGAGCAAAACATATGTCTCCATCCCCAGATTGACTTTACAAATAGAAAACATGAATTTTCATCTGAAAATTTCACTAATCAAACACAAACTCTCTTTAAACAACACATGCAATTTCCATAATACGGTTCAGGTGGGTGATAAACTGATAATGCATCAACCATAAAACAAACATACCTCTGGTACAGGAAGCAGAGTCAGCTGAGTATAAACCTCATCATTTTCCTTGTTAGCCTGTTTTAGAACAAACAAATCCAATATGAAAGTTGTCCTCATAAATTGCAAAAAGGAGAAACCTTGGGAGTCACATAAAGCAAACAACAATACAGTATTGGAAATATCAATTCAAGAAAAACAAAAAGATAGTAAGAGTACTTACAAGAAGCTGAACATCAACAACCCTAGAAAAGATCTGTGGAGGGAGATTAAAATTGGGCATGTCCATGGGAGGGGGAGGGGTAGCCTGCTCTAAGTGGCCTTGAGGGAAATAAACTACTACATTCCCTTTCTTTGGCAACCTTGTGAGGGGTCCAGCCGATTCATCGCGTGAATCAGCTGACACTTGTTCCCAAAACGAGAGAACTTTATCTCCAGGGACTCTTGCATTAATTTGTGATGAACGAGATACAGCGTTCATGACTGGTGACTCTTCATTGATCTACTGGATGCACCAACATCTGTTTCAACCGATAAGTCGACTTCTTTGGAGAAGGATTCATCAGCAGAAGATTTATTTGCTGATGCCGATTTTGTATCGGCCCCATCCCAACCAGTAGCAGTGAAATCTCCTCACCCTCCGGTATGCTTTCCAGCATGTGTCACGCTAGGGACGCGCCACTTTTTGTTTCTTGTCTGAAACTTGCACGATTTGGTCAGGTCGCGCGTGGCAGGCGATCTGGCCTCCGTCGCACCTTAGATCACGCTTGCTCTTTTCTGCTTTGTGCGGCATCTCAGTTTGAGCTATAACTTTTTTTTAATGTCGAAATTAAGATACATTTGTTGCGTTAAAACACGCACTTCCGTGGCTTTCCAATGGTATGTAGGACAACCTGTTATTCTTCTTGTAACTTTGTCTCTTTCTATTTGAAACAATGGCTTCCTTTTGATTCTCCTCATTGCAACATTGTGTCTTGAAGCTATGTTACAAAAAACATGTGATTTAGGATCTTTTTGCTTCGTTTTGCGTTATCTCATCAAAACTATAAAAGCACTAACCACACTAAAATCAATCAATATGACCCAATACTTATACAAAAGCATAAGGAAATGAGTATGCAAATGATGTTAAATAAATGCTCATCAAATACCCCCCCACTTAGATTGTTGCTCGTCCTCGAGTAAATGAAAACAAAAATTGAATCAATCTAAATTAAAACTCAAGTCATCGATATGTCAACATTCATGCATAGAGACATATTCTCAGAATGCAACCTATGGTCAAAATAAGAAATTAGCATTGTACATCAAGTTTAATAAAGTCATTGTCACGCAAAATTTCATCGTGCAAAGTGGTGTGCTCATGTATGTATAAGTATAGTATACAAGACTTTCATAAAGAATTCACAAACTCATAGAGTTTCACAAATAGTTACTTCACCCTTGTTTTCTACTTTTCTCACTATGGTCAAAATGAGAAATGAGCATTGTACATCGAGTTTAGTAAAGTCATTGTCACGCAAAATTCCATCGTGCTAAGTGGTGTGCTCATGTATATTTAAGTATAGTATACAAGACTTTGATAAAGAATTCACAAACTCATAGAGTTTTACATATAGTTACTTCACCCTTGTTTTCTACTTCTCTCCTTTCTCCATACATGTGAACTTTTCATGTTGAGGATCTTTAGGAATTTTAATGTTAGGCTTGGGAATGGGGTATTTTGGTAAAATACATTTATGAGTTCCAAAGATGCATGTAGTAATTCAACTCATTTTTTTTCTTTTTCCTCCCTCATTTGTGCGATTTATCTTGCGCATACATTTTAGGCTCTTTTGCATCTTTTCCTTGCATTTTCATTTGCGCAAGTATCTATCCACCCTATACTCCATTGATTTTCAAAACACTCCCCCCAAACTTACATTTTTTTTCATGGGGGTTATTATATGCTCTCTACTCTATTCATCATCCTTTCGATTTTTCAGCTTTCTTCATTTTTGTTTTAGGCTCGAACACTTTTATTTTTCATACCCCATCCTTCTTGTCCTTTTCTTTTATTTCATATGATTAATTGATGCACCTCTAGAAAAAGGTGGGATAGTATATCATTTGGCTCAAATGGTAGATAGATGTGAGTAAATAAATAAAAAGCTTACATAGAAAAGGCTGCAGTAGGGTACTGAGGATTATTTTATATGTAAAGGGTTTTGGACTTGAAACTCAAAGGTGATAGAAAGATGTCATATTTTATTTCCTCAACAATTCAAATTCACTCTTCTTTCAAATCGCAATAAAGTAACTTATTTGAGATTCATAATTTCTATGCAGTTTTCCATTTTCAAATAAATTCAATGGAATTATCTCAATATTTTTTGCTTATGCCCATCGTGAATGGTATATATGAAATAAAATATGATTTTCCAAATATTACGCAAGATGTACTCAATTCACGCACATATACTCTTCCATCTCAAATTCGTACCACATTAAGCATATATCATCATTGATCCCTACTTACTCATGCTTTTATGCTTCAAACTTGAATCTCAAGACTCGGTCCAAAAAAAAGATTAACTACACTGTAGGATAAATATAAAGCATAGATAACAAAAGGTGAAGCTTTCCCACCTCAACACAGAATCAGACGATTTCCTCATCGTCAAAATATTTAAAATGAAGCATAGATGAGATTACTCCCCTGATCGAGCAACCAGCTCATAGGACTTGTTGACTATGGCTGTTGGTGATTTATTCATTTGTTATCTTCATTTCAGTGTGCCTCAATTCCATCCATTGATGGTTGTAGGAATTCCAAAGTTGTTCCTTGATCTCTTCTAATTTATTCACTAACTCTACATTGCTATGCCTTTTAATGATCCTAGTGATCATCTGCATGCTCTTCTTCCAGTGGATAGATCAATGATGTAGTAACTTTCGGATTCCACATTCTTCTATAAAGAACAAAACAAAAAAAAATTAATATATTTTCACAAATAAATAATTTAATTAAGAAGGTAGAAAAGAAAGGGTCTTTTGAATTGTGAGAGAAGTGATAATTATGTATGTGATTACGGTTCAACAAATCAGAGTTCGTAATAAAATTTGTTGGTTTTTCATAAGTTGCATAACTCTTTCATATTAATTGTAATCACAGGAATTTAATCATAAAAGAAGTGCAAGTAATGTAGGAAAAGTAAGGGATAAAGATTGCTCAACCGATTTCCGTAGATTCTGATTGTTGCATGTCTTCTCATTACATACGCACTGAAAAATGTGTTCAGCAGGAATACTGTAAGGCGCAACTTGGAGGTACATTCTGGAACTATGGTGCTACGGAGGTTAGAATGCGGTCATGGTCGTGTGTGTGAGGCGCGATATAAATGGTACTGGCATGAGTAGCACCTGATTCTGGAAGAATCTGCTCTTCGTGCTCTGGTTCGTGTTGTTTGTACTTTTTTCAAATGTCGTATTGCTTTTGTCATGTTCGTTTCTCCACTTATATCTTCTTTCACTTTCTTTTCCTATCTCAATTGTTAGCTCAATGCAAATTAGAGAAAAATGCTACATATGACTCAAAACAAAATAACTAAGAATTAAACTGAATGCAAGACTCAAAATAAAACTTACTATCGTGGGTTGCCTCCCACACAGCGATTGATTATACATCGGTTAGCTCAACCCTATTGATGGATTCACGGAGGTTCAAATAACTTGATGAGACTCCGATTGATGAAGGATGTCAATGTATCACTCTAAAATGGCATCTTCCAACTCAGACTCTTGTATATAACTTCATTCACTGAATCGATATCTCTTTCTTCCAACGCATGTAAACGAACTCTCTTTCTTTTAGTTTTCCTATGGGATGACTCGTGAGTTCCATGTTGTAAACCCTTGGATGTTGCCAATATGCCCTCTGTTAACCCTAAATATAAATATAGGGATTAATCGAAGCATTAACCCTAAAATACAGGGATTAACCTAAGGACGGTACTACCGTCACATCATTCCTGATGCCACGAAGTATCAGGGGGCCCACCGAGTGTCGCACACCCAAAGTGGTAAAAAAACGGCACCCGCAAAGAGGCACCTAAGCGTCCATTGGAAAGTCACGATGAATAAAAACAAGATATCCACGCGACATCAGAAAAAAGAATAAAATCATGATGGATCCGCAAGGCTCCGATATCCATCGAAAGTGCCAAAGGGACCAAAACGAGGACCCCGAGTCCCCCAAAATACGAGAACATCCCCTCACTGAACAAACCAAAGGCAATGAGCCCACGAAATATAAACCACGAATGATAACAGAGCCCTATTGAGGTCAGAAAGCGATCGGAGCACATATTACGAAGAGCAAAACACAAGGGCAGCACCCTATCGGAGCCAACCATCTATTGGAGTAGACCATCTATCGGAGCATACCTCACAAAGGATAAAACTCAAGAACAGCGCCCTATCAAAGTTGACCACCTATATTAATATACATCACGAAGAATAAAACACAAGAATAGACCCCTATTGGGACTATAATGGTGTCGAACGAATACCCAACCTCATGTATGAAGCTCTCCCAAAGAATCTAGCCTATCGGAGAAAATGACCCAAGAATCAAGCTTATCAGAGCCTCTGAAAAGTCATCGGAAGGGATAAAATTTCATCCCCGTCAGCGCCTAGTAGATGAAAAGCTTAAAGATAAGATATATGTTATCTTCTCATGTGCACTTAAACACATGTACTTTATTAAAGCACATGCACATCGACACTTGTCCCTAAATACCTCTATAAAAGGGGTGTCTTCCTTGTCAAAAAAAAAGGCTCAAATACACACAGAAACGTATACAAGCAAGTTAGACTCAAAGAAATATTTAGTGAATAAAAAAAGGGATGTTTTCGTCATAACTAAGCTTCTGAACCTTCGGACAGGGCGTTCCAACCCTTATAATCTCATTAATCCGGTTAAAATACCAAACTTGTTAACAAAATGGTGTTGTGTGTAGGAATGCCATAAAATCTGTCCTTGAGCGTGTTCAGCAAGTGTTGTATATTATGGACAATTTATTTGACAGCGAGAGCCGCTGGACCCACCAAGGAGATTCGGAAACTACCCTCATGGTCCATCAATTCGAAGAAAGAGATTTTATCAACATTCCTTGGTCCGTCTTCGAGAGGCTCGTGGAAGCCACAACTCGAAGGACTCCACGCAGATATGAGAATCCCCGTAACATACCCTTCATATCTTCTTATCGGAGAAATTGCCATTGGGAAGAAGGCGAACTCCGTGTAGAATGGAGCCCTACTTCCGCTTCTTGGCACCGTGAACCTGTGCGGGAACCACGGATGTACTATAATTATCGAGAGACCCCGAGGGTAGGCCAAAGGGAAGAAAGACCATACCCCTCGGATTACCCGGTGGGTGGAGACAATACCCTATGGGGAATACTCGACAGTCTACACAAGAAGATGGGTGATATCAAGAAAACCATGGCCCCCAAAGAGGATCGAACATTTAAGACCTCTCCCTTTGTTCCCAAGATTGCCCTAGCATCGATTCCTTTGGGGAAACGGCCCATCAACGCCCCCTTGTACACCGGGGATACTGATGAAAAAGATCCATAAGATCGCATTCACCAATACTTGGCCCGGATGGACCTGTCCTCTGCTCCCGATCACGCCCTATGCCGTGTGTTCCCTGTTACTCTCGGAGGACGAGCTCAAGCCTGGTTTACCCACCTCCCGCCTAACTCTATAGTTAGCTTTGACCGATTAGCCCACCTATTCATGCGATAGTTTGCCTATAATTGACGATACCCTAAATTCTCTACACACCTCTTTACTATTAAGCAAAAAAGGGATGAACCTTTGCAAGGATACATAAAACGCTTCTTCGATGAAGCATTAGATGTCCCGAAGGAGCCAAACGGGAAACAAAAACCAAAGAAAAGGGTAAAGAAGGGCAATCGTGCCAATATAAGGACGACGGTGGCATGGTCAAGAAGTTCCTTCGGTCCGTACCCCTGCCCCCGATGACTATCGCTCCCGAAGAAGTGCTCAATGTGATGAGAGGTAATAACGAATTACATTGGCCCTTACCAGCCAAGTTTCCTTACAGGGATAAAAACTCGGGGAAATATTGCAAGACCACAAAACCTATGGACATACCACAGAGGAGTGCACCACTTTAAAGAGGGAAGTGCTCCGCCTCTTAAAGGCGGGATACTTGAAGAATTACCTGAAAGAAAACAACCCCGAAAAACCTAGATCGAACGTGTGGAAAAGGCTCCGAGAGGAGAAGAGCGAAGAAGAAGGGACCCTTAGTAGACGGTCACGAGAGAAGACCGCAAGGCATCAGAGTTTACCTCCCCTCCCCCCCCCCCCCCAAGAATCTTTCAAAGACAACGCCCCATCAGGGCGAACAATTAACATGATCGAGGGGGGAGACATCTCGATGACACCCCAAGGTTAAAAAAAGAAGAAGAAGTATCTAAAGGAAGTGAGGCGAGTGGAACAAGGACTCCCCGTGTGCTCCATTCAAGTAGCAAGGCTGCCTAATATCACCTTCGGACCCGAGGACTTGAAGGGTATAATCTATCCCCATGAGGACCCCTTGGTAATTGAAGCTACCATCCATGGATTTTGGATCCAATGAATGCTCATCGATACAGGCAGTTCCGTGGACGTCCTGTTCCTACCTACTTGCCTGGCCATGGGATTGAAAAAGGAACAACTAGAGGCAGTTGAAGTCCCCCTTGTAGGCTATCAGGAGATGCCTGCAATACCCTTGGAACCATAATTCTTCCCATGTCGTGGGGAGAAGGGGCCCTCCGAAGAACGGAACCCACCAAATTTTGGGTGGTAGAGACCTGATCAAGGACGTACATATGCAGACGGCCCTCCATTCGAACCTTCGAAGAGATTCCATCCACCATTCACCTTATGAAATTCCCCACATGCTCAGGTATTGGAGAAGTCCAAGGGAGTCAAGCCAAAGCCAGGGAGTGCCGCATTAACGCCATCCTGCTGGAAGATGATGAACCAGCCTTCGGAAACAATAAAAAGCGTAAGACCGAGGAAGTACGGGTTCAACCCATGGAAGCGCTAAAGATGGTAGAACTCGTAGAAGGAGAACCTGAGAATGTGATCAAGATGGGCACGAACATGAAGCCTGAACTGGAAGCCCGGCTAACTTCCGTCCTAAAGCAATTTCACCATCTCTTCGCATAGGAAGGAGGACCGCTTGGGTGAATCAGCAACAAGTTATGCCAATATTTTCTTAACATGAAGCCTGAGGCTAAACCAATCAACAAAAGAAGAGGAAGATGGGACCTGAGCGCAGTAAGATTATTCGGTCGGAGATACAACGCCTCCTTAGCCTAAAGTAAATTAAAGAAGTCATATACCCCGAATGGCTGGCTAATGTAGTCCTGGTCCCCAAACATGGAGGAAGATTGCGGATGTGTGTGGACTTTACAAATCTCAATGGAGCTTGTCTGAAGGATTGCTATCCCCTGCCCAGCATAGACCAGCTGGTCGACTCTACAGCTGGTTGCTCACTCTTGTCAACCCATAGATGGAGATAAGGGATACAACCAAATCCCGATGGCAGCGGTCGACCAGGACAACTAGCCTTATCATCGACGCATGTACCTTTTTCTATTTAGTAATGCCCTTTGGACTCAAGAATACCGGGGCTACTTACCAAAGATTGGTAAACCTCATGTTTGTCGGACTCATCAAAAAATCGGTAGAAGTTTATGTGGACGACAAGATCGTCAAAAGCCAAGCAGCGGAAGATCACCCCGAAGATCTGCGAAAGGCACTAGTCATCATGAACAACTTTGGAATGAAGGTTAACCCAAAGAAGTGTTCTTTTGGCATCCGATGAGGGAAATTCCTGGGTTTTATGGTCACAGAGAAGGGAATAGAAGTTAACCCAGAAAAGGCAGAAGCCATCGTAAGGTTACTCACTTCAAAGACGGTAAAAATGTCCAAAAGTTGGTCGGCCGAATAACCTCCTTGAGCCGGTTTGTTTCTAAATCGGCGAAAAAGGGACTTCTCTTTTTCAAGATACTCTGAAACATCAAGGAGTTCCAATGGATCGCACAGTGCAAAGAATCTCTCAAAGAGCTAAAAAGTTACATGATGAAACCCTCACCCAAAGAGGTTCTCTTTGTCTACTTGTCAGTCGGAGAGGAGGTCGTCAGCGCCGTGTTGGTCAAAGAATAGGATAAAGAGCATCACCATGTCTACTATGTTAGCAAAACTCTCCTCGGAGCAGAAACCAGGTATACCCTAACTGAAAAGCTTTTTAACTTTTATCACTACCGCGCGGAAAATGGGCCCATATTTCCTTTCCCATCCGATTACTGTTTTAACCAAACACCCATTCCGTGCGATACTCAATAAAGCCGAGACCTCGAGGAGATTGATAAAGTGGGCAATAGAGCTTACGAAGTACGATATCTCCTAGGCCCCGAGGCCCTCCATTAAAGCACAAGTCCTGGCAAACTTCGTAACGGAGCTAACGAGCATCGGAGCCGAAGAGAAGGCGCCCTTATGGAACGCCTACGTAGATGTACACAGGGGGGAGTGGGAGTAGTCCTAGTAACAAAGGAAGTTGAAGAGGAAATGCTACACTTTGCGGTCAGAATTGATTATCCATATCCAATAATGAGGCGGAATATGAAGCCTTCTCATCGGAATGAGACTCGCACAAGAAGGTGGGATAAAGAGGATACTCATCCACAGCGATTCCCATCTAATCATTCAGCAAATTAACGACTCTTATGAAGCCAAAGAAGAAAGAATGGGAGATTACCTTCAGGTGGTTCACCAGAGGCAAGGATGGTTCGATGACGACAAAGTCGTCCAGATTCTCCGAGAAGAAAACCAGGAGTTGGACTCCTTGTCCAAAATGGCTACTCAAACGACCACCATCCACACCATAAGAATCACCCTTCTCCATGTAAGTGGGTCATAGAAAGTAGAGGGCCAAGGAGTAAATTCCACGACGGACTCCCCGACGAGTTGGATAACTTCCATCAAAGTTATCTACAAGATCCTGAAGGCTATTCCGAGGACAAATTCGTACAGCGGACTATGTCTAAAAAACCTATACAATACTTTCTCAAGGATGGGATACTAATTCGGAGAACTTACTCTTGTCCTCATGTCCGATGCCTTAATGAGGAAGAGGCCCAACAAGTCCTATCGGATATACATGAAGAAACTTGTGGAAGTTATACCGGAGGCAAAAGAATGGTCGGGCGCTTGATTCGGTAAGGCTACTACTAGCCCACGATGGCCAGAGATTTCAAGGAACACGCTAAAAAGTGCATACCTTGCCAAGCTTACACCCCGCGAACCTAGCAACCTGCGGCTCCATGGGCGCCCAACCTAACATCGTGCCCTTTTTCCAAATGGGGTATCAATATAGTAGGACCCCTCATCCCCGATGCCGGTCAAAAGAAATTCCTACTGGTGGCAGTGGATTACTTCACCAAATGGGTAGAGGCAGAACCCCTAGCCCGAGTCACCGCCGGCGCGATCATCAACTTTTTATGGAGGACTATCATGTGCTAATTCGGCATCCCTCGGAGCCATGTGAGCGACAACGGGCCTCAGTTTACAAGCAAAGAGTTAGAGGATTGGTGTAACCATTGGGAAATCAAACATCATTTCTCTTCGGTAGGATATCCCCAGGCGAACGGTCAAGTGGAAAGGACTAACCAAACCCTTCTTAAGAACATAAAAGCTAGGTCAGATTGGCACAATGCCAAATGGGTCGAGCAGATACCCGGCATCCCGTGGGGCTATCGGACCACACAAAGAACGGCCACAGGCAAAACTCCCTATAGCCTGGCATATGGCAGCGAAGTCGTCGTGCCTCCGAAAGTGGTAGTGGAATGCTAGTGAGGTAGGGAGTATGAAGAAGTTGCCAATAGCTCCAACTTAGCCCTTGCCCTTGACCTCCTCGAAGAAATGAGAGCCCGAGCCTCTGTCCGAATAGAGGAGTACAAGGCTCGGATGTCACAATACTACAACACCAAGGTGAAATCTAGGACTTTCCAAGTTGGAGACCTAGTGTTAAAAAGAGTCGGAGCTTCCAAGAACGTAGGAAAGATAGAACCCTGATGGGAAGGACCCTACAAAATATCGAGAATCGTCGGGCCCACAACCTACCAAAATAGTTAAATCCTACACCAAAAGGGGCGATGGTCCAGTGGTATCGGATGAAGGCTCTGATGGACCATCCTTCCAGTGACTAGGGTTCGAATCCCCCACCCGTGTTTCTCAAAAAAAAAATTAGGCTACTTCTATAATATTTAGCAAAAATGCCAATATTATAGCCTAGTGATATCGGACGAACTCTCCGATGGCTATTTCATTGAGGGTCACGGGTTCGAATCCTTTTTGTTTTCTCAACACAATATCTTTTTTATTAAGGTTACTATTATGATATATAGAAAAATAACCGTATCGTATCCAAAAGAGGATTGTAGCCCAATGGTTTGCTCTATGCTTAGGCTCTTTGATGGCCCGAGTTGGAATCCCTGATCTGGGGATAGGAAAAAAAATCTCTTTTCAGCAGGAAAAAGAAAAATAGGGAAAAGTCAGAGAGAGGGTTCAATCACGGGACCCCTCCGACCTAACCTCCTGTACAATACCATCGGGACAAACTCCTATAGTGTTAGCAATAGTTTCTCTAGCAAATATGTTAGCTTGCGGTCAAGTACTGCAGCTTATTAACCTCTTATGATTACCTCTGATTAGTATGACCTTACATTACCTAGTCTTCCCATGCCCTAAATTGAAGAATTTGTATTTTGTTGAAGATAAAACATTTCTAATAACATTTACATCGTGGCATGGACACACTAACCATATTGCGCCATAGAAATAGGGCATATACATGCTTCTTTTAATTGCGAACATGCTTTTTAGACCTCATCATCTACATTAGCACAAGTCAAGAGGATTTCTCCATGAAATTAAACATTTTGCCATTATGGCACCTTGCTCCAATACGAAAATGAAAGTAGAAAACTTGAAAATAAACCCTGCCCACGAGCACTCATACGGAAATATTGAAAGATTCTCTCTAAGTATGATACTCACGAGTATCCGTGTATGAAATCGAACTTTCCTAAGTGTGGTAGCTTTGAGCATCGGAACAAAGACTAAGCACTCTCATGGCACGGCACTTACGAACACTCAAAATGGGAGCTCGAAACGACCCCTACCACAAGGTTTGCATGTGACCACCCCCAAACAAGTCAAAAAAAATTCAAAATACGATGGTCATGGCTACCCACGCGAGAAACCGAGAGTAATTCACGGGTATCTACATGAGGAATCAAAAGTCTTCTAAGTATGGCGGCAAAAGTGTATATTATTGCCAATATGTATTTTTTCCCAAACCAAATACAACAAGTCTTATTCTCGGACTTTACAAATAATACGCACCCATTCACCAAAATTGTCGCATCTTTTATTGTGAGATAAATAGCTTTTCCATTGAAAATAGAAAGTGGGTATAAATATACCAAGAATCTATAATCCATGAGGCCTTCATACTTAAATATATACCATGTTGTATATATTTTCGAACACTGACGCCGTCGGAGGAAAATTCGAGCAAAGACAGCTATTTTGTTTAAGCTATATGCAGGTATTGTGCTCATTCACATCAAGAACAGCGTATTATTTAAGATTGGGATTCAGATATTTTGCCTCCCTTATTTCACGAAGGCATTATACCCGGGACCCCCGAAGAGCTCCCTCTGATAGCCAACAAACCCTCGTTATTCCTCTTTCTAAGACGTGAGGAAAGAACCTCGAATGAAGCATGACGAACGTCATGTCGAAGAAAAGGATTTTGAGTGTAGTTCCGAGGAGAATTCCTTGATAATAACGAATTAGCGCGCATGGAAAGAGGAGGCATCAGGACTCTAGATAAGTGATATGAACCTCTTACACAATTTTGATTTCGATAAATTTATACCCTAAGTATAAAACTCAATAGAGACACATAACTTCACCTTTCCAAACAAGTAAACTCCAAAAGTGAAAGCTTGCAATGGAAACCTTTAGGATTAAGTGAAAACATTCACTAAACCCAACATATATACTATGGGAATATCCCAAAAAAGATTTCTAAACAAATAAAGCCCTAAAGTGGAGATTCCCGATAAGGTCAACCATGACCTCCACGTGCCCGGTAACCTCCCTACTTAGAGGAGAAGTTACCCAAATCGTCCTTCAAGCGTGCACAAGAGACGGACACGTGTCCGTTCAACTTTTCCATGCAAGACAACTTGTAGAGCAAGTTAAGGATTAACCTTGACTTTTCCAACTCACCAATTACTCCCAAAATAAATGAATGAAAGAACTAGTCCTAAGATACAGAAGCCTGCGATTTGGACCCCCTCCTCGATAGTGAAAGTAGAGTTATCCTCCTCCATCGAATCCAGATCCTAATCCGCGGGTGCATCGATCTCGTCTTCGAGATCGTCATCCCCCTCGGGCATTTGGTCCTCCTCAAAAATCTCATCCTCCTCGGAAGCATATGAAGTTCCACTAGATGAGCGAGCCAAAGAAGCCGCCTAAGCCCTAGACTTCTTCCAACCACTCGAGACCGGAATATCCTACTCCGATGGCTTCACAATTATGGATAGGTTCGAAGGACCCTTGTGAGAATAATACTTTCCCAGAATCTCCATTGCAATAAAAGAAAGAAAATCCTTAAGGACCTTAAGAAAGAAAATTTACTCGAAGCAATAAAAGAGGTTAAGTTAGAATTACTTACCTCGTGAGACAGGGATAAAGGTTCTCGAACAGCAGCATCAGTGAACACCACATAATGAAGTCCCGACCTCTTGTACAAATTGCCAAAATCCCCCAACTCCATCAAAGCCTTAGCCGAAATAATCGGAGAGAAACTCATCTTAGAGTCCATAGGATACACTGAAGCCTTAGCCTCCCTCCAATCAAAAAGCATATCCCATTCACCATCCACGGGCTTCACGAAGAAGTACTTGTCCTTCCAAGTATTGTGGGAGCTAAGTGTCCCCTCCAATATCTTCTTCGTTGAATTCTTGGCAGAATCCCGATGGCGAAAGTGCTAAAATAGGAGCCCTCCATTTGAAATCACGATGTCGAAAATTGAAAAGAATAGGGCCACGGTGCAACTTAACCCCTTCAATTGACACCAGAACACGAAAATACACTAAACCGCAAAACCATTCGAAGTCACTTGACTCGGGCAAACATTACACGCCTGAAATACCTCGCAGAAGAAAAAAGGCATAAATGATCGCCAACCGTACCTCATCTGCGCATAGTACACCGTAAGATAGCCCGTCGGAGGCTTGTTAGCCCTCTCCTTCTTCGTCAGAATCTTGAAGGACATGTTTTTCTGGTACGCCCCCAAATCATTGAACAGGGATGACACATGTGCCCGAGTAGCAGTGCTCACAGTCTCCTCGACCTTCTGGAGATTACGAGTATCGGGCTTTTTTTGCTTTCTAAGCCCTAGCTCTTTTCGAAGAGGCAACATCATCCTCCTCCGCCGCAATGGAAGTACTCCTCTTCCTTTAGAGTGGAAGCAGCAGGTCCACTCATAGTAACACCACCGGTAACCGCTGGTGAATCGGCAGTGGAAGTAAAGGCTACGTCCCTCAAGCCCGATGCAGCAGTAGTAAGATCGGTAGCAGAAGAAGCCATTGTTAGCATGAAGAGAAATTCGAAAAGTGTTTGCGAAAAATTTGGAAAAGCTCGAGATATCAGAAAGAAAGAAGAGAGAATTTGCTGAAAGTTAAAACTTGAGAATGAGAATGAAAAAGAAGAAAACGATAGCTATATTTATAGCCGACGTTATGAACAACGGGGGGGGGGGGGGGGGGGGGGGGGGGGGGTAATAACACTCCATGTCGCCCCTGAATCCGACACGTGTCTTGGACACGTTACACCCCAACTAGCCATTGGGGAACGGCCCGTTGACCAACGGTCGGATGAACCGGCCGTTACGCCACCTTCATTAATCACCACAAATGCTTCTTTCTCCTGTGTTATTTCACCCAAAAACAAAACTCCGGAGGACAAAAGTGTAATACCCTTACTGTATTTATGACACACACACACACACACACACACACACATATATATATATATATATATATATCCATCGTCCTCTCGTAAAACAAAAAGAGAGAAAAAAAGAAAAATCCCCTCGCCTCACCGAAGGCAAAAGATTGAAGGAATCAAATTCCTCTCGCCTCTACGATGGAGATCGGAATTTGGGGGGCTAGCGTTAACCCTAAAAAATAAATATATGGATTTACCGAAGCGTTAACCCTAAAAAATAGGGGCTAACCTAAGGACGGTACTACTGTCACATCACTCATGATGCCACGAAGTATCAAGAGGGCCCAACGAGTGTCGCGCACCCAAAGTGGTAAAAAACGGCACCCGCGAAGAGGCACCTAAGCGTCCCTTGGAAATTCACGATGAATAAAAATAAGATATCCACGCGGCATCGAAAAAAAAGAATAAAATTACGATTGACCTGCGAGACTCCGATATCCATCGAAAGCGCCAAGAGGGACCACAACGAGGACCCCGAGTCCCCCAAAATACGAGAGCATCCCCTCACTGAACAAACCAAAGGCAATGAGCCCTCGAAACGTATACCACGAATGATAACAGAGCCCTAATGAGGTCAGAAAGCCATCGGAGCACATATCACGAAGAGAAAAACACAAGGGCAGCACCCTATCGGAGCCTACCATCTATCGGAGTAGACCATCTATCAGAGCATACCTCACAAAGGATAAAACTCAAGAACAGTGCCCTATCGGAGTTGACCACCTATCAGAATAGACCCCTATCGGGACTATAATGGCTTCGGACGAATACCCAACCTCATGTACGAAGTTCTCCCAAAGAATCTAGCCTATTGGAGAAAAGGACCCAAAAATCAAGCTTATCGGAGATTCCGGAAAGTCATCGGAAGGGATAAAATTTCATCCCCGTCAGCACCTAGTAGATGAAAAGCTTAAAGATAAGATATATGTTATCTTCTCATGTACACTTAAACACCTGTACTTTATTAAAGCACATTCACAGTGACACATGTCCCTAAATACCTCTATAAAAGGGGTATCCTCCTTGTCAAAAAAACAAAAAACAGGCTCAAATACACACAGAAACACATACAAGCAAGTTAGACTCAAAGCAAATTTTAGTGAATAAAAAGAGGGATGTTTTCGTCATAAGCAAGCTTCTGAACCTTCGGACAGGGCGTTCCAACCCTTATAATCTCGTTAATCTGGTCAAAATACCAAATATGTTAACAGCCTCAAAATAAGTGTTATCTTCTTGATCCTCGTCTTTCGATGAGTTGGCTAACCTTTTTTCGTATAGATGTTTGTGTAGAAACTCCAACGAACTTGGTTGATTTTTTCTTCTTGACTTTCCGGTGAGATGGCTCACTTCTTCCACATCCCAATTGTTCACAAGTAAGAGATTTATTTTTAGCATATTGGATGATATTTTTCTATTCGCTCTTCAATGCTATCACACCTTCAATTGGTGGTGTCGGCTCTTGATTATTTTGTGCATCTCCACTTCCTTTGTATGAACGGATGGGGGTGGATTGGGATCTTCAATTTTTTTAGAGATAGTGTGTAGTTGATCTTCTTGATTCTCCGCAATGTTGGTTGATGTTGCGCCATGGGAATTTTTTGTTTATGCCTTTATGCCTTCTCTTCTTGAAATTGGCTTTCATGATGGCGTATTCTTCTCTCATACGTTCTTCATACTCTTTTTTCATGTATCATCCTTAGCTTCAATGGCTTCTACTGCGGCAACTTCTTCTGCAACTCTTTTCATTTGCATGTTCCACTCCTCTTGCTTTCGTGATTCATCAAGTTGTTCCTCTTCTTCTTATTATTCTTTTTCGATCTTCTCTTGCTGCATCCACCAAATTTTATGTGCCATTCGAACTCGATAATCTTTTAAATCGGAAAGCTCGTTCTTCCCGTTTTCTAACAACTAATAGGTGGATAATTCTTCAAGCCAGGTATCCACTTCATTCAGCCTTTCAGTCATGATCTTTATCCAAAAAGGATGTTTCTTTTCCCTAATGAAATCAAGGAACCTATGAATTGAGTGAAAATTTCCAGACGCTTCTTTCGTAAAAAAAATATGGTTTTAAAATTGTTCTTCACGTGTAATTTGTTTCATAGTCACGATATGGTACTTCACTTGAGAGTAGCAGTCATTTAGTTTGGTTAGTTCAACCATTCTTTCTTCTAGCAATGCATACTTATCTAATTCACTGAACGTTTCTTTAACTTTATCTATCACAAAAACTCCATCCTTTTCATCATATCTTTTCGCCATAAGTTCCTGAAGATGAAAATGAAGCTCACCCAACTTGTATAACCAATGGTTCTCAAAGTCCATCTCAAAGGAATCTTTGTCTTCCATTGAACGCTCATTATTTCAACAGTTGTGGGCAAACGACCGATTTCTGCCACCTTAGGTGATCCACTCGATCAACTAGAAATTAGAGATGGAAAATAGTCAAGTTTAACGTCTAGAATTAAAACACTTTAATTCATCATTACTCCCCAGCAACCACACCAAAACCTTGATGCGTATTTTCTTGTGTTATTATTCAAATACACACGTTCGCAAGTATACAAGTCAATTATTAATAAAAGGGTAAGTATAGTTACTGACGAAGTATCGATCCCACAGAGAGTGTGTAACTATAGTGTTTTCTTAATAGAAAATAGTAAAACAAATAATAAATAGTTTTATAAAAGAGGTTTTGATTATAACTAATAAAACAAATAATAAGGATTTAATCAGATTGATGAAGTCGTATTTGAAATTGGTTTCATAACTATATTTATGGACAAACCACCAAGTTCCACATAGATAGTTCCATGAGGACAAGTTTATGCGTTCAATGAATTATTGAAACTTTAGATGCAACGCTAATTACAACTACAATCCCCTCGCCTCCTTCTAAAGATCCAGCGACCTAAGTGAGATCAATCTAAAAGAATTAAAGTTTGGTAACCAATTCAACATTTCCTCAGAAGTTAACTATATTGAATAAATAAAAGACATGGATATGTGTGATCTAGCTTATGCGCGAGTTACGTTAGTCATACTTCTAGCACGTAAATTAAATATGCAATTTAACAACGAGGCACGTTACGCTCATCAAGTGTATAAAGCAAACAAGTTCAACAATATAAATGGAAGAGAACATCATAATAAAAGATTAAACGTTAGATAAAGTCAGACGTCAAGCCCCGTTGCTCTACTTCTCCCGGTGTGTGATGCTTGTGGGCATGTAAAATTATGAGTTGGTGACTGAATTTTGTAGCCCTAATATCCTTATATAGGAAAAACAGCACATGAGCCAAAATCACTGTTTTTATATGTTTCTAAACCTAAACGTGAGGCGCTACCGAACAGTCATGACTAAGCTTGCGACTAGGATTCGTGATCACACTGCGGTCGCACCAGGGACGCGCTAGAGATGTACTACTCTTTGTTTCTTGTCTGAAGCTCGCGCGATTCGACCTGGTCGCTCCTGGCACGCAATTTGGCCTCCGTCAAGCCTGAGATTGCGCCTGCTCATTTGTGCTCTACGTGGCATCACAATTTTGGCTATAACTTCCTCTCTCGATGTCGAGACTAAGATTTGTTTGTTGCGTTGGAACAATGACTTGCGTGTATCTCCAATGGTGTGTAGGACAACCTATGATTCTTCTTGTAACAATGTATTCTTGTATTTGAATAATGGCTTTCTTTGGATTCTCCTCATTGCAACATTGTGTCTTGAAGCTATGTTCCCAAAAACATCGAATTTAGGCTCTTTTTGCTTCGTTTTGCTTTATCTCATCAAACTCATATAAAAACACAAAACTATACCAAACCAATAAATATGCAATAATACTTACACAAATCATAAGGAAATGAGTACTCAAATGATGTTAAATAAACGCTCATCAGACACCAACCAATGAGCAACTTCCTTTACCATAACCCCTTGTTCGTTCCGGTGAAACAAGTTTTGAAATCTTGTTGTATAAGTGCATGTATTTTCCTACAATTATAAATTGTGATTATGGTGTCTCGTGTGAATCATTGATGCGCGCAACGTCTAGAACTTTATATGTATCAGTTTATTTATCATAGACAATTACATACAACCTACTTTTTGATTGGGTATGTTACTATTATCATGAAGACCAATAAATTCTCTCAATACTCTCGTCGAAGGGTTCCATATGACATAAGTCCCAAACAAATTGGTGGGTTTAGATCATAGCCAGCCAGTCCATATGATTTGTTTTGCATTGGCCTAGTGACTTAGCGGGTAACTGAGTAAGTATGTGATGGGTGTGATTTAGGATTGGCCCAATATAACATTATTGGGCCGGCCCATAAGCGCATCGAATATAGAGAATTCGATGCGCGCATCGAATTTACAGTATAAGCCTTCTTTATTGGGCCAACCCATTGGCGCATCGAATTAGGTGTATTCGATGCGCGCATCGAACAATGATGATTCGATGCGCCTTACTATATTGGAATGTGGGCTCCACGGGACGGGTTCTATAAATAGCCCGTCCCTTTGTATTCACAGGGGACTTTTGAGATCTGAACCAGCTCTGCACAGTCCGCATCGAACTTGCTCCATTCGACACGAATCATATCGAATCAACTACAATTCGATACGAACATAACACCGTATCTCCATTCGATACGTTGATACGCATCGAATTTGACATCTACGACACGTATCGAATTCGATACCTTCCAGACTAATTTCTCCCACAGATATCTATTCGGCATCGAACAGACCCTCATTCGACACGTCAGTATCGAATACTTGCAATTCGATACGTTCTATTTACATTGTAATATAGTTATTCTATCTAGAAATCTTGTATTAAGTGTTCCGGACCAAGCTAGTCCGTTAATAATATTGGATAGCATTGTTTGATCTCATTTTGTATTATTTATTGTGTTCTATTACCGTGACGAAATAAGACCAAAACATTGGCGCCGTCTGTGGGAACACAAATTATATTAGCTTAATAGGTAGTATGACTAGAATGACCAGATCCCAGAGTAAAGCTCTAGAAGGAAATACGGGAGAAGATCGACCGGATACACCTGAACGGAACATGCCAGATATTGCTGGACCGTCTACAGTACCCCCAGCAGTACCAACTCCGGCCAGGAAAGAGAATCAAGGACCTCAAGCTGAGGAGATACCCAATAACGAAGTCGATGTAACTGGAGCTTCAACGACGAGTGCCGCAATTCCAGATAAATTGAAAAATGAATTAATGGCAATGATAAAAGTCGTAGTGACTGAAGCACTCACTCCAGCGCCTCCCGCTATGATACCATCTCCTGTTGAATATTCTGAGAACTTGAGAGAACAAGGTTCAGCTATCAGAAAGCAAAAGGGAAAAGAAAAGGAAAAGTCTCAGCAAGACGACCGAATAAGTAGACATACTTCGAAGGGAATAAGGAGCAAAGGGAAATCCATTCATGAAGAGCGGGGAAAGAAGCTAGTATCTGTTGAGATACAATCAAAGAGGCATCATGAGAAGAGACAAAAGTAAAAAGAGGCAGAATGTGTTGCTGAGCGAGCAAGAAGAGAAGACAGAAGACGTTCAGAGAGCCATGATTCCAGAAAGGAACGGGATGAGGAAGAGAATCAAAGAGAGGAATCCCGAAGAAGAAAATATAGAGATGACAGAAGACAGTCAGGAGGTCATGATTTGCATGGCAAGCATAACACAGTGAGCAGAAATGTTGGAAGATTGGAAAAGGGGAAAGCAACAGCTGAGACTCAAACAGCAAGGGAGGACAGTCTTGTAAATCGCAGTCCTTTTTGCCGAGAGATAGAGTTGGAGATTTTGGGGCAAGGAGATAAAATCCCGGAACTGGAAACGTACAATGGGAAATCTGACCCCCGAGATCACCTGTTCAAATTGGATAGGAAATTGTCCCTTTTACGGTTTCAAGGACAATATACAAGCCAGGATATTTGCAACGACTCTATTGGAAGTGGTTGTAGATTGGTTCAATCGCATTCCTCCTGGACAGATTAAAAGTTACGCCCAGTTGAGAAAAATGTTCGAGGATCAATTTTCTAGTCAATCTAGACTGGTTTTGGATCACTCCCATCTGTACACGATGAAACAGGAAGTTAATGAAAGTCTAAAGGACTTCATGAAACGTTTCAATACAGAGCTATTAAGGATTGATAGCCCGACGGGAGAGATGGTTGCAAGTATACTCTTTCGAGCAACTACCAACACCATGTTTGGTGGAGACTTACTGAAGCGAAAACCCACCACAGTTGAAGAAATCAACAAAATAGCGCGAGATGTGGTTCATTTCGAGGAAATGATGGCAACCAAAGTTCCTAATAGTGTGGCTGTGAAAGATAGAGAGAGAGGCAGAGAAGATCATAATCGCAATAACAGCAACAACAGGAACAAAAATTACAGAATGGATAGTTCGCCTAGAAGGTACACGCCGTTGAATGCTAACATCATGGCAGTTTTTGGGGCCGCTAAGAAGAAAGGATGGCTGAAGGATCCCAAGCCAATGAGGGAATCTAAAGCCACGATGTTTTCAAGTCAATTCTGCAAATATCATAATCAGAAAGGACATGAAACAGAGGATTGTATAAACCTGAAAGATGAAATAGAACGGCTAATAAAGGATGGCAAACTCGTTGAGTTTGTTAAAAAGGTACAAGAATAGGAAAACCATTTCAACCGAAAGAGAACTCCATCTCCAAGGAAGGATAAGCAGAGGATGATTGATGAACCACAACTTTTCCAATATCCTCAAATCGAAGATGGGAACGCCAGGAAAGGGATGATAAATATGATATCAAGAGGTCCTGGGGGTGCGGATTCCACCAATGGTCGAAGGAAGATCACAAGAATGGTTGAATCAGATAATTTTTTGGACATGGCCAATATACTGAGAATCGAGCAAATACCGCACGAAGAAATCACATTTTCTACAACAGATTTGAGAAAGTTGAGTCCACAAGCTATACAGATGTCAAATTTGAATTGCCCTTTGGTGATCACAGTGGATATAGCTAACTATGGAGTCACTAAGATGTTAGTTGATCATGGTAGTTCAGTAAATGTGCTGTTTAATTCTACGCTGATCAAAATGGGCTTGAATAATCAGGCGCTAGAACCAGTAAGGACATCTCTTCATGGTTTTGAAGGTCCAGAAATAATACCACTTGGAATGCTCAAGCTACCAACATCATTGGGAACACCACCACAGAGGAAGACGCTTATGGAAGATTATGTGATTGTTGATATGCATTTTGCATACAATGGTATCATAGGAAGACCTGCACTCAATAATTTTCGGGCGTTACCTTCAACTTATCATCAAATGGTGAAGTTTCCAACTTCTAGCGGCACAGGAGAGGTCATAGCAGATCATATCGAAGGATGGAAAGGCTACGTTACTTCACTCAGGACTGGGCCACAACAAGAAGAAGCAGCGGCGAGAGTATTACCTCCAAGGCATATGAAGCGTATCGATTAAAGATTCTGGTTCAATTTACCAATGTTTTTTAGCATTTTGAATATTTTGAACAAGTTTTTATTCGTTCTCTCTGCTATAACACGCATGAGAGACAAGAATGTATGAACGTAAAACAGGTACCCCAAGTCATGAATCTGGAGGAAAGCACTGGAATTCATGCAAATGAGTGATGATCAAAGCTCAGTTCTATTTACATAAGCTAATTTGAATTATTCAAATAAGATTATGTCCGATTATTTGATTTGCGTGAGTTTATCTACTTTGTATAATGTAATCAGTGCAGGTCTGAGAAATCAGGAGAACGGGAACTCTGCCCCAAAGTGGCACGAGATACCAAAAATCCCAGAAGAAGTTACGAGGACGGAAACTCTGTCCCAGAGTCACACGAGATACCGAAAATCCCTAAAGAAATCAAGAAAACGGAAACTCTGCCCCAAAGTGGCACGAGATACCGAAAATCCCAGAAGAAGTTACAGGGACGGAAACTCTGTCCCAGAGTGACACGAGATACCGAAAATCCCTAAAGAAATCAAGAAAACGGAAACTCTGCCCCAAAGTGGCACGAGATACCGAAAATCCCAGAAGAAGTTACAGGGACGGAAACTCTGCCACAGAGTGACATGAGATACCGAAAATCCCTAAAGAAATCAAGAAAACGGAAACTCTGCCCCAAAGTGGCACGAGATACCGAAAATCCCAGAAGAAGTTACAGGGACGGAAACTCTGCCACAGAGTGACACGAGATATCGAAAATCCCTAAAGAAATCAAGAAAACGGAAACTCTGCCCCAAAGTGGCACGAGATACCGGAAGAAGTCAAAGACGACGTAAGAAATGGAAACTCAGCCCAGCAGTAACATGAGATACCGAATGAGGCCAAGGGCGAGAAATAAGAAGGAGCTTAGTAAAAATGCTCCAAAGGTAATGAATAGACACTACATATGAAATGGTAAGCGTTATAAAATTTATGTTTCAGAAAACATAAACAAACTCTCAAAGATTAACAATGATAAAGCAAAAATATTATAAGAAAAAGAAAAATATTATGTCCAAAGCGACGAATATAATATCCCTTCTTAATGGTATAACAATTTTCAAAGAACAATAAGAAATCATCGAGTTGTCAAAATAAAGTAAAGGACTGAGATAGGAAATTGAAATAAAAGACAACAGTTATTATCCCAGAAAATTAAGCAACAGATATTAAATTGTTTCAAACACATTAGAGCGACGCAGCGCCACACACAAATTAAATTACGAATGAAAATTGTTCATAAACAAAGAAATAGTAAACAGCCTTGGCAACAATCAGTCTTCTTCTTCATCCTCTGATGAGGGATATGGTTCAGGCATTTCTCGCGGCGGTGATAATCCTCCGAGAACGAGATCCTCCTTATCCAGCAGTGAGGCAAACTCATCAGGTTCTGTAGCTTCAGAAGTTTGACGAGGTGGACGTTTCTCCAGATTTGGCCCCAGTGACAGATCTAACCAGTCTGGTTTAAATTTGCCACGAACATACTTTGTGGCATAGAACTGATGCACCGTCAGAGCTTGAGCATTTCGAGCCACGTTATCATCTCGACGAGTGAGCAATTCTTGAAACCTGTTGCCTTGGAGAAACCTTTCAGCAATTTCCAATGTTTGCTGAGGAGAAACCTTCAGAAAAGGAAAAGATATTGATGAAAGTATTCATAAGAGAATGGTGCCAAGTTATAAAAATAATATATTTTTACCTCTAAAAGGCCTCGAAGGTAGCCATTCGAGTCAGCATTGAGGGCTTCCTCTTTGGCTGCACCAACCTCCTTCCTCAGCTCAGTAATTTGCTGATTAAGATCTTCTTTGAGTTTATCAGCTTCCTCTCGAGCCTTCTTGGCCATTTCCAAAGCTTTTTCCTTGGCGTCAAGGGCAGCTTGAAGCGCAGAATTATCAGCATTACTGGCAGTTTCCTTAAAATCCATTAAGGCTGAGGCCATGACATCGACGAAACATCCCGCCTGACAACAAACGAACAGTTAGACCAAAATTAGCAAAGCGAATTCAAAGGAAATAAAAGTCAAATAAGGAAATCATTACCGCTGACAGTAGATGCAGCGTATTTCGCTCCAGTCTTTTCCTTTCTTCATCGGAGATTGGAAGAGGGACGGACAGACCAGGAAACAATGCCTTTAAATGCCCGATGGCTTCGGCCTCAGAGAGCTGGTATCCAGCGGCTCGAGCTCGAGGACCCTGGCTAGGTCCGGCCATGTAACTTGGCCCAGATGCACCGGCATGAGGGTTAGAGGCACTCGCCCTGTTAGTCTGGCCAATCGTAGGAGCAAACCCTTCAGTTTGCGAAGGATTTTGCGGCATCCTTCGTCTCTTACGTTGGACGAGATTGCCAGCATCCTCGCCGGTTTCAGTTGCCCTGCTTTCCGACGCTTCAGCACCGCCTGGAATTCCCTCAGGATTATCACCCAGTAATTCCTCAAAAGGATCAACTGTTGGATCAGTAGCAGCAGCAGCAGCAGTAGAGGGTTCAGAAATTTTCTTCTTGCCCTTACTTTTTCTCTTCCGAGGAGGAGGAATTTCAGGCACAGTGTCGGTCTGGGAACTTGCCATATCCGCAGCAACAACCCGATTCATCCTTGCGTGTCGACTCATGAAGAACTTGTCTGCAAGTAAAATGAATCGTTAGAACCACAACAAGCATAAATCAAAAATCCTAATAAGGTCATATTAATTTACCAAGGGTCATCCTGCCATTATATTTAACTGGAGACAACCCAGCTAAAGAAAGGACCCCGGTTTTCAATGAGTTTTTTGACATCAAATTGATGTTCCCTAACTAAGTTGGGGACAAATTCGCAATTCCATAGGGTTATGTTAACTCCGCTGGGAATCATTACCCTTGCCCCGGTATACCATTCCTGGCGAAATTGATTGAACTCCCCGTCGTAACTCTCTTTTATATAAAAGTATCTTCTTTTCCAATCCTTTCCATACCCAGTCGCCCCACCGTTCAAGAACTTCCGATTCGTTTGAGCCTTGATATGGTAAAATCCTTCTTCGCGTCTCGCAATCTCGAATAACGCGTAAAACTCATTGGGACTTTGTGGTTGGCGCAAAGCCTTCATAACTATGATAAAACCCATGATATTCCCATATGAGTTTGGCGTGAGTTGCGCGGGAACGACGCTTATTTTCCGAAGAATCCATCTTGCCTCATAGGGGATCGGGAAACGCAGGCCATTTAGAAGTTGTCCAACAAACACGGTCATATGTTTGGGTAGCGGGGTATGCATACGATCATTTGGGCCCGGAAGGACTATCTTGTACTTATCGGGTATATCAAACTTCTTACGAAGCCCCTTGCGATTATACTGAAGACGAGAGATGTATTGGTTGTACGTCATTCCTGGGACCTCGACATGATCGTCGAATTCCCTATTTATATAATTTACGTCCTCTTCACCCTCGCTCGGGGTGCGATTATCTATATAAATTGATGTATACGAGTCATCGCTATCCTCTTCGGCCGCTGTTTTTTCAGTGTTTGCCGCGGGGGCACTAACCGCGGGTGGATCAACCGTTGTTATATCTATCAAATCGAATAAATCAGCATCGTCTGTGTTCGGCCTCGTCGGTGCAACTGAAGGTTCCCCTTTATTAATCTCCGCATTCGGGCCCGTGAGTACAACCGGGTGGTCTTCTTTATTAATGGAACTGGAACTAGAACTAGAACCAGCACTCGACTCACTTTCACGAGTGGATCCACCGCTCACCATCTTTGATGATAACAGACTGAAATAAATTAAAAAAACGAGACTGACTAAGGACGCATACGTCACTCCACACTCTCGTGTATCACTCATATACGCAGCATTGAACGTGTTAAAAAATTAAATAATCCAGCAAAATAAAAACTAAAATTTTTACCTTAAATATTTTCTCGGTAAAAGAATTTCTTGCTTGGTTGTTTATATCCTGCACAAAATAAACAGCAAATCAAAAACGTGCAACGGAACGTTCAAAGCAAGGAGGAGCAAAAATCTTAACGCATCGAATTTTTTCAATTCGATGCTGATCGCATCGAATCACTTACCGTTCGATGTGAATCGCATCGAACGACGCAAATTCGATGCGCCTTACCTGAAGAGCAAAAGTTGTTGGCAGAAGAATGATCGTGCCAACGCTGCGTTCCCCTTATATAGGGGACGCGAGGCCCATCAGGCCCAGTTACGTTGCCACATCGAATAGTCACATCGAATAGCTACAATTCGATGCGTACTATTGCACGCATCGAATGGTATACAATTCGATGCGTTAAAAATTATCTTTCCAATCCAAGTACTATGAACCGTTCTGAATTTACTACGAATAGGAATATCCCAAATCAGTATGAATATATTTTAAAGTTTGGAATACAATCTCTAAATCGATAACGTCTCCCAAACTGGGGGGACTATATGATGGGTGTGATTTAGGATTGGCCCAATATAACGTTATTGGGTCGGCCCATAAGCGCATCGAATACAGAGAATTCGATGCGCGCATCGAATTGACAGTATAAGCCTTCTTTATTGGGCCAGCCCATTGGCGCATCGAATTAGGTGTATTCGATGCGCGCATCGAACAATGATGATTCGATGCGCTTTTCTATATTGGAATGTGGGCTCCACGGGAAGGGTTCTATAAATAGCCCGCCCCCTTGTATTCACAGGGGACTTTTGAGATCTGAACCAGCTCTGCACAGTCAGCATCGAACTTGCTCCATTCGACACGAATCATATCGAATCAACTACAATTCGATACGAACATAACACCGTATCTCCATTCGATACGTTGATACGCATCGAATTCGACAGCTACGACACGTATCGAATTCGATACCTTCCAGATTAATTTCTACCACAGATATCTATTCGGCATCGAACAGACGCTCATTCGACACGTCAGTATCGAATACTTGCAATTCGATACGTTCTATTTACATTGTAATATAGTTATTCTATCTAGAAAGCTTGTATTAAGTGTTCCGGACCAAGCTAGTCCGTTAATAATATTGGATAGCATTGTTTGATCTCATTTTGTATTATTTATTGTGTTCTATTACCGTGACGAAATAAGACCAAAACAGTATGGTTAAAATTATATCCTCTGGAATCTAAATTAGTCCTCATTCGTTGGCCATATTTATTGTAGGCAACCGGTTGTTTGGTAAACACACAAAGAATACTTGGGACAGGATTGTGAACAAAAAAAATATAAAAAACTACAATAAGAATCAAGAAAAAGAGAAAAATGACTATTGTTTAACTTAATACAAAAGAGATTTTGTAAAGAAGCGTAAATGTGTAGTTAGTCTAGACATAGTGGTAAGTTACCTTTGCGTTCTATGTTATGCGATATAATCTAGAAAAGAAAGCCAGCTTAAATAAGCATCAAGCTCCTCTATGAGTCATATCCAATGTGACTCCTATATGTGGAATTTAATGTATGGATTTGGTAAGTAGAATTTGAACGGGTTGTAGTTGGTGCGCTTATATTTATTAAACTAGCCTTTGTACCATAATATGGTAACATGTAAAGAGAATTAAATACTTCACCTACAATCGTAATCCAGTAAAGGAAATATTTTATTGTGTATATAATATGTTGGTAATCA
The DNA here is from genome assembly GCA_948329865.1 of Linaria vulgaris. Lineage (NCBI taxonomy): Eukaryota > Viridiplantae > Streptophyta > Magnoliopsida > Lamiales > Plantaginaceae > Linaria > Linaria vulgaris. The sequence goes on along the minus strand of OX415254.1, from coordinate 60,203,961 downwards.
AATAAAGCCCAATTCATATTAACATTATAGCCAAAGGTATTGAGTTAGAATTTGAAGAATACGAGGTGTCAAAACTCAAAAAAATAACAGTATTCAAATCTAGTTGTATAAGTGCATAAATTTTTCCTGCAATTATAAACTGCGGTTATGGTGTCTCTTGTGAATCATTGATACGCGCAACGACTATAACTTTGTATGTATTAGTAGATCTATCACATATAATTCTATACAACCTGCGTCGACTGTGTATGTTTTTGTTCTCATGAAGACCAGAAAACTCTCAGAATACACCCACCAAGAGGTTCCAACGGATGTTAGTCCTTTTACCTTTGTATAGAAGTTACAATCCGTCAAATGAAGCGACCACCTCAGTAATTACATACTGCTCTGAAAAGGGAAGACCAAGTGGTACTTTGTGGAAAGTACTAAAATTGATTGATTTTGAGCAGATTGTTTAGGACAGGAACTAGGACTGGTGTACATGAAATTTTGCAAGTCATAACGTTGCTCCTAAACAAATTGGTGGGTTATAATCATTGAAAGCCAGTTTCTGCGAACTATTTTGCATTGGCCAAGTGACTTAGTGGGCAAGCGAGTAAGTATGTTGAAAATGATATCCTCTAGAAAAGAAGTTAATCCTCTTTAGTTGGCCACGTTGATTGTACGCAAATGTTTGTTTAGTTAATACACCAAGGGTACTTGTGAACAAAAAATATATAGGAAACTTGAATAAGAATCAAAACAAGAGAAAACGGCTATTGTTTAGCTTAATACAATAGAGATTTTCTAAAGTTGCGAAAAGGTGTAATTAGTCTCGAAAGTAGTGGTGAATTACCTTTGTGTTCTATGTTATGCAGTATAATCTCAAAAAGAAAGCGAGCTTAAATAAGCATCAAGCTCCCTTACGAGTCAGATGCAACCTGACTTCTATTTGTCGAATTTTATATTTGGATTTGATAAGTAGAATTTCAATACGTTGTAGTTGGTGTGCTTATCTTTATTAAACTACCTTCTTACAAAAATATGGTTACTGGTAAAGAGAAATAAATGCTTCACCTACAATGAAAATCCAGTAAAGTAAATATTTTATTTGTGTATATAATATGTTGGTAATCGAATAAAACCTATTTTATAATAACACTATAACCAGAGGTGTTGAGTTAGAATTTGAAGAATACAAGGTGTCAAAACTCAAAGAAATAGCTCATTATTGCAATCCATTTGTATAGGTGCATATATATTTTCCTGCAATTATAAATTGTGATTATGGTGTCTCTTGTGAATCATTGATACGCGCAACGACCATAAATTTATATGTATTAGTAGATCCATCATAGACAATTCTACTCAAACCTGATGTGACAGGGTATGTTTTTATTCTCATGATGACCAGAACATTCTCAGAATGCTCCCGCCGAGAGGTTCCAACCTACGTACGTCCTGTTATTTTTATATAGAAGTAACAATCCGTCACAAGAAGCGACCACCTCAGTATTTGCGTACTGCTCTGAAGAGGGAAGACCAAGTGGTACTTTGAAGAAAGTACTAAAATTGATGGATTTTGAGCAGACTGTGTAGGACACGAACTACGACTGGTGTACATGAAATTTGGCATGTCATAACGTTGTTCCCAAACAAATTGGTGGGTTGTGATCGCAGCAAGCCAGTCCCTGCAAATTGTTTTGCATTGGCCTAGTGACTTAGCAGGTAAGCGCGTAAGTATGTTGAAAATGATATATCCTCTAGAAGAAAAGTTAATCCTCTTTTGTTGGCCAGGTTAATTATAAGCAAATGATTGGTTAGCTAATACACCAAGAGTGCTTTTGAACAAACAATTATAGAAAACTACAATAATAATCAAAACAAGAGAAAAATGACTATTGTTTAGCTTAATACAAAAGAGATTCTCTAAAGCTGCGAAAATGTGTAATTAGTCTAGAACATAGTGGTGAGTTACCATTGCGTTCTATATTATGCGGTACAATCTCAAAAAGAAAACCTGCTTAATTAAGCATCAAGCTCCATTATGAGTCAGATACAGTCCGACTGCTATCTCCTATCAGTCGAATCTAATGTTTGTATTTGGTAAGTACAATTTGAGCTCGTTGTTGTTGGGGTGCTTATCTTTATTAAACTAAACTTCTTACCATAATATAGTAACTGGCAAAGAGAAATAAATACTTCACTTACAATAAAAGTCCATTAAAGAAAATATTTTATTTTTGTATATAATATGTTGGTAATCAAATAAATCCTATTCCATATTAACACTATAGCCTGAGGTGTTGAGTCTAAATTTGAAGAATACAATGTTGTTGGGAATTTACTAACCTTTGATCCATTGAAAATAGATTCCATAATACTTCGATTATGTTGATCTTCGCCCGACTCGAATCCATGATGTATTCTGCATTTAATTCGCTCCAAAATGGTCGGATTCCAATCACAAACGGAAAGGAATCATTGCCACAATCCAAGAGCCCAAAAAGGATGAGTTTTGTGGTGAAAAATGGCCACGAATGGCTTTTCTTTTTACCCTCATTTTGTTGTACGAAAATACTATATTTTCTATGTTTCTCTCTTTCATTTTCTGCATAAAAGAGTTGTGTGGAAGTTTTTTGGGAGTTGAGGGAGTTTTCTCCTATAAGAGGGAAAACTTCTCCCTCCTTTAATTTGAATTCAAACGCAATTCGGGTCGGGTTTAGCCCGCATGGGCGACCCACTCATATTATTACATCATCTCCCACTCGCACATGAGGGCTAGACCCAGTCTAGTTAGAACATAATGACGACTCACCATTTTCATACAAGCAAATGGATCGTGTGACCAACGAGCATACTGAGCTTCAATGCTATACACTGGTTAAGGATATATAGCAGCTTAAAACTTAAGCACACAACTATACACCGGTTAGGGATATAGAGCAGCTTAACTTCTTCACCACGAGGACAATGTATCTCCCTATACCCCAGACTTCACTTACTTGCATCAACTAGAGTGTCTCTAATTCCTTGTTATATAAGGAGCACACTCTCTTTTTAAACTCTATACATTGTATTCACAATTATGTCCAAATCTCAGAGTTTGACAAAATTGTGTGCACGGTGAATACAAGATAGGCGCAAGTCATAGACAGACTTCCTTTCTAACTTTAACCTCTTAACATTAAAATGGTTGCTTTCTTAGACATGCACCGCATTGCCGAATTTGTCATGGCTATTAGTAACATGCTAAAGTATTTCTGCTCTATTAAATGTGAATCCATTATTCTTTCAAGAAATATTTCTGCTCTATTAAAGGTAAATATTCCTTCAAGAAATATTTCTGCTCTATTAAATGTCAATCCATTATTCTTTTAACGGGTTGGACCTCTAGCACATGGGCTAGGAGGCTTCTTTTAAGTTTTGAGCTTTTAAGGCTTTTTAAGCCCATTAGTGCTACCCTCTAACGGCATTTGTCCTCCATCTTGCCTCATTTTCCCACTTTGTAGAGAGAGAAAGCTAGAGAGAGAAGAGAGCTTAAGATAGAAATAAGGGTGCATTTCAAGAGACCATCTTTTCTCCAAATTGAAAGGTAAATAAAACCATAACTTTTTAATTGCCTTTTTTTATTTTTCGAATGTGGGGGGTTGTGCCACGTGGACAGGTTAGATGATGGCTATGTACCTTCTCACGGTAGAGGTAGAGGAAACTGTGGTAGCTGTAGTGCCTTTGTTGCCTCTGATGAAGAGATGAGGGATGTTCTCATCGAGGGTAGGGTTTCTCTAGTTATGGAGCATAATTGTAGTGGTAGTTTGCCCCCGACGGATGTGGTTGAGGAGAGTGTTCCTCATGTTGTTGTAGAACCACTTGCAGTGATTAGTGTTGATGATGAGGCTCTTAAGCCAAGAGAGACAGGGGCATTGCCACCTAGACCTGAGGATGAGTCCGATTGTGCATCTTGTAAGCGAGATAGAGGCCGTAGGGAAGGAGGATCTTCTTGCAGTACTTTTGAGTTTGCTACCCGTGTCCCTTATGATCATAGAACCAAGGAATTGGCTTACGATGTTGTCATTCGGGCTACGGCTAAGGCCAAGGAGAAGGCTAAGGAAGCTACAAATGAGGGGTTGAAGGGGCCCACAAAGAAGAAGAGGGCTGCTACAGATTCTGAGGCTCCTAATGTTGCCGCATGGCATATTCGCAATAGCGGTTAGAAACCCTTAGATTACCTTGTCGGGGATCTTAATGATCACCCAGATATCCTAGTACGTTTAAGCACGAAGTTAGGCCTTAATGAAGAGCAGACCGGTTCTTATTATTTGGGGTTAGTTAGTAGCATCAAACTTACAGTGAACAACGAAGAGGTCATCCAGCAAGTCGGTGGAAGAGAGAGGTTGAGGCGGTTTATTTTCCATAGCCATACATTGGTAAGTCAATTGACCATGTCTTCCTGATTTCTGGTTCCTTATTTAATGAACATAACCTTACTTGTGCCTTTTGGGCATTTTCAGACTATGTTATGTTCAAGGGTGCTTATCAATGAGCATGATCGTCTGCTTACAAGACAAGAGGCTCATGAGAAGTTAACGGAGACGGAGCGGGCTTCTGCTAGACAGGCTGATTAGAACATTAAGAAGAATATTAAGGCTACGGAGGAGCGCTTGGTCGAAGAAGAAGCGAAGTCTTTTCGGTTAGAGAAGCTTTTAGCGGTGGCAAACAAGGAGAAGGTTTCCTTGGAAGAGGAGCTGATAGAAGATTGTTCTATTCTGGAGTCTAGGAGCGTGGCCTTGGAAGAGAGTGACGCTACCATTAGGAGGTTGGAATGTGAGCTAGAGGCAGCCAAGTAATCTCAAGCCGAAGCTTTGAAGCAAGGACAGTTTGCGGTAAGATTTTCCCTTTGTGAGAACTCTTAATAGACCGGTTACCAATTACTCTTATTATCTTTCATGAAGATACTTCTTTATTCTTAGCTTTTATTGGATAACAACCTTTTGATAACGACCGTAAGTTTGATTTGGTTGGTGAGTTCCTGGTATCTGGTACCTGGAAGCATGGGCGAAGCCAAAAATTTGGTTGGGGAGGGGGGCGATGAAAGAACATAATTAGAAGATATATCATCCATCGTTTTAAACTAAAAAATGGCCACACTTCCTACTTCTTCAGGTAGAATGTTTTTTTGTTTATATAAGTTTATTTCGCTACTCAATATCTCATGGAGCTTGCTGTTTATTTTTTCCTACTTAGGCATTTTCAACTGTACCATTAACATATAAAAAATTACTTCATAAGTTGTTTTTTCTCACATACTTGGGCAATATTAGAAGACTACAAAGTCGAATATTAAAACGACTGAAGAGAAGAAAAATAATCATTTTATTGAAATTAAGTGTACATTGAAATATAACTGAAAAGTAAATGGTTAATTTTTTGTTACATGTAAAACATAAGAGCATATAAAGATTATGAAATTTGGAGAATAATACTTGAATCCAGTAAAATACTACAAAACTACGTAGTATTAAATAAAAATAATGAAACTAATCACGAGTAAAATAAAACATCAAAAATACATGAATATAGAGGATAGACAACTTGTATTTAAACGAAACATAGTAAGAAGGCCGATTGATTGTATTTGGGGATATATCTTGTACTTATCTTATAATTATTCTTTGTGACTAACTTTCCTTGTTAGATATCCCAATTTTGTAGTGTAAACCGCCGTCATCCATGGGGTACTGAAAAATATTTGCATTAGTAAATACATAAACTATATATTTATTTAACATTATATACATACACATACATATAATACCATAAATATAGGTATATAGAGAGAAGGATGGCATGGGGTTAGGGGCGGAAGCTCCTACATGCCTCCCCCCACCCCCACCCCCCTCTCAATTTCGCCTCTGGTTGCGCTCGTGGAGTCATTGATAACGGGAATGGATACACGGAATATATGAGTGACACCGTCTATTACGACGAGATGGGCGCGAATTTGGATCCTGCAGATACTTCCTTGGGTGTAGACTGATCGATGAGGATCACGTGGCTCCAAATTCTTAAGAGGAGGCCAATGATAATTCTATCATGAAGGGTTCAGTTGCTTTTAGCAGTCTGAAGAGTCGTCGTAGCCTTTGGCTTTGTGACATTGATCCGCTCATGCAAGACGAGGTGGTAGAGGATGATACAATGGAGGAGGTTCTGCCTGCAGCTGCTGAGGATGTAGAGGTTCTATCTGAGGGAGATGTCACCTCTCTTGTTGTATTTAGCTTACAGGGCGCACATAACTTGCCATGGCCCATGTCAGGGCGCTTGTTGATGTACTTGGCACTCCAGAGGTATTTTTCGCATGACTAAATCGTTCTCTGTCAAATGCACAGATTATGCATATAGACATTTTATTTATTTCAAGTTATGTCGGACTGAAATCATGTGAAAGCATTATTTTTGGGAAACTCAAAAAAAAGGAAATTTAATGCGATGTGACTCTCGGTTTCCCCACAACCGGATTGGACATATTGATTAGGTTCTAATTATGACAAATTGGCATCTCTTAACGTGGTGCGACCATTGGGCTTCGATCAGACACATGCACTCCCACGAAGCGATTTGTCTTGGGGCAGGAATTAAATGACTCTGTTTAGATTCCTATAAAAAGGAAATCCCCCCGTATCTTTCCTTTATCGCAAAAGGACAATCTCGTACTGTCTTTTTTGAGCTTTATCCTCTCGCGCTTTGCAGTTTCTTCTTTGCTACTTCTTTTTTTCCTTTGTGAGAATCTGTATCTTCTAATATTTCAGTTTTGATGACTACTTATGAGAGTAAGAGGGATTTTTGGGAAATACAGTATGTGTTAGGGTGGCATTCTCGAAGACGGAAGTGGGGGTTACTGAACAGAGTGGGCGGCGGAAGTCTTCTTCCCAGTGATAGAGGGGGCTAAGACTGAATCTAAACATACTCCAGCGTGTGAGATTTCCTCGTCTGCCTCGAATACCTTGGTGGTGGATAAACTTAAGGAATATACAGTGGAGGCTTTATGGTTGAATTTAGGGCTCCTTGTCCTTGGGATCGGGCTAGTAGGCCTTCAGTGGAGTTTGTGACCATATACGAGGCGCAACTTAAGGCAGGCTTACGTCCATTGAGGGCATCCTTCTTTTGTGACATTTTTTAAGCATACGAGTTGTTCTAGTCAGGTAGCGCCCAATTGCTATAATTGTTTGTCTTGCTTAGTGTTTGTGTGTCTGATAAAAGGGGCGGTGTGCTCGGAAGAGCATTTCTTGGCAGTGTACGGGGTGAGCCTCTCACTTTTGAGTGCTCGTTTTTATTATTTTATGCCCTGGAAGTCTCGATTTTGTTTATTGTGCAATACATCATCGTCATTTGGGAATTGGAAGCCTTGTTATTTCTTTGTCCGACCCTTGAAGGCAGTGTGGATGATTCCCTACTCATGGCAACAGAAAACCTTGGCACAACATTTCAATCCTTTGGATGCAATGGCTCAAGAGATGCACGCCGCGGGCTTTTTCAGTACCATGTATGATGCCTCAAAGTTCTTGGACATAAACGCGTTAAACTTCTTTTAAAAGAGCATCGGTCTTTCCTTGGTGGGTACTGGTCCTTTGAGGCTTCCGTAGATAGATTCTCATGTAATCTATAAGTTTTTTAACAGGTCTTCCTTTTCTTGTTCTTCTCCTGTTTTCGCTTTTTCTCTAATTTAACTTTGTGGTTGGTTTGGGGGTCATGACTTCAGGCGCTCATATTAGAGTGGATCTATTGAAGCAATAAAGTGGGAAGGAGTCGGCATTTAGGAGAGAGGATGGGGACGAAGGTGGAGCAACTTCGAGGAAAGAGTTCGGATAAGGAGGTGAACAAGGGATTATGGTGGAGGTAGGGCAGGTGGGCCTGAGCGAGAGGAAGAAGAAGGGTGTCATTTGAGGGTAATTCCCTAATAAGGAGGGGGACGACGGGAGAAGGGACCAAAAGGAGAACAGAGGGGAGTGTTCCTCCTAATCTAGTGGCGATTTGACATGGGAGGTGGTTGCACCTTTCTCGAGTGCCGAGGTGGGTAAGCGATTTGTGCTTCAGTAGGAAACCCTTCAACATTCTTTGGAGGAGGCATTTCGCGGAGGCCCCATAAGCTAGCCTTTGTCAGATGAGGATTGCAGCGACATTTTTGCTAGCATCACCAAGGGTCCTTTAGTTGATTTTTCCCTTCTCCACTTGGGTTGAAGAATGTGGGGGTCGAAGAATGTGGGGGTCTGGTAGGTGAAACAGAGAAGGCTTTGTGCCAGAATTTGGCACCGATAGTGCTAGGTAGTGACGAGTCAGCAGGGGGAGCTGAACTTTGGTCACATGAGGAGGCTAGTGGAGTTCCAGCTAAAACAGGTGAGGTTATAGATGATTGCTCCTCTGCATTTGCGAAATCTTCTTTAGTGGCAGGACTGTGTCGCTTGAGCCAGGCCCTGGATGAGGTAGTTTTATTTTTCTTGCTCTTGAGGTCTTTGTTTCTTAGAAGGCATGGCTCTCTTATCATTGCTATCATTTCTACCTTTGTAGGCCTTCTCTTTGATGGGGGAGGTGTAAGGCTTGTACGACCAGGCCTTAGATCGCATATGAGGGATGGAAGAAAAAGTGCATATACTAGAGGGGGGAGGCTCGTTATCAGGGCATTAATCTGGAGCATTGGGACCGGCATATGCCGGAGTATGCTGAGTTGGATGAGTGTTGGGTCGACGCAGATCAGGTGGCAGCGGCTCCTAGGCACGAGTTACAAGAGATGCAATTGGATTTGGATACAACAGAAGTGGGAGCGAATAGTCTTTGGTTCAGGCCCAGCAGCTACGTCAAGCCAATAATGAACTAGTTAAGGCTGCAAAGGGACAGGTGGCGGAAGTAATTTTTCTCTAAAGGCCCTAACAAAGGCTCATTTTGATGCAATGACGATGGCGGAGTGGGTGGCAGAGGAAATGGCACGGTTGTATCAAAACTTTGCTAACCGGGAATTTGAGCTGATCCGGATTCATGACAAGCATACTTAGGAGCTGGTGAAACAGAGCGCCGGGGTACATTGGACAAGTCTAAAGGGTTTGCAAAACATCACTCGACCTTTCGTTAGCACTTCTTTGGATATGCCTTGTTTGGTTATTAGGGTTGTCATAACAAGGGAAAGGAGCTTGGCTTGTATAAGGAGGATGCGTACTTGTCCTTACTCTGACAGTGGGAATTAAAGATGTCGGTCGACCCTGGAAACATTTTGCATTTGCTGGGACGGATGGGTAGTTCATCTAGTCCTGCTCCAAGAGCGAGTTTGTCGGTTCATTCGCTTTATGAAGCCACGGAAGCGAAAAAGAAGGAGAAGAGGAGTATGGAGGGTTGGTGACTCGAGAGGATTGGGTACGACAAGCGAGAGAAGGGAAGAAGTCGGCCTCGTTGAGGGTGGCTTTTTTTGGTTTTAGGAAATTTATGTATTTTTGTTTTATTTTGTGTTAAAGATTTTAGTTGAGTACTTTGTAATGAATAACGGTGTCTGAATGAATGTGCATATCTATCTACTAAAGTAAAGGCCTCCTTCGAATGGCGGGCACTATTTTAAGCGTCTCGTATATGGGTTGATATGGGTGTACTTAGTGGGTCTTTTGATGATAGTGCCCCTATTATTTGTGTTTGGGGTACTTTTAGAGGAGTCACGAGTCTCTCCAAGAAGTAGTTCATGGGATGCGTAGCGTCCCATTGTGGTGCAGAGGTTGAGGTGATAACCTTCCCCCCCCCCCCCCCCTTGCACGTGGTGGGTTATTTTAGGCGTAAAGGGATGCGTGAGACCCCTTCGTAAAGTGGTGTTTGCGAGGATCGCGGTTCCCTTTGAACTAGTTCCAGGATCATGAGATCCCTTGTGGTGGATGGGCTCCATGGGAGTCGTGAGTCTCCTTTAGAGCTATGCATATGTTGGTATGGTGATAATGTAATGAGTTGCATTGCGTGTAAGAGAGAGAGAGAGAGAGAGAGAGAGAGAGAGAGAGAGAGAGAGAGAGAGAGAGAGAGAGAGAGAGAGAGAGAGAGAGAGAGAGAGAGAGAGAGGGGGTCTTATAGTACTAATGAGAGTGCTATAGGGTGAATGGAGCTTTAATCCTTTCTCCATTTTTATTGTGTGTTTCCTTAGGTGATGGAGGTTTCTAAGTATATGGCCTCCTCGCTTTGAGGGTTAGGTTAGAGATCGCGAAAGTATCGGGTGAGTTGGTGTAGTTTTTTGAGGCAGGCTTTCGCTTCGGAGCGCTATTGTCTTCGAAAGGTGTGATTTTCCTTGATTTTTTTCTCGGAAGATCTCTTCGGGGAGGCGCGAATCTCTTGGGGGAGGCGCAAATCTCTTTGGAGAGGTGTTCAGGAGGAAGGGCTTTCTTTTTGAAAGGGTTTGAGTGATTTTTGAAAGATGCATGGCATGGGGGATATTTGCCACGTAGGCAGTGCTAACTTTGAGTTATTCGGTTTATTTGGCTGCCAAACTTGCATAGGATAGACATGTCAGAATTTTGCTCATTCAAGTGCATTAAGGTTCTTCTGCGACGGTTTGTCTGCCCAGCCACGCGGACTGCCGTTACTTTGTCACAATCTATTCAAGTACTATCGAAAGGTCGTGGCAGTTTCTTCAGGGATGTGTTAATGTTGAGCAAGGAGGAACATATAGAGGAGTCACCTATAAATAGTCGCAGGAATTCATTCTATTTTGTCAACATTTTCAATTTCTTTTGCCTTCAAAGTATATTGTCATACTTGCTTTTTTCAAACACTTTTTAGTGTAGCGAGTAGAAACATTTGGCTATTCCCTCATTTGTTTGTGTAAAGTAACCATTGATTCTATGGTTTCTGGCGTGCTTAACCCTCGGAGGGAATAATCTGATTCAACGGGAACCTCGAGTTTACTTATTACGCCTTCTCCTTCTTTGGCGAGGATTGGGCGAAGTTCAAATAGACACCCGACATCGGGTCGGGGGAGATTGCCATACTGACTCAGGTATGGCTTCGCAGACTCGCTGCCAATAGGCAGCCCAGTTGGCGGCTATGGCTAGGCTATGCCACCGTCGTTCTAAATACATTGGCTCTCTGCTACTAAAGATTGGTAGTGCAGGTTCAGGTGAGGGCACTTCTTCATCATTTGTGTCCCTTTTGTGGTGGAGTAAATAAGGGCGGTTTTTTTACGGAGAAAACCTTATAAACCTTCTATTCCGAGGATGGAACTGATGCCGGGTTGTTTCGAGCCAGGTTTTGTAGTAGGTACGGGAAGAATCGAAAATATATCTAGTATCGTGTCAGAGGAATACATTCATAAATTATTGGAAGGAGTATCCTTAGACGTGTCTAAGTCTGACTTTATTATTCCCACGGCTGACCAGCGGGCTTACGATCCTCCAGTGGCATTTTTGACAGTACATGCGGGAAAAGTTCAAAACGGCCTTCATTGGTTCTTTCGTCCTTTCGTGTGTGACTTATTGCAACTTCTGCATGTTTACCCTAGCCAATTAATTCCTTCCTCCTTCCAATATGTGGTGGGATTTGTGCTATGTTATGGGATGCTGGATATTGAGTGTTCTCCTTTCCAATTCGTGGCGACCTTTCCCTTACAAGTTGCCTCCTTGAATCCTCCCTTTCTTTGTTTCAAACCGATGGGCCCTTCTTTTTTTTGAAGGTTGGAAGTTTAGCAAACAAATGTGGAGTTTTGAAAGAGGAACTCCTTTACTTGGCTCCTCGTGATTTTGCGGTTACAGAATGGGGAATTCGCACGCAATGCGGGTTAGGGGTGACACGGTTACTCTCTTCTCTGGATGGACAAGTTCGGCAAGATTTGGTGCGAAGGGGTTTATACACGGATCGCTACGATACGCTTTTTATGCTAAATTACCTAGTGGCTATAATCATGGATGGGCTCCAACAGAATGCTGAGGAACTGGAGTTTTCTTGAGGGTTCTCTTCACATGAGCCCCTTGTTCAGTAAGTTTTCTTCTTTCTTTACGAATTTGTTTTTCTCAGTGCTCTATATTCTTATTTTGGGGATGCCATCGTTCTTTACTAATACAAGCGGATTAACCTTAGGGGCGAAGATGGAGGTTCACGCTTGAAAGGTTTTTGCCTTGGCTCCCTTGTTGTATCCACGATATTCGGACGATGAAAGGGCAATTGGGTTGTTGTCAAGGGGGTTTGACTCGATGACCTTTATCTTTACTTCTCCGACTCTTTCGGTAGAAGTACTTTGTGGATTCTCCCCGGCTTTGGGAAGGGGTTTCTTTGGTTTGGAGGGTCATATGTCCAGGGAATTAGGTGGAGGTTGTAGTCGTACTTTTTGCCCGCCTGGCGTTCGGAGGGGAGAGTTAGGTAAGCCTTCTTGGGTAAGTATGCCTAACGGTCTTTTTCTTTTTATGGGGGTACCGGGGACCCTAGAATATTGTTGGTCATATTTGTGTAGTCTGTGCAACAATCGGGATAGGGGATTTCTTCTTTCCTTCACCTTTTCAGCCTTGCACGACGTCTTCAGTAAGAATACTTGCAAGGTATGGCCCCCTTTTTCCTCTCGTATCGTATTTTGTTACGAGTGACCTACTTTATTTTAGGCTTCGTCTTTCTCACCTGGTTCCTTTATTGGTCTGTGACTTGGTGTTTGAACAGCTATCAGTTTTGGTAGAGGCTATGAGAAAGCGCTTCTGGGTCGGTTCTTTTGAGGTTCCAGTTTTACGAAGGTGCTGCCGGGAGCTTGAAATGGGTTTAGAGGAAGCTCAGGGTCAATTGAAGCAGAAATAAATTGAGATTGAAGCTCTTCGAGCTATGAATGCATTGAATTCAGATGAAAGTAGAAACGTGCTAGAAAGGAATTTGAATGTTGTGAAGGAGCAGTCGGAGCAGGCAGAAAGATGGTTAGAAAGTCTACTTTATCGTCTGGGTCAGTCAGGTGAGTCGCTTTGAACATGAGAGCAGAACGGGACAAGTGCCGACCGATATTGATGGACTTGGGTCGAAGATTTGGAGAAAAGTTGGCTAAGACTTAGGCTCAAGTGGCGTTAAGGACGTTAGACGTTGCGCATTGGGATAGCTCTTTAAACGAAGAGGCATGATAATTTTTGTTAATATGCTACGAAGTTTGCCATGACGTAGTTCAATCGATGATTGGGTTCCCTCCAGATCTGGTGATTCCAAAGTTGGTGGTAGACCCTCCCTTAGAAGGCCTTCAGGTGTCTCATATTTCGTCGACCGTAGGGGAAGGTGTCATCGACATGCATGGAGGGGGTTCTTCGATGTTGAATATTGCTCCCTTAGTGGTTTCCTTGACAGAGGTGAGAGAGGGATTGCGTCGAGCTGCTGTGCGGGAAGAGAAGCGACATGTTTTTGACCTAGGATAGCGATTTGTCTAGCTCAAAGGATTTTGTAGGGTTCTCCCCGTCTTTCTTTGTATATCGTTGATGGGAATCTTTGTAAGTATGGAATGTATGTGTATGGCATAAGTTTTTGAAGAAGGATGGGTAAGACTGCGCTTTTTGTGTGAGATACGCTAGTTTTATATATAAAAAGGTTTGGTGTGTGTAACTTTCGAATGCTTATGTCCTTAGGTAATTTTTGTCATTTTGCCCCTAGTTGCAAGGTTTCGAAGCGGTCATCTATCCGGGGGAGTCTGGGACCTATCACCACTATCCTCTATTTCTCATCTCTATTGATTTCTTCTTACCTGGGGCATAATTCGATTAACAATTTCTTACGAAGGGAAGCTTTTCACGGTTCTTGTAGAGGGTGACGTTGTTCAACGAGTTTCTCATCTCGAGCTGACTCCTTTTTCCTTTTCCGGGGCGGTTAATCTGGATCTTTTATTAAGCGTGAAGGGGCCACTTCCCAAAGTCGGCGCCATTGTTGATAGGGGATTTTATAAATACTCATAACAAAAAATTATACAGGGGTGGGTTGGCATTTCCCCGATCCGGAGGATGGAGATTGAAATAAGTGTACATGAAAAAAGCGGGAGTAAAATCTCTTAGCTTATCTAGTTTTTCTTTTTTCTTTTTCACTAGAGAAAATTTCTCTCTACAATAAAAAATGGGGTGGGCTTTTTATAGCTAGCTGCGGATCGCTCATATTAGGTTTCTTCAAAGTGGCGGTATATGAGTGGACGAATGGGAGTCTAATGGGTGTCCTGAGCAGGGGTGACTTTTGAAGATGAGATAAGAACTTCGAGGGATCATGGGTGAGCATCGTAATTGTCTAGTGTTGGTCTTTATGGGAGGACAGATTTTGGGGGATTTCCTTGTTAGCGATGTATGTCTTGTGTTGATCCTTATGGAAGGATAAATTTTGGAGAGTTCCTTCGAGGAGCTTCTGTGTTCTAACTTGAGGAGCTTAAATTTCGCATATCACCACTTTGATAACATCAATTAATCTTTTGATATATGTCGTAACGTTGTTAATTAAAAATAATGTTATTCTGCAACAACCATATTGACCAAGTTATTATAACAAACCACACACAACCCCACAATCACCACTTAATCTCTTAGGCTTTGATGCAGGGTATCTTCGTCTACTTACTTGGACACTCCACGTCAGACCGAGAATCTCCACTTCAGCTCCTTAAATGCAGATTCCTCGGCTTCGTTCGGAAAACCTACACTCCAACAAGACACGTGAACTAAGTCGGTGGCCCCGGGGAAGGCACTCTGATGCTTAAGTCAGAAAACTTAGACTTTGAAAGTCTAGAGAGAGAAAGCTCTAGCTTAGAGAGAGAAAGTGAAAGTAGAAAATGAGGTACATTTCAACATTTGAGAGAGGGTATTTATAGGTATTTTCATGGGCCATAGATGACCTTGGTCCATAGAAAATGGGCATTTAATGATCATCTACCTTGGGTCTTTGATCTCCCACCTTTGAGTCTATTATTTCATCTCGAACCTCCCATCGTGGGGTCTCTGATCTCCCATCGCCCTATCTCGAGGTCTTTGACCAGCATATGTTGACACGTCTATTATCTCATCTCGAACCTTCCACCGTGGGGTCTCTGATTTTCCATCGCCCTATCTCAAGGTCTTTGACCAGCGTATGTTGACACGTCTATTATTTCATCTCGAGTCTCCCACATTGGGGTCTCTGATCTCCCATCGCCCTATCTCGAGGTCTTGACCAGAGTATGTTGACACGTGGTATATCACTACAAGATTTTTCGCCCTTTCCCGACCGGAAAATTCCGACCGGCATGCGGTCGGGAGCATTCCCGACTGCAATGCGGTCGGAAAACCTTTTCCCGACCGCATTGCGGTCGGCACGTTCTAAAAAAACATTTCCGACCGCATTGCGGTCGGGAATATTAATCCCGACCGCGTTGCGGTCGGGACAACCCTGGGCGGGAAATATTCCCGCCCAGTGTCGCCCTAATCTCGGCCCAGCTGGGCCGCGCAGCTGGGCCGAGACTTCCCGACCGCATTGCGGTCGGGAAAACCCTTATTCCCGACCGCACGGCGGTCGGGAAAGAGGGAGGTATTTCTATAAATACCTCCCTCCATCTCTTCATTCTCACACCCTCAATTTCTCTCTCCCTCCTCTTTTTCCCG
This sequence comes from Linaria vulgaris, assembly GCA_948329865.1. Taxonomy (NCBI): domain Eukaryota; kingdom Viridiplantae; phylum Streptophyta; class Magnoliopsida; order Lamiales; family Plantaginaceae; genus Linaria; species Linaria vulgaris. The sequence continues at coordinate 60,188,407 of OX415254.1, read as the reverse complement.
ACCGCCAGGAGCCCTTTGGCGACCGCAGTTCCGTCGGCACTGCAAAATCGGTAATTTTTTTCGCTTTTTCTTGTTTTTTAGGTTATATTTAATGTTTTAATATATATTTTTTATGTTTAATTGTTAGATATTGTAGAAATTGTTAGGATTTAATTAAGAAATGCTTTTAGGAATTGTTAGGCTTTGGAAAAATATTAGATTTTTATGCCTTTAGGAATTGTTAGGCTTTGGAAAATATTTGATTTTTATGCCTTTAGGAATCGTTAGGCTTTAGGAAATAGTATAGTTTTAATTAGGAAATGTCTTTTGGAATTGTTAGGCTTTGGGAAATGTTAGACTTTTATGCTTTTAGGAATTGTTAGATTTTAGGAAATGTTATAGTTGTATGATTTTAGTAATTATTTATGCCTTTAGGGAATGTTATAATTTTATGATTTTAGTAATTATTTATACCTTTAGGAATTGTTAGGCTTTACGAATGTTACAGTTTAGGAATTATTTATGACTTTAGGAAAACTATATATGATTTTTATATGTGTTAATTTATTTATTTGGACGTTAATTATGTAGTTATTTATGTTAGATTTAATGTTTTGATATTAATTATTAATGTTATATTTAATGTTTTAATATGAATTATTAGATATTGTAGAAATTGTTAGGATTTAATTTGTAAATTCCTTTAGAAATTATTGGGCTTTGTGAAATATTTATACCTTTAGGAATAACTTAGTATTGATTAAACTTAGGTCATCTCTACAATTAGAAAAATTTTAACTTAGATGCTTTTACTTAGTTCGTAGCACTCCTCCTCGACGACATGTCGTCCCATGATAGCGATCGTGGCCAGCCCTCGAAGAGAGGGCGTAGTGGTCCATCGAGCACTCCATCGAGTACTCCACCTACGACTGGTCCACCGAGGTTAGGTCCTCGTCTACGGATCATTCATTCTGGCGGTGCACCACCCACTCCTGTCGTTGCACCTGATCTCGATCTTGGCGAGTCCCCTACTTCTTCACATCCACATAGGCGTATCGGATCGAGCGGCGGTACTCCACCAGATCTAGTAGTACCATTTCGACTTGATGATGATCACGTAGCATCGACACCATCGTCATCATCTAGGCCATCGTCTTCATCGAGGCCACCGTCATCATCGAGACCTACGGCACCTACGCCACGTTCTACAGAGTCTACACCAGCTGGTCCTAGTACTTCTTCCCCTGCAGACGTTGCCGGTGCAGGACCATCTTCAGCGACGCAGCAGAGACCGGGCCGAGGTGTATCGAGAGGGCCGCAGGTTCCGGCTGACCGTAGTGCCCGTCGTAGGATCGAGCTGGATGAGCACGGCGTATTTATGGATGGGAGAAAGATATCGACGGCGATTACCTCGATCATTAGGGAGTTTATGAAGACGTGTGTTCCTTCATACACCGAGGTCGATCCGATAGTCCAGGGACAGATGTGGGCTAAGTTTAAGGTGAGATTTAGAAAGTTTACTAAATATATATAGTAAGATTTTTTTAACGAAGCCTTAATTAAAAACCTTATTTAATTGTAGAGCATATACTACATTCCTCCGGATGACATGCTTCGTGCACATTCCGCATACGATGGGAAGGTTAAGAAGTGCTACAAGGAAATCGTGCACAATGCAAAGAAGAACTATTACGACAGGCTCGATGTATAAGGGCCGTATTCTGCCCCAATATTCCACCTGTATAATGTCTTTCAACGTTCCGTAGAAGTTGGTAGCATCGGATCCTCCCATGTCTCCCTTCACATAAACACCGCTACAATCACTCTTCTTCGGGCCCAAGACCATATCAGTGTGAAATCTGAACCCATTCACAATGTATCCCTCGTAGGTTGTCACTGAATACATAGGACCTGTGATTAGAGGATCTATTCGTATATCGGACTATCAACGTGAATACTAGTAGACGGTGATTCATGTACATATGATGTAGCTGCCTCGCTCTCCATCTCTCCATGCAACACCCATATCCAATATTGATACACAAACCCCCACTTATGAAGATGATCCCGTACTACGTTTCGATCCAAAAACTTTAAATTATTGCATCTCTGGCACGGGCACCTAATACGATTTCTTAGATCTACGTAATCTGTCTGTTGTGATGCGTATTGTATGAATTCACGAACCCCAACCACGTAATGTTGATTCAAATAACCAGTGTTACTATCTATCCTATCGTACATCCAAGATCTATCGGGGCGATAATCCATTTCTAATCTAAGAAAATTAAAAACAAATTAAATTGTTACAATTAATTTCACCAATCAATATATTTATCATTTATAGAAAAATTTTAAAACTCGAGTACGACGAGGCCAAGGAAATTAATACTTACTTGTTGTAGCGTAGAAAATACTTAGATCAAGTATTGTTTGCAAACACACGCCCCTCGCTGCATTAACCGCAATATCTAAAACAAAGAAACATTAAAAAAAAGTTAATAAAAACGATCTTCATTGACAAAAACTAACTAAAACAGTTATAACAAGAGGAAATCGTGTATACCTTAACAAGGGATGAATGTTGGAATGATTTCTCAAGTGGAATAGGGAGGGGTATTTATAGGGGGGCTGACAGTTATTCCCGACCGCCACGCGGTCGGGAATAACAACCGTAATTATTATTCCCGACCGCGCTGCGGTCGGGAAAAACAACGGTAATTATTATTCCCGACCGCAATGCGGTCGGGAATAATACTAACCGTTGTTATTCCCGACCGCAGCGCGGTCGGGAATAATAATTACCGTTGTTATTCCCGACCGCCACGCGGTCGGGACTATTAGGGTTTAGGGTTTAGGGTTTAGGGTTTAGACTTATTGGCGACCGACCCGCGGTCGGGAATAATATTCATATTCTTAATTTCATAATTTCGCTCTCAATTTTAGATAAATCGTTCATTTAATGATCAAGTAAAACAGTATTAGTTATATATTACTAAAAATCTCAAAAAAACAATAAATGTAGTTGCCCGTTGATGAATCGTTTGAAGCGTCTATTCATATTGTCACTTATAAATAGATTAGTATAGCTAATAATGTAACTACTTACGATTATGTTAAACACATGTTAATATATATATATCACAATTAGCCTCTCTATACTAACGTTCGTAACAAATTTTGAATGGCCAATTGTGAACTCCTATATACTACGTATGATTATTAAATGTAACACTCCAAACTAACTTAACCTATATTCCGATAAACTATACTAATTATTTAATAATTAAAAGTTCATTAAACTAACTAACTAATAGTGCAATTCATGAATTTAATGAGATTCTATAGTTATACTTAACAAACACATCAAGATTTTCCAAAAGATTGAAAAAATGTAAAATTTACTATTTTTCCCGACCGATATGCGGTAGGGAATAATATTCAACCACATTCCCGACCGCATTGCGGTCGCCATTGACAATTATTGCCGACCGCATACCGGTCGGGAATAATATTTAAACTTATTCCCGACCGCGGAGCGGTCGGCAATAATATTTAAAGTTATTCCCGACCGTAATGCGGTCGGGAATAATATTCATAGTAATTCCCGACCGACATGCGGTCGGGAATAAGTTTAAATATTTTTCCCGACCGGCAAGCGGTCGCTAAAGTTTTGAAAATTTGGCGGTTTTTTGAAATTTTTGAAAAAAATACACATTCCCGACCGATAATCGGTCGGGAATAATCGAAAAACTTGGCGGGAAATCAAATTTGACGAAAATTCAAAAAATTTCAACTTTTTCTATAAATACACTTCATTATTCTCCTCATTTTTTCATCTCCACACAATTTTTTCAAACACTTTTTACATTTTTAAACACTTTTTCAAAACCTTCTTTCTTTCAACTTCAAAATTAAAATTTTACACTTATTTATTCAAATTCTCAATAATCAAAAACTTATTTAATTTTTTTGTGTTTGAGACTGAGCAATGAATCAAAGATTTAATTGCTCATCTAAAACACAAAAATACTAAATAATGTTTTTAAAATATTACAATATATTAAAAAAATAATATTCCGGTAATTTATTATCGGAATATTATTTTTTTTGTTCTGATGATTATTATTCCCGACCGCGGCCCGGTCGGAATTACTTTAAATATTAGTCCCGTCCGGCCAGCGGTCGGAAGTACTTTGAATATTAGTCCCGACCGCTGGCCGGTCGGGATGCATATGAATATTAGTTCCGACCGCTGGGCGGTCGGGACTAATATTTAAAGTTATTCCGACCGGCCAGCGGTCGGGACTAATACCGACCGGCGGTTGGTCGGGAATTGGCGCAAGACATCCCGACCGTTACCCGGTCGGGAAATTGGGAAAAGCCCGACCGCGGGCCGGTCGGGACAAAAATTCATATGATCCGACCGCGAAGCGGTCGGGAATAATATTCAATCGTTTCCCGACCGTTACGCGGTCGGAAAATGTTCCGACCGTTTTGCGGTCGGAATTCTCGGTCGGTAATTTCCCGACCATTATTCGGTCGGGAAATGCGGTCGGGAAAGGTCCGTGCCGACCGGAAGGCGGTCGGAAAATTTTTCCCGACCGAAGCAACACCGACCGCGATTTTCCGACCGCAATGCGGTCGGGAAAGGGTCTTTTCCGACCGCAAATGGGTTATTCCCGACCGATTTTGCGGTCGGGAAAGACCCAATTTTTTTGTAGTATATGTCTAAAAATGCCAAGTGTCATGTACCGAAATATGGTACATCAGGCTTTGTTACCTATATTTTGTTTTCCATCATGTGAATTGGTTTTCTACATATAACTTATGTAAGCATGGTGGCTTGATTTAAACTGAAGACCTTCTTGTTTTTTCCTGATATTATTCTTAAGTGTGCTATGATATCCTGTAAAATAGGAAAGAAGCTAAGTAGCATTTATTAAATAATTGTAATAATCACTGATTAACGGAGCATGTGTACCAAATCTCAGTTTCATGTCAATCCGAGATCTGGGCATCAAATATATTTCTACAATCACACATGGAGATCGAAAATGAGAAAAGAAACATTGAAACACATGACAATTTTAGTACACTTAGACTAATTAATTTGCTTTAAGAATGTTGAGAGCGGCGGTCAAGATGTATTTGAGGAAAACATTGTTATCCTTCAAATCCTTTGCCAACTGAAGTTCTTCCCCTGGTTTTGGCTCACTCTTTTCCTCCAAGTAGCTGGCTGTAAGCTGTGAATCGCACACTTCAACGTTGGAAATCGCAGCCTCTGTGAATTGCGCAGCATCCATATACATATTTGATAGAATGGCATTGAGCGAGTCGTTGATTAAGTCGTCAAGGGAATTGTACTGATCCATGCAATCACTTACGGCGGACTGAAGCAGTGGAGATAGGTCAGGATCTTTAACATTTTTGTACAGTGCCTTTGAGACGTTCACTGCATGATCCTCGACATATCTGTTGGAAATATTGAACAAATAATTTCAAAAACGGCTTTTACAAGCATGCCCCACCATACAGTAGCAACTCATTTCTTTTATGTATGCCGTAAATACTTTATCATATACAGAAATAATTTTCACCTAATAGTTTTATGAGGAGAACGCGGAGGTTGTGAGCTCAAAAGACAAACATACCTAAAAATTAATAGCATAATATTTTGATGTGTTATGCAAAGTAGACGCATATATCGTGCCCTTGAAGATTTTGCAAATAAGGTATGCTCTCGGCGAACAAGAAGTTTGTATTTAGATTGGAATATGAAATGTCTTCTGTCTTACTAGCCAGAAGACATGAAAGAATAAAATCGCAGTGGTGGAATTATTGTTTTAGAATGGATAAGTTATTTTACAATTTTTTGTTGACAAAGAGATAACAAAACCTAATCGTCATCACTGGCAAGTCGCAATTCATGTAATGAATTAATTGCCATAAGCTACTTCAAATGATGATATGAGATGGTGAGAAAACTCTTAATAGCAACATAAAAGAGGAATTAAAATTGCACTGAATGTCGCATTTTTATGCATTAGGTCACTTTAACTTCGACGTGAACAAAATCAATGGACGATTAACCGAAGAAAGAAAGTTTTAGTAGCACATGATATTTTCACCCTGTGTAATTTTAGTATTGGAGCAAATGGCGTTTTACCTCTGTAAATATAGAAAATAGGAAATAAAAACATACTTGATACTCCATGCATGTAAAAAGAGAAAAGACAAATTTTATCCCTACAAGCTAAGACATATTACCACTTTGGAGAAAAGTTTTTTAATTTCTATTGGAGCAGCATATGGCTCTTTGCTTTTGGGGAGATCTGGGCAACTCGAAATAACTTTTGTTTCGAAAGGAATCGCTCGACACCTTGTGAAGTTGTCGAGAGCGTTAAAATTAAGGCTTGGAGTTGGATTAAGTCGAATGAGAGGACTTTTACTTACACGTTTGTCGAATGGTCTAACGAACCTCTTTCTTGTTGTATTTGAAACTTTTTAGGAGTATTTCTTATACTCCTCTTTAATATGGTTTCTCATTTGCTGATCAAAGAACTCTTATGTGGATAGGTTTCTCTCATTTACCTTAACACATGAGGTAATTTACCTAGCGGAATAAATGTGCCTAGAAAATATGTGCATTTATATCTCATAGATAATTTGCTGGGGTTACCTATGTTCTAGGGGTTGTTCCTAAACCTCTCCGGTCATATGACTCATGATAATCAAAATAATCGGACAAATCTTTTGAATTACTATTTGCTATATTCTAGTAATTGCTCATAAACACCTCTAACTGATTTGACGCCGGCAACTAATTTGTCGTGTTTATGATATTTGGCAATTGAATTTTTCTACGTATTGAAGCTATAATGTTGTACCTTAACGTGAAAAAAGAAAGGTCGTGACCGTGGGCCTTGATATTTTCAGGCGCCGCTTGCAGGGTGGAGATGCATTGCGCCTCATTCTCCCCGAGTCCACGGCAGGCATTTTGTATGAGAGGCTCACCGGATAGCTTCGATATTTTTCGACTGTGGTGGAGGTGGAACCGTGCAGCGGCAGCAGGCCAAAGGCTGAGGCCCAAGAACAGAGCCAACACGCACACGAACTTGGGCGACATGGTGTTTATTTTTCTTTCTTAATTATCTTTTCTCCTTTGTTTGTTCCTCTTAAATTACTTTATGTTGCTGATGTTATATGTGTAAAATTAAACAATACAAAACGAGCATGAAGGGCTGAGAGAGAAGTTTGTTGTGCATGGAAATTTATTGAGCCGTGAGAATCTCAAGCTGTTCAAGAGAGGTGGAGATTTTGCTGTGATTCAACGGCTGGTAATATATTGGTGATTGAACATTGTGCATGATAAGATTTGTACAGCCTTAATTACAAGAAATGACCAAAGATCTATTACCGAAAATCAAGCTTCGCCACTATAATTGATACAATTGCGAATGTAATCAGCAATGATTTCCCGAATCCATCAGTCCCTAATTTCCTCTTGGGGGGGTTCAAGTTCATCTTTTGGAAGAAGCTTGGAAAGGTCCCCAAGTATATAATAATACAAATATTAAAACATAAAATGCTGGAATAATCTCCACCGACCTCAGCCATATTTATTGACTAAATTTAAAGTACTTTTTTCAATTTGCTTTCTTTTATTCTTTCGTTCATTGTTGAATTAAATCAATATTTACTGTATGATTTGGGATCTATTAATGCAGATTCGGTTTCTTCAAGAACATTTTACTGTGGAGTACCGCGCAAAACTTTGCTTTTCCCTCGATCACGTCCTTAGTATGGTGAATTATTTGGCTGAATTAATATCAGGACTTGAATTATGGTAGCAAAGTTTCATTACAAGTCTGTGGTGTTAAAATATTAAATGCACGTTTAGCTACACAAGATTATATATCAAACATAGACGATCTACTTGATTAACCAATGAGAAAAAGAATAGATACATAGAAGTATTGATTCAGGAACACATGTGCCATTGAGCTATTTTAACTATGTCCCTATTGAGTTAATCAAATGAGAAATGAACGTGGTCTGCTTTAAGAATATGTAACATAAGACTTCCCATAGTCACCTTAAACTAGAAATAAATAAAAAAACGATGACAAAAAGATTTGAGACAGTCAACCTACCTTTATAGTATATCCATCAAAAAAAAAAACCCTACGTTTTAGTATATTTTATCATTTCGACAGAACACTACACAAAACCCCATATCTTTTACATAACATGAAATCTTAAGGAGTGCCTCTCTCTAATCAATCTCATTTCCCACAAGGAAGATCTGGCCTATCAGGCCATGTGAACGTTCACTTCCGTAAGTACTATCCTCTACCCCCTGTAGCGGGCCAATTATGCCATTTCCATTTCACGACCCACCCAATCTAATGGTATTCATTTCATAAACGAGACGAGATCATCGTTGAATAAACGAATGGATGTGTAGATTGGGTAGCAAAGAGAGAAGGAACGACAAATAAATACAAGTAAGGATTCCCAATCAAAACCACAGGATTTCCTTTGTCTTTCCATCAATAGGTACTCCCCAAGGCCTCGACCACACAACCTTTCTTTTTGCACAAAGGTACTATATAATCAAATAGTTTGCTATTAAAACGGTAGTCCCTCACTTCATTGCTCCTAAAGGCAGACCGAAATGGTCGTGACCAGATTGCTCCAGTAGAAGAGAAGATTCCTATAACTAAGACCAATCTTTAGAGGGTGTAGATATAATCCTCCCAAATCTTATGTCAATGGGGGTCAACAGTTTTTAGGAGTTGAATTGTTTTCCATACCGCAGAAGTTAACCTATATATTTAAACTTCTTCATAAATACATGACTGAAAGTAACTTAATCCAAACAAATGAGGGACAAACGGTAAACTTCCCAACTTGTCGAAGAAAAAACACAACATTTTGACGACAAAGTTCTGATTTCCATAACGATGCACAAGTTTTCTAAGCAGTTGCCAATTAATAATCTACAAGGATCACTATCTACTGGGACAACTGAGAGGTCAAACATACCTCTCTTCTTATACATGGGTTGCCCTTTTCATTACAGAGCCAGGGACAAGTTTCACGGCAGTTTACGTGAACATTGCAAGACAGAAAATGTAACCAAACGAGATCAGAACTTTTGAATAAACTCATAAATATGTTGGTTAATTTCCTCTGGTTTCTCTTCCATCAGAAAGTGAGCCACTCCTTCCATTATGATTACTTCCTGCAAAAATGGAACCTGTTTCTTGAACCGACCATCGTGTACGTACTCCTTAACACCCGGGGAATTGTAAGACAGATCAAGATCCCCGACCATGAACTTAACTGGAACTTTTATTTGCACCCCGGTCCATGGTGCCATCAGCTCCCAATTTCTGCATTAGTGAACAAGACAAGACAACGTCTTATGCCGAGCCGTAATAAGTATTAATCACAGGAAACTTGAAAAATCAGACAACAAGATATAAATAAAAACAGTGGGCATAGTAATCAAGGAAGGGAATAAGAAATGGAGATCACTCAATTATTCTCCCATGTACAAAAAGAGTTCACACGGTTATGCAAAATCTACGACTTACAAGTCCATTGCTCGATAATAGTTTAATCCGCCAGTGAAGCCTTTCTGGCTGAATTTACTAGCATAGTATTCAGCATCCTCTTCCGTTAACCAAGAGGGCATCGTGATTGGTTTATCAGGGGAGCCTCCAAATCCCTTTTCTTTAGGGACACGAAGAGGCGTCGGATTACGTGCTACTAAGAACTTCTTGATCAGTCTTAAGGTATCAACACGAGCAAATTCCTCCTCCACTTCTCCTGGTTCCTACAGGAGAAGCAAATTGATTGATTGATTGACTAAGTAACCACATAAGAAGAAAAAAAAAAATTGACTACAACCCAATATACAACTTGAAAGGCAAAATTGAGCTAGACAATTCATCAAACACATTATGTGCAAAAAAAATACCTGAAATCTACAAATATAATAATCGTCACCAAGCACAGCTCTCATAGATTCAATCGGTTTCCTGTTGGGATTCCTGGGTTGAAACACTATGCTGAGATTAACGAGCGCCTTAATTCGATCGGGTCGGAGCAAGCAGAAATTCCAGGCCATGGCCGCGCCCCAATCGTGGCCCACTAAGAAGACCTGGTCGAGGCCCAAAGCGTCGAGAAGGCCCACCAAGTCTCCGACGATGTGGAAGACGGTGTAGCTGGAGGCGGAGGGCGGCGCATCGGAGTCGCCGTAGCCGCGGAGGTCGGGGGCGATGGCGCGGTAGCCCCTGGAGGAGAGGTAGAGCATCTGGTGGCGCCACGAGTACCAGAGCTCAGGGAAGCCGTGGAGGAAGAGTACGGGTGGGCCCTCGCCGATCTCCGCCACGTGGATGTTTATTCCGTTTGTACGGATGTTCCGGTGCTGGATTTTGTCCATGGTATTGGTTGGTTGGCAGTTGAGGCTCGAGTGAGTATTATTGGTTGAGTGGTTTTGTTTGTTGTTTGAATGACGCGTCAAACTATAACTATATATAAATTATTTATTGTTACCGTCCATCTTTAAAGTGTATTGGGACTTTCAATGTCGCCATCGCGAACCTTCTTCCTTCACGAGTAAAACGATTTGTCGGCCGGTCCTTTATGCATTGCATTTTGCAATACTACTCCTATTGGTTTGGTGTGTTACTTTAGTGGTTTATGTCAAGTAATTAGAGGGTGTTCGATTTTGATACTATCTACTTCGACTTCTATATACTATTATATAAAGAAACCCATTGTGACATCAATCTTTTAATTTTTAACTTTAACCTTGAGTTTTAGTTACATTGTAAAAATGTATCATTAAATTCCCAAAATAGCCTTACACATTAAATTAGACCTGTAATGCACGGATACACCTAAAAAACAGATGATGCTGTATCGGATACGTATCCGATACCGATACGCCACTGATACGCCACCGATACGTATCGGATACGCCATGTGGCGTATCGGTAAATAATAAAAAAATAAAAAAATTCCGATACGTATCCGATACTTATTTGGGGCGTATCGGAATAATTTGGGGTCTTTTTGAGAAATTTTTAAATTCATGGGTTATTTAATAAATATCACTCAAAATGAAAAATTAAAGCAAAATCACTAAATCACCATCTCTCTCAATTCTCAAAACTCACGGTCATAATTTAGAAAATCAAAATCACCATCTCTCTCTCTCATTCACACTACCATGGCCATTTGAATCGGTTTTCTTTAGTGATGAAGTTAGGGATGATTGAAGAACAAATGCAAATTCATGTCTATTTTGAATTTTAGAGTGAACTACTTTGAAACAATATATTTGTAATTCACTATTTTGTTACTATCACTATTATTAATTAATGTTTTTGGTCTCATTTTTTTTTATGAATTAGTTTACTTTTTATGGATTTTTTTAATATTAATAAATATATATATATATATATTATATAGACGTATCCATGTCGTATCAGTATCGCTCATTTTTTGAAAATCCGTATCGCCGTAACCGTACTGTACCGTATCCGTATCGCCGTATCCGTACCCGTGCAACATAGAATTAGACTAATTAATTACACTACTAATTATAATTAATGATTTACTTTCCCCATAATCTGTTTTTCTTCCATTTTTCTACTCCAAATTTATGGCACATGCTTTCAACATGTGTCATCTAGATGAATCTTCTTCTTTAACTCACATAGAATGACATTGAAAAATAAATTATGCTCGCGGGAACCGCGTGCTCCATTTACTAGTGTTATTAAAAGTGATGATATTAATACTAGAATAGTTTAGTAACTACTTTTTAATAACAACTTTGGTTTAAAAAAAAGATAATATAACTTTGGTTTAAAAAAATGATAATATAATGTATCTAAGGATAAGATATTTATATAGCAAGTGCAATTTTTTCTTATTTACTACTATGCCCTTATAAAATCTTAGGTGCAATTCATTTTCCTTTTCAACATATGCCAATGATTAGCAGATATTTTGAGGATCTAATTAAAATATTTATCTTTCCAATTTATGAAATACAAAGATAGTCTTTCTTTATATAAAACATTCATTAATTCGAATTTGTAAGAACGTGTGACGGGAAATTATATAAATGTAATAATAAGAAAGTTATATATATATATATATATATATATATATTTATATACTAGAAATGTTGGCACGCGGTTCTAGCGTGATTAAGAATTTATTTTAATTTGGATGTTGAAGATGGATTAATTTACGTTCAAATTATCTTATTAACTCAAAGTCTCTTTTGACTTAATTAGAATTTAGAACATGCATGCATATACGTTAACATTTTAATTTCTAGCACATTTAAATGAATTTGATGGGCGTGATGAATAATTGTCACTTACAAGAAAAAAGTTCTACAAAACGATAAATCACAGCAAACATTTAAATAATAAAGATTTATTACATAAAGTGTCATTTTGAAAGAGATATACCAACAAAAAAATATTTAATTAGAATTTTGTTAATAAACTTATTTTTATGTTCTATCTTTATATGAACAAAAACATTATTTTCGATTTATAAATTGGAAATATAAATGTTTTAATTGAATTTTCATAGATTTTGAAAGGATATAGTAGTAAACCATGAAAAATTACTCTGTAATGAGGAATTTTGGTGTAAGTATCATTTCCCAATGTATATGGTCTATATTATCAGGTTGGTTCAACGTATAGACTTTATTGTGTTACCATATTTTCTAAATTACCAAATATACCCCTCCCCCCCCCCCCCCCACACACACTATCCCTCCATATGTTTGATTATACGTGTGTGTTGGGGAAGTGGGGTTAAGAAGTAGTTATCGTAGTTAAAGAAGCATTCATAATATTATGATATGGCCGGATGGTTCAACGCGACAGAGCTCCAATAATCCGTCCCATTGTAGTCCACGGTATGCAGCCTCACCGTCTTCACTTCTTATTTAATCTCCTTCGATTTATTAAGTATGTACGGCAAGTAAACTTTTAAGACTGTATCTGTCAGGTTAACATTCTCAGACCATTATGGTTTTGCCATTTTAGATGGCTGCCTCATACATTGTTGTTTGTATCTTGGTTGTTAACCATGAAAAATAAAATACGAGATAGTCATATATAGGAATTAATATATGGACAATACTATTGTCATGAGTACTTCCGATGAGACGTATCCGCTCCCGATGAGGAGACCCATCAGATGTTACCGCACCCCTCGGTCATTGACCCGAAGCGGTATGAAGGTACACCCGAGGAGGCACCTAAACATCCCTTGGAAAGTCAAGATGAATTAAAGATAAGATATCAACGCGGCATCGGAAAAAGAGTAAGACCCGATGGATCCGCACGACTTCGATATCCATCAATGCGCCAAGAGGGACCACGACGGGCCCCGAGTCCCAGAATCCCACGAGAACACTTCCTTGTTGAACACTCATCAATTTAAACTGCCCTCGGAACAACACTCTGAAGATCAAATTTGAGGAGCAATGGCAGATCTAAATACAGGAGCCCCTGGAAGGCACACTAAGAGGACCTGGATAAGAAAGCTCTACTCCCCGAGGACAAAAGAACCCTCGGAGTCCAAGTTCCGGACGGAAATACCCCTCGGAGAGCATATCAAAAAACTACTACACCCGGAGGAAGCCTCATCGGAACAACATCCCCAAAAGAACGTCCTAGCTTATCCATCAAGTCACTATCAAATACAGGACCCCTCGGAGAATAGAGTCCGGAAGAGCAACCCATCGGAGATCCAAAGAACTATCGGAAGAAGAAAATATCATCCTAATCAGCGCTTAGTAGATGAAAGATATATCTTATCTTATCTTCTTATCCATATCTCAACACCTGTAACTCATCTAAACATGCACACTGACACCTGCCCCTAAAAAAACTCTATATAAGGGGAGGTAGTCTCATAGTTAAAGACATGCTCAGATCTTTACACACAATCAAACACAAGAAACTTGGGAGTGAAGTTCAGCAAATAAAGGAAGGAATATTCTCGTATCTTTTCCTCTTTTATAATATCATTGCTTTTTGAGTCACGGGCAGGGTGTTCCAACCCTAAATAATTCAGTTAAATGGGTTATAATTCTAAACATGTTAACAGTGGTCATGGGCCATTGCTCTACCTAATGGTAGGGGATACCGCAATGTGTTCCAGACGTTATTACTACATAATATGGGTGCTTCTACGAGGTTGAACTCCCCTGCATCAGATGACAATGCAATAGCAACGTTAGCAAGATCGACGATTGTGGATTTCTTTCCCATTGTAGCCTGAGTGAGTAAATAAGGTATGAAGAGAGAAGTTAGGGTTTAATTGATTTTCCAAAAAGAATTAAACTCAAGTGAAAAGATGAATAAGGAAGGTGGGAATTAATAAGGAGTAATCGGGTAGGTAAAATTGAAAACGTGTGCTGTTTCTGCCATGTTGTGTCAACACGTGCTGAACGTGAACGTGTTAGCATGACTCGTGACCAGAGCAGATATTGCATATAACTTATGAGTCACAGTGTTGTGGTGAGTGTTGAGGCAACATTCTCAGATCTAGTGTTGGCCCAACATTCAAATTCCACCTTTTCAATATCTAGAACTAAGCCAAGTGTCTGTGTGGCCAGGTTCTTACCAAGGTTTTCTTCACATACTGGCATAAGCAGAGTCTAAGCAAGATGACTGGAACTTCAAGAGTTAAAATAGACTATTCAAAATCGTAGATTACCTTAGATCTGAAACAGGAGTGGGAGTTAGGTAACAGAAAAACACACAAGAAACAGTAAGGGGATTAACATCACAGAGATAATTAAGCTCATATAGTTCAATGAGAAACAGACTTGTGTGTTACTGTCAGCTAATAACCCAGGAGATATGCCTTACATATGGCATTCATGAATTGAAGAAAACCAAGAGATATTCCCCCTTAAGATCATGACAACACAGTAGGATAAGAAAGCGTAGAAGAAATAAATGAACATGAATGTTAGTCCAACATTTATGAGCCCAGTGTTGTCCCAACACAACATATCAGCAGTCACAGATAGAAACTCTTTACTTATTTAATTTTCAGACCTGATAAACAAAAAAATAACTTTCAAGCTTAGCGCAATAAGGCAGGAAGGATCATGTCTTCACTGAATGTTGGCAATTACAGAACCCCTAACACCCCAGTGTCAACACAATCAATGCAGATGCACATGCAAGTACATACAGCTGGATGCAGGCAGCTCATGACCCCTACACCCAGTTACCTAGTACATACTTGTTTACTGAGCACCAATAAGAAGGTTTTAGCATAAGTGAGCAAATACACTACATGAAAGGCAGTACATGACCCCAGTCACCCCAGTGTACAGGTTCACTATAATATGCCCCATCTGTAAGAAAAACAACATAAATGAGTCACAACTGAATACACCATAGCTGTCAACTCTGTGTACCCCAGCGTCTTTATATTGTTTTGTGTGTCTATCATTTGAATAGAACACAACTGAATACACCATAGCAATCAGCTCTGTGTACCTTAAGTTTTCCATGTGAAGACACTACCTCAAATCCAAGAAAGTTTTAACAAAGAAATCAACAAGCATTTGTAAAGAGTAAGCTATCTAATCATGATGACATGCAAGTGAGACTCCACTTGGTTCAAGAATGTAGATAAACAAGCATGAGATAACAAGAAAAACACAAGAACTAACCAAACAGATAAGAGAACAATTTGGTTTCATCACAATCAGTTACTGGTGTTAGCATGTGATGTTAAGGCAACACATGTATGTTCAATATGTTCACAATACGCTCATGTTGAGAGACTTCTTCAAACTGAAGAATCTTTCAATGTCTAATGGTTTAGTAAACATGTCAGCCAGTTGGTTGTTAGTTTGAGTATGTTCAATTGTGATTGTTTTATCTTCAACCAAATCTAACTTCAACCAAATGTCTTAAGAAGTGATGTCTAATATCAATGTGTTTGGTTCTAGAATGTTGCACAGGATTTTTAGAAATACTAATAGCACTCAAGTTATCACAGAACATCAGCAGAGTATTACTAGTTAACCCATGATCACAAAGCATATGTTTCAACCATATCAGTTGGGTTACACAGTTGCCAGCTGCAATATACTCTAACTCAGCAGTAGATAGAGACACACAATTTTGTTTTTTACTGTACCAGGAAACCAAATTATTTCCTAGATAAAAACACCCCCCACTGGTGGATTTTCTATCATCTAAGTCCCCTTCCCACTCATTATCACTAAAGCCAACCATGTTTGAATTCGTATCATGAGAGTATCAGATTCCTAACTCAACAGTTCTAGAGATGTATCTTAAGATTCTTTTTACAACAGTTAAGTGAGATACCTATGGTACTGCCTGATACCTGGCATAGACATATATTGAGTACATTATGTCTGGTCTGGTGGCTGATAAGTACATGAGGCTTCCAATCATTGACCTGTAGAGTGTTAAGTCTACATCTTCACGAGCTCCATACGTCTCAATCTTCATTGTAGTGGACATTGGTGTCTTTCATGGCTTAGATTCCAGCAGTCCACACCTCTTCACCAAATTCCTGGCATACTTCTCTTGAGACAGAAACATTCTTGTTTCCTTTTGCTATAATTGCAGTCCTAGTGAGAAGGTGAGCTCCCCTATCATAAAATGTACATGTCATAGTACTCACAAACTTGTCGAAGGTGGACTGGTTAGAGGAGCCAAATATTATATCATCAACATAGATTTGAGCTACTTCTTTATTATTTTTCATGATAAACAGTGTCCTATCATCCTTACCCCTTGAAAAATCAAAACATAGTAAGAATCCAGTCAACCTCTCATACCAAGCTCTGGGAGCTTGTTTCAATCCATATAAGGCTTTTTCAAGTTTGTAGACATAGTCAGGGGGATGGGGATCTGTGAAACCCTTAGGTTGCTCAACAAAACATTCTTTGTCTATATAACCATTCGAAAATGCTCCCTTAACATTCATTTAGTATAATTTGATTTTTAAGAAACAAGCAATTGCAAGAAGTAGCCTAATGGATTCTATTCGGGCTACAGGGGCAAATGTTTCATCAAAGTCATTCCCTTCCACTTTGGGCTACTAATCTGGCCTTATTCCTCACTATCACTCCATTCTCATCACTTTTATTTTTAAATATCCACTTAGTTCCAATAACATTAACATGACTAGGCTTAGGAACTAGTTTCCACACTTTATTCTTAGAGAATTGCATGAGTTCTTCATGCATAGAATTTATCTAGTGAGAATCTTTAAGTGCCTCATTAATATTCTTAGGTTCTATAGCAGAAACAAAACAAGTAACATAGTTACACACGGATGACATGCAAACACCAAGTTTAACCATATTCTTATAGTTTACTCTTTATTTGTTTCTAGTTCTTACACCTTCAGTAAGATTTCCTATAACTTAAGAAGTAGGATGATCTCTCAATATTCTGCCATGAGTGTCCTTTCTAACTCTTTCTCCAGCAAATTCTTCAGTGTCAGAATCTGTGTATTCTGGCGTTGGTCCAACATCAGCATCTGTCGGTGTCAACCCAACATCATCATTCTATGTGTCTTCTGTGTCAATCTAAGGTGTTGAGTCCACACTGTCTCCTGCTAATGTTGGCACCACATCGCCAGTCTGAGGTAATCCTAGTTGACCATCAGTGATACCTGCAGAAACATCCTGATCATCAAACATAATATTTACAGATTCCTGAATAGTATTTAATCTAGCATTAAACGCTCTATAAGTATTGTTGTTCACAGAATATCCAATAAAAATGCACTTTTCACTTTTAGCATCAAACTTACCTAATGCTTGTCTATCTTTCAAGATATAACACACACAACCAAACTCATGAAAATGGCTCAAGTTATGCTTAACTTTCTTAACAATCTCATAAAGTGTCATTGGTGAGCCTGGTCTGAGATAAACTATATTTGAAATATAACATACAGTACTAAGTGCTTCAGCCCAAAGTCTTTTAGTTATTTTTCTTGAGTTCAACATGACCCTAGCCATTTCTTGTAAAGTTCTATTTTTCCTTCAGTAATTCCATTTTTTGGGGAGTGATAGGGGCAGAGTATTCATGAGAGATACCTCTAGAATCACACAGATCATCAAATTTTCTATTTTCAAATTCTCTGCCAAGATCTAATCTAATCCTAATTACACATGCATTGTATAGCAACTTAATACTATCAGCCAGTATCTTGAAGGTCTCCACAGCTTCAGATTTTTCTCTCAAGAATTTAACCCAAGTGTACCTAGAAAAGTCATCAACAATTACATAATCATACTTCTTACCAGCAAGGCTACAAACCTCTATAGGACCCATCAGATCCATGTGCAACAATTCAAAGCATTTAGAGGTTCTAGAGATCTGACCTTCTACATGTATGGGAGAATGTATAGTCTTAGTTTATTTACCTTGCTGGTAGTCACCACAAACCAATTTACATGGACTGGAAAGTTTAGCTATGCCCCTCACAGCTTCTAACTTGATGATCTTCTTCAGGTTCATGTAGTGGACATGTCCTAGCCTTCTGTGCCACACTACTGATTCATCAACCTTCACATGTAAACATTGCGCATCCCATCCACCAAGTAGCAGTCGTCTTTTGACCTTTTCCTGACATAACATAATTATTAGATTTATCAAACACATCAAATGAATACTTGTCAAATTTCACAATCAAATCATCATCACAAAGCTGACTAATGCTGATGAGATTAGTCTTTAGACCATCCACCAACAAAACTTCAGTAAGATGAAGGAAACCATCCACATTGAGAACCCATTTCCTTATAATATTCTCTTTGCTACCTCCAACATATGTAACAGTACCAGTGAACACAAGTACAAGTTCCATAAAGTTTGTCTTGTTACCTGTCATATGTCTATAACAACCACTGTCAAAGTACCAGTCACCAGTAAGAGTATGAGTAGCTGAGAACACAACATTACAGATAATTTTTATTTTAGGATACCAAATTAAAATTGTTGTTTTGTTCACTGGTGTTGCTTTGGAATGTTGAGCCAACATTAGAGCGACCCAATGTTATCCCAATACCCGATGCAACATTACTGTTATAGTTATATTTTTCACAAAACTTTATGTACTTATGGCAGTATGGTTTTAAATGATGTACTCACGAGTTGGTGATTGCTCACTTTTCACTTGGATAATTTCGAAATCTTCTTTGGTGTTATCTTCATAAGATCTTCAACTCTTATCTTCAAGATCCTTTGAATGTCTTCGCCTTTATCCCTTCGTTCCAAGCAATGATCTGCACGATTCTTAATTCAATAGAATAACCATAGATAACTACAACTCATGGAACTCGGTGAGTTTAAAAATAAAGGCAAAATAATATATTTAACATAATTAAATCGGACAGAACAATGTTGAGTTCAGTGTTGTGCCAACATCTCTTTCCAGAGTGTTGGACCAACACTTCCTGTCAACACTTGCACTTTCATTTGATAAAATGGGATAAGATATTGTGTAGTTTAAGTTACATTGTGGTTCTTGGTTTATAGTTTCTTTTGGATCAGTGTTTTTTATATGAATGGAGACTTGAAGCATGCCAACTAAACCGTAAAACCTCTTCTCTCACCTTGCGTTCACACCCAGGGGCACATCGGTCTTCACTTTTTCGATCATCAGAGCACGGTGACCTCCTCATGAGGACACCGGTGTCTTCTCTGTTGACTCAGTTTCCCCTCTTACGAGCATGAGGTTCGGATTTTAGCTTTATCCATGGGTTTTTGTTAGCTTATTCATGGATTCAAGCTTCATCCATGGAGTATTTTCGGGTTTCTTGATTATATGGTCTTCTAGCTCGGATTTCTTGGTCTTCTTGTCCTATAGTTCGTCTCTATCTCCCTCTCTTTGTTCATCTTCACACTATTTGTTACTTGTGAGTGTCATGCTCCTCTCTTGAGCTTTGGACTCGATACTCCCTTTTGACATTTGAAGATCGATTTGTGGTTGTTTATTCAATCTCCACGGTGTTCTTTGGTACCCTTAGCTTGAGTGCGAATTTCTTCCATAGATTTGTTCTTTTGTGTGTCGATTTTTTATTCTTTTTTGTGTTGTTGGTCTTCTTTTGGTCTTTTTAGTGTTTTTTAGGTGGTCTTCTTGTGTTTGCCGTTCGAATTCGCGCATTTGGATGAGTTTTTGGGCTTTCTTGCGATCTTTCGATCACTTTTTCGGCGCTCCACCATCGGAAAGTGCTTGGGTTCAGTTCCCAAGGCTGTTGCGGTCATTTTGCACTTGGTTTTAGTCAAAAAGAACTAGTAGTTTGGTCCAGCGGTCAATTCTCCCAAAACGTAGATAGGTCACGTCGTTGTCAGCCCAAGCAATCCGTACGTGCACTCCTGTTGGGCGCCTGTCAGGCGACAGGCCTATTTTGGGCACTTGCGGCGCGCTACTGTCCGCGCCGTAGCTTTTTGTTTTTGCCATTTCGGCCAATCCGCGTCCTAGCTCATTTTTCTCTCATTTTTTGCACTTTTGTTAAGTTATCATAACTATTTCTTGTGCCAACAATGATGAGTTGACTTCGGTCAGCCTTGACCCCACTTTTCCACGTGGCGCCACGTCACCAAACTTGGAAAATGAAGATTCTTCTTTGATTCCCCCCTCCCCTATCTTGGCCATGGGGAATCCGAATCTTCCATTGAAAATAGTTTATGATCAAAAGGGAGTGTTAATGCAAGATTAGAAAATGCTAATTTATATCCTAAGCATGTCCCCCTTGACGAATTCAAAGCTCTTTATGCTTGAGAAAGTAAAGCAGGTTGTGACGACCGCGCCCCACGAGCCATGCTCCGATCCGAGTTGGTTTAGTGGTGGCCAGCCACTTTACCCAATCCAAACTAAATCGCAACTCATACGAAGGGGTCTCACTTGTTCAGGATCAAAACCATACACGTTTGATAAATTATGTTTTGATATATATATATATATATATATATATATATATGAGTATATATGAGTATATATATATATATATATATACAGCGAAAGTCTTGGTATTGCAAATAATGTGATTATTTTAATGGTTATGCACTAGTGACAAAACACGAATATTCTAAAATACACGCTTGAACAATTATTCACTTGGTCCATGATGCCATGTTGATTTTATCCTAAGGAATTGACAGAAGAAATGAGGAATAAGTCTTTAATGACTTAGTGAGATTCAAATAAAAGAACTAGTAATGCAAGAATTAACTGTGACTTACTGGATACATTTTGGGAGTGATCTTACCGGTAGAAACAGTTCAACTAGATAATTTGATGTAGCAATGGTACTGGAGTTTTCATAGAATAGTTAATGAACTTGTGCTTAACAATAAACAAAACCAGCCTTATGACTTCTACTATTCTACCTTCCGACGAGGAGCGACCTCGCAAACAATCAAGAGACATGCTCGAGTACATGTCGATCCAGCACGTGGGTTACAGCCAACTCCTGACTGCAAGCGGCACCTAGATAGATAGGTATCAAGCAAAATTACTTAAACCGATAGTCCTTACTGCCCGACAGTAACTCGACTCAATTCATGGGCCCAACTTCCCAAATGCGTCCCAATGGGTATAACAGATAAACAAATAAGCTAGTAAATCGGATAATATATGTTGCTCATTGAGCTACATATCTCGAACATAGTTTATTGCTCTGTGCACAGTTCAAGAACCAGAAGATGAGATTAAAATATTGGGGAATTACCATGATTATGAATCAATATGATAAATAATAAATGATTGGATATGATTTAACGATGAGTAAAAAAATCATGTTATGAGATTAGATGCAAAACGGGATTATGATAAAATATAGGTTGTTCGAGATTTGGTAACGGAGTAGTGGCTTTTCTATCCAAGGTTCTCAGGGTTGGATGCCAAACGGGGCTAGAATAAATCAGAAATGGAACCTCACCTTAACTCGTATGGGGAACCTTGATGGCGTTGATTATTTCGTCAACCCTTTGATCGGATATCCAAATGAACTTTGTTTCCAAATAATTTGGGGCAACTGGTCCCTAATCATCACTAGAAACATGTGTACCCGAATAGGAAGGAAAATCCAAATGTTTGATATGCTAAATAATTCTTGAAAATATATAACCTATTTTCGGGTTTTCAAACAGCAGTCGACGATTTAGAAATTTCGACCTTGTAAATCACATTATTTGAAAAAACATTTCTTCATATGAAAGTTATAGGATATCATGAGGAGTATTTGGCCATTAGCCTTGATCAAAAAGGATTTTTCTACAATTAGTTATGATTTTTCTAAGGTGCAGGGCCAAATGGATAATTTATGCGCAATAAAAGTTTTGGGGTATTTTCGGGTAGAAAATGATGAAATAAGAACTTGTGATGAATTTTTCCTGAAAGTAGACTCACTAACTTAGAGAATCATATGAAGAAAAAAGGAAAAAGCCGAAATGATTTTGGTTGTAGAAATTGTTGGAAGAAAGCTACTATTTATAGGCAAAAAATCATGTTAAAATACTTTTAATTAAGGTCTCACTTTGATTATTTTATAATAAATTACAAAAAATCTGAATTTAATCATGCTCTTAAGGATGTCATGGATCACCTCATCAAAAAGGTGTCATGGCTTACTTTATCAACTGGTAAATTGTATATCAAGTCCCTCAATTATTTATAATTAAAATTCAAATAGGTATAATTAGATTTCTTTGTTACATACATTTTTACTTATGTAATTTTTCTAGGTAATTCAATCAACTTGGTTAATATTTGAAATTGAAATATATGTTTTAGGATTAGAGACCTGTAAATATAATAAAAGACTAACTTTTAAGTTTGGGGGCTCAAATGCAAATTTTTCTAAATATTTAGGGTCAAATAGAAATTTTCAAAAGTTCAAGGACTAAAGTATAAATTTATTTACTTCCTAATTTTTGGGGTGTTACACAAGCCATGGATAGCAACCTTGCTTCTAAGGTCCCTAGTTCATTTAAGATTGGATCCGGCCATTTCCCGCCTCTCTCGAATAACTTTTTTAGAGTTGTGAAGCCATTGCTAGTTGCTACTTCTTCACTTGCTCCACCTATCTTTGAGAAGCAACACAATGCGGAACCGAACAATCCTCGACCATATCAAGTTCGTGCTCCAATTTGACGCACCTCTTATGCGTAGTCGGCCGCTCCGACGAGACAATATGAAATCAACCGCTCTCTTATTGATGATCCCACCCTCACTACAATAGACTTTTGATTTGTCAAAGGAAAATCCATGATTGTCTTCAAGAAGGAGGAAGTTAAAGCTTTTGATGAGAGGCTTAAGCTTGTCTTAATCCTTCGTTTCCCTCTTGTTAAGCCGAGCTACACTTATATTCACAACAAGATGTCAAAACTCAAACTCAAAGGCAAATACACCCTTGGTCCAATAGGCATGCGGCACGTTATGTTGAAATTGACCATGGAGGAGGATTATACTCGATTATGATTGAAGAAGAACCTTCAATTTCTTGATCTCAATGATTCGATCTACAAATGGACTCTGGATTTCGGCCCCGAACTTGAATCTCCTATAGCTCCCGTGTGAATTGGTTTACATAACCTAAATATGCATTTTTGTGAAAGAAATGCCCTTATGAACATTGGTTTCTATTTTGGAAGACATTTGAGGCTCGATGAAGGAGCGGCCACTATGTCACGTCCCGATTATCCTCGAATATGTGTTGAGGTCAACCTCCTTGATCCGTTGGAAGAAGAAATAGAATGGGGGGTACAAGATGTGCATGGGAACATGAATATCGTCAAGCCAAAGGTCATATATGAAAATCTTTCGAACTATTGTCGGAAATGTCAAAGAGTGTGTCATAAACTTGAGGAATGTGGTGTGGAGAAATCTCAAGGGAATAATGAGAAGGTTGAGGGTACTCAAGAACCGAAACATAGTGAAGCTACTACTTATGTTTGGAAGGCTAAGGCAAGGAGGAACGTCGTCCCAACTAACTCTTATGTCCCGAGTTTATCTCCGAAGAAACTCTTAAAGAGAGGGGATCCAAACCCCATCAATATTCTTCAGCAAGAATTCAATATTGAGGAAGACAAGGGCTGAACAATGGAGACAACTAGCAATGGAAGAGGAAATATGTTAAGTCAAGAGTTGAGTGAAGGAACGCTAAAGGCCAAACTACGGTTGAAGAGGAAGCGCATTATCATAAGGAAATTACTAGTAAGGGAAGCGGTAATATGTTGAGTCAAGAGTTGAGTGAAGGAACTCTTAAGGCCATTATCATGGTTGAAGAGGAAGTTCAATTCCACAAGGAAATGATTAAGGCGACCGAAGAGGTGGATAAAGAAATACACCCCAAGTTGGCAAAAATTGATGTCGTGACAAATGTTGAGAATGAACAACACTTAAGGGATGAGGAACTTGCCGAATCATTGAGAAAGGCTCAATAGAAAGATATTGAAGATATGATTTTGAGGGATGCTAGTGATGATGGAGCTAGGTTTTCGGGTTCTAACTACATAAATTTAGAGTCATTTCCCCAAGGGCGCAACCTCATGAACATACGTTCTCGTGTGATATCTCTGCCCCTCCTATCTCACCAATCTCCCTACTTTAGCATACTAATGAAGACGTTGTGAGTGATGATACGGTCGTTGAGGAGTCAGATCTTAGCCAAAATTATCTCGAGGACTCCAACAACAAAAGAAATGACCATGGTGCGTCTTCATCAAAAAGAAAAAGCCACAAAAAGAAGGAAAAAAAAGAAGGAAAAAGCCAAACGCAATTTGCGTTCCCGTGATGGTACGTCACCCTCCCCGTCTCTTTGATGTTATTTGTTTGTTGGAACGTGCGTGGATTTGGTAAACCCAAAAATGGAGATAATGTTAAGAATATGGTCCTTCGTCATAAGCCTAAGCCCTACTTAAACCGAAAGCTAGATTTGATGCGCATAAATTCTAGAAAAAGTTTCATTAGGAATCAGTCTCTAACTCCAACAACAAGATTTGGATTTTTGGGGATGGTGATATGCATATTGAGGTTCTAGAGGATAATGAACAATTTCTACATTGTGTCATTTCTTCTAATATCCTCCCCCATCCATTATTATGCACCTTTGTCTATGCCGCTCAATCTCGGGTCCTTCGTCGGTCGCTTTGGGATGGGTTGAGAAGAAGTGATGAGCAAAAACTGTGGTTGGTGGTTGGTGACTTCAATGTTGTTCTTAAGGAGGAGGGAAAAAAAGGGCAAATTTCCTCCTAATGTTGGTGAGATGGACGACTTTCACGAATGTATTGATGATTGCGGTTTGCAAGATGTCGGTTATGAAGGAAAACCTTTCACTTGGGCTAACAATGGCATACGCACTCGTATTGATTGTGCTCTCATCAACTATGATTGGAGTTTGGCATTTGCTAGCACTCGTATTGTCCATGAGTCCCGGTTACATTGGGACCATATCCCCCTTTTTGTCCATTTCGAGCGGGAACTATCTTGTAAGCCAAGACCTTTTTGCTTCCAAAATATGTGGATCAAGCACAAGGACTTCCACACGAAGGTGCGGATTTTTGGGGTCAACCTACTCCTTGTGTATGGCTATTTAATCTTGGAGCTAAACTTATACGATTGAGGAAGGAGTTTAAGAGTTGGAATAGGAACGCTTTCAGCAATATTTTTTATAACATTAAGGAAAATGAAGAGTGCCTCAAGCAAGCCGAAATCCTTCATGATCAAAACCCAACTCCTACATCTTGATCCTTGGTGAATAAGTGTTATGCCGAATTTGTATCTACTCGCATTATGGAATCGGAATATTGGAAACAACTAGATAGATGCAAATGGGCTATTGAAAGGGAATGCAACACAAGGCTTTTTCAAGCTATGGTGAAGAAGAAACAAGTTAGGGCTAAAATATTCCATATTCATGAAGATGGAGTTTTAGTGGACGACCCGAAGGAGATTGGCAATTCGGCCGTAATGTACTACGAGCACCTTCTTGCTTCTAATATTGATATTTTGGCATTGCCATAATCTTAATTTTATCCCCACCCTCGTTTCCGACGATGACAACACTTGGCTATGCCGCCCCCCGGATCTTGAAGAAGTTAGAGAAGTTGTGTTCGATTTAAGCCCAGATAGTGTGGCGGGTCCGGATGGATTCAATGCTCATTTCTACCAAGCGTGTTGGGATATTATTAAGGAGGATATTCTTGAGGTGGTGTTGGATTTCTTTCGTGATACCGCCTTTCCACGCATTTTCAAGGCTACTAATATTGTGCTTATTCTGAAGAAGAAAGACCCGACGGAATGGAAGGAGTATAGACCGATTAGTCTTTGTACCGTGAGCTACAAGATCCTCTCTAAACTCCTCAATGACCGGTTAGCTTCTTTCTTACCCAACATTGTCTCTCTCAATCAAAGCGGGTTTGTTAAAGGATAGTTAATTGGTGATAACATCCTCCTTGCTCAAGAGTTGGCTACGAATCTCAATAGAAGAAGGAAGAAGCATAATTTAGTGGTGAAGCTTGACATGGAGAAGGCTTATGACCGATTGGATTGGGGGTTCTTGTACCAATGACTCATAAAGTTTGGCTTCTCTCGAAGATATATTTGGCTCATCAAGAATTGCGTCGAGAATTGCTACTTCACCGTTCTTGTCAATGGAGAAATACATGGTTTGAGTCCAAACATGGAGTTCGTCAAGGTGGCCCCATTTCTCTCGCTTTTTTTATTATTGACGCTGAGTTCTTATCTAGATAGTTGAACCAACTTGATTTCTATCTCAATTTCGGGGGCGTTATTAATTGTCACATTTGGCATATGCGAACATTGCATTATATTTGTGAAGGGGACGTTAGACAACATGGCTAAGCTTATGGATTTCTTACATCTCTACGAAATGGTCTCGGGTCAACTTATCAATGTGGCCAAGAGTTGCTTCATCCCATCGCCTCATGTTAATGGCGCGTATTCTCATGCTATTCATAATCTTACCGACTTTGAGAAAGGTGAGTTCCCCATGACCTATCTTGATGCTCCTATCATTCAAGGTCGAATGAAATATTCATACTTCACTAGGTGGCTTGACCAAATCCGTGGTCTTATAAGCGGTTGGGAGTTGAAGTTCCTTATTTTTGGATGGCGTATTACCTTTATCAAAAGTATCCTATGTTCTATTCCGGTCTATCTTTATCAAGTTCTCGAACCTCCGGCGAGCGTTCTTGATGATTTGGAGAGGTTGTTTGCTCGGTTTCTTTGGGGCTCCACCGAGGAAAGAAGAAGTCTACATTGGAGAAGTTGGGAGAAATTTTCCAAACAGTTTGCAATGGGAGGTCTTAATATCTCATCACTTGCTTGCTTAATCGAAGCATTATTTAGGTTGCAAGACTCGTTGTGGGCACAATACGTGATGGCAAGGTATACTATACGTGAGCCAATCTTTAGTACCAATGTTTGGGAATCTAAATGATGGAAGAGATTGGTTAAGTCGGCCCATAAAGCTCAATCGCATATTTTTTGGAATATCAAGAGCGGTACTTCCCTTTTTTGGGTTGATCATTGGTTTAAAGGCGGTCTACTTCAACCCCGTGATGGTGCACATGTTATTTCCCATTCTCGGGTTTGTGACTTTTGGTTGGACGGTGGATGGGAAATTGTGAAGCTTGAAGAGGTGTTGGATGATGATGAAGTCATGAGGGTTACGGGCCATCCCGCTTGGCAAGAGGGTAGAGACGTACCGTTTTGGAAGCTCGATGCTAATGGTATGTTCTCTACTAAATCTGTCTGGCACTCCATGTGCGAACCTTGTGTTCCATTCGGCATATATAGATTCATTTGGCACAATCTCCTCCTTCCAAATATATCTTTCTGTGATTGGCGTTATGTGCAAAACCTTCTCTCTACGGATCAAAAGATTGCAAAACGTATGGAGATAGTCTCACAGTGCAATTTTTATCAGAGTGTTGAAACTACGAGTCACGTCTTTTGGTCAAGCCAACTTGCACAAGAGGTATGGTCTTATTTTTTTGCTCTTTCCATATCAAGCAACCCA
This sequence comes from Linaria vulgaris, assembly GCA_948329865.1. Taxonomy (NCBI): domain Eukaryota; kingdom Viridiplantae; phylum Streptophyta; class Magnoliopsida; order Lamiales; family Plantaginaceae; genus Linaria; species Linaria vulgaris. The sequence goes on along the minus strand of OX415254.1, from coordinate 60,160,308 downwards.
TATGTGGTGTAGTGTTGGAGGATTAAGCTTACAAGGACCCGTCCTAAACTCCCCATTGTGGTTATATGGACGAAGCTGAGAGAGGGTCGTTGGAAGCTTAATACGGATGGAAGCATGAAGGATAATCCCAGATTGGCCGGAGGTGGAGGGGTTCTTCGCGACCATTTATGTAATTGTGCTTAGATTTATCATGTTGCTTTGGAGCCAATGACCAATGTGGAAGCGGAGCTCTTGGCCATTCATCAAGGTCTCAAACATTGTCATACTCTTGGCTTACTTGATGTGGATATATAAACGGATGCTCTTATTACCATTCCCATTGTGAACGCTAGGAAGGGATGCCCGTGGAAGATTATTCAACAAGTAGAGGAGATTCGTACACTGTTGGTTTTGGTTAATGGTTCTATGCACCACATCTACAGAGAAGGCAACCAAGTAGCGGATCAACTTGCTAATGAGGCGTGCATCCTTCACATTAATGGTCGATATCCGAGCAATTTGGCGAGTCAAAAGGTTTGGGTTCTACTAGAAAAGGACAAGCTTATTTGGACTTCTCTTCGCAATCCTCAGTATAATTCATGAAGATTGGAGAAGCTAGCAAAGGACAATTTTGAAGACTTGGTTGGAGGATCTTACTTGATAGGTTTAGATGGAAAACTTCTTATAATAAGCTGTATGTTATTGTTTATTTTCCTAGATTATTTTATTTTATGAGGTATCCGCTTTTGAGATACGCTCTTTTTTGTAATAGTGTTAATATATCTTGCTTGCTTGAAATTGTCTATACCTCCATATGTGGGAAAGGGTGCTTGGATTGCATAGTCCATCATTGTGTGTGACTTCTAAGTATCTTACTCTCACGGGCGGTGTACATATTTCTGGGGAAGTGCGTTTATATGTGGAAGAGGGTATTTGGATTGCACACTACGTCTTTGGGTGTGACTACTAGATACCTTACTCTCACGGGCGGTCATTACATTTGTGGGAAAGCGCCCCTTAGTTTTGATGACACTTATCCAGTCAATTCGGCTAAATATTCGGAGTGCTCCTATAAACCCTCTTAAATGCTTGGTTTTCTTTTGATTGATCATGTGATCGGGTACATCACTCGGTCTTATATCTAGTACCCCCCACTTTTCTTTTTTTTATAAAAAAATCTTTTTTCTCCGACTTGAAGCATGTCTAGTGATGACCTCGAAGTGTGCAAATGTGGTACTAGTGATGACATTGAAGTATCTATTAATCATATAGGCATTTGTGTGACATCACATAGGAGTACATCTTTGGCTGACTGAGCTTCATCTTTATTCAAATTTGTCATATTGTAGAATTATTGCCTCGGTTGGTTGGTTAGGTGGGGAAGAGTGATAGCATTCCCGTGACTATGTGTTGTACTTTAGTGCATGACTTTGCAATAATTTTCCTTTCTATATTCAATGTGTTTTGTCATTCATTCATATCATTAGATATCAATCCTTTATATCATCCACTCACACCATACCACGTCCACTCCCATTTTGTGAACAACAATATGTAAGAAAAGCCACATTAAGAAATATACTCAAAATGCCAAGTCTAAATCACCCATCGGAATATCAAGCTTTCATTTACCACGAGGGAGATTGGAATGAGGAGCTTGATGTTACCCTATTAATGTTTTGAAGTCATAATGTCTTTCTGACTACGAATGCGTTCCCCTAACAAATTCAAAATTTCTTGAGATGATTCTCAACAACTGCAAGGTTCATATTAACTACACGAAGAATAAATGTTACACTAGAAGTAAAACTATATTTCAATTCGAATGTTTGGCGGAATGACATTACTATTTTAGAAGTATCTTGTCACTCAAAGGGGCCAAAAGGGATTTGAACGCCAACATCGTCTGTATGAGTGATGACCTATGGTATGACTTCTGCAAGGTAAAAAATGGAACTATTCTTTCAATTTTTAATACAATATACGAAATAGTTTGAAAAATGATATTCAAAACATCTGATTATGTATAATTTTTTTGCTAAATAACACAAAAACATAAGTTGGCACCATGTTATAAAGAAAAATGAGAGTTTGCTTGGTGGGACCTACAACGCATGTTTGGGAAATTCAAGATCAAAACTACAATCATACGTGTTAGACCGCCTATAACGAGACCCTTGTGTGAAACCGATGAAATCATAGACTTAACTAGTAAATAATCATTTTAATTTTGAGTTTTTTTAAGTTAATTATTATTTTTGATGATTTTAAGGTGGGAATTGGCATTTGGCCTTGCATACATACTATGAATTCGGTTTACATAACGTGTTTTTAGTCCATTACGCTTGAGTGTGAATTTTCCTCAAATTCTTTAGGAACTAGGGGCTCCGCACCACGCTTCTCAAAGGAACCGTACATTGTGGTTGCCCCAAATACAAGCTCGGACACCAATGGTGTGCATCAGACGGTCTCTAAACCCAAGAAGGCCATCAACCACATTACAGATTACTACGGGAATGACATGAGCTCTGTGGCATCTTGATCAGTTTTGTCTTTCGATTTCTATTGGTGTTATCCAATTTGTGTTGTGTTAATAATATTGTTATGCATGTTCCGTAAAAAAGTTTCTGCAATTTTAGTTTGGACGTCAACCTTACCAACTATTAACACAAACCTGCCAACACAACCTCAATGATTTATAAAGGGTCTAACCCAAAAAAGAAAATGTTAAAATTTAATCATGTTTGTGGTATATGGCATGCATACCTCTTCCCGCAATGTAAGGCAATGAACAAGCAATACCAAGAAATATAAACACCCTATTCCGAATCATAATGACGTTAAACTACTCAACGAGTTAATAAGATCAAATTATAAATAAGTGCATAACTGGGCATACCGCAAAATGACTCATTAGACCATTTAACTGCGGGCTGAAAGCAATGTCACATTAAAGTAAACAAGCCAGAAGCTAATGATCCATACTTCCTGCCTGTGCACAACACAAAGACAACAAACAAGCAGCCCCATGATACCATAATACCATACCATGCGTAGCAACCATACAATTGCATAAACTAAAAAGAAAATTGTCCAGGGTCTACCAACACCATAAATCATTCATGTTACCTAAACTCGTCCACCTAACGTCCCTCCCTTCCTTTTAATAGCACCCTCAGGTACCTGCTACGAGACGAGTCTGGTAGAGCGACAAAGACATACGGGTCGACTCTCTTGTAACGCAGCAAAATGATTTTTCGCCTGTGCAGCACACAAGTTTCGTATTCGAACATGTGCTACGCCTTACTGTCGAGGTTGTACACATAACCCATTATGTGATACGTCCCATAACGTACACGCATTCGACATCCAAATGCAGCCTTGCGCCCGAGAGCACACTCATCGGCTTAGTCTCACTGCATTGAGCTCGCTAGCACCCATTTTAAGAACGCTTCCCGGCATTGTACCAAAGGTAACAACACTTGCATGTTCAAATGATCATTGGGCGTAGTTCCTTCTTTGGAGTTCTATGCCTAGCCAGTGTTTACCTTGCATGGAAATCGTCTTGGGTTTCACTTAAGTCCCCACTCTCTATAACAATAGAAGCACTCATAGCTCCGCACATAAGTTGAAGGTCTTCAAACACCTGCAACCGAATCCTCGTGCTCAACATTTGATCGCGACATTCGGAGTCAATCGTAGTCCCTCGTATCGTTCACTCGTGTCTCGCTCCAGATAAGGACCATATTGTGATCTTAAGCTCACATAATATGCTATCGTATTAGCCTTGTACAATGGCGTCCCAAAAATACACGCCTTAACTTTTGGACCCCCGTAGAAGGACTTGAACCCTTAGTTCCCACTACGAGTAGATCATAAGACTCTTGGAATGCTTGTCTTATGATTTTATTGACTTAGTGGCATTCTAATTCCTCAAAACCATACCGCATAGCGGTCCCTATATATATCGTAGCCACCACCGTCAACGGGGCGCCCAACGAAGAGTCTGTAGGCTCAACATTGCCCATTAAGTTCTCAAATTGAAATGGGGACTAAAACTTGTTCTTCATGATGCCATTAGTCGGCTCTTAAACCCTTGATGGTCTCAAGAGAGTACTCATTTCGTAATTTGTATTGCTACTTAGTACGGGGGAAACTGGCTGCTTGCTCACCAATGTTGTCTCCCTTACTAGTGTTCTGCCCATTTCGCTACAACTGCCACCAACAGGGTCCCAAAACCACAAACAACTTGTAGAGCGAAACTTCTTCTCTAATGCACCGATTACTCTAAAACTTTGTGAACATATTTCCTGTATGTTCTAAGACATTCCTACCAAGAATCATCATATTGCAAGCGTAGGAAGTCTTTCCGCCTTTTGCACCTAACTGCAATTAGCGTTGGCCAACGGACCACCAACCTAACTCCCAAAAGGCTTGGTCATTCTTCATAAAACTTTGTAGACACCATCCTCCAATGTCGTAGGACATTCCCACCAAGTTTCATCCAATTATCACAAGGAGAAGTCTTTTAGATCTTTGCCCAAGCCAAAGTTTGCGCGTCTCCAAGGACCGTCAACCAAACTCCAAACGACTCAGTCATTACCCTTGAGAAATTGTGGAGATGTTTTCAACACCCCACGGACATTACCCTCAAATATAATCTCATCTGAATGAGAGAAAGTTCTTCAAACCAAAACACGAAGCTTAAGCTTCTACACAATCCACTTGGCGCCCCATCTAGTCCACAATTCGGACAGCACTCGCCCCAGTGCCCGACCATCCTTCATCTTTGGTGCCATTCCTGGCACCTGACCATCCCATCAACTAGCTCTGAGTCTTCCCTTGTGGCCAACATTCTGTCTAGCATTTGTCACTTCAACCGTCAGTTATGGTCGAAGCGACGAACCATAACACGTTGGCATATTCCTTGGAATGCACCAACTTGTGAAGGAGTTCAATCCTCTCGTCCTCCTCAAAATCGGGTACCTCGAGCAACATGGCATACAAACTCTTATGTTGTGAAGTCGCAAGATCTTCCTCAACAACCCTGGACTGAACCACCATGATTGTTATCTGCTTCATGGTTTCATTAGTTTTGTGCATGAACACGTCGACACATGCAGGAACCTTTGGTGCCGAACTGCTAGCAACATTTGGATTTTTCCGTCGCTTCAATCATTTCCCCTTCTTAATTCGTTTGAGAAGATGTCTAGGGGTGGACATTGCAGGGGTAGATCTTGTAGGTTCATTGTTATCATCGCCTCATTCGTCCATGTCAATGTTAACATACGCTGGCTCAGTCTGAGTGCTCCCATTGGGCCCAAAATTTTGACGATTTGTCTATGTCCCATAATGATATCCAAGACAGCAACGCCTAATATCCTATGCCCCATTTTCGGTAGCCATATCTTTGTCGAACACCTCCAACTAGTCATCGTAGTAGCGAAAAATTGTGTCCAAATAAACCTCACAATAAGGGTGTACCTAGAAGAAACGCACAACATATATTAATACAACAAAATATGAAGATGTGCTTGTCACGATCGTGAATACAATAAAAGTTATTTTGGATATCATAACATACCTTGATGTAGTCCTTGCACCAGTCTTTCGATGAATATTGAATTATTTTTTTGTCATCGTTCAACCATGCTTCTCCCTCTATAGTCAAACACCTGGTAGAGGTGGCGAAAGGTATTCTTCTAGAAAATCATTTTGAACTTGATATGTGGAGTGGCCTTCCACGTAGTGTTGGGCAGGATTACCTTTATAGATTTCTCCAATTTCTCCATATAGCCCACCTTGAAAAAGTTGTCGATCTTGTACCCCTGGCCCTTATGCTCTTTCAAAATTGAAATGAGAATTGTTTCTTCCTCTTGATCCATGCTCAACGACTCTGTTTTGTTTTTTAACTGTCAGGGCAGACGAAACAAGAGCAGAGTTGCAGCTTGATGCAGTCACATCAATCATAGTCACGTCCAACGCACCAAAGCATCCCTGTAAATACTTAAATTAGTTAGTACAACAACCTCTAACAATTTGTAAGGAAAATATATGCATGAGCAATGTAACTACCTTGAAATACTCCCATGGATCATAACAATTATCATTCTCCTCTATAATTACCTTTGGGGTAACCAGCATAAGCAAACTCGTTTTTAACAATGTATCGAGTTGTTAACTCAACTCTGGATCAGTGCATAACAATTTTGGAAAGTGTTGATGCCTTTTTAAATCATGAGGGAAAATTTGTCATTCAAGTTAGTCGAAGGCAGTGTCGAAAACGGGATTAAATAATCGTTGGGCGGTAGCGGTTGTAATATCGATTATTAAGTACTACAGAATCAGGCTTTGTCACTTTTTCAAAAGAGCCCGAGAAAATAATCTCTCAAAGCATGCGAGTTACTAAGTGAAATTAGACATCTTATTTGACTTAATACAACAAACCAAACACCCTATTAATGGTTTAGCTTTGGCCGTTTAACTATCTTCTATTATCGCCAAACAAAGGAATTTATGAAGTACGAAAGAGTATAAACGATATTCGGATCTCAAAATAGTTTTTGAAACATCACCTCCAACTCAAATACATAATCGAAAAGGTTTACCATTTTACAAGAGAAAAGCGTAAAACAAAATTTCCAATTCTTTGATTTATTCTTGTTCCTACAATTTATTTATTTTTTTGGTGAACCACCCAAAAATATGTACATGGTCTTTGTCGAAAGCTATTTTTATTTGTGAGAAACTAATAAGTATAAGTCGTCTGAATGTAAGCCAAAAACCTAGATAAGGGCGACTTATCAAGTGAAAACAATAATTAGGCAAAATAAGGTAGATGGTCAGATTCGACCTTTAGTGTTTTCGACCCCAAGTAGGAAGTATCGATCGTCATTCAACATTTCAATTTGACACCCAATCACAAACTCGACTTCCAAAGTTCGTCCTTTATGAATGACAATCTTGTAGTGAGAGGCTAATCTTGAAATTTGAAATTAACACCATGTCCACTTTCCAGAAAAAATGTATGTTATTTTGAACACTCAAGCTAGTTGAATTGGAGTTTAGAAGATCGAAATTCGACTAATGCTTATGGACATGAGCTCAGCCTTGAACCGAGATGTTATGTGACCTTAGTGAATTCGATCCTCAATAAGGTTTTCAAGCTCCCTCAAGTTCAAGCAAAACTCATGCTCTCATGAATTTGACTTTCAAATCATTTTAGCACTTGTTGAATTATTTCAATTTTATCTATTTCGACAAGTAATTTCGACCATCGGGTTTGACCTTCGCCACAGTCATATAATAACTACAATGTGAAGTTTTATTTAGTCCAGACTTTACAATGTCACTTTAGGGATTTACGGTGCATATCCTCTCATACGGATGGTCAACCAAAATTTGTTAATCTTTCGAGATGATTTGATACGTAGTTTTGTTGGTGATAATATCAAGTATATCGAATAGAAAATGCTTTCCAGTAAAACTTATCCACAATAATCTTATTCATCATGGTCATCTTGATCACTTTGCATCTTATGTTGAAATGCAAGGTAAGGTTGAAGACATGGTTTGGAACGTAGTTTTGTTGGTGATAATATCAAGTCTATCGAATAGAAAATGCTTTCTAGTAAGATTTATCAACAATAATGTTATTCATCATGGTCATCTTGATCATTATGAGTCTTATGTTGAAATGCAAGGTATGACTGGAGACTAGATTCAACAATTGCAACACATTCACTTCTAATCTCACAATGTGGTATAGGTAGATACAACAAAATACAAACGTGGTGTAGATCTCAAAAAGTGACAAGTTAAATTTGAGATAGGTGATTTTGTCCAAGTGATGTTAATAGAAGAACGTGTTATTGTTCAAACAAGCTCATTGCGAAGAAGATTGGTCTAATAGTATGAGAAGGCCAATGCAAAGACTTAACAATCGGAAGCACCCCAACATAATCGTACATCTGGCATGTTCAATAGCAAGCATTTGACGTTACTTCCGTATATAAGCTTCGATGAGGATAAGCACGTCTCTCGTAAAATTCCTGTGTGAGCTTCCCACACTGGAAGGATGGTAGTTAATACAGGAAGGATTAGAGTTCCTGATGAAAGGATCATCGTAATGTCAAAAAGATAAACTTCAATTTCCGCCGTGATTTTTCTTTTTCATGTTTGTCAGGGTTTGATATATACTCATTCCTAATCTATTTGGGTTATTCATGTTGGACAAAAATGAAAGCACTGCTTTGCCATGTCCTGCTCCGACCACATTTAGCCAAAACATCTTCAGTTTTTTTTCTTGAAATCTAATAATTCAGGGGTGCGCTACATAAAGCACGACTTGGGTGAGTGTGCCCCACTAAACCCCCATGTTGAGCAATAACCAAAAACCACGTCAACACACCCAGTCACCTTTTTTTGATGCCTACCAATTTTACATAACCCAGATCTCCTATTTTGTTGTATATGGAAGACTTTACATCGTTTAAGTGATTTTACTTATCGAGCCTAATATGTCAACAATGCTAAAATTATAGAATAAACAGCTCCCCAAACAGCTGACATCATATTTTGGTGAACAGTGGCTGGTCGTACAGTTAACTCAAATTCATATCAATGACTTCTTGGTTCACAGTTCTAACCAAAACCCATGTCGAAGTAGGAACCAGAAGCATAAAATAACTGATTCATAATGTCGCTCGATAATGCATTTAATGTGATTGAAAATATTTACCTTCATTTGTATCAACAGATTTTCAAGCCATAAGTCAAAAATTAACATATTTTTCATTTCATAATGTAAATCCAGATTAGCAAGAAACAGCAAACAAAATTCAGAGGATCAAGATGCAGAGTAAAAAGGCAGACAAATATGAAAAAAGGTTGTATCTAAGAGGTCTTAAAACAAGATGAGCACAAGAAATACACGAAAGCAAAATCTCACTTGGTACTCTAGTAACACAATGCCTGATATAAAGTTTCGTAGTAATTCTAGTCAACTCAAACCCTGAAACCCTTGCTGTTTCTCTTTCCTCTAGCACGCTCAAACTTCCTCCCCTTGGCACGCACGTAAGGCTTGGTGTGGCTGTGTGGAACACCAGGAGCTGGACCAAAATGTCTAACAGCCTCACGTGCCTTTCGGCAACCTCTTAAGAGTACCTGCACCAGAAAGCAGCATGCTAAGAAAATCTGTCCTTAGAAGATAGTATATTGATAGAAAGCATTGATTTCAGTGATACATGCAACTCATTTAGAGTCGATAAACTTCACTAACACTGAAGACTATAACCTAAGATGAAAGACAAACCATTTCTAATCATTTGTAAGGAAATCAGAAAAAAAGTTTCAAATCTCCCTAGACCAAAAAGTACTCAACATAACCTTCTTCACAATAAAGCTAGAGACTAGTGTAATCGATAGACGAGGTCAACTATATAGTTGATGAACTCAACATTTATATCAAAAACAAACATGCGTGCCTTTTCCAGCTTTGCCCAAACACAAGAAAAAATGACAACAAATAATTAAAATGTATGATTGCTGTACCCTAAAGGGTTCAACTTGGTTAACAACACTTGCATATTAAAATTCATGATTGCAATTTTATTTTTATGTAAAGTATAAGATGCATATACAATGAAGTTAAGATAGGCAAGTAGTAAAAGCATAAAGAGTTACTCACCGTATTTTGCCCAAGCGGAGCCCTGAGAGCAAGCTGGTCAAAAGTAAGGCACTCTCCACCGGCCTTCTCAATTCTAGCCCTTGCTGTCTCGGTGAACCTAAGTGCAGTGACCTTAATGGCAGGGACTTCATGTATCCGGATATCATCTGTAACAGTTCCAACTAGAACTGCAATCTTGTCCTCCTAGTGTACCACAATAAAGAAAAATAAAATAAGAAATAACATTACAGAATTTATCTACCATACTCAGACCTCCAAAAAGGATCAACGATGGAGGCCATCGAGAAAACAATCAACCAAATACTATACTACCAAGTAACGCAGAGAAGATTTTATTCTATTATCCAAGCTCAAAATAGACTATGATGCTGCCCGCAATAGCCATTTACTCAATACAGGACTGTAAAAATGTATCAAATCCAATGAGAGCTACCCCAAACCCTCCCACTATCAATCGAAACATAACCTTTAGCAACAATACAAGCATTCTGACTGTTAATGTAGTAATTAGAAACAGAAGACTAATAATTATTCCCATTTATTCAGTCATACTATCTATCCATTTCTCCAACATCAGCTAACTAATTTCCAGAATTATCTACTACATTAATGAGTAAAAAGACACAAACTACATAAATTGATCTCAAATTCATATAAAGAAATTTGTACCTTGTTTTTCATGAGAGAGATGAGGCGCGAGAGGGAAAGAGGCGCCTTGTTGACCTTACTCATGAAAAGCCTCTTCAGTACCACCGCATTGAAGCTGCTTCCAGTTCTCCTTACCAGAAATCGGTACAACTGTCAACATATAATCACGAAATAATAAGATTCCTACTCCAGCAATTTCAACCATACAGATAATGAAGATTGAGAGAAAGGAAGTAAAACCTTGACGAGGAGTTTGAGGTAAATATCATTGGACTTGGGCGCCGTGCGCTTGGTCTTCTTGCTCTTACCTCCGGCAACTAAATCAATACCCTGGAATGGAATGGATTAATCGTGTACGTTAGAGATACTAATTTCACAACAACAAAAAATGAAAGAGAAAACTTAGATCTGCATTCGAATCGCGACTCACCATTGCTGCTGATTGCTCTCCTGTGGCTGCTGCTAGGGTTTTGTGTGAGGGTACAGAGAGAGAATCAAAGAGTGACGATGAGGTTTTTATATTGTCCGGAGTTGTTAGAAAGAAAAAAATTATGGCCCATATATTTTCATCCAAGAGGCCCAAAGTAATGAAATTGGCATTCGATATTCGCAATTTACAAACTAATGTAAACATACAAGGGCCAGACGCCGGGTAAGGGGTTAGACATTTTCTTTACCAAATAAATAGAATGCAATATATAAAATTAACAGTATTCATAAAATATATAAAGTTTTTTTTAATGCTTATAATTTTTTTCTAATACAAAATTTATACCAGAAAAATAAAATTTGCATTAAGCAACACAAGAGAACAAATATAGAGATGGTGCAAAACAAAATCCACAATAGGTCGAGCCCAACAAGCGAAACAGATTATTAAATCATTGTGTAAGACGACTTGTGAGACGAATTATTCATTGTATAAGTCGATTTGTGCGCATGCGCTAGTCTAACCCATTTTGATGGATTTTTGGTCAGTGCTTTGCACCGCCCTTCCCACAAGAGAGAGACTATATGAAACACATTCATACCATATGTGGAATAATTTCTTACAAATAAACGTTTTAATAACTATTATTTTTTTCATGTGAACATTAATTTCGCATTCACTGGTATACTATTTAAACAAATTTAAAGTTCTCACGAATAGTAATACGTTCTGATCTGGAACTCGTCGAAATGACATATATAGTCTACCTAAAATTCATTCTCAAGACAATTGTACAAGCCTCTTTGTTTTAACCTATTTTTCAAGCAAATAGTTCGCCAGGGGTTTAAGGGTAATCTAGATAACAAGTGCAATATTTTAGCTTACGCCTAATATAACTATTTATTCTACTGTAGTTGTAATTAACGACTACTCAAATATAATAAAAATACTTGTTTGGCAGAACCTCCAAACGTAGTCGCATATACGACTTCAGTAAAACAAATTCATATAATGTTTTCTTTGCTTTTAGAGTTTTATGAAAGAAAAAAATTTATCATAGTTTTGGAACTCGGATCGGCCGGTCCAACCCGTTCGATCGGAACCGGTGACTTGTCCTGGCCGATTCCCCTTCATTGGCGAGTTACAAGTTGTTGAGGGCGAACCGGCGAATTCGTCGGTTCGCCCGGCAACCCGCTGAATCGGTTCCGCTTGCGAATCGGTTCAACCCTTTTTTTTTATTTTTGGTCAATTGCGAATTAACACCTATTTTTTTGACAATTACAAATCTGCCTCGAAAATTTTTAAAAAAAAATGAAACAAATGTAAAACATTTAAAGGCCATAACTTTGAGTAGGAGCGTTCGTTTTGGACGTATTTTTTTAAATTTGGGGTATCTTGACGTCATCAATTCACCGCAAACAGCCGACAACGGTTTGGACCAATAAAGTTTCAAAACAAACAGTGTTTTTCATCCTTAATTTCACTTTGAAGCATAACAATCATGCATTAGAGAATTTCAGGCATAGTATTTCTGTCGATGCTAAGTTCATTTCCTAAATTTTAGTGTCACATAATGTTGTTCTTGTATTGAATTTTGTGATACGGTTGGTCAACATTTAAAAATCAAAAACAATCTTTTATCTTGTATTAAATATATAGTTTGTTGAATGATTTATTAAATTGTTGGCTAACTCAATGGATTTTGCTACTTCATAAAAAACTTGTTTTGTTGGAGGTCACGTGAGTCCTAGTATTGTGATAACCATATTCTTATTTTTCTTATAATGTATCAAAATATTAGTGACTTAACATATTTCTCACAATCTTATATTTTTTATATAATTAATTATTATTATTATATATTTTATTGAATGTTGACTTTAGTCAACAAACCGGTCTAACCAGTGGTTCGACAAGTACGACCTATTGACCCACTACCCGGTAGCCTCACCGGGTCATTTACCTGGCCGGGTTTCAAAACACTGAAAATTATACATGTTGTTTTTGCAATAATACATTTTTGTAGGGTGAACAACTATAAAAATGCGGTGTATGCATATACCAATCAAAATTGATGTAAACCATGCTCTAAAGACGTTGCACAAGAAGATTGGTTGCCTTTGGGGGTTCATTATTGATCGTAAGATCAACATGTTCGATTTGTTTCCCCGAGTCGTTCTATGGATGTAGACGGCCGCTGCAATATGATTGGGCTCAAAGTTTGCTTACTGTCACGAGTTAGTTTTTATTTTATGACTTGGTTTAGTTTGTTTAAGTATTTAACTAATGAATCTCGCATATTTTAAATATATTATAGAATTAATTCCTTCATTGTCAACCCGGCTACATGTAGATGATTCAAAAACTCAGTCCATTAAATTCGCCATGTTTATAACATTATGAATAGTTTGGAGAACTAAGTTGATCTATCGGAGTCACAATGTCACGTATGGGGTTTAGGATGTCGACATATATTGTCGGATTCTCACGCCTTCTGATTCTCGCTTTGTCTCTCCATATAAACAAGCCCCTTTATGCCCAAGTCGAGCGAAGTGAGGCTGGAAAGCGAGGTCAGTGCTTAGAGACATTAGAGGGATTTTGGATCTCGTGTAGAGACAACTTATAGTGACATCCTAAACATCATCGCGAGGAGAGAGAAAATAATTTCTTTGTCGAGATTCTAAGTAGAAAGAACTGGTGTATACTCGTCGTCATCATTGTTGTACGACTATCTAACAAGAGAGATCTGAAATGATGTCGATGCAGAATATATTCGTCACTTTACTTGGACACTCGATGTTAGCCCAAGTATAATCACCCTGACTCATGGAATGCGCTATCTTTTATTTTATTTAGTAAAACATGTACTCGAGCACACCCAAAATTAGACTTTATAATTATAATTTCGGAGCATTATAGTTATACACATTAAGATTTTGAGTAATTACATAAACACTCAATGAAATAAAATAAGAAATAAATATTGGTATTGATGGACCTTGTAGAGGTTTGAATTATTATAGAGACGATTCTAATATGTTAAGAATTATTGCAAATAAACCCATATTCACATGTTCTTGGAGTTATAAGAGTATGTACGCAATTATCCAATCAATATTATAACAACTCACTTCGATGCCCCCATGAGCACAAAAATCCCCATAATTTAGTATCATGATTAACGTAAAATAAACGAAATAATCTTACGTTTGGTTCTAAAATATTCTCCCAATTTACAATCTTAACCTGACTTAAACCCATGTTTTGTTACACATACAAATGTACACAATATTCATGAATTATCAAAACTAACCTTAAATTACCAATAAGTTGAGTACCCCCAACATATTTTTTGACAAAGCAAGGGCAGAAGTGGTGTTTCACTTGGGGGGTTGTTGTGAGTTGTTGTGGGTTTAAATTATCATGGGGAGGCGGGAGAGGTGACATTAGTTATATGAAAAAATGCTTCAAAAATGCAACTTATTTAGAGCCCCCACCACCTTTTATTTGCCAACCAAATGTGGTATAAACCTATAAAATATAATTAATATGCCATATTAAAGGCATCCAAATGTGCTGTAAGGGTTCTTTAATTATATCAAGTATTAGGGGATGTGCATAAGATAGATAAAGTGAATATAACAAGCATAACAAATAATAATAGAGCAATGACCATTTAAGTTTAGAATGCGAAATCTACCGAGTTTATTTCAGGTTTTACATAATTTATAAGTTGTGGGTTGGATGTGGGATTAAATCATCATAGAGGGTAAATGTGTGATAATTTAAGAGGGAAAAGGCTCCATAAGGCCAAATTATTTAGGGCCCCTATCACTTTTTACTTGCCAACCAAATGTAATATTAACCCACATAATTTAATTAATATGCCCTATTAAGGGCATCCAAATGTGCCGTATGTACATGCTCTTGGAGTTATAGGAGCATTTTTGCAAGTATTCAATCAATATTGTTGAAGTTGTATAATTGTATCCATTACTAGATATGATTACATAAAATAAAGAAATTTAATATAACAACCATAATAAATAATGAATAATAATAGACCCGTGATCGTGTAAGTTCATAGTGCAAAGATGTCTAATGTATACGCGACCATTTTGGACTATTTTCTTAAAAAATATATTATTAGCGACCAACTAAATATCAACATAGCACAAAGTGCTAAAACACTAAGGACTCGTTTTGTTGGGCGGGCATGATTATGTCATATCCAACACTAATTCTAATAAGATCCATATAATTAATCTCTATAATAGCTTTGATTGCCAAAAAAGTGTTCCATATTAAGGAGTTGGGCTAAATACAATCTCAACTTTGGTTGATGAGTTTTCTCCATTAATAACCCATTGTTGGTAGTAAATGGCCATTTTGCCCTTATCTTTTTCTTAACTTACCACCCATAGATAACCAATTATTTAGGTGGAAAATATCTGAAGTCAAAACAAATTGAATTTAACATTATATACTCTTGAAATATGTCCTTTTTAGAACTATGTTAAAATTGACTCAAATCACCATTGAATACAAACACGATGCTCTGACCTCTACGCTAATCGTCCCGAGATTTCATAAAACATGAGAACAGTGTAACTAATACGAGATCCCACTCCTCGTTTGATCTCAAACTGACAAATAGTACTCGGCAACATATTCAAAAAGAAAAATCAAGAATTTCAACCCACAAAGGACTCAACTTGAACTCTTTATTTGCCATATCAATAATAAATGTTAATAAATCACAAAGCATATTACACTTGACGAGATCGAGCGGTGTGACAGCCATGTGAGTGAGACCGCAGCTCAAAATCCATACGCCGCCTGGATCACGAATTTTCGCTTGATCTTAACTGGTTTCTCAATCGGGATCTGATGGTCAAAATTCATCATCTCATTAGATGATTTCATCGATGTCGAGTAGAGGAAACTCGGGATCCATGATTGTCGTGAGGTGTTATCCGAAAACACCATTGTTGATGCTTCAGAAAAAATATTGCGCTCTTGGAAAAATGGAAGAGAAAACTGGAGTTTAGAGAACGAAAAGGGCTGAAAGCTTTCTTGAATCCTCCAATCACATCTATGTATAGATATGGTTTCTAAATACTCCAATCACATCACAAGACAATCATGTTATACACACTTCTTAAATAGATCGGCTAAATCATCAAATTCAAGTCCGACCAGAAAACAGTATGTATGTAATGTTACGAATCATGTGTGCTCAATTTCCGTTTAAATCTAGAGCTTCAAAATTGATGTCAACATAATCAACACACAGTACAACAACAATCTACCACGTAAACACAGAGCAATAGCCAAATCAATCAATCAATCGCGCGTTTATGAATCTAGCAACATGTACCAATCATGTGAGCTCAATTTCCGCCCGCTGAAATCTAGGGCTAAAAAATGAGGTTAACACCAAAATCAAACAATACAACAATGTAAATCGTGATATGCAACATGTAATCACAACCGATCAATCAATCTCACAATTACGTACCTATTGAGGCGCTCTTTAATTCTAGAAAGCAGGACGTAGTAACATGCGCCGTAGTCGCGAATGCTCTCTTCACCAGCAACTCGAGCTTTCTAATGTCGACGACTTCCGTTAACTCATCCACTGTTTCCGTCTGCGAGGCGGTGCGGCGCAGGAGAGTGACGTTTGACTGCTTCTGTGAGGGGAGTTGCTTGAGCAGCGCCCATCGCAGATCCTCCTTGTCTATGGCGACGAATTCGGTGTTTGAAGGCCGAGCGAAGCCATTCACGCCTCTGAATTCAATGTCCAATTCAAAGTACTTGCTGCTATTAGAGGCCTCCATTGAAATGAGATTTGAAAAAGGAAAAAAAATAAAAAGTGATGGACCTACATATGTAATGGATGAGTGAGAGAGAGTGTGAATCTTTGGAAGAAGGGATTTCTGAAAGATTTTGGCTGCAAATGGTTGAAGAAGAGATCCGTTAATTTTGAGCTCAAATGGACAGTTTCCCTTTTAGAGTAGAAACACTGTGGAAGTCCGTTTCTAATAAAGTCCTCGTCACTCCCATTTCAAATGCTAGGTGAGTCCCGGGTTATTCATATTGAATATGAATGACCCGGGATTAAGTCTAACCAATCAAAGGAGATATAGTGATTGTTCAATTCAGATCAAAACACTTTAAAAGGCCCTTAACAGCCCAACCAAACAAGCCCTAAGTGAATGGCGCAAATTGGCTAGGTATGCCATGCAATAAAATAGTTAGGTATGAATATGAGTGAATGGCGAAACTGCTCCTTGCTCCTTGTTTTGGCCTACTAGTATATTTGACCTTCTAACAAAAAAAATGTACAAAGTATGTGGCTCTTTGTTTAGGTTTTAAGTAGTTGATTAGTATCTCAGATCTGGGAAATTGAGGCAAGTCATTTTTACCATTCACTAATACCTCTTATCTATACAAATCAAAATA
This sequence comes from Linaria vulgaris, assembly GCA_948329865.1. Classification (NCBI taxonomy): domain Eukaryota; kingdom Viridiplantae; phylum Streptophyta; class Magnoliopsida; order Lamiales; family Plantaginaceae; genus Linaria; species Linaria vulgaris. The sequence continues at coordinate 60,143,098 of OX415254.1, read as the reverse complement.
TGACTCTCAAGGTTTGACCTCAAGAATCTCGATCCATATGCTTCGACTCCCACTCAAATTAAACTATAAGAAATTATTCAATTCATGGTTTCTAAAAAATAACAAGCTATTCTAAAATTCCTTGACATTCGTAAGGAAATGTGTCCAAAATTGTATAAACTGCGAGATGTTATGTCTATTCAGTCTAGAAACCTTACAAGTTGTACTTCCTTGCAAACTAGAGCTAAAGCTGACACACAATTCATTGATCCTCACTCTGTAGTCATGACTAAAAATGAGGCTCAATAGATGAAGGTCTTATACGATATACCTCACCAATCTCAAGAAACATGACACGGGTATTACATGTGATAAAGAAATAATTTAAAAGATGTATATTAATAATTTTAACAACAACATTTGATTGAATCATCACCTTGTACGAGTATACTGATGCACAAAACAGTAGCATGTCTCTATTAATTATCTAAGAAAGTCAACATACTTGATCTTATTCAACACGTTTATGATATTTGCAGGAGGCATAATCGTTATGCTTGAAATTTTGCTAAGGGTATCTCCAATGATATTCGTAGATAATGCAAAGGACATTGAAGATGATTTTATGCATCTATAAAAAGAAGTCAATTACATTGTAATATGTCATTTAACCACCGTTTAGACTGATACCAACCACTATCACCGTGCTCTATAGACGTTGAGGAAGAAGATCGGTTGCCTATGTTCCCGAGTCTTTATGTGGATGTAGTTGGCCGCATTATGACTGGGCTAGGGTTTAGCAACTCTATCGAGTTAGTTTCTATTTTATTACTTGATTTAGTTTGTTTAAAGATTTAACTTGTGAATCCCGTATTCTTGTTTTGTCTCTCTATATAGTAGAGTTCCCTTATATACTAGGCGAGTGTTGCGAGACATTATAGGGGTTTCAGACATGGTGTAGAGACAGCTTATAGTGACATCCTATACATCATTGCGAGCGAGAGAGAAAAGAATCCACTTTTCGAGATCCTTCGAGGAAAGAAGCATCGTGTACTCATGTAAGAAATGATTCAAATCACGGGAATTTATATGATCAAAAATAAAATAAGCATCAATCGTACTTTTGCACGAAAATATAAGAAAGAAGCACAAACAGATCTCTAGAATTGGATTTCGTATAATTTTATTAGCATATTAATATTCATATTTTTTTAATGAATACTTATGCGTATATGTCTTCGAATGCATAACCTTCGTAGATAATTTTAAAATAAGAGTCAATATGGGTTCCAAATATGACAAACTATTCGGAAATTTATTGACTCCCGTTAGGAAATATGTAAAAAAAAATTCTAGAAACCTTACAAGATGTTAGTTTTATTAAGCCTAGAAATCATACAAGCTATACTTCATTACAAACCAGATATGATACACATTCCAATTATTCTCACTTTATAGTCATGACTAAAATATGAGGCCAAATAGAAAAATATCTTATAAAATGTACCTCACGGATTTAAAATACATTGTACGAGTATTACATATGAAAAAAAAAATCTATTAATAATTTTAATAAAATTAACATTTGATTGAATCAACACCTTGTATGAGTACTATAAAAGCATAAAAACACTAACACATTTCTATTAATTATCTAACAAGGTTGACACGCTTGATCTTATTTAACATGTTTATGATATTTGCAAAAGGTATTATTGTTATGCTTGAAATTTTGCTAAGAGTATCTACATAGATATTCGTAAACAAAGCAAAGAACTTTGAAGATGATTTCATGTATCTACAAAAAAATCCATGCCACATATTAACGTTTGGAGTGATAGCAATCGTTATCACCATGCTTTATAGACATGGAGGAAGAAAGATCGATTGTCTTTGAAGGTTCATTAATGATAGTCGAATTAATGTGCTCGACTTGGTTTTTGAGACTTTATGTGGATGTAGTTGGTCGTATTATGACTGGACGAAGGGTTTTTGTATTAGGTTAGGTTCTATTTTATCACTTGATTTAGTTTGTTTAAGGATTTAACTTATGAATCCTACATATATGTAAATATATTATAAAATTGATTCATCTATTGTAACCCAACTACTTGTAGATAATGGATAGAGAACTTGGTCTACTTTATTCGCCATGTTCATAACATTAGGAAATTGGCGTCACAGTATATTGTCTGGGCATTTACGATGGCGACATGTATTGTCAGATTATTAGGCCTTTGTATTCTAGTCTTTTTATCTATTTAGTGGAGACCGCTTATGTCCTAGTCAAAATCGAGGCTAGTGTTGAGAGACATTAGAGGAGTTTCAGATATGGTGTAGGGACAACTTATAGTGACATCCTAGACATCATTGGGAGAGAGAGAGAAAATAATTGATTTGTCGATATTCTTGGGAGAAAGAACCGTCGTGTACTAGTATAAGAAATGATTTTTAAGTCATGATAATTTATGTGATTAAAAGTAAAATAAACACCGATATTATTTTTGCACTAAAATATAAGAAAGAAGCACACAACGGTTTCTAGAATTGAAATATCTAAAGTTTTATTAACATATTAATTTACATGATTTTTTACAATGAATACTTAAGAACATATTTCTTTCTATACATAATAACCTTCATAGATAAAATAAAATTAAGACTCAATATGGTTTCTTAAAATAAGAAGCTACTCTAAAATTTCTTGACATACGTCACGAAATATGTCAAAAAATTCTAGATACCTTACAAGATGTTAGGTCTATTCAGCCTATAAACCTTACACGTTATACTTGCAAACTAGATCTTATGCACAATTCATTGATATGCACTTTGCACTCACTGATAACTAAAAAATTAGGCCTAAGAGAAAAATGTCTTATACCATGCTCCTCACAGATCTTAAAAAGCATTATACGAGTATTACATATGAGGAAAAAACATTAAAGATGTATCGAATAATAACTTGAACAAAATCACCATTTGATTGAATCAACACCTTGTATGAGTACTATAGATGCACAAAAACATTAACATGTTTATGTTTATTATCTAACAAAGTCAACATACTTGATCTTATTCAATACATTTATGATATTTGCAGGAGATATAATCACTATCCCTGGAAGTTTGCTATGAGTATCTCCAGAGATATTCGAGATGAAGCAAATGACATTGAAGTTGATTTTATATTTATATAAAAAGAAGCTAATTATGTTGTAATATATCATTATACCGGCGTGGGATTGATAGCAACCGCTATCACCATGCTCTATAGACGTTGATGAAGAAGATGATTGCATTTGGAGGTTCATTACTAAATGTCAGATCAACGTGGTCAACTTGGTTCCTGAGTCTTTATTTATATCTAGTCGGGCGCATTATGATTGGACTAAGGGTGTAGTAACTTTATTAGGTTAGGTTCGATTTTTTACTTGATTTAGTTTGTTTAATGATTTAACTTATAAATTCCACATGTATTTAAATATATTATATAGTTTATTCCTTCACTGTAACCCAACTACTTGTAGATAATGGACATAGAACTTGGTCTATTTTATTGACCATGTTTATAGCAGTATAATTAGTTCGAGGAACTTCGTTTATCTAGTAGCGCCCTAATATCTTGTCTGGTTGTTTAGGGTATCGATAGGTTATGTCATATTCTTAGACATTCGTATTCTAGTTCTGACTCTCTATATAGTAGAGTCCCCTTACGTCTTAATCAAAAGCGAGGCGAGTGTTGATAGAAAATAGAGGGAATTCAGATTCTAGTGTAGAGACAACTTATATTGACAACTTAGACATAATTGCGAATGATAGAGAACAAAATTCGTTTTCAAGATACGAGGAGAAACAACCGTCATGTACTCATTATCACCATTGATGCGTGGTATCTTCGCCTGCTTACTTGGACACTCAACGTCAGACCAAGAATCTCCACGTCAGCTCCTTAAATGCAGATTCCTCAGCTTCGTTTGTAAAACCTGCACTCCAACAAGACATGCAAGCTAAGATGGTGGCCCCTATAAAGACACTCTGATGCTTAAGTCAATAAACTTAGACTTTGAAAGTCTAGAGAGAGAAAGCTCTAGCTTAGAGAGAGAAAGTGAACGTGGAAAATGAGGTACATTTCAACATTTGAGAGGGAATATTTATAAATATTTTCATGGGTCATGGATGGGCTTGGGCCAAAGATGCACTTGGTCCATAGAAAATGGGCCTTAACATGATCATCTACATTGAGGTCTTTGATATCATTTTGTCTCGAACCTCCCACCGTGGGGTCTCTAACCTCCCATCGCACTATCTCGAGGTCTTTAACCAGCTTATTTTGACACATGACAGGTCTAAAATGTGCCAAGTGTCATGTACCAAAATATGGTACATCATTAATCCCCCCCTTCGTAGTGTGTTATCAGAAGGAAAATGCACTCTGAAGTAAGTGAAGTGGTTCATCTGGTGTTTATTTCTTTCTCCAAAGTTTCATTTCTTTGGAAATGATATGTCTTCGATGCTTGAGCTTTGGAGGCTATAAGCTTTCTTGAGCTTTAGAAAATCTAAGTCTTCAATACTTGAGCTTTAGAAAAGCTAAGCTTTCTCGAGCTTTGAAAAAGCTAAGTCGTCAACGCTTGAGCTTTAGAAAAAGCTAAGCTTTCTTCAACGCTTGAGCTTTAGAAAAGCTAAGCTTTCTTGAGCTTTCGAAAAGCTAAGCTTTCTTGAGCTTTCGAAAAGCTAAGTCTTCAACGCTGAGCTTTAGAAAAGCTAAGATTTCTTGAGCTTTGGAAAAGCTAAGTCTTCAATGCTTGAACTTTGAAAAAACTAAGCTTTCTTGAGCTTTGAAAACGCTAAGTCTTCAAAGCTTGAGCTTTGAAAAAGTTACGCCTTCAATACTTGAGCTTCGTAAAAGCTAAGGCTTTAGTGCTGAGCTTTGGAAAAGCTAAAGCTTTCATGAACTGTAGAAAAGCTAAATCTTCAATACTTCATAAAAATTTAGTCTTTGTACGATTGAGTCACATGTTTGAGTCGTACTAGCCTTTTAAACGTCTTCCTGCAATATTTTGAAACATTTGGGAGCTGTCTAATTTTGACACTTAGTGTGGCCTCTCTGTAACTATTTGATACCTTTTGGGCTGCTCCTGAATATTTGTAACATGCAGGGGGTCTTCTTGCAATTATCACACCAAGAGTCGGATATGTTGGCGACGCTGGAAAATTGTATATATATCAGCTGCGTTGGAAAGCTAGATCGAGGTTGTTTGGAAAATTGTATATATATCAGCTTCGTTGAAAATCTAGTTTGGGGGGTATTTTTATTAAATTTTAAGCTTATTTGGGGGTGTTTATTTTTATTTTTTGAGAATTTGGAGGTGTTTGGGTGTGTTTACAAAATAAGAGAAGCTATTGTGTTGTTTGCTGGTATTTATATAAAAAAAGATATATTTGGGGTTGTTTACGAATTATGAGAAGTTATTTTGGTGTTTGGGGGGTATTTTTTGAACTTTTGGGGGGTGTTTTCAAATTTAAAAACCTTTGCATACGTCATCCTCTCGCTATAAGACGTTTTTTTGGCCAAAAATATAGTTTTGGTGCAACAGTTTTAACAATAAAAGGTTGGGTATAACATTCAAATTTTTTAAAGGATGTGCATAACATTGGAAATACGCCAATAGATAGAGCTTGACGTTTTTCCTTACTATTAACGTAAACAATTGTCTATTATTGCAACCATTCATAGTGTCAATTTGATATTCATGACAAATGATTCAAATGAAGCACTTTTTATTTTAGTTTCTTTGTTTTAGCAAATGTTATACGAGTCCATACCTAAATTGTTTACTTGCACCTAGGACACAAATCCCAATAAAACACCACCTCCGTGAAAAATTCTGTTTTGCAATTTAATATTAAAAAACTAAAATAACCTTATGTAATAATATTTCCTTTTGTGTTTTGCTATTTTATATTATTTTTTTTTAAGAAAAGGCATATATATGTATATTAGTATATATCTTAAATTTGTACTTCTACTTTTAATAATAAAACTTTTAATTTTTTATAACGTAAAATATAAAAATAAAAGATAAATTTTTTTTCTTTAAACAATGGGGTATAAATGTTTTTCAAAAAAATAAAATCTAACTTCACTCTCATTTATGAGAGTGTGAATTACACCTCCTTACATATGGGTGTAAAATCTAAAATGTCAACTTATTTTTCATAGAAGATAAATGGTAATACTTTAGTAAATCACATATTCGTGCCATATTATGAAAATGTTGTTACTAATGATATTATATATTAATAACCACTAGTTTACCTAAATATTTTTTCACATTAGTGCAATTCAACTCTAAAAGGGAAATTTTGCTATTTAGATGATAACACGTGAATCTTTTGCTAATAGAGAGAAACAACACAGCAGCTCGTTTTCTAATTAGAAATGACGACTACAAGAAGAAGTCATCTTTTTCTAATAATAAATAATAATGATAATGATATTAATTAATGGGAAATAGAATTAGAAATATATTGGTGGACAATGCAAATTCAATCAGAGACTGAGAGACCATCAGTCACAAGTCACAACACAACAGTTAGTTAGTAGTGAGATGGCAGAGAAAATCACGGTGGAGGTCGGAGCGGATGGCGTGGCAGTTATCTCAATCAACAATCCACCTCTTAATCTGCTCTCAACTCACGGTACGTATATATATATATATATATATATATATATATATAAATCCTTTTTCTGTTTTTAATTTCAAAGTTTAAATTTCACATCGTGCACAGTAATAGAAGTGTTGATTTCGTTCAATATAACAAGGAATGATGTTTCTTGTACTAAAATCAATTAACAAACTGTTTTTCTTTTCATGGAATCGAATGTAAGAATCAGACCTTGAAGTTAATTAAGGTCCCTGGTATGACAATTGAGTTAGTTAGTTCATGTATGCTTTATGATGTTGGGACATGGTTTCATGGTGGTTGGATTTTGCATCTTCTAGCAATGCTCAGGTTGAAAGAGAATATAGAAGGAGCTTTGTTGAGAGATGATGTGAAAGCAATTGTGATTACGGGTAATATTGAAGTTGCTCTAGTTTGAAATGTTTAGAGATGATTGTGCTGTGAACCTTTAGCTCTGGTTTGGTATACAGGTTCAAGAGGAAAGTTCTCTGCAGGATTTAATGTGACTGCATTTGGTGGAATTCAAGGGAAAAAGAGTAAGAGTGGTTATATGCACACTGCTTTCCCTTGAGAATTATCTTGACACAGTTTCTGTCATTCTGATATGCTTAATGATGTACAGCAAAGAAGCAGCTTGGATTTATGTCCATTGATTTTGTGACTGATACTTTGGAAGGTGGTCCATTTTTTTCATTCTCCTTACATTTTTGATTCATGTTATATTATTCACCATTCGCTTTTCCATTACAGCTGCAAAAAAGCCTTTGGTGGCTGCTATTGATGGCCCTGCTTTTGGTGGTGGACTGGAAATTGCTCTTGTACGTACGGTGATGTGTTTCAGCATCTTTTCTCCCCCGTTGTTACTGCGCTTCAGGGTCTTCCATTTATGTTGACGCTGCCATTTGTTGGTTTAAATCTCACAACTACAGCAAAGTATGCCTAAGACCCCTGGTGGTTGAATTTTGCTTACTGTGTGCTTTAGTTTTTGATATGTTTTCCGGTGATACGGCAGTCTAGCACTTAAGTCCAATTGCTAGAGTTGTATGAGTCATTGATTGAGTGGGGGAGCGTTCTATATAATTATATAGGTCTCACTGATTGGAGAATTAGTGAAGGAATCCAATGGGCTTCGGTTTGGTTTCCTTGTGATTAGATAATTTTACAGAAGATAAGAATCTGTCAGGTTGTGCTCCTGTTCAACCCAAAATTAAGAGCATACACGGGGTAAAGTTCCAAATCATAAATCGATGAGAGCTCGTGAAACCGATGTATGATTCGGGCATAAGGCTCATTTACTCGTTATTTTCTTCTTTTTCAGGCATGCCATGCTCGGGTATCAACTTCCACCGCGCAACTAGGTCTTACTGAACTTCAGTATGGAATTCTTCCTGGATTTGGAGGTAACAGTTGGCATTCCATGATTTGATGAGATGTTTGGTTGTTAGAAGTTGTTCTACCTTTTTAGCCTATCTGATATGGGTCACTCTTTACTACAACTGGACATATGCCTTATATGGGGGAAAAAATATCCTTCCTAATTTTCCTTTATGCCTTGGGCCTTGCATTTCAGCAGATGACATACATACTGTTCTTTTCTTCCCAAATGACATCTTACGTAGCAGGCTTATTGTACGAAATTGTAGAACAAGCATTTCCTATCATCTAAATTAAAGAGAGTAGTGATCACCTTCTTGCTTAAAGTCTCCTGTGTGACTGTTTAGACAAAGAAATCAATAGACAGATATTTCATGGTAGTTAGCATGGGGCAACGATTAAAATATTTCAAGTACATCCTAAAGCCACCAGCTTCATGTGGATGGTAAAGCAATGGTACAGTTACAACCTTCTCTGTTAAAAACTAAACAGAATTGGAAATATGAAGGCCATCCTAGGCCTATTTTTGAAACCCAAATCCTTAACTAGAAATGCTGTGTGTTTTGCCGTGGATATTTGCTGCGAGGAGCTGTTTGTTAAGAGGAGAGGAAGGTGTATAATCTGATCAAGGAATTTAGTCTGCTTTGGGCTAAATAAATAAATAAATGATTGTTTTAGAAGAACCAATTATGCAAATAAATACTTTTATGTTTAATAAAACATAATGAAAATACATACAAACACTATAAAAAGTAAAAATGTTTGTGAATTTAACAAATATTGCATAATCATATAACACAAAATAAAATTAAATAAAGGCGACAGATACTACATAGAAATGTGATAATCTTACTAAACAATAGAAGAAAATAAATGGAAAGCTGTGTTTATATAGATTGAACTTTCTAAACAGTATCTGATTACTTTTCCGTAGGTACGTATTATAACTTCAATCTATCCTCCAAAACATTCCCTCTTCTTATTCGTTGGAAAAGCATTTATTTGTTGTACTAGTATTTTAAAGAGAAAGGTTTGTTCTGAGTTTGGATGAGAGGTGCTAAAGAAAACTATTATTTTATGGCTTGGGGCTTTGTTGGTAGGTTTCACTCAATGATGTTGTAAGCTTTAAGAATTCGAATTGAAGGGCTACAAAATCTTGGGAAGGCTGTAGCCCTCCCAAGCCCCACCACACATAGTGTAATGTGCACTGTATTGTTCCCCTGGACTTTATTGTGACAAGAAGAAGGTATATAATGACTTTTTGATCTTGCTATTGAGAGAACAAATTGATTGCTGAATGATTTGTACTGAATGTTGTATTTACAACACACTTGTCACTATATTGTAATTCTGAAACAGACAGTCCATTGATTTTTATTTCAACTCTTTTTAAAGTTGTTTGTGTTGATAGATCTCATTATGCTTGAACTTTCTTGATCATATACTGCATGCTAAGTGGTTTAAAAATGTGATTTGCTCAGGAACGCAAAGGCTTCCTCGGCTTGTGGGGCTAACTAAGGGTCTTGAAATGATTTTGGTACCATGCAAAAATACCTTTTGTGTTTGAGTTTGTTGCCTACATGTCGTAAAAGTTTCCTGTGTGCGTAAATAGATGTCAAAGCGAGTAGACGGGGAGGAAGCGAGAAGTCTGGGACTTGTGGATGTTATAGCTCCAGCAGATAAACTACTTGAAGTAGCTCGTCAGTGGGCTTTGGATATGTTAGAGTGTAGAAGACCATGGGTCATTAGTCTTTATAAAACTGACAAGCTTGAACCCCTCGTAGAAGCTAGGGCAATACTTAAGTCAGCTCGACTCAGAGTCAAGAAACAAAATCCAAATTTAGTGCACCCATTAGTTTGCATCGATGTCATTGAAATGGGAATAGTTTCAGGCGCTCGTAATGCATTATGGAAGGTAATATATACCTTAACCTTTTTCTGATGGTAGAAGACTCACCTACAATCTTGTTTGATAATTTTCCTGCCCCTTTTAGGAAGCTGAAGCTCTGGAAGAACTTCGACAATCTAGTGCATGCAGGAGTCTAGTCCACGTATTTTTTGCTCAACGCCAAGCTTTAGAGGTTCTACCAAAGTCTGAAATCTTTTCTTTGATACTTGCACAGAAAGTTATATAACAATTTAAGATTATTTTATTGGTAAAAATCTGAAGTTCCAATATCTTTATAGAGATATGTTGTAACATGCCTATTCAATCTGTTGATCCTGAGATAAAAGGCTGCTCTTCAATGCTGATAAATGGTACGGGTCTCAGTGTCAAGTTTTGAAAGTTCTGCCGAAGTCTGAGATCCTTTATGATCACAGTTGGATTAAAAGTTCAACAGCCATTTTACATTATCTAAGTTTAATGTGTGTATGTTGCAATGTATGGAATGTTGTAACAGGCCTATCTACGAATAGTTGACCAAGTTAATCTGTTGGTCTGGAAGTAAAAGTCGGCTTACTTCAGTGCTCTGTTTAATGCGATGTACAACTACATTTTAGAATCTTTACATTGACTCCATATATTGATACATTTATGGGGCCATAACTGGTATGAAATTGAATTTCCAATTGAAGATGAATTATTGTAAATGGCAACTGGAAGAGAGCACTAATAAGCATCTTAATATTGGTTTTAATACTAGTTTAGAAGCATATTACTGTCTAATGTTATCTTTTACGTGTCGTATAATCTGAGTATTTGACATCAGGTTCCTGGGATTTCTAAGAGGAATTTTCAGCCAAGAAAAATAAACAAGATTGCTGTGGTTGGTGGAGGGATTATGAGCTCCGGTATAGCCGCCATGTTACTTCTTAGGAATTTCCAAGTCATTCTGAAAGAAAGGGACAGGGAGAGTCTATTTGACAAGATTCACAGAATCAAAGGTGAGCCTCCTTCACTAAATAGCTAGTATTGTAGAACAAAGATGTAATTGCGGTAAGCATTGCTTTCTGTCACAGGAAAGTTGCAAAATCATATTATGAATGGAAAGGAAACTGAAGACAGGCTTGAAAAAGCTGTCAGTCTATTGAAGGGAACTCTTGACTATGACAACTTTGAAGATGTTGATCTAGTAATAGAGGTTGGTTTTGAGGCACAAGTAGGATTAGTAGATGTTGGTTTCTCTGCTAAGTTTCTCTTATATTACGCGTTATTAATTTGGTATTGTGGGTTGTTTGGTTACTGATAATACATGCTAAAGCCTCGAGTAAAGTATAGCTGTGTGTTAGGACATGTTTTCCTTTTCCCGATTTTCTCTGGAATAGCTTAAAGGAATCAGGCTATCAGTCTCAGACAGTGTACACTAGCATTGCTTGTAGAAATGGCAACAGAAATGAACTCTGCGCTCTTCCTGATATTTTTGGTTATTACATCTTTTGACAGGCTGAATCTGAATGTTTGTCTCTGAAGCAAGAGATCTTTGCTAATCTTGAGAGGTGCTGCCCCCTACACTGCACTTTTGCCAGTAACATCTCAAGATTCAGCTTGGAAATGATTGGAGAAAGGACAAAATCCCAAAATCGGATTGCTAGGGTCCACTTTTTCTGGTAATATGGTGTTTTAGAATTGCTGTTACATTTTGAGTTGTCTTGAATGCTTTCTCAACGTTGAATGCAGCCCTTCTCCTCTCATGCCACTTATGGAAATAGTTCGAACAGAGAGCACATCCCATCAAGTAATCATTGATTTAATTGATTTTGGGAGGAAAATGAGGAAAACTCCAATTGTAGTTGGTGGCTGGAAGGGCTGTGGAGCCAGCAGCGCGCTCATTACATATTTGTGTGCAGCGATGTTACTTGCTGAGCTAGGCGTAAATGTCTACCAAATTGATGAGGCTTTTACTAGCTTTGGAATGCAATTGGGACCATACAGGCAAGCTGGATATTCCAATCCCATTAATACACAAAATTTAACCACAGTTGCTTTGAGTCAGCAATTCGTGGAACACCACTTCAGAATCATAGGAAATACAATCAAGTAGTTTAATCCTTTCTCATTTATCGTGGTGTTGCTTGTTAGTAGTTTTAATTGACAAGCATACAAATGATATCTCAATGTGATGAATGCCACTCAGTTTAGAATTTATACGACCACTGTACATTTTATTTTCTGAGTAATTACATCTGCTTCTATGATGAATTTTATGCAGAATGATTGACATGGTTGGGCTTGACGTTTTTGCTGACCTCTGTAAGATACTTGACCAGAGTATCCCTGATAGATCCTACAAGTCTGGACTAATTTCATCGTTGCACTTGGATAATCTTGAAGGTACTAATTCAACCCTTTGTATTGGGTTTTTTTTGGGGTGGGGAGGGAGGGGAAGATGTTTGTTTGTCCAAGAGGTTTGTTTTGGAATTGTGGGCTTGTGTTGAATGCATTATATTTTGGCACTGCTATCAGGTAGAAACAATTGCAAGAGTTTCTACAAATATGACAACTGCGGAAATGCTGTAGCAGACCCAGAGATGAATAAGTACTTGGAACAAACTACAAAGTTGCATGATGTGGCCATTGACTCAAAGGTTCTCTTTTTTCACTTATAGGCAGACATGCGGTCTAATGCTTGAGTTTTTTTTTCTTCGGGGGGGCGGGGGGGCCCATTGTGTTTAAGTTCTTTGGCCATGCAAGCAAGAAAGTCTTTTATGCTTATGGTGGCTTGTAGTATAAAATTTCCTTTGCCTCAATCTGTTTAGGCCCGTACATCTTATTCTCCTCTGTGATTTTATTTAGCTATGTCTGGATTGGTGACTGGTCTCCCACTGATATTTTAATAGACCGTAAATCGCATTAATCAGAATGACAATTTAATTTTGGAGGAATGACAACTGATGAAAGCCAACACAATTAGTCAAATATCTAGGCAGAACGACCAACTATTCAGTTTAACATTAACTTATCCAACAAAGTTTCTCCACACCCCTATCCTTTCCACTCATCCCCAAGAGAGAAAATAATGTTGGGAATCTGTGTGGCGCAGTTAGCAAAACTGCCTGAGAGTGAGATGGTAGAGATGATCCTTTTTCCTGCTTTAAGCGAAACATGCCGCATCATTTCAGAGGGAGTTGTAATTAGGTCATCTGATCTTGATGTCGCTTCTGTTTCCGGAATGGGGTTCCCAGCATACAGGTTTGCATCATCTGAGCTTCCTTTTTTAACTTGGTTCTTTATTGAGCTGATAAGATTCTGACTCAGCATAAATTGAACCAGGGGTGGTATCATGTACTGGTCAGATTCATTTGACTCCAGGTATATTTGTTCAAGATTGGAAAAATGGTCGAAGGAATATGGTGAGTTTTATAGGCCGTGTTCCTACATAACAGAGCAAGCTTCCATGGGGATATCTTTGGTGAGTGATATTACTTGACTTGATATTCAGTGTTTGCTCGCTTCTTCCGCCATAGTTGCATATCTAAGGTCAATATGGCATTTACCAACTTCTGAGTTTAGGGAGACACAATGTTATGGTTCTCTGAGGTAGTTGGCACCTTGGGATGTAAAACGAATTGGGGATACTTAAGTTAATATCCCCTGAAGTTTGGGCTGATAATAGGAACCTCCTGGACTATTTTAATGAATAAATAAATAAACCACTTTAAATTTAACAACCATTACAAATAAGCTCTATTGAACAATGACATAACTTTTCTTTGATAAAATAGAACAATGACATATTCACCACTGGAAGTTTCACAATATGTATACTTTTAACTTTTCACGTTTGGTAACTATACAATAATTCAGACGTGTAGGGTGGTTAATGTAATGATTTCAAATCTGGAGAGTATAGATGTAATAACTCCACAGATATTATGTTGAAAATATACATGGAGCTGCCCTCAATGGAGGCGGGTGAGGGTGCTTTGTGGGGGTGGGACGGATGTGTTGGCGATATCACTTCTGCCTACATAATTAGTGCCTCTGCCTAAGTTATCTCTCTGTTAAGTAATCTCAAGCATTGAAGACAAATTACTTCGATTCTTGATTTATTATTCTTATTATTTTATATATTGTGAAATTTCATGTCTATAAACTCTCCTTTAAATTTCTCGAGGTTAAAAGTCTCGTTAACTCTGCAGGCGAAACCACGAAAGCAGGGCAAGTCCCTGTTGTGACAGCACTTTTTAGCAAATTGTATTCGTGGAAGTCTATAAGTTATCAAGGCAAAATGTTGATTGTTGAACAAATACCTCGCCCCGATATATCTGTAAAAAGAAGTTCACGGTTGCAGTTATCCTCCCCAAATAATTTTTTGTATAAACAATAACGGATTCTATACAATGTACAACAAGGAAACAAAGAAATGGTTTTGCCTTTACATATTAACTCAGATAACCAATGGCAACTAATTTTTTTCGTGGCTTGGCTCTTTCCGTAATCCATTAAAAAGGCTCAGGACTTTAATCCATATTTTGATGTTGTGTTATTCTTTAATTTCAGTTAATTAGTCAAATATGACAAGAGATACAACAAACCAGACTATATTATAAGACTCCTGGACATCATGAACTTATTTCAGGTGTTGACATGACATTGCCTAATTAGATAACAAAATGCCCCAAAGCAGTAAGAGTATGTTTAACGGTGTCCCAAATCATGCACGGATGCACCGTTAAAGAAGAAGGGGACAAATGGAAAATCAGGTTTGACATCAGAAATAAAAGAGAATCTAGAAATTTATAGCTAAAGATTCCCATATAATTGTGTCAAAAGTGATAGGTGCAAAACCATACATTAGCAAATATACTAAGTGTACGAATTAAGTAGGAAACAGAAACGTTAACGTCTTAGAAGCCGTTTGGTTCTATAGATAAGGTGAGATATCTCAGCTTATCTCACTTTATCTCTCGTTTGGTTTTATAAATTGGTTTTTTCGGACAGATGTGAGATATGCCCAGATTTTTTGGTTTTATCTCGGAATTTGAGATAAATAATCTCACCTCTACCCCTAAGATAAATAATCTCGATTTTGCCTTATTTTTACTTCTCATTGAAATTCTCCATTAAACTCTGTATAAATTTATAAATTACTTCGCTTCTCCATTACATAATAAGATATAATATATATTAAAGCTCTAAATTAAAGTTTGAACAAAAAACACTATATGTTATATTTATAAGATTTCGTGGACAACAGCTTTATAGTTCATTGGTCAAATATATATATATATATATATATATATATATATATATATATACAACTTTTTTGATAGTTGATTTTAAGGTTTTTTAATTTTTAGTTACATGATTTATATATTAAATGTTAACTTGCACCGTGCAACAAAAATTTCAATTTCGTTTGTCTTACTTTTTTCTTCTTCTTTAAAGGTGATTAAATTATGATAAAATAAGTAACAAATTTTCAAAATTATTTTATTTATTTTAATAATTTTAATTTTTTTTATTGATTCGTAAAATCAAAATAGAAAAGGAAAAAGGTTCTAACTTCTTTTCCCCCTCTTACTCGGACCTATCATCCCCATTTTAAAAATTTGTTTATTATCATAACTTATTTTTATATAACTTTTTGGTAATATATTATAGTGAAAAAAATATGCAAATATCATTGAGTTGAAAGCAACAATATGTTTTCACATTAAAAAAAAGAGATTCTAAGAAAAATGGTTAGTCGAATGTTAATGACCCAAATCAAACAAAAATTTATTGAGGTAACCATTTATCTTGATATTTAATCTTATCAACCAAAAAAGTGGCACATATTAGATATCACAAAAATCCTAACTTTTTATATCATTTCTAATCTATACCATGTTTTTGAGATAAAATTCATCTTCGAAACCAAACGACTTCTAAGATTATTGATCTCAAGATAGTAAGTGCATCTGTTTTTCTAAATGAGAAAGCTTACTCCAAAGGCATTTTTGAAACCAATTCACTCAATGTTGTAAACCAAATAGTTGAAGTCAATCACTCACTTTCCGGTCATGTGGCGACGATGTTGAGAAGATCCATAAAATCTGGAAAAAGTTCTCTTGTTGGAAGATCCAAAAGATTCCTCGACTAGAAAACAAAGATGCTCATGACTTAACTAAATGGGCTAGAGATAACTTGTGGAATGATTTCTTTTCTTCTTCATCACTTTCCCCTAGTTTGCTTGTTTTTTCACCCATTGTTGAGCTTGTTTCATGTATGCACTGTAAAGACTTATTATATGTTTATTTCTAATGCATTTGGTAATTTTCAACAAAAAAAAAAGAACTTTTTTCACTGTACTAATTTGACAATTTCGTTTTATAGATTTCAATTTTAATATAAAGAATTAAAACAAAGAAAAAATCATATAAATTAAACTAAAGATAATTCACATGAGATGAGGGTATATCTACAGTAATAGGTACTCGTTTTATCAGGAATAAGTAAGTGATTTATCGACAAATTATCACAGGCAACCACCATAGTCGGATTCATATGAGATACTAATTAGTGTTGGATTTTCATGACATCTTAATTCATATCTCACTTCGTAAATAAAAAAAAAAATCATATCTCACTAACCTCAATAATTTTCTCTTATTTTTAATGGTTCAAACTCTCTAACTATGCCATGGACCGCCTCATGGGTTTGAGTTTTAGTAAAGCAATTATATATTTTTTTTCGTAACGTGGGAATCCTCAACCACTATCCTTCGGTGCTACTAGGGTAAGTGATAATGTATAAATAGTTAAGGTACTTAAAAGACCCAAAAGCCAATGTGTTTTTAGAAGTTTCTGCAAGAAAGCCCCCCTAGTAGAAAAGCCAGAGTGCCTCGTAAAGAGTTCTCTACAACCTTCTTGATAAAACGCATACTATCCCATCGTAAGAGCATGCCTCGTATGACAAAGGAATAAATACACTATCACGCTACTAGAGCCAGTAAGCCCACTTGGAGGAGTCACGCGTATATTTATTATATAACACTCATAATTGGCTTTACCGCCCTTAAACCCCATACGATATATACTAAAAGTTTGTCAGAAGATCCATCCCACACGAAGCAACATTAAAAGACCCGCTTACCACAACATAAAAGGAGGTCAAGTCGCCACAACTACCCAAGAACTCCTATATATACATGATGAGTTCCTCATCTGTAACACATCTAAAAGCTCAACACAACACCACGCTCGTACCCACTATTTCTAAAAGAGCGTTCTGATAATATTTTCAGGCATTTATATTTTACATTATATTTCACACCATAGGCCCCTCGTTATTCACGAACCCCTTGTATAAGCTCACTCAAATCCTAAGAAACTCTTCTCTTAACTACGAAAATTGCATTTTGAACCACATTAATCACCGTTACAAGGTAGAGTCACCCCCTTCTCTTGCTAATTATGTTTTGTGAATTCTTTTAGTTAGCAACCTAGAACCTTATTATGATATACCTATGACAACACAAAATTAGAATGAAGGACTAAATCAGAATTATCGGGTAACTCAATAGCACTTTTCTCGTAGTGAGAGAGAGAGAAGTCCGTAAACGAAAAAGGCACTAAAAGAGTAAAATTAAAAATTGTAGTATTAACTTGAATAATAGAGGACTAAGTGTAGGTTCCGAGCCACTCTGTGGGGAGTTCATTCTGTGTAGCTTCTTCATTTGTTGTTTTAGATGTTTCATCATGCCTCATATGTATCCTTGATGGCCCGCCGTAGTCGCAGAAATGAGGTTTCCTCACTCCCTTAGTAGGTTCACGTGGATTGTGCCATTTTCGCCTTGGGTGGAACCCACAACTGCCCGATTTTTTCCTTCCTTACTAGGATATGAGGAGCATGATTCTCTAGCCTTTCTGGGGTGTGCTAGGATGAAAATCGTCAAAACGTCTTTGGTAAGGGACTCGGTCATGAGATATGCACGACATGAAGAGACGACAAGGATCAAACGGAGGGACATTTTATGGAAGATGAACTTTGCCTTGAGGTGAAATATTGTTCACTTTGTTTTGAGGTGGAACATGGTTCACTTTGTCCAAGGGCTCCTCGTGCACCTTCTTTTGTTCTTCTCATATCATTTCGTCCAGCATGGAGTGAGAAATTTGGATAAATAATCCGTCACATCTCCCTGAGTTCTCCTTTCTTCGTATCGATTCTCCACTTCTTCGGAGAAGGGAGAAAGGGCGTCGAGAGTCATCCCTATGATATAACTGATTGTCGTAATTGATTCTACTTATGGATGTGCTTGCAATGGATGTCCTTGGTGAGAACGAAGTCTCTCTAAACTCTGACCAAGGAATTTTAAGTGTTTTCATAGATGGCGCCAAAATGATGATCCAAGATCAGTATAAGGCACTAAATAGAAATTTAGAGGGAATCCGTAACACTTCTCTTATGTTTAGAGATATGTTTTTTTAACAAGGAACTCTAAGGCTTTGCTATGAGGAGTGAATATTACATTTATCTTGTATTAAAGAGATAATCACAACGATGATATTCTTGTGTTTATGAGAGTAAGATGTTAAGTCAACTTAATCTACAAATGATTATTGAAGGGCTATGGTGGTTCGCTAACTTTTCTTCATAAATAGACGCGTGATCTGCACTTAATGTCTGTCAAAGGTGCCTTCAAGTGTCGTTCTTATTGCGCTGAATTTGGCCAGACTTGATAATATTCCTACGTCTGCTTCTTATTGAGGCACTACCTTATCAAGGGATGACAATGGTGAAGTTTATGAGGACTTTTTTTTTCTTCTGTTTTTTGGGGATCCGTTATTCTACGCGGCTTTATTCTTCTCCCGTTTTCCCTTTTATCTTTAGCAAGAGGTTTGTCTTTGGGAGTATCATAACTCATAAGTCTTCAACTTTTATCATGACAATTTTATGTGTTACCTATGCTATTATATAAAACAAATCATTTTGACATCAATTTTTTGATTTTCTTATTTACCTCTTAACACACTATTAAACTTTGTTCATAACATTAGTTTACAAAGCTTTATCAATTATCACCATTTAAACACTCTCATTAAAAGAAATAATTATTACATAATTATCTCTTACATAAAAAGAAAGTTAAGATATATAAATTGTCTACCTATATTTAAGTTATAATCTTTATCATATAAATTAATTATATTATACTTAAAATAAATTATTAATCACAAAAGGACCTCATAGCAACCTTAGTATTCAAATATATAGGTAAATAATAATTTAGATACCTTTTTAAATTATAATATCACACAACTAAAATCTAACAAATAAAGTCTCTAATATTGGAACATGATTAAGATCCTCCTACGCACTCCTCACTCCGGTGGCATTTTAGTCATTGCCTAATAAATAGTTGTCCAACTCTAACCTCCATTTTCCTTTCCCACTCGCGAAGAATAAAATCTTTCCTCCCCTTCCACTTTCTCTCTCTATATCCTCTCCGCGTCAATCGCCATAGCACCCAGCGGTTACTGTCATAAAAGAAAAATAGAAAAAAGTATTCCGATGAACTCAACCAAGTCTCGCCGGAAAATCGTCCCTTCCGCCCCCGACAACGGCGACACGGCGGACAAACAAGAGCAGATCCTCCTCTCCTCCGCCATCTGCAACGGCGAAGACCTCGCCCCCTTCGTCCGCAAAGTCTTCGCCTCCGGCAAGCCCGAAACCCTGCTCCAACACCTCAAACACTTCTCCAAATCCAAAGAATTCGAGATCGAAGATGTTTGCCGCGCTCACTACCAGGACTTCATCATGGCCGTCGATGATCTCCGATCTCTCCTCTCCGACGTCGATTCGCTCAAATCCTCCCTCTCCAACTCCAACTCCAAGCTCCAAAACGTCGCCGTTCCACTCCTCACCTCCCTCGACTCCTTCGTCGAGGCGAAGAACAAGTGCTCCAACATCGCCCTCGCGATTAACTCCCTCGCCGCCTGCGTTCACCTCATGGAGCTCTGCTCCCGCGCCAATCTCCATTTGACTAACAACAATTTCTACATGGCGTTGAAGTGTTTGGACTCCATCGAGACCAGTTTTTACGACAGGACGCCCTCGTCCACGTTGAAACGGATGTTGGAGAAGCAGATCCCGGCTATTAGAGCTCACATTGAGAGGAAAGTGAGTAAGGATTTTGGGGATTGGCTGGTGGAGATCCGGACAGTGAGTCGGAATCTAGGTCAGCTCGCCATTGGGCAAGCGTCGGCTGCACGCCAGAGAGAAGAGGAACTCAGGGTTAAACAGCGCCAGGCCGAAGAACAGAGTAGGCTTAGCTTGAGGGACTGCGTGTATGCCTTGGAAGAAGAAGACGATAATGAGATCGATGGAGATAACGGGGTGTTAGGGTTTGATTTGACCCCGTTGTACAGGGCTTATCATGTGCATCAGACGCTAGGGCTTGAGGACAGGTTTAAGCAATATTATTTTGAGAATAGGAAGTTGCAGTTGACCTCTGATTTCCAGGTCTCGTCCATGACTCCTTTTCTAGAGTCGCATCAGACGTTCTTCGCCCAAATTGCGGGGTTCTTTATAGTGGAGGATCGGGTTTTGCGAACTGGTGGTGGATTGATATCAAAGATGGAAGTGGAGAATTTGTGGGATACTGCTGTGAGCAAGATGTGTTCTGTGTTGGAGGATCAGTTCTCTAGGATGCAGACGGCTAATCATTTGTTATTAATTAAGGATTACGTGAGCCTGCTAGGTGTCACATTACGTAGATTTGGGTATCCAATTGATGCTTTGCTTGATGTGCTGAGCAAGCACAGGGATAAGTATCACGAGTTGTTGTTGTCTGATTGCCGTAAGCAGATATCTGAGGCACTGGCTGCTGATAAGTTTGAGCAGATGTACATGAAAAAGGAGTATGAGTATTCTATGAATGTGCTGTCTTTTCAGATACAGACGTCGAATATCATGCCTGCATTTCCGTATGTTGCTCCATTTTCTACCACTGTTCCCGATTGCTGCAGAATTATGCGATCATTTATCGAGGATTCTGTGAGTTTCATGTCTTATGGTGGGCAACTTGAGTTTTATGATGTAGTCAAGAAGTACTTGGATAGGCTCTTGAGTGAGGTATTGGATGAGGCTTTAGTGAAAGTTATTAATAGTTCAATCGGTGGGGTTACCCAGGCTATGCAGATGGCAGCAAATATGGCAGTTTTTGAGCGTGCTTGTGATTTCTTCTTTCGTCACGCCGCGCAGCTCTCAGGGATTCCTTTGAGGATAGTGGAGAGAGGCAGGAGGCCGTTTCCTCTGATTAAAGCTCGTGAGGCAGCTGAAGAAACACTTTCTGGGTTGCTAAAGCAAAAGGTTGATGGATTCCTGTCGTTGATTGAAAATGTGAATTGGATGGCAGATGAACCTCCCCCAGGAGGGAATGAGTATGCGAATGAGGTGATTATTTTCTTGGAAACATTGGTTTCAACTGCGCAGCAAATATTGCCAGTGCAGGTGCTGAAGCGGGTTTTGCAAGATGTTCTTTCTCATATATCTGAGATGATTGTTGGGTCCTTATTAGGGGAATCCGTTAAAAGGTTTAATGTCAATGCCATCATGGGGCTCGATATTGATGTTCGGTTGTTGGAATCGTTTGCAGAGAACCAAGCTCCTCTTTTGTCTGAAGCAGACGCGAATCAGTTGAAATCAGCACTTGTTGAGTCGAGGCAAATGGTGAATTTGCTTCTGAGCAATCATCCTGAGAACTTTTTGAATCCGGTTATCAGAGAGAGAAGTTACAATGCACTCGATTACCGAAAGGTGGTTTCCATTTCTGAGAAATTAAAGGATCAAACTGATCGATTATTCGGTTCCTTTGGAACTAGAGGGGCTAGACAAAATCCCAAGAAGAAGTCTCTCGATGCATTGATAAAGAGACTGAAGGATGTGAACTGATTTATCATAACCTGTATGTTTAATGCTGCTCCCTTGTCTCCACTGTTTCTCGAATGCTAATACCTTTCACCGTTGTTGCATAGTTTTCACTAGAAAGACTTGTAACCATTCTTGCATATTGTCTGTATAATCTTAGTCCTTTTGCATGTTTGTTGTATTCAATTATTGAATAATTTTTTAAATAATATCTCATGATTCTAGTCAATGAATATCGATGTGGAGTATTCAGTAGGAAAGTTTGGTAATGTGCTGAGTGGAGTAAGCTTCAGTTTTTTAGCTGTTTTTATTTTCTTTTCCTTTTCTCAGTTTCTGGTTCACCATGGTTTTATTAGGTTGATATTCCATGGCAGATGGCCTAAATTGGAATCTAGGGAGTGAGTAGTGACTAGGCTGTGAATTGGTTATGATGTTGGAGTTTGAAAGTTATAATCATACTAATTAGGAGACACTGTAATGTGATTGTGTACAAATCTTTTGTGGTTGATCAATTAACTTGTGTTGATGGTTATCTCTGCTTTATCCGCCCACCGTCCTCTGGTAAAGGATTATTCCTATGTAGATCTGTGACTATCAGGCATAAGTGCATAGAGAGGAACTCTCAGACGCAGAATACTACTAGATCATAAATTCCTGATCAAGCTATTCTTTGTAATTTCTTTATGTTGATTGATAATTGGATTTAAATTATTCATCTTGTGAGCTTGAGTGAATTCGCTCAACAGATGCTCTATAGTAAAGCCTCCTTTCCCCTGACTTTGCATCAACTAGAGGTGCGCTTATCGGCCCTTGCCCTTGTTAATAATTTTTTGGAAAAGGCACCTCTTTAAATACTGTCAATACATGAACTAGTTGTTGTATAGTTGGCAAAACCAAACACAGGGAACCTGTAAATCTGCCTGTATATCAATCAGATGGAGAGGAAAAAAGAAATCAGCACATGTGCAGCTGAAGAATATTATTCATAAATCATTATATTTCAAAAACAAATTCACAGGAGACGAGAAGAGAGATTATTGTTACTGTTCCTTGAAATCCCCTGATTATTATGGATGATTTACAATCCCTACGTTAGAGATGCTTTCGCTTTGTTTTTCCTAAAAGTATAATTTTTATAATAAAAATTCTGGATAATAATGAATTTTAAGAAAGATTAAACTTTTGCATTCAACAAATCTCAAATGGTGTAAACACATGGACACAACATCTGAAGAGAAGAAGATGGGAAAGATTAACAAGGGCATCCTTGATAATAAGCTCATTTCTACCTTATTCAAAAGTATGCGAATCGCCATCTTTTGAAGAAGATGCCTCCCTTCTTCAACCTGGACTGGGGTCTGGGGTACATGAGCATAATTGCATAGCCCTTTCACGCTTCTTAGAACAGTTCCAACTCTACCAACTGGTAGAGCATAAAGAACTGGTCACGGTTCATGTTTGTAAAGGAATACATAGAAACTCCTACAAGAGAAAAAAAAGAAATTACCAATATTTACAATGAGTTAATAATATTGATGTTGTACAAAGGGTTTATCCTCGTATCAAAAGGGTACGGTAATTTCTCTCACAAATATTCCATAAGGATTAATAGTCCGACTACAGCTAAAATATGTTCATCCTCGTATATATGACCCTATCATACTTGATCGCTAGGTCACCATCATGAGACTGAGAACGGGGCGCTGCTAACCCCTCTTGGCCACAGTACCCAAATCTGTACCTCTATACAATGATAAAAGACATTTATGACCATTAAACACGCTCTTGCTCAGGTAAATACCCCATCAACTTTTCTGTTTCAGCTCAATGTCCACTTCACACCTTGTAAATGCCTGACGAACATGTGCTCGTGAAAGGCTTTCTCTTAGACGATGAGAAAAGCCTTTCATGCACGCTAACGGTATGTTAATTCTTGCTATAATTTGACGACAATTAGGGGAGGTTATCTATAGTTTCTAAAACGCAACCGCATATGAGGTCTTCCGTAGTTAAACCAAGCCTCGAGGGGTGTAGATATAATTATAATTTAGTCTGAATTCGTTCATTCATTAATATTGGTGTATCGCTACGAATGGCTCGAGATTCCACAATTAAACGTGAAATAGCATGTTTTTCTTTAATAGTTATTGCCAAATGTTAATGTGTTGAGAAATAAAAAATAAAACACTCATGATTTTATTCGTAGAGTTGGTGTTTTGCAACTACATCCTTCATGAATGAATTGCGATGATTGATTCTAGATGTTTATAAGTAAGTGAAAAATAATTCAGCCTCGTAGTAGAGGGATAAGAAGGTAACTTCGACTCTAAATACCCTCCACTACTCTTGAAGATTTACAGATGAAGCCTCCACCCCGCAAAGGCTATGATCCTCGTATGCACGATCTCATCAATCTAAAACTCAACCACTAAGGTGTATATCCAGACACAATTGTGGCTAAGCACGCCAAAAACTATCATCTCTCTCTAACCTCTCTACCATGCTGTCATGATGAGTTTCTCTCCTTAAAGATGGAATATTGTGAAGTTATAAAGAATCATAATAGCCTTTAATCACGATTTCATGTTTTCATTTTTTAGCAGACAATTTCTACATGTCATCCAAAAAAACTTGAAGATAATCGCATATATAGTGAGAGCCCTCATTAAGAGTTTTATGACATTTGAAAGCTCATAACTGTGAACCACATTATCCTATGTAACAAAGGAGTCATTGAGACAAATCATTAGTCTTGTTGACTTTTGGCACTTCATGTGCTCGCCCGTTAATTACAAGTAAGCTCCTACTATAACTATTTTTGAAATAGTTGCCCTATATCTTTTTACAAATAGTCCAAAACAACCTTGTAAAATAATAAGTTTGATACTAAAAGCTCAATAAGACTATTGTTTTTTGTGTTTGACTTACTGTCACAATGTATGCTCTCTGTTATTATTACCTTTGTACCCCGTTCTATTTCTGTCACGATGTATGCTCTCTGTTATTATTACCCGTTCTATTTCTGAAAGTCTTAACATTAGTAAATTATATTTTACCATGGTCATTTTTTTTTTTCATTTTTAGCTAGCGAAAAGCCTAAAAAATACAACACAATATTGTTATCGATCTTTTTTTTTTTTTTTTGATAATCAATATTGTTATTAATCCATGAACATACTATACTTTTAATATTAAATAAAGTCTAAACTCTAAAACTTAAAAGCATAGACAATTGGTGGCATATATAGATAGGACAAGAAGACATTCAAGAACAACAGCCCCACCCACCAAAGAACTCTTTTTAGTAGGAAAAAAGAAACAAAAAAAAATGGCTTCAAATTACCAAGCAACCATCGCCGCGACCCTCTCCCTCTTCTTCCTCGTCACCGTCTCCGGCGCCGCCGCTTGCACCGCTTACGACGT
The DNA here is from genome assembly GCA_948329865.1 of Linaria vulgaris. Classification (NCBI taxonomy): domain Eukaryota; kingdom Viridiplantae; phylum Streptophyta; class Magnoliopsida; order Lamiales; family Plantaginaceae; genus Linaria; species Linaria vulgaris. The sequence continues at coordinate 60,117,839 of OX415254.1, read as the reverse complement.
CATCCAATCCTACAATTTCCCGGTCGGCATCCTTCCAAAGGGCGTTACCCACTACGATCTCGACGCGTCGTCGGGCAAATTCAACGCCTATTGGAACGGCTCTTGCAGTTTCAATTTGGAAGGATCGTATCAGCTCAGGTATAAATCGAAGATCAGTGGTAACATATATAAAAATAAGTTGACCAATTTATCTGGGGTCAGCGTCAAGATACTATTTTTATGGCTCAATATTGTGGAGGTTAGCGTACATGGTGATAATCTTCAATTCTCTGTCGGTATCGCATCGGCCGAGTTTGGATTGGACAATTTTTTTATCTGTCCGCAATGTGGCTGTGGGTTGAATTGTAATGGTATTTTGGTTGAGGATCCGAAAAGGGGGAGTAGTTATCGGAGTAATCGGTTCTTTTCGTCGATTTAGTTGAGGTAATGTTGTTGGCGTTTATTTTTTTGTTTCGGTGGGGGGTTGTGCTCGCAACCTCATTCTCTGTTTAGTTTTTGTAATTTGAACTTTGTCCTTTTATTTCAGTAATTAATTGTATGTTTTGCAAATCGAACATAGTTTCGATTGCTTGTTAAAGTTGGAAACTTGAAATAAATGTTCAACCTATTGTATAGTTGGTGTTGGAGCAGCTCTGGTGTGAGAATTATAGAAAATGTGGTGTATTTCTACATATTCTTCTTTTCGTGACTTTTAGTACTGTCGTGGTTAAGCTCTAACAAAATTGCTGATCTGTGATTGGTTTTGACGTTTGGTATAGTTAATACTGAATCGTATTTTGCGTTCTTGTGATTCTCGTTATGCGGCAGCCTCGGTGCTTATATGAATACCTACAGGTTATTGCTGATTTGGAAATTAGTGTTTTTTTTTACAAATTGTCTATGTTAGAGTAAGAGACAATTGTAGAGTATCTTTTTGCCTAATGGTGCAAGATTGAAGTTATGTGAGTAACAATGATCCAGAACTTCCGACTACCTTCAAGAAGGAAGTAGAGGCTTAGTCTGAATCCTCATATATTTCTTTATCTTTGTCCAATTCATGCAATTTCCTCGATGCAAAAAGGCGCATTTCAGTCATCTTTTTTAATTTCCTATCACAAGAGGATGCCAGTGTCCCATCATCTTTTCGTTTAACACCAGCCTTTTCTTCCTCTTGACTTCAATAATGAACTTTTCCACTGATGCGAATCAAAGGGAACAGTAATAATATTGTTTGCAAGTGGAGAGCTACCAATTTCTCTGCCGTGTGCAAATCTTCAATATCCACTCTGCGTTGAACTCGTGACCAGTATATTGCAGGGATTCATCATGATAATAACTTGTCTCATTGTGGTCTTGGGGTTAGAGAATTGTACATTAATGAATTTATTACGTAGCATGCTACTTCAACTCAGTTGCTCTAGTCCATATCCCTGATAGTTCTTGAGCATCAACCTTCTCGCCCAATTGCGAACTAGACTTATTTCTTTGGTCCTTGTAGAGAATTTAGAACTGAAAAAGTTATAGTATCAACATGCTGGATAGTTAGTTGTTTAGTGCACGAACCAAGGGTTGTATGCTCGGTTTTCCATGTGGGTTTTCGTGATATTGAAGCACTGCACATAGATGTCTCTTCATATACTGATTTCTCTTCATCCTATGACCTGAATTCTTACTTAGAGCGAGCTTCTGTCACATTCAAGAGGCCTAATGATGTTTCATGTGTAGACCAGAATTGTTTTGGTAATCGGAATGAACTCAACGGTAAATATGTTTTGGTTGCATACACTCAAAATGAATGCAAAATACAAAAGAGGGGCAACGGCAAAGCCCCGAATGAACTTATTTTGTACCTTTCAGTGGGCAGTTAAAAGTATAGTTGCTTTCATCTGAGACACCTCTTTCAGTTCACTTAATTTCTGACTGTGGTTTCTTTCTGAAAACCTGTCACTGTTTGCTAGGTGTACAAGAAAATGAATTGAATTCGACTGTCCAGATGATATCTGAAATTGGTCTGTTTAATAGCAGGTTCGATCCATGATTCCACTTTCTGAACTTGGTATCCGACGAGAGATAAGCCTGACTCTGTTTTCTGCCGAAATAGAAAAGGAAACACCAGCTTCACAGCTAGGTTGCTCGAGTTGAGTATTTGAATGATTGGGAGTGCACACCATTAGGTTGGGTGGGTACCAAAAACCATGTTCCATTACTTACAACATAATTGCAGTTTGATTTCGCTTAACTGAGATCTTACAACATCTTCAATAATGACTATTACATTTACGGATCGCACAGAACCGTAAAAACTTTAATATTGAGGTAAATAGACCAATTTAAGTTGAGGTTTAGACTAGTATGGTTGATCAATCTGCAGGCCCACGACAAGAGTCTTATTCACATTGTTAAGACACGAAACTTTGTTATTTGTTCTAATTCAAGTTTAGAATGAACTCAGGAGAACTGGAATGCGAAGTGAAAGGAAAAGCAATATTAGCACAGATTATAATTATTTCCTATCCGTTCCATGCATCCCTTCAGCCTAATTTACATTCCTTTGATCCATCTGATTAACTAGCTATACAATGGATAAGATAAATTAACTTCTGGAATAAACTAACTACTTTTTCCTTAGCATATTATTTTATGTACTGTAACAACTTCTACTCAAATGGACAGTGAGGGTCTGTATCAATACTCCCCCTTCAGACTTCAGCCTTGTCCTCAATCCGTTGTTGAGGAATCCGAAGTGATGGAAGGTCGCTGAGGAGTGAGAACTGAGGTGTGCATATTGTGGTAACCAGCAATTTGTTCTTATCATGGTCACGCACTTAGACTGTGCTGCTTTGTCTATTGTCTTTCCTGCAAAGTGAGTGGTCACGTCCACGAGTTTTACCTGCAGATACAAAGGCTCTATACTTCCCGATCTTTTGCACCATTATCTTTATCATTAACGCGTTCTTTGCTTGACCAGACTATTTGAAGTAAAACTCTGGGCTATACAAGAAAATGCGGACTTGCATCGTTGCCTATATACGAATCTAATGTACACACACAACACATCCTTTCACTACCATGTCAATATATTTGCAGATGACATGATTATAACTTTGCAAACTCTCGAGCCAACATAAATCCTTGTTTGGCATTAAAGTACTCAAATCTGGTTTTGATCGTCACAAGCTTTATCTGAACGATTCTTGAGCTCTACAAAAACATTTCCTTTCTTTTTCTCGATAATTTAATTCTTACATAGATTAGTTATTCTCGCTTGTCGCCAAATCATTACTATGAACTACCAAAAACTAGAATAGTCACCGCTTAGCTCCTTACTCGGCTCACAAATCCATTACTTTTTGTTGAGTTACTTAGGAAGAAAACAGTTAAATTGAACTGTCATGATTACCAGTGAAACACTAATGTAAACAAATGCACCATGATTCATCTACATCGAAAAATATGCGGCTTGATTCATAAATTGATTTCGAATTTGAAAAACCTGAAAATTACCATAGATTTGAATACTTTATGTATCAAATTTACTGTTACATAAATCATATGTGATGCAATCTGAAAATAGTAGTTTGTTAAAATTTTTGCCAGTACTGTTTAAAAACAAGTGCGAGGAAGGCTAACTGCTGTCGTTTTCTGCTAAACAATTTCGTAACTTGTTTGGTTAAAATTTCATAACCCGCTATATATAATCACAAGCGTAAATCATAAGTTCACCACCCCTGAGAACAGAGGAGGATGTACAATAATAACACGATTTCTGTACTTTCTGCTGAAATAACAGTTAAATTCTTTGTTTGGCAGTTAATCTACCATTTAGAGTATTTAATTTAGTTTGGTGTGGTTTTGTTCTTGATCTTGAGTAGCATCTCCCTCAACTCAGCAGCGTCGATCTCCTTGGCCTTGTTCTCGGGTCGGTAGTAACCGGTGACAGGGTCAGGGCCCCACGACTTCTCTTCGGATCCTTGTTTCTTCAACATCACACTTGGAACTCCGCTTCTGATGTTGTCGGACAAACCGCCTTGTGAGGCAGCAGCAGCATTAGCATATCCCTTCCTAATGGCGATAATGGGTGAGACTTTGTTGGCAATGACAGCAGAGACAGACAGTCTTAGCAGCGTTGGAGAAAAAAAGAGCCATTTTGTCTAATTTCACTTTGTTAATTAATTAAGATGTTATAGAAACTTGATTTGCAGCTGCAGAGAGTTATGTATGTCTTTCTTCTGCAGCGGTGAGATAAAGGCTGTGGTTGAATGATCGATAATGGTGAAGTGAAGAATCCGTCAGCCAAATTTATAGAAAAGAAGCGAAAAAAAAAGGAAGTAAAATGGAAAGAGCTGGAGTCGTGTGTGTGTGACACTGTGACTTGCGTCAAAGCTGGCGTTTAGTCACGCGCAAAAGCTGAGCCCAATTATATATATTGTGTAGTGTAAGTGTAGCGTAGCGTTGTTTCTTCTCATGTTCATTGAGACAACACTTGGTCAATCATTTATGGATTAGGCTGTTGCTTTCCGTGAACTAGTCATCTCATTTTTTTCTAATATTCTGTTTGAAAGGACAAGGTCGAATGATTCTCTATGGAACCAGTTGTCAGTTAGTTAGGTATCCTCAGTTTGACAAATTCAACTTCTCGACTCCCACTATTTTAGAATATGATTCAAGCAAGATAATAAATACTTTTACTAGTAAAATATTATGAACTTAAACGAGATGATTCTCTTTCCAAGTAAAAGCCCGTTTGAAATATTATTTTGCTTCACTATTTCAAAAACCTTAGTAAAAAGATAACTATTAACTTTCCTAAAAAAGACATGAATTGATGAGTGTAAAATTGTATTCCTTAGGGGTTATGCGTGCATTTCTTCCCCTTACTAGGATGCATGGATCAAAATTTCTGTGCGTTTCCTCAAAAAGTACCGAAATGTTTCCGTTTTTGACTCTATCGAAACGAAAAATACACGTAGTTTCCATGTTAGGTATAACAACGATTTTTATGAATCTTTCGAAACATGCCAAAAAGTTCTCGAAATAATATGAAACGTTTCTAATTTTTAGCTGACCGAAACCAACTCCGTAACCGAAACTTTAATCCATGCTAGGATGGGACAATATTTTTGGGAATTATGTTGAATATATTTGCATATAATAAAACAAATTTTTTTTTTTTGTTACAGTGGAAGGGGGAGACCCAAAGAGAAAAAAAAAAACCCAAGACTAAGTAGAAATAAGGCGCGTTATAGAGCCACCAACAACATCGTAAAGAAGGAGGCTTGCAACTGGTAAGGGAGGCCGATCAAGCACATGGATGCCATAAGTGTGAGAATGTCCAATGTTAGCAAGGCGATCAGCTACCGTATTGGTTTCTCGATACTCGTGTTGTATATTGCAAGAGAGAAATCTTCTCATGAGTCTTCCACATGACATGATAAGGCTGTGATGAGGGTGATGGTCATGAATATTATCCTTTAGGAGATGGACAACAACTTTGGAATCACATGCCAATGCGACGTGGTGAATGTCATGACGAACAGCCTCCGAGAGACCATAATGAACTCCCCAAAGTTCAGCAGTAGTGATGCTACCATAGCCAAGATTTGCTATGAACCCGAAGAGCCAATGACCATTGTTATCGCGAGCAACGCCTCCACATGAGATTTTCCCGGGATTCCCAAGTGCACTTCCGTCGACATTGACTTTCACAATACCTTGTTGTGGTCGAGTCCAACTAAGATTGCGTATAGATTTGTTGTGACCCGGGTGCTGTACAATGATTACTAACGAATACATAAGTCATAACCAGCGATTCAAAGCACATATGCATTACATGAATAAATTCATTGTACATTGACAGCCTTATTTGAAAAAGGGAGATTTTTATTTTTTTGAATCAAAAGAATTATATTGCAACCCAAAAAAGACGCAAATCGCGCCACCAATGTCAACGTTCAACAAAAGCTAAGAACCAAAAAATAACACCTAATGTGCTGCAAAAATTAAACCCGGAGGATCACAAAGCTCCCCAATCGCCGTGCGAGCTAGATTATGCGCCTCAATGTTAGCATCCCCTCCAATCCACCTAATAGAAAAATCATCGTGCGGTTCAAAAAAGCGAAGAAAATCTTTGATAACATTCGCATATGTCGCGTCATCTTGAGTCCGAAAGAGGATATCATGAATAATGCTAAGGCAATCGCCTTCCAAAATCACTTGTTTCCACTCCATACCAACCGCTAAATGGATCGCCCAAAGCGCCGCTAACGCCTCGATACTAGACGGAGCGAGATTAGCCGCAAAACGCTTCTGATATGTTGCTACAATTCGACTCATATGACCACGACTCACCACTCCGATTCCCACTTCGCCTTGTTCTTCAAACCTTGCTCCGTCAAAATTTATCTTCAACCAACCCTCGCGCGGAGCTTCCCACACCGTTCCTTCCTTGTACGTTAGTCCTTGCGCGCGGCCCCCCAACTCGCGCCACGACGTAGCATATTGGAGAGTAAAGTCCACAATTTCTGCTGCATCGTGTCGCCTCTCCCCCGCAAGAATTAGATTTCTATTATGCCACAAAGACCAGCAAAGAGTGATCGCCACACTCGCAGTTTCCCGTCCTTCCTCACGCTAAATCCGATTGAACCAATCGAGCAGCCCCTCCCGCTCGTGAAGGGTAGATTTCGTGGAAAAACGCCCAAGCTTGATGTGCCACGGGACATTTAAAAAATAAGTGTGGCGAAGATTCTTCCCTGTCGTTGCACACAACGCACGTTCTACAATCTCCAAGTTTTCGCCTTGCGAGATTAATGCGCGTCGGGAGAATATCCAAGCATGTACGCCACCAAAATAATATAATTTTATTGGCGCAACCCAATCTCCAAATCTTCTTCCAACAGTGCTCATTACTCGAGCTCTCAACCTCTCAACTACCGCGCGCTGTTAAGCCTTGCGACATAATCATATGATACGCGCTTCTAACCGTGAAGTGCCCATGCTTCTCAAAATGCCAAATTCGAGCATCCTCATGGTCAAGACATCCCAACGGGATCGATAAAATCACGCAAGCATCCACCTCCCAAAAGATATTCTGAATTTACTCTGCATCCCACCATTCCGTCGCAACGTCAATCAGATCACTAACACGCTGCGCTCCTAGATGAGGATCACGAGGTGTGATCGGCCTAAAAGTTACGTGACGAGGCAGCCACGGGTCATCCCAAATCGATATAGCAACGCCGTTCTCCACTCTCCACCGGACTCCTCGCTTTACCACCGTGATAGTCTCCCAAATACATCTCCACGAAAATGACGGATTATTCCCAAGCCGAGCCTCCAAAAAATTCGTCTGTGGGAAGTATTTAGCTTTAAACAATCGACTCACCAAACTCTCTGGGTTTTGAAAAATGCGCCATGCCTGTTTTGCAAGCAACACCATATTGAACGCTTTGAGATTCCGAAAACCAAGACCACCATCCTCCTTTTTTTTGCATAATTTATCCCACGCCACCCAATGAATTTTATTGCGTATTCCACTGCCCCACCAATAATTCCCAATGATCGAACTTATTTCACCAATCAACGAATTCGGTAAACGAAAGCAACTCATCATAAAGGTAGGAACCGACTGCATCACTGATTTGATCAACACCTCCTTACCCGCCTCCGATAATGTCTTCCCCTTGTATCCTTGCACTCGTTTCCAAACTCTTTCCCGGATAAAATCAAACATCTCCCTCTTCGACTTGCCAACCACAGACGGAAGGCCTAAATACTTTTCATGTAGCACTGCGATTTCAACCCCGAGGATTGGACCTAACTCCGTCGCCCAGTCATCCCTCGTGTTCCTACTAAACACCACAACTGATTTTTGTAGGTTGATTTGCTGCCCCAAAGCCGCCTCAAACCGCCCCAATTGCTCATGAATTCCAACGGCCGCCTCCCTCGTTGCCTCGCAAAACAAAAGAGTATCATCTGCGAATAGGAGATGCGATATACGAGGGGGCCGAACAGCTGATAGCTAGTCCACGTAGTGTTCCCCGAGCCTCCGCCTCGAAATAATTGCTGAAAAACCTCAGAAACGAATAAGAAGAGGTAGGGGGATAGAGGATCCCCCTGCCTAATGCCCCTCTCAGGGTAAAAAATAGGTGACTCTCGTCCATTGATAAGGGTCGAATAAGAGATAGTACAAACACCAAGCATTATCCCAACACAGCAGCCTCAATCTACATTTTTGCAATTTTTCCTCAACCGAGACCTCACCCTTTTCAGTCCATAATTGCCGAATCAGCGCCTCACAATCAGATTTCCGCGCCCAAGCAGCCTCAAAGCAAAACCGACGCGGTGGCCGTACCATGCGTGATGTGGATGCGTGTAGCTCGATCCGTATAGCTGAATGGTCCGAATGTTTTGCTGCGTGCTGCGTGACCTTCACCGAGTGGAACAATGCTAGTCATCTACTATCCGCGCACGCCCTATCCAAGAGTTCCCAAACCGTGGCAGGATGAGGTTGACGATTGCACCACGTGAAACGTGTCCCCTAAAAACCAATATCGCTCAATCATGTGTCCGTCAACGCCTCCCTAAAATCACAAAGTAGCCAATTCGCACGACGTAGCCCCCATTTTTTTATCATCGTGGCTCAGAATCTCATTAAAATCCCCCACGCATAGCCACGGCCTAACGAGATCCGCCCGAAGTCGACGAAGTAAATTCCATGTCATCAATCGCTGCGTCCCGTCAGGTTCATCATAAAAACCCGTAAACCGCCAATCCCCACAACCGCCCATATCAGAAACGACGACGTCAATGTGATTGTCTGACATGCTCACCAGCCTAATATCCAAAGCCTTATCCCATAGTAGTGTTAGACCTCCTGATTTCCCTTTAGCTTCCACACATACTCCATTAACTCCCAAATTTTGTTTCAACACCTCTATTCTCCTACCCCGACACTTGGTCTCGGACAAGAAAATCAGAGGGGGGTGTAGCACTGAGACCATATGTCTCAATTCACGAACTGTCCAAGGGTTCCCCAAGCCCTGACAGTTCCATCATAGAATACTCATTGGATACGGCGGGGTTGCGTCGCAACCTCCGCCATCGGTTCTGTCCCTGTTTTGTACTCCACGCGTCTGCCCTCAATCTATGTTCAAAATTTCTTCAAAATCCGATTAGTTTCCTCCAACTGTTCCGCTCCCGGTCGCTTCTGTCCTAAGTATTTCTGTTGCGAACCGTCCCGTTGTCCCAAACTTCTGTTCCCTTTAACCACCCTTCGTTTAAATCGTGCTGAATTTCCTAAACAGAGACCCGGGTCTGAAGACACCGTTTGCTCTGAACCGCTATCCTCACTTAGAACTGGTTGAGGGCTGGTAGGAGCGATATGTTGATTAGCAAGGACTAGTTCCTGTCACCTTTTGGTTGAGCTCGATATCCCGTCGCTGTTTGTTGCATTCGACAATGGCACACACCTGTTCCGTGCGGGTTCAGCTGCAGGTGATGGCCGATGCCAAAACGGATCCATGTTACGTGGTGCTGCTGGTGTAAAGTTACCCCCATTGTGGCCCCGGTCCGAGAACTTTTGACTATACCGATTTCCCCTTTGACTCGACGGTTCCTACAACCATGCGCCATACGGAGTAATCGAGTTTTGCATCTCCGTTGGCTGATCATATTGCGTCTCACAGTCCGCCATAATATGTCCTAGCACACCGCATAAGTAGCAAAAATTAGGAAGGCGTTCATACTTGAATTTGACAGTAAATTCCTATCCCCTCGTACCCCTAATAGTCATAAATCGCGCCAACGGTTTCGTGACATCAATCTTCACACGGATCCGCATTGTAAGGTCCCATGAGTCGCTTAGTTCAACATCCTCGAACCTTCCCAATCTATGACCAATGGAGCTCGCAAATTCTTTCGTTTGACGTGCAAGTGGGAGATCGTAGATTCGCACGTAAAAGCTACAAAGGTCCAAATTTATGGTAGCGGGGTTATCGTCGGGACCAATGTCGCTCAGAATAAGAACTTGCTTATCAAAAGACAACGGGCACCCATGCAGCGCTTTCCGCTTATCAACGGCATGGAAGAATTGAAAAATCATCTGATCCTCATTAATGCGCGAAATTTCCAGCCCTTTGTTTACTTTGAATAGATTTTTGATGAGGGTGCAAAACGCCGGAAAATTGAAATTCTTCCCCGCAATAATTCGCCCAACCAACACTAGTTCCGTGGCTTTATTCACGCTCTGCTATGCAGCGTCGGGAACGACGATCCCCTCCTCCACATCCGTGACCAACAAACTATGCCGTAACTGACTGTCTAGATCTTCCATAATCCGACTGAAGATGCGTCGAAGAGGTATTACGTTAAGGCTTCGGCCGTGGCTGCCCTGCATCGAACGATCCCCTTCCGCCACTATCTGCGACCAACAAGGTAAATTCGGCGTTAATAGAGATGAACAGTACGTGGAAAGTTAGTAACGTGAGTCACAAGGCAAAAGAAAAAGACGACGAGAGAAAATCGGAAGAGAAAAGAAAAAACACCACGAAGCCCTAATTCTTTGTGCGAGAGAATTAAGGAAAGTTCGCGTTCCTGAACTGCGCAGGCTGAATAAGACGACGAGAAATCGCGATCAATGACCCCAAAATCGGCAAGAAAGCATCCACGAGATCGAAGAAGGCCTTCCCGAGAAGATAACGACTCCTATAAGAGGAGACCCTAAACTCTCAAGAGAGAGACGGCAACATATACATATTAAACAATTAATAAGTTAATACATAAGACATAATGGCTTTAAAAAAAAAAAAAATCTTGGGGCGATAATAATAGCAAATCTTGTTTGACGAAGAAATCACCTTAAAGGGGAAGTGCTTAATTAGAAAGAGACATCCACCTTAAGGCTTAAACCTTTTTTTCATGGAGATGCATGATGCATCATTTTTGTTAAGGCCTAACTCTTCGCTAGATAGAGAATCCAATGTGAGATTTTTTTTTTCTTGAATGATTTGAGAAATGATATTTAGTATTAGAGATCGATCATTTTCACTTATCATATTTCATATATATAAACTTAGACGTAAATTATATTTTAGGCCGACTTCCCTTTCGCTTTCAACACCAAAATACTAGAATTATTAAACCCACACTCAAGTTAAACTGATGTGTCATGTTCATGAATGAGACACTAATGTCCACATACAGAAACAGAACCATCGCGATTAATAAATTTGCTTGAAGTTTCTTGTAATGAAGAAAACCAAAGGTTGTCATAGATCCTACCTTTTTTTTTCTTTTTTTTTTTGTTGTTGTTCAAATTGGAAGTTAAGTATAGCATGTATAATGTTGCAAAGTGGTACCTTTTTTTGAAATTGTCTATGAACGAAGAATGAGAAAATGTGAGTGACCTTGCAGAAAGTGCGAGGAAGGCCAACTGCTGCTGATAAACGTGTATGTCTCACTCATTCGATAGCTAAAAATTTCTGTTAGAAAAATTACAGTACGTGACATCCTTCGAATATATATATATATATATATATATTTGAAATTAACAGAACCTTAACCAATAGTATCTATGCTACCTTCATAGTATGATCATCTTATATATGAAGTCTATCTGTGATTATCCAAGCCAAATGAAGCATCCATATTATAACTAGAAAATATCGTTGACAAATTAAACAAGCGTAAGCATCCGTTCTCCTTGGTTATTTACTCTTCTAAGTTACAAGAGAATCAGACAATAATGGCAGACAACGTAATCGGAAATGCCTCAAGAGCAGTGAAGGAAACGGAACCTACTTAATATTATAATATAATTTATTAAAGTCAAACCACAATAATGAATAAGCATGAACAGAGAGGTGCCTTATCTATCACCAGGTCTGATAATACATAATAGAGGAGCAAGCAGCTACAACAAATTTTCAATAGTTTTCTGCTTACAAATAATCGTCAAATTCCTGATATCATGATCTAGTGCGGTACTATAGGAATGTATTCGGGAGTGCATATAATTCCTTAGTTCTGTGGTCTGCTTTTATTGTTGACACGCAACTCCGCCGCATCAATCTCCTTGGCCTTATTCTCGGGTCGGTAGTATCCGGTGACCGGATCGGGTCCCCACGGCTTCTCTTCGGATCCTTGTTTCTTCTTTAGCATCACGCTCGGGGCCACGGTCTTGATGCTGCTGGAAACACTGGCGGCACCCTGTGAGGCGGCAGCGTATCCTCTCCTTGCAAGTAGGGATGATATTTCATTGGCAATGAAAGAAGAGACGGTCTTAGCATTTGAGAAGGAACGAGCCATTGATGAAAATATGAAATAAATAAATAACGTGATTGATTATAATTATATTGCAGCTGCAGAAAACTTATTAAAACAAACAATTATTTTCCTTCTTTCTGCAGCGGCTAAATGAAAGGTTGCTAGTTTTTTGAATGAAAATAAAGAGTGAATAGTCCGCCATATTTATAGATGTTGGGAAAAGGTGGAGTCGTTTGTAATTGAGTCAAAGGTGGCGTTTAGTCACGCACAAAAGCCCATTTCCAATTGCGTGTGTTGTTTCTTTCTTCTCATGGTCGTCGACACCTGGTCAATCGCATATGGCTTGTTGCTTTCCGTGATCGACTTATCTTAATGCTCTGTTTGGCATATTGAGTCTTGTGCTACAGACATTCAGCCCTTTTAACCGCATTTATAGTATCCTCATCAATTCCTCAGTAACCAAACAATCCCCAACTCCACTAGCTCATCTTTCCGTTTCCTAATTGATCCGACGGTGAATATAAACGCTGACATGTGTATTGATGAATATTATTAACCGCTTATTGTTTATAATATAGGACGAAGGAACCCCGTTATCATTCTCATGAATCACCTGTCTATCACCATCATCAAGTTTTGAACAAATACGCTTTAAGAGAATATTAGAAGTATTTAGAAATATTCTGGTAATTATTTATTTCAAGAATGTATTATTTACTTAGTATAAATAAATATTCCCAACATACACACAATTGTTATGAGATTTATCCAATCTTACATGGTATCAGTTTTTGGGTCTCTAACCCTAGCCACCATCCCATCTAAGCCGTCGTCCATCACCTCTCCTCCATGGCCGACGATGGATCTTCCCCGTCGTTACCGTTTGCAACCATAATCCACATGATCATGGTTTGTCTCCCTTTTACAAAATTTCTACTATGGAAAAAGCAGGTCGAAGCTCTCCTTCGATCCCAAAACCTTTTCCACTTTGTTGATGGATCCACTGATCCCCTGTCGCCGCTCATTCCTCGCACCGCCTCCGCCAGTCCACTACGTCATCAAGAGCATGTTTTGAACCCTAAATTCATTGCATGGAAGTCTCTTGAATGTAACGTCCTCAGTCTTCTTCTCTCCACGTTGACTTGAGAAGCTCTTTCCAAGACCTTAGGCGAAGAAACGGTGCAAGGTGTCTCGAATGCATGTCGCCTTTAGTTCACAAATAATAAGGCACGTGAACTTCGTCTTTGTGACAAGTCACAATTAATGCGGCGTTCTAAATCCGTTATTGAATATAGCAAGACCTTTCGCATGTTTGTGGCTAATTAGTTGTTGTTGGTGCTCATGTTGCCAATGATAACAAAGTTCACTAGTTCCTTCGTGGTTTGGGCTTAACTTATGCAAACTTCTCTACTAGACAACTTGAATCTTCCGCAGTTTTGTGATATTCTCGCCAAAGCCGAGGGTCACGCCATTTTTCAGGCCTCTTTTGATGACACCGCTGCCTCTCCAACGACAACGTTTGTTGAGCATCACTCACATTGTGCCCTTGTTGGGATTCAACAATCTCTCGGCGGTGGTTTTTGTAGTCAGCATAGTCGTGGTGCCTCCTTCTCTGGATCCTCTTGTGGTCTTTGTTCATGGGGAAATCAAAGACGTCGTAACTACGTCCCTCGCTGCCAAATCTGCCGTGAATAAAGACACTATGCCGACAAGTGTCCCATTCACTGGGATCGGTACACTGAATCTGCAAACTTGGCTCAGACTTATGTCGCAAACTACTCGCTCAAGTCTCCTGATCAGTCCATTGGTACCTTGACACGGGCGCGACTTCTCATATTGCCTCATCTTCATCTCATCTGAATGATTCTCAGACTTACAACGGTAACGAACGTATTATTGTGGGTAATGGTGCTATATTAAATTTTACTCATGTTGGTTCTTATTCGTTTGACGATAATGTTAAGTTATTAGATGTTCTGGTGGCTCCTTATATTACCAAAAACCTTGTTTCTTTTAGCAAGTTAACTAAGGAACTTGATGCTAAACTCGTTTTTGTGCATGACTCGTTTCTTCTTCAGAACCACAAGACAAGAGAAATTCTAGCAAAGGGTCGATGTGAGCAAGGTTTATATGCGTTGGAGCGTGGAACTCGACTGTTACTTTCTGCCTTTCTTACTCAGCGGGCTCATGGATCATTTGAGTTGTGGCACTCGTGTCTAGGACATGTTAACTTTGATGTTATTTCTCAATTAAATAAAAAGGGCCATTTGTCTGTTTCTTCTATTTTTCCTTCGCTGATTAGTTCTACTGCTTGTCAGCCAGCAAAGAATCAATGTTTAGCCTTTATGTATAATAATAAACGTGCTTCGGCCATTCTTGAGCTTGTTCATTGTGACTTGTGGGACATGGCCGTATTGACTCTGTTAATGGTTACAAGTATTTTGTTATATTTGTGGATGAATTTTCTCGTTTTACGCGGTTTTGTCCTTTGCGCCGCAAGTGTGATTTTTATGATGTGCTTGTTCCTTTTAAAACCTTTGTTGAGAATCAATTCAGTTGTCGTATCAAGGTTTTTCAATGTGACAATGGGACGAAATTATCAAACCACAAAGTAACAAACTTGTTTGCTGCATCTAGCGTTCACCACTAGTGTCTTTGCTCTTATACCCAGACGCAGTCGTGCTGAGCGTAAACATCGTTACGTTATTGAACTTGGTCATTCCATGCTCTATCATTCGGTTGTTCCGCATGGCTACTGAGTTGAGGCGTTCAACACTGTTATATATATATATATATATATATATATTATTAATTTGGTTCTGGCTAAACCCCTATCTAGCTCGTCTCCTTTGAGCTCTTGTTTCATGAGGCGCCCACTATGCCAATTTTCATCCTTTTGGCTGTCGAGTTTTATCGTATCTTTGACCTTATGTGGATAATAATTCAGCCATCGCAGTTTAGCATGTATTTTTATGGGTTATAGCAGTCAGCACACGAGATTCAAGTGCCTCAGTCCTTCCACTTCTCGGGTTCACATCACTGGGCATGCTCAATTTGATGAATCCCACTTCCCTTTTGCATGTCATATTTCATTTGTTGCGGCATCCTCTCTCGAATACTTTTATGAACTTGTCGTGTATACCTTTTTTTTGGAGATCCATTCTCCTTGTTTGCATTTTGCGCCAGCCGCTTACCTCCTGCCTTGTTCCTCGTGCCCTGTTCTGTTGTCTGCTATCGCACCAGATTTGCCTCCACCCAAGCCTCCTATTGTTGCTGCAGCTCCACCTTCGCCTCCCCTTGTTGCTTCGCCTGCTCCTCAGGCAGTCTCGACTCCACCTTGCATGCGCATACGAACGCAAAATGGCATTACCCGTCCAAATCCGCGATATGCTCTACTTTGTTCTCCACCAACTGCGCGTATTGTTGCTTTGCATAATGTTGTTGAAGCAGCCACATTGGCTTGCCTCTATGGATGAAGAATTATCTACTTTACATTCTAATTAGATTTGGTCTTTAGTCTCCCGGCCTTCTGATGCGAATGTGGTTGGTAGTAAGTGGGTTTTTCGCACTAAATTTCGCAGTGATGGTTATGTTGAACGTCTCAAGCCCCGTTTAGTGGAGCATGGTTTTACGCATGTTAGACTCCTCCATCAATAAGCATCGTGGATTGAGCAAGGGGTGTATTGCACCTCACAAAGTTAAGCTCAAACAACGGAGAAACTATCGCGCCTCACAAAGTTAAACTATCGGACTTAGATGACCCAGACCGCAGGTTCTGATGACAGGGTTCTAACTCACAGAGCACCAGATCCACGTGGCACTACGAGTCTTAAATGACCCTACATTGCCCATATATATGATCACCGATGCTCTTATTAGTTTCCCCTCAATGGTGAAATCGACCCCCGATACTTTAGGGGTTCTCGATGATCCAATCCTGCTCACCAAAAATAAAAGCAACCACATGGATACATCACAAGCTAAGTCAGTATGAGGATGAACCAGTTGTCCACAACTTACCATCATACAACTGGAATAGACTAGCTGTCGCGAGAACAAAATGGTTGTCAGCACTCAAAAATGACGGGTGTCATATCGATAGCGTGCAGCACGACAGTTGCACCAGCACCCTCTTATACTCCTATAAATATCACCATTATGAGTAGGATAAAGGCAAGTGACATCAGATAAGAAAAAAGACCAAAGAGATGTGAATTTTGCGATTAATAAAATTGCTAATATAAATAGTTTTATCTCCAAGTGGGAAACATTTGGGCAGGGCATTCCGATACTTCATATTTGATAGTATAAATAAAGTGTTAACAACACATATTCTTGGTTTTGATTTCTCTCTCACGTTCAGTCAAGTTGTGTAGGTTACTATTGTTTGTGTTATTTTAACCCTTGCGTTTATTCAAGGTTGGACACTTCATCAGTTAGACATTAAAAATGCGTTCCTTCATGACCATCTTAATGAGACAGTCTACATGGAGCAGCCGCCTAGTTTTATTGATCTGTGTTTTCCTTCTCATGTATGTTTTATGAATAAGGAGATTTATGGTTCAAAGCAAGCGCCTCGGGCTTGGTTTTAACGCCCCTTTTTTTTTTTTTTTTTTTTACTGAAGTTGGGTTTTACTTGCAGCTGTGCAGATCCTTCCTTGTTCTTATTCTATCGTGGTCGTGTCATTCTCTACTTACTCACCTATGTTGACGACATTATTCTCACATGCAACAACCCTACTATTATTTCTCAGTTTATGGCTCGTTTAGATTATGAGTTTGCCATGAAATACTTGGGAAAACTAAGATATTTTATTGGCTTGGAGGTCACCTACACTTCTGATGGTCTTTTCTTGAGTTAATCCAAGTATGTGCATGACTTGCTTTCTCGAGCTCAGTTGCTTGGCGCCAACTCTATGGCTTCACCGCTGGCTGATGGATCTACCTTTGTGAGTGATGGTTCCCTTTTTTCAGATCCAACGTTGTATCGTTCGTTGGTTGGTGGTCTTCAGTATCTTCCAATTACTCATTTGGATTTGTCCTACACTATATATACCGTGAGTTAATTTCTTCAACAACCTATGGTTGATCATTTTCAAGCTTTCAAGCAGATCCTTCGATAAGTTCAAGAAACTCAAGCTTTAGACCTTACCTTTTTTGGGTCTTCTTCCCCGGCCTTGCTTGGTTATAGTGATCCAGATTGAGCTCATTGCTCAGATACACGTCGTCCCACTTATGGTTATGCTCGCTTCCTCGGCCATAACCTCTTTTCTTGGAGTGCCAAGAAGCAACTGACTGTTTCTCATTCTACTTGTGAATCCGAGTACTGCGTGCTTGCAAATACGGCTTCAGAGTTGGTTTGACTTGTCAATCTTCTTCAATAACTACGCCTTTGTTTGTCGTCCATGCTTATCCTTTTTTGTGATAATCAAAGTGCATTATTTGTGGCCCAGAATCCCATTGCTCATAAGCGTGCTAAACATATTGATTAGAATTATCACTTTGTCCATGAGTTGGTCTCTTCGGGGCGTCCTGTTGTTTGCCACATTCCGATGACTCTTCAACTTGTCGATGTATTTACAAAGGTGCTGCCACTCTCCCATGAACCCCATCGGAAATCCACTTTTGAATCAGCGATAGCGGACTCACCAGCGCCGCCATCCCTCGAGCACAGTTCATCCGGTGAAAAAGACCGAAACTTCACAACGACACCACCATCTCCCAACAAACAAGTCCAAACACCATGAATCTGTCACAAAACATTGATTCTGCTATGGAAATGAATGGAAACGCGGTGGCGCAACCACTACCCGGAGCCTTCTACAAAGATAAAGTTATGGATCACCACGATCAATCTGCGAATTTGAATATCCCTCATGTCGATCTTGGCGAGAAAATTGCTTATACCCCTCTCGATGACGAATAGTGGGCTAAAATTGATGAAACTGTCGCTGCTAATCTTCAAGATAATCCGATCGTCGACAACCCACAATGGCCCCGTATGCGCCTCACGACAAATGATTGGCGTGATATCTGTCAGAATATGGCAAGATGCCTAATCATCAAGCTTATAGGAAAATCCATCAGATTCAAAACTATTGCGCAAAGGCTTCCCCGACTTTGGTTAATGAAAGGTACTTTCAAACTCGTCAAACATGATATGGGTTTTTGATTGGTTCGCCTACAGAAAAAAGAGGATTATGACTTTGTACTCTAGGGTGGTCTGTGGGTTCGTTACCAACACTATCTCACATTTTGGCGATGGACATCAGACTTCGAGGCCTCTGACGCCTCCATTATCGGGACATGGTTTGGATTCGTTTACTAGAGATACCGTTTCCCTTTTTCTTCCAGGCGGGAATATTAAATGAGATTGGTGACATGATCAGTAAGTATGTCAAAGTCGATGAGCACACCGATGTTATTTCAAAGGGTAGGTTTGTGAGAATTGTCGTGGAAATTGATTTGAAGAAGTCGTTGCTACCCAAATATCTCATCGAACACACATAATTCAACATCGAGTATGAAGGTATTCGCATGGTTTGTTATCAATGCGGGGTTGTGACGATTGTGCCCCACGAGCCATGCTCCGATCCAAGTTGGTTCAGCGGTGGCCAACCACTTTACCCAATCCAGACTAAAGCGCAACTCATAGGAAGGGATCTCACTTGTTCAGGACCAAAACCATACATGTTTTATAAATTATATTTTGATATATACATCAGAAGTCTTGGTATTACAAACAATGTGGCTATTTTAATGGTTATGCACCAGTGACAAAACACGAATATTCTAAAATGCACGCTTGAACAAATATTCACTTGGTCCATGCTGCCATGTTGATTTTATCCTGAGGAATGGACAGAAGAAACTAGGAATAAGTCTTTAATGACTTAATGAGATTCATTTAAAAGAACTGGTAATGCAAGAATTAACTGTGACCTACTAGATACATTTCAGGAGTGATCTTACCGGTATAAACAATTTAACTAGACAGTTTGATATAACAATGGTACTGGAGTTTTCATAGAATAGTTAATGTACTTATGCTTAACAATAAACAAATTCAGCCTTATGACTTCTACTATTCTATCTTATACCTCGCGACGAGGAGCGACCTCGCAAACAATCAAGAGACATGCTCGAGTATATGTCGATCCAGCACACGCAGGTTACAACCAATTCCTGACTGCAAGCGGCGCCTAGATAGATGGGTATCAAAGGAAATTACTTAAACCGACAGTCCTTAATGCCCGGCAGTAACTCGACTCAATCCCTGGGCCCAACTTCCCAAAGGCGTCCCAATGGGTATAACAAATAAATAAATAAGCTAGTAAACCGCATAATATCCGTTGCTCGTTAAGCTACGTGTCCCGAACATAGTTCGTTGCTCTTTGCACAATTCAAGAACCGACATATGAGATTATACTATTGAAGAATTATCATGATTATGAATAGATATGATAAATAATAAATGATTGGATATGATTTAACGATGAGTAAGAAAATCATGTTATGAGATGAGATGCCAAACAGGATTATGATGAAATATAGGTTGTTTGAGGTTTGGTAACGGAGTAGTAGCTTTTTATTTGTCTAATTTCCTCAGGGTCGGATGCCAAACGGGGGTAGAACAAATCAGAAATGGAACCTCACCTTAACTCGTACGGGGAACCTTGATGGCGTTGATTAGTTCGTCAAACCTTTGATCGGACATCCAAATGAACTAGATTTTAAATCTTTTTATGGTTTATAGTTTCTAGCATCATGAGAGTTGTGGGAATCCAAGATTTTGTGAAAACAAAAAGGGTTGCTATGCTAAATAATTCTTGAAAACATAGAACCTATTTTCGGATTTTCAGACAACAGTCTATGGTTTAGGAATTTCGACCTTCTAAATCACATTATTTGAAAAAGATTTCTTCATATGAAAGTTAGAGGACATCATGCAGAGTATTTAGCTATTGGCCTTGATTAAAAAGGATTTTTCTACAATTAGTTATGATTTTTCTAAGGTAAATGGCCGAATGGATAATTTCTACGCAATAAAAGTTTTGAGGTATTTTCGAATAGAAAATGATGAAATAAGAACTTGGGATGAATTTTTCCTGAAAGTAGACTCACTAACTTAGAGATTCATAGAAAGAAAGAAGGTGAAATCGAAATGATTTTGGGTGTGAAAATTGTTGGAAGAAAGCTTACTATTTATAGGCAAAAATCTTGTTAAAATACTTTTAATTAAGGTTCCATTTTGATTATTTTATAATAAATCACAAAAATCTTTTAATTGTGCTCTTAATGATGTCATGGCTTACTTCATCAATTGGTTAATTGCATGTCAAGTCCCTCAATTATTTATAATTAAAATTCAAATAGGTATAATTAGATTACTTTGTTACATATATATTTATTTATGTAATTTTCTAGATAATCTGATCATCTTGGTTAAGATTTGAAATATATGTTTTAGGATTAGAGACCTATAAAAATAATAAAAGACTAACTTTTAAGTTTAGGGACTAAAGTGCAAAATTTTCTAAACATTAAGGGTTAAAAATAGAAATTTTTAAAAGTTCAGGGACTAAAGTATACATTTATTTTCTTCTTAATTTTTGGGGCGTTACAGGGGTGTTCGGGCACCACCATGATGAATGCCCGCGCACTCGTCGGTTATTATTGATAAACGTACCAAAGAGGCCGAAGTAGCAGCGGTTCAGGTAGCAACAACGGTTGCTAAAACTACCACTACCAATTCAGAGTATTAGCCATGAATGTTAGTCAACGCCCATGAAAGACCAAACGCGGTTCATCCCAATTTTCGTAGGGGACAGGTGAGATACTCAGTAAACTACCAAAATCAGAGTTAAGTCCTACCAAATAAGAAAAAGAACAATCCTGCCAAATCCTTATTTACCATAATTCAAGAGTTAGAGGATGTTTTATGGAACTTGCCAATAACCAAAACATCGCGTCAAGTCACCCACGAGCCAACTACAGATGTATCTCATCCGAACTCGATGGGGTTGTACACTTTCAAACAAGTGCATCAACTTCACAAGCCAAACTCCTAATTAAGCGGCCTGTCGAAGTCTGCTCTATCTAGATTTTCATGTGGTCCAGTTCTTCTACTTTTGAACATGTTGCACCTCTAGTCTATGATACTGCCGAATCACAGTGCAAGCGGCCCACTCGAGACTCGCATCAGCCCAATCGAGTGCCATTATCTGACTAGGCAAGGGAACACTTCAATACGCACTCAAGTCTTAGTGTACCTAGGACGTCGTCTACTGACATTGAACTCCGAGATCATGACCATGGTGCAACACTGCCAACATCTAAGTCGAACTCAAGGAAAAATGATGTTGAGTCATTCAGGAAGACAAGTGAGGGACGGTCCTACGATCGTAGGCGTTTAGACGCTACCAAATGAGATTAATACCGACATTAAGTGTTTATCTCATTTTTATGGATATACAACATAAAATATTTTTTGGAACACGCAAGGTGCTAGAAATGAGAAGTTTCTTCTCAATATTAAGGATCAAATAAAAACACACGATCCACTCATTGTTGTTCTGGTTGAAACTCACATCAGTGGAGTGAAAGCTGATGAAGTTATTAAAAAAATTGGATTGAGAGGTAATGCTAGCGTGGAAGCTAAAGGATTCGCCGACGAAATTTGGATTATTTGGCACCATGATAGAGTTTGTATTAAGATTTTGGATGCCTCTACCCAAATGATCCATATGGTTATCACCTCGAATAACTTTGGGGATTTTCTCTTAACTGTTGTTTATGCCTTGCCTCACTGCTCCTTGTGACATGAACTCTGGGATGACTTGCATGCCATCTCACATGATATGAGTATGCCTTGAATTGCGGGCATAGACTTTAATGATATTAGCAGTGTGAACGAACGAATTGGAGGTACCAGACAACTGTTTAATAAGTGTGCACTTTTTAATAACAGTGTTAACGGGTTGGAATTATTCCCTTATTTAACGAGTTATTTATTGGGTCGGAACGCCAATCCTGATCCGAAGGGATCGTTGGTTTTCATTAGTTTGGGGCTGGACTCGGATATCTTGCGAGGTGCCTACGTATCCCCCGATTGGGAATCAAGCCACTCGTAGTTCCTATTCTTGGCGTTGATTAATTTGGAGTATCTATTTTAATGATTGGGTGGATTTTATCTGTTGAGAGAGTTGACCTTTTTGAAGCCTACAGAAAGAAAAGAATTCTCCTTCTCCCCTGGAGCCTTTATTTTTAATTCTATAGAGAACATCAGTTCCCTTGGGCGCCCCCCTCATTGTGATTTGCTGCTTCTGCTCTTTATAGAAGTTTTTTAGGGGCAGGTGCCAACGTGCATGTGTTTAGTAGAAACACGTGTCGATACGCATGTGTTTAAGGAATATATTTTAATCTGTTGGGTATATCTACTGACGGGGCGCTGATTATGATGGTTTATCCTTTCCGATAGCTTTCATAGGCTCCGAGAGGCTAATTCTTTAGTTTTCTTCTCTCCGCTGGGCGACGTCTATCGGAAATGTTGGGTAAGAGGGAGGGAATGTTCATCTGATGCTGTTTGTGGTTCCGATAGCTGTTTATCTTCGGGATGCCTTCTTTCGATGGGTATTCCGATAGGAGGTGATCTCGTACCCCGAGGGACTCGGGGTCTTCGCTGTACGGCACATGTATTTACGATTGCGAGTACAAAATCATATAATAATATACCTGACAATTTTAATAATTGAATTATAGTATCTTTTAAGCACGTGAATTTTTACCCTGTTAACAAACCCCTCAAGTTTCTAGGGCAATTGACTGCACTAGAAACTCAAAAGGTCGCAAGTCGTAATGGTCCTGGCATCGTAGTTTGCAGTCGCGATGGTTATCGAAAGTACCGACTTAGATTTCGGGTTCTCGAAGTATCGTATGTAGTATCAGGACACTTTAGTGCCCGTTTAGGCATCGTAGAGGCTGCCTCGACCCTGCGAAGTTATCTAGGATCTTACGGACTTCGCCAAGTATTATACCGTATCCTTTAAGGTATCGTAGATTTCCTGAAAAGGGTTCAGGTGGCATCCAGGACTCGGAGAATTTTGGGATGGTACCGTAGTACAGTTTAACACGTGTCTCGAGTTCTTGACTTTGCCTTTGAAGAGATGTGGAGTATCGTGGCTGCTTTCTCCATAATGAGATGTTTCCGATGCCTTCGAAGTGTGCTCTCGTGGAATTAGTATCGGGGAATTAATGATAATTAATGTCGTTGCATTTAATTAACTGCGGTTTAAATGCAGTTAATGGTGATTTAATGCCATGTTCAGACGTGGGGCGCGTGCTAAAATATTCAGACCGTTATGCTCTCCATAACCGAGGAGACGTGGCGGTTCATAACCCATTAGGCACGATTTTCAATCGTGGGGTGTAAAGAGGGTTAGTGGATAGTTAATGCTATTAATGGGCCTAGGGTTTATAAACCCTTCACTCTCCCTCCCAATTCCCACTTGCAACTTTAAGCAAAAATATTCCCGTTTCTCTCTTTTTGCAAAAAGCTTCTCAATTCTCTCAAAAATTCTTTCAATGGCGTCTCAATCTACCACCAACTTGGTGTCTGCCGCTTCTGGTACCGACAGAGCGACGGGGTCTACCCTTCCGTCTTCTCGAAAGAGAAGCGCGGCGGTGGTTATGGGCGGTGCCCGGGGTAGTAGCGGTGTTAAGAAAACAAAGAAGTCTAAGAAAAGTGCCGAGAAGGGTGGCGTTCCTCGAGCTACCCAGAAAGCTGAGGTGACGGCTAGCACTGCCACAAAGGATGAAATTTGAAAGTTATTCACTGATAACGGTGCGTCCGGCCGTAACGTGGAGGTGACGGTTCCACTAGCAAACCAAAGAGGTAACTCTCCTCCGCCGAATCACGTGACAGTGTATTATGCACAGGTAAAGGCGAGATTGCGTTTCTTTTTCCCGCCTCTCTACTGTGAAATTTTCAAACACTGCAATTTAAGCCCTAGTCAATTCACCCCCAATTCCTTCACGACCCTTGCCCTGTTTGTCTTTTGGTGCCTGGTGAGGGGGATAAAGTGTACTAGGGATAGGTTCTTCTCGATTTTTGAGCTGAAGGCGTCCCCGGCGGGAACTCCTTTCTACTGCTTTACTCATCGGGACAAGGACGATCGGATTTCCGACGGCAACGTCAACTCTCACAGCACGTGGAAGAACAAGTTCTTCTATATCTGCCCCTCCGAGGGAGAATGGGACATGCCGCTCACTTGGAGGGAGCCTATCTTCCCCGAGAGGGTGCTGGACGATACACTGGTGTTTTCACCTGTGTTTTCTACGAAGCCTTTGGTGGAGTCGAAAGATTTCATTCGCCTCTATCGGACTGCGGGTTTGCAACATATCACCCCGATAGACAACATCACAACTCCTTTGGCTATCCCCGCAAAGTTATTCAACAATTTCGGTAAGTTACTAGACTTATATCCTTCTGTTCTATAGGTATCTCTTTTGGTTTACCTAACTTCTATCCGTTCCGCAGTGGACGTATTACGACCGTACATGGTGAAAGGAGCCAGCGACTCAGGTGGTAACAAGGAGATGGAGATTCAGGAGGAGAGGCTGATGGTGAGAGAAGGTGGGGTCTCCGGGGCTGCGGAGGTCGATACCGAGCGAGCAAAGACCCGTCTAACAACCCCGACCACCTTATCCCGATCCTCCAGTGGGACATCCGATGCCCCGGAAGAAATGGAGATAGGGGTGACCTCCGCAGGTGCGGTCCTCGCGAATGCTTTCTCACTAGGAGAAGGGGACGAGGATGTAGGGATAGGGGGGTTACCCTTACCCCCCCAGGTGCTGTCGATATACCTTCTCCCACAGAGGTATCGGGGGATTCCATAGAGATTCTTCTGGCAACCCCTCTCAAAGGTACTTTCTTTCCTTTTAATCTCAAGCAATACCGAGATGTTTACATACTTACTTATACGAGATTCTATCTTTGCCAGACAAAGGAGAGGCCCTCCCTGCTGAGAACGAGGGAGTATCTCAGAAGGATGCTATGAGTTTGGGTAAGTTTCCTAAGTTTAAGCACTTATCTATTTAGATTCCCCTTTAGGAAATAGTCTGCTTATTTGGGAAATTTGATTCACAGAGGGCGTTAATTTATTCAATTCTGAAGGCGGATCCTTTCCTTCGGATCCTCACACCCCTCCAACTTCGGATGATTCGATGGATTTACTGGAGGAGATGTTGGCTGCAGCTCCTTCTTTCTCGGGCCATCCCGCTCCGAGTTGACTTGCCGCCATCCAGTCAGACAGCCTTGCGGTTACCCAATCACCTATATCGAGGGGAGTACCTCTAGGGGAGCTTCGACTTCGGGCGTTCCCGCTTCAGGGCAAGAGCCCAGCTCGGAGGAGGCTAAGGTGACCCTCGATACAGTCACTCGGTACTTATCAGCTGTCACCTCTCTGCCGTTGGGGGGGGGGGGTGGCAATTCGTTCAATCTTGCACGAATTGGATGGCTATGCTGGTAAGACATTACTTCTACCTATATAATCCCTTCAGGACCCATCGTTGGGATCTTTATCTATCTACTTTGCTTTCTAGACACCTAAAATGCTTCCTCTTCTATTACTCGAGGTTGAAAAGCTGCAAAAGCTGGCGGCCGAAGCCAAGGAAAGATCTCGGAAGATGGAGGAAGAAAATAAAGATCTCCGAGGGAGGATGGGAAAGTACAACGAAGCATGGGCCAAACTCACTCAGCAGGACCGAGAGCTGAGGGAGGAAAATAAGCGACTCCAGTCCTACGTTATGGAGATAGAGGCCTCGGGGCTGGTTCTAAAAGACAAGGTTGCCTCCCTTGAGGAGGGGAAGGCTGTTTTGGAGGCGAAACAGAAAGAATTGGAGCGGGAATTATACCAGGCACTCGGCCAAGTGGATGTTCTCAACGAGGAGCTGGCAAAAGCTCCGGTTTCGGGAGGCATTACCTCCGAGGAGGTGCAACAGAGGATATCTGCTGCAGTGAAGCAAGCTCAGGAGGATGCCACTCTCCAAGTCAAAGAGCTATATGTCCGTAAAAATCAAGGATATATGGTTGGACACGTGATGTGGGGTTCCTTTAGTGCTTCGGGCAAGTACGCAGGAAGATAGCTCCCAACTTGGACCCGCGTGTCGTAAATATAGCGGAGATGGAGAAGCCTACGTTGGAGCAAGCTTACGACCTCTTCCTCAAGAGCAGCACTCAGCTTCCCCCAACCTCCGATGCCCCAAGCCGGGTTCCCGTAACCGCTGTGGTCCCTCTGCCTACTGTTCACCCTCTGCCTGGCCCGGGGGCCCAGGCTGGCCCTTCCAACACTCCTCCTGCCAGTGTTCCGATTCCTTTCCCTGCAACGGGGTCAACCCCCCCTCTAAGAGTGCTCTACATCTACATCCTAGGGACTTTAATATCGTACCATGTTATTTTACTTTACGCACAATTGTACTTTGTTCTTTTTTTTTAATGGAATGAAACTTATTTTTTCTGCGTCGATAGTCATCATAACTTTTCAGCACATTATGAATACTTGAGTTATTTCCTTTAATTGTCGAAATTAAGATTGAGAAATGAAGTTCATTTTTACTGGCCAAACAAATTACTGGGCATAGCGTGCCTGTTTGTAGTGCAAACTTTGAAAATACTCTAAATAGAAGTATCCC
The DNA here is from genome assembly GCA_948329865.1 of Linaria vulgaris. Classification (NCBI taxonomy): domain Eukaryota; kingdom Viridiplantae; phylum Streptophyta; class Magnoliopsida; order Lamiales; family Plantaginaceae; genus Linaria; species Linaria vulgaris. Next base: position 60,090,908 of record OX415254.1, on the reverse strand, counting down.
CCGACACACCTTCATGGCTATAACATAGTTTGGACAGCTCAACCTTAATTTGGTCATCCGAGGAAAGATTCCCGTGTATACATAGGTGCTTGGAGTTTAGTGAATATTTTCACGTACTTTTAAAGAATCACCCCGATAGGACTGTAACTACAGACTTTGAGAGCCTTCGAGAAGGGGATACGAATAAAGGTTATCCGGGTAGGGCGCTCGCGGAGAACCTCTACGAGGATACCAGGTCATCTCTCTTTCCTTCGCAAGTCCCTTACAGACTTTGCGTATATACTTATATAGCGATAAGAGAATCTTAAGATTCTTCGGGAAAGAGAAATGTCCAAGAGTATAATCAAGTCACGCAAGCTTGAAAGGAGAAAAAACTTATCTTCGGAGCGTATCGCCCCATGGCTGTAGCATCTGCTTTCCGTTTGGCGCTTGGCGACAATCCCTTCGGACTTGCTCAAAGATTCAATGACGTTCCCACAGACGGCGTGACTTTGTTAATGGGTTGGAATTATTCCCTTATTTAACGAGTTATTTATTGGGTCGGAACGCCAATCCTGATCCGAAGGGATCGTTGGTTTTCATTAGTTTGGGGCTGGACTCGGATATCTTCCAAGGTGCCTACGTATCCCCCGATTGGGAATCAAGCCACTCGTAGTTCCTGTTCTTGGCGTTGATTAATTTGGAGTATCTATTTTAATGATTGGGTGGATTTTATCTGTTGAGAGAGTTGACCTTTTTGAAGCCCCCAGAAAGAAAAGAATTCTCCTTCTCCCCTGGAGCCTTTATTTTTAATTCTATAGAGAACATCAGTTCCCTTGGGCGCGCCCCCCTCCTTGTGATTTGCTGCTTCTGTTCTTTATAGAAGTTTTTTAGGGGCAGGTGCCAACGTGCATGTGTTTAGTAGAAACACGTGTCGATACGCATGTGTTTAAGGAATATATTTTAATATGTTGGGTATATCTGCTGATGGGGCGCTGATTAGGATGGTTTATCCTTTCCGATAGCTTTCATAGGCTTCGATAGGCTAATTCTTTAGTTTTCTTCTCTCCGCTGGGCGACGTCTATCGGAAATGTTGGGTAAGAGGGAGGGAATGTTCATCTGATGTTGTTTGTGGTTCTGATAGTTGTTTATCTTCGGGATGCCTTCTTTCGATGGGTATTCCGATAGGAGGTGATCTCGTACCCCGGGGGACTCGGGGTCTTCGCTGTACGGCACGGGTAATTACGATTGCGAGTACAAAATTATATAATAATATACCTGGCAATTTTAATAATTGAATTATAGTATCTTTTAAGCACGTGAATTTTTACCCTGTTAACAAACAGAATTGAAATATGCGGGCTCACGGATATGAATTTTTCTAGCCTCAAATTTACATGGTGAGGTAAAGTTGGTGGTCGAATTATTAGCTCCCGTATCGATCGGGTTCTGTCCAATGACAACTGGAATCTCTCAAACCCGGAAGCATGCATTCCTCACCTCCTCCAAACGCACTCTGATTACCGTCCGATCATGTTATGTTTTGGATCACTTCGGACCCATAGTCCTAATGTGAGATTTAAATTTGACGCCGCTTGACTCCTCCAGCCTAACATAAAAGAAGTTGTTGCTAGTCACTAGTATTTTTCAGCAAATATTGATACCTCTTTGTCTAAATGTACCCAAGGACTCTCTGATTGGAATCCATCATCCTTTGGGAATATTTTCAAAAAGAAAAAATGACTCCAAGTCCGTATTCTTGGTATTCAGTTGGCCACTGATCAAAATATCTCCAAGAGTCTTCTTAAGCTGGAGCAGAAGCTTATTCAAGATTATAATGATGTGCTTCTTCAAGAGCAGGTCTTTTGGTACCAAAAATCCAAAGAGCCTCATATTATGAATCAAGCCTCATATTTTTCCGATGCTTATGAATCATGATGCATGCGTTTACGTTAGTGTTTCATCGGTTATCGTGACATTCAGTTTCATTGTTTTCCTAAGTAACTTGTTACCAAAAGATAAATGAATAAATACATGATTTATGACTACCCGTGTAAGGAGCTAAATTTAATTTATTTTTTCCTAAGTAACTGTTTTCGTGTACTAATTGAGTTCTAATATGCTAAAATACTTCAGATTCTTTTAACTCAATAATTGAGTCATAATTTATTAATATAACTGCGGCGGTGTATACGCTTGACATAATGATGATTATGCATGTATTTCTGGCCCTTCTTAAACAAGAAAAATTCTCTGACCCACATATGCGATATGCCGCCAATATTATATTACAAAGATATAAAGTGCAATTATAGACAATATTGCCTCGACCTGCAATTGCGATTTGCTAATGGGGACTAGGACTTGTTAAAAAGATAAACAAAATAGAGATTATAGTTTTTTTAAGCGTTGTCGGTGGTGGGGTGTTTAGACGGCAGTATATATTAGAAAAGAAAATCTTTTGTATCTACATAGGTCATGTCCACCCAGATTTTTTAATTTTCTTTTTTTACCACTCAGCACCCTATTAAATTTTATTATTAATTAAAATATAATATAATTTATCATTATTCAAACATTCTTATTAAAAAATAAATTGTTACTTGATCTACTTTTACATAAAAAGGAAGTTAAGATATATAAAAATTTGGATAAATTATTCTTTATGTCCCTTAACTTCTGGGTTTTACCAAAAATGTCGGTTTATTGTTGTGCCGACAAATATCCCCCAAAGTTTGTTTTTTCTACCAAAAATGCCAATTGGCCTTATTCGAGTTTTTTTGCTAATGTGGCTGCCATATCGTCGCCACGTGAAAAGTATAAATTTCCTTGGTATTTTTTACACAACCATTGTATAATTATAATACTATAACATTTGAAAGCTACCCTTATAATTTTAAAATTGCACTTTACACCACAAAAAATTAAAAAATGATGAAAAAAAAGTAAATTTTTAATTTTCTTAAATTTTTCAGTTATATATTAAAAACTGAACTAGCAATATTTATATTCATGCTCAATTCTTTCAAAGAATATGTTAAATCCTTACATAAAATAATTAATTCATAAAAACCTAAAATTTTATAATGTTTTTATAATATTATTTTGTAGAAGAAAAAAAACCTAAAATCATTGTCTTCCCCAAAATCACCTCCACCAACCACCACTAAACCCAAACATCACCACCACCAAAACCACCCACCATCACCACCACCACCAAACCCGCAACTACACTAGAATTAGTCATTAGCAACTGCAAATTCGATCATTAATGGCCTCTTTGTGGTTGCTAACGACCTTATAGCGACCGAAATTCGGTAGTCATTGCCTCGTCACAGCTGTCTACGTCGCTAAAACTTTGACCAAAAAGCAGTCGCAACCAGTCTTTAGCGATCGAATTGCGGTCGCAACACTTACTAGCGACCGAGTTTCGGTTGCAAAATCTCGTCGTAAGGGTTAGCCACCGCAGTGTCGTGGCTAATAATATTCAAGGTATTAGGCACCGAAGTCCGGTGGCTAATAACATTTAACAAAAAAAGAGAAACAACAACAATATTCTGTTTTTTTTTTACGGGAATATTATTTTTTATTTTTGTTAAATTCTGAATTGTTGCGTTTAGAAAATAAAGAAAATGTTTGTAAACCAAATAATTTTGAAGAACTTGAAGATATGTTAGAAAAGTTGTTTATTTGAAGAAAAATAAATATATATATGTATTTGCTTTTGTGAATAATTAATTAGTTTGTAGATTTTGGAAAGATTGAATGTGTGAGGAATTGAAGAGTTTGATGTTGGGTATTTAGAAAAAATCGACTAAAGGAAGAAAATGAAGAAAGAATTAAGAGTGTTTTTTTGATGACTAAAGAAATAATAATGTTTGGAGATTAAAAAATATTGATGGAAGAAAAGAAATGAGGAAAAAGGTAAAAGTGTTGGGTATTTTTTGATGAAATGGGAGTCAAAAAATGAATTATATATAGATTTTAAGGTGAAAATATTTAATTTTCGGCAAATTTTGAATTTCCCCCCGAATAATGCCAATTTCAGAGTCATTTGCGACCAGAACGCGGTCGCAGCAAATTCAAATTTTCAAAATTTCAAATTGTTCGTCAAATTTGGCGAAAGTTTGCAGTCGCAAATGATTTGATATTGCGATCGCAAATACCCATAAATATTAGTTGTGACCGGATTCCGGTTGCTAATGCTCATATGTATATTATTTGCAACCGCATTCTAGTCACAACTAATCAAAACTTTAATTTTTTTGGTTTCTTTAATACAATCTTGATGCGTTTGTGATTTTAAATAAATAATCTCATTAATAAACTTGAATTGAAGTAATATTAACAAGTTTAATAGTTTTTAAGTTACGAAAATAGTAAGTTATAGTTGATTAACTAAGTTATGAACTATTAAACTCTTTTATCTTCTACATCTAATCATACATAATAGAGTACTTGTCTCATATGCGATTGGCATTTGTTACAAATGTTAGTATAGAGGTTATAGTGATATTTATAGTATACATGTCTATCAAATTAATATATACATACTTATTCATTATGGATAGAGCCATTATAGTTAGTTAAAAGTATCATTATGAGCCAATGCTTAAAATGATTCTTCAATGTGCAACGAAACTAATTTTTTGTGTTTGTTTATCTTATATGTACTTATTGTTGTAATTAATCATTAAACCAGCAATATGTCTAAAATTAGGGCGTGAAATGCGTAATTTAATAACATGTATATTATTTACCACCGAAACTCCTCGTGCGGTCGCCCTTCTTCTGATTGGAAAATGGTGCCATTTTTTGTAGTGTGCCACCACCACCACCAAATTCGTCACCACTACCAAACTCCCAAACCCGCCACCACCACGACCAAACCCCCAACCCCTCAACTATTGCTACCAAACTTGCCACCATCATCACCAAACTCACCATAACTGATAAAATACAAGGGAGGCGAAAGCCTGAAAGAAAAAAAGCCTAAAGAGTACTCCGATATAGATCGGAGGCTAGTGCCACCTACAGTGTCGAAGAGTAAGTAGGGGGAAAGGGGGCGGTTCAAGAAGTGGACGCCATAAGAACGAGGATGTCCCATATTGGATAGTTGATCAGCCACAACATTAGTCTCCCTATATTCATAGCGAATATCACAAGAGAGCAAACTAGACTTCAACGTAATGCAAGAATCGATCACTGCATGATAAGGATGGGTCTCGATTGTTGACTGATTGAGGAGTTGAACGGCGATCTTGGAGTCACAAGCCAATATAACATGCCAAATATTATGCTCAATAGCTCCCTGGAGTCCATAATAAACCCCTCACAACTCTGATGTTGTTATGCTTCCATAGTCAACATTGGAAATCAAATCGAAACGCCAAAGACCGTCACTGTCCCGAGCTATACCTCCACAAGCAAGGCTTCCTGGATTTCCTCGTGCACTTCCATCAACATTGATTTTAGTGATGTTGTCCAGAGGATGAGACCAACTAAGACAACATGTAACTCTTATACGTCCTAGATCAGCAAACTCTTAGAGTTTGGACCATGCTTGAGTATCGTCGCGTGCTAGTTGTTGGATCCAACTAATAGCGCGAGTTGTGATAAGAGTGAAATTCTCAAAGACTTTTTTGCAACGCCAGGACCTAAGTTTCCAACATGACATAGCAAACGTCGGGGTCCATGGACCGTCACTCCCATTTATAGAATTCTGTTGATAAAGATTCTCTCACAACCAATCCTGAAGTTTAAGCTGGAAAAAGTGAGTGGTGGAGTGCGAGGTATCCAAAATATTGAGCCATATGTTGCGGCTGGAAGGGCAGTCCCTTAACAGATGGAGAAGAGACTCATTTACAAAGTAACAATGAGGGCAAGCGGGATCATTAGTGAGGTGTCATTGTTGTCGCCGTTCATTAGTAAGGATTTATCATGTTGTGCAAAACTTATACCAAGAGTGAAACTTCCATGCAGGGTTCCAAGAAGAAGAACGGGGTTGATTGGCGCCGAAAAGTATTTCACAAGATGACTTAACAGAGAACTTTACATCACTTGTATACCCACAGTACAACGTGTTAGGCAATTCTCATTGTTTATGTTCGAAAGCACTCGCAATTTCAGCCAATTGGCGAGGTTGAAGTAAGTGCTGAAAAGAATCCCATTACTACTGATTTTCATTAGAGAGATAGTCTGCCACTTTAAGGTCAACAATATTGCTATCTAACGTATGTGTTACGTGATCAAGGAGAGACCCTAAACTGATCCACCGGTCTTTCCAGAAGCTAATCTCACTGCCATTATCGATCCACCAATCTTTTCAGAATCTAACCTCGCTGCCATTATGAATCGTCCATTTTAGACCACGATGCAATCGCTTAATGCAAGCATGAATCTGTCGCCACAAGGGAAAGCAAACAACCATTTTTTTCTTACATGAGGTCATTATCTACAGTTTACTTGGAAAGGAGCATCTGACTCCAAAGAGAATTATTTTTTCTTTAGTAACTCTCACGCAAGCTTCATCAGAACAGCAATGTTCATATCATCCATGCACACAAAACTAAAACCTTATTTGTCTTTTGGGAGACACACAGTTCTCCAATGCACCAAGCTAATACGACGAGTTCGATCGAAGCTACCCCAATGAAAATCCTTATTAAACTTGCCGAGCTTGCTAGTGAGTGCCTTAGAAAATTTGTACGTTTGCATTGTGTGCAACGGTATAGAAGAGGCGACAGATTTGATCAGAGTAAGCTTCCCTGTTAAAGAGAGAAAACGACAGTGCCATTAGAATAAACGTTGTTGTACTCGCTTGATCACATTATAAATCAGGGGCTCGCTTATCCGGCCATCACATATGTGAACACCTCGATATTTGCCAAGAGACGTGGCTTGAGGAATCCAAAACATAGATGTTATATCACGCGCCAAGTTACGAGCCACATTCGGAGAAAAAAGAATAATATATTTACTTAAATTCACGCGCTGATCTGAAGTTGTGGTAAATAAATTCAGAGACTCCAGAATAAAACTCATCCATCTTGTACTTTCATTGGCAAAAAGAACGAGGTCGTCGGCAAAAAAAATGTGCAAAACCTTGGGGCTATGGCGGGAGGCTGTTATGGGAGTCCAACTTATGTTCTCAACTTCATCACGAATTATGTGTACAAGTCGCTCCATTCAAAGTATGAAAATATAAGGCGAGATGGAGTCAACTTGTGGGATGCCCCGTGATGGTTTAAATGCATATCTTACTTCTCCGTTCCAAATAAGGTGAATTTCAGGAGTCGTGATGCAATACATAACGAGTCGGATGAACCGGGTGGCTAACTTAGTACAAGTGAGAGTTTCTTTGATGAAATGCCAAGAGGGGCGATCAAATGTTTTCTCCAGTCAATTTTTAGAGCCATGTAGCCGTTTCTTCCATCCTTCTTGCGCATGGTGTGAACAAGCTTTTGCGGCAACGATGATATTATCACGGGGTTTGGTGCCCCAAAAGGAAGCTACTTTGCTCAGGGCCAATGATCCGCAATTAAACCTTAGTGATCCCCTTATAGGCGACATAGCAAAGGCCAATGGGGCGTGAGTGTCGAATATTATTCGGATTCTCAATCTTCAGAATGAGATGGAGAAGCGTCTCGTTAAGGGAAGTTGGAAATAAACCAGTAGTGAGAGTAGTAAGAGCTGTAGAAACAATGTGGCGCAAGTCTGTTCCAATTAAGTCCCAAAACTTTTAAATAAATGAAAAAAAAAACTGCTGAAATCCATCGGGGCCAAGACTTTTATAGGGTCCCATGTTGAATATGGCTGCACGTACTACACTAATTGTGATTTCGTGATCCAAATAATTTAATTTCTGTGAGGACAAATCTGGAAATCGAGATGGAATGAGCATAGTAGTCTGAAGCAGTGCAGATTTCCAAAAAATACTACAAAGCCAAATTCATAAATTGGGTTTTATCTGTAACCCAAGTCCCATCCTTCTCTTTAAGACGTATAAGAGTTACATGTTGTCTTAGTTGGTCTCATCCTCTGGACAACATCACTAAAATCAATGTTGATGGAAGTGCACGAGGAAATCCAGGAAGCCTTGCTTGTGGAGGTATAGCTCGGGACAGTGACGGTCTTTGGCGTTTCGATTTGATTTCCAATGTTGACTATGGAAGCATAACAACATCAGAGTTGTGAGGGGTTTATTATGGACTCCAGGGAGCTATTGAGCATAATATTTGGCATGTTATATTGGCTTGTGACTCCAAGATCGCCGTTCAACTCCTCAATCAGTCAACAATCGAGACCCATCCTTATCATGCAGTGATCGATTCTTGCATTACGTTGAAGTCTAGTTTGCTCTCTTGTGATATTCGCTATGAATATAGGGAGACTAATGTTGTGGCTGATCAACTATCCAATATGGGACATCCTCGTTCTTATGGCGTCCACTTCTTGAACCGCCCCCTTTCCCCCTACTTACTCTTCGACACTGTAGGTGGCACTAGCCTCCGATCTATATCGGAGTACTCTTTAGGCTTTTTTTCTTTCAGGCTTTCGCCTCCCTTGTATTTTATCAGTTATGGTGAGTTTGGTGATGATGGTGGCAAGTTTGGTAGCAATAGTTGAGGGGTTGGGGGTTTGGTCGTGGTGGTGGCGGGTTTGGGAGTTTGGTAGTGGTGACGAATTTGGTGGTGGTGGTGGCACACTACAAAAAATGGCACCATTTTCCAATCAGAAGAAGGGCGACCGCACGAGGAGTTTCGGTGGTAAATAATATACATGTTATTAAATTACGCATTTCACGCCCTAATTTTAGACATATTGCTGGTTTAATGATTAATTACAACAATAAGTACATATAAGATAAACAAACACAAAAAATTAGTTTCGTTGCACATTGAAGAATCATTTTAAGCATTGGCTCATAATGATACTTTTAACTAACTATAATGGCTCTATCCATAATGAATAAGTATGTATATATTAATTTGATAGACATGTATACTATAAATATCACTATAACCTCTATACTAACATTTGTAACAAATGCCAATCGCATATGAGACAAGTACTCTATTATGTATGATTAGATGTAGAAGATAAAAGAGTTTAATAGTTCATAACTTAGTTAATCAACTATAACTTACTATTTTCGTAACTTAAAAACTATTAAACTTGTTAATATTACTTCAATTCAAGTTTATTAATGAGATTATTTATTTAAAATCACAAACACATCAAGATTGTATTAAAGAAACCAAAAAAATTAAAGTTTTGATTAGTTGTGACTAGAATGCGGTTGCAAATAATATACATATGAGCATTAGCAACCGGAATCCGGTCACAACTAATATTTATGGGTATTTGCGATCGCAATATCAAATCATTTGCGACTGCAAACTTTCGCCAAATTTGACGAACAATTTGAAATTTTGAAAATTTGAATTTGCTGCGACCGCGTTCTGGTCGCAAATGACTCTGAAATTGGCATTATTCGGGGGGAAATTCAAAATTTGCCGAAAATTAAATATTTTCACCTTAAAATCTATATATAATTCATTTTTTGACTCCCATTTCATCAAAAAATACCCAACACTTTTACCTTTTTCCTCATTTCTTTTCTTCCATCAATATTTTTTAATCTCCAAACATTATTATTTCTTTAGTCATCAAAAAAACACTCTTAATTCTTTCTTCATTTTCTTCCTTTAGTCGATTTTTTCTAAATACCCAACATCAAACTCTTCAATTCCTCACACATTCAATCTTTCCAAAATCTACAAACTAATTAATTATTCACAAAAGCAAATACATATATATATTTATTTTTCTTCAAATAAACAACTTTTCTAACATATCTTCAAGTTCTTCAAAATTATTTGGTTTACAAACATTTTCTTTATTTTCTAAACGCAACAATTCAGAATTTAACAAAAATAAAAAATAATATTCCCGTAAAAAAAAAACAGAATATTGTTGTTGTTTCTCTTTTTTTGTTAAATGTTATTAGCCACCGGACTTCGGTGCCTAATACCTTGAATATTATTAGCCACGACACTGCGGTGGCTAACCCTTACGACGAGATTTTGCAACCGAAACTCGGTCGCTAGTAAGTGTTGCGACCGCAATTCGATCGCTAAAGACTGGTTGCGACTGCTTTTTGGTCAAAGTTTTAGCGACGTAGACAGCTGTGACGAGGCAATGACTACCGAATTTCGGTCGCTATAAGGTCGTTAGCAACCACAAAGAGGCCATTAATGATCGAATTTGCAGTTGCTAATGACTAATTCTGGTGTAGTTGCGGGTTTGGTGGTGGTGGTGATGGTGGGTGGTTTTGGTGGTGGTGATGTTTGGGTTTAGTGGTGGTTGGTGGAGGTGATTTTGGGGAAGACAATGATTTTAGGTTTTTTTCTTCTACAAAATAATATTATAAAAACATTATAAAATTTTAGGTTTTTATGAATTAATTATTTTATGTAAGGATTTAACATATTCTTTGAAAGAATTGAGCATGAATATAAATATTGCTAGTTCAGTTTTTAATATATAACTGAAAAATTTAAGAAAATTAAAAATTTACTTTTTTTTCATCATTTTTTAATTTTTTGTGGTGTAAAGTGCAATTTTAAAATTATAAGGGTAGCTTTCAAATGTTATAGTATTATAATTATACAATGGTTGTGTAAAAAATACCAAGGAAATTTATACTTTTCACGTGGCGACGATATGGCAGCCACATTAGCAAAAAAACTCGAATAAGGCCAATTGGCATTTTTGGTAGAAAAAACAAACTTTGGGGGATATTTGTCGGCACAACAATAAACCGACATTTTTGGTAAAACCCAGAAGTTAAGGGACATAAAGAATAATTTATCCAAATTTTTATATATCTTAACTTCCTTTTTATGTAAAAGTAGATCAAGTAACAATTTATTTTTTAATAAGAATGTTTGAATAATGATAAATTATATTATATTTTAATTAATAATAAAATTTAATAGGGTGCTGAGTGGTAAAAAAAGAAAATTAAAAAATCTGGGTGGACATGACCTATGTAGATACAAAAGATTTTCTTTTCTAATATATACTGCCGTCTAAACACCCCACCACCGACAACGCTTAAAAAAACTATAATCTCTATTTTGTTTATCTTTTTAACAAGTCCTAGTCCCCATTAGCAAATCGCAATTGCAGGTCGAGGCAATATTGTCTATAATTGCACTTTATATCTTTGTAATATAATATTGGCGGCATATCGCATATGTGGGTCAGAGAATTTTTCTTGTTTAAGAAGGGCCAGAAATACATGCATAATCATCATTATGTCAAGCGTATACACCGCCGCAGTTATATTAATAAATTATGACTCAATTATTGAGTTAAAAGAATCTGAAGTATTTTAGCATATTAGAACTCAATTAGTACACGAAAACAGTTACTTAGGAAAAAATAAATTAAATTTAGCTCCTTACACGGGTAGTCATAAATCATGTATTTATTCATTTATCTTTTGGTAACAAGTTACTTAGGAAAACAATGAAACTGAATGTCACGATAACCGATGAAACACTAACGTAAACGCATGCATCATGATTCATAAGCATCGGAAAAATATGAGGCTTGATTCATAATATATTTGAAGTTTTCCATTATCATATGTGATTCATACTAGTTTAGATAAAATTTCATAACGCGCTATATATAATCAAAAGCGTAAATTATAAGTTCACCACCCTGAGAACAGAGGTGGATGTTCAACAATATAATAAACGATTTCTATACTTAATTAGCTTCCTGCTTACAAAAAATAGTCGTCGTTAAATTCATTGTCTGGCATTTCACCCAATAACCTACTATTTTTCCGGTCGTTTAATTTAGTTTGGTGTGGTTTTGTTCTTGATCTTGAGTAGCATCTCCCTCAACTCAGCAGCGTCGATCTCCTTGGCCTTGTTCTCGGGTCGGTAGTAACCGGTGACAGGGTCAGGGCCCCACGACTTCTCTTCGGATCCTTGTTTCTTCAACATCACACTTGGAACTCCGCTTCTGATGTTGTCGGACAAACCGCCTTGTGAGGCAGCAGCAGCATTAGCATATCCCTTCCTAATGGCGATAATGGGTGAGACTTTGTTGGCAATGACAGCAGAGACAGACAGTCTTAGCAGCGTTGGAGAAAAAAAGAGCCATTTTGTCTAATTTCACTTTGTTAATTAATTAAGATGTTATAGAAACTTGATTTGCAGCTGCAGAGAGTTATGTATGTCTTTCTTCTGCAGCGGTGAGATAAAGGCTGTGGTTGAATGATCGATAATGGTGAAGTGAAGAATCCGTCAGCCAAATTTATAGAAAAGAAGCGAAAAAAAAAGGAAGTAAAATGGAAAGAGCTGGAGTCGTGTGTGTGTGACACTGTGACTTGCGTCAAAGCTGGCGTTTAGTCACGCGCAAAAGCTGAGCCCAATTATATATATTGTGTAGTGTAAGTGTAGCGTAGCGTTGTTTCTTCTCATGTTCATTGAGACAACACTTGGTCAATCATTTATGGATTAGGCTGTTGCTTTCCGTGAACTAGTCATCTCATTTTTTTCTAATATTCTGTTTGAAAGGACAAGGTCGAATGATTCTCTATGGAACCAGTTGTCAGTTAGTTAGGTATCCTCAGTTTGACAAATTCAACTTCTCGACTCCCACTATTTTAGAATATGATTCAAGCAAGATAATAAATACTTTTACTAGTAAAATATTATGAACTTAAACGAGATGATTCTCTTTCCAAGTAAAAGCCCGTTTGAAATATTATTTTGCTTCACTATTTCAAAAACCTTAGTAAAAAGATAACTATTAACTTTCCTAAAAAAGACATGAATTGATGAGTGTAAAATTGTATTCCTTAGGGGTTATGCGTGCATTTCTTCCCCTTACTAGGATGCATGGATCAAAATTTCTGTGCGTTTCCTCAAAAAGTACCGAAATGTTTCCGTTTTTGACTCTATCGAAACGAAAAATACACGTAGTTTCCATGTTAGGTATAACAACGATTTTTATGAATCTTTCGAAACATGCCAAAAAGTTCTCGAAATAATATGAAACGTTTCTAATTTTTAGCTGACCGAAACCAACTCCGTAACCGAAACTTTAATCCATGCTAGGATGGGACAATATTTTTGGGAATTATGTTGAATATATTTGCATATAATAAAACAAATTTTTTTTTTTGTTACAGTGGAAGGGGGAGACCCAAAGAGAAAAAAAAAACCCAAGACTAAGTAGAAATAAGGCGCGTTATAGAGCCACCAACAACATCGTAAAGAAGGAGGCTTGCAACTGGTAAGGGAGGCCGATCAAGCACATGGATGCCATAAGTGTGAGAATGTCCAATGTTAGCAAGGCGATCAGCTACCGTATTGGTTTCTCGATACTCGTGTTGTATATTGCAAGAGAGAAATCTTCTCATGAGTCTTCCACATGACATGATAAGGCTGTGATGAGGGTGATGGTCATGAATATTATCCTTTAGGAGATGGACAACAACTTTGGAATCACATGCCAATGCGACGTGGTGAATGTCATGACGAACAGCCTCCGAGAGACCATAATGAACTCCCCAAAGTTCAGCAGTAGTGATGCTACCATAGCCAAGATTTGCTATGAACCCGAAGAGCCAATGACCATTGTTATCGCGAGCAACGCCTCCACATGAGATTTTCCCGGGATTCCCAAGTGCACTTCCGTCGACATTGACTTTCACAATACCTTGTTGTGGTCGAGTCCAACTAAGATTGCGTATAGATTTGTTGTGACCCGGGTGCTGTACAATGATTACTAACGAATACATAAGTCATAACCAGCGATTCAAAGCACATATGCATTACATGAATAAATTCATTGTACATTGACAGCCTTATTTGAAAAAGGGAGATTTTTATTTTTTTGAATCAAAAGAATTATATTGCAACCCAAAAAAGACGCAAATCGCGCCACCAATGTCAACGTTCAACAAAAGCTAAGAACCAAAAAATAACACCTAATGTGCTGCAAAAATTAAACCCGGAGGATCACAAAGCTCCCCAATCGCCGTGCGAGCTAGATTATGCGCCTCAATGTTAGCATCCCCTCCAATCCACCTAATAGAAAAATCATCGTGCGGTTCAAAAAAGCGAAGAAAATCTTTGATAACATTCGCATATGTCGCGTCATCTTGAGTCCGAAAGAGGATATCATGAATAATGCTAAGGCAATCGCCTTCCAAAATCACTTGTTTCCACTCCATACCAACCGCTAAATGGATCGCCCAAAGCGCCGCTAACGCCTCGATACTAGACGGAGCGAGATTAGCCGCAAAACGCTTCTGATATGTTGCTACAATTCGACTCATATGACCACGACTCACCACTCCGATTCCCACTTCGCCTTGTTCTTCAAACCTTGCTCCGTCAAAATTTATCTTCAACCAACCCTCGCGCGGAGCTTCCCACACCGTTCCTTCCTTGTACGTTAGTCCTTGCGCGCGGCCCCCCAACTCGCGCCACGACGTAGCATATTGGAGAGTAAAGTCCACAATTTCTGCTGCATCGTGTCGCCTCTCCCCCGCAAGAATTAGATTTCTATTATGCCACAAAGACCAGCAAAGAGTGATCGCCACACTCGCAGTTTCCCGTCCTTCCTCACGCTAAATCCGATTGAACCAATCGAGCAGCCCCTCCCGCTCGTGAAGGGTAGATTTCGTGGAAAAACGCCCAAGCTTGATGTGCCACGGGACATTTAAAAAATAAGTGTGGCGAAGATTCTTCCCTGTCGTTGCACACAACGCACGTTCTACAATCTCCAAGTTTTCGCCTTGCGAGATTAATGCGCGTCGGGAGAATATCCAAGCATGTACGCCACCAAAATAATATAATTTTATTGGCGCAACCCAATCTCCAAATCTTCTTCCAACAGTGCTCATTACTCGAGCTCTCAACCTCTCAACTACCGCGCGCTGTTAAGCCTTGCGACATAATCATATGATACGCGCTTCTAACCGTGAAGTGCCCATGCTTCTCAAAATGCCAAATTCGAGCATCCTCATGGTCAAGACATCCCAACGGGATCGATAAAATCACGCAAGCATCCACCTCCCAAAAGATATTCTGAATTTACTCTGCATCCCACCATTCCGTCGCAACGTCAATCAGATCACTAACACGCTGCGCTCCTAGATGAGGATCACGAGGTGTGATCGGCCTAAAAGTTACGTGACGAGGCAGCCACGGGTCATCCCAAATCGATATAGCAACGCCGTTCTCCACTCTCCACCGGACTCCTCGCTTTACCACCGTGATAGTCTCCCAAATACATCTCCACGAAAATGACGGATTATTCCCAAGCCGAGCCTCCAAAAAATTCGTCTGTGGGAAGTATTTAGCTTTAAACAATCGACTCACCAAACTCTCTGGGTTTTGAAAAATGCGCCATGCCTGTTTTGCAAGCAACACCATATTGAACGCTTTGAGATTCCGAAAACCAAGACCACCATCCTCCTTTTTTTTGCATAATTTATCCCACGCCACCCAATGAATTTTATTGCGTATTCCACTGCCCCACCAATAATTCCCAATGATCGAACTTATTTCACCAATCAACGAATTCGGTAAACGAAAGCAACTCATCATAAAGGTAGGAACCGACTGCATCACTGATTTGATCAACACCTCCTTACCCGCCTCCGATAATGTCTTCCCCTTGTATCCTTGCACTCGTTTCCAAACTCTTTCCCGGATAAAATCAAACATCTCCCTCTTCGACTTGCCAACCACAGACGGAAGGCCTAAATACTTTTCATGTAGCACTGCGATTTCAACCCCGAGGATTGGACCTAACTCCGTCGCCCAGTCATCCCTCGTGTTCCTACTAAACACCACAACTGATTTTTGTAGGTTGATTTGCTGCCCCAAAGCCGCCTCAAACCGCCCCAATTGCTCATGAATTCCAACGGCCGCCTCCCTCGTTGCCTCGCAAAACAAAAGAGTATCATCTGCGAATAGGAGATGCGATATACGAGGGGCCGAACAGCTGATAGCTAGTCCACGTAGTGTTCCCCGAGCCTCCGCCTCGAAATAATTGCTGAAAAACCTCAGAAACGAATAAGAAGAGGTAGGGGGATAGAGGATCCCCCTGCCTAATGCCCCTCTCAGGGTAAAAAATAGGTGACTCTCGTCCATTGATAAGGGTCGAATAAGAGATAGTACAAACACCAAGCATTATCCCAACACAGCAGCCTCAATCTACATTTTTGCAATTTTTCCTCAACCGAGACCTCACCCTTTTCAGTCCATAATTGCCGAATCAGCGCCTCACAATCAGATTTCCGCGCCCAAGCAGCCTCAAAGCAAAACCGACGCGGTGGCCGTACCATGCGTGATGTGGATGCGTGTAGCTCGATCCGTATAGCTGAATGGTCCGAATGTTTTGCTGCGTGCTGCGTGACCTTCACCGAGTGGAACAATGCTAGTCATCTACTATCCGCGCACGCCCTATCCAAGAGTTCCCAAACCGTGGCAGGATGAGGTTGACGATTGCACCACGTGAAACGTGTCCCCTAAAAACCAATATCGCTCAATCATGTGTCCGTCAACGCCTCCCTAAAATCACAAAGTAGCCAATTCGCACGACGTAGCCCCCATTTTTTTATCATCGTGGCTCAGAATCTCATTAAAATCCCCCACGCATAGCCACGGCCTAACGAGATCCGCCCGAAGTCGACGAAGTAAATTCCATGTCATCAATCGCTGCGTCCCGTCAGGTTCATCATAAAAACCCGTAAACCGCCAATCCCCACAACCGCCCATATCAGAAACGACGACGTCAATGTGATTGTCTGACATGCTCACCAGCCTAATATCCAAAGCCTTATCCCATAGTAGTGTTAGACCTCCTGATTTCCCTTTAGCTTCCACACATACTCCATTAACTCCCAAATTTTGTTTCAACACCTCTATTCTCCTACCCCGACACTTGGTCTCGGACAAGAAAATCAGAGGGGGGTGTAGCACTGAGACCATATGTCTCAATTCACGAACTGTCCAAGGGTTCCCCAAGCCCTGACAGTTCCATCATAGAATACTCATTGGATACGGCGGGGTTGCGTCGCAACCTCCGCCATCGGTTCTGTCCCTGTTTTGTACTCCACGCGTCTGCCCTCAATCTATGTTCAAAATTTCTTCAAAATCCGATTAGTTTCCTCCAACTGTTCCGCTCCCGGTCGCTTCTGTCCTAAGTATTTCTGTTGCGAACCGTCCCGTTGTCCCAAACTTCTGTTCCCTTTAACCACCCTTCGTTTAAATCGTGCTGAATTTCCTAAACAGAGACCCGGGTCTGAAGACACCGTTTGCTCTGAACCGCTATCCTCACTTAGAACTGGTTGAGGGCTGGTAGGAGCGATATGTTGATTAGCAAGGACTAGTTCCTGTCACCTTTTGGTTGAGCTCGATATCCCGTCGCTGTTTGTTGCATTCGACAATGGCACACACCTGTTCCGTGCGGGTTCAGCTGCAGGTGATGGCCGATGCCAAAACGGATCCATGTTACGTGGTGCTGCTGGTGTAAAGTTACCCCCATTGTGGCCCCGGTCCGAGAACTTTTGACTATACCGATTTCCCCTTTGACTCGACGGTTCCTACAACCATGCGCCATACGGAGTAATCGAGTTTTGCATCTCCGTTGGCTGATCATATTGCGTCTCACAGTCCGCCATAATATGTCCTAGCACACCGCATAAGTAGCAAAAATTAGGAAGGCGTTCATACTTGAATTTGACAGTAAATTCCTATCCCCTCGTACCCCTAATAGTCATAAATCGCGCCAACGGTTTCGTGACATCAATCTTCACACGGATCCGCATTGTAAGGTCCCATGAGTCGCTTAGTTCAACATCCTCGAACCTTCCCAATCTATGACCAATGGAGCTCGCAAATTCTTTCGTTTGACGTGCAAGTGGGAGATCGTAGATTCGCACGTAAAAGCTACAAAGGTCCAAATTTATGGTAGCGGGGTTATCGTCGGGACCAATGTCGCTCAGAATAAGAACTTGCTTATCAAAAGACAACGGGCACCCATGCAGCGCTTTCCGCTTATCAACGGCATGGAAGAATTGAAAAATCATCTGATCCTCATTAATGCGCGAAATTTCCAGCCCTTTGTTTACTTTGAATAGATTTTTGATGAGGGTGCAAAACGCCGGAAAATTGAAATTCTTCCCCGCAATAATTCGCCCAACCAACACTAGTTCCGTGGCTTTATTCACGCTCTGCTATGCAGCGTCGGGAACGACGATCCCCTCCTCCACATCCGTGACCAACAAACTATGCCGTAACTGACTGTCTAGATCTTCCATAATCCGACTGAAGATGCGTCGAAGAGGTATTACGTTAAGGCTTCGGCCGTGGCTGCCCTGCATCGAACGATCCCCTTCCGCCACTATCTGCGACCAACAAGGTAAATTCGGCGTTAATAGAGATGAACAGTACGTGGAAAGTTAGTAACGTGAGTCACAAGGCAAAAGAAAAAGACGACGAGAGAAAATCGGAAGAGAAAAGAAAAAACACCACGAAGCCCTAATTCTTTGTGCGAGAGAATTAAGGAAAGTTCGCGTTCCTGAACTGCGCAGGCTGAATAAGACGACGAGAAATCGCGATCAATGACCCCAAAATCGGCAAGAAAGCATCCACGAGATCGAAGAAGGCCTTCCCGAGAAGATAACGACTCCTATAAGAGGAGACCCTAAACTCTCAAGAGAGAGACGGCAACATATACATATTAAACAATTAATAAGTTAATACATAAGACATAATGGCTTTAAAAAAAAAAAAAATCTTGGGGCGATAATAATAGCAAATCTTGTTTGACGAAGAAATCACCTTAAAGGGGAAGTGCTTAATTAGAAAGAGACATCCACCTTAAGGCTTAAACCTTTTTTTCATGGAGATGCATGATGCATCATTTTTGTTAAGGCCTAACTCTTCGCTAGATAGAGAATCCAATGTGAGATTTTTTTTTTCTTGAATGATTTGAGAAATGATATTTAGTATTAGAGATCGATCATTTTCACTTATCATATTTCATATATATAAACTTAGACGTAAATTATATTTTAGGCCGACTTCCCTTTCGCTTTCAACACCAAAATACTAGAATTATTAAACCCACACTCAAGTTAAACTGATGTGTCATGTTCATGAATGAGACACTAATGTCCACATACAGAAACAGAACCATCGCGATTAATAAATTTGCTTGAAGTTTCTTGTAATGAAGAAAACCAAAGGTTGTCATAGATCCTACCTTTTTTTTTCTTTTTTTTTTTGTTGTTGTTCAAATTGGAAGTTAAGTATAGCATGTATAATGTTGCAAAGTGGTACCTTTTTTTGAAATTGTCTATGAACGAAGAATGAGAAAATGTGAGTGACCTTGCAGAAAGTGCGAGGAAGGCCAACTGCTGCTGATAAACGTGTATGTCTCACTCATTCGATAGCTAAAAATTTCTGTTAGAAAAATTACAGTACGTGACATCCTTCGAATATATATATATATATATATATTTGAAATTAACAGAACCTTAACCAATAGTATCTATGCTACCTTCATAGTATGATCATCTTATATATGAAGTCTATCTGTGATTATCCAAGCCAAATGAAGCATCCATATTATAACTAGAAAATATCGTTGACAAATTAAACAAGCGTAAGCATCCGTTCTCCTTGGTTATTTACTCTTCTAAGTTACAAGAGAATCAGACAATAATGGCAGACAACGTAATCGGAAATGCCTCAAGAGCAGTGAAGGAAACGGAACCTACTTAATATTATAATATAATTTATTAAAGTCAAACCACAATAATGAATAAGCATGAACAGAGAGGTGCCTTATCTATCACCAGGTCTGATAATACATAATAGAGGAGCAAGCAGCTACAACAAATTTTCAATAGTTTTCTGCTTACAAATAATCGTCAAATTCCTGATATCATGATCTAGTGCGGTACTATAGGAATGTATTCGGGAGTGCATATAATTCCTTAGTTCTGTGGTCTGCTTTTATTGTTGACACGCAACTCCGCCGCATCAATCTCCTTGGCCTTATTCTCGGGTCGGTAGTATCCGGTGACCGGATCGGGTCCCCACGGCTTCTCTTCGGATCCTTGTTTCTTCTTTAGCATCACGCTCGGGGCCACGGTCTTGATGCTGCTGGAAACACTGGCGGCACCCTGTGAGGCGGCAGCGTATCCTCTCCTTGCAAGTAGGGATGATATTTCATTGGCAATGAAAGAAGAGACGGTCTTAGCATTTGAGAAGGAACGAGCCATTGATGAAAATATGAAATAAATAAATAACGTGATTGATTATAATTATATTGCAGCTGCAGAAAACTTATTAAAACAAACAATTATTTTCCTTCTTTCTGCAGCGGCTAAATGAAAGGTTGCTAGTTTTTTGAATGAAAATAAAGAGTGAATAGTCCGCCATATTTATAGATGTTGGGAAAAGGTGGAGTCGTTTAGTCACGCGCAAAAGCTGAGCCCAATTATATATATTGTGTAGTGTAAGTGTAGCGTAGCGTTGTTTCTTCTCATGTTCATTGAGACAACACTTGTTCAATCATTTATGGATTAGGCCGTTGCTTTCCGTGAACTAGTCATCTCATTTTTTCTAATATTCTGTTTGAAAGGACGAGGTCGACTGATTCTCTGTGGAACCAGTTGTTAGTTAGTTAGGTATCCTCAGTTTGACAAATTCAAATTTACGACTCCCACTATTTTAATATATAACTCGAAAAAGATAAATACTTTAGCAGTAAAATGTTTTGAACTTAAATAAGATGAATAAAGAAAGTATTGAGAAGGTCAAGAACCCATAGAGTAAATTCTTTGTCAAACAAGATTCTATGATAAAAAAAATGACAATATTCTTTGGAGTTATGTTGAATCTTTATTAATTAAAAAAAAGGATACTGATTAATACCGAGTTCATAACAAGCGATTCAAATCACAATTGAGTGAACCTTTTTCTTTTCTAATTTTGTTTTGATAATTAAAATTTATTGTACACTAACAGCTTTATGTAAAGAAGGGTGATCTTTCTTCAAATGATGGCAAATCTTGTTTGACAATGTTAATTACAATGGGACATCCACCTGTTCTTTTGCATGGGGTGATGATGAGGATGTCATTTTCGTTTAGGCCTAACTTTTGCTAGCTAGATAATCCAGATGTGAGCAATATATGAATAAACCTTTTATTTTTTTGAATGATTTGAGATATATTAGGCCGGAGAGATCGATTGCTTTCGCTTATGAGAGAGAAACCCATCCTTGATTTTAACTTGGGCTCATTACCTTTTTTGTACTTGAACTTCTGTGCGTGCCTGAAATCATTTCCTTTGGTTGGAAATCAACATGCATGTCACATGATTCCCAATTTTAAGAATTTTGACAAAATTTTTACTAATTTCGATGGTGCAATTACATTGTGCCCACGCGGTTCTAGCCAAATTAAGTAATTTCCGGCATCAAAGCATTAATATGGGGTAAAGCACAAGTTAACGGACTAAAATCATTGCGCTAATAAATTTGACGACAAAAAAATGTAATGAAGCCAAGTTGAAGGACCAGTATGGTTTAATGCCAGTATAATACAAAATTCGATTTTTTTAATTGTTGGCACATACAAAATTAGATGTATAATATACTTTTTACCAACTCCCTGTCGCTTTCCACCCCGAAAGAATATATATATATATATATATATATATATACATAATTATCAAAACCACGATCAAAAACATGTAAAGTGAAGTGTCATGACCATCACAGAGACACTAATGTTCACAGAACCATCGCCATATCATAAGTTCGCCCGAAGCTTCTCGTTATGAAGAAAACAATACGTTATTCCTTTTTCTTTCTTTTTTGATCTTTTTCTTTTCAGTTACGCATATTATATTTAATGTTGCAATCTGAAAGTATTGCCTTCTTGAAATTGCCTATGGACAATGAGATAATGTGAGAACTTTTTATTTAAAAAGATCCTGATAAATGATTCTGTACACTTACTCATTGAAGTTTCTTATTAGAATAAAAATCTAAATGCTTACCCAAAAAAAGAAAAAAGAACAAAAATCTAATTGCTAAAAGGTCTGTTGTTTCTTGTTTGAATAATTACGGCGCATCTTTAAATTTTTAGCCTTTCTTTACAAATAAACATAACCTTAATCAAATAGTTTTGTTAACGGTATCTTCGTCGTGCTTGCTAGTTGTGACGATCGTTCTGCCTGCTAGCTTTGACGAAGAGCGTAACGGATTGTTCGAAACGCCGATCCCGACCCAAGGAGCGGCTGGACTCAGATATTTTCCGAGATGCCTACGTACCCCCCGATTGGGAATCAAACCACTCGCAGTTCTTGTTTTCGCTCGGTTCTTTGGTGCTGGATATTTGTTGCTTGTCGATTTTATCGGATGAATTGATTTCGTATTTGTTGGAGGAGTTGTCCTCGTGAAGAGTCCGAGGGGGAGAGAGAGGAGTCCGAGGGGAGGAGAGAAAGAAGGAGTTTTTTGTTTGTAGGTTGCGTATATGTGTCTCTCTTTTTCTCTCCATCTTTTTTCCCTCTCCGAACTCTTTGTCTCATCCTTTTTTTTCCGGAAAAGGATCCCCTGCCTCTATTGTTCTTGTCCCCTTTTATAGGAGTTTTTTACGGGCAGGTGTCATTGTGCATGTGTTATTACAGGTGTCGGTATGCATGTGTTAATACAGGTGTCGGCATGCATGTGTAGGAGGATAGATTCTACCTGTTTAGTATATCTGCTGACGGGCTCCGATGAACTAGCTCCTCGGTTTTCTTCTCTCCGATGGGTTGTATCTATCGAAAATGTTGGATGAGTGGGACGGAATGCTCGTCTGTCATTGTTGTAGTCTTAGTTGTCTTCTTTGGGAAGTGTACTCCGAGCGGTATATCTGTTTTCTTTCTCTCGTGGCGCGACCTCCGATGGCTCCTTGACTTCAGTGGTGTAACGTTCTCGTACTCAGGTCTTCGTAACAAGTACTCCGACGGTTTCCGGGCTTTGATAAAACATTGTTCTTCGGGTTAATCCTTCGGGATAGGGGCTCCGATGGCCGTAGTGCCTCAATATGGCATTGTTCTTCGTATGGACCTTTGTGGCAAGTGCTTCCGATGGATTTTGGGTTTTTAAATGAGGCGTTCTACTTTGAGTTTGGCCTTCGGAGTGGATGGTCCGATGGCATTTATGAGTGTTCAGTGAAGGGATGTTCTCGCATTCTTTAGCTATAAATCTAGTCGATAGGCGTGCGTCGTGATTTACGATATGCGAATAATTTTTTAACGAAGTAAACTAGTAATTAAACCGTGTTATAGTTCGATGTCGTTTATGAATAATAATATACCAAGTAATTTTGATAATTGAATTATCGCGTATTTTAACCACGTGATTTTTTACCCCGTTAACACAAGCCCCCGAGTTTTTAGTGCAGTCGTATATTTACGACTGCACTAGAAACTCAAGAAGTCGAGAGTCACGAGTATTGCGGATTTTTAGAGAGGTATTGTAGCCTCTTGTAACGAAGTCGTTTTAAGGCATTGTTTCGAGTCTTTTAAAGTATACGTCTTTCTTGCTTTTTCTGGTCGGGGATATTATAGTGTAGGTCCGATAGCTATTTAACGTTTTTAACGATCCTTTTGAGGTACCGTAGAGTTATTTACAACCTTGTAGGTCCTTGTCGGTTATTGCATGGTGAATGTCCCATAGATCCTCGAAAGGCATCCGAGTCTCATATAGGACTCGGAAAGCCTTGGTAAGGTATCGGGGAACTATTTTGGGGTATCGTAGACCTTTGTCGTTCGATGTTTATATCCGTTTAACATAAGCCCCCCAGTTTTTTGCTTGCCTTAAAAGAGGCGAGGTGAATATCGTGGTTGCCTTCTTCGAGGCGAGAGGTTTTTTTTATTTCCGATGCCTTCATTGAGGCGTGCCTTCGTTGAGGCGAGAGGTTTTTTTTTTTTTTTTTACCTCCGATGCCTTTGTTGAGGCGTGCCTTCGTCGGGCCTCCTCATCGGGAGTGTATGCTCCTCATCGGGAGTGTATGTGACGATAGTATCGTTTAAGGGGTTAATCTCTATTTTTAGTGTTAACATTTTGGTTAATCCCTATATATTATTTTTAAAATTTTCAACTTTTTACTTCGTATTTTAGCATTTGTAATTACTTTTCATGCTTTGTAAGCATTTCTTCGAGGAGTCCTCGGCTTTTGATGAATGCGCAATTATTTTGTCCTTCATTCTATTTTGTCTTTTCCGTGCTAATAGTCATCATAACTTTTCAGCACTTATAAATACTTGGACCCTCTCCTTTAATTTTAGGTTTTAAGATTGAGTTTAAAGAGATGAGATTAAATCTCATTCTTGCTGGCCAAGCAAATCACTCAGCATGACGTGTCCGTTTGCATTGCAAACTGTGGAGATATGTTTCTCTAAATAGAGATATCAACTGACACGTAACCGTGGCTATAATATAGCTTGGACAGTTCAAGCTTAAGTCGGTTATCCAAGGAAAGATTCCTAAGTATATATAGGTGCTTGGAGTTTAGTGAATATTCTCACTTAAAATACAAAATCATTTTCAGTTATTGTACTGAGTTGTTTACTCGTTTCCTTCTTCGGGGAGTTTTACATTCATGTTATTTTGTGCAGGCAATGCCTTGGAAAAATATATCATAGTTTGTTTGTCCAAGGCCGTGGAATCCTCGCTCTTTTAGTGGGACTTCATATGCTCCCGAGGAGGATGAGTTTTTTTTAGGAGGACCAAATGCCCGAGGGGGATGACGTTCTCGAAGACGAGACTGATGCATCCGAGGATTAGGATCTGAATCCGATGGAGGAGGATAGCTCTACTTTTACTATCGGGGAGGGGGTCTGAATCGTAGGTTTTTGTATCTTAGGACTAGTTGTTTTATTCATTTATTTCGGGAGTAATTGGTGAGTTGGAAGAGTTAAGGTTGATCCTTAACTTGCTTTACAAGTTTTCTTGTATGACAAAGTTGAATTGGCACGTGTCTGTCTCCTACGCACGCTCGGAGGACGACTTAGGTAACTTCTCCTCTAAGTAGGGAGAGTACCGGGCACGTGGAGGTCATAGTTGACCTTATCGGGCAGCTCCTCTTTAGAGCTTTATTTGTTTAGAAATCTTTTTGGGGATATTCCCTTGGTATATATATTGGGATTAGTGAATGTTTTCACTTAATCCTAAAGGTTTCCATTGCAAGCTTTCACTTTTGAAGTTTACTTGTTTGGAAAGGTGAAGTTATGTCTCTCTGTTGAGTTTTATACTTAGGGTATAAATTTATCGAAATCAAAATTGCGTAAGAGGTTCATAGCACCTATATGGAGTCCTGATGCCTCCTCGTTCCATGCGCGCTAATTCGTTATCATCAAGGAATTCTCCTCGGAACTCCGCTCGGAATCCTTTTCTTCTACATGGCGTTTGTCATGCTTCATCCGAGGTTCGTTCTTCACGTCTTAGAGAGAGGGCTAACGAGGGTTTGTTGGCTATCAGAGGGAGCTCTTCGGGGTCTCGGCTATAATGGCTGCATATAGTTTAAACAAATAGCTAGCTTTGCTCGAAGTTTCCTCCGGCGGCGTCAGTGTTCAAAATTATATAGAGCATAGTCTATATTTAAGTATGAAGACCTCATGGATCATAGATTCTTGGTATATTTATACCCTCTCTTTTTTTCTGATGGAAAAGCTATTTATCTCACAATAAAAGGATGCGACAATTTTGGTGAATGTGTGTGTATTACTTGTAAAGCTCGAGAATAAGACCCGTTGTATTTGGTTTGGGAAGAAATACATATTGGCAATAATTTATACTTTTGCTGCCATACTTAGAAGATTTTTGATTCCTCGTGTATTTTTGATTTCTCGTGTAGATACCCGTGAATTACTCTCGATTTCTCGCGTGGTTAGCCGTGGCCATTTTATTTTTGACTCGTTTGGGGGTGGTTACCTGCGAACCTTGTAGGAGGGGTCGTTTCGAGCTCCCGTTAAGTGTAAGTGTCGTGCACTGAGAGTGCTTAGTCTTTGTTCCGATGCTCACAGCTAACACACTTAGGAAAGTTCGATTTCATACACGGATACCCGTGAGTATCATACTTAGAGAGAATCTTTCAATATTTCCGTACGAGTGCTCGTGGGCGAGGTTTATTTCCGAATTTTCTACTTTCATTTTTGTATTGGATCAAGGTGCCATAATGGCAAAATATTTAATACTATAGGAGCTTGTCCTGATGGTATTGTGCATGAGGTTAGGTCGGAGGGGTCTCGTTATCGAACCCTCTCTTTGACTGTTCCCTCCTTTTTTTCCTGCTGAAAAGAGCAAAAAAGAAAATTTCCTATACCCTTATCAGGGATTCGAACTCGGGCCATCAAAGAGCTCAAGCATGGAGCAAACCACTGGACTACAGGTCTCTTTGGGATACAATATGGTTGTTCTATATATCATAGCAATAACCTAAATAAAAAAGGAATTGTGTTGAGAACCACACAACAATGATTCGAACCCGTGCCTGCAATGAAACAGTCATCGGAGATGGCGTCCGATTCCACTGAAACAGCCATCGGAGATGGCGTCCGATTCCACTGGGCTATCGGCACTTTGTGATTATAATATTGGCATTTTTGCTACATATTACAGCAGTAGCCTCAATAATAAATTTTTTTTTTTTTGAGAAACACGGGTGCAGGATTTGAACCCCGGTTATTGTTCATCGGAACCTTCATCCGATGCCATCGAGCTATGCCCATTTTTACAATGAATTTTTCATTTTTTTTGTAAGATATCACATAGCAGCGTTTTTATAACAAAAAAACTTTTGGGAATGAGACTCAAACCCTGGTCCTTCGGGTAGAGGTCCTCAGAGAGCTGCTCTGACAATTGGGTTATTCCCGTTTTTGTTTATAAGGAGATTATTTTTGCTATGTAGCAGGGTCTTAATAACAAAAAAAGGCTATCGGGGGTGGGACTCGATCCCGGGTTCTTCTGATAGATGCCCTCAGAGAGATGCTCTGATACCGGTGGACCATCTCTTCTTTTTATTTATAAAAGACCCTTTATTATTTTTATTATATTTATAACAAAAAAAGAAAAAAAAAACTTTTGGGAATGGGACTCGATCCCTAGTTCTTCGGGTAGATGGCCCTCAGAGATCTTCCCCGATACCATTGGGCCATCTCTATTTTTGTTTATAACAAAACCATTTTTTAGTTTTATTAAATTATGACAGCCCCTTACTACTAAAATAAAAAATAACTTGAGGCGAAGCTGGGAATTGATCCCTGGCCCTCAGAGAGTAGGTCCGATAGGAGGAGTAGAGAATCATCGGGCTACATCTCTTTCTTGGTTTATAACAAGACCATTTTTTATTTTTATTATAACAACCCCTTATTATAACAGCCCTCGGAGATCTCTCTCTCTCTCTCTCTCTCTTTATAACTCAACTCACCACAGTGTGACACGTTCTTATCAACAAGAGTAGTGCGAGACATGTGTCCCTTTCACAGCTCAAATTCGTCACAGGAGAGACGTGACTCCATTTTCTTCTCTTTCTTTTATTTCTTTTCTTCTTCTCTGTTCTCTCATTTTCTTTCATTCTTCTCTGTTTATTCTTTCATTTCATTTTTCATTTGCAGATTTTCTCTGCACCTCTCAAGCAGTAGGCAAAAGAATCCACTCCTACCCAAGTCTTTTACAGACTTCGTATATATACACTTATATATACTTATATAGCAATTAGAAAATCTTATGATTTTCAAGGAGATATCCAAGGTTGGAATCGAATCACGCAAGTGTGGAGAAAGGAAAACTTAACTTCGGAGCGTATCACCCCGTGGCAGTAGCACCTGCTTTCCCTTTTGGTTTTGGCAGCGATCTCCTCGGGCTTGCTCAAGGATTCAACGACGCTTCCCACAGACGGCACCATTTCGTTAACGGTATCTTCGTCGTGCTTGCTAGTTGTGACGATCGTCCTGCCTGCTAGCTTTGACGAAGATCGTAACGGGTTGTTCGAAACGCCGATCCCGACCCGAGGAGATTGTTTGTTTTTATTGATTTGCGGCTGGACTCAGATATTTTCCGAGATGCCTACGTATCCCCCGATTGGGAATCAAGCCACTTGTAGTTTTTGTTTTTGCTCGGTTCTTTGGTGCTGGATATTTGTTGCTTGTCGATTTTATCGGATGAATTGATTTTGTATTTGTTGGAGGAGTTGTCCTCGTGAAGAGTCCCAGGGGGAGAGAGTGGAGTTCGAGGGGAGGAGAGAAAGAAGGAGTTTTTTGTTCGTAGGTTGCGTATGGGTGTCTCTCTTTTTCTCTCCATCTTTTTTCCCTCTCCGAACTCTTTGTCTCTTCCTTTTTTTTTTCAGAAAAGGATCCCCTGCCTCTATTGTTCTTGTCCCCTTTTATAGGAGTTTTTTAGGGGCAAGTGTCATTGTGCATGTGTTAATACAGGTGTCGGCATGCATGTGTAGGAGGATAGATTCTATCTGTTTAGTATATCTGCTGACTGGGCGCTGACTAGGAGGAATTATATCTCTTCCGGTGGCTCCAATGGGCTCCGATGAACTGGCTCCTCGGTCTTCTTCTCTCCGATGGGTTGTATCTATCGAAAATGTTGGATGAGTGGGACGGAATGCTCGTCTGTCATTGTTGTAGCTCCTGCAGTAGTTAAGTCTTAGTTGTCGTCTTTGGGAAGTGTACTCCGAGCGGTATATCTGTTTTCTTTCTCTCGTGGCGCGACCTCCGATGGCTCATTGACTTCAGTGGTGTAACGTTCTCGTACACAGGTCTTCGTAACAAGTACTCTGACGGTTTCCGGGCTTTGATAAAACATTGTTCTTCGGGTTAATCCTTCGTGATAGGGGCTCCGATGGCCGTAGTGCCTCAATATGGCATTGTTCTTCGTATGGACCTTTGTGGCAAGTGCTTTCGATGGCTTTTGGGTTTTTAAATGAGGTGTTATACTTCGAGTTTGGCCTTCAGAGTGGATGGTCCGATGACATTTAGGAGTGTTCAGTGAGGGGATGTTCTCGCATTCTTTAGCTAAAAATCCAGTCGATAGGCGTGCGTCGTGATTTACGATATACGAATAATTTTTTAACGAAGTAAACCGGTAATTAAACCGTGTTATAGTTCGATGTCGTTTATGAATAATACTATACCAAGTAATTTTGGTAATTATATTATCGCGTATTTTAACCACGTGATTTTTTACCCGGTTAACAAGTATCTATGCGATCGAACTTCATATATATGGTATGGTCGTTATATTAAGTCTCTATGTGATTATTCAAACGAAATGAGACTGAATTATTATTAGACAAATTTTGGAGGCAAACTAAAACAAGCATTCTGTCCTTTCTCCTTGGCCATAGATTATAGCTTCATGAGATTTTCTATTTTAATTGACAAAGAGAATCCAATAATAATAGTCTCGGTTAAAGTTAGGCAGACAGGGTAATCGAAAATTCAGAGAGCTGAATGATGGAAACCGAAACCGATCAAGCATTTTAAAGTATTTTATTAATAACATAAAAGCACGGTAATGAAAAAGCGATGCATGACGCACCAGGTCTGCGAACAGAGGAGCACAGCTACAACAAGTTCTATTGTTTTCTGCGAACAAATATTCGTTAAATTCTTTATATCATGATGAAGTGCAGTAGTACTATAGGAGTCGTGTATTATATTTGGGGATGCACATATATATGGTTTGTATTAATTAGTTCTGTGATCTGGTTTTGTTGTTGACGAGCATATCCCGCAACTCAGCAGCATCGATGTCCTTGGCCTGATTCTCGGGTCGGTAGTATCCGGTGATCGGGTCGGGTCCCCATGACATCTCTTCGGATCCTTGTTTCTTCTTTAGCATCACGCTCGGCGCCCCGGTCTTGATGCTGCTGGAAACACTGGCTGTACCCTGTGAGGCGGCAGCGTATCCTCTCCTCGTAAGTAAGGATGATATTTCATTGGCCACGAAAGAAGAGACAGCCTTAGCATTTGAGAAGGAACGAGCCATTGATGAAGATATGAAATTAATAACGTGATTGATTATATCGCAGGTGCAGAAAGCTTATGACTTAATTACTAAAATAATTTATTTTCTTCTTCTTTCTGCAGCTAGCGGCTAAATGAAAGGTTGCTAGTTTTTGAATATGGGATTAATTAGAGGAGTGAAGATTTGGCCAAATTTATAGAGAATTGAAAGTGAGAGTCGCGTGTGATTTGCGTTGTCAAAGGTGGCGTTTAGTCACGCCCAAAAGACTGAATCCAATTTTGTTTTGTAACTAGTGTTTTTTCTTCTCATGTTCGTCCGAGGACACTTGGCCAATCACTTTTGGCTTGTTGCTTTTCGTGATCGACTTATCTTAATGTTCTGTTTGCCACTCCAATATTTGTTTCGTAAATTACATGAAGAGTCAACATATATATGTAACCAAACAATTCCCAAGTCCGCTAGCTCATCCTCCGTTTCCTGATTGGTCAATTTGATCCGACGTGAATATAAGCGCCGACATGTACATTTGATGAAAATTATAAGAGTTGTGATTGAATAATCACTAATCATTAACCACTTAATATATTATATTATTATAAAGGAAAAAGGAAACATGTTTATTGATTTATTTTCATAATCACCAGTCTATCATCATCATCCTCCTCAATTTGTGATGACTCGGGACACACGTGAACAACTTTCGGTGTAATTGGCCGGATCCAACGGTTTGTTTTGATGCCATGCAGTCTCTACAATGCACGTGTTCCACAGTGACGTTATCATGTTAGGCAACGTAGAATCTCTACTTTTCCTCATTCTTCAACCACAGCCTTTTAAACTTCCACACTCTCAAATAAAAGGTCGTAGTCTACCCAACTTGACCATTCTCTTTTTATTTTACCTTCATCTTTTCTGTCCATATATTCAATCTCAAAACTCATTCTACTATGCATAAGTTTTTCTCGTCTTTCTTACATTTGTCCTATTGTTTGAAGAGTCACATTAACTGTTTATATCACGGGTAACTTTTAGGGCTTCATTGGAACTTTTAATAGACAACCATGCAAATTCGAAGCATATGTCCAAAGATAATGGCGATACCTTTTGCGCATCAAGTGGTTTATTCTTGTTGTATATATAATTCAACCTAGTAAAAAAAGATTAAGAGTAGCTTCACTTACAATATATTCTCTCATTATCACTGTTAACATAAGACAAAAGCGTACAAGGAATCAGCCTTGTAGACATGATCTTATCGAGCTTTCATCAACATGATGACCTCTCTATTTTGGTGTTGCCACCGCATCTTCCATTAAAATCTAAAATCACATGCAACTATAAAGAATATTAAGTGTTAATTGTCTTTAATCACGAATTTATTCACGTCTTCCTATAAAACAAACTCCTCCATCTTCAACATAAACAATTAAGACCGAATTGCATTACTAGATCATATCTGCTCGACACCCCACAAGGGTTTTCACAATCTACGAAACTTAACCTCATAGATACCATCCTCAACTACGATTTTTTTTTTAGCTTTTATGAGCACCAATGATAAGCCCATTTGGCGCTCTCTACCACCGTAATTGATATTTTGTGGAAGTTATTACACTTATTTATGTGCACCTTACTCTTCTATAAATGTAGCATCACATTAATAAAATGGTCTATATAGTTCTAACACACTCGACTTAGACTCTTAACTTTTGATCCTGTAAACTTTAGTAGATCGAAGTTTTGTGTGTTTCACTTTCTAAGAATACTTTTACATTCTCAACCTTTGCGCTTCTATATCCTTAGGTTCCTGCCTTGTTAACACGAGCCTCGCCTATGGAAATGCAAAATATTCCTTAAAGAAAGGGTAAGAAGAAGGGCTAAACTTAGGCGTCCTAGTAGACATGAAGATAGTAGGTCATATCACCAAGATCTGATAGTGAGAAGTCTGCTATCTACAGAAAAAATCCACGACGAGAATGTAGAGCCATAAGATGGTCCATATTTGGTGTTTGCTATTCATTTATTGGTGGCTTTAGTTGCAGAGTTTGAGCTGGAGTTAGCTTAACACGATTCCAAAACAACATTTCTAACATGAAACTTTCGATGATGAGATCTGTATGACTCAATTGGACGACTTTAAAGTTTATGGTAAAGACATTTGGGCTTGTAAGGTAAATAAGCAAGTCACAATATGGTTTAAACCCATCACCGATACAGTGGTACAAGTGGTTTGATGGCTATATGAAAAATCAGAAGCATACATGAAGATAGTTTGATCATTGTATACATATGAAGACTAAAGGACATATTTGTTTATCTGCTCTTATATGTTGATATTATGATAATTACATCTAAGAGCAAGGTGGTGATCGACAAACTAAAGGCTCAACTGACTCGAGATTCAAGATAAATATCATGAAGAGGACGAACGATTTTTGTCACAGATATCAAGAGAGACAAATGCAAGGCATAGTATGCCTAACACAAACTCATTATTTGAATAATGTATTCAAAAGTTTGAGATTGATAACAAGACAAAACATGTTAGTGATCCAAGGGTCCAACCTTTTAAATTGAGTGTGTTAATGAGTCTTACAAAAAATAGATGGTGAAAAAGAAAAAATGGTTGGAGTTCCATATGAAATGCTCTAGGAGCTTTCATGTATGATATGGTGTTTCTAAGATTCGATATCTCACAAGTTAGCAAGGGGAGCCATTATATGCAGAATCCTTGGGAAGGATCACTAGCAGCAGTAATGTGCATCATGCGGCATGAAATTGTGTATCGGGATTGATACATTGTAAACTCAATGTTAAACCAACATTGTAGAGCCAATGTTTAACAACGATCACATAATATATTGCAGCGGAAAATAAACGAACACCAAATTTAAGAAGATGATATATTAACATGATCTTTTGAGCCGTAGGCAAAATAACCGAAAAAGTTTTAACAAAGATGTTTCTCTTAACTTAACTCTCTAGCTAACATTATCAAATTGATCGAACTCAACAAAGCAGACAAGAATTCCTTAAATCTAAACCCAGACTTAATTCGATAATTCACAAATTTTACAAAAGCAAGACAACACTCAACAACTAAAGATTTAATCTCTCTAATTTATTAGCTCTTGTATTGTGTTTGTCTTGATGCACTTCACACCTTTATATAGGTTCTTGAACTTGGTCTTCAAGGGTGTTGTACACGGTTTTGGTAACTCTTCATGCTTCCTAGTTGAACTCTTATTTACTTCTTTAATCTCGAACTCCTTCTTGAATAACAGTTCCCTTTATTAGAGATCTAATTAAGGAAAGACTCCTTATTCAATTCGGAGATTATCTTGGATGTTTCCTCATTGCACTCAAACTCTACTTATTTCCTTCTACTCAAAGTGTGTGCTGTTGACTTCTTCAAAGCTCTAATTATGGAAATTTCTCTGAATGAAAACTTGAATGATCCAATCTATGTTAAGGTTGGTGCCTGGACGTAATGAAAGATAACTACAATTGTGAAACTTGATTAGTTAGTGAATAAAAGCAAAACAATAATATATAAGATACAAAACTGGAATGTTAGAAAGTTTTTGTTCCTGATGTTATCCTAACATTGTTATCACAATGTAGTTCTAATATTGACAGAACATTTTGGACTTTCACGGTAAATTTAAAGGACTAGTAGTATAGGCATGAAGCTTCAAAAGGATTAGACAATTGTTGATCGTCTAGTTGGCTACGTCAATTTTTATTATGTATTTACCATGTCATAATGACCGGTTAGCTGCCGAAGCTTTAATCTACACTTGTTTTTACTACCACAGAAGCAGCATATGAGGTAGTCAAGGAAGAATTTAAAGGAGTTTTTGGCTTCTTAATTAGGTCATAGACTTGAGATTCTATCGACGAAATGTCGAGGCCTTTTGTTACAACGAGAGTGCCATATGTCTAGCACATAACCAAGTTCAGCATGGCAGGACCAAACACATCAATACTTTGTATCACTTGTTCGACAAATTGTAGAAGAATATGAAAGTCTAATTTAGAAATTTATATTGCAGACAATTTATAAAAGTGGTCTCAACGACATGTTCTGACACTCTCTTGGACTTGATCAATGTCTCTCGAGTGTTATGCGCCTAAAAGCTTTCGGTGCCACAATTTACTGGATGTCTATAAAGGTGAAGATTGTTAAACACCTATACTTTGTAATTTAGAAATTATCCTCTTCCAATACCAATCTGTAATAGATTATAGGTACATGTGAAGATTGTGGAAAGAAAAGAAAAAGATTGAGTTTGTTTGTGTATTATAATTTAAAAAATTTAGTGATTTTGCTTCTCCCATGAGCGTAACCATTATCAAACCATGTTAATATTAGGGAATCCGCTCCTCTGGATTCACTTACCTAGTTTAAGGGATTGTCCTTACATTTTTTGTATCTTGTTATTCTTTAGATATGATTCTACTTCCTTATATTGTGGAAGACTACTTGTATATAATGTTGTACTCTTGTACTCTATATCACTCAAGGAAATATATTACACATTTAAATCCTTTACATGGTATCATCCTAATTACATGATCTCATGATCTTCCCACTATCCGACCTAATATTTCCTTTCTTTGTGCGTCGCCGCCATGTCTGCTGACTCTTCCACCGACTCCGGCAACACGCACGGTGACCAAGCCGCCATTAAACCACCCCGCCCTCACGGCACCACTCCTACCGCCCTCATGGCACCCACAAACCTCATCCATGTTACGTCCCATCACCACTTTCCGCTCAAACTCACGACCAACAATTATTTATCGTGGCGTTTGCAGGTGGTGTCACAACTCAACGGCCTCAATTTGCTTGCTTACCTTCAGGGCACATACCGTTGCCCCGATCCATCCAACCATGAGGCTTATATCCTCTAGTTTCAACAGGACTAGCTCCTCCTTTGAGCCCTTGTTGGTGCAATTTTGAACGACCTACTTCCGCTTATCACCTCTGCCACCACTTCTGTCGATGCATGGGTTAATCTCATGCACAACTTCGCTCGCCCCGATCGCACCTGAGTTTTGGCGCTCAAAGACGCCCTCAACTCTGCCTCTTTAGGCTCCTGTTCCGTCACGTAATTTCTCACGGATATCAAGGCGAAAGTTGACAAAATTGCTATGATTGATCGACCGTTGCATGAGGACAATATCACCCTTTACGTCCTCAATGGTCTTGGCCCGCATACCGTGACATTGCGACCACCATCCGTCTGGGCATGCACCCGCTCTCCTTTGCGGAGCTCTACAACGCCCTTGTGTCTTATGAGGCCTATCTTCGTCATCTTGAAAATGTGACATCGTCTCTCATCGTCACCGCTAACACGCCATCTCATCAGCCCCCTACCGTGGTCACGAGTCTTACAACAACTCTCGCAATCGCGAACAGCCGCAGCACCGCGGTCAGCCTCAAAATCGTGGCTGCCAATCTCGTAACCGTGTTATAGGTAACCCTAATCAGTCCTCTCGTTCAACGAACTCACCTTTCAATATTGTTCAATGCCAGATTTGTGGTCGTTATGGGCATGCAGCCCCGCGGTGTTACAATCTCAGTTCCATCTTGCCCACGACCAACACTGCGCGCACCCCACCTTACTCTCAGTCGTGCCCCGGCCAAGGTTCTTGGCTAGTTGACTCTGGTGCGTCGCACACCATCAGCAACGACATCAACAACATCACCTTTCACTCCAAATATAATGAGACGGACAAGGTTCAGATTGCGAATGGTCATGGTATGAAAATTACACATATTGGTTCCTCTAAGTTATGTTTTTCCTCTCGCACGTTCTAGTTACCTCATGGTTTATGTGTTCCGGAATCTGAACACAACTTATTATATGTCACCAATTTACATGGGAAAACAATGTTTTGATGGAGTTCTTTACTGACTATTTTCTTGTTAAGGATCAACCTTCGGGGGCACATCATGCGAAGGGAACTTGCAGTAACGACATCTACCACATTCGGCTACCTTCCTACTATATGCAGTCGGCCGCCCGCCTTGCCACTTTAGGAGTTCGCATGTCGCCATCTATATGGCACTCACGTCTTGGTCATCCTGCCTCCAAGACTAGTTTATCTTTAGTTTCTGCTTTTAAATCACCTATTGACAATAAGTCCTCTACGAAGGATATGTTTTGTGATTCTTGCCTCACTAGCAAGTCTCTCCGTTTACCGTTTGAGAACTTTTCTTTGATTGATTTGCATCCTTTACATTGCATTTATGCGGACGTTTGGGGGCCTACTGAATTATCTCTTAAGGGGTTTCGTTACTATGTCATTTTTGTGGACTTATTTAGTCGTTATTCCTGGTTTTTTACGTTGGTGGCTAAATCTCAAGTTCTTGATGTTTTTACTCACTTCAAACATTTGGTGGAAAAACAATTTTCTCAACAAATTAAGATTTTTTCAGTGATAACGGGGGGGGGGGGGGGGGGGGGTTTAAGCTCTTAAGAAAGTTTTTGCACAAAATCGTATAAGTTGGTTTACAACGGCACCTCATACACCCCCAACAAAATGGACTTTTTGAACGTAGACATCGTTATATTGTTGAGATTAGGCATCATGCTTGACTGCCTAACACATTTTGGTATGTTGTGCTTCAAACTATTGTCTATCTTATTAACATGATGCCCAGCTCCGCTATTGGCAATGACTCACCATTTTACAAGCTCTTTGGCGTTGCTCCTAACTACCTCAAGTTACGCGTCTTTGGGTGTCTATGCTATCCTTTGCTTCGTCCCTATGAGCCCGGGAAATTGTCCTTTCCATCTCGACCATGCATTTTTCTTGGCTATTCTACCTCACAAAGTGTTTATAAGTGGTGGGATCCGACCACTCAATGACTCTTTATTTCACGGTATGTTCGGTTCTGTGAGCAAATTGTTCCGTTTGGGGTCCCTTCTCTACTTGCGGGTTGGCCCTTATCTCCGCTCGGTCTGCTATCCTTGGAACTACCTCCGGCCCAACCTGCAGTCTCTACATGTTATGTTTGTAATGTTTGGTCAAATGTTGGGGCAACATTACAACCAGAAACTTTGGCACCAGTTTCTGCACCTTCTGTTCCCAATGTTGGGTCGATGTAGGGGCAACATTGCAACCAGACCCCTGTGGAGCCAGTTTCTGCACCTTCTGGTCCCAATGTTGGGTCGATGTTGGGGCAAAATTACAACCAGAACCTTGTTCCTCACACTGCGGCCTAACCCGCGTTGTCTGCGACCTTGGACGCAGCCTAACCCGCGTCCCTAATGGCCTCGGATGCGGCCCATCTCCCGGCCTTGGATACGGTTCACTCGGGTCCACCCACAAACTCGCACCATATGGTGACCCGGTCTAAGAACAACATCTATAAGCCCAAGGTCCTTAACTTAGCCACAAAGCATCATATTCTGTTGATTGTTGAACCCACCAGTCTGATCGTCGCCCTAAAGGATCCCATTTGGCGTTATGCCATGATCGAGGAGATTAATGCTCTTTTGAAACACAGTACTTGGGACTTAGTTCCACCCCATCATGTCGCCAATATTGTGGGCTACAAATGGGTATTTCGGGTGAAGCGCAAACCCGATGGCTCGATTGACAAGTATAAGGCTCGCCTCGTGGCTAAAGGGTTCCACCAATGCCCCGGCCTCGATTACGTGGAAACTTTCAGTCCTGTGGTCAAACTGGTGACCATTCGTCTCATTCTCTCCTTTGATATCACGTATTCTTGGCCTATTCGCCAATTGGACGTCAGTAATGCTTTCCTCCATGGCAATCTGAATGAGGAAGTCTTTATGTAACAACCTGCAGGTTTCGTGGATGCGTCCCGCTCATCTCATGTTTGTCTCCTTCGCAAGTTGATTTACGGCCTCAAACAATCCCCACGCGCTTGGTTTCACATGCTAGGGGATGCCCTTGTCTTGCTTGGGTTCACCCAATCCCGCTCGGATTGCTCCATATTCCTCTATGGACGTGGTTCTCCGATGCTCTTTTTACTTGTTTATGTGGACGACATCATATTTACGGGCACAAATTCTTCTCTTATTGCCTCGTTTATTACTCGGCTCCAATCCTCCTTCGTCGTCAAAGATCTTGGCACTCTCTCTTACTTTCTTGGTATTGAAGCTCTACCGTGTAAGGAAGGTCTCTTACTTTCCCAACACAAGTATGTCCATGATCTTCTCGTTCGCCATCACATGGAAGGAGCCAAAACCGTTTCCACGCCTATGGCCTCCAACGCCATTACTTCGTTTCAATCCTCGTCTCCGGATTGCGATCCGCATATCTATTGTCAAGCCATCGGGGAGCTACAATATCTCGCCCTCACCCGTTCCGACATCGCCTTCGCAGTCGACCACCTTGTTAAGTTCGTGTCATCTCCCACGGACAACCATTGGGCTGGGGTCAAACGGGTCCTTCGCTATCTTAAAGGCACTATCACTCATGGTCTTTTACTTCGGCGGGACTCTCCCCTCACTCTTCGTGGCTACTCCGACACTGATTGGGCCAGGAATCCCACGGATTGCTCCTCCACGACTGATTTTTTGATCTTTCTTGGTCATAACCCCATCCCGTGGAGCTCTCGCAAGCAACGGGTCGTTGCTAGGTCCTCCACTGAAGCCGAATATCGAGCCTTGGCCACGGCTACTTCTGAGATGCGTTGGGTCCAAAACCTTATCACGGAGCTTCATGTGTCGCTCAGCTCTCTTTCGACTATCTTTTGTGACAACATTGGCACAACTCACTTGTCTCTTCATTTGGTCATGCACTCCCGCATGAAACACATTGCCATCGATATTCACTTCGTCTGTGATGTTGTGTCAAAAGGTCTCCTTCGTGTCTCGCATATTAGCACTCATGACCAGCTCGCGGATATACTTACTAAAGCTCTTCACCGCTCACGGTCTCATCTTCTTCGATCCAAAATTGCCTTAGCTGATGGAACGACAATTTTGAGGGGGCGTATTAGGGAATCCGCTCCTCCGGATTCAATTACCTAATTTAAGGGATTGTCCTTATCTTTTTTGTTTCTTGTTATTCTTTAAATAGAATTCTACTTCCTTATATTATGGAAGACTACTTGTATATAATGTTGTACTCTTATATTCTAAATTACTCAAGGAAATATATTACACATTTAAATCTTTTACAGTTAAATCATTGTGTCTTAATTGTTGTTTGATGCACTAAAGTCCAACCTTTATTTCGCAGAGCTACAAGATTATCGAAAAGACGATTAAGTTAGTGCCACGACCAAATTATCGCTAAATATATAATGTATTTATGTAAGATTTTCTATCCTTCTGCCGTTCTAGACACACAACGTAACCACCACCAAAGCTTAAAAAAACCCAATCTCTGTTTTTTTTCTTCTTTTTAACAAATCCTAGTCCCCGACAGCAATTGCAAATTTGAAGTAGTATTGTCTATGATTGCACTTTATCTTTGTAATATAATATAGTCGGCATATGTGAGTCATGGAATTTTCTTGTTTAAGAAGGGCAAGCAATACAATGCATAATCATCATTATGTGATGAGTATAATGTACTTAAATATACACCCCCGTTGTATTAATAAATTAGGACACAATTATTGAGTTAAAAGAATTTAAGGTCTTCTACTATATTAAAACTCAATTAGTACACGAAAACAGTAGTCAAGTCGTTAAAATGATGGAACGTCGTCTTTTCGAGCTTGCTAGCTGATAGGCCATAATATAACTAATATGTTTGTTGCCACATACGAATCGATCGGTAATGAAAACTTAGAAGAAAAAAGGCTCCACTGTTAATAAATTTAAAATAACCAAGAAATAACCTTATTCAGCTATTTTTTAGAATGGACAGACTTTACTAAATAAGATATTTTTCTTTTTGAATAATTTCAGTAGATATGGTGTAAATGAAAAATAAACATACCCGATAAAACTAACCTAGAAGTCAAAAACACTTTTTGAATAATTACAACTCGATACATTTCTCGCCACTTTACTAAGTTCAGGTGTATACAGTATAGTATCGATCAATGTAATACTTGATATATGACCTTCACTGATGAATTTAATATCAAAATACTTTAGGTAATTTCCTAGCTATACGTCCAAGATCATTCAGTTCGAATCTATCTATTCAAAAGCACTAGCTAGAATTTGATGTTTTCGTAGTAATTTAGGAACTCATAAAAATAGCGCTTTCGGCATTGTTAAGACTTGTTCTTAGCTCGATATTATGTGATATTACAATCTTTTAGCAAAACTCTGAGTAAAAGACAAAATTAAGTGACGTATTATGAAAACGTTAGTATATATTAACAATTAAATCCTTACACAGAGAGAAGTACTTCAAGTCTTCAATTCTGTGAGACTATAGTTTTAGCCATTGGAAACTTGGAAGTGCGTAAACTTAAATAAAATTGATTCGTTTAGTTGGCTATTCAGACTATCAGGAGACATTATGCTTTTGTTGATGAACTACGGCCAAATTTAATTCACTAACAAATTTACGATCGTATTGATTGTTCATCATCATCAAATCGGATCACTGCCAAAAGAAAAATTGTTAGTTAAATTGTGATGTGGGGTAATTTGGTCTGCTCACTAATCACTACTCGTCAGACTTACCCAAGCTACTTAGTTCTTATTGGTCTTGAGTTAGCTTTGAGTTCGAGAAATCTGCACTGAAAAATACGACATGTGAACTAGGTTGGGGCTGACCCGGTTTAGGCACTCGAATGCCTAAGTTAGTTGATGCCCGTTGAGGGGTTAGATTATAAATATGTTATAGCTCAACTACGTTGTAGATAGAAAATAGTTAAGTAAGTTGAACGTATTTGCTATGTCGGGCAGAAAACGACTTATTCAGATTTGAAGTTTGTTGATTTTAGTCTGAATTTGGAACTAAGCCAAGCTGCCTACATATCCTGTGGAGGGAATCAAGCCAAACATAATTCATTGTTTCTATGTAGTTGCCGATCATGGCTAGAAGTGAAGGTCGGACATGTGCGATTGGGCCTTTGTAAATCTGATATTAGTTGATGGTCCAGTATCTACTATTGATTATTGAGCATTGTGTAGTCATACGATTTAGCCCATAACTCTTTCTTTAAAGATTGGACTGACAATCCGCTTCTTGAACTGTAAACTAGACTAAGAGGGCTTTCTATTGGTATAAGCAATGGTAGTTTGTTCTTGGAATCAGTTTGCCTAGTCTAGTCAGTTCGTAGGAGAGGAGATTGTTGATGAGTTCGTGTAGATGAATTGAAGTCAATGACTCTTTGCGTATGAATTCCACATGTTTGAACTCTTTGCATGTGAACTCTTCATGTATGAACTGGAGTGAAGGAACTCAATATGTGTGAACTCTTCAGAAGTGAATGAACTCTATGTGTATGAACCCCAAATGTACGAACTTTTAATGTGTGAACTAAATACGTATGAACTAAATACCTATGAACTCAAACCGTATGAACTAAATACGTATGAAGTGGATACGTATGAACTGAATATGTATGAACTCAATAATGTATGAATTGAATATGTATGAACTCAATAGGTATGAACTCAACAGGTGTGAACTCAATGCATATGAACTTAATATGTATGAACGGAATACGT
This sequence comes from Linaria vulgaris, assembly GCA_948329865.1. Classification (NCBI taxonomy): domain Eukaryota; kingdom Viridiplantae; phylum Streptophyta; class Magnoliopsida; order Lamiales; family Plantaginaceae; genus Linaria; species Linaria vulgaris. The sequence continues at coordinate 60,049,208 of OX415254.1, read as the reverse complement.
ATGAACTAATATGAGAGCTTCAAGAAAAAGCCTCTTTCTTAATGATGACTAATGGGGTATTTATAGGAGCTTGTTGTGCTATCCTTGATGGGCTTGGGCCCCTCTTGTTCAATTATGCTCGAGTTCACTGGTTTGATCACAACTTCTTTAATTCTCATAAGAATTGGGATCCATTTTTTTTGTTAGAGACTAGACATCTGTGTCTTTTCAACAGTGTATAACTCATGACCTGATTTGTTCAACCCATGCTATTTTGGCTTGTCATTTTTGAAGATCGCACGTGAATAATACAAATTATGACACAACGTAAGTCCCCCAATTTGTAATGTGGTCGTAGGAGACGAGAGTTTGCAAACTTATATAGTCTAAAAGACATAATTTGCGATTGTTCTAAAATAGGTTAAAACCTTAATATGTGAAAACTCTACTATTAGTCTTGATGTTGAACATGCTCTTTATGTCGACAAGACAAAGCGTCTTGCATAAGGGGCACTTGAGAAGTATAAGGAGCTATGCTTAAAGGCTCAGTAAGAGGCTATGAGAGCATTAGAGTATGTGGCAAAAGCAGTGAAGATCAAAATTGTGAAGCAGGATCCAACGACCTTGACTAAGCATGTTTAGAGTTTTGATGCCACTTAGGGTTATAGCCAAAAGCACTTAAAGCTGAGATTTCCGTCTTGAAAGAAAAATATGTTGCACATGTGGTTGCTACTGAGCAGGCAGGTTATGAGCGAGGTAAATGGCCATGTTGGTATGATTTATGCACTTGTGTGATTCGTATCTATTTTCCCGCTTTTGTATGTTTACCTTATGCCTTGCATTTGATGGCCATTCGTCTTATTTTGGATTCTCAATGGTTGTTGTGTTTTTAATATGTTTTCATTTTTGTGTGGGATACCACATCTCTTTATATCTTTGATTGAGGTTCATGTAGCAAAGCAATTTGTTGTTGTATGGCTTAGATATATAGCGTGCTTTATAGGATATTTGCCAAATCTAATAGGTTAAAACCTTAATATGTGAAAACTCTACTATTAGTCTTGATGTCGAACATGCTCTCTATGTCGACAAGACAAAGCATCTTGCATAAGGGGCACTTGAGAAGTATAAGGAGCTATGCTTAAAGGCTCAGTAAGAGGCTTTGAGAGCATTAGAGTATGTGGCAAAAGCAGTGAAGATCAAAATTGTGAAGCAGGATGTTTAGAGTTTTGATGCCACTTAGGGTTATAGCCAAAAGCACTTAAAGCTAAGATTTCCGTCTTGAAAGAAAAATATGTTGCACATGTGGTTGCTACTGAGCAGGCAGGTTATGAGCAAGGTAAATGGCCATGTTGGTATGATTTATGCACTTGTGTGATTCGTATCTATTTTCCCGCTTTTGTATGTTTACCTTATGCCTTGCATTTGATGGCCATTCGTCTTATTTTGGATTCTCGATGGTTGTTGTGTTTTTAATATGTTGTTAGTTTTGTGTGGGATACCACATCTCTTTATATCTTTGATTGAGGTTCATGTAGCGAAACAATTTGTTGTTGTATGACTTAGATATATAGCGTGATTTATAGGATATTCGCCAAATCTATGTGTCATCCAACTTTCATATGTAGGGCATACTAGTCGACCTACTTTATGGGATATTCGCCCAATAGGCTATTTACCTAATTTATTTCGGTAGAGCTTATGTTGATTGCCTACATTATGGGATATTCGTCCAATAGGCTCTTCACTCTAGTTTATTTTGGTAGGGCTTACGTTAATTGCCTACTTTATGGGATATTCACCCAATAGGCTCTTCACCTAGTTTACTTTTGGTAGGGCTTACGTTGGGCCTACTTTATGGGAATTTCACGCAATAAATTTTTCACCTATTGTACCTTTGGTAGGGCTTACGTTAGGCCTACTTTATGAAAATTTCACCCAATAGGCTCTTCACCTAGTGTAGTTTTGGTAGGGTTTACGTTGGACTTACTTTATGGAAATTTCACCCAATAGGCTTTTCACCTAGTGTACTTTTGGTAGGGCTTACGTTGGGCCTACTTTATCTAAATTTCACCCAACATGCTCTTCACCTAGTGTACTTTAATCAACTTGTGTGAATTTTGTGTCATCACTTGTTTGCGTCTTGCCTTAACTTCCTTGTCGATGGTTTGTTAAGATATTCTAGAGATTATTAGTGTAGCTTTGTTTGTAGGAGAGTGTTAGCAGTGGTGCACTTCTACTTGTTGCTTTCGTGTTTGTCAAGCACTTGTGGCTTTGATTTTTGGAATTTCACCCAAAGACTTGTCGCATGTGTATTTTCCAAGCATTGGTGGTTCTAAATCTTTATTCCTCTCTATTGTTGCTTATTGGTGCATCTTTCCGAGTTCTGATGCCTTAACCTTGTTTGATGTGCTGGATGTATTCTATTTAAAGGTAATCAACATTGATTGGCCCATCTGGTGTTGGCATTGAGTGATAATTATCTACACATTCTTAAGTAAAGTATCAGTATTGAGAAGCAGGATATATACATATACATACATACATATAAATATATATTATATGTATATAACTGTACTTGGATGCTTTTTGATTAAGTCTTTCAGATAGTGATAGCCTCAGTTGAAGTTAGTTTGGTCTTCTTGCGCTCTTCAACTAAAGTATAGTGATAAGTATCTCTTGTGTCTTGCATGAAGTTGCGCTCATTTACATCTATTCATTCATTGGTTAAAGGTTGAGCGTTGGTCTAATTTGATTAGATCGATCACTCAAATGGTTGTTTTTGAATAGTTATTGTGATGATGGCATGGTTATTGTATGTGTAATCATTCTTACTTGCATAGTAACAACAAGTTCCATGAGTTGTTTTGGTCATACGGTGATTCCCCTTGTTTCATAATGTAGTTAAGTTGATGATGGAAGGGCCATGATATTAGGATATCGATGGCTTGATTGTCTTAGAGACGGATTTTTACCTACCATCATTTTGCAAAGGTTGGATGATCTATGGTGTGTCTTGTGATATGCTTGTGAATGCGTTCTATTAGCTTGTATAGAGTGACGAGGCGGAAAAACACCTCTGGATTGTTGTGAGATTGTGTGTATGAGCTTGAGCTTATTTTATTTCTTGGTTGATGGATTGTGCATAAATTGATGTTGTTCCTCTTGAATTAGTTGTTATGCTACAGTTGTATGAGGGGTCGACAGGGTCAGTCTTTGGATATGATCCTTGACATTGTTGAGTAGTTGTGGTGGCGTTGGCCTTTTCAGTTGCTCTTGTAGACCTTACCATAGTGATGAACACTAGTGTTTCTTCTCTAGTGCACTTAGTGGTTTCCCAGAGACGACACCATAAGTTCGGGGTAATTTGGTCCGCTAACTAATCACTCCACGTCAAACTGACCCAAGCTCCATATTGGTCCTAAGTTAGCTTTGAGTTTGAGAAAACCTGCACTGAAAAATACGACACATGAACTAGGTCGGGGCTTACCCGGTTTAGGCACTCTGATGCCGAAGTTAGTTGATGCTCGCTAAGAAGTTGAACTATAAATAGGTTATAGCTCAAATACGATGTAGATAGCGACTAAAAACAATTGATCCAGATTAGGAGTTTGTTGATTTCGGACTGAACTTGGGGATAAGCCAAGCTGTCTACGTATCCAGTGAAGGGAATCAAGTCGAACGTAGTTCATTATTTCTATATAGTTGTCGATCATGGTCGAAGGTGAAAGTATGACCATTGCGGTTGGGCTTTTCCATGTCTGATATTAGTTCATGGCTCAATGTCTGCTATTGATGATTGAGGATTGTGTGGCCTTACAATTTTGCCCATAACTCTTTCATTGGCGATCGGATTGACAATCCGCTTCTTGAATTGGAAACTAGACTGAGAGGGATTTCTATTTGTATAAGCTATGGTAGTACTCTGGGAATCAGTTTGCCTAGTATGGTCAGTTCATAGGTGAGGACATCGTTGATGGATGAGTTCGTGCAGATGAACTTAAGCGAATGAACTCTTCGCGTATGAACTCCGCATGTATGAACTGGAGTGAATGAACTCAATACATGTGAACTCTTTAGAAGTGAATGAACTACACATGTATGAACCTACGTTGCACGGATACGGATACGAGTATCGGTATCTGCTGGATACAGATACGTGGATACGATTTTTTTAAAATTTATAAGATACGATACGTATGCGATACGTCAAATATTTAATATTAATAATTATATATAAGGATATAATTTAAATAAAAATATCAAATAATATTATATCTAATCACTTGCACAGTCATTAGTCACATAATATTGTGAAGCATATCAAAGCTTTGTGTGTTGTTTTTATTTTGGTTTGAAATAGTGGGTTTTCACGATTTTATATTTAAGTTTCTGAAAAGATATTGCAATTTGGTTCTTGTTGGGTCTTTTTTAGTTTAAGAAAACTACCACACTACTCTTATAAATTGCTGATACGTATCGGATACTTCTCGGATACGCTTCACAGCGTATCCGATACGTGTATCCGTCTTTTTTAATTATTTTTAATGCAGGATACGCCACGTGGCGTATTCGATACGTATCCAAAGAGTATTCGGAGAGTATTGGTATCCGACACGTATCCGACACTGACCGGCTATTTTTTTGGAGTATCCGTGCATCATAGGTATGAACTCTTAATGTATAAACTCCACATGTATGAACTAAATACGTATGAACTAAATATGTATGAACTCAATACGTATGAACTGAGCACGTCTTAAGTGAATATGTATGAATTAATACGTATGAACTCAATATGTATGAACTGGATATTTATGAACTAAATAGGTATGAACTCAATACGTATGAACTCAATGCATATGAACTCAATACGTATGAGCTCAATAAATATGAAATGAATATGTATGAACTAATATAAGAGCTTCGAGAAAAATCCTCCATCGCAATGATGATTAATGGGGTATTTATAGGAGCCTGTTGGGCTATCCTTGATGGGCTTGAGCCCCTCTTATTCAATTATGCGTGATTTCACTAATTTGATCTTAACTTCTTCAATACTAATCGTAATTGAGATTCATTTTGTGTGTTAAGGGCCAGACATCTGTGTCTTTCCAATAGCATATGGCTCATGACCTAATTTGTTTAACCCATGCTATCTTGGCATGTCATTTTTGAAGCCCGCATGTGATTAATACAAATTATGATACAACACATTGAAACTGAAAGACTAGTAAAAGTTTTACAAAGGTGAAGTGATGAATTGATCCTTTTTTAGAAGCATGGAGATATATATCATGTTAGTCACCCCTTTGATCCGGATTAAGTCACTAAACTTAGCTTAAATACTAAACTAGTTATAATAGCCAATTATTACTAAAATAAAAAGGTCGATTATTAACTAAAATAATAGAGTTTTAAATTATTTTGAAGAATAAAAATTAATTGAAATATGACTTAACACCCCCCTCAAGAGGGGCGCAGATGCCAGGAACACCCATCTTGGAGCTCATATGATTGAACGAACCCAAGGAGAGAGGTTTAGTCAAGATACCAACCAGTTGGTGAATGTTGGAAATGTGAAAATCTTCAAAACCCATGGATGCACTTTATCCCTTACAAAGTGACAATCAATCTAGAGGTGTTTAGTGCGTTCATGGTGCAATGAGTTGTTTGCAATACAGTAAATGCTCTTATTGTATGTGAAGAGAAGTGGCACTTTAATTTGCTTGACCTCGAGGTCAGTTAGCAGTGGATTCAACCAAATAATCTCACATGTTGTTGTGGCCAGTGCTTTGTACTCTGCTTCTGTGGAGGAACGGCTAACAAGAATTATGCGGCATTCCCGAATTTTCTTTCGCCATTCACGAGGTATTGGAGTTGTGATCTTCTCAAATAACCAATCTCTTGTCTCATTGAGTATTCCGACATTTTTAAATCATATTCATCATGTATAATACTCAGAACAACATCACACAACCGAGTACTTCTGAGCCAGTTGTCAAACCAAAATAGGACGAAATTTCCATTGCCTATTTTCCAACGAATACATGGTGCAATCAACGCCATGCAACGGGCTATACCTTTCCACGCGGGACTGTCACTAGCGTGAATAATATAGTCGCATAATCTTGATAATTTGAGATATTTGGCCTTGATTAATTCCATCCAAAGACATTCCTTCCACTTCAAGATCTATCAACGGAACTTCACAAGAAGCGCGTCATTATTTAGTCGGGTTGTTCGAATCCCCATGTCGTTTTCTTTTTTCTTCCTCGTCACTTTATTCCATCCCACGAGATGAATATTTTTAACATCCAGATTGTTGGACCCTAGGAACTCGTGGTTCAGTTTATCGAGCTTATTGCATATTTTCTCCGGAATCCAACTCGCTTGCATCAGATGAGTTGGAACAGCTGTAGAGACCGCTTGAATTAACTTCGTTCTCCCCGTGGGATAAGGTATTCCCCTTCCAGCCTGAAAACCGACTTAGTAATTTGTACAATATGTCATTATAATGCTCTCTCCTCGCACGACCATGCACCACATGTTCGCCCGTCTCAGAAAATCCCAAGTTACCACATATTCGCCTTTTTAAACTCACGTTTCCTCTGTTCGAGAAGAACACTTTAGATTTCTCCTTATTTATCTTCAGACCCAAACACTTACAAAACGTCGCAAGGATTTATTTCATTCATCTTATAGTTTTCAAAGTCGCCTTCCCCATTAAAATCAGATTATTAGCAAAAAAGACATGTGATAATTTGCCCCCCTCTCGGCATGCAACTAAAGGTTCCCATTCCCCTTCTTCAACTGCTTCCATAATCAAATAAGAAAGTCGCTCTCTATACAAAACACAAAAAGATATGGAGACAGTGGATTTCCCTGCCTCAGGGCGCACCCATGTTGAAACTCCCCAAGAGGTTCCTCGTCCTATAAATTTTTGCCGCCGCATTACGCATACAGAACATCACAAACATAATAACGTTCACGGGGAACTCAAAATCCATCAAAGTTTCCTCAAGGAATTTCCATCTTATCTTATCATATGATTTTTCTAAATCCAACTTTAGAAGCATGCATCCTATTTTATTTTTCCTCTTTGTGAGCAGCGAATGAACAATTTCTTGCATAAGAAATATGTTGTCATGCGTATTGCGGCCTTTAATGAAACTCAAATGAGTTAGCGCGATTAAATGGGACATAATATCTGTAGTCTTAACGTGATACACTTTGTAATAAATTGGTACATAACATTACAAAGTGAAATAGGTCTAAACTGAGATATTGTTGAAGGATCCGTTACCTTCTGAATAAGGCATAAATAAGCCGCGCATACCTTCTGGTCAAAAGCTCCTTTCTAAAACGCATCCTGGATGAATTTCATCAAGAATTCACTCATCCATACCCAGTATTTCTAGAATACCATTGCTTGGATGCCATTAGGACCCGGGGTTTTGCTAGGATGCGTTCTCCAAACCGTACTTTTTAGCTCCCCCATGCTTACTTCATGTCCGACATAAACTTTGTTATTATCATTTAAAAACGGTTGAAACATCGACACAGGAAGAGACGGTGTGTTGCAATCACCACCCGAGAACAAAGCATGACAGAAACTCCTTGCATGGGCATGGAGCAGCTCCGGTTCATTCACCCAATTGCCCACGACTTTTAGCAGAAGAATCTTATTTCTTTTTCTACGGGTTAGGTTCAACCTAGGGAAGAATGTCGTGTTCCAATCCCCGCCTCTAACCAATTGATCCTCGACTTCTGATGCCAAAATACTTCTTCCTATTTTAGAGCATTATTAGATTCCTCTAAAAGTTCCTTCTCCAAATTAATTAGGAAGTTGTTCGGTTTCTTGGCAATGTCGCGTTGTGCACCATCAAGTTGTTTGAGGATGATTCTCTTGCGCCGAAATAAATTCCTAAAATACTCTTTGTTCCACGTACTCATAATCCCCAGGACTTTTGCGACCGCACATGGAATCTTGCCATTATTCCCACAAATATCTTTCAGTACCCCTTCGCATGCATGATGTTTCAACCACATCACTTTGAATTTGAATGTACGATTTCTTATCCCTTTGTGCCAACCCTCTGTATTTGTGAGAATAGGATAATGGTCCCCGTGAGTGCGTGGAAGGTGCAGAACCGCACTATTCAGGAATTTTTCAATCCATTGAGCGTTCGCCAATTCTCTAACAATTCTTTCTCGAATGACGACCCCACCATCTCTCTTATTAATCCAAGTATATTTTGGCCCATGGAATCCCAAATCCTGAAGCATCCAATATTGAATTCGATGTTGAAAATGTGTACATCTTGTGTAAACATTTCGGCACCCCATGCTTCTCGTGGGCGAAGCAAAATTCATTAAAATCCCTTTGTACTAACAAAGGTCTGTCAATCCTATGCGCCATCTCTTCTCATTTATCAAATATCCAAATTTTATCGATCTATTCGGCTTAGCACATATTCCAGACATCATCCATGTTCTTTCCCTCTCCGGACCCACAAAGGCGTGAATTCCCTGGTCATCAATACTCTGAATATCGACATCAATTAAATCTGAGTTCCAGAGCAACCAAATTCCACCCTACATCCCGTTGGTTGAGGGCAATGCAAAAGTTCAAAAACCCGAGAGTAGGGGCGATCTCATATGCTCGATCTTGAGAAACTCGCGTTTCCAACAAGAAAACAACATCTGGTCTATGATAGCGCACCAATTCTCTAAAATTAACTCTAAAACTTTCGTCCTCAGCACCCCGACAATTCCAAGATACTATCATTATGGAAGGGTTTAATAATTGTATTGTATAAATCAAATACTCAACTATCCTGCCCATCCATATCAATGTCAGTTGACGTAATAGTTCGAGGACAAGATAATTCCATCTGTGCACCTCCCAATTGCTCACTTTCAAATTCTGCCAACTCACCGGTATGTTTTCCTCCCGCTCTATTGTCTTTGAGGAGATCTTTAGTTCTCAAATCAAAGGGGAAACTTCCATAATTTCGATGTTCCTCTGTTCAATTTGTAATATTTTTGAGGGCCTTTGAACCTGTGGTATGCCGTGTGAAGTTCCCAGAATTGTGGATGTACCACCACTTGTACATTGTCATTCACCATCTCCACTTCCAGGTTCTCCCCGTGTTCCATTGATAGCAACTTTTCTTGTTTGAATATATTTGCTAGCACCTTCCTGAAGCGTAATATCCCCCTCAATGCTAGAATCTTCCAAGGCTGAGAACAAAATCTGGTTCGTATTTTGTTTTTTGCTCTTATTATTCGATTTCTTCTGTATAGTATATGATGGGTGTAGGATTCTTTTACTAGTAGACTCCTTGCTGCCCTCTATGACATTTCCTTGATGGCATATACTTGGAGATTGAGTCCACATAAGGGATATTTCCCTAATATTCAATGTAGAATCATTACCCTTCCTTCTATTTGCTCATTTCCCACGATCTAACTCGTAATTTCGGCCTTCTCTACCCGCACTTTTACTTCTGCGTCGATGTGGAACAACTATCCACTCACCAAACTCATCTTTTTTCACTTTCTCAATCAGCCACTCCCTAGGATCTGTCTTCTCTCGACGCGAACTTTCAACTATATTCATATCATCCTCGGGGCTCGCGGTTGGATTCATATCTTTATCCACGATACAATGAGTTGTACTATGATTCACATGACCACACTTCCGACAAAGGTTTGGAAGATTTTAATACATAATCTGGTAAAGTATCCCCTTCACTCTTATGATATGATCGATTGTCTTATTCATCGGTATTTGCATGCATACTCTCGCGTATTTTCCACGGGCTGTCGAGAACGTGTTCCCATCTATCTTTATTAGTTCTCCAATGCAACTGACTAGAGTTTCAATCACCCCTTCATGAAACATCTTCAATGGTAAATTCAGGATGCGGATCCAAGTAATCGCACAGTCAATGATGTCATTATCAGCTCTAAAATTCGGCTTCCACTTTCTGATAGCTAGGAAGTTACCTGCCAATTGCCATGGTCTTTGCGTCAAAATTATCTCCCGTTGAATAGATGAGATCCCTTTCAAGAAGTACGTGCCATGCCCTAAATCAACCAACTCATTTCCCATTGTAAGTTTCCACATGACACTCAGTTTGTTGACAAGCGTAGGGTAGTAACACGGTCGATCAAATATCCTGATCAGAACTGCGTCTTTCCATTGTGCACAAATCATCTCGTCGAGTTCATCTATGAATTCGACGCTTTAGAGCGAGTCTTCATTCGTGGGTGGAGAAACCCTAATTTATCTTCGGATCTTAGCAATTTTCCCATCATCGATCCGTATGTCGCATGGTCAGACTTTGCTCGCATATGAATGACGTATGTTATTGTTCTGTTCTTGCGTTTGATTTTCTATATGGTCGTATTCCCTTTCAGCCCTAAATTCAAATGCTTGACGTAGTCCCTTTTGCGTTCCTTGTTCTTCAATTTGGTTAAACCCTAGTATGAGATTTTCGTGATTCCTAATAACCCTCATTGTGTTTCGCTCTAGTTGTGTTTGTCATCGAGAGTCCAAACTCTTTGATGCCAGTAGTGTTGATTCCGTCAATTCTGCCACGGTGAATATTAGATCGTCGTCGCAAGTTCCGGTAGTGCTGCTTTTTGCCCTTATTAGATCACCGTCGCAAGTTCCCGTAGTGTGTTTCTTTAACAACATATATTTCTGTTGGAAGAGTTACGTTACTTAGCTAAAGTTATTTAGAGTCATTTAGAATTATTTAGCTTATTAGCAGCAGTATATAGACAACTCCCCTGTAACCGTTTTTACCATTGATTCATAATATACTTTTCATAGAAGATTGTGAACTCTGTTCATATTTTTCCTATCATAAAATTGGCGTTATATCTCATTTAGTTAATTTATTATTTTCAATAAAAGGATTCAATAATAGTAGTTGATTAAATACTTTTCTATGATGTAATATACAAATTCAGAAAAGTTTATAAATTACACATCAAATGAGAAATTTTGCAATTTAAGTTGAGGTCAATTAAATTTAACGAGTAGACTTTAAGAAAAAGATAATGCCTTTATATATCATAAATTATAATTTTTCAAGCTTTTGAATAATAAAAGCACTTACCTAAGAAGAATAAAATTTTGTTCATTGGGCTTTGCACACCAGATAAGGTTTAAATTTTGTTCAATAATTGTTTTCGGGTATCCGTTTTAAGGCCCAAGCCCATCATAGTTCAAAACCCCTCACTCTCATCGGCAAATCGATTTTGCAGCAGCAATACCTTACCACCTTAATCGCCGGAAAAAGTAAAGGAATTATTAGCAATGGCGGATGTTGCCCCGACCAACAACAGCACGGAAGTTCCGCCCAATATGACCATATATATAAACAACCTCAACGAGAAAATCAAGCTCGAAGGTAATTGTGGAATTTTTTTTTTGTACTTAATAAATTGAACTTTAAAGTCGAATTATTTCAGTTCTCTTATAAATTATTAATTTTGAAATTTGTTGTTAAAGAGCTGAAGAAATCACTTCACGCGGTGTTTTCGCAATTCGGGAAGATATTAGAGGTTTTGGCATTCAAAACCCTAAAGCACAAGGGCCAAGCTTGGGTTATTTTCGACGAAGTTTCTTCCGCCACTAATGCGCTTCGTCAAATGCAGGGCTTCCCCTTCTACGACAAGCCTATGGTATTATTATTTATATATATGGATTCCCTTTTGTTAGAACACTCAAGGCTTTATCGTTTTGACCCCGCGTTAGTTCGTAAAGTTTCATGACTATGCACTAACCATTCAGATGAAGTATGTTGCTAGATATGAAAATCTCAATCATGATTTGAATAGGTACTAGTTGATGCTGTTTAGCTTATATAGGTCGATTTACAGTGGATTTAGATTGAACGGATTTCGTTAAGTAAGAGCATAGATGGAAGAATTCTTCTAACGTGTTGTGTCGAATTGATTTTGTCAAAACAACAGAAATTTTAGTTGACTGAATGTTCAAAGGTGCTACAACTAGTACGCTTTAGGATAGACTTGCAAGTTTTGGGGTTGTTTTGAGGTTAGACAAAGTCACATTAATAGATGGTAAACTGTTAGCTCAAAGGTCTGTAGATGAATTGGAGTTGGACTTTTGGACATAAATTTAGATGAGAGGAACAAAAATTGGCAAGATATCAGCCAGGTAACGAAGGAAAATGAGCTCTTAGTTTAAACTTTTGATTTGATTATTGAGGCATGTAGAAATGAGTATATATACACATCCATATAGAGGAGATGTGGATCAGTTATAGAGTATCATAAGGCTGGAAATTATACGCTCACATATAGTCCCTAAGAATTCTTGTAATTACCTGAAGCAGTGTCATTTTCTTCATTATGGCTGTGCTCTGCTGCCAAAACTATCCCTGTATTTTTTATTATACTATGTTTAAAGGAATGGAGCTTGTTACGGTAAAATATGATAGCATCAAAAATTATAGTTTTAAAAATTGAAGCCCCTCCTCACCCACCCCCATGTCCTGCAGACATAATTTTTTGGTGTACCCTTCTTGTTGCATGCAGCGTGATGACTGTTAGCACTCTACAACCACAAGGCTTCCAACCTCCATATTATATACTTTCTTTGGTTTGGGGTCTCTTGGTGTGTGTTTGGTGTGTTGGGTGGGTGGAGGGTAGGATTTCAAGTCCGTGGTGCTGTTTCCTGATTTGAATGATTGATAGTTTAATTCTGTACATATTACAGCGGATACAATATGCCAAGACAAAATCCGATGTCATTGCAAAGGCGGATGGTACTTTTGTACCTCGAGAGAAAAGAAAGAAGCACGATGACAGAGGTAATCTTTCTATCTTTGGTACACTAATGTATGATGAATAGCAAAAGTATGTTATTCTGCTAATGTGTTACATCCAATCATAGTTGTTAGCAAACTCAAGCTAAATGAATTGGTTTTGTTCTCAACCAATTACTTCTTTCATACAAGTGGCATTAACCACGAATACATTACTGACAATGTCGTATTACAAGCTGAGCCCCGTGTGATGCATTTTCTGGTTTGATACAAGTGAATAAGGTTATAGAAACTTTCTGTTGATGAATCATTCTATGCATGAATTTGAGAGGATACAGAATAACGTGGACGCATATATGTCATGCAACTCCAGTTCTTTTTTGATATTTTCATATTTTTAATTTCTAATCTGTAGGTCATCTGTTTATTGTTCTTCAGGAAAAAAGAAGAAGGACCAACACGACGTGAATCAAGCAGCAATGGGTCTAAATCCGGCTTATGGTGGCGCCTATGGTGCAGCACCTCCTGTAAGAATCTGCATTAAGGATAACTTTTGCCTTCACATCCATGGAATTTTAATCCATATTTCATCTGTTAAAGTCAGCTATACCCGTATCAGGTTTTTGGTGCAACTCAATTATTCCGCTCACTATTGTGATACTTGATATGGGTGGGTTTCGATAATGTCGTTATGTGTAAGTAGTAGGACATTTAGGTCATTTTGTAGAAAATGGGAACTTGCATGAACATGGAAATTAGCTAGGAGAGGCATGTTTGACTTGAAATCATGCTTTTGGCAGCTTTTGCTCTTTGTATCACTAGATGCTTCAACTCTTGCTATCGCACATTTGCAAACATTAATATATATTTTTTTTAAAGTGTGGAACATGAAGTATATTGGGTTTTTTCTCTAGATGCTTCTCCTGTTGGGTCATCCGACGGGGTTTCCACCTGCCAAATGCTTGGAGTTTAGTTAATAACGGGATATGTTTCTCATTGTCGCTACTGATACACTGTTTAGCTTATACTGTCAGTTTGTTCATTGAACAACAAAGCATGCAGCTAGGAGATTGTCTTCTTCGAGATCCAATTTAGAGTAGGATGATTTAACTACCAGAGCTTGATCTTTGTTTAGAGCTCAATTTTGCCATTGTTCGAGCAGCCCTTACATTTTGACCTGCCAGATCTTGATCTTTGTTAAGAAGTTCAAGTTTTGACCTTTCTTACACGTTTTCCTAAGATTACGCGCAACTGTTCCTAATTAATTTCTGCAGAGTTAGTTGTTCCCTTTCTTGTGTTTTTGTTTGGTTTACTAAGCTTCCTGGATCATTTTTCTGTTCGTATTCTGCAGCTGTCTCAAATACCGTATATGGGTGGTAGAGCTGCACCGGAGGCTCCTGCCCCACCAAATAACATCTTGTTCATTCAGAATCTTCCTCACCAGACAACTTCTATGATGCTTCAAATGCTTTTCAGTCAATGTCCTGGATTTAAGGAGGTTAGGATGGTAGAAGCGAAGCCCGGAATCGCATTTGTAGAATATGAAAATGAGATGCAGTCAACTGTTGCAATGCAAGGGCTTCAAGGATTTAAGATAACTGAAGATAATCCTATGTTAGTTACTTATGCTAAGAAGTAAGCAAAGAACAGTCTTTTATGCATTTACCGGACAGAAACAAATTGCAATTAAATTCGACTGTAATTTTAGTGTAGTTATTTGGTAGAAGCCAGACTATATGGTCTTTAGTCAAATTTTCTCTTGATTTGTAACATTTAGAAATTTTATGCACTTATTCATTTAGTGTATGTCTTCTGAACTTGGGGTATTGTTCTATGGTTGATGGTTCGTGCAGAGAGTTATTTAACTGAACTGTTAGTAAAAATAATGAATGTCATTTTAGCACTAAGCCGTTTGTATGTCGATTCTTGCATTTTTCTATGAAACAAGTACACTATCAGAAGCAAGTCAGCAGCCCAACAAAATTCTCTACCAGTAAGTTACCTTGTTAATTTGGTGGAAATAGAAAATAAATCAAGCATAAACCATAATACAAAAACATGTGTTTGATTTGCGGTTGCAACTCTCATATTAGCCTCTTTCTAATCCGGCAGTTTCTGGCTTTGCTAGTTCAATTCTTCTTCCATCATGGCAATCTCCTAAAGAATATCGTTTTCTTGATAGGAAACTCCTGAAAACAATGCCGTTTATGCTTAATCTCTTAAGAAAAAAAAAATTGCAAACTAATTGCATCTTTTTAACTGAAGTTGTTTGGATCGGATCTACAGGTGTTCGATCCTAGTTATCTGCCTATTTGTTCGACCTATTTGTTCAATTTATTATGGGTCAGAGCTCAAGCGAGAGAAGGGCAAATGAATGGTGAAGGCCATCTTATTTATAGAAAAATGGGTCTGACATATTGGAAAAAATAGGGAATAAAATTTGTTTAGTCATTTAATTTGGCTACCTCACCATTTTCGTCCCTTAATTAGGCAGGTCGCCAAAACGTCTACTAAGTTGGTAAATTGGTCTATTTCCTTTGTTATTGGTGACCAGAAGTAAAGGCGAGAAAGGGAAATGAGTTCATGAAATAAATGATGTTGGGCAGAATGAGAATGCAACAGTTAATGCAACACAAAATAGACAGAATGGTGTTGTCCTAAATGCCAATGACAAAGGGAAGGGACCAATTTACCAACTTCGAGAGTTTTCAGGGTCGAATCCAGGCCCCTTCGAGAGTTTTCAGTCTCGTTCAAGAGTTTTCAGGATCGAATCCAGGCCCCTTCGACTGTCCTGGAATTCTTGAGTTATCACAACATTGAATCATCTTCTGTTCGACAATCCCAGTTCAATTGTTCAAGGTTACTTTAGTCATTTTAAGCTTCTTACCATGTAATAGGTGTTCCGGACAAAGCTGACTCATTTCCTTGTAATTGGCTAGTACAGTTTGGTTTATTTCAGGCCGGATTGTATTGTAATTTCAGTGTATTGTAAACTTGACGAAAATAACTCTAAATTAGTGGCACCATCTGTGGGAACACTACAAGCATTGTCGCGTAAGCAAGGATGTTTAAAGTAACTCGATCACAGAGCATAGCTGCAGCGAGTACCGCTTTTGAGATGCACTGACTAGCTAGGGCCCAGCCTGCCCCTAGGGCTTTAGCGTTGAAGTCTTGAACATTGTATGGCTCTCCCCTGAATCCAACATTGAACATATTATGGATTACGTGTCTTACACAATACCTATGTGTAGCAGCAAGGAACACCTCATTAAAGGTCTGCATTAGACCTTTCTGTTTGTCTGACATGAAGGCCAAATGATGGTGTATTGATTGCCCCAAGTCTTCTTTGAGAACTCCAAGAAACCATACTCAATTAACATAATTATTTCTTGACACAACAACATATGCAATTGGGCAAAATATTAGCTGCATCCACACTCTCTGCAGTTAGAAGCATCCCTTCATTTGGACCAGTTAGATGGGCACCATCAACCCCAATGAAAGGCCGACAACCATTTTTGAGCCCTTCCTTCAAAACTTTAAAACATACATACATGCATGTAAACATGTTGTCCTTTGTCTCATCTAACCCTATTGTAACGGTAGACCACGGGTTTGCTTTCTTCAATTGATCAGCATAGTCCCACAACCTACTGTACTGATATGCAGGTTTGCCCTTTGGCTTCTCATGTTATAATCTTTTTGCCTTATATACCTGATTTGTTGAGACATCTACCATCAACTCTGCAATACAGTCCAACATAAACCCCTCAGTTTTTGTGCTAGGATCAGTCTTGAACACATGCATGTATCGTTCGACTAACCAAATTGACTTTAGATTCTTCACATGAGAGGTATCACCCCAAGAGTGAATAGGTTGGTACTCCATGATCTAGAATGTTTCCTCAATCCTCAACTTCAATTTTTTTAAGCTCTAAGAACAGTCATCATATTTTCATCTGGCGTACATGCATGCGTATGTATTGCAAACTTGATTTGTCTTATATCTTTGAAAAGCATTTCCAATTCAAAAAATGGGTTAAATATCTCATCATTATTAAATATTATAGGGGGCGGTATTGTGTGCCATAGACCTAGTCTAGAGCACCAATACCCCATGGCTAGATGATATCGATTAGTGTTCATTGTATAGTGTTATGCTTTCATTAGGGGTAATCCACCCTCCCTTCTTGTAAAACACTCTGAGTTGAACTTCTAATAAAAAAAAAACATACATAGTTAATTCTTTTTGTGTTCTACAATAATTCTACATAAAACGATACAAGCAGTCGTTAATTAAAATAGTTATAAGAATATTCTAACAGCAAAAAACGGAGGGCAGGCAGCTGACATGTAACTCGCCACCAAACCCCAAATCACCAAACCCCAAATCACAACAAAACCAAAGGAGGAAATTAAAAACCATTATTAACAACTCTTATCATCTTCTTCATCTCTGTATTTTACTCTGTTCAGATATGGATTCCAAACATGGCGGCATCACACAAATTCCTGAAGAATCTAAATCCGAACAACAACAACAAACCCATCAAAACCCACTTCCCCTAATTCCCATAGCTTCAATTTCACTCTCATTATCCACTCTTCTCCCCTCCCATTTCCTCCCACCCAAACAATTAACCCACATCACCACCAACCCACCTCACAAAATCAAAATCCCATCTCAAATTTCCTCTCTTTCCCACTTCTCCCTCTCCTCTTCAACCCCCCCTTCGAAGCCCTTCCTCAAATCTACAATCTCAGCTAACCCTCTTCACAACACCCTCACTCTCAACCCCCTTCGCCCCACCAATCCCTCAGGCGCCGCCCCCCTCCGTCGCGCCGCCGTCGTCTGGTTCCGCAACGACCTCCGCGTCCACGACAACGAGTGTCTCAATGCCGCCAACGACGAATCCGTCTCCGTTTTGCCCGTTTACTGCTTCGACCCCCGTGATTACGGTAAATCCTCTTCCGGGTTCGATAAGACGGGCCCCTATCGAGCTACATTCTTGTTGGAATCGGTTAATGATTTGCGGAAGAATTTGAAGGCCAGGGGCTCGGATCTCGTGGTGAGGATTGGGAAACCGGAGAATGTGTTGTTGGATGTGGCCAAGGCGGTTGGTGCGGACGCGGTGTATATGCATAGGGAGGTTTCACATGACGAGGTGAAGGCGGAGGAGAAAGTGGAGGAGTTGATGAAGGATGAGGGGTTGGAGGTGAAGTATTTCTGGGGGAGCACTTTGTACCATTTGGAGGATTTGCCATTTGAGTTGGGGGAAATGCCGACAAATTATGGAGGGTTTAAGGAGAGGGTCAAGAAGTTGAACGTGAGGAACACGATCGAGGGGTTGGATAGGATGAAGGGTTTGCCTAAGAGAGGGGATGTCGAGCCTGGGGAAATTCCGTCTTTGATGGATTTGGGGCTTAGCCCCAATGCAACCATGGCTCAGGTGTGTTGAGAATTCGACTTTGTTTTACTTGATTACAGGATTTTCTGCTAATTGAGATTTCTGGTCTTTGTTTGATTGAAGATAAAAAAAAACGCAATTTAGTAATATTTGGGTTTTTGAAATGTATACTTAGTTCTCATGGATTAGTAATGTATCTCTTGGTCTTTTTTTCCTTTGTTGGATATTGTTATTTTCAAGTAGAATACTATGTTGATTTATTGAGATTGAGTTTCCATCTTTGATCTCATAAACATGCTACGGCCTTCGTGAACCTCTTCAAGATAACTGTTTACTAGAGTTTGGAGTACTTGTTCATATTTTTCTGTAACTGTTTACCACTCAGTTTGCTTCTTGTAAGCTAGAATTCAATGAGAAACTTGAATATGATCCTGGAATATACTATGTTTTTGGATGGGATTCTCGATTTGATGACATTTGTAGCTATTAAAGTTACTTAAGCAATGAAGATAGTGGTCATAAATGTCTTTTGGTCAGAATTAGCCCTGGATATGAGGCTAAACTTAGCAGAATGAGTTGCTAATGATGCTATAAAGTGGTTCTGTGTAAGCATGTAAATGGGAAATGTGATTGCTTATTTGAGAAATTAATCAATATGATGACAGGAAGTTCATTTTTTCTCGCGAGGAAAGATACTTGAAAGTACTTCTAATTCTTAAATTGTGCCTGAGTTTGTTAATTATGTGGAGCGAAAAAAATTAATCCAACCAAGTTAGTTTCATTTCTCCATGGGTTATAATCTGTTATGCTGTTAAACTGCAATATATAGCAAGTGGTTGTATGTTTACTTCTCGATTCATCATTGTACAAAAGACCTTGATTAGTTAAACTACTGTAGAACATTTTTATGTTTTTTTGTAAAAAGTTCTTATCCATAAGCCAGATAATTTTTGAGGAAATATTTGACTAATGAATCTGTATAGTAGAAATCCTTGTTGTAAACTTGTAATGTTCTCTAAACTCAGTTCTTTTTTTGCCTTGATAACTTTTGGTCTTCTGAGACGGCAATAGGGCACAAAATACAATTTTTACAATAAAACTGGTATTCAACATGTGCCAATGGGTATTCATAGAGGAATGCTGGGTACTGGCGGTTCTCTCATTAGTACTTTTCTTTTTCTCCTTAGAATGGAAAATCTGGGCCTAATGCTTCTATGGTGGGTGGAGAGACCGAAGCCTTGCAGAGACTAAAAAACTTTGCAGCTGAATGCAAGGCAAAACCAAATAACGGATTTAAAAATGGAGCAAATGGTAACAGCATATATGGTGCAAACTTCTCATGCAAAATATCCCCGTGGCTCGCCATGGGATGCCTTTCTCCTCGCTCCATGTTTGATGAGCTGAAGAAATCGGCTTCAAGGTATGTCAAAAGTCACATTTAAATTTCTTTTCTTTTTCTTCTTTCGAATTATTATTCTTCTCTTTCTGGGATTTTCCTACAGTGTTTTACATTTACAGAAACCTTGTCATTTGCAGTGTACTTTCTGCTGCATCCAACAGTAAAAAGGGTGGAAATGGCACATCTGATACTGGCCTGAACTGGTTAATGTATGAGCTTTTATGGAGGGATTTTTTCAGGTGACGCGAGTTATTAATCTGTTTTTTTTAATTGTCATAGTCATTCCCATTTTTCGATTTGAGATAGTTATAACGACAAAAAGTAACAGATAATTGCATTGTTCTTTTGGTATCTCAGATTCGTCACCAGGAAATACAGTTGCACAAAGCAACAGAGTTGTGCTCCTGTGACTGCTTGTACAGGCGCCACTGCCTAAAACCGGCACCCTTCTAAGGAGAGGAATTAAACATTCATGTCTGCTAGCAATAGCTTTTTGAATTGCGGACTGGAAATTCCGTAAATGTGTAATTTAACCGGCAAAAGAGATGGTGGTATAACTGTACTACAAGTTTCAACTGGAGGTGGATGTTTTGATTGTTTGGAATTGAACATCTTTGTCATTTAAAAAAGCAGCTGATGTGACTCGATTATGTCTCTTTGTGCACATGTCCAAATAAGTGTTTTGAAACTATCTCTATTCGTTGTTTTTCTGTGACTTTTAGTACACCGTAAGGATAGCTTCCTTGTCCGATCGTGTAGTAGTTCTTTTTTTCTTAATTCTTTTTTGTGTGAATGCGTCCTCGTTTTGCATTTGGTGCTAGCAAAACTAGTGTAATTTCTAAAGGTTTATCAAGAGGGAAATTTTATATACAAAGTGACTCTCCTTTTTCTTCTTTTTTTTTCTTTTTTGGTTATTGTATCTCCTTTCATGAACACTGAGATAATTATAGCTACAGTTGTAATGTATGTACTTTCCAGTCAGCTGAAAAATAATTTTCCAGAAAACGCAGTCGAACACAAATATTAATCTAAAGGCCAACTAGTGGGAGATTATTGTTCCTTTCTGTATACTCTATCAATCAAGCAGAAAGGCAAAGTGTCAACGCTTATAGAAGTAAATTCACCTAATTCATCAAAAAATAAAAAAATAAAAAAGTAAATTCACCTCATTAAGAAGAATTACTCATATAATGTTGGAAACTCGTAAAGATGATAATACAACAAAGACAAGCCATAGCAGCATTAAATAAACACAGGTGAGCCATGCCCAGTGTTTCGGACCCCCTAGCTCAGCACCTAATGTAAGACGCCTAAATATCAGAACTCCAATGCAACCAACCGATGTAGCGAAGAACACGAGCAACGAGAAGCTCAGTCCCTTTGCATTCTCTATTCTCAGTGGTTCCTTGTACGCAATGAAGTTATATAAAGTGTCGATGAGCCATGGCACCCCGATTCCGATATAAATGTTCACCGAATTGCTATATCAAAAAGATAAAACGAATTAGTTTTGCATTAAACCAAAGAGGCAATTAACTCGTCGGTGAGTAAAGTATATTGCTCTCTTACACATTTTTTTTGTTTGTATGCATAGCTCATGACTACTTGCGACCGCGAAGTTTTTAGTGGGTAAAACTATACTTATACCTTTATGTTTTTATCTTTAATAAATCAAATTACCCAACTTTTATACCTACTAGGCACAGTAAACCTTTTATGAAATAAAAGAAGTAATAAACAATTTATTCCATAAGGATTAATTTCATCTTTGCAGAAAATGCATGAAAAAAATCAGAGGGACAGTGAGCTACTTTCTTGGCATTAAGGGTATTTGATAACTAAATGTTAACAGAGGCAGTTTTATGTCGAATTGGCATATGATTAGCTATTGGATCATAACAAGTATCACAATTTCGTAACTGTTAAAGGGATCCTAACACATTTATGGAAAGTGCAGTTATTTAAATAAATTACTAATATGAATATTATAGGGACTCAAAGAAAATGAAAGAAACCTGCAAGTAATATTAGCTATGGCAGAGTCGGCTGTTAACTGCCGCTGTGCTGCAATCTTGCTTGCAACCAAATCCGGCCATGATGTTCCCGCTGCCAGTGCCGTGAATGCTATGACATAAGCATCGATACCTGCATACCAAAATTACATGCTTTACAAGCTAAACGTATATTGACTATTTGGCAGGACTGCTTATGTGAAATAACTTGGCAACATTTACCTGTTACACAGCTTATGAGATCAGTAAGCCTTGTGACAATGTAAGCAATCCCACTTATGAAACAAAGAGAGAAGATGAAAGCGATCCATCCATGAGCAATCTGATAAGGTGGTACAAAAGCAAAGAGCAATCTCCATGGTGCAAGGAGCAACTTCCAGAAAGCCTTCGTTAGCCGTAAGCCTGTATTATTCAACTTTCTTGATTCTGGACTCTCCAACTTTCCAAGGAAGAAAGAGAATTTTCAGCAAACCATATTGAAAACTATTCAATCTAACAAATATCTTCCACCAAAATTGGGAAAAAAAAAAGAAAAAAAAAAGGCAGTGAAATTTGATAATATGCACGAGTAGCATCATATGCTAGTTAAAGTATGGGTCAAAGTGAACCAGAACTTTGTGGTTGGGTTGACGCGCATTGCAACGCTAAGAGAAACTATGACTCATAAATGAAAGAGAAGATAAAGAAATGAAGAAGAGCCAGAAATATGGTACCTTCAGTGCATCAATGAACTGCTGCTTCCAGATAGAGAGCAAGTTATCTTTCTCAGCAATCATCTCTTCATGCAATTGTTCTGAGGAGGATTTAGCAACGTCAGTAACAGGCAAATAGTGATAAACGTGACCTGCATGTTATGCTATGCCCTTTATATTGAAATCATTTATATCTCTATGAAAGTAATCTATTGAACACACAGTTTGAATGCCTTTCCTGCATGCTGAAGACAACTAGTACATTGGCATTCTCCAGTTGTATCTTATCTAGCATGCAATACTGGAATGGGAATTCTGAACAAAATTACTCTGAGCAACGAAAATAACATTTCTTGAGTTGGCTAATGTATAATCAAATTTTTGTATCAAAGACTAATCTCACAGTTAACAGTTTAGCCCAATCTCTGTTTCCCTCAGTTCTATCCTTATCCTCCACAAGGGATCACCCGGCAAATTCTGAATCATAGTAAATTTTATTAGACACGTTTTAACAGTATCCTAATCGTTTCACATTTGAACTGCGTATCTAATTCCTGTGTAGTATTTACCCTGGAAGTCCCTGCGTTCGTATACCATTCATTTATTATATAAACAAGAGAATTCGACGCACAGATTTTTGTTGCACCTGGAATTTTATCGTTAGTACTCAAAGTGGAACAGCTATTTGAGCTGGCATCAACATGCTGTATTAGATTTTTGGTTAACTTGCGACAGTAAAATGACAAAAAAAACGTGAGAAAGAAATACAAGCAAACTAAGCTCTATTACAATGACCTGTGTTAGCAGAATGGATGGAGAAAATGTCAACTATGCCGCTGTTTCTATCTTCACATAGTTCGATGTCCGAGTACTTATCATGAGCTCTGTTCCCCTTATTGAGTGGAGCAGTTTCTGGCGGCACCCACTCTTCCGGTCTCTCACTTCTTGCACTATTTAACAAATTTGATCAGTGGAAGAAAGTCATACATATTTGCCATTTTTTATGATATCAGAACTGAGGTTTAAGAATATTTAGTTTGGCCGGGAAAGAAGGAAAATACAATCAATTTATCAACCAACGACCTACATCGGTAACGACACGTAGGGCCAACGCTTATCTTGGGCATATGCATGAATAAGCAGCAGGCCAAATTGCAGTACAGTAAGCAAAGCTTCCCATAGCGTGATGATATTCGGCGTCCAAACCTGTACAGTTGATTTATAAATTAAATGCACGCCCATGGAAAGATGACGGTTCAGTGGGGCCTATTATCACATTCACAGAATAGCAAATATGAACCTTCCTTATAACTTATAAGTTATACCGAGACAAGAAAATTGTAGAATTAAATTGTTTACAATTAAACCAATCACATTATACATGAATAATCCTCTTTTAGATGCTACAATGATTCTTTTACACAATAAAGAGGTATGTAGACACTATACAGTACACAATAAAGAGGTATGTATACAGGTAACAACTGGTTACAAGCTAATTAGTTACTTAACGAATGACTCCAAAGAGGGAGACAATAGTTTGACAACTAAATAAAGAAGCTTATGCATGTCGGATCAGGCAGTCTTCACCATGATTTTCCGTTTCAAAGACGGTCATCTGCTTAGTATTGTCGACGAAAATTGAAAGCATGTTATTAAGCAATAATCACAATCTATTGATTCAATAAACTAGTATCATGGAATCTGAGTGAAATTGTAAAATGGCTGAAGACGAACTACACTAATAGGTCTAGTTGAATGACCACTACCAAAGCGTACAAAGTAGAATGCAAACATACTACTTCAAACTCGCTCTGTTAAGAAACACGACATAATGCACATGCATCTGAAATCTGAAGACATTCACATCATTCCAAATTTAGTTTATATAATTTCATTTCATTTCATTCTCAAAATTCAGTCTCCTAAGGAAACATAAACGTTCCAACCTTTTGAATTCTATATATATGTGATTCAGTAATTGACAGAAGTCTGTGCCTCTCTTACAGTTGAGACGAAACTTGTGGATAAAAAATCAAATAAGAAAAGTTTGCCTTGAGAATAAACTAAGTATAACCTGTAATATTATGTATAGCCATATGTAAGCCCAGAAAGACCAGAAGAGCTCCACTAGCCAGACTCCGATGTCTGATATCTTTTTGAGTTCTCCAGCTTTAGGAACCACGACACAAACCGCATGAATGGGAAATAGATCAAAAGCAGCAGAACCAACTAGTGTACCAGGTCCCAAACCTGTAAATCAAAATGAACAAATGGCCTCAATAAAAGTTCAGAAAACTATGAATGTTATGTAGTAGAACTATTAAAAAATGATTTGCTCTAAAATTTTGAAGATGTCAAAATCTTTAATATAATCTGTATGTAAAACTTAATTTATCCATTGTCAATGTACAAAATCAACTTTCCAATATTCCCTGTAGCGAGAAACAATACCACACATAAAGGAACTTGAAAAGAGACTGACTTAAGTATGATTAGAATCAAATCGATAACTAACTAATACCGACATTAAAAGTATTGGCCTATTCCTAGATTGTGCTACCATCCCAAAACGAAAATACCAAGAAAAAAAATGGAAGAATGGATCTGCTGAAGATTTTATAGTTTAAATTACTTAGAAACTAGTAAAAGCAGATAACTGAACAATATAATCACGAAATAATCATGGCACCAAATAAGTTATGAAATCCAAAGAATGCACTAAAATCAAAAGATAGCAAAATGTCAAATCCAGAGCAAACGTAATTTGGTTTTATGGAGCGTGAAATAGAACATATCATGAGGGCACTCATTAAATGAAAGAAGATTAAAAACAACTCTTTACCTCAATCATGTAAATCTAAGTTGTGGAATGGAAAGATAAAAAGCTAAGCAACAAAGCAAGTGAGGATTACTAACATTTCCAGACAACAAGAAGTGTCTTTCATCACCAAAGACTACATAGACCGTGAAAGAGAAACAAACCTCCAGCATACAAGTTTCCAATATTCCTTATAGCATCAATCGTGGCCAAAGAAATCTGGGGGAAGCTCGTCCCAAATGCCAGAAGAGTGATGTCAGCTATGGCATAGTTCCAGACCTTTTTGTATTTGACAACTTTAGCATTCGTATAAGAATCAAATTCTTCGACAGCCCGGGCATGCTTAACGACGTTTTCCATAGACAGGAAGAAACGAGAAGTTATAGCTGACAATCCAAGAAAACAGTAGCCGAGAGCCAGAAAATAAAAGAAGCCGCGGATGGCATTGCCAAGATGAGTCTCGTAATGAGAGAGAAAGAAGAGGTCACACTTGTCATGGGCAATGGCATTGGAACTCAAAGTATTATTATGAGGGAGAGGGGCCATCTTTACAGAGCCCTTAGCTTTCGCAACTCAACTACGGGGCTGAAACGATCTTCTCAACATAAATAAAATAGCATTCCTGTTAAATTCTAAGTTTGATTAGACACAGAGCAGAGCGATTTTGCAGCACTAGAAGCCGATAAACTACACCAAGATTCATGATTCTGGAGTCTATGTTACGTCAATTTAACGAGTTATGACATGAAAGGACCAACGAAAAGTATCATCTCTAATTATATATGAGGCATCGACCTAATAACAACAACCGCCCCCACCCCCGATAGACACAAGAAAAGAAAATTTTATGATTAAAGTGAACAGAATGAAAGAGTACCAACCAAACCGGACTACATGGAACAGTTACTCGATAGCGAATAGAAAAACAAAATCGGGTAAGTAAATAGATGTTTGTTGGATATATAGTGACGGATAACAAAATCACCTCACAGCAGGGGAAATAGTTTCTTGACAACAAACGTAACAAAAAAGTGACAGTTATTTAGTTCTTTATTATACCTCCGGCCAGTAATTGTCGCACGCACGTACCAGAACTCAACAAACTATAAAGTCACGAATCTTTCGTGCATGAAAATAGTTGCTCGCAATAAAACACTGAATATTTAGCCCACGTGGGGGTGTGCCGTGTGCGTGCCCGTTTCACTTAACAAATGGATGAGCGAGACGATAAGGTCGTAAAATACAATTAAACAGATACCCCTTGCGGAATTGTAGATTAAAAATCCCAACTTTATTAGTTAAGAGAGAGGAAAAAAGCAAACGCTTACAGTTAGAGTAATAGGGTGGGTGTTAGCGGCGGTGAGATCTGGAAGAAACGACGACGCATCGAGTGGAAAAGGAGAGAACTGAATGAAGTAGCGAGTAGCCGCTGAATTAGAAAAAAGAGGGGTATTACTATTTATGTGTTGTTGTTTCAAACGTGCATGGAAATTTTAATATATATAATTTATTTCTCTCTATACACGGTTGAGACTGTAGCAATATACATATATAGGATAAAAGCATCAAGTCCCTGAACTATGCATATTTTTGCGATTTGCCCCCTAAACAAATTTAATAAGCGTTTTGCTCCCTAAACTATGCACATCTGTTCGATTTGCCCCTTCAATGGATTTCTGGCCATTTTTGGCCGGAATATTTTCCGTTCGAAGTGTTTTTTCACCTACTTTTTGTCATCAACTATCAAAATACATCTAGTTCAACATATATGAGTTGGGTAGGGGGAATATTCCGGCCAAAAATGGCCGAAAATACACTGAAGCAGCAAATCGCATTTTCGATCATTTTTTGCCGGAACACCAAGTTTGAGGTGTTTTTTCCCCAACTTCTTGTCATCAAGTAGCATAATACATCTAGTGCAACATATTAGATGATATTATATTGTTGTATTAGCCTTTAGTCACTTATTGTATTTATTGTAATTATTTAGTGTTGTACTCTATTACCCTTGTACTCTAGTATAAGTATTCTTGAGGTTAATGGAATTACTCATTCACTCAAATATTATTTCTCTTATATGGTATCAAGAGACCTTTTTCTCCAACGAGACTCTCTTCGATCCTTGACCTAATATGTCTGCATCGGGCTCACCTACCCGCTCCTCCGTTGAAGGCGCCGTCGGCGACACCTCCGGATCCGCCGCCGCCACGGCTGGCATTCTTCCATCGCCGCTATCACCGCCCTTTCACGGGCCGTCCTCTGGCGGTGTGGCGTTGATTCCGATCAACTCCAACCAAATTCCAATCTGTTTCACCGGCACGAATTATCCTGTGTGGCGTTCTCAAATCCGCCATCTCCTATATGGCTATGGATTGTTTGGCTTTGTTGACCGCTCCCATCCATGTCCGCCGATGGTTACTACACCGGAGTCGCTGGCGGCCTACTCCCTCTGGATGCGTCAGGACTCTCTTTTGGTCACAACTTTGGTTGGCTCTGTCTCTGTGGAGATCTCTTCACTTGTTGCTTCTGCTGAAACCTCCGCGAGTGTGTGGGACGACTTGCAACGACACTATGCTAGTCGTTCACGCTCTCGTGTCATGCAGTTGAAGGATGAACTGAACAACATGAAGTTGGGTGATCGTTATGTTTCGGAGTTCCTTCAATCCGTCAAGTCAAAGGCTGATGAACTGGCTGCCATTGATGGCCCCGTGAAGGATGACGACATCACGCTATATGTTCTCAATGGCCTTGGGTCTCTCTATCGTGACATCGCTGGTCCTATTCGTGCTCGGGAGCACCCAATTCAGTTTGCTGAGTTGCATGACCTCCTTGTCAGTCAATCGCCTTGAACTTGAACAGTCTACCATAGTTGCCTGTGCGAATCAGGCCATGTCCCAGCCGCGGTCCAACCCTCGCAACAACCGCGGCCGCAATCGACCCTCGTCAGGCCAATCACAGTGTGGCGGCCGCAGCAGGGGCTCCAATGGGCCTTCCAACCCTAACCCTAGTCACGACACCGGCATGTATCAGCCCCCTCACACCCGTGGGCCTATTGTGTGTCAGTTGTGTGGCATAACGGGCCATGGGGCTAGGACTTGCCGTCGCTACCC
The DNA here is from genome assembly GCA_948329865.1 of Linaria vulgaris. Lineage (NCBI taxonomy): Eukaryota > Viridiplantae > Streptophyta > Magnoliopsida > Lamiales > Plantaginaceae > Linaria > Linaria vulgaris. The sequence continues at coordinate 60,020,978 of OX415254.1, read as the reverse complement.
TAACCCTAGCGCGAACTTTGCATCGCCGCCGCCGCCCCCTGTTACGCGTGATGAATGGTTGGCTGATTTGAGCGCCTCTCATCATCTCACCTAGGATCTTGGGAATCTTGCGCTCCACTCTGAATATGATGGTCCGGAGGAGGTCACTACAGTTGGTGGTAAAGGTTTACCAATCTCACACACGGGTTCCTCTAAAATTACTCTTCATGATCGTTCTTTTACACTTGATAATATTCTGTGTGTTCCCTCTTCGAGGCGAAACCTCTTATTTGTGCATCGGTTTACTACTGTCAATAATGTCTCTATTGAGTTTTTCTCTTCTTATTTTGTTGTGAAGGACTGTCGCACGGGGAGTAGTTTGTTTCGCGGGACGTGTGTGGATGGTATGTATCTTGTTCGACTGCCTTCTCTTGGACGCTCTCCGGGCATGGCGCTTGTTGGTGAACGTACTAGTGTTGGTTGTTGGCATGATAGGCTCAGTCATCCTTCCGGCAAAGTTGGGTCGTTTATTGTTCGCAAATTTAGTTTACCTATTATGTCGTCCACTGCGTCGGACTCTAGTTTTTGCAATTCGTGTTTGTCGAATAAAAGTCAGAATCTTGTTTTTAGAGATTCATCTCTTGTGTCAAACTGTTAACAGGGTAAAAATTCGCGTGCTTAAAATACACGATAATTCGATTACCAAAATTACGTGGTATATGCCTTATATGGTATTATTATATGATTTATATAATATATTATTATATGATTTATATTCATAAACGACATCGCATTATAACACGGTTTACTTCGTTAAAAATTATACTATTCGTATATCGTAAATCACGACAAACAGCTATCGAACGGATTTATAGCTAAAATACTACCCGGATTATGCTCGTATTTATAAAATGTCTCACGACTCGATATATTATTACATGTACGATTTTATATCCGTTCTGGTAAAATAACTCGTATTCACAAAATACCCGTATCGCACAGACCACAACACGTGGCTGCTAACACAACCTAAATAGATAAGGTTGCTTACTGTGCTAGTTAAACAGATAAATAACAATAACAGATAATAACAGAAATTACTAATATTAAAATAATAAGATCCCAAACTTGGAGAGCAAGACTGGACTTCTATAACAGGGGGACAAGAGCAATAGAAAAAGGAGAATTCCTACAGAACTCCTTTTCCCTACGAACAGAAAACATTTTCTCTCCTCCCTTCAGACCTCTCTCTCTTATGATTTCACGAGGGTAACCCCTCCAACAAATACCAAACCAATTCAATCGATAAAAGCGACAAACACCAAAGATCCAACACCGAAAACAAGAACTACGAGTGACTTGATTCCCAATCGGGGGATACATAGGCATTTCAGAAAATATCCGAGTCCAGCCGCAAATCAATAAAAACCAACAATCTCCTCAGGTCGGGATCAGCATTTCGAACAATCCGTTACGCTCTTCGTCACAGCTACCAAGCAGGACGATCGTCACAACTAGCAAGCACGACGAAGATACCGTTAACACAAACGATGTGCTTCATTATGTTTACGGTGATGTTTGGGGTCCCGCACCATTTACTTCTACTACGGGATGTCGGTTTTACTTACTTTTAGTTGACCACTTTACCAAATTTTGTTGGTTTTTTCCTATGCAAGCTAAGTCTGATGTATTACGTATTTTTAGTCAGTTTAGAGGTATAGTAGAAAAACAATTTGGTAGGTCAATCAATAATTTTTATTCCGACAATGGTGGTGAGTTCTTGGCTATGCGGACGTATCTATCTTCAAATGGCATCTCTTAGCTCACGACCGCCCCACACACGCCCCAGCAAAACGGCACTAGTGAGCATCGTCATCGTGTCATTGTAACGATGGGTCGTACACTCCACTCTCGTGCTTCTCTCCCCTCGACTTTTTGGGATTTTGCCTTTGGCACGGACACTTATCTCTATAACAGGTTACCTATTACTGTTCTTGGCTCTCGGTCACCATTTGAGGCTCTTTTTGGTCATCAACCGAGCTATTTGGGTCTACGCGTGTTTGGGTGTCTTTGCTACCCTCACTTACGTCCATACTTTCCCGGAAAGCTCACGCCCCCGTCTCGGGCTTGTGTCTTTGTGGGTTACTCCACCTCGCAGTCGGCCTACAAGTGTCTTGATATTCTCACGGGCAGTGTTTACATCTCTCGCCATGTGCGGTTTATTGAGGATAAGTTTTTGGACTTCTTGCCCGCATCACCACCGCGGACTGTCCAGCCGCCGCCTCTTGTTGACCTAGGCCCAGCACCGGCCGCCTCGGCCCGTTAGGGCACCACAGGCCGCAAACCCTAGCGGGCCACGCCTAGCCCACTTGGATTCAACCGCTGGGCCGAGCCCGCCAACCCATCAGGAGGACCGGTCCAGCCTGGCCCTTGATCGGTCAACTCCGGCCCAAACCCGGTTCCCTAATGGGCCTCCTTCGCCCGTGGACCGATTCGCGTCGCCCGTACACCCTAGCAGCCCTAGGGCTCTGTCGCCGGTCTTGATTGCGAACCCTAGTGCGCCCGACACTGAGGTTCAACCCTCCTCTGTCCGTCCACACTGCATGATCACGAGGTCTCTCAACAACATCTTCAAGCCTAAGATGTTTACTACCACCAAGCATCCGATTCTTCAGGATTTGGAACCTACTTCGGTTAAAATGGATCTCTCTAATCCATTGTGGTGTGACGCCATATCTGAGGAACTCACGGCTCTCTCCAGTCATGGCACTTGGTCATTGGTTCCCCCTCCTCTCAACCGTACTGTCGTAGGGTCCAAGTGGGTGTTTCGTATCAAACGCCTTCCGGATGGGTCCGTTGACCGTTATAAGGCTCGTTTGGTTGCAAAGGGGTTTCATCAATGGACGGGGGTTGATTTTAAAGAAACATTCAGTCCGGTGGTTAAACTAGTCACCATTCGCACCATCCTAGCCTTGGCCGTCATGCACTCATGGCCGCTACGCCAATTGGATGTTAGCAACGCATTTCTTCATGGCAAGCTCTCTGAGACAGTCTTCATGAGCCAACCATCGGGGTTTGTTGACAAGTCTCGTCCGGATCATGTATGCCTTCTTCACAAATCCATCTATGGCCTCAAACAAGCCCCTCGTGCTTGGTACCTTGCTCTTAGTGCTGCTCTTGTGACATTTGGCTTCGTACAGTCGAAGTCGGATACGTCCTTGTTTATCCTCATGCGTGGTTCGGTTCGCGTCTATGTTCTTGTTTATGTTGATGATATTGTGGTCACGGGTTCGTGCTCCAAGACTATCTCCTCGCTTGTTACGCACCTTGGCACGGACTTTGCTATTAAGGACTTAGGGGTTCTCAATTACTTCTTGGGTGTTGAGGTTTACCGCACGGGTGATGGACTTTTCCTCTCGCAACACAAGTACACTCACGATCTATTGGCTCATCACAAGATGGATGGTGCCAAGCCACTGTCAACACCTATGTCTCGCAACCCAACGGCTCCGAGTTCGGCCGATCCTGTTGATGTCACGTTGTATCGTCAAATTATTGGTGGCTTGCAGTATCTCACTCTTACACGTCCGGATATTGCCTTCTCATTCATTAGGCTTGTGCAACGTATGTCGAGTCCGGATGCGACTCATTGGTTAGCACTGAAGCGTATGCTTCGGTACCTTAAAGGTACTCTCGCTCACGGTATCACGCTGCGTCGTGATACTAATCTTTCTCTTTTTGCTTACTCGGACTCGGATTGGGGTGGTGATACTCTTCATGGCACGTCTACTTCTGCGTATCTTATCATGTTGGGGTCAAATCCTATCTCATGGTCCTCACGGAAATAAAAGGCGGTTTCTCGTTCCTCTACTGAAGCGAAATATCGCGCTCTTGCTTCCACTGCGTCTGAGGTGCGTTGGCTCAGCACCTCTTTGGGGAGATTGGGTTGTCTCTTCGCTCGGTTCCTACAGTGCGTTGTGACAACTTGGGTGCTTTACGTTCCTCTCTTCATCTAGTTCAGCACTCTCGCATGAAGCATATCTCCCTTGATCTTCACTTCATTTGTGACCTTGTGGCCAAGGGTATTCTTAGTGTCACGTATGTGAACACTCTTGATCAGTTGGCTGACGTACTCACTAAGCCTCTTCCTCGTTCTCAGTTTGAGCTCCTTCATGGCAAAATCTCCGTTACTGACGAAACGTCTATTTTGAGGGGGCGTACTAGATGATATTATATTGTTGTATTAGCCTTTAGTCACTTATTGTATTTATTGTAATTATTTAATGTTGTACTCTATTACCCTTGTACTCTAGTATAAGTATTCTTGAGGTTAATGGAATTACTCATTCACTCAAATATTATTTCTCTTATTTCTCTTATACAACACATATGAGTCAGGTAGGGAGGAATATTCCGGCCAAAAATGGCTGAAAATCCATTGAAGGGGCAAATCGAACAGACGTGCATAGTTTAGGGGGCAAAACGCTTATTAAATTTGTTTAGCAGGCAAGTCGCAAAAACGTGCATAGTTCAGGGTGCTTGATGTTTGTATCCCATATATATATATATATATATATATATATATATATATATATTAATTTCTTTTTCCTCCAAATAACTTTCTCCTCTAAACTGCCACGTGGTTTCTCGTAACTCATCGATCAGTTCCAATTCCATTCCATAAGACACTACTGATTTTATGTTTTAAATATAATAATAAATTAATTATATATGGAATAATGGTGCAATTATTTATGAAAGTGTGATCATATTGCACGTTTAATTTAACGATGATGTGATGCATAATCGACGGGAAATATTGAACTGACTAGCTACCTGAACAGTTGCGTGGCCAAACTTAATACTCCTACTTCTTTAGTACTATATTAAGTTTATAACCACAATTAAGTCATTTATAAGATATGACAAGATTTTGAATCATACGCAACTATAATCACGACTCTCCTTAAAAACAAAAAATTATGTATGAATTATCTATGTTGTCGAAGAAAGAGGGTGAGGCGGCATAGAATATTTTTTTTTTTTGGTTGAAATGAATTACACAAAGGCATAGAATATTCTATTATCAAGTTAGAAAAAGTTTTGGCCCTATATTCCCAATATGATTTTTTCTTTAAAATTATGAATACTATTCCTGACGATTGACTAGGTTATAATAATATGTTCTAGTTTAAAAAGTATGAGAAGAGTTATTACTATATATACAGCCCACCTAAAACCTCAAGTTAAATATTGTTCATTACCCACAAAATTAAATAACTGAATTTTTTTTATCTTTTTATCTGTTTCTGACATAAATTGAGGCGTATATAATTATTATCAATATATAAGAATAAGCAGTAGTAAATTTATTCAGATAGTAGTATATTAAGGTGGTGTTTGCAAACTCTTCAAAAAAAAGCATCAATCAGATTTTTATTTCAAAATAAGCCTTTTAGGGTGTTTGGTTGACAAGCTATAATTATAAAAGTACTTTTTTTAGGCTAAAAATGCCTACAATCCAGAAGTTGATACTTCCATGCTTTTAGCTTATGCTTCGACGATAGTAATTGCTCGTACGTAGTTAAACACAAATGTTGAAGTTAGACTACTAAGGGACCACGCTGTTTGCTTAAATTGTCGCTAAATGTTAAAACCTGAAAGCAAACAATATTGTGCAGGGTTTTGCTGCCTTTAGTTTTTAGAAATTCTCACTGATTCGTTTTGCTTTGTTGTTTTTTTTGCAATTTGCAAGTATCATTTCAATTTTCTTGCCTTTCTCCAAAAAAAAAAATACAAATATCAATCTTCTTTCCTTGTGTCGACCGAAAACGATATCACCACTGCATACGGCAACTTGTATTTTCAAGGCACAAAGTTCACGTGATACAAAGTTGTGGACCAAACGTTTTGAATTCTAGGGTAAATCAACACTAACTACGTACTCCTCCCATATGGATAAATAAATTATACAAACACCTCCCGTGTTAACAAAACTACAAAATTATCTTGTTTAAATGATCGTCATTAAACTTCTTAAGTAATTGGGGGGAAAAGCATACATATACAACCATAATTAGGGTGTGTGTGATTTTATCAAATATCAGGTTATGTACGGGTACTTCAATACTTGTGTAGTTTATTTAGTTTTCTAGTTTATTATACGTACTTTAACATTTTGACCAAGTACTTAACTTACATTTAATTATAAATGTCACATTTTATCAAGTCAAGCACAAAAAATGCTGATTCTCTTGGATTTTTAGGATAGAGTGCTTCTATTTATAGAAGGATGTCAAGCAGCTATGTAACAATAAATAATTAAATATCGTTCGTATGCCTCCACGAGTTGATATAACCATTAGAGTAAGACAGACAAGATTGCAAACTTATCAAGACATGTCCTTGTATACATTAAGTCATTAAGACTTGTTTTGTCGCATGAGAAGATATCGTCGACAATGATGCAATCACATAACATTTTAATTCAGATCGAAAGCTGGTTTTGATATTATTTAGGGGTTTGCAAATATCACGTAAAACAACGCTAATATTTTGATTTATCTACCTTAATTGTGATATCATAAAAACCTTATATACCTAAAAGAGTTTCACTACTTATTTCAGCCAAAAAGAAAAGATAATATTCATAAACATAACAACATTAACTTCCTTACAATTTTCTGTTTCCAGTGTTATTTATTTTGTAATTTTTTTTCTCTCTTTTTTTTGTAATAAAAGTAAAAAATAAGCTCTTAGACTACACCCGTCTCTGAAATAGATAATAAATTTGGGAGTGGATTATGCATCACGCTAATTCCTCCATCCATGTTGCTTGGACTTTTCGCCATTGCGTCCGCAAGTCGATTATTCTGTTGATCCATCTAAACTCTTGCCTTTGCAAGTTTATATTTTACTTGTGTGAATAAGTTATACATGTAAGGGGCATATGGTTGGCCGGTGTGATATTGCCATATTAGATGCGGGGTGGAAAGAGCATGTCAGATTGTGGTAGATTATGACATTGTTCTTTGTGTTTAATTGGTAAATTAGTTAGAAATTGAATTAGATTGATTTTGAAGAAACGGTAATTAGACCTACAATTTTTACTTCTCCTTTTGCATTCGTACTTGTTTTTTTCTTTCTCTTTTATGAATTGTTTTGCATTTGTACCTGTTATGAATATTGTTATTAAACGTACATAAGATTTCTAAATTAGAAATAGACTTGTTTTTCAAACTTTCAAATACCATTAGTGTTCTAATTTGTTATTAAAAACCATGCAATATCATTTCCCAGCTTTTATAAGTAATATAAAATCTAAGTTTCTTTTTTCTGTTTTGTAATAATATGATTTTTTTGTTTCTCTGATGTTAGTTAACATAAATTTATTTGAAAAATTTAATTGTTTTGTCATTGCAAGTTTTTCTTGATATTTACATATATAATTAATGAAACTGACTAATCGTGCATCATTTTTCTGTACTTTATTAACATTGTAATTAAGTAAACAAGCGTTACAATGTTAAACATTTCAATCAAGTAAACAAGTGTTTGTTCCAAAAAAAAAAAAAAAATTAAACAAGTGTTAAGTTGATAAAGTCAAAAGTCCAGCATCTTCCCAACCCTTGACCCCAACTCCGTTCAATTTTTACGCCTGTATCTATAATTTTGTTGTATTTTATATCAGTTTCTAATAAGTTAAAACTTCTACTTTTATATTAAACACAAAGATCTCATATTTACAAAATAATAGTTGGGATACCAACTTTTGTGTTTTCTAAAATATTCTTCTTTCTCTCTCTTTAAACAAAAGAATAGAAATATATAGTCATTTGGTGATGCAATATCGTCTATCTCGAGTTTGAGAAAGGAAGCAATATAATTTTATTAAGGATTTTGAGTTAATTACATAGGGGGTCATGTGTGGAGGATAGTTTTTTTCCTACATGGAAGGCTTTTAGTATTTTGCTAAGTACAAAGATGTTTATAGTGAACTTGGCGAGAATGCACTTGTCCTTTTGATGCTGAGTGAGGTGTTATTTATAGTGATGATCTGAAGGTCTTTTGTCCAATGAGGGTTGATCTTCCCTCATAATTGTGGGTGGTGGTGATGACCAATGTTGTAAAGGGTCTTTTGCGCCAATGATGGTCGTTCGGTATGAGGCGCCCAATAGTGTGAGCTTGACTGAATTCTTCTAACCGAATAATGATTATATATGCTCCAATTGTCTTGAGGGGCTTGCTGAGCCAATGAGGGCGAACTGATTCTGCCCTGATAGCTGTTCTGGGTAAGAGGGGGCCAGTAAGCTTTGCCGCCTACTATCCCAATGGCAGTCTTGAACCAATGCAATGGTGGGTGGTTACTTGGGTGTTGTCTTTAACGTGGGTAGTTGACACTTCCTTTAAGTCGGGTCGGGTCGTTGTCGTGCTTGTTTCTGATCCGAGGGCAATAAAAATCCTCCGAGTTGGCGTTTATCTTTGTGTGTTCTACGAGGGGTCTTTGAGTCGTATTCTTTCTGAGTAGTTGTGAGATCTTCTTAGTTGCACCGGTCTTCGATTTGTTATATTGAGGTTGCGGATGAGAGGTCTTCTTCCTACCACCCGCCTTTGTATTCACTCGTTCTCTTATTTAAGAAACTAAATAACTAACTAACTAAGAAACTAATTTAGACCAAATTCAAAATGCCCAATTCATATAACCCTAAATAATCTAATTGAGTCACCACACAACTCCAATTGAGTCTAAAATTAGCAACATATTACATAATACATAACAATTAAAGTATTAAACACAAGAAATACTCGAATTTATAATTTAGCATTTTAGGGTTACCTCAAAACTTTGGGTTTTAGGGGCTGAAATAGGAGAGAGCCGCCACGCCGAATTGAAGAGAGTTGAGCCGGAGCCGTTGATGCGCGTCGGATTGAAAAGAGTAGAGCGATGGAGAGAGAGGGAGAGATAGTGACGTGCGATTGAGAGGGGGGGGTCAGGCGGGGTGAGAGAAAGAAAAATAAGAAAAAATGAAAAAGAAAAAAGGGTAAAAATGGAAGAAAAAAAGGTTGGGTATTCCGGTATCACATTTTTTTGTGGAATGCTACTCGAACCCTGACCCGATTCCGATTATTCGGATAGGGGTAGCCGAATTTCGGGTATTATCCGACCGGGTCGGGTAGGGTACACGGAATTCGGGTTTTAGAACCCACCCCTATGAATGAGAACAGATTAGCACCATAAATAATACTAAATATAAATAGTAACCAAGAAAAATTCTTCTTTACAAGATTAACATGTGGATTGAAGCATAATCCCGAAACCATAGAACACAGAAGCTTATCAATAACATCAGATTAATATAAGCAACAAATATTATATAACCATATTCTGAAAATTAAAAACACATTTACGTGCAACACATAATACTTAGATAGAAAAATAAACTTATATTTTTTCAGATCACGTAAACAAAAATAACATGTGTTATAAATCGAAAGAAACAACAATAAAATAAATTGACCTTTCTGCTACAGGTGATAAATTTCGGGGATTAAGAATTGGACGAGTCGAAAGTTGAACTCTCTCCCCTTAAGATTAATTTGTCGGCTATGATTCACGCCCTCAGATGGCAATGATCTCCCAAGGTACAACATCCGTCACACGAGATAGCAAGTGAAGCGCTATACTACCTCCTCAGTCGAACACTAACAATATTTGCAGAACTTAGAAAGAAATGATGTGTATGCTGAAAAGGCTTTTTTTATTTTTGGATGCTCTTCACTTCTAGCCAGAAGCTTCTTTTATAGCAATGAAAAATCGTAACTTGTTTAGTTTCTCAATATAACCTACAAAATGTGTAAGACTTTTTCCAATGTGGGACAAAGTCCCTTACACTAGCATAAAGCAATACACATTTACGGGAAATTTAATACTTTGGTCCCATAATTTGGCTCTTTTTTATTTTGGTACAATAACTTGGCACCCCTTAATTTTGGTCACATAACTTGGCTCATTAACTTAATTTTGATCCCATGACCCATACTCCGCCCAAATTCGCCGAAAAAATCTTACGTGGCACCTATTGACTGCCCAATCACCAATTTTGACCCAAAATTTGACCCTACCTGTACATGTGGCACCTACGTGTATAATTAAAAAAAATAGACTAAAAAATTGTATATATTTATATAAAGTTCTTAAAAATGTATTCAAAAATGAGTTTTGTCTAATTAATTTTAATACTAAATTATAATTAACTTTAATATGCATAATGTAAATGATTAAAAATTTATTTTGGATCCACATTTGTTTTCATTTTGATTTATATATATATATATATATATATATATATATCTAAATAACTTAATTAATTAGCATACTATTAGTTAATTACTTAATTAACACACACCATCACCATCACTGCCACCTCACCGCCACCATTCATGTTCACACTTCACACACTAAATCAATCCCCTCCGACGGAATACACCCCCGAGATTCTTGACGGAGACGGATATTTTGACGATGTTGGGCTCGTCACCCTCACCCTCCTCCACTTCAGACAAACCCTAAATCTACCAACACCACACGCTGGGCTCATCACCCTCATCAATCGGCTGTTGGAGTTTCGAAATGCGCGAAGCGTTAGGTGCAGCTGTCGGAGAATGAGATCTGTTAGCTCTATGCGTCGTCGCCTGAGATTTTTCTCTGGTTCTACTGCCTACAAAACCGCAGCGGCGGCGCGTCGCTGATGGCCAAGGCGGCGATCGCCCACCACGCGCCTTCGCTTTACTCGCTCGTCGTCGTCCAGTTCAACAGCAGCGACGGATCGAAGAACGACAAGGACCTACGCGTCGGCGTCGCGTTGTGCGCACGTGCCGCCTTTCTCGGCCACGTCACTGCCCTCTGCGAGCTCGGCCACTGCCTGCAGGACCCTTCCATGTCCACGCTTAAAGACGAGACATTTCGTCGCCAGAAATCGGGGTTTCAGATCTGGGAGAGCTTAGTTCACTAGTTTCATGATGGTGGTGATGGTTACTGTTGTTGTGGGTGTTTTATGAAGTGGTGATGGTGCGGTTGAATGATGGTGGTGATGGTGCGGTTGAATGATGGTGGTGATGGTATTGTCAGTGTTTTTTATTTTTTTTTTTTTAGTTATACACGTGTCTGCCACGTTGCTGTCACGTGGCAAAGTGGGTCCCAAAACTAGGTCAAAATTGGTTACTGTACAGTCAACGGGTGCCACGTAGACTTTTTCCGGTGGATTTGGGCGGAGCGAGGGTGATGGGACCAAATTAAGTTAAGGAGCCAAGTTATGTGACCAAAATTAAGGTGTGCCTAGTTATTGTACCAAAATTAAAAAAAGAGCCAAATTATAGGACCAAAGCATTAAATTTCCCAACATTCACACACGTAAGCCCAATCTTGAAATTAGACTCAACTCTAATTTAATTAAGTATTAAGCCTAAATGCCTAATTAGTTAAATTCCCCAACCCCACAGTCACCCCACCAATTTATGCCCACTGTGTTGAATAATGTAGCCTGAGAGCACTTATTTTTTTTTGTTATTTAACAAAAAAAAATCATTATTTCTTCTTAGATTTGGTAGAAAATCATTTGTGTCTCTTCGAATCTGGCATATTGTGGTTATGTCTAGAGCTCGAAGAGGAAGATGGTTGGCTCACGCGGGGAAGATAAAATTTTGTTGTTCTTTCTTCCTAATTTCTTATCTGTTATAATTTGACTATTTACTATTAATAAACCGAGTATAAAAAAATCTAGATATGATTTACATTTGGTTCGACAACATCAAATTACGTAATTCTTTTTCTATCCTTTGTTTATTTTCTTTAATTTATTAATATCAACTGATAATATACTGAAAAGGGAAGTGATATTAATAAACCCAACAACACACCTAGGGCTAGAATAATTATATATTTTTAGGAACGTGGAAGTCAAGAGTATTCTTTACAAAGTTTATTGACTTAAATTTATAAATAGTATTAATATTAACTATTAATATGTGGTGAGGTGAGAAACGATCATTACAGTTCCATTGTAAATGTTTAAATTTTAAAACTCACAAAATATAAGTTCCTTAAAAAATAGTTGTAACATTGGACAAAATTAGCACATTTCCGAAATGTTTCACCACGCCGATCATATAACAATCCGTTACCATCCATGTATCCCATATCAAATCCTCCCCATTCTCATATTTCGCCCCGATTATGAATATGATAAATTTACTTAGCGTAGGTTGTGAGTAAGCTAGAAACAGGTCCCAACAACTCAACAACAGATTATGATTTATGGAAGCTTTTAGCTTTAAGGTAACTCCGGACAACTATGCTCGTCTTTTTCTTTTCTTTTTTGAATATTCAAAACAAACACTAAAACAAGTTAATCAAAAGCCGATTTTAGCCACATAAAACCATCTTGCGCAAAAGACGGTGGGCAACTTGGTAAGAGCAAAAGACTGAATGAATTTATTAAAAGAAAAGAGGGGGGAAGGGGGGAGTGTTGTGGCCGCAGGAGAACAGGTAAACTAGACTGAATGAGCTTATTCTTGTTTGTTATGAATCCTACCCCGAACTATAACTCTGTGCCACAAAATTTGATCATTATCATTATTCCACAATAAACCATTATACTCCCAGCATTCGCAATAACAAGATGAAGGGTAATTATCTCTGAACTACCTAAAAAATGATCAACACTTATATACTCTCCAATAAAAGGGATCACCTGGAATAGTATATATAATTCCAAGTAAAAGGGCTATATGCAACTACTGCAAGAGAGCCTCGATACCCCTCGCAGCCAGGGACAAGCCAACAATCAGTCGATATTAGGCAAACACGATAAGTAAGTAAGTAACTTCAAACTGATAGCAGCTTAGATAACAGGACGCCTATCTACTTCTTTGATGAGATGAATCCTCAGACTTGGGAATAAGGGATGAGTAATAGAGTTAAATGCTAAAAATAAAGCTCAAACTTAAACAAAATCCGGCATATAAACACCAATACAAGTATTGGGCAGTAACTAAACATATGAGATAAGCAAATGATCATTCAAAGAGATAAAGCAGGCAGGCACATATCATTGACAAACAAACCAAAGGGAATTAAATAGTACTACTGTATTAACTTCGACATCATAATATTCGCCAAAACTCATAATAAACTAGCAAGTAAAGGAAAAACCAAAAGGAGGTTCAAAGATAAATAAATAAACAAACAACAAAAAACTGGCCCGGTCCGAATAATAATATTTAGTCTTCTTCCTCTGCCTCTTGTTCAGCAATGTTGAAGTAGCGCAATTCGTACACATTTCGTTCCTTGTTTGAAGCAATCACACGAAGCCAATCTCTCACGTTATGCTTCTTCAAGTATTTCTTAGTCAAATACTTCAAATACCTGGGGGGAAAGAAATTCAGACAAAAATCAACTAACTATATATATATATCGTGGATCTGAAAAAAAAAAGAAGAAAAAAAAAAGTGAAATGACCTCTTAGAGAAGGAAGAATCGGCAGTGACGGTGATTTTGTTCTTGTCACGGGAGATGGTAACGGAGTCACCTAGGGCACCAGCTTTACCGCCGACCTTGATTCTCTCTTGCAGAAATTTCTCGAGGGAAGCAATTTCCATAATCTTGTCCTCGACGGGCTTCCCGCAATCGATGACGAAGGTTGATGAACCCTTCTTCTTCCCGCCTTTGCCTGCCGCGTTTTTACTCATCTTTTCTTTTCTTTATTTTTCCTGTAGCAAAATGGAACCTCTGACGGCGGAGTGTGTGAGCTTGAGTGGTGAGTTGATTTGGGTGAAAGAAAGTGTGAATAAATTAGGCTTCGAAAATTAGGGCTCCTTTGAGTTGGGCCTCGTTTCTTATGTCACTCCTAAGTAGGCCTGTTTGGGCCGGGTCGGGTCGGAAACCATGATTCTCGCCTGACCCGCGGGAAAAACCCACCCGTTTTTCCACCCGACTGAGCCGCAAAATTGATCCGGGGTGGATCCCGCCGGGAGGAAACGTTGGATTCTGTTTCCTCCCGGCTAGATCCCGAAAGGCAATGTGCAAATTTAAAAAAAAAAATGAAGTACACACACTCACCTACTATTAAGTTTGTAAATAAAAAAAGGGTCACTCTCTTATCTCACACACACAAACACAAATACTCACACACTCACACACCCGTTCGCCGCAAACACTCACACAAACACACACACTCACACACACAATCACTCACACAGTCGCACACACTATCACACACACAATTACTCCGGCGTCGGCAGAGCAGTCAAGAACCACTACGTCGCTGCACAACCACCAAAAGGTAAATTGACAAAACCCTTAAAATTAGAATTGACAAATTGGTTATGCAAAATCATATAATATATATTGTTAACTCAGGGGTATGATTTTTATAGTTTTCAATTTGAGGAACACCTTGCCCAAATAGCCAGTAAAAGAATCTTATCAAAATAAGAAGTACTGTAATACTTTTCTGAATTTACAGAATGAATTCTCACTCCTCTCCTTTCTCACCCCATTTTCGATCCGCCTTCCTTCTTCTATTTACATCAGTATTTATAGTGTTCCTGGGATTGCATGCCTCCCTATCAGATGGCAGACACTCCAACGCTCCCCTGCTAACTCAGCTCCGAGCCAGGTGAATACTCATCCTCTCTGGTGCTGAATTGTCACTGGCGAAGATGACACCTGGTTATTTCGTAGCTGATTCATGCTATGCATGATGACACCTAGTTTTTGCCCAGCAATTGTATCAGATAAGACGACACCTGGTTTTTATTCTAGAAGTGTTTCACTTTGTATGCATTTGGATGACTCCCCATGATCTTTCAGTTTAATTGCCCTAAAAATGTTATTCGTAATAGTTCCATCGGAGAATTTTTCTGGTATCGTGCCATCGGGATGTCTTCCTAATGATGCCATCGGGATATATCCCTGGTGATACCATCGAATACTATTATGCCTTCGGGAGGTTTTCCTCCGAGGCTTATAAACCATATTCTTTGATATGCCGTTATAGGGGTTATCCCTCGGGAAGAGCATATTTAGGGTATCTCGTTTAGAAGATTGTTCACTAACTAAAGCATCGGCGATTATTAGGCATCATAGAGTCATCCAAGACTGGTAGTGCCTTTAGCATCGGATGCTCTGGGAGTGTAGTAATCTGTATGTCATCGAAGACAATGTTTGCGGAGAGGCAATATTATCTTTCAACGATGAGCGTTATACCTTCCCTCGATAGGGAAAGTTTTACTTGCCTCTCGACTGCCATCGTTAGTTCATTCCCCGATGGCTCTGAATTCCGAGGGTTGATATTTTCTCCATAGGTTTACACCAGTCCCCCCAGTTCCTGGTGTATTATAGGTAATCAACAGGAACTTATAGTGAATTGGTCTTTGGGAGTATAGCCATCGGAGATCGTGGGGAACAGATTGGTTTCGCATTAATGGGAGAATTTCAAGGGTTTGTAACGGCCATTATTTACGGGGAGTCGTGCTCTTTAATACAGGCGTGCATTAACTTCTCCCATTTTTCAGATTAAACCCTTTAAAACGCCTTTCTTCTTCCCACTCTTCTTCACCACTTCACTAATTTTCTCTCTCAAGCTTCTCCTTCTCTTGCAGCAAAAAACCCTAAATATCTTTTTACTTTCTTTCTTCTGCATCATGGCCGGTGACGCTTCCACCGCCCCTTCTTCTCTAGCCACTGCTTTGGTAGATGTTTCTGGCGCTCCTCCTGCCATTCTTACGAATTCTGCTGCTCTCCCTCCTGCTCCTTTGACGGCGGAGATGGACGCCGCCACCGTTATTGTGGCTATGCTGCCGGAGGTTAACCCCACTGGCCTGGAAACTTACCGACGTAAAAGGAAAGGTAAAGCTTCTAAGGCCAAGGGTGATGAACCTGCACAAGTTTCAAAAAAGTCAAGGAGATCTTCCGCTACTGCTGTCGTTCCAACTGCTCATGTGAAGACGAAGAGCACTCGTCGCTATAAAGAGGTGGAGCAAGTGGTTAGCACGGCTACCGAGGAAGAAGTTAATCAACTCTTTCATGACTTTGGGGTGTCGTCTCTGAACATCCGTCGGGAGTTTCCTACCCAGGACGATAGGGGACATACTCCCCCCGAGGGTTACGTTACCCTTTATTTGGTTCAGGTACGAGCAGGCCTTCGATCTTTTTATCCTCCATTTTACTGCGAGGTATTCAAAGCCTGTGAGGTGTGCCCTAGCCAGCTGACTCCCAATAGCTTTACTATCTTAGCTTCTTTCGTCTTCTGGTGTCTGTCGAGGGGGTTAGAATGCACAGTTAGGAGATTTTTTTCTATCTTCACGGTTAATGTTTCGTCTTCCGGCCATCCATCTTACTTCTTCTCGCATCGGGATCCTGAGAAGAAAGTAGTCATCGGAACCACCTTATCCTATAGCAGCTGGAAGGATAAGTTCATCTTTATTAAGCCTATCGATGGCAAATGGGACTTTCCCTACTCTTGGAGCCGCCCCGAGGCCCCTTCTTACAAAGTGGACCCCTCTCTCTCCTTTAATCTTGCGCTTGATGCTTCTGCCTTGTTAAAGTCGGCCCACTACTTGCCTCTGTATGAGATCGCAGGGCTGAACACCCCAGCTCCATTGGATGCTTCCCTCATAGGGAAGAACCTTCTACACCTTTCCGATGAAGTGCGCCCTTCGTTTGGTGAGTTATAGCACTACTTCTTCATTTATATTGTTCCCATTGACATGCTGTACTTTTCTCACTCGATTTTCTCTTGCGCAGTTTCTTACTTGGAGGAACACGAGAAGGATATGAGCGACATTCCCCGTCCTACGACTTCACGTGTTAAGAGTAAAGGATCTAAGAAGATCATGGTGCCTTCCGACAGTGATTCCCGAACCTCCAATACCGGTTCTGACTCCGAGGGTTCAAACGAGGCCAAATCTCAAAAATCCGCGGAGCCAGGTTCCGATGATGAGAACTTTCAAAGGAATGCTCCCGACACCAACGTGGTTCAAGAGGTACACCAGTCTCCAACGGACTCCCATGCATTGCCTTGCACCAAGGGTGAGAACCTCTCGAAGGATGTTCCTATTGCTGTCACTACTCATGAGGTGCATGAGGCTCCCACTGATTCTGAGGCCTTAAACCCTTCGCTTCCCCTTTCTGTTCATCCAGAACAAACAACGGAAACACCTCTCACGCTTCCACACTCACCTCTTCGCGCTGTCAATACCCAAGAGAAGATCGATCCCCCTTCGGTTTCTCCTCCTCTAGGTATGTGTCAAAATACGTTCGCTGATTGATTGTTATGCAGTGTGTTTTAACTCCTTTACTATTCTGCAGCCGACCAAGAGAAGGTTATTCTGATCGAAAGTGGGGATGAAGACATTCGATCAGGTTAATCCTTCTTTCTGTAATCTTTGCGTCACTTTTATTTTCTATGCTCTAGTTTTCGCACTCATTATCATTATCTAATTCCGAGCAGGTAACTCCCCCTCAGATGCCCCGAAGCATCCATCTTCGGCCCATCGGGATCTGTCTCTTGACGATCTTTTTTCTTCCGAAGATCGAGTTTTTTCGAGTGAGGCTCTCGACCTTCCTTCCTCTGCTCACCCTCGTCCTGTTAACTTAGAGCTTTTGGACGAACTGCTGCCTTCGCTGGTGAAGCAACGTGTATGGAATGCCACTTCTGAAGTTCTTGCTGGTACCTCTACGAGGCCTCACTTCGAGGGAATGCCATTTTCTAGCCGGTTTACTCCGACGGGCTCACCTTTTTTCATTCACACCACGGGGGCCAACGCCGAGTCTAGTGTGAAGCCAAGTAGTTCTGATCTAAGCTCAGCTCTCGAGGTGATCACCCATTATCTGAATACCACCTCAGCGGCTACTCCTCACGATGAGCATACCGCCAGGTTTTTCTCCGAGTTGATGGTTGCTATGGTAAGACCCATTTTTTCGTACTTATCATTTTTTGTCATGATTACTAGTTTTCATAATCATAAATCTTCTTTTCGCATCTTTTTAGGTTCCCAAAATCATCCCTGCTATATGGCGCGAAGTAGATGCCGCCCAAGCTATCGGGCAAACATCTATGGAAAAGCTATCTATGTAGAATGTTGCTTTAAAGAAAGTTGAGGATGAGCTGAAGAGCCTTCGGGAGGCATTCGCTCAGAGTCTGGCGAGGGAAGAACTGCTGAGAACTAAGCTTGATGCAACCACCACCCTTTTATCCAATCGCACCTCTGAGTGCGACAAGCTGAAGGATGACCTTACCGTGCTATCGAAAGAGAAGAGTTCCTGGGGGGAGCTAGAACACATTCTAAAGACGGAAGTTTCTACCCTTCGAACTCAGTATAGTCAGCTTAAGGAGGAGCTGAAGAAGCCTCTGCCTCCGCCTTCAGGTTTCATTACTCAAAAGGTATTGGAAGATAAATTATCCGGGGCGATTCTTCTCACCAAGGATGAAGTTCAAAGGCACTGTGAAGAGAAGTATCAGCAGAGGCATAAGAGTCATCTCCTAGGCAACTTCATACTTGGGTACCTGGGATGCATTAACCAATGCCGCGAAGACCAACTGTTTTCGAATCCTGAGAACTGGAGGCGTCTGAAACTTCAGTCTTTGATGATGCGACCCCCTTCCTCACAAGAAGCTCACGATGCCTACCAGAAGATATTGGGTCGGGGTCCCTCTCCTGCTTCCTCCTCTGGCTTTCCCTCTCATCCATCGGAGCGACACTCTTAGATTAGTTTTCTAGCTTGTTATATTTTTATCAAACTTGTAATAACATTTTGGACAAGTTATCAGCTTATTGTATGACTATTATTGCCTTATGAATTGCTGAACAAGTTTCATCATCTCCTTCTCTTTTTTTATTTCGCCGTTTTGTCTTTTCTTGAGCCTTTCTGCACTGCTTTTTATGGTTGATGTCTGCCAATTCTAACAACATTCTTCTCACGTGTCTTTATCCTTTTTTTTTTTTTACCCATACCTTGAAAGCTCCAGATGTCATCTTGACTTTGACACGTACCCTTTTGTTGTCTTCTGGTACTTCTATAAAATGCTTCATTCTTTCATCCATCAACAACATTCTCAGAATCTTGCTCTTGTCTTTTTATTGCCTCTGGTTTTCTAGTGCACTCTTATTGCAGTGAACATAACTTTTCTACTATTTTTCCTGTTCTTGCCCGAATGTCTTCTTTTATCCGTAGATCATCCTCATCTTCTGAGGAAACTCTCCCCTTCTACGCTCAGGATGGAACTTCCAATGGGCATGCAAGGGGTAGATCTGATGTGGATGATTTGTTTTTAAATGTTAGAGGTTCTCCTGTTACGCATGGAATGTCAACCCCTCTGTTTGGGTCGAGTATGGCAGACTCCCTTCGTATCACATTTCTTCGGAGGGAACCTTACTTCCCTCCTGATAGTTTTTCTATTTTTAATACCTCAGCCTTAAATGTTAATGCTATGATTGGAGGAAATAGAGTTGGTTCCTGCCAAAGCATAGAATCGTCCGAGTCCATTTTTAGCACATTGCGTGAGTATGGTTTGAATCCTGATGACTACAGTATTATCGTTCCTCGTCCTTTCCATAGGGCCTTTGAACCCCCTTGTGGTTATCTGACTTTGTATTCTGAGCAAGTTCGTTGTGGCTTGTGTATGCTTTTTCACCCCTTTATACATTCCTTATTTCAATATTGGCAGATCTGTCCCAGCCAACTAACCCCTAACTCATTTCGCTATCTGGTGGGTTTTGTTCTTTGCTGTAATCTTTTGAACGTGCCCCTAACTCCGTACCGAGTGTGTGCGGCTTTCATTTTGCGTCCATGTCCCAACGGTCTTCCCTACTTTAGCCTGGTTTACCGAGATCAGCAGAGAAGTTTTCATGTCCCTCGCCGTTTGGCCTTTGTAGTAGATTGGAAGAAGAGGTATTTTTTTATTAAACCCCGAGATACTTCTGGAGACTCATGGAGTATACCTTTACGTTGGGGCTTGGGATACGTGATCCCTCGTCCTGAAACCGCTGTACGAGAAATGGAGTATTTAACCTCCACTAGTCTTTTTTTAGGCAGTTACGATATATGCTCTATTCTTGCGAACTCCTCGGCCTTAATCATGGCTGGTTTACAACATGGGGCAGAACAGCTGAATATTCCTCCGATGCCTTTGCACTCTAACCCTGCTTTTCGTAAGTCAATTTACTTTTTATCTTAGCAACATCGTCCTCTTTGTTCCGATGATTAACCTTTGACTATTTCTTTTAGGGAATGAGATGGCGCGATTTGCCATCAGGCGCTATCCTGAGGAAGTGTTGGTCCCTCTAATTTCTTTTCCCACGTATTCAAACACCCCTGGTTCCTCGGTTGAGCCCGATCTACCCGACCCTTGTCTTGGTTCTGAGGACCTCTGGACGTTTTCCCGGTCCGGCTTTTTATGGGATTCTGCCGTTCCTTCTATCAATTCGCTTTTTGGTGACCTTTCTCCCCCGGATTTAAACGTGGATCCCGACCATCCATCTCCTCTTACATTGTCCTTAGATATCCGATCCCCCCTTGATCCTTCAGTCAACGCCATAGACGGTGATGACATAACCGTGCCACCCGTAAGTTCTTCCGAAGTGATGCCTTCTCCTCCTCTGATGGTTCCACCCTCTGGGGAGGGAACGAGTGGTGTAGCTACAGGAGATTTTCGCGATACTTTTCCCGTATTATCCTCGGATGTTTCATACCATCGGCATTTCTTGAGCGGTTTGCTGAGTCAAGCCAATTGCGAGGCTCTCAGCTCTGTTTCCATGAATCTCCTTCAAGATCAGTTCTGTCGTAAGTTATGTGAGGTACGTCGTGCTCCTGTTTCTTTTTTGTGATGCTTATCTTATATTTCCTTAATCTCTCTCTTATTTTATGCAGGCATTTTTGATTGTGGATGCCCTTGGTGCCCACTCCTCCAATAATGGCGGTTTCTTGTATAGACACCTCACCGATCTGGAGAAGGATTTAGACGATGCTCGTAATCAAATTGCCAACCTGAACGCTCACTACGAGTCCGACCAAGCAATCTTGGAAGCTCTTTTAAAGGACGCCCAAGACTCTATCTTGGATATGAGACAATTGGTAGCTTTGGAGCGAGATCATGCCAGAGAATTGGAGGCTCGCATAGACAATTTGTTGAGCCAGAGTCGTTCTTCCGATGCTGTGATATCCTCTTTGTTGGCCGAAAGGGATTCACTGGCTACAAAGTTATCGGATCTAGAGAGATCTCGTGTTGTAGATACTTTGATCACCCGTGCTGAGGCTACCACGACGGTGCCAAATTTGGAGCAGGTAAGGGCCACCCTGCGTACGGAAATGCGAGAGATGGTGGTGATAGGTTTTCAGATCTGTCGGGAGGCTGTGAGAACACTCCCAAATTTTCCTCCACACTTGGATCTTCCTGACCTTGAGTTCATTACTTCTTCCACTACTACTACTCCTCCTGCTTCTTCTCCAAGGTCTACTGTTCCAGTAGTAACTATCATGGATCCTGCTGATCTTTCAGAAGAACAACGGCGCTGCCTGATTCGAGATGGCAAGCGTCCTGTGCAAAATTAATACTCTCTTTCGTATGTTAAGTTTGTAATTACATATGTAAATTGAACTACGAGTGGCTTGATTCCCTTGTATCGGGATACGTAGGCATCTTGGAATTTTATCCGAGTTCAGTCATATTAGTATGTGTGTATGCAAGTTAGTCGGGTTAGATGGCTGTGTCGGAATGAATTGAGTTTTGAGATGATTTACAAATTCCATATAAATAAAATGCCATCTTTATTCCACCACGACTTTATTTACATGTACACTGTTGTGATGTCCTTGTTTATATTGTTACTATCAAACCTTAAGCATAATATTTTCTAAGATTTAATGCATTCCAAGTCCGAGTAAGTACCATACCTTCGGGGGTACTTAACTGGTAAGTAGCAGGTCCGATGATTTTGCTCACCTTGTACGGCCCTTCCCACTTTGGTTGTAGTTTAGCGACATTCTTGGACGCCCCCACTCGTTTGAGAACCAGATCTCCAACTTGGAATGTTCTAACCTTAACATTCTTGTTGTAGTGTTTGGCCATTCGAGCTTTATATCCTTCCATGCGTACCGAAGCTCGATGCCTTTTTTCTTCCAACAAGTCCAAGGCTAGGGCTAGATTAGAACTATTATTGACTTCTTCATACTCTCGAATTCTCCAACTTTCAGTTACAATCTCGGGTGGAATCACAACTTCACAACCATAGGCCATGCTGTATGGTGTCTCTCCAGTGGCAGAACTAGGAGTTGTTCGATATGCCCATAAAACACCTGGGATTTCTTCTATCCAACGTTCTTTGTGATGGTCCAGTCTAGCCTTAATGCTTTTTAACAAGGTTCAATTGGTTCTCTCAACTTGACCATTGCCTTGAGGATATCCGACGGAAGCGAAGCGGTGCTTAATCTCCCAATGCTTACACCAATCTTCCACTTTTTGGTCTTCAAACTGTAACCCATTATCGCTCACGAGGTATCGAGGAATCCCGAATCGGCATAGTATATTTCGCCATAAGAAGTTGATGACCGCGCTTGCTGTGATTCTGGCCATCGGTTCTGCTTCTACCCACTTTGTGAAGTAATCCACTGCTACCAACAGGTATTTCTTCTGCCTTGGATTAGGCATCAAAGGTCCTACTAGATCTATTCCCCATTTGGCGAAGGGGCACGCTAGTAAATTTTGCTCCCATGGTGCTGCTGGTTGATGAATCTGTGAAGCGTGGGCTTGGCACGCTGGACATCTGCGCGCGTATTCTTGGCAATCTTGAATCATCGTAGGCCAATAATACCCTTGCCTTATGATGCGATTGGCCATACTTGCTCCTTGCGAGTGATTTCCACATGTTCCTCCGTGCATTTCTTGTATCACTCCCAACGCTTCTTGTTCATCTAGGCATCGAGTGTGAGGATTAGAGTAGCAGCGTCGGAACAACACCCCTTTGTGCAAGAAGTACCTTGCTGCTTTCCTTTCTAATCTCTTTCGCTCAACATCACTATCGTAGTACTGTGTAGGGTCCTCTAAATAAGCCACTATCTCTGACATCCATCCTGATGTCACTGGGGCAACGATGACGTGGATATCCTCCTGAGGCTCTTGCTGTTCTGATCCCATAGCCTGTAGCAACGTAATTTGTCGTGTTCCGACCACGAATTGAGTCGTTATTTTTGATAACGCATCTGCCTCTTGGTTCTCCGACCTTGGAATCTGTCTTAATTGAAATTCTTCAAACATCCTTTGTCTATTTCGAACCGTCTGAGTATATGCTTTCAATCGCTCTTCTTTTATTTCAAACTTTCCTATTGCTTGCTGTACTATCAATTGTGAGTCACTGTGAATCACCATTCGACTGATGTTCCCTTCCATGGCTAACCTCATCTCGATTAAGAGGGCTTCATACTCAGCTTCATTGTTGGACAAGGGGTAATTTATTCTGACGGCAAAGCATAAGTTTTCTTCTTCCTCGTAGTTCTTCAGAACTACTCCTGCCCCACCATGTGTTCCGACGGATGATCCGTCTACATACACATGCCATAATGCATGTGGCTTATCGTTTTGTATTTCTTTCATTTCCACCATGAAATCAGATAGAACCTGTGCTTTGATGGCTGGTCGTGGAGCGTACGCCAGGCTATACTCACTTAACTCTATTGCCCATTTTACCATTCGACCCGATGTTTCTGGGCGATTGAGTATGACTCGCAACGGATATTTGGTAAGTATAGTCACATGATAAGTCAAGAAGTATGACCTTAGTTTTCTGGCTGCAGTTACGAGGGCTAGTATCAGCTTCTCTGTCTGCACATAATTTTTCTCAGCATTCTGCAAAGTTTTACTTACATAGTACACAAGATGCTGGCTGCCATCCTTATCTTTCACCAAAACTGCACTTACAGCTTCCTCCCCTGCTGACAAATACACAGATAATTTGTCTCCAGGTTCTGGTTTGACCAACAATGGAGGACTTACCAGATAATCTTTCAGATTATTGAAGGCTTCTTCGCATTCTGAGGTCCATTGGAACTCCTTCACCTTCCTTAACACTTTAAAGAATGGCAAACCCTTTTCTGCCGATCGTGATATAAATCGGCTAAGTGATGCCATTTTTCCTGTTAACCTTTGTACCTCTTTGATTGTTCTGGGAGATTTCATTTCTATGATAGCTTTAGCCTTTTCTGGATTGACTTCTATTCCTTTCTCCGTTACCATATATCCTAGAAACTTTCCTCCCCTAATTCCAAAAGAGCATTTCTTGGGATTTATTTTCATGCCAAACTTATCCATGATGGCTAGAGCTTGTCGTAAATCCCTCGGATGATCTTCTGCCCTTTTGCTTTTTACAATCATATCGTCAACATACACTTCCATCGTATCCCCAATGACATCGGCAAACATTAGATTCACCAACCTCTGGTAGGTGGCACCCGCGTTCTTGAGTCCAAATGGCATGACCATGTAGCAAAATGTGCCAACGTCGGTAATGAAGCTAGTTTTCTCCTGATCTTCTTCGGCCATCAGAATCTGATTGTATCCCTGGTCACCGTCTATTGTAGACAACAGTGCGCATCCTGCCGTTGAATCTACCAACTGGTCAATGCTGGGCAAGGGATAACAATCCTTCGGGCAGGCATCGTTCAAATTGGTGAAATCCACACACATTCGCCATCGTCCTCCTGATTTAGGTACCAATACCACATTGGATAGCCATTCAGGGTATATAACCTCCCTTATTTGTTGCAGTCCGAGGAGTCGCAATATCTCTGACTTGATGATTCCATTCTTTTCTGAACCCATGTTTCTCTTCTTCTGTCGGATGGGTTTACATGTGGGATTAACATTGAGATGATGCTGACATACCCTCGGGCTGATTCTTCCAGGTGAGCCTCCTTCCTAAGCAAATAGATGCCTGTATTCTTTCAGAATGGAAACAATTTCTTCTTCTATCCCTAAACCCATTCCTGTTCCTACTTTCACTTTTTTCTCACCACCTTCCAATTCTATTAGTTTCAATTTTTCCACTGGATGGACTCGTATTTCCTCCATTTTCTGCTTCTTCCCAGGCTGGTTAAGTTCTTCTTCCACACTTGTTGGTAAGGCATTCATACGACACTCCCTAGCCTTGATCTGATTGCCTCAGACTTCTCCTATGCCCGACATCGTGGGGAACTTCACCTTGAGGTGAAGAGTAGATGGTATGGCTTCAAAGGTGTGAATCGATGGCCTTCCACAGATAGCATTATAAGTTCGCGCAGACGCTTCAACAACCCAGAACTTCACATGCTCGGTGCGCCTCAATGCCCCTTCACCCCAAGACATCGGAAGTATGACAGTTCCCAATGTTCGGCTAGTTTATCCAGAAAAGCCTATCAAAGGTATCTCTGTGGGATCAAGATGTATTCTCTTTAGCCCCATGGCTCCGAAGGTTGGGGTAAACAACACATCCACCGAGCTTCCCGTATCTATGAGGACCCCTTGTATATCAATACCCATTATGGTTGCCTTAATTACCAACAGATCTTCATGAGGATATACAATTCCTTGAAGATCTTCGGGCCCGAAAGATATGGTGGGTAGTTTCATTCCCTGCACTGTACAAACCGATAATCCTTGTCCCACTTTCCTAGCCTCTTTGAGATATTTCTTTTTTCTACCAGCTGGAGATGAGGATATATCTCCTCCCTCAATCATGTTGATGGTTCTTCCTGATGGAGGATTATCTCGGTATGTACCTGGGGGTGGCGGTAGCTGCTGGTTGAATTCCTCCTGCTCATCATTCCTCGAGGGGGGTTCTACGGCCGCCTCTCTTTCCCCATTCCGGGCTTTCTTTCGCTCCTTCGAATGATCTTCTTTGTTGCTGCTCAAGTAGTCTCTCAGATAACCCAAGTCTAGCAGCCTGTGAATTTCATTTCTCAAATTTTTACAACCATCGGTTGTGTGGCCATAAGACTTGTGGTATTTGCAAAACTTTCCCGAGTCTTTCTTCTTGTACGGTTGTCTTACTGGCATAGGCCAAGAGAAATCCTTGTTTCCCCTCATTACATTTAATACCTCTGACTGGGTGATGGTTAGCATTGGTAATGGTATGGGCTGAAGATGCCTCTTCACCACTCCAGGATTATCTCTTCGAGGGGGATGATTCTTAGATTCCTCCTTTTCTTTTGGTCCTGCATGGGCATCGGCGGTTTCTGCTTTCAACTTGGACTTTTCTGCTTCCTCCATCAGGATATACGTCTCTGCTTTCTGCATTAACTCATTCATGTCTTTTACTCGGTTTCCTACCAGGTATCGGAAGAAATTCCCCGATCGCAATCCTTGAGCGAGAATGTCTGCTAGCATGGTCGGATCTATATTGGGGACGTCCAATACTTCGTCGGAAAAGCGTTTCATGAACTCTCTTAAAGATTCGTCCTTTTGCTGTTTTATGGTAAACAGATGACATGCTGATTTGGGATAGCGTCGGTTACAGGCAAACTGCCTTACAAACAAACTAGCCAACTGGGAGAAGTTAGAAATCGTGCCTGGGGGTATCTGGGTGAACCAGGATTGTGCCATTCCTGTCAGGGTAGCTCGAAAGATTCGACACAACGCGAAATCCGGGGCTGATTGTAGATCCATCGTTGCAATGTATTGATTAATGTGATCTTGTGGGTCTTTTCCATCTTTCTCTCCGGAATACATGGGCAGGTTGACTGCTCTTATATAGGCTAGAATTGTAGCTTGTGCTATATCTGGTACAAACGGTGATCCATGGTATACAGGCTCATCTTCCGGTGTGATGGCTCTTTTCATGCTGAGCATTTCACGTCGGAGATGATTCAGCATTTCCCAAAGAGCGGGTTCATTGCTTGAATGAGGAAACATGTTGGGGCGGTAAGGAGGTATTCTGTCTTCGAAAATATTGCCAGGGGGAGGTATCACACCTGGATATCGCTCTGGTCGACACCCTGGCTGTGGTGGTGGTACTCGCTGCGGAGTCGGCGTCATTCTTGAACCTTGCTCTTCCACCCGATACCTTTCTCCATATGGTTGTATAGGTTGTGGTTCTAGGGGTCTTTCGTTAGCTTGAGCCCTTCTTAAAGCTGCTTCCACCAGATCTTCAAACACTGTCCTGGGAATATTGATGTAATCGCCATTGGGTGGTGGAGTGTTTCTAGGGGAACTCTTAGCAGATTCTTGGTATATATTTTCATCGTGGTTGTCTGTCCGATCCTCTGAACGAGTTGATCCTTCCATCTGTTGAGTTGGTTGTAAATATGGCAAGCACTGAGATTCTTTTACCAGCGTAACTCAAAGGCAATAATTTATGGCGTTCCCACAGACGGCGCCATTTGTTAACTCAGGGGTATGATTTTTATAGTTTTCAATTTGAGGAACGCCTTGCCCAAATAACCAGTAAAAGAATCTTATCAAAATAAGAAGTACTGTAATACTTTTCTGAATTTACAGAATGAATTCTCACTCCTCTCCTTTCTCTCCCCCTTTTCGATCCGCCTTCCTTCTTCTATTTACATCAGTATTTATAGTGTTCCTGGGATTGCATGCCTCCCTATCAGATGGCAGACACTCCAACGCTCCCCTGCTAACTCAGCTCCGAGCTAGGTGAATACTCATCCTCTCTGGTGCTGAATTGTCACTGGCGAAGATGACACCTGGTTATTTCGTAGCTGATTCATGCTATGCATGATGACACCTAGTTTTTGCCCAGCAATTGTATCAGATAAGACGACACCTGGTTTTTATTCTAGAAGTGTTTCACTTTGTATGCATTTGGATGACTCCCCATGATCTTTCAGTTTAATTGCCCTAAAAATGTTATTCGTAATAGTTCCATCGGAGAATTTTTCTGGTATCGTGCCATCGGGATGTCTTCCTAATGATGCCATCGGGATATATCCCTGGTGATACCATCGAGTACTATTATGCCTTCGGGAGGTTTTCCTCCGAGGCTTATAAACCATATTCTTTGATATGCCGTTATAGGGGTTATCCCTCGGGAAGAGCATATTTAGGGTATCTCGTTTAGAAGATTGTTCACTAACTAAAGCATCGGCGATTATTAGGCATCGTAGAGTCATCCAAGACTGGTAGTGCCTTTAGCATCGGATGCTCTGGGAGTGTAGTAATATGTATGTCATCGAAGACAATGTTTGCGGAGAGGTAATATTATCTTTCAACGATGAGCGTTATACCTTCCCTCGATAGGGAAAGTTTTACTTGCCTCTCGACTGCCATCGTTAGTTCATTCCCCGATGGCTCTGAATTCCGAGGGTTGATATTTTCTCCATAGGTTTACATATATATATATATATGTGTGTGTGTGTGTGTGTGTGTGTGTGTGTGTGTGTGTGTTATGTAAAATTGGTGACGGAGGGAGGAGCTTCGCAGGCTGAATTCTTTGAACAACAATAAAAAGTAATTAGGGTGTAGAATTTGTTCTTTTTGTCATGATATTAAGTGTTTAGGGTTTAGGGTTTAGAGTTTAGAGTTTAGGGTTTAGGGGTGTGCATTTGGATCGGATCGGATCGAATCGAATCGAATCGAGGCTGGAAGTCGATTTCGATCCTGGAGAAATGAGGATCGAAATCGAATCAATTTAAAACGATCCGATTCGATTCGATTTCGATCCTTTTTCTTTTTTTTTCTTATTTAATTTAATATCAATGGGACCAACCACAACATTCAAATAAAATTACTGAATTACAAAATTCACTTTCATATGGTGAGAGAAATGTGTTACAAATTTACAATTGTATGTGTTTCTCAAAGACAGAAACGTGGCATTCAAATGGACCAAAAAAAAGATGATAGGTATGTGTATATATAAAAATATAATATTAACATTATATATAGAAATATCTTAGTAGCCTTAACAGACTTAGCTTTATAGATAAAAATATAGCATTTACAATTGTATATGTTTCTCAAAGACAGAAACGTGGCCTTCAAATGGACCAAGAAAAAGATGTTAGGTATGTGTATATATAAAAATATAATATTGACATTATATATAGAAATATCTTAGTAGCATTAACAGGCTTAGCTTTATAGATAAAAATATAATATTATATATACTATTATATATTTATTTATTTTTAAAAAATAAGATGAGTATTCGATTCGATCCGATTCTCAGCCTCTAAAATCGAGGATCAAATCAAATGGGGGTTCGATCCTAAGACAAAAATCAAAAGTCGGATCAAATATTCGATCTGATCCTCGGATCGGATCATCCGATCGATTTTCACTTGATTCGATCGATCCGTTTCTTTTTGCACAACCCTATCTTCAAGTTAGCAACAGAGATATGGTTGGAATTGTTTCAGTCTGTTAAATTACGGAATAAGGGTAATTTTATTTATGCCTGTGTGATTAATGTTCTATATTTTAATATATATATATATATTATTAAAATAAAATAAAATCATGTTATTACTTTTACCAAGCAAAAATTTCCATAATGAAAAATATGTCAAAAGTCCCTCTTTTATAGTTTAAATATGTGTTAGTTTGCTCTTAGTCTGTAGCTCTGATATTGCATGTGCATAATATACCTTTCTCAAGGCATTTGTCTGCTCTGTTGTTAATTGTTATCATCAAATATTAGAAGAATACTTTGTTGCTTCTGTTCATAGTTAATTAGTATAGATAGATACTAATTAGAGTTGTTGTTTAATTCTTCACCCCTTTGTTATTTTTCTGTTGTCTGTTCAAT
This sequence comes from Linaria vulgaris, assembly GCA_948329865.1. Classification (NCBI taxonomy): domain Eukaryota; kingdom Viridiplantae; phylum Streptophyta; class Magnoliopsida; order Lamiales; family Plantaginaceae; genus Linaria; species Linaria vulgaris. The sequence goes on along the minus strand of OX415254.1, from coordinate 59,991,209 downwards.
TTTTTCTATGTGTTTCTTTGAATTGATCATTGAGGCTTTTGTGTTGATATAGATATCCAATTCCTTGGTATTGAATCTTTTTTTTTTTGGTTGTTTAGATGGTTGCAACTAACAAGCAAAAGAAGTCCTCCGCCGGAGTACCTACAAATACCGCAATTAGAGTTTCTCCTCGTAAACGGGCCTCTACTTCCACGACGGCACCGACATAAAGCTTCCAATAAATCTAAGGCTCCATCTACTTCCCATGGTTCCCCGGTTAAGTCTTCTCGTCCTCCAAAAGGCCAAACTCGAGAACTATCATATCGAGAGGCTATGGAAGTAATTAGGGATGATGTGTCGTATAACAGTGCAGAATCGGATGAAGATGATGAGGCACTAGAGACCGCGCAATCACCACCACATGAAGATGTCATCGAAGAGGAGGCGGAAAAAGTGAGGGAGATGATATTATAGTAGTAGAAAGGGAAGGAGAGGAGGGAAAGAGGTCTCTAAATTCAACATGGAAAAGGTACACAAGACTTGCATTACCCACGGCATGAGACCTAACGAAAATGGAAAGATGGTAATGGGAAAAATAAGCCATACACTAACGTCGCCATGGTGGCGGGAGTTTCAACCATACGAGGATATAAAACTACACATTGTTATGGGCCGATGCCTTCAGCAAATCCATAAAAGCCGATGGTAATTCACACGCCACGAGAGGATTGAGAAGTCACACCGAGAGATGTAAGGTGTTAAAACAAAAGATGGCAAAGGGGGGAAGACAACAACAACTAAAAGTGGAGCCTAATGGTGCAGTTAGTAATTGGGTGTTTAATCAGGAGTGGGTGCTCGAGGGTGTGGTTTTGTACTTGATTAAGAACGAGATGCCTTTCATAACGGTTGAGAAGGAATCATTTATTGAAATGATGTATCGAGCTCAGCCGAATTTGAAACTCTCTTGCCGGCAGTCCATACGGGAAGCTTGTTATGTTTTGTACCTTAAGGAGAGGGATACGTTGATACAGTTTATAAAGGATAACGCACAGAGGGTTTGTCTGACAACTAACACTTGGACATCGATCACGAGGGACAACTACATGTGTGTCACTGTACACTTCATTGACAATATGTGGAATTTGAAGAAGAAAATCATAAGCTTTATTTTGACATCCGGTCATACGGGAGGGGCTATAGCAAATGATATCAATGCGGTGTTGAGTGATTACGAGATTAACCGAGTTTTCACAATCACAGTTGACAATGCTTCGTCTAATGACACGGCTATAAATGATTTGGTGAAATGGTGGGTGGAGAAAGGCGACATATCGAAAGAAAATGGGGCTCTTGTGCAAATTAAGTGCATTGCACACATTATTAACCTCGCGGTTCAAGATGGTTTGAAATGTAACGGTGGTGATGTCTCGGTAGACGGTATTAGAGATTGCATCAGGTACATTAAGGCTTCTCCGAGTCGATATTCGTTGTTCAAAAAGTGTGTGACGGCCGCTAAAATAGAATGTGGCAAGGGTTTCGGCGATTATTTGAAGAGTATAAGTCCATGGTCGAAGCTAATGCACCAACAATTCCCCCTCCACCAACTTCATCTTCTACTTTTGCGAGTACGACTCCTTGGATCGAAGAGGGGAAAGACACGAACAATGGGCAAGGTACACTCAAGAAGTCTCTAATAATCATTTAATGAAATTGGTGTTATTAATGATTTTGTGTTATTAATGATCATTTATCAAATTGGTAGGGGAGAGAATATCGAGGAGGAAGGACCACAGTGCGAGATGGATTTATACTTTGGGGATAGGCATGAAAAGGGTCAAATTGATTTCAATATCCTCGCTTGGTGGAAGGTCAATGGCTATTGATATCCTATTATTGCCAAGATGGCTCACGATTTGTTGGCTATTCTGATATCAACAGTTGCCTCTGAATCGGCTTTTAGTATCGGGGGTCGTGTCCTTGACAAATTTAGGAGTTCATTGACTCCGAGAATAGTTCAAGCACTTATATGCTCTCAAGATTGGCTACGGAAGGATAATACACCAATTCAAATCGAGGAGTGCTTGGAGGACTTGGAGAAACGCGAAGCAGGTATACAACGATAATAATTAATCGGTGATTGGCTAAATTATTTATTTTGGAATTCTAATATTTTGATTTTTATGCAGGATTTGCAGAGAAAGGAAAGGATGCTTCTTTTTTGGGTGGATTTGAATGAAAGTGCAACTTTGTTTTTATCTTGCTTTATTATGTTGGATTTGAATAAAATGTCTATTTTGTTTGGATTATATGGTTTGCTATGGTGAACTTGTGATGCATGTTTTTTAATAGTGTCGATTGTGTTCTTATTGGTGATCGGATGATCCAATAATGTATTGTGAATTTGTGATATATTTTGGGGATTAGTGTATTGTTGTTATGTTGTGTATTGTGGGTGATCGGATGATCCGATAAAGTGTTATTAGTGCACGTAAGTAGCAAAATAGGGTCGAAAATTTTGTTAAAAAAAAAACAAAGTAAAGAAAATCAAAAAAAAGGGCTGGAATTTTCCAGCCCCATATTTGTAAACTGCCGGCCGGGAATCCCCGTCCCCCGGGACCAGCGTTCCCGGCGGTGGAAACAGGAGCTGCAAGATAGCTCCCGTCCTGGCCAGCTCCCGGCGGGACCCGGCCCATAACAGGCCTACTCCTAAGTTCTTCTACCTAGTGTTTTCAAAATCGGGGATAGAACCGATAACACTACTAGTTACACATGTGAATGGTTGAACCGATTAAATCACTAGTTGGCAGGTAAAATAATTAACACTAATAAAGGTATTTGTATTGTGTATTTCTTCATATTGTTTGTTCCTATGCATAGATACATATTATATTCTCTTTCTTAATATGAGACTTGCATGTCCATACAATTATATTAAAGTGTTGAATTATAAGTAACATATTAAATTTTAACATTCAAATTATGAATATATATATATATATATATATATGTACATGACCAATTAATGATTTATAAATATAGAAATTTATGTAAATTAGAATTTTTAAAACATTTGCTTATATTATAACTATTGTATTGACAAAAAACAAAGCCCAATATCAATGAATGTGTGTATTTAAAGTTTAAACTCACTTGGCCCAATATCATTTCTTCATAAAAGACCAAAAAAAAAAAAAACTCTATTTTTATGCAACAAACCCATTAAAAGTGACAAACCTTACTTTAAATCACAAAAATATTCAACTAAGGAAAAAGAGAATTGATGCTTATTTCTCTCGGATCCGCCTTCACTATCTGCCCTACACCACCATTTTTGTTTCTCAGTCTTTTGGGGTTTTATTTATTCATCTCATATTTGAATTTGGGGTTCATAAACCGCTCCGAGTGACCGGCCAAACTCAAGAAAACCTGGTTTTCGAGTGGTCTGAACCGTTAATGACAAAAGGCGAGTTTCTCCCTTCATCCGGACCAGAACAAGGTCGGGTCACTGGTCGAACGAGTTGAACTGGTCGGTGCGGTCCGGTTTTTAAAACACTAGTTTACCTGATTCGATTATCAATTTATGTTTGTCTTTGTCTTATGATACTCTTTTTTTTGTGATCAAAGAAACAAATATAGTGAATAAAATCTAAGCTACATCAACTTGTAGCAAACTAAGAATATGGTTTGGTGGCGTATCTCAAAATACTTCATGTACCCTATCTTCAATCTCAATCTTTGCGACAAATTCTGCTACTTTCTTGGCATTTCTTGATATCTATCTACACCCCACATGCCAAGGTAAATGGAGGAGGTCCCAACATTTTTTAACAAGCGTTGCATCACAAACATCTGGCGCCCGCCACACGTATGTAACATGTCTATGAATCTGTGTCAGTCTCAAACTTCGATAGCCTCATATCCCAAGCAATTTCTAGTCTTCTTTTCAAAGTATGGAGCTTATCTTCCATAACTGATGGTGTCGCGAGCTTAACCTTGAAGCCACATAACCATAAACCTGTATTCGGCCTCATGACACTGCTCGTGGCGCCATTATTCAGAATACTACAGCAGCTTCTGCCCACGTTCAACTTGGTCCACCCGAATATCGGTTTTTTTTTTCTTACCGTGCTACTTTTCGATAATTTTTTTTCATGCCATGTCCAACTCGATGAAAAATTGCTTAATAAAATGCAAACTACTCGGAATTGTCTCCTTTTTACCACGAAAGACCAAGTTGTCGCCCGACTTCCAAGGCTCCAAAACTCAGCCGCAAAGACAAACTCTCATCTCATGTCGGGTAAAAACAAGCAATGATAGTTCTTTCTTTGTAAATTAATCTGAATACACTCATCTTCTTTAATTCCATGGAAATCCAACAGATCATGAGTACAGAGAAGACACTTTCAAACCTTTTGTGCAACCTCGCAATCGTTAAACATGTGCAGTATTGATTCTCTGATTTGTCGGAAGTTGGGCAATATGCCCAGTCCTTTATCTTCTTAATTTTCCTAAGTTGATTAGTCGCCAAACGGTATTGAATTGATAACCAAAGAAAATGTTGAAACTTATTACAATGGTTGGTTTTTCATATCCAATCACATTTGATAGCACGTCGTATTTCCTCCCCATAAAGTCAACCAAACGCTTTGTATGTCAACTGGCATGAAAACACTGTGATACTTATTTTTTCCAAAGGATCACGCCATCCTCAATAGTGAGATTGACGAATCTTTTCCTTATCTCCCTTTCAATAGCTGCCTTTCAAAGTCCCAACTGCCCGTAACTGAAATAACATCACAAACACGCAAGCCTGCATCCTTCAAATTAATTATTGAAATTACATCACTTAATCTCGACTCCCTCATCTAATTATCACAAACACGATTTCATAAGGATCATGCAGTGGAAAATTCCTTTTTATGTTGCACTCGCATTAGCTTTCGGTGCATGTACAAGGACCGACTCTCCCATCAGATATTTTGCCCGAATTAGGTGACTCCACACCATGGCTTATTTCTTCGATATTTTCCAAGTTAATTTGGTCAAGAGAGCTTCATTGCTTGTATGGTTAGTACAGATCCACAAACCACATTCATTTTTTTTTTACTTCGTAACTTTGTTCCATCCTACCAAATGGAGTTTTGTTTCCTCAATATTTGTGGACCAAATGAAATCTATGTTTAACTTGTCATGTTTCGAACATACACTTTTTGTAAGCCATGAAGACTGCATATGGTATATAGACATAGCGAATGATACAGACTGAATCCGAGTAGCCCTGCCCGTTAGCAATAAAAAAGTCTGTTTCCACCCACCAAAATGCTTCATGACTCTATCAAGATTTTCGAAAAAATTCACTTTACTCAATTTCTTGTTGCAAAAAGCCAAGAAAATCATTAATATTCCTCTTCAAACTCACGCCATCACTCTCAAGAAAAAAACCTTGAACTCTTGAGGACCAACCCTTGAGCCCGAAGCCTCACATAAAGTGTCCAATACACTTTTTATAGCACGAGCCGTATATGACATGGCTTAACCCATCAATATAAGATCATCGACAAGGAATATAAGGGAAAATTGAGGTCCCCCGCGGCATGGCACCACTGGTTTCCATTTAATTTTGTCCACTTTCGCCTTATTCAAATACGAGAGTCTCTCCACGCACAAAACGAACAAATAAGGAGATAATGGATCCGCTTGGTGCAATCCACAAGAGTGTCTAGCGCATTCAAAGGATAGCCATTCCATAGTATCTTTTTCATTGAGTTTCTACACAATACATGATGAGCTCTATTAGTGCTTCGGGAAAGCCAAAACTCCTCAAAGTATCCTCTAAAAAAATTCAGTATACTTTGTCGTAAGCTTTCTCAAGGTCCAACCTCATAATTATATCCCCTGTCTTATTTTTCTTTTTAGATCTAAGAAAATGAAGGATCTCTTGCAAGAAAAAGATGTTATCTCGGGTATTATTACATTTTATGAAGCTCGACTGAGTAGGCGCATGCGAGGAAATATCTATTTTAACCTAATAGTTATGCTTTTGGTAATGAATTTGTAAAGAACGTTGCATAATGAAAATAGGTTAAAACTGAGAGATAGTTATCGAATTCAGAGTTTTGGGAATCAGACATAAAAAGGCCTCGCGAATCCTCGGGTCAAAGTGCATGTTCTCAAAGACCTCTTTGGCGAAACAAAGTAACGACTCCTTACTCCATTCCCAACTCTTCTGGTAAAATATGGCTTGTAAGACATCCGGCCCCAGGACTTTAAGAGGATGTAATGCCCACACAACGACATGTAATTCATCCATGTCGATCTCTTGACACAAACTATTCCTTTCTTCCTCACTCAATGTCGCATGATACATAGAACCTGGAAGCACACGGTTCCTCAACCTCTGTTGATTTTCACCACCCGAAGTAAAAAAAGTTCGAAATAGTTTTGCGCATGGGTTTGAAGACGAGAATTGCCATTATCCCAAACGTCGTTTACTTTTAACATCATTATCTTATTCCTTCGGTGTCAAGCAAGCGTGGACTGATGGAAACATTTTCTATTTCTTTCCCCTCTCGAATCCATTTAATTCTGGATTTTTGAAGTCAAAATATTTTCTTCCGCATTAGTGCCTCGTTATAGTCTTTAATCAAAGTGTTCTATAAATTATTAAGAAAAACACTTCGACCATGACTATTACTTCGTTGCATACCTCAAGTCTTGCAAGGACTTTCTTTTTGGTGAAATATATTTCCAAATCGTTCTTTATTCCACAAAAATGAGAACTTTTGGTTCATTATGAATTGCTTCAAGCACGCACGATTTGATTTTTCATATGTTCCCCAAAAGTGTTGCATTTCGGGTCCATAGCCATGCAACCTCACTCCACCACGCACGTGTATACCCTGACAACAAGTGGTTATAGGATGATGATCTGAATGTGTTCGCGACAGGTGCACAACTGCATTATAGGAACTATATCAAGCAGGTTTGATTAGCAAGAGCACGGTAAATTCTTCCTTTAATATTAGCTTTGTCTTTCCTCTCAGTTTTTATCAAACTTAGCCCATTAAGTTGGCATCTTTTCATTTTACACCCACTATGTTGGCACACTCCGAACTTAGCCCACTAGGTTGGCATCTTTTCATTTTATACCCACTATGTTGGCACTCTTCGTACTTAACCCACTAAGTTGGCACCATTTCATTTTACGCCCACTATGTTGGCACACTTATCAAACTCAACCCACTATGTTGGCACCATCGTCGATATTCGCCCGCTAAGTCTGCTAACATAGAGGGTGAATATCGACGCCAATGTCAACATAGAGGGTGAATATCAACAACAGCGCCAACATAGTGGGTTAAGTTTGGAGTCGGCCAACATAGTGGGTATAAAATGAAACGATGCCAAATTAGTGGGCTAAGTTTGGAGTGTGCCAATATAATGGGTGTAAAATGAAAAGATGTCAACTTAGTGGGCTAAGTTTGACAAAAACCCTTTTTCCTCTTATTAGTCCAAGTTAATGAAGGTCAATAAAACCCAAGATCGATGTCCATGTATTTTTTAAATAACCTCAAGGCTAATCAGAGTTGTGCGTCCTTCCTGACTCTCGTACGTGAACCGCACTTCATTAAAATCCCCCGTAACAAGCCACAAAGTATCACTATCTTTGATTTCTTCACCAGACTGTTAAATTCTCAAACTTTATCCACCTTGCGCGGTTGGGTGTAAACCCCAGAAAGATGCCAACTCTAAGCAGCACGTTTGTTGAGGCTGGTTTCGTCGAGAGAGAGCATGGAACGCGCCTTCGAAAAGAGTGGAAGAGGTTCGCTTTGCTGAATGAGGGTCATAATGCCAGTGTAGTTTTCATTGAGACCCGCTACCGATTGAAGAACGAGATGTTGGTTGGAAACTGGAGCCCTAACGTTGGCTAGTTGGTCAGCCAACATCTTGAGTTTCTGATAATAGGCGCCAACATCAGAGAAATCATCGAGAACCATGTGAGAGAATTGGTTCTCGAGATTGATGACGCGAGAAGCTTTGTAGTCCTGAAACACGTTAGTAAGACGTGTCAATGCACCTATAGCAGAAGATTCAGGCTCAATAATGGTGTGCGTGAGGTTGGTGGAGATAGTATCATAGATCCATTAGAGAACGATGACATCAAGGTCTGTGGGTAGAGTTGCATTGGCGGAATAATGTGATCCAGAACCTGATACGCACGAGCATAAATTTTGAGGAGCTACGACCATGATGTGTAGAGGCTGGTGTCGGAGTCTAACGTGATTGGAATAAAGTTCCTCACGTTGGAGACGCCGAGAGCCGGATGAAATTGAAAAAACTATGGCTCTATACCATGAAAGTAAATATTACTCGATGGGATTCTCATTCATCAAAATACAATATGTATAATATATATATATATATATATATATATATATATAAATAGAGTCCTACTAATAAGGAAATAAACTAATCATCTAATCAGTACTAATCAAATTTACACTAATATCATGCGATATGGTTACAAAAGACTTACAGAATATTTACATATCTAATGCTGACAATATATATATATATATATATATATATATATATATATATAAATAAATAGAGTCCTACTAATAAGGAAATAAACTAATCATCTAATCAGTACTAATCGAATTTTGACTAATATCATGCGATATGGTTACAAAAGACTTACAGAATATTTACATATCTAATGCTGACAATAAAACCTATCGAAATGGATTAAAATAAATATATAACCTTTCACTAAATTTACATTGTGGCAGTTTTGCATATATATTATTATCTATGTTTCAAATTGTTATTAAACTTCAGCGGGTACTGAAATGTAATTATAAATATTAATGTTTGATTTTGCCAAATCACTTCTTTGTGTTATGCTAAATTGGGAAATGACCTCTAATCAAAAGTATAGCCAAGTAACTCCTTGTGATATCAAAAGTCGGCACACCAACTCTCTAAATAATTTTAAATTATAAATTTTATCTTAACAGATTAAAATACCAATATCTTCATTTGTGTGATTTAAAATTTAATGTGATTATATTTTTCTATTTTAATAAAAATAATAGTTTCCGAAATAAGCATATGCATGTATATATCTTAGATTTATAATTTAAATTTTATAGTTTTAGATAATTTAAAATATGGATTTAAAAGGTATGATCTTTTCATGACACAATGGCTATAATTAAAACGTCTGTTTTTAAAATAAAATAAAATAAAACCATTACTTTTGTTTATGCGAGTGAACTGTACGAACGCATAGGGGAGTATATTTGGTAAAAAAAAACAAGAAAAATCACAAAGAAAAAACTTGCCAATTTAATGTCATAGAGAGAGGCGACTGCTAAAATTATTAATAAAAAGTAAAATATTAAACTGAAGAAAGACTTATTAAGACACTTAACTTAATAACGGGGTATTGGACACGTATCTGAAAGAGTTGTTTTGCTGCGAACTTTATCGAGATCCGCGATAAGGATTGGAAGAGTGTTTTGGTTTTATTATAATATATATACTTGGACTGGAAAGGCCAACAATCATAATCATCATCATCATGGGCATGCACATCTTCTGATGCAAAGAATGGGTACATATATATAATCCTGTAATAGTAATTATTATTATAATAGCATATAGATGTGAACGTAACATGTGTGTGTCTGGTTTTTGCAGTATGTGAATATGATCATGTGTCGTCTATTTCAAGCTTCAAACCTCCACCTATTCTATTCAGCCTGGGATTGCAGACGTGGGTATATGGGCTTTATCCCCACACGCAAGATTTGGACTTTTTTCTAATGACCCCAACAAACAACACGATTAACAGAAATAAAACTCAATTCCAAACAAACGACCTCTCCCCTATTATATATATTTAGTTTCTCGTTCTCTCTTTATTTAGAAAGTCTCCAACACAATCCCATTCAGTAAGGTGTTTTGTTGTTTTGTCTCATTAAAAAGAATGGATATCGAATATCATGAGGTTGGTTTTTCCTATGCATTCGTTTTAATTATGGGTTTTGATTGGTAATGCGATATATGACCATGTATTATTGTTATTCTTCTTATTATTCATTGCAACTCTTCTCCTTTGTTGTATTGATAGGATTTCATCAAGAACTCGAGAGGAGTGCAGCTGTTTACTTGTAGATGGTTGCCTCTTTCTTCTCCTAAAGCTCTGCTTTTCCTCTGCCATGGTCAACTCTAACTCTCTCTCTCTAGCATTCATGTGCTGCTATTTCTTTTCAATTTAATTAATGACACTGCTCTTTGCTTGGATTGCAGGTTATGGCATGGAATGCAGTAATTTCATGAAAGGTAATTAATTAATGTTTTCACGTGTCAACTATAGCCTATATATTCTAGTCAGTTATAGATAACACTGGATTGAATTCCATCAGACCAATGGTGCATTACAAGAATTAGTTATTTTGTGACAAAGGTTCGATTTTCATCGCTATTTGACGAGTATTTGCTGGAGATTATAACTACTTTCCTTTTATGTTCTTACGTGGTATTCATTTTCGATCGATGCTCATAGAGAATCATTTGAGGCTTAGAATTTGGACAATGGACCTTTACGTATTCATTGACTATATTCTGGAGTTCTTGCGTAGATTCTTAACTTCTTTCTTGGTTTCTGGCAAACTAGCCTAACATTATCGGCCAACTCTTAAATAGTACTAGTAGTTGTTACGTAAAATAGCATTTATTTGAATAATCTATCATGATATATTGGTAGAAGATCAAGTTAGCCTCTGAATAATATGTTGGGTGCCTTTCCTTTTTTGATCACGTTTTCTCTTGCTGCATCCAAATCTTGCAGTGGTACTTTTCAGGCCGTTTAATTAGAGTACATAAACGTTTAGCCCGGAGCTAAGATGAAAATAGTTAACAAAGCAAGTCTATGTCATGACAGTACTTGGAATTATACCTAGAAGTCTTTCGTCTAGACAAACTTCAGTTTGGATACTAAGCCTTCCTATTGAATAATCAGTTTGTTTTGATCAGGCGTTGGAACAAAGCTGGCAAGTCATGGATATGCAGTGTTTGGGATTGATTACGAAGGGCATGGGCGATCCATGGGCGCTCGCTGTTACATCAAGAGGTTCAGCAACATTGTTGATGACTGCAGTGACCATTTCAAGTCAATTTGTGGCAAGTTGCCGACCTCCCTGCTATATGTGCAGTCTTATTTTGCCCATGAAATAATCAGCTGTATCATGAATGACTGGTTTTTGTTGTAGAATAAAGGTTAAATGTGTATGTGTATGCCATGTGCTTGGTGATGCCTTACTCTTAGAAGATCAAGTCAATTGACAAGTTTCAGTTAATTTCTCATGTGTAACAAGTTTAACCTCTGAAAATAGATTGCACCCATGGGTTTTTGTAGCACGATAAGTAATTTAGGCACATTATCCAGCAATTTACTCCTAACACTATTCTCCTTGAATTTCAGCTAAAGAGGAGTACAGAGGAAAACAAAGATTCTTATACGGCGAGTCTATGGGAGGGGCAGTTGCGTTATTGATACATAAGAAGGACCCTGCTTTCTGGAGTGGTGCAGTTCTAGTTGCTCCGATGTGTAAGGTCATCTATGAGTGCTATCTATTCATACATTGTAGGATTCGTATCACGTGGAAATAAGTTTCGTGTCAAGAATGGAGTACATCAGTACATCTCCAAATATGTAAGCTTTGCTTTCCAGTTTCCACAAATGCACTATAACATGTAAAGTTCTTTTTTTTTTATTTTATTTCTACTGTAGATCTCTGAGAAGGTAAAACCACACCCTTTAGTCATAAACCTGCTGACTAGGGTCGAAGACGTAATTCCCAAATGGAAGATTGTGCCTACCAAGGATGTGATCGATTCAGCCTTCAAGGATCCTGTGAAACGAGAAGAGGCGAGCTTAGTCATTCCGATACTTACGCAAAATAAATCTTCTTTTTTAGTACGATTTTTGGCCAATATAGTTATACAACTATACATCGTTTTTTCCTGCAGGTTCGTAGTAATAAATTGATATATCAAGAGAAGCCAAGGTTGAAAACTGCACTGGAGCTGCTCCGGACCAGCATGAACCTTGAGGACGGTCTGCATGAGGTCAGCGCTATACTACTTAAATCATTACGTGACGTGAACAAGTTCTCTATATCTAAACTAAAAGCTTACAAACTATCATTTAATTTGTTGATTCTCTTTACTGCCTTGTCATATTTACTGTTTTATGCCTTCTTGCTTTGGCAGGTGACAATGCCATTCTTCGTGCTGCACGGTGAAGCAGACACAGTTACGGACCCAGATGTGAGCCGGGCACTCTACAACCATGCCAGCAGCAAGGACAAGACAATGAAACTCTATCCTGGGATGTGGCACGCCTTAACATCAGGCGAACCGGATGGAAATATTGAGATTGTCTTTTCCGATATCATATTGTGGCTCGACAAGCGATCGGGAGTTGGCGAGAGTCATGACTTGAAATCAATCCAGCGTCCTAATCCTGACCCCACACTCGAGTCTTTAACAACAATGGCATCAGCAACGATGGAAAATGTGCAGGGGTCCAATAGAACTCGCGGCCAGGTTCGTGGCAGGAAGTTCCATCATTCAGCATTGTAGTATGTCATTCCATATTGGAAGAACCCAACAAAGGGAACTCTGCGTCACTCTTTGTTTCTTTCGTTTTTTTTTTAGATTTGGATAGTTATGTTTGCTTGTTAACTGGATGAGCAGATAACATACTAAAGATGTTGGAGGATGTATTTATATCATACAAATGAACATATATCCACCGGTTAACTGAGATTTCATGTACAGTGGATGCTACTTTTTTAAGGAAGTTGGTCCTATTTGAATAGCTTGTATGTATATGATACAAATGAAACTATTTTCTCATATAGACAAGGTTTATAAAGAAAATTACAGTGATGCCGTTTCAATTGGAAAGAATAATGGGCTCATTTCAATAGTTGTAACAAGTAAAATGCCAATGAAATGTTCTTACATAAAGAATCAACCAATACAAAACTAGTTGTTTTTTCAGTGGTCTAGTATTATTATTTTACAACAACCACACTTCAAATATGAATGAATATAAATCATGTTGATTTTATTTTTTAAAAAAAAAGGAGAAGAAGAAAAAAGAAAGTGGGGTCACTATAAATCATTTATCCAGGTAGTTATTTAAAAATAGATAGATGACATTTTAGAGAAGCAACTTTTATTTGTGGATTAATAAAGTTTTGGTTATTTGATAAAAAAATAACTGTTTAGCTAAAATCGTGTATTATACTTCACTTTTTAGGTACTCGAAGTAACAAATACACTTTTTAAGAAAATATGACATTTATATAACGCATAATGCACAAATATAATATTTTTATAATACAAAAATCTAATGTGAAAATTTTAAATTTGAAGAAAAATCATTAGGATCCGAAGACAAGGCACTATGTAGAAAGTTGTTTCAACTTTCAAGTACACAACTTTCCTTAAATCTCAACATCTAGTAGAGAGTCATTTCACTTACAACATTCACTACCTAATACGTTACACTAGTATATGAAAACACTACAAAGTAAATTATCAAGAAAAAACTAATCGTTCTCCTTCACACAAAAGATTTACTTAGAATTGCAACCCTACATATAGGGTGTTACGAGAACTTTTGCTCATTAGCCATCAACCACCTCACTAAGAAGTGGTTGATTCATTTAACACCTAGCCACCTTATTCAGGGAGGTGGTTAGACCCACAATCTGTAAATTGAAGATTTAATTAATAGTTAATAATATATTCATAACTATGTTCACTTTGGCATTTGGTTATCACACAACCACTTTACTTCAATGAAGATCATTGTAGCTCCATATCGTTGCAATGCAATCATATTTTCCACATACATAGTTATCGTGATGCATCATAAAACACAACTACTCAAAATAAGAATATTCCAATAATATTAGGTTCGACCCACGCATAAAATAACCTTATGTCGCTCTCTTAGAACTCATTGACCATCGATGTGAACTCTACGACATACAATGCATTAACGCCAAGTCAATGCTCGTTTATAAAGTCCATTGTTGGTTAGTTTATCGGAAATGCCACAATCTGGAACTTGAAAGTTGCAAAATTACATACGATTTCCTTAAAGAGTAATTCGCCCCCACATCGTGTGCCAAAAGGGTTATAGCGAATCGCCTTCCCGGATACAATTTAAGCCCAAAAAATAAAATAACTATTAACTGCATTTTTGACTTACGAAGTTAATAAACAGAAAAAGAAAAAGAATGCAATCAATACAGAAATAATTTCTGCAACAATTATTTTGTATGGTATATGAGAGATACGAAAATTTTATGTGTTCTGCCTCTGATAATCCCACGAATCTATAGACGGAGAAAAGTTGTATGGAAAAGTTGTGACTTTTCCACTAGTATTCTTTCACAGAAAGACACAACCCTCCAACTCCAAAATATGTGACTGTTAATATTTAAAATCTAAGTTTTAAATATTCCCTCCATATTTTCTCGGATTAATATGAGCCGTCAGATTTAAATCTTAAGTAAGATTAAATCCACACCATCCAATTTAATCTATATTAATTTACTATTCAGATTAAATCCTAGCCGTCTATTTTATTTAATTAATTAAATAAAGTCTACAGTCTAGATCGATGAGCGATGCAAGCGTGCAAAGTGCTAAGTGCTTCTTAAGTGCGCCAAACAAAAATGCCACAAGCGCGGCGCGCGTGTGTGCTTGTGCACCACCTATGTCTTGCACACTTAATTACCCAAGTAATATAGTGCAAACATATATAAATCCACAAATAGTTTTTACTTTTTCTATGTGGGACACTTAAGTCACTTTGGTAAAATTGGCCTATAAGAGCTAAAACTCTTTAAGCCCATAAAAGTCCTTATAGGTACCATGAGTTAGGGCCCAACATACTTTACCAAAGTGGGACAAACCTCAAAAGGCTTTTATTATACTTTGTATTCACATTATATCAACACACAACCAATGTGGGGTATCTCACAAGATTTATTATTTGGAAACTAAATCTAACAGTCTCAACCATTTCCGAATGATAAATCTTAGTTTGCACCTCAAGAAGTTCTATGAATAAATAAAGGTATCTTTCGATTTGAACCTTCACTTTGTGGATACCTATCAAAGTTAATCAGAAAAGCATAGTAGACTAGTCTTTGAAATAGAAATTCTATATCGACCAACCAGACAAGTACCACACACAGTTCATCTACTTGTTCTTTATTCTAACAAGCTGACACGTTTACGGCACTGTGTCTATATCCTGGTATCATGAGTACTTTTTTTAGCTTTAAGCCCTGAACTCTAATGAATCGGCCTCACTTTTACTACTCACTTAGGTAGACTCATCGAGGGTGTCCCTGTAATTATAACATCCCAACATTTACTGTTACAAGTCTATTAAGAGTATTAAACTCAACCTCTACATTTGACATTACAAGTACCAAGCAATATACTTAGATGGAACCAATTAATAATTTAATTATTAATTTAAAATGCTAAGTGCTTGACAATCACAAAAATGAAGTACTTTACTCATTGAACCTTTAAGTGTTGAGTTGAGTTTCCCTCATGTGTGATCGTTATGTATGGGCTTTCAGTCCCATCACTCTAGACGTCTTATGCATCATATCTCTGGCAAGACCTTTAGTTAGAGGATCAACAAAGTTACTTGCTGACCTCACATTGTTTATTGTGATAATACCATTACTGATTATATGTCTCACATAGCTATGCCTCAAACCAATATGTCTAGATTTTCCGTTATAGACATGACTATAAGCTTTAGACAAAGTCGACTGACTGTCACAGTGTATTAATATGGGGGGCATTGGTTTATGCCATATTGGTATTTCCAATAGCAAATTTCTCAGCCATTCTGCTTCTTTACTTGCAGAGTTTAATGCCATAAACTCAGATGTCATGGTTGAATCAGCCAAACATGTTTGTTTCTTAGAACCCTGTGATATTGAGGCTCCACCAAGAGTGAATATCCAACCACTAATTGATGCGTGGTCATCTCTCAGTAATCCAACTAGCATCAGTATAACCTTCCAAAACATTTGGATAGCCACTATAGAATAAACCATAATCAATAGTCTTCTTAAGATACTTGAAGACTCTAAATATTGCTATCCAATGTTCTCTACTAGGATTACTTGTATACCGACTCAGTTTACCAACTGCAAACGCAATACCATGCCTAGTACAAGTCATGCAATACATTAAGCTTCTTATTGCACTAGCATACTGGTTTTGGGAAAATGCTCTCCCACCATTTGGCATTAATTTAGTACTAGGGTCGAACGGAGTACTAACTGGTGTACAATCAAAATGATTAAATTTTTTCAATACTTTTTCAACGTAATGAGACTGTGATAACATGATACGTTCATTAGTTCGAATTATTTTAATCCCTAAAATAACGTCATCTTGACCTAGATCTTTCATATAAGATGTTTCACATAGAAATTTCTTAGTATTATCGATTTGATCTAGATTAGAACCAAAGATAAGCATGTCATCAACATATAAATAAATAATAACACCTTTATTACTTTTAAATTTACTATAAACACACTTATCAGATTCATGGATTTTAAATCTATTTGACAAAACAGCATGGTCAAACCTTTCATGCCATTGTTTTGGTGCTTGTTTAAGCCCGTACAAAGAATTAACAATTTTACACACTTTATGATCTTGTCCTTTCACAACAAAACCTTTAGGTTGTTGCATATAAATTCATTATTTTAATTCACCATTCAAGAATGTAGTTTTGACATCCATTTGGTGAATTTCGAATTTATATATGGAGGCCAAGGATATTAAAATCCTAATTGTAGCAATTCTAGCCACTGGAGCATAAGTGTCGAAATAATCAAGTCCTTCTTTTTGAGTGAAGCCTTTTGCAACTAATCTTGCTTTAAACTTCTCAACGGTTCCATCAACTTTCATTTTCTTTTTGAAAATCCACTTACATCATACGGTTTTAAAACCAGGAGGTAAGTTCACCAATTTTCATGTGTCATTTCCCATGATGGAATCCATCTCATCTTGTATAGCCTCTTTCCAAAAACTAGCATCTTGAGACTTCATAACTTCTTAATGAGTTTTTGGATCAGATTCAACATGTAAAGATAACATCACTTGATTTGTTTCTTTTTCTCGTGTACCTTCAACAAGATACATGTAAAAATCAGGCCCACAGTCTTTTTGTACTCTAGGTCTTTTACTTCTCCTAGGTTCTTCATTCTCTATTTCAGAATTCCTTATATTTATTGATTCATTATTATTATTTTCTGGAATTCTAGGAATAGAAGAAAACCTGGTGTCATCAAATATGGCATCTCTGGATTCAATTACTGTAATTACTTCAATCGAGTAATTTTTCTCAATAACCATAAATCCGTAAGCTTTAGTGTTTAGTGCATAACCAAGAAAAATACATTCTACACCATTTTCTCCCAACTTCTTTCTTTTAGGATCAGGAACTCTAACTATAGCTCTACAACCCCAAACTCGTAAATATTTCAAGTTTAGTTTTCTTTTCTTCCATAATTCATATGGAGTTGTAGAATTTTTCTTAGTAGGCACTCTGTTAAAAGTGATTCACCCCAAAATCCTTTGCTAAGTTTAGATTTAGACAACAAAATATTAATCATTTCGGTTAATGTCCTATTTTTTCTTTTAGCAATTCTGATTTGTTGTGGAGTATAGGGTGCAGTAACTTCATGAACAATACCAACATTTTCAAAAATGTAGGATCATAATATTCACCACCTCTATCAGTTCTTAAACGTTTTATGGTGGTTCAACATGTATTTTAAACTTCAGCCTTAAATATTTTAAACTTATCTAATGCTTCATGCTTGTGATTCAAAAGATAAACATAACAAAATTTAGAGTAATCATCGATAAAAGTTACATAATAACTTTTTCCACCTCTAGTAGGAGTGCTATGAAAATCACATAAATCGCTATGTATTAAGTTTAATATTTCTGATGTTCTCTCGACTATAGGAAAAGACATTCTGGTTATTTTTGTAAGTATGGATTACATTTATTCGTATTTTTATCAATACTAGGAATTAAATTCAGATTAGACATACGATGCATTTTTCTAAAATTAACTTGCCCAAGTCTATCATGCCATAAAGAACAAGAGTCAAGCATATAAGCAGAATAAGATACTTTATTTATAGCATTCTCAGTTACATTGAGTTTGAACATTCCCTCACATTGGTATCCTTTGCCTACAAAGGATCCCCCCTTAGTCAGAATAAATTTATCCGACTCAAATACAAATTTGAAGCCAAATTTATTAAGAAGGCTTTCAGCTACAAGATTTTTCTTAATTTCTGGAACATGGTGAACATCACTGAGTTCCAGTCCATGCCCCGAAGTAAATTCCATCGACAGCAACGCTTGCGCCATTTCCCATGTAAACAGAGCAATCATTTTCCGGTGTATACTCCACAAACATGGACATATCTTTGCAGACGTGCCTTGTTGCTCCAGAGTCGATCCACCATGATCGGTCATTCCCAGCAAGATTGATCTCGGTAAACATCTCAGAAACCATTGCCACAAACTTCTGCTTGTTTGTATTATTTTTTGTTTTCTGTTTCTTAGATTTGTCACGACAATATTTCTTTTGATGGCCCTCTTTTCCACATTGCCAGCAAGCATTATTGGTACTCGTTTTTCTCTTTTTGGTATTCTGATTGGAGTTCTTCTTTGCATTGCTTTTGCCCTGATTATTGTTCTGCTTGCTACTACTTCCTCCCTCAAGCACCATGGCCTTGGAACCATCTCCACCATCTCGATTTCTGTCTTCTTCTTAGATTTTAAGATGTCTCTCAAGATCTGCAAGAGAAATATCATCTTTCTCGTGCTTAAGTTCCTTCCTAAACTTTTTTCAGGAAGGAAGAAGTTTGTCTATAACAACAAATACAATTATAGGTTCATCCATATGCAAAGCCTGTTGTTTAAACTGATTAACTATTTGTTTTAACTCGTAAAACTGCTCAAGTACCTTTCTGCCATCCACCATGAAATAACGAAAAAACTTACTGGTGATAAATTTCTTACTAGTAGCATCCTCCACCACATTAGTTGTCTCCAGATTGTCCCAGACTTCTTTAGCGGTTGATTTTTCATGGTACATGTCGAACAACGTGTCGGATAGCGAGTTGCAAAATGTCCCTTACAACAGTGGTCATCTTGTTCCCATTACAACTTGCTTCAGGTTTCAGCAATGGTCTCGTCATCTTTCTGTTCTGGCTTCGGAGTTGTCAGCACGTACACCATCCCGAGTTGCGCCAAAAGGAAGTACAACTTTTTCTGCCAGCGCCTGAAGTTGTCTTCATCGAACTTCTCCAATTTCACAATGTTGGTAACGAACTCCTTCAACGATCCTCCTCCAGACATTTTCGAAAACGCATAATTACGCCTTAAGTTTGTTGGTGAGTTTATCGAAAATGCCACAATCTGGAACTTGAAAGTCACAAAAATACAGACGCTTTCCTTAAAGCATAATTCGCCCCCACCTCGAGTTCCAAAAGTGTTACAACGAATCGCCTCACAAGATACAATTTAAGCCCATAAAATAAAATAACTATTAACTGCGTTTTGGACTAACGAAGTTAATAAACAGGAAAAGAACAAGAATGCAGTTAATACGGAAATAATTTCTGCAGCAACTATTTTGTATGGTATATGAGAGATACAAAAATTTTATGTGTTCTGCCTTTGATAATCCCACGAATCTATAGACGGAGAAAAGTTGTATGAAAAAGTCATAACTTTTCCGCTAGTATTCTTTCACAGAAAGACACAACTCTCCAACTCCAAAATATGTGACAGTTAATATTTAAAATCTGAGTTTCAAATATTCCCTTCATATTTTTCTGGATTAATCTGAGCAGTCATATTTAAATCTTAAGTAAGATTAAATCTACACCATCCAATTTAATCTATATTAATTTAATATTCAGATTAAATCCTAGCCGCCCATTTTATTAATTAATTAAATAAAGTCTACGGTCTAGATCGATGCGCGATGCAAAGTGCTAAGTGCTTCTTAAGTGCGCCAAACAGAAGCGCCACAAGCGCGCGGCGTGGCTCGGCGCGAGTGTGTGCTTGTGCACCACCTATGTCTTGCACACTTAATTACCCAAGTAATATAGTGCAAACATATATAAACCCACAAATAGTTTTTACTTTTCCTATGAGGGACACTTAAGTCACTTTGGTAAAATTGGCCCATAAGAGCTAAAGCTCTTAAAACCCATAAAAGTCCTTATAGGTACCATGAGTTATGACCCAACATACTTACCAATGTGGGACAAAACTCAAAAAACTTTTATTGTACTTTGCATTTACATCATATCAACACACAACCAATGTGGGATATCTCTCACAAGATTTATTATTTGGAAACTAAATCTAACATCCACATACATTATTCATCCTACTGCATGAATAAATTTAGGGTTTCATCATAATGCGTCACTCAAGTAGGCAATCTTAACTTCACGCGATAATATCTATGTTACTTAAGGCATAGCCTTTCCTCAAACAAATTCATAACTCTTTTTACACAAATAGATAGTTCGTATCCCCATCGGACTTTCTTATTCGAGTTCCATTGTGAACTACGCTGGAGTTGTTTTCATGTGAATTGCCACTACCACTAATCATCGCTCTTTAGATAGAAGATTACTAGTAACTTCATAGAAAAGCACATGAATTAGGATTGACTTTACGTGCTCTTATGGATATGGAAGAGACTAGGCGAGTCTCGAGATCTGATCTTCACCGTTAATTTGAAATACTATATTTCCAAGCTCTTTTACAATCGAGTCTTGAGATTTCCTAAGATATTGGTAGCCTCATCATTTGTAGTGAGCTCAACCCTCAAGTAGACGCTATATGAGACACTTTTTTTTCCCTAATATAATGCCTCTAATTATTCCAAAACCCCTTTATCATATTACATGTGCGACAAATGATTGCCCTTGTAGCTATTGAATCTAGAGCCTCATGTTCATCACTATCCATTAAAGCTTTGCATTTTGCACTACCAACTTCCTTTCATGCTAAGTATCACCAATACTTTTTGCCTCTTAAAGTCTTGTACAAACCAAACTGAATCGACACATCTCTGACTTGATCTTACCAAACAAAGTTAATTTTTCCATCAAACTTTCGTATGCAAACTTCAAAATATTCATGACCCTGCTCATTATAGTGAGTCGGCATGTTTGACTAGATTTACAATAGACCTCCACAGTAACCTTTATATAAACACTCATCTGTCTCTGTGATTTTTCAAGGATTCCAAGAATTTGCAAGGTCACAAATCTTGTTTAAAAAGCATTTCTCTTTGACAAAATTGCCTTAGATATTACATAGTCTCACTACCTTGACACCATAACTCCACCCTAATAAAAGTTTTCTTAGCATGATTCAAGCTCTGCCTGTGATATCACTGTTACATATTTGAAGCGACGAATATGCAGCCTAAATATTTTTCTTACTATGGAAAGTAAATCATTTTTATATAGTAAAAACCAAATGTGTGAGGCTTATTCTAACCTCAAGGCAAACGACCTTCCTATAAAACTAAGAACATCGTCATATGCTCAAAGCATTTTAAAATATCAATTAAAATATGTGATGATCACGGTGTGATTATTATTATTATTATTATTGATGTTTATATACTTTAAAAATGTAATAAAATCAATTCTAAACACGAACACGTCGTGGATACGACTCAAACACTTGCCCAACATTGTCACATAGTTGATATTGTTATAAGATATTTCTTTTGTAAATAGGTTTCTATATATTCATAGAAATTAAATGTATTTTTTTGTGTGGGGTTTTCAAATAGTGTCTTATGCTCAATTTTTGTACTTTTCAATTAATGTTAGAAAGTGAGGCATATACGAGTCTTCTATAGTATTTATTCTTAATTATTTAGCCAATATATTCTTAAGGGATAAATGCATTAAACCCCCTGAACTATGCACGTTTTTGCGTTTTCGTCCTTAAACTAATTTAATAAGCGTTTTCTCCCCTAAACTATGCACGTCTGTGCGATTTGCCCCTGGCCGGGTTTTCGGCTATTTTTGGCCATTCTTGGCCGAAATTTTTCTCCTTACCTGACACATATGTGTTGTACTAGATGTATATTAGTAGTTGATGACAAAAAGAAGGCGAAAAAACACCTCGAACGGGGCATATTCCGCCAAAATGTGATTTCGTCTTAGCCGGAATATGCCCCGTTCGAGGTGTTTTTTCGCCTTCTTTTTGTCATCAACTACTAATATACATCTAGTACAACACATATGTGTCGGGTAGGGGGAAAAATTCCGGCCAAGAATGGCCAAAAATAGCCGAAAACCCGGCCAGGGGGCAAATCGCACAGACGTGCATAGTTTAGGGGGGAAAACGCTAATAAAATTAATTTAAGGACGAAAACGCAAAAACGTGCATAGTTCAGGGGGTTTAATGCCATTATCCCTATTCTTAAATATCGTGAGCTTGATTGAGTCGTACAAAATATCTTATTTCGTTTTTTCTTAAAAAAAAGATTTATTTCGACTATTTGCGTGGGGCTTAATTTGTTCCCAAAACTTACCGCCTTAATTTTGATTAAATTCCAACAAAATTAAACAAATCGGTACTCCACCAAAGCCCTTTGCCCGCACCCAAAAACCCTACGCGAAGAGACGGTAAAGTTAACTTGTCTGTTTCTTTAATCACTCGTTTCGAATTTGTGTGTGTAAATTACAGTAACTTCATTCAAACCTACTTTTAATCTTACTCTTCTGTTTGAACCCTTTACTATTCTTTTTCAGGAGTGCAAAGCCCTAATTTCATTGGAAGCTCGTAATCTCGAGAAAAAATGAGGTTTGTTGCAATTTTTTAAACTTTATTCTGCTTATTTATAATTTCAAGGGTTCATTATTTTTCACTATATTATAAAATTGTTAATAACATTGTCGTTTTCTGTTCCGCAGTCGCCCGATGGAAGAGGATGCGCCTGTAAGTACTCTTACTATTTACTATTTGTCCCCGCCTCTTCCTGGTTTAATCTATTCTTCTTATTATTAGCTGCTGTTACGATCGATGTATGCTATTTTTCCAACGCTTTATGTATTCGGTGGTATATTAGATGTCGGCGTCGTGTATAATCTCAAGTCAAGTTTGATTCGATTTCAGTTTTCACAGATTCGTTTCACTAGTCAACGGCATTCTTAGCACTGAAGAATCAAGGGTTTTCTGTAGGATTGTTCGCCTAAATAAGTCCTAGCTCCTTTCATTTTCTTTACCACTAAAACTATATACGCACACCTGCAATAATGGAACACTGTGGCCACACATGTGGGTCGGGATACTTTCCTTGATCTTTGTGATACGATCTTTCTGATGCAATTGTATGTAATTACTGGTCTAGACCCGTTTATCTGTATTCTTTTAGGTCTATTTCTCATCTTGTTCGCAGTCTTACGATATAGTTGCTGTATATTTCTTTAAGGTCTATTTCTTTTTTCCTTCACATGCTTAGGATTAATTACTGATGATAATTATACTATTTGGCAATTTGGGGTTCACTCTTTTCCTTAAGGTGGTTTCTTTTGTTATGCTTACTTGATTCTTCTGAACTAAATTCTTAGATTAGTTTATCAATTAGTCTCATAGATTACTACGTAGCCTATCAATTGTCACCGCCTGGGTGTTAGTATATGATATAAGAATCTCGTTACCCCTAATGCAAAATGTAGCTTCTGAATAAGAGTTAAATGTGCTCAACCACATAATAGAAGGGAATAAATAATGTGGAGGGACTGGTTTCAACAAGTGTTTCAGGCTTTTTGCGTGGTGTGCGTGAGCTGAGTAGAATAAACCCAAGCTGCTGAGGAGTTCGAAGTGAAGTTAAGTATAAATTATTGGGACCAGGGCACGTGGACAGTCAAGGTAGGAGTTGGGTATGTAGGTCAAGATTTTGGGTTGTGGAAACAGGTTCAAGTGAAGTCAATGGTTTGGCATCAAACTAGTCGAGGTTAACTGTGGTCAAATGGGTTTTGAGACCTAAGGTTTGGCGCAAAGTTGTTGAGGCCAGTTATGAGCTCAAATTGAGCTCACGATGGGTGTTCAAAGTTGGTTAAGATGAAGTTTAACCCTACCTCCAGACAAGACTAGGGTCTTTGGAGTCAGGGCACTGATGCAGCTCCTTAGGAGTGAACGTGGATGAATTAATTTAATTTTTTTGTCACTATCATAGAGACATTTCAGTCTATTAGCATGCTTTGCTGTCGGGGCACCATGTTTAATTTTTTAATGCTTTTATCAATCTTTCACCCAGGAATAGTTGCACTCTTGTTAGGCATGCATCTCCAATCTGCTGTATGGTGGAATAATTTTACAAAGAGTAATATACGTTGTTATGCAAGCATGGGACATATATGGTAAAAGCTGGACCAGGAAAGTTTTAGACAAAATGAGTTGTTTGGTCTTTTTGTTTTGGTCGATTGGCTACTCACTAGTTGCCATTTGAGGTCAACAACTAATCAGGAGTTGAATTAACTTCTGAGATGTATGACTTGTTGTTCTCTAGTTGAAGTATAATGTGATCATCCATACTCTTCATTCCGTCTCTGTTAGATTATGCTCTTGAATGTCAAAATGGAACTCCCTATTTACTTGGAGCTATCCTTTAACAGGGGAAGAATGAGGAGGAGGAGTTCAACACCGGTCCACTTTCGATTCTGATGTTGAGCGTTAAGAATAACACTCAGGTATTAACTCAATAAGGATCAGACATATCTTTAGTAAGGTTCTGCGTATTTTATCAACCATTAAGCTTTTTAACTCTGTTTTTTCCTTCCACGCTTAATATTTGTGCTTCCTGTGAGGCCTACGTGAACAAGACCTGTGATTTGTTAAGTTGCCCCTTCAAAGTTCATATGGTTCCTGTTGATTTTTATTGGTGCTAGGTGCTCATCAACTGTCGGAACAATAGAAAGCTTTTGGGCCATGTGAGGGCCTTTGATCGCCACTGCAACATGGTTCTAGAAAATGTCCGTGAGATGTGGACTGAGGTTGGTTACTTATTGATGTTATTTAACTTTGATATTTTTCTTTTGACTTTCGGTATTTAAGAGCATATTCCATGTTAGGGAATAGGGATGGTTTATTCTAAGTATTGTTATTGATTGCTGCATAGGTGCCCAAGACTGGTAAAGGCAAGAAAAAAGCACTTCCAGTGAACAAGGATCGCTTTATCAGTAAGATGTTTCTTCGTGGAGATTCTGTGATCATTGTTCTCAGAAATCCCAAGTAAATGGTACGCATATTTTATGTTTTCTCCCTGCAAGAGTTTTTTTTCCGTGATTCATCATTGATTATTTGTTTATTTTTTTCATGGAAAGTAGTAGCATCATATTAAGTGATTTATAATTATAGTACAAAATTCCCTTTATGCTAATGCATACCAGTTTTTGGCGCCGCATGTATGTCCATTTCTTATCTTCATGATAAGCAGATTTCAACATGACTTAACCACACAAATGCACCGCACCCTACCATTAGTATGAAATATTCCCCTACGTCGGCGCTTGCACTGCTGATGGAAAACTGTAGATGGGTGCTGATTGTGATTGCCTCTGCAGCTCTGCCTATTATTCCAGATGTTTAAACCTTATCATTATGTTCGTGGAAATAAGTTGCTATATTAGTTTTGGTTTTTTGGTGGTTAGGTTTAAAATTGTTTTGGCATTTAAATTTCTCCCCACACTATATATATGTAACGCAACTCTTGCCATCTTGATAATTTTCTTCATTTATTGCAGGTTGATGGCGACGTGGATGAGTGAACCTAGTCAGGCTGTAATGGATAATTCATTTTCTAGCTGATTCTCCCCAGTTCAAGGTTCTTGTTTTGGCTGCATGTGCATGTTTCTTTAGCTTAATGAATTTGTCCTGAACAAATTTCAGAAAGTACGAGCAGAAGGATGTTTCTGTGCATCTCTTTCTTGATCTGCATTTTCTTTGCCTGGTCGCCCGTAAATGTTATTGGTTATCACCGCTTCCGATATTTTTAACCTTGCAGCGACTTTAGGTCACTTTATGAAAACCATCTTTTGTAATAACACCCCATCATTCCCTTTCCATCTCTTTTCCAGTTTCATGTTTTAACTTTTGTGGTGTAAATTAACGTTTGACATTTAATTTAAACAAAAACAAACATGAATAAGATATACTTTTAGAGTTTAAGTGAAAATTAACGCTTGACATTTAATTTATTAAAAAAAAAATTAAAGTTTGAATAAGATATTCAAATGAAAACAAGTTTCAAGTGTTAAGCACATCAAATCGTACAAAAAACAAATAAATGTTTGAAACTCTGCAGTAATTGAAATAAATTCGATGAGAACAAACGTGAAGGACAAAATTCAGTTTTCTTCTGGCCCTACACAGTGTTGATATTTTTGTCCAGTGTATTTCATTTATTGACACGCCACGTGACCTATCGAACACATGTCCTAGCGTGTGACCGTGTTCGTGTCTCAAAAATGTACATCTTGAGATCCTTGAGAGTTCGCAAGTTTGAACACCTCACATTCTTAGTTATTTAAAGGTAAAAAAGCAGTTTTGCACTTTGTCCCCTTAACTTTGATTTTTAGCACTTTGCCCCCCTAATTTTGTATTCTGTCAAACGTTATCCCCGACGTAACATGACCGTTAAAAAAAATGAATATTCCGTCAAAAAAATGCATATTCCGTTAAAATGCCGAAAGTCGGGGGGCAAAGTGTCAAAATTTAACAGAATATTAACATTTGACGGAATACAAAGCTGGGGAGGCAAAGTGCTAAAAGTCAAAGTTAGGGGAGCAAAATGCAAAACAGCAGAAAGGTTAGGGGGTGATCTGCTTTTTTCCCTTATTTAAATTTGACTTCAAATGGTGCCTAAATTTTTAAATTTGATTTTCTTAATCACGCGTAATTATTAGAGATCATAATGTAGTGGTATATGGTTATCTTCTATGTATAATTGAAGGAACGTGTCACACTATATCAGCTTATATGTAACAATCAACCACGAGAATGGCCCGTAAAAATTGGCTGCGTCAACTCTAAATGCGAACAAGCATAACATGCAGGAGGATGAAGGTCATTTTGTTGTTCAGGAATACAAAATATCCTGCTGTTGGAGTGTCAGACCTCCATTTTTCAAATGCAGACCTTTTCAAATGTACTGCCTTGGCATGTTGGGAAAACCAGCTCTTAACCCGTGAATATGAATATAAAAATAGCTATAAATCGGTAAGGGGATTAATTAATGTGTTTCACAAAAGAACTTAGGAATTCATATTGTTGTTGAGAAGCAGGCCTACAGAAGATTCAAAAGACATGGACTGAAGATACATAGTAAGAAAATTTAAAGATAAACAAGATGGTATTTCCCAAAAGAACCTCCTCTAGGAACTGATTTAGTTGCAAAAACCGCGCCCGCACACGCTTCTATTCATGCCTTAACCTATAATGCCATCATCAGTAGATCTCAAAGGTAATCAATCCTCGTAGATCTCAAAGGTAATCAATCCTCCACGGATAGAAATAATCATCCTGCCTTTTATTTTAGGCTTGTTATGCTGAGGAAGTAACATGTTCCTTGTGGTCACCGAAGATTCGTAGCCTGAAGTCCGAGACCATCATAGGAAGACCTTTGCGCAGTGCCACCTTGGGCTCCCATCCCAGCAGGTCCTTTGCCTTGTTGATGTCAGGCTTCCTCTTGTGCGGATCATCCTCTGTGTTTGGCCTGAATTCTATCTTTGCATTTGGATCGATAGTTTCTTGAACAACCTGCGCATGGTAAAAGGTTAATTGCAGGTATACTGAATAATCAAGATGAATTGTCTTGTTTTAGTTTTCTTAACTAGACTCTGTGAGACTGTGACTTAATGAATATACTGGGTTTATGTACATGATGACAACTTTAATAGGAATGTGAATGCTAAATTCAGAAAAGAAGGGTGACAGAGTGAATGTACCTGGGCGAGTTCAAGCATGGTGAATTCGCCTGGGTTTCCGAGATTGAAAGGTCCAACATGCTCTCCTTCCATCAACCGCATCAGCCCCTCCACCTTTCACATTTAAAAGGGTATATGTTACTGACTGCAATTTGATTGTCATGGTCGAAGATATATAAAAAGTATTCCCCTCTTCCCCACCTTATAACATTATTCAAGAAAACAACTTTTTTCACTATAAACAGAGACAGTGGCGTCAGCACCCTATATACTTAAAGCTGCATAAGCTCTACTTCATCTGGCAATTCAAATACACTATTAAATTCCCATATCTTTATTAAAAATATAAGTACGAAAGTGAAGTTTAGGAAACACAACACAAAAGAGACAAAATGAGTAGCTAATTTTAAAATTAGACTCTTCCCCTGGCTAGATAAGCCCTCATAGTCTGGCCTGCAGCCACCATGTGGTCCTGGAACTACCACAAGACTACAAAACGCAAACGTGTTACTCTTACTCAGCCAATAAAGAAGTTAAATTGATGAACAACTCAGTTACACCTGGCAAACAAAAGTCCATGAATGTGTATACAAACATGATACTACTACTACTACTACATCCAAAAGTCAAATAGCACTAAACTAATAAGAATATACATTTAAGAGAAGTCCCATACCAACAAAATATCTTATAGGAAAAATTCAAAAAACAAAAGAGTTTTTGAAATTGCTTACCAAATCAGAAACAAACTGAAAACTTCTAGTCTGTTTCCCATCACCATAAACAGTTAATGGCTCCTTCCTCAAAGCCTGTAAGAGATATTCATAATTACAGCATTAAACAAGATTTAGTATGAGCATTTAAACCCATCAGAAAAAACAGCTTACCTGAGCAACAAAGTTACTAACGACACGACCATCATCAATGCACATACGAGGTCCGTAGGTATTAAAGATCCTAGCAATCCTGACCTGTCAAATTTCAAAGACATTTAACACATACATCAGTTAAAAAACAATTTTACACAAATAAATGCACCAGAAACACAAAACACGTAAATTAAATTTCACCACCCACTCAATGAAGTTATTATGAGGGGTCCCGTAATATAATAAAGACTCTTGTTTTTCTTTAAATGAAATTACCTCAACACCAGCACCTCTGTGGTAATCCATGGTCAATGTCTCAGCAGTTCTTTTTCCCTCATCGTAGCAACTTCGGACACCTGTCCCAACACAACCACATTGCTTTTGTCAGTAACAGACAACTACTGATAATCACCTGTCAGCCTGTCAGGTCTAACTTCCAAGTCACTGTTCACATTTAACGTCATAGAATTACCAATACTACAAAATGACAAAACTACCCTGGCATCCCCATTGATGCCCACGTTTAACATTTAGTCATAGTAACAAACCTACCCTACCCCATGTGGCCCCACCACGGCACCACCACACCAAACTCCATGACTTTTCCACAAATCAAAAGATTAGAGTGGCGGAAAGCAAAAGATTGTGATGTGAGTAAGACCAAGGTGGTGGACACCTAATTACAGAATTAGGAGATATTTTTAACGACCGGATCCAAGTCCAAAAAGCCCCACTTTCCAAAATCTATAATTATATAACAGAGGGTGCTCACGTTAGCTACAACCAGGCAACCTCGGTAACGTGTGCCGCCCCTAACTAGATCTCAAAAATTCCGTTTTTTGACTCCATAGAAAAATACTTTTAGTTTCCATGATTACACGATTTTTTTAAACATGTCCATAAATTCTCGAAATATTTCGAAACGTTTCTAATTTTTAGTTAGATCAAAACCTACTCTAAAAATGAAACTTTAACCCATCATCCCAACACTGTAAAACAACAAAGACTTAATTTTTCTTCTTAATGCAACTATGAATTAAAGGTAGTAATGGTAGTATTAGTACCAATTGGATTGACGTTGCCCCAGTAGGTTTCAACTTGAGGGTGTTGTAATGGATCACCGTACACCTCACTGGTGCTCGTTAGCAAAAACCGCGCACCAACTCTCTTGGCCAACCCAAGCATGTTCAGCGTCCCTACCACATTGGTCTTGATAGTTTTGACGGGGTTGTATTTGTAATGAACCGGAGAGGCAGGGCAAGCTAAATGATAGATCTGATCGACCTCCAACAACAACGGCTCCACGACGTCGTGTCGAATCAACTCAAATCTAGGGTTTCCAAAATGGTGCATCACGTTCTCCTTCCTCCCCGTGAAGAAATTATCCACTACAATCACGCTGTCACCCCTGCTAATCAACCGATCCACCAAATGGCTACCGACAAAACCGGCTCCACCGGTTACCACGATCCGTAAACCCTTCCGCTTCAATCCGAGCGGGATTTTGCCGACGAATCCGGTGGGGGACAGGTGTCCGTTTTGGTACATGGACCGATGGTGATGATGCGACTGCAGGGGAGTTGACTCCGAGATCTGGAATTCGGCGGAGATGGAGTTGGAGTTGGAGGAGAAGGTGAAGAAGAGAGTGGCGAGGGCAATGCCGACGAGTACGAAAATGATTCGCTGCTCGCGGAGCATGTAGTGAATGGGGCGGGTTACGGTGTTCCATGGCTTTTGTGGCTTCGGTGAGTACGCGTCCGTTACTGGTTGCGACTCGTGACCGCGGAATATCAACTCCGAACTCATCTTCGTCAGTCGATTGAAGGTTTGTTTTTGAGATCTTGGGGTATGTATATATATATATATATGTATATGTGTTTGTGTGTGTTTGGTGGAATTTGGAGAGGAAGGAGAATATTCGCCGCGTTCACTCTCCGGCGCGTGGAGTGAGAGAGAGAGAGGGCTGATGCAATATGCAGTATGCCAGTAGCGAAGTATATAAATAGGGATGCTTGGCCTTTACTATTTTCCTTCATTACCCTTTGCTTCTTAATTACTACATCTTTTAGTTAGAGAGGTCAATCCTTTATTATATTTCATTTCTCTATTGTAACAAATATTATTATTTACACCCACTATGATTATAATTGTTTCTTATAAGTTTTAAAAATAATTATTTCATAATCCTCTCTCTATAGTATATGGGTAAAAATAATCAAAAATTATCAATGAATTCCATCATCTCATTATGCAAGTACTTCACCTAATGATTTCTTGTTGTTCCTATTCAAATATTCACAATATTTATAAAGGAACAAATAAAGTTTTCTTCCACAAATTAGCATAAAATAGATCATTGTTTCTCTATCGAGTTAATCACGAGATAAAATAAAAAAATACATAAAAAAGTATTACCTCATGCGCAAATATAATGAATGCTACCTCAAGTAGTGATAAATTATCAACCATAATAAAGTAACTTTGGGATGAGGCACAAACTAGGTCACAACTCTCTTTAAAACGATTCATGCCCCTATTCACGAAGAATATGTAGTAGGATCACACCACGCACGTTCGCCTCCAGGAACAACATCCCAACCGTTCCATGTTAATTTCTCTAAGTCTGCACTACTAGAGAAATTTGAAGCGTAGCCTAACACTTTCTTTGCTCATAATATTATATTCATGTATATTATACATATAATATTGAATAATACTTATTTTGAAAGAGAGTATTATTCTTAATTCATATGATTTTTTTTTCTTCTTATTGAAAAAAGATTTGCAAGACCACTATTTATAGTGTCTCAATAGTCGGTCTTGTAACACCAAAATTAGTTTAATGCATAATATAATGAGTATATAAATGTAATATTTATGCATATCATAAGTAGGAAAATTTAATCACAACATTAGTAGAGGTGGTAAATGTGTAGGTTATGAGGTCTCACCCCTTAATTCTCAATAATTAACACATTAATAACATATACGACTTTGACCCCACTAATCGAAGAAGTAAAGTCTTGTAATAATTCTCAAAATATTTTATTTGTGTTAAAATACCCAACAATTTCCCACTTATTTTAAGAAAACTATAATACAAATGGGCAAAGATAGATTACCATGCATCATGAAAGTGGCAATGTTTTTAAACCTTCACTTAGTGCAACAAAACTCCCGTACTAGAATTAGAGTGGACCAAGCCTTTAAACAATGACCTTTGAGGACACGTAGAATAATGAAGCACACATGATATTCCAAGTGTTCTAATTCGCTTCACAAGCCATCACATTAACAACCTTGTGCTTTATTCCAGTTTTAACGAGCGCTCTAGAGAATTAGCCCCTAATTCTCATTGGAAGCGGCCCCACTTCCACACTCGTAAATGTGACTCTGTCAAGGATGCTCCTATGACTTTTACATCCCACCCATAAGGGCTATATAACTCATTAAGAGATTACATGTCAACCTTCATATCGTCATAGGAAACATGCACGCACCATAGGGAGGGTGTAGCAACAAAATTTTTTAAGTCTTTAAAATAAAAGACGGAAAAATAGTTGAACAAATAAAACTTGTGAATTTGATGAATTTATGGAGTAACAATCTCTTTGATCCTCTGATTCGATTTTACAATGACTATGACTTGAACTTTAAACAAATCTTGAAGGCATTCTTCACTTCGATCTTCTTCAAGGTACTTGAATATTTGACAAACGTCGATGCGAGGGCTTGGCAGCCTGATCTCGGATCGAACGGACTTTTGACTTCGAATTTGATTTGAAGATTGTTGAAGAACGATATGATCTTCGTCTTCAGTCCTTCGGATATGTGGACTTTGATCTTCTTTGAAAGGGACTTTGATCTTCAAAAACAGTTTTTCGAGGGCCTTGCAGCTTGTTCTTGAATCAAACGGACTTTGGACTTGAAGATCGTTGAAGAACGGTATGAACTTGATGTCGAATATGCTGAATTTGTTGAAGCTCGATCTTTCTTGATAGAAGTGCGATCTTCAAAAATGGTTATTTGGTGGACTTGAGGCTTGATGATGGATCAAACAAAGGTTTTCGCGAATAACGCCTTGAATCCCGCGAAGAATGCTTGAAGATGGATGAACTTGATGGAGCGAAAAACTTAGAGCTTTTCCCTCTTCAACTTGTGAATATTTGTGTGTCCTTTTTCTTTATGAGAAGACCCCTATTTATAATTGTAAAACCTAGAGCTCCTTGCTTGTGATTGGTCGGTTTTATTTTCAAGATAAGTATGGATTTAATTTAGCTTGCTTATCAAGAAATATCTAGAACACATCATATTCGTCTAATAATGTGATTGATTGAAATATATTATCTTTTCAACATGGCCTTGTTTGATTGGTTGCATCACATCATCATTTTTTGCACATGGCTTTATTTGATTGGTTGCAATTCTCCATCTTTTCCATGTGACTTTATTTGATTGGCCAATCAAATAGATATTGGAAAACCAATTAATTAACCTATTAATAATTAGAATTTAATTTAGTAAAATTCTAAATTAAAAATAGAAATAATTAATTTATTTTCTAATAATTAATTTGACACTTGTCAATATTTAATTAGAGTACACAAAATTTATTTGTCTAGAGAGGGACATTTGATCAAAATATCTTTTAAGTACATGTCATCGCCAAACTTCACAATGATTCGTTTGTCCCTTTAACCTAGTTTCTGGGATCTCCAGTCCCTAGGAAGGGTATCCTCAAAGAAAGTTTATATCATAATAAGGCTAATGTCCCCTCCCCCTCGATGTCCATCTATACCTTTAACTCAAGCTTGAGTTTTTGACCTCCAAAAACATTTTAAAGGTCTAGGGAATCCAGCATCGATGCTACTAGTTTGAGCTCATTTCACAATATTTCACAAATAGTGCACCTCAAGCATTAACCAATAATTGATGATTTTATCATCATGAGATCACATAGCCCGCTTATTCACAAATAAAATGGTCAGTAGCCTTACTACTAAGAATCACAATGTGATCAATAGTCTACTACTGAAACCATTCACATTTCATTAATTTAAAGAGATTTTTGTCTCATATTGGCTAGTGGTCTCATACCTCTTGGTACCATTTGTTTCACAAACCATTGTATTGCAATTCAATAAGATTCATAATCTCTCATCTTTATAAGAAATATCCATCTATTTATCAGTCTTATTACCGTACAAAAAGTTCGGTTATGTGCTTCCATCATTCACTCAAATTGAAAAATATTTTTCTCCGCAATTTGAGCTCTAATTAATGTACCAATGTATACGTAGAGTAGTCAAAAAAACACTGGAAGTACACGAACTAAAATGCACTTAGCACCAGAAAGCAATTAAAAGGCACTGAATCCACAATTTATACATACATGTCATTCACATGCCGTGTTATTCAGACTCAAGTTCTATCACATATTAACTGAACTTTTAAATTGATAGAAACAAAATACTTATGAATATTACCTTCACCATTTTATAAAGAAAAAACTCATCTAGCAATTCATTTATTAAATGAGAAATGGTAATAATGCTCGGACTGTAATATCAACATCATGTATTCAAAACTTGGGGTACATACATACTACTGGATCCACCACTCACAATTTCAATTAGCATTTGGTGTCAATTATTTGAACTAAAATCCAGTAAGCACGCGATACTTACAGACTTTATCTTTGCATTCTGATCAAGAAGTTGTTATGCAATAAATCACTTCCCATGAAATGCTAAATTCTTTTATACATCATTCTCGGGGTTAATATAACACAAAAAATAACTCAAATATTATTTATCAGATCAACGAACATTTGAGATCGTATCGTCTTAAAATTGTTGTTCCATGTTCAAATATTCATAATATTATAAAGGAACAAATAAAGTTTTATTCCACAAATTGGCATAAAATAGATCATTGTTTCTCTATCGAGTTAATCACGAAATAAACATAGAGAAACACATAAGAAAAATATTAACTCATGCGCGAATCGGATGAATGTTACCTCAAGTATTGATAAATTACCAATCATAATAAAGTAACATTGAGATGAGGCACGAACTAGGTCACAACTCTCTTTAAGACAATTTACGCCCCTATTCACGAAGAATATGCAGTAGGGTCACACCACGTGTGTTCGCCTCCAGGATACAATAGCCCAACCATTCCATGTTAATTTCTCTAAGTCTGCACTACTAGAGAAATTTTAAGCGTAGCCTAACACTTTCTTTGCCCATAATATTATATTCATGTATATTATACATATATTATTGAATAGTACTTATTTTGAAAGAGAGTATTATTCTTATGGCTATTTTTTTTCTTCTTATTGAAAAAGAAGATTTGCAAGACCACTATTTATAGTGTTTTTTGCAACACCAAAATAAAAATTAGTTTAATGCATAATATAAATGAGTATATAAATGTAATATTTATACATATTATAAGTAGAGGAATTTAATTAGGGTGGTAAATGTGCAGGTTATGAGGTCTCACCCTTAATTCTCAATAATTTACACACTAATAGCATATAAGACCTTAACCCCCACTATTCAATGAAGTAAAGTCTTGTAAATAATTCTCAAAATATTTATTTTTGTTAAAATGCCCAACATTTCTTCTAGCGATAATTTATTAGAAGCTGAGGAAAAGTTTTTCATTTCTTATTCTCAGTTTCTCTTCAAATCAAGCTAATAATTATCAAGTATTAACTCAAAAAGTAAGTTCATACTTCAAAGTTTATTGATTTTCTTTGTTCGAAGTTATTTTGGAAATTTGCTAATTCTTATGCACGATTTGTTATGTAAATGTTAATTAAAGGAATTAGTGAATTGTAAGATTAGTTGCACATTTCTTGAACTCGGTTCTAATGTATCCAGAATCATGGACGTATTCGTTGAATGTTATGTTTAAATCTTCTCCGCAATTATTCTAACATGAAAGAGTAATCACGTGAGCGGAACACTCTCGTGTGTATGATTTCACATGTAAACTCTAGTGGAGCCAAATTGTACATTGAGCAAAAGTACAGGAACCTTTTTTAAGCAATCCATGGGAAGGTGTGTATCTAAGTTATGTCCTAAATACTGCGTGATATTTCATTGAGATGTAGTATAAAGTGTCACGTCAAATCAAATAAAGCACAACCCTTTTTTGGTACATGAGTGCTGAACTAATTATGTTACTTACCAGTTATCCGCAACCTCATGGATTACGGGCACTCAATTTTTTTTAAAAAAATATAAAGAAATATAAGTGTTGATAGGAGATTTTTTCTTCCTCTTATAGGGGGTTAGAACCCCTATCATTTTTTAGGAAAAGGGAAGAAGGGGCCGGGGATAATAAGGCTTCGTAAAAAGGAAGAAGAGGTCGGGGATAATAACGCTTCATAAAAAAGGGTTTTTCTCTTCGGAGAATGCTGATGTTTACAAGGGAATATAAAACGTATTTGGGGAGGAATTTTATATCATGGAATTTCAGTTGTGTTTATCTCATAATGAACTCTATCCTTTATATAGGCAGGGGGAAGCAGCTCGAGTTTACAATGGCGGTGAGACATAATGATCACCTTATTAATTACAATCGTATTTGTGGATAACTATATTTCCATGATAAGACCTACTTGGATAGACACCTCGCGTCATCCCACGTAACACGAAGCTGTTTCTTCGAGGATGAATAGGTTTTTTTTTGACACCATTCCTTCGAGGACGACCGAGTCTTTTTGAAACAGAGTGATATCTTATCAGGTCTGCGACCTTTTATTCCCGTGATGGTGGGGTGACGTCATGGCCTCGTATATCTCAGTATTACCAGTAGTTCCCCAATTTTGCTCGTATGAGAGAATTACGAAGGAAATTCAGAATGGTAAGTCGTACGAGCCATTTTCTCTTCTTTTTGCCTGTTGGGGTAGCATTTATTATTCTATCGATTTAGTGACCGTTGGGGGTTCGCCCGATGCGTCCCACATGTCGTTGTGTCAACTTTTTCAGGGACGTTCTCTGTCTAGTCTATATAAAGAGAGTCGATGTTCATTTGCTAGAATCATCATTCGAATTTCACTCTCTCGTGCCCATAATCTTAATTGTTTTATTTGTCAATCTTCTTTAGAGATTTACTTGCAGCTATTTTTACAAGTGCTTTTCTCTTACTTCATTTTTCTTCACTTTACTTATTGCATCGTTTTCTTTTCCTTCGACTATCGTTTTGTTGGTGAGGAGAGCTTGATTTCCTCCCCCTGTCCTGTGAGGACTAGAGCAGTTGATCGTTTGGCTGAGAGTCGGGTCGGTTCTTCCATGAGAAAGAGGAAAGCAGTTGAAGAGGCAGAGCCGAAGCACATTCCGGTGGAGAATATTCCCTCGGTGGCGAATGAGGACTACGTGGCTTCCTGTTTGAAATAATTTAACGTGGATTCTAAGGTGATCGAGGTGCGAATTCCTCGACCATCCGAGTGTGCGGATAACCCTTCCGAAGGTTTTGTTACTATTTGCGTGACTCAGATTCGGGTGGGGTTGCGAGCGCTGATATCTCCCTTCTTTTGTGAAGTATTTTGAGCTTGCGGGATGTCTTCGAGTCAAGTGACACCCAACGGGTATATTTTTTTGGCCTACTTCGTATTCGTATGCCTGATAAAGAGAAGGGAGTGCACAATGGATCATTTTCTGACCACGTATAGGGTGAGTATGTCACCCGAAACTATTCTTTTTTATTACTTTACTCCTCGTAACTCTAAACTTTGTTTTTTGGATAACATCTCTTCTTCATTCGGGGATTGAAAGACCCGATATTTCTACGTGCATCCTACTCGAACCACGTGGCAGATTAACTATTCATGACATAAAAGACCAGCTATCCAGGACGTCGATGGTTTGAAGGTTTTGGCCCAGATGATCGCGGATGAGGGCTTCTTTTCTATGCTATATAATGCTACCAAGATTCTAAAAGACAACATCTTTTCGCATCTACAATAGAAGAGTGGTTTGGCCTCAGTGAATATGGGCTCGTGGATCTTGCCTCGAATTGATTTTGAAAATGATTGTAAGTGATTGGTTTAGTCTTTTCTCCCTTGTTTTGTATGCCCGGTTGAGCATTCTCAGGTTTTGTATGTCTTCCATTTAGGTGCAGATATTGACGTCAAGAAATTGGAGACACATGTTCAGCTGAGCCTTCCCGTGGTTGGTTTAAATCCTGGGCTGGTCTTGAATGATGCTCTGGAATGCGAGTTGGAAGACATTGGCACTGATGAAGGGTCGAATGCGACAAACTTCAAGCGGAGTTGTAGAAGGAGTTGAGGGGGCTTCGAAGAAGAAGGCTCTCCTTTTATCTCATACCGACATATATTCAAAGACATCGGATAGTAGTCCTTGTAGCGATATGAGTGTTCCGAATTAAGATATGTCCGAACTCTTAGCAAGTATTGCTCGGAGGGGGTGAAGTTTTGCTAATGGAAGGCGTATAGTTGCTAGCAGAGTTGCCTGCGAGGATGGAGGACTTTATCGTAGGTGAGGGTCCTCCTTCGAAATCCGTCCATCCTTCCTCTGAGGGCGTTTCTCTATTGGCGCCCAATGATGTGGTGGTGGAGAACTTCTAACAGTTATAGGGGGCGTTCCTTTCTTTGGGAAAGCCATTGGTGATGGCTGCGACAAATTTCTCGGATCCTCCTAGGGTTAGTGAGAAGGTAATGCTTGTCGTCATGGACGTGGGTAGGTAGTCGGATGTTCCCATGGGAAGTAGGACAAAAGTTTTTCGAGAACGTCTGGCTAAGGGTGTGGAACTAGTGGGTACTTTTCTCTATTTATGACCAAGCAGAGTCCTCCTCTTCTAACCCGTCTTTTTTTTTTTATTCATATGTGGAACTTGTTGTGCGCAGATATCTGGGACTTTGAAGAAGTATGGGTTTCTTTTGACGAGATGGCTGAATGGGTTATATCTTTAGAGGCGTGTCTAAAGGTGAGAGATGATGAGCTAGCACATTCAGATAAAGATTGGAAGAGACGTTGCGAGGAGCTTACTCAAATGGTCAAGAGGGCCGAAGGGGAGAAATGGGAAATTTTGAACCGAGTAGCTGAGTTAGGAGTGCAGGGAAGTTGCCTTCGTTGGTCGGTGAGCAATTTAGGGAGGGCAACCGAAACTGCTAAGCACCGAGTCGAGGAGCTGCAAGAGGAATTGGCAAGATCTTGAACTGAGTCCGAGGCCATTGTGGCTCGTTTGGAGGCAGAGAAGAAGACGATGCAGCGAAACCTTAAGCGAGAGGCGAGGGTGGAGTTACTTCGATGAGATCAGCATTTGACAGAGAGTGTGAAGATGGCTCGGGCTTCGGCTCGAGAAGATTACAAGGGATTGCCGCCACACTATGCTTTCTTTCAGAAGCACTTCTTGGGGCACATGGCGTACGATTTCTGGGGATGTCGCCAGAAGGGTACTTTATAAGGATGGAGTATCTGTTCGTACTTTATCCGAAGAGTTTATCTCTTCCTCTTACCCCAGGACATTGTTCTTCCTTTGGTGACGCCACATGAGGATCCTTCTAGCCCGGTGCCCCTTCCTTGATCCGAGGTAGGGGTATCTCACGCTCCTTCTATAGCTTTGCCCGTCCTAGAATACATACATATATATATATATATATATATATATTGTAGTTTTCCCTTCCTTTCCTATTTTTAGGCTGGGCAATCATTGTAAAGACTTTTTTTTTTTGTAATAAAGTATATTTATGAATACCCTATCTTTATTGAGCTCATACGAGCTCGTTAGTCTTTTCTTCCCCCATTTTTTGTGTAGGTTATCTTAGGGAATTTTGGAAAGTCTCCTTTTCGATCCATTTTGGGGTTCTTTGAATTGAAAGAATGGCTCTCGTTTTGATGTGGGGGTTAATTTTGGAAACTAGGAGTTTCCTCAAACCGTCTCCAGGGCCGTGAGACCCCTTCGATTAGTGGCGTCCTCGGGGACCGTGGTTCC
Source organism: Linaria vulgaris (assembly GCA_948329865.1). Classification (NCBI taxonomy): domain Eukaryota; kingdom Viridiplantae; phylum Streptophyta; class Magnoliopsida; order Lamiales; family Plantaginaceae; genus Linaria; species Linaria vulgaris. The sequence goes on along the minus strand of OX415254.1, from coordinate 59,951,251 downwards.
CCTCAAACTTGTTTCGGGAGTAAGTGGTCCCTTAGTGTGGGAGGCATTCTATCGGAGTCGTGAGTCTTCTTTAGGGCCAGCGTGAGGGGGGGGGGGGATTTTTAAGTTGTGTTTATGAGTGGGTTCTTCATAATTAAAGATTTTCGAGAAAGATTCTCAGATTGTGAGTTGGGGAAAGAGACATTCGAAGGATGTAAATGAAGGGTCTCGTATATTATTTTTTGTCGTATCCTGTTAAGAGGGGAGTTTTGGGGAATGGCGTCAATTTCTCTGGCCGAGATAATAATGGCCTTGTCGGATGCATTAAATCCTCTTAATGACTTGGGTGGCAGTTCGATTTATTTCAGACACGTACAACCAGCTTATGTCAGTATCGTTTCGCCTAGTGGTGTGACGATTCTTTTGGCGCCAAAACGTTTCCTCTTCTTTTGGGCGGGAATTTCTCTGGAGGAACTTTATAAATAAGGGCCTTTCTTCCCTTATCTTAGTATCTTTCCCTCTGAACAGAATCATTCTTATCTTTTCTTCTCTTTTTTTTTCCAGCTTTCTTTAAATTTTCATGGCTACTGCAGGGTCATTCTTTGCCACTTCTTTGGACACTTTGGATCCCTTGATAGATCTTACTACTTCGAGTTTTTCTAATGCTTCAATGTCTTCGCGACCGAAAATTCACCGAATTCCTCCCGTTCATCTCCAAAAATGGTCATGATGTCTGATGACGAGGAGATGTCGTTGCGTCCTCATGTACAAATGGAGGCTAGTAGGTTCCAAGGAAATAAGGGAGAAGGAGGATCCCGCCTGGTAAGGAGGGAGACTTTATTCTCTTCAAATTGGGTAATTGATGAAATATTAAGGGCTTTCTTACAAGGGGAAGTTGATCACCACATACCTTTGGGAGGCAAGTTTGTCTTGTCTTCTTTCGATCCTTATTCTATTGTGAGTGGGGGAGGGATAGGTTCTTTGTCAAGTACTGTTACGCTGAAGAGCGTCCATCGTTGTTCGAGAAGGTAATGTTGAACACATGGGAGTTTCATATCTTTATTCCTTCGGGCGAGTAGAGAGCCTACGACCCTTCTGTTCACTTTCTTACCGTATACTTGGAGTAGGTCGAAAGCAGACTGTGGTGGTTCTTCTATCTTGGGTGAGGGATGTACTTCATCTTTTTCACATCTATTCTAGCTAATTGACCCCTCAATCATTCAGATGTTTGGTGGGGTTCATCGTGTGCTGCACTATTTTGGGGATCGAGTTTTCTATGATTCATTTTGCCGATGGAGTATTTCTCTGATTCATCTAACCCTCTATTTTTCCACTTTGTGTCTTTCAACTCGGCTCATACCTTCTTGGAACTAGAATCGAGTGCAGGGACTCGAGGAGATTGGAAGAGGGGATTCTTTTTCCTTAGACCTCGTCGGGCCTCTAGTTATGAATGGAGATTGTGTACGCAATGTAGTATTGCTCACAATCGTGCGCTTCCCGACATTGCTCGTAGGTCTAGGGAAGAATTAGTCCAGCGGGGTCTTTTTAATGGGTTGTACGATGTGCCCTCCATGCTGGAAGAAACGTACGTTCTCCTTCAGACAGGCTTGTAGCAGGACATTGAGGGGTCCAAGAATCAGGGGAGGCCCCTCACTTTTTTATCATTCTTTTCGTAAGTTTCTGTCTGTATCGTTATATATATATATTTATTTATTTATACGTTATTGGGCATCTTACCGATTCTCCAGAGAAAGAAATGTACATGCATGCTTTGGATCATTTTCTGAGGGAGTATACGACCAATCCTCTACCTCTGGTGGAAGGTTTGACTCTGCCATTTTCTTTGATGTCGCGAGTGTCTCACGGCTCAGGGTCACATGCGTCTCACCCTTCTGAGGGGCGTTCGGGGGCACCCGATCCTTTAGAGCGTTCTCTTGACGAGAATTTGAAAGCTTTGGGTTCCTGTCTGAGTGCTGATCGGGTTCAAGCCACACATCTAGAAGAAAGGCTGGAGGTCCTGCTGGCTCGTGCTACCAAATCTGACGAGCTGCTGCGTCAGTCTTTCGACGAGCAGAATAAGCAGAGGGTTCCTTTGCCGCTATAAGAGAGTGCTGCTCGTGCTTCTAGTGAACTCCTTCTAATTGGGCTATAATATTTGCAAGGACGTGGTTCGTTCACTTCCTCATTTTCCCAAAGATTTGGTGATACCTTCTTTAGTTGTGATTCCATCTGCATGGTGCCAAGGGGAGGATGGTACTTTGCATATTGGAGGTTCGAGGGTGGCACCATGGGGAGTTACAGGAGAGGCTACTATTAGCGTTCATGTGGTGATCGTGATCAATCCTACGTAAATGACGTTGGAGGAGCGCAAAGCTGCAATAAGGGAGGCCAAGCATTCGGTTCAAGAGTAGAGAATGTCTAAAGTCCCGTATAACAAGGTAGTTTTGTAAACTTGACACCAAGGGGGACGAGGGATGTAGAGGGGCTCTGGTTAGGATGGAGTTCCTCGTCCGTCTTGAGAGTATGTTTTGTAATAATTCAGGTATGAAATAGCTTTTAATTTATTGAACGACTGTTTTATTTAGTATTTACATAGTATTTACAATACTTTATTTTCTCTTTTTCTCTTGATTCGGGGTGATGTTCCGGGGGCAATTTATGTTGAGGAGTGTCAGCAAGGAAGTATTCTCGCAAGATTATGGGACTCGGGGTCCGTTGTGGTCCCTCTTGGTGCATTGATGGATATCGGAGTCACGCGGATCCATCGGAGTTTACTCTTTTTCTGATGTTGCGTTGATATCTCTTTTTTTATTCATCGTTGACTTTCCAAGAGATGCTTATGTGCCTCCTCGGGTGTTCCTTCGTACCACTTTGGGTCAGTGACCGAGGGGTGTGGTAACATCCGAGGGGGTGTGGTGGCAGTGAAGGAGGTGGTGGGAGGCGACGATGGGGGAGTTGAAGAGGGAGATGAATGGGGGGAGAAGATGTAATAAAAGATTAATTATACATATAAATAGAATATAAATTTCTAATTTAAATATAAAAGAGTTAAAAATTCGTTAATATTCAAATAAGAATTTAATTGAAGTATATAAATTATAAATATTACTAGTTAATTACAAATTGTAAGAATTAATTTGTATTTTAGTAATATACTCTTAAGTATTTTAACTTTTTTTAGAAATATAATCAATATTTAATAATTAATAAATTTATATTAGAGATATAAATATATATTTATAAGAATTAATTTATTTATTTTTAGAGATGTAACTAAAAACTTAAATGAGGCCCAAGTGTTATTGGTGGGGCCAAAGTTTAAGGATTCTTAAAGAGAGTATTTTAAGTCTATTTCAGTCGATTTTTAGGACAAGACTTCAGTCGATGTCCTCGGTTCATTCTTTAACATATATCTTCTTCATGATTATCAGTTGCAGCATCATAAGTTCTTTTAAGGAAACCAGCTTTTTTCTTTCTTTGCAAGGAAATATATTTTCAAATAATACTACATACCAATAATCATATTCTCATTAATATTAGGAATTAAAGACTTACGCACTAAGAAGCGATTTGCGCAATTGTAGCGTGCATATCCAATGAATATGCAGCCAACAGTCTTAGGTCATATCTTAACTTTTTTAGGTTTAGGCACTTCTCCTTAGCTAAACATCCCCACACTTTTAAGTATTTTTAGGAAGGCTTTCGATCTTTTTATAACTCAAAATGGACTTTATTTCTACCTTTTTGAGTACGGTTGTGCATTTGGATCGAATCAACACTAGTAATTGATTTCGATCTTGGCAAAACGAAGATCAAAATCAAATCAATTTAAAGCGATCTGATTTGATCCAAAGTTATTCGATTTCGATATAATTTGATTTGATTGATTTTTTTATGTTTTTTTAGTATTAAAGAAAAAATATTATATTACTTTTTATTTTGCAGCTAAGATTAAAGAAACCTTGAATAAACACGAATAAAATGATAAATTATAACAACTTGACATGCATTATTGAATTTCTCATTACAAAATATTAAATCAATGTTCAAAACAGAAACCCAAAAAAAAATGACAAACGATAGTTAGTAATTAGTAATTAGTAGATTACAATTCAAGATTATACATATGCTAGATACAAAGTATTACAACTTTTGAGAAAGAAATACGCGTGAAGTGTTAATGCTTAAGTTAATATATTAGCTTACTTAGTTGTATTTAATTAGCGTTATATATATATTAGTTTATAACTTAATTTGGTATACTATTATATATTTATTTATTTTTAAAAACTAAGATGAGTATTGATCCAATTTTTAACCTGTGAAATCAATGATCAAATCAAAGGAGGGTTCGATCCTAATGCAGAAACCAAAAGTTGGATCAAATATTTGATTCGACTTTTGGATCGGATCATTCGATCGATTTTCAACTAATTCGATTGATCCGATTTGTTTTTGGACAACCCTATTTGTGAGGTAATTGATTTTATTTATGATTTGTTGAGGGGATTGCATCCCTCCAAAAACTTGGTGGTAAATTAGAACTAATCAACATAGCATTCATCGTCTACTTACGAGTACGATTTTTACGTTCAGCAATTTCATTTAGTTGTGGTGAATAAGGAGTTGTTGTTTGATGAAGGATACCTGAAAAAGCACAAAATCCATCAAATGGAGCTCATATTTTCCACCTCTATCACTTCATATAGTTTTTATTTGTTTGCCAAGATGATTTTCAACCTGAAAATTGTAGATCTTAAAAGCTTCTAGGGAGGCATATTTGCTTCTTAGTAAATAAACTATAGAGTATCTTGTGCACTCATCAATAAAAATAATGAAATACTTTTGGCCACCTCTAGTCTGCACAAACGTTAAGTCATAGATATCGATGTGAATTAAGTCTAGAGGTTTAGTGTTTCTTTCCATAGAAGAAAACAATAATTTGGTTAATTTAGCTTCTACACAAATCTCACATTGATTCCGAGATTCAGTATTAAATGAAGACAATTAATCTAAGCTTACTACTTTACGTAGAGTATTAAATTTACGTGTCAGAATCTAACGTGCCATAAATTTGAACACTCAACCACGCATGCATAATTAATAGTTTTATTGTTTTCAAGGTCCCATTTTAAAGTCATTCATTCATCTTGAACATCATATTGACTACATAACCCCTACCAAAAAAATGTCCATTCTTAGTGAGCGCACACTTATCAGACTCAAACACTAGTCTAAATTCACTTTGAACAAGTGCAGAACCAAATATCAGACTCTTAAGGATATCTGGAACATGTAATACATCAATCAGAGTAAGTTATTTTCCCAAAGTCATCTTTAACACCACTATTCCACTTCCGATAATAGCTGACGTTGCAGAGTTCCCATGAAGAGCTTTCTGTTGCTGAATGAATAGTATGTGGGGAAAATCTCTTTGTCAGCACAGATGTTAGGGGTAGCGCCATTGTCCACAAACCACTCTTGTGGACTGTCCACCATATTAGCTTTGAAGACTATTGTAGTGAGCATTATGTCACCTATATCGAATGAGACATTTTGTATTGAGCTACAACAAACTAGTTAAATTGGTTCTAATTTCCTTTCTTTAGAAGTCGACAGTCTTTGACCATATGTTTGGATTTCCACAGTTGTGGTAGTCCCCTTTGAACTTCTTAGCTTTCTTCTTTTGTTGGCATTCACTGTTTCCCTTATTCTTCTTGTTCTTCTTAGAGTTGGGCTTCTGCTCAACTAACTTTGCTCTAGCCTTCATTTATATTTGTTTCGGCTTAGCCTCAGACATCCGATTATCCTTTTCAATCTAGAGCCTAACTAACAAGTCTTCAAGACCTATCTCCTTACGCTTGTTCTTGATGTAGTTCTTGATAGCTTCTTTATGACAACAACCACTTGAAAGTATTCATTGAGCTTCATGTGTCTGCATCCAAGTCATGCATGGTCAGTTGTAGCTCTTGAATCTAACTCGTCACTGTGTTTGAGTCGGTCATCTTGAATTCCAGAAATTTGCTAACGATGAATTTCTTCAACCCAATATCTTCAATTATGTACTTCTTGTCAAGGGACGTCTAGCGTTCCTATGATGTCTTGATGGTACAACACACGTTGTAGAGTGAATTGTTCAATGCATCCAGGATGTAGTTATTGCATAGAAAGTCCCTCTGACTCTAGGCGTCGAATGCAACCCTTGGACGAGGATCAGACTCATCTTCTAGTGTCGTAGGGGCATCCTCAGACAACATCCTTGATGGGTTCAAGGGCTTAAGGTGGAACAACATCTTCTATTATCTTCTTTTGATATCAGTGATGGAAAACTTCTCTAGTTTTCCCCATTGTGAATTGGAAAGATTGTCACAAGGTTTTTTGAAATTAACAAAGACAAAATGTTATTCTAAAATTGTTTGTAGTAACGGGTGTAATTCAGAAAATAGAACAACAATTCAAGAGTTTGACTCTTTCTCTTTAAAATGATGTTCTTTTTGCTCGGTGCTTATGATTTTGTTGGCAATCCTTTTCCAAGATGCAAAGACTAACTCTTAATGCAGTAGCACTATAAATATTAAGAACAACGAATCAAAAGAATGTTTTGAACTCTTGGAACAAAACTAGAAGAAAGAAGAGAATATATTGAATGAGCGAGTTTTAAGGAAGTATGGGGTCTATTTATAGATTTGAAAAGTTGGCCTAGGGAGTGACTAGACAAACACGTCTTTTACACGTCACAACTATTGTGCCATATTTTCACACAATTTCGACCTGACTGTGCACACATTTGTGTGAAAGGTGGTTGCTCTATGCTAACAGGGTGTGTAGGTGACTATTCGCTAATTAAGCAATTTTTTTCCTACTAGACACACTAATTCTACAAAATTCTACACCTCATCCTGTTTTTTATTATTTAATTTGTCAAAAATTATATTTAAATAATTAACTATTTAAACTTTGTCCAAAAAGAATAATCTTTTAGAAGAAAGCCCAAGCCCAAAGCCAAACTCTAGCCATAGCCCTAGCTCATGCCCACATGCCGGACATGCGGAGACACGCGTGCATGTGGGCTTTGAAGCATGGCCTATAACATCTAGATTTTTCCCTTTCAAATACTTGTGGTACCCCATGGGGCTCAAATACTTGTTCCAAACACGCATCAAATAAGGTGTAAATTTTAGCTTAAACTTTTCATGGTCCGTTTCTTTTTCTTTCTTTAGGACAACTTATTTCAACTAGCTACTTTGTACATTTAATTCCTCATTCATCCCAAAATGGTTTTGAGTAGTTAAATATGTTAGATGCATCTACGCAAAATGTATGTTACTTTAGGCTAAAGAAGTCCCGATATTATTAAATGAAACTTATGCAAATAAATTGTCAAATATTGATAAAAACTAATTTTCAAACACATTTATATGAAGAAAACTCTAGAGTAGCTAGAGAGTCATGTAAGCCCAAACTTCACGGAGTTTTTACATGAACCCTGGTTCACTCACGAAGTATGCGAAAGCCCTGCTTCGTGCAGGTGAAGTTGGAAGCTGGTTTTCTGAATAAGGTTAATTGTGCCTCACCCTGCCCATGTAGCGAGTCACTCTACTATAAAAATTATATGATTTAAATTCATAATTCTACTATATTAATTATTGGCAATGGTTTACAGGAACAACGACAAGGAGTTTTCACTGAAATCAAGTTTCTTTTTTCCCTTTTTTTTAGAAGACTGAAATCAAGTTTTCAAATCCATAATCTTTCCCTTTCCAGTTACCGATTAATACTTGATACTACATGTTGAGAAATATTGTTCCACATCGCTTGGATTTGGTCTTGGATTAGTGTTAATAAAGGAAAGTTCCTCCTCCACTTAACAAGGCCTTTCAAGTGGAGAAATATGGGCTTCAATTTCTATCATGGTATCAGAGCTCATGCCAATGAGGAGGTCCTGGATTCGAATCCCACCCGCCACCCGATTATCAAAAAGTGTCACGTGACAGGCGGTACAAAAAGATTTACAGCGTGCACGTGAGGGGGCGTGATGGAGATAATATATAAATATTAAAGCCTACACTCTCTAACAGCTTAAGATTTTAGATGAGATGGCAATCCAATATGGTATCAGAGCCAACCCAAGACATATGTTGGGCTCCGTGACCTACCCACGTGATGGCACCGAAGATAATTACCGGGCCACACGTAAGGGGGCGTGTTGAGAAATATTGTCCCACATCGCTTGGGTTTGGTCTTGAATTAATGTTAATAAAGAGAAGTTCCCCCTCCACTTAACAAGGCATTTTAAGTGGAGAATTATGGGCTTTAATTTCTATCACTACAATATATGTGTATATATAGAGATATCAATATAGATGTTTTTGGTAATAAGCTAAAACATATATTAAAAACAAACTGAGTTCTTACAAGAGTTACAATACAAAATGGGGTTAGGGAATTGGACAAAAACAAATCTCCAAGGGAAAGAGTTGGAGTCAAGAGGACCATTCCAAGTACAAAAGCTACCCCATAACTATTCCCCCTCAACCAAGACTCAAAAGAACTTCTGATCAAACTGCTCCTTCCACTTCCCTCTCCAAAAATCTCAATTCCGCCTCTTACTCCCACCAAGATCCTTACTCTCTAAAAGGTAAACGCATCTCCCAAATCAAACAACTTGCAAGAACGAAAACTGATCTATACCCTTTCCAATTCTCCTTTCTTCCCCACACTAGCTATGTCATTATAGAAGAGATTGCTAGCTCTGACAAGGCAGAATCTCCTACCAAATGATAGTCTTGGCCTGGAATTGTCGAGGTTTTTCCCAAGCCGAGACAAAGAGGGAATTTTGGGCAATCGTACATAATCACGAATCGGATGGTCTTTTTCTTTTCAAAATAAAAACAAAAAATCTAAAATAAATTCCCTTTCGGCTCGGCAAAAATGGATACACCACCTCATATTTTCACCTGCCTCGCGGCATTGCAGGTGGTAATTTTGTTGCCTAGAAATCTGATGATCAAACATCACTATCCTTTGAAAACCAATGGCTCTTCTATATCTACATTGCTGATGATAAGCCGTGGGACCTTATTGCCATCCATGCACCTTGCACCCACTTCGGCAAATCAATCTTATGGCCTCTCCTGATACGATAAAGGATAAAGACATTTGACCCGTTAGATATATTGATCTAAGAACTCAATGTATAAATAAGCAGCGGTCTTCCCAGATCGAGAATCCGGTATGATCTTACTTAGACCTTGATAGACCTTGACCCATTGGCTATAGATTCAGCCAAGAACCGCGGTACAGTTGAACGTCGCAAGATCATGCTTAAGATCTTGATAAGTTCTTGAATATTTCAATTCCTCAGCAAGAAAGCGTCAAAATATAAAAAAATAATAAAATTTGGAATATTGTCAAAGCTGATTTTTACAACTCTTGTGAGACTTATTTATAGTCTATGACGTGATTATAAAGTGTCCCACATTTATATCTAAGACATAGGAATACTAAAAAGTATTTGACCACTCTTAATGACTCTTGAAACACTAAACAAGATTTCTTGACTTCTTGGACATACAAAATGTTTATTTGACTCAAAACTTATTCTCTTTATTTAGTGTTGAAGTTAGCCACGAAACTGATGGCCATTGTCTTGAAAAAATGTCTTTCAATTTAATTTAGTACCAGCCCATCACTGGAATTGAGTCTTAACCCAATAACATTCACTATTAGGCCTTCTAAGTACTTCTCTTGCACATTCTCTTGTATTTCATCAACAAGGTTCAACATGGCCTCTTTAATTTGTTTTGCTTGAGCTCTAATTATTGGACCATCATGAATTTTGAGTAGATCCCTCTTTCCTCAATTTGGCGGCGTTAACTCGTCTCCATCATTCCTCTCTGATCTTATACATAAGTCTAACTCCCCTTCTACCATTATTGGAGATTTCAACTCCATTTCAAGCTCCACTGATAAAATCGGGGAAATCCTTTCTGCTCTTCCTCTAGGTTGGGTATGTCTCATGCCATGAATTGTACGGACATGATGGATATCGAATATAAGGGCAAGGACTTCACATGGTCAAACTAACGCTCTGGGATTGCTAGCATAAATCAACGTCTTGACAGTGCCATTGCATCTGTAGATTGGACCAAAATGTTCATAGATTCTTCAATCCTCACATCCCCACTATACAATTTGACCACGCCCCTTTGAGTCTCAACACTCTACCTCTTATCGTTAAAGGGCCTCGACCCTTTAGATGTGAAGATATATGGAGCATGGATCCGAGTTGTAATTCTATTACTGAAACCGCCTGGGCCCAACCATTACAATGGCTCTCCCCACTTCATCCTCCACTCTAAACAAATGCAAATCCAATCCGATCTCAAATCCTGGAACAAAACCATTTTCAAGCCCAAATCCTTTCTATCAATTCTATTCATGATGACATTGAGGCGACTCAAAATCTGAATCCATTTTAAAGAAGGAGCCAGCTCTACAGGAACAACTTGATAACCTTCTTCACATGGAGGAAATCAAGTGGAGACAACACGCTAAGGAACATTGGCTCTCCAATGGAGACGTTAATACAAGGTACTTCCATCTCTCCACCACTTTCAAATGGCGTATGAACCATATTGTGTCTATTCATGATTCTTTAAATGATGTTTATGTCTTTAGTTGGCATGAGATAGGGCAGACCTTTGATACTTATTTCAAAAAATCTGTTTAAAACCACAAATCCTGCTATTGAAGAAGACTTTAACTTCTTGTTTCCCTAATCTCTCTCTCAAGAGGACAATCTGTTACTCCTCAAGAAGCCTGACAATGCAGAAATAAAAACAAATAAAGAAAAAACTATTTTTGGATTTGATTCTTATAAAAGTCCATGCCTGGATGGCCTCTCACCAACTTTTTATATATAAAAAAAATTTGGCATATTGTAGGCAAGGAAGTAGAATCCTCTGTGATTCATTAGTGGGCACATTCTCAAGTTCTTTAACCATTCTTTTATTGCCCTCATTCCCAAATCTCATAATGGTTCTCATGTTGATAAATATAGGCACATAAGCCTATGTAACACCACTTACAAAGTCATTACCAAAATTTTGGCTAATCAACTAAAACCCCTTCTCCCTTCTATAATCCCTGCTCTAGACAACCTTTATTCCTAGGAGATCAATATCTGATAACTCTATTATTACACAAGAAGTCATGCATTTTATCAATACCAGAAAAGGCAAACAGGGTTATATGGCTATAAAAGTTGACTTGTCAAAGGATTTCGACCGAGTTGAATGGCCCATTCTATTTCATATCATGGAATGTCTTGGGGTCGATGATACTTTCATTTAATATATCTCAAATTGCATATCTTTTGTCTCTATCTCTACCTTGATTAATGGATCACCCTTTGATTTTGTCCAGCCTTCTAGAGACATCCGACAAGGGGACCCACTATCCTCGATTCTCTTCATTCTCATCACTGAAGTCCTTTCTGGGATCCTTAGTGATGCTGAAAAAATCTGATCAAAGGTGTTAAGGTCTCAAGAGCCACCCCCCCACCCCTATTGTCTTTTGTAATGCCTCTATTCTAATGCTGAAACTGTCCTTGATTGTATTCAAAATTCTGAAAGATGGATTGGTCAACTTATTAGCCTGGAAAAATCCTTTGTACACTATAGAAAAAACTACCCCTGCTTGTGACGCCCCATAATTTTGGCTAAACAAAACTCGTAACAAGTCTAATAAAAATAACTAAGCAATATCCATAAAATAAATCGCGCACAACGCTATCAAGATTCAACATTTAACAATCCAAAACTAATAAGGAAAACAACTAAACTAGAACGTTTTATAGTTTCATGGTTTAAAACTTAAACAAACTAGATGATCAAATGGAAGATAACATAATGTGACAGCCGCCCTACTCCTCTAGGTACTTGTCCTCTGTTGGTTCGAACCTAAGCTGAGGAAGAAAGAAAGAAATAATGCATGCATGAGATAAAGATCTCAGTGGTGTTTGTGTTGTGTGCGAGGGAATGTCATGCGCTTTTATTTTGAAACGAATGCAAAAAGGCAATTAAGGCACATCAATAATCAAACAGTTCACAGTCGGTCGAGGTACAATACAATATTCAACCAGAGTATCCTATTTTCCCACCTTATAACACCTTTCGATCGGTCCTTATTACCCCCATTCAAGGAGCTACCTCGAAATCAGTCCACATACCACACAGGTATGCTCATCAGTTACCCCACTTAGATGCTACAAAACTCCCGCAGGTCTAAGGGAGAGGGGCCATGGGCATGAAGACCATATGGCAAGCCCGCCGCTGCCCAGCGGTACAACACGCTCACATAGTCGTGGATCCATTACAGTCGGTCAAAAACAAATCGGTAAGTCAGTCAGTCAGTCATTCAATCATTCGTTCCCACAGAAAGCAATCAATAACGTTACAGTTCTAATCAAATAACATTCTTGGAAGCAAGCAATCATTTACATACAAAGTTTAACAATGCATTTTGAATCACGTTAAACAACACTGCGTATATGTATACGTATGTATTTACTACTAAGATACATGTAGCATGTACTTTCTTTCCGTAAAATAATATGATTTTGGGAACACGCACCTGGTGTGGACTGCAAAGTGTGATAGTTGCTCACTCGCGCCTACTCGAAACTGCCTATGGGTCATAAATATAATGTCTTGAGACATTCAAGTTCTAGTCTAAATCTTATTAAACCATCGCTACAACTATAGGTCTTAATCTACTTATGTATATGCCTAAGTACCCAAAGCCCCATGTAAGGTGATCATCATTTAATAGTCTTGCAGGCATTAATCTATAAAGCTTTACTAATACATACGTTTCGAATCCAGATTTTAAGTTAAAGTACTTTCTGGGATTTCGTAAATGAATTGTTGTAACACAACAACGAGATTACGTAAGGAATTAATAAACCTGATTATGAAGTCTAATATAAAGAACACATGTGTTGTTCATAATATATAATAATGTAACCTGATTGCTTTCTTTTGATATGAGTTCAAACAATCCTAATTCCTAATCATGTATAGTGTCACGTAATAGCAGCCGTCATATATCATATTATAAATGCTACTAGCCAAAATAAAGTCCAGGTGATCTACTAGTGCTATTAATTTCTCGATTAATTATCCTAAGTCACAATCAACTATTATGATGATGCAAATCGTATATAATCTGATGCATGTTGGTTCCACTTGATGCATGCAATATTCAATGAATTTCATGCCTAATGAACAATCGTGGCATCATTCGAATTAAAATTGATGAAACTACCCCAGCTATTGTAATCATGGTCATTAAAACAGTAGAAAGAATATGATATTACGAATAAGAAAAACGTTATCTACCTTAGATCAGCGTGAACAAACAGCGGAAAGAATGATATGCAGTCAGAGAACTATAGAGAACAAATAAATTGCGGCTGCTCAAAATATGAAGAAACTCTTAACCCTCAAGTTCAACAACGACTATATATATATATAATAGGGTTTACATATTTTAAGTTTTTAAACTAATTATAATAGCTTAACAACACGGTTCCTAATTAAACTACAACAACACTTAATAATTAACATAACCATAATATACATATATATAACACACACTTAATTAATCTAATTATATTGCCTTTATTTAAACAATCTGCTATATTATGTTTATGCATTTATGTATAAAGGTACATTAGTCAGCAAATACCAATAATTATAATTTTATACTTTAATTATGCAAGGCTGATATATGGTCATTATATATTAAAACTACACATTTGTAATAAGTAAATTAGAAATAATCTAACATGAAAAGGCAAAATATCATGAGGAATTTTGGGGTGTTACGCTGCTAATTGGATTGCTATCAGAAATCTACTTGGGATTAATAGATGTAGGCATAAATTGAAGCATTTGGGCCTCCCTTTTTGTAACACAGATAGAAAGGCCTCAAATTTTATGAATCTCGACTCACAACTTGATATTCACCTTGCGGGGTGGAAATCCAAATTCCTTTCTCAAGCGTGATGTACCGTAATGATAAAATCCTCGGTCCTAAACTTTCCGGTTTACACAAAATCCTCTCTTCTTCTGTCAAAATCTATTTATAACCTTTTTGACAAAAAGATTTGCAATTTCTGGTGGAATGGGGGTATCAAACCAAACTTTCTTGCTCGTAAATCCTGGGATTCTATTTGTAAGCCTAAAACTCTTGGTGGCCTGGGTTTTAGACGTTCATCGGATTTAATTGGAGCCTTATTTTCCAAGATTACATGGCTGATTGCTTCATCTGCGGATAAACCTTGGATCCAGTGTTAAGATCCACATACACTGGAGAGAATGATTTCCTTTTCCCCCGTGTGAAACAAACAGACTCCCACCTTTGAATAAATATTTGTGCAACAAGGGATGTAATCAAACATAATCTTTGTTACAAAGTTATCGAATCTTCCAATCAAAACACATTTGAAGACCTATGGATCCCTTCGATCCCGTATTCACTCCAATAACCACTCCAAATTTCCCACAAAACTTATACCTTGTGAAAGATATTCAAATCCCCGACTCTTCCCATTGAACGGGATATTATCTACCAAAATTTTCCTATCTCCACTTTTATAGAGATTCTTAAAAGGATTTTTGGTAAATTACCTCCTTGTGCTATGGTAAATTGGCAAGTTACCTCCCTATGAAAAATAAGTTGGTCGAATACTCCCTCCTATAATCTCAAAAGTTGGTACACCACCTCCGTGAAAAACTTTGTATTGTAAATTTTATACTAAAAGACTTAAATACCCTTATCAATACTAATATTTTCATTTGTGTAATTTTGAATTTGATTTTACTGTATTTTTTATTTTTATTAAAAAAAAGTTTAAGAAACAAGGCATTACATGTATATATCTTAGATTTTTATCTTAAATTTTATTTAGTTTTATAATTTTTGATAGTTTAAAATATTGAATTAAAAGATATAATATTTTCTTAAAGCAATTGGGGTATAAATATCTTTTTCAAAAGAAAAGTCCAAATCTCACTCTCATTTAAGGGAGAGTGAACTTCACCTCCATGCATAAGGGTGTAAAATGCCAACTTTTGAGATCACATGAAGGTATTTGACCAATATTTTTCACAGGGAGCTAACTTACCAATTTATCATAACACATGGATGTAATGTGCCAAAAAACCTTCTTAAAATTCAAATCCCCCTAATCGGGAACCTTGCAGTGCGATCTGGACTCCCACTCATTTGGATAAACAGAAATATTATTATTTTTGGATCTCCTTTAATGAATGATATGCAGCTTACGAAATTAGCTGAAAAACAGGGTTGTGAACTTACTTTGGCACAAACTAGGAGACATCTCCTTGCTCACAGTCGACCTCTCTCCTACGAATGGGCACCACCAAAAGAGCATGCTCTAAAAATTAGCTTGGATGTTGGATTCAAAGAGGGGCAAGCATCAATGGCGTACATTATTCGTAATCACTGTGGAGGCATCATAGATGTTGTTGCTTTCAATTGCTTCCTCCCCAACCGTACAGCTCGTGAAATTAGAGCCATTCAAGAGGCCTGTGAAATTAGAGCCATTCAAGAGGCCTGATATGCTATTTAAGAGCTCGATTCTCAACATGTCTCCTTCGAATTTGACTCCTTGCGTTGTGTAGAACTCATTTCCCAAGACTACCACCCTCTTGGAAGAAGATTTACGAGGAGATCAAGACAATTTTAAACAAATTCCCTCACTAAAAGATTTTAAAAATACCGAGACGTAGATATCAATAGAGATATTACTTGAAGTTTCTCATCAAATTATTAACTTTAATACATAGTTTCCTTCTTTGGTTTATTATGAGTCCATTTTCTCGCTGATTTTTTTGGAAAAAGTTAGTGAATATATAGATTTGATTTTTACAAAATACTAAAAAATCAGATTTATTGTTATTAGTTCTTAATACAATAAATCCAGCAAACTTTAATTTCCAATGGATCTTGCAGCAAAATCAAGAAGTTTATTTTAAATTCGTTGTATACACTATGTTAGATATTGTCATTTACATATACTAGCAAATGTAGCACGCGGTTCCCGCGAGCATAATTCTTTTTTCAATGTCATTCTATGTGGGTTAAAGAAGAAGATTTGTCTAGATAACATGTCCCATTAATTCTGAGTAGAACAATGGAAGAAAAGCAGATTATGGGTGTTAACGGATTTGGAATTACGACCTAATTAACTGTATTATTTATTTGGGTTGGAACGCCTTTGTCCGTGGCTCAAAAACTAAATGCTATTTAATTGGAGAGAGAAATTGACAAGAACATTCCTTCCTTTTATTCACTATGATCCACTCTCTTTTCCGAGTCGTTATGCGTATTTCCGAATCTATACGTGTATTTTCCCTTTTTTCTCGACCTCTCTTTCATTGTCCCTTCTTCCTCTGTTTATATAGAGTTTTTAGGGACATGTGTCGTTATGCATGTTCTTACAGGTGTCGTTATGCATGTGGTGGTGTTCTACACGTGTTACAATGTTCATTTAACCAATAAGATAACGTCTATCTTAAGTGCTGACTGTATCATTTCTTCTTCCGAGGGTTTTGGTCTTCTTTATGATAAGGGGTAGACTGCCTTCTTTACTTCTGAGAGCTCATTACTTCTAATGGCGACTCGAGGGCCGAGTCTGAGTGTTCTCTTAGTGACAGTGCTTCTCCGAGAGATGTGTATTCTGGAGTGTTTGCTTTAGGATATTCTCCGAGGGGGTGTTCGTTCATGGGTTGATCTCCGAGAGATTTTTAGCTATCGTGGGTAGGTGTTTTCTTTCTCCGAGTGTCCGGAGAGTGTTGTTCTGTAGTTGTTGCGTTACTGTGAAGTTCCGACCTCTCGGTTGGTCGACAAGGGTAGTGTTCCGAGATCATTTGTGTTGGGAGTGCATAGCAAGGAAGTGTTTTTGTCAAGGTTCTGGGACTCTGTTGATTGGCCGACAGCTCTAGTGGGATTTGATAGATTGGTTCTTTTAACTCATCCTTTCCGAGAGTTCATACTTTCCGGAGAGGCAGAATGAGTGGGGCAGAGTGTTTGTCCGATGCCGCTGTAGTTCCGATAGCGGTTAGTCTGTAGAATGCTTTCTTCAGGTGTATATTCCGATAGGTATCTGCCTTGGTTTCGGATTCCTCCTGTTGGGCCATTAGGCACGACTTTGCTCCAGTTTTTGATGTTTGGAGATGTGGTCCGAGGGATACTTGGGGTGTGATACATGTATCGTGAATGCCGATCGCATAATCATATAATAATATACCTGGTAATTCCAGTAATTGATTTATTGTTTATTTCAAGCAGGTGAATTATCATCTTGTTAACAAACCCCCCCAGTTTTTAGTGCAGTTGGTCATTATGACTGCACTAGAAACTTTAAAGGGTACGAGGGCTCGGGTATCGTAGATTTTGTCAGGTATACCGGGAATGTTTCACAAGGCCTCGTAGAACTCTCCAGGGATGTCGTAAACACTCGTCAGTGACATTTATGTTTTGTTCGACGTTTCCCTCGTTCTTGGCATTACCTTTAAAAAGGTGAGGAGTATCGTGGTTACTCTCTCCGAGTGATTCCCGTCGTATTCTGAAATGTGCCCTCGTTGGATCATTATCGGGGCATTAATTATAATTTAAAGTTATGGTATTTACTTAACTGCGATTTAAATGCAGTTAATGGTGATTTTAATGCCACGTTTATGTATTGTGCGGGAATCGAAGCCTCTTGACCGTTGTGTTTCCGTTAACCGAGGAGACGTGACATTAAATAGCACTAGGCACGACTTTTAATCGTGGGGCGTGAGTGGGTTTAGTGGTCATTTAAGGCACTTAGTGGGTGTAGGGTTTATAAACCCTTTTATTTCCTAATGAACCTCACTTGCAATCTTTGAGCGAAAAAATTCTCTTCTCTGCAAAAATTTTCTGCAAAAGCACTCTCTAATTTTTTAAGAATTCTCTACAATGGCGTCACAATCCAATACTAACCTGGTGTCGGCCGCTTCCGGTACCGGAGGTGCAGCGGGAGCAACGTTTCTAAGTTCACGAAAGAGGAGTGCGGCGGCGGCGGGGGCGAGCGGCAGTGGTGGTGCCGGAAAAGCGAAGAAATTGAAGAAGAAGGGCGACAAGGGTGGTGTTCCGCGGGCTACCCAGAAGGTGGGTGATACAGTTAGCACCGCGTCGGAGAAGGAAATCCGAAATTTATTCATCGAGCACGGCGCTTCTGGCCGTAATGTGGAGGTGATGGTGCCGGAGGCCCACCACCGGGGTGATTCTCCTCCGTCGGGGCACCTGACGGTGTACTATCCACAAATAAAGGCGGGACTGCGCTCTTTTTTCCCGCTCTTCTACTGTGATATTTTCAACTACTGTAATCTCTGCCTTAGCCAACTCACCCCCAACTCTTTCACTGCGTTGGCCTTGTTCGTGTTTTGGTGTCTGGTGAGAGGCATCGAGTGCACGAGGGATAGGTTTTTCGCTGTCTTTGAGTTGAAGTCGTCTCCGGGAGGAGGTCCTTTCTACTATTTCACCCATCGGGATAAGGATGACCGGATCTCCGAGGGCAACATCACCTCCCACAGTTCATGGAAAAACAAGTTTTTCTTCATATGTCCTGCTGAGGGAGAGTGGGACATACCCCTGACTTGGAGGGAGCCCACCTTTCCCGAGAGAGTGATGGACGATACTCTGATGTTCTCGCCGGTATTCTCCGCGAAGCCCCTGGTGGAGTCGAAGGATTTTATTCGCCTCTATCGGACCGCAGGATTGAGGCACATTTATCCCCTAGACAAAATCGAGACTCCCCTGGCCATTCCTGAGGAACTCTTAGATACCTTCGGTAAGTATTTACATCCCTTATATTACATGTGTTTCTTTCTATCTTATCTAACTTGTAACCATCTTTGTAGTAAATGTTCCGCGACAGTTCATGGTGGAGAACGAGGACGTAGTAACCAAGAAGGGGAAGTCTACCCTAGGAGAAGGTGAAGCCGTTGGTGCTGCGGAGGGTGAGGACGAGCAAGGGGGGACCCATTTGAAGGTTGCTACAGTCACGCCCCGGTCGTCTAGCGGGACTTCCGATACCCCTGAGGAAGCGGGGTTAGGCGTGACTTCCGCCGATGCAGGCCCTGCTGGGGTATTTGTCATAAGGGGTGGGGAGGAGGAGGTTGGGATAGAGGGGATGACTTTACCACCCCCTGGTGTTATCAGTATACCCTCCTCCTCGGAGTTATCGGGGGACTCTGCTTACGCGTTACTGTCGACTCCTCCCAAAGGTATGTGTTTCTCCCTAGTCTTTAAACAGCATTGAAACAGTATACACTTCTTCTATTTATATGGGAATCTGCTCTAGATAGACGAAGGGATAAATTTACTTAGAAACATTTTTGATTCCGCAGGAGGTGAAGACCTTTTTGGTCTAGAAGGGGGGTCTCTTCCCTCGGATCCCGCCCCTCCTCCAGCTTTTGATACAATGAGTCTACTGGACGAGATTTTGGCTGCGGGTCCCTCGCTTACGAGTGCTCCTGCTCCGAGACCACTCGCGGCCATCCAGTCAGATAGCCCTGTAGTCACTCAGGTTCCACTGTCGGGGGTAGTACCTCTAGGGATGCCCTCGTCTTCCAATGCTCCAGCCTTAGGACGAGAGCCTAGTTCTGAAGACGCCCAGGTGGCTCTCGAGACTGTCACTCGATACTTAACAGCTGCCAACTCCTTGCCAGCGGACGGGTGGCAATTCGTCCGAGCTTGTACCAACAACGTGGCTATGTTGGTAAGTTTTTATTTATCTAATTCGTTTAAGATCCTGTGTCGCAATCTTTATTCTTTTGTTTTGCTTTCTTAGGCACCTAAAATGCTTGCTCTTCTGTTACTCGAGGTCGAGAAGCTGCAAAAACTGGCGAGCGCAGCTGACGAGAAGTCTCGGAAGCTAGAGGCGGAGAACAAGGATATCCGGGAAAGAAGGGGGAAGTATAACGAGGCGTGGGCCATTCTTACGCAACAAAACCACGACTTGAGGGGGGAGAATAAGCAGCTCCACTCTTCTGTAAAGGAGATGGAGGCCTCCGGGCTTGTACTGAAAGACAGGGTGACCTCCCTCGAAGGGGAAAAAGTTGCTTGGGAGGCCAGGCAAAAGGAGTTAGAGCGGGATCTTTCCCAGGCACTGGGCCAGGTGGACACTCTTAACGAGAAGTTATCACGGGCTACGGTTCCGGGGGGTGTTACTTCCGAGGAGGTGCAGCAAAGGGTGGATGTTGCGGTTAAGCAAGCTCGGGAGGACGCCACTGCTCACGTGAAGGAACTGTACATCAATAAGCACCAGGGGTACTTAGCAGGATCTGCTATGTGGGGGTTCCTTCAATGCTTCGGGCAGGTGTGCAGTAAAGTGGCTCCCAATTTAGACCCGCGGGTAGTCAATATCGCGGAGATGCAGAGGCCTACTCTGGAGCAAGCCTACGACCTCTTCAAAAAGAGTAGCTCTCGACTTCCTCCCTCTTCCTCTTCCCCGACTTGGGTGCCCTTGGCAGCGGTACTTTCGCGGCCCTCGGTGCACTCCCCTCTCCGAGTGGGGGTCCAGGCTGTCTCCTCTGGCGTTCCTCCTCCTGCAAGTGCTCCAGTTCTTCCTTCCACAACTGAGCCAGCTCCTGTCCCCTCGAGTGCTCTACCCCCCAGCCTTAGGGGTTTTTAATTTTTCCTCTTAAGGACCATTGTACTTTTTTTTTTTTTTATGTTTATGTGTAATGGTACTTTTATCTTTTGTTTGGAATGAAACATTTCTTATTTGGAACGAAACTTTTTTCTCGTGTTAATAGTCACATAATTTTTCAGCATATTATGGATACTTGGTCCCTTTCCTTTAATTGTAGAATTTTAAGATTGAGTTTACAGAAATGAGATAGCATCTCATTCTTACTGGCCAAACAACTTTCTTAGCCTAGCGTGTCTATTTGCAGTGCAAGTTTGGGGAAATATACTTTCCTAAATAGGAGTATCCCCTGACACGCCCTCGCAGCCTTTTATAGTATGCTTTGGGCAGCTCAACTTAATTCGGTTATTCGAGGAAAGGGTCCTAAGTATATATAAATGCTTAGAGTTTAGTGAATATTTTCACGTCCTTTCGAAGAATCATTCTAATAGAATTGTTTATATCCTCGTCACTTTTAGTTATGTAGACTTTTGGAAAGCCTTTGATGAGAGAGTACGAGTGAAGTTTCCCAGAGTAACTGCCCTCAGAGATATTCTCCGAGGCCACTGGACCATGTCTTCCCCCCTTCCCTCAAGTTTTGTATCGAATTTGCGCAAGTATTTTCGTAGTAAATTATAGGATCTTATGGTTTTTTACGAAGATAACCAAAATCTGATTCGAACTACAAATAGTGAAAGAATGATACTTATCTTTGGTGCGTGTCGTTCCATTGCTGTAGCACCTGCTTTCCCTTTTGGTTGTGGCAACGGTCCTATGAACCTGCTTAAGGGTTTAATGACCGCGAGAATAAATTCTCCCATATTGGCATCTCTTTTGAATGCTCTTGAAGACAAATCTTATGGCGTTCCCACAGACGGCGCCATTTTGTTAACGGGTTTGGAATTATGACCTAATTAACTGTATTATTTATTTGGGTTGGAACGCCTTTGTCCGTGGCTCAAAAACTAAATGCTATTTAATTGGAGAGAGAAATTGACAAGAACATTCCTTCCTTTTATTCACTATGATCCACTCTCTTTTCCGAGTCGTTATGCGTATTTCCGAGTCTATACGTGTATTTTCCCTTTTTTTCCCGACCTCTCTTTCATTGTCCTTTCTTCCTCTGTTTATATAGAGTTTTTAGGGACATGTGTCGTTATGCATGTTCTTACAGGTGTCGTTATGCATGTGGTGGTGTTTTACACGTGTTACAATGTTCATTTAACCAATAAGATAACGTCTATCTTAAGTGCTGACTGTATCATTTCTTCTTCCGAGGGTTTTGGTCTTCTTTATGATAAGGGGTAGAGTGCTTTCTTTACTTCTGAGAGCTCATTGCTTCTAATGGCGACTCGAGGGCCGAGTCTGAGTGTTCTCTTAGTGACAGTGCTTCTCCGAGAGGTGTGTATTCTGGAGTGTTTGCTTCAGGATATTCTCCGAGGGGGTGTTCGTTCATGGGTTGATCTCCGAGAGGTTTTTAGCTATCGTGGGTAGGTGTTTTCTTTCTCCGAGTGCCCGGAGAGTGTTGTTCTGTAGTTGTTGTGTTACTGTGAAGTTCCGACCTCTGGGTTGATCGACAGGGGTAGTGTTCCGAGAGCATTTGTGTTGGGAGTTCATAGCAAGGAAGTGTTTTTGTCAAGGTTCTGGGACTCTGTTGATTGGCCGACAGCTCTAGTGGGCTTTGATAGATTGGTTCTTTTAACTCATCATTTCCGAGAGTTCATACTTTCCGGAGAGGCAGAATGAGTGGGGCGGAGTGTTTGTCCGATGCCGTTGTAGTTCCGATAGCGGTTAGTCTGTAGAATGCTTTCTTCAGGTGTATATTCCGATAGGTATCTGCCTTGGTTTCGGATTCCTCCTGTTGGGCCATTAGGCACGACTTTGCTCTAGTTTTTGATGTTTGGAGATGTGGTCCGAGGGATACTTGGGGTGTGATACATGTATCGTGAATGCAGATCGCATAATCATATAATAATATACCTGGTAATTCCAGTAATTGATTTATTGTTTATTTCAAGCAGGTGAATTATCATCCTGTTAACAATGGGAAAAGTAAGTCATTAGTTATAATTAGTAATATAATTAATTAGTCTAACTTAATTTATAAGGCTATTTTGGGGATTTAATAAGAAATTTTCACAATATAGCTAAAATACAAAGGTTAAAGTTGGAAATCAAAAGATTGGTGTCACAATGGATTTCTTTATATAATAGTATATAGATAATATTGATTAAATAAAAAGTATGAACAGACTTGAAAAACTAAGTAAATATTTTCTTTTGACAAATAAGATGAGTTCAAAAAGTTTAACTGACACCACGTGTACTACAAGCAAAAGCAAGGTAAAAACATAATTTCTTAAAAAAGAAAAAGAAAAAAGCAAATAGAAAGGGAAAAAAAAGAGAGAGAGAGAGAAGACAAACGAGTTTAAAGTTTCTTGTTAGTGCTTTTCATTTATATTAGTTAAACCAATTCTTGTGTGCTTATCTATGATGCACAGATACTTCAAAAAATAGTCGATCAGTGTCGGATACGTATCGGATATCGATACTATTCGAATATTATTTGGATACATATTGGATACGCTGTGAAGTGTATCTGAGAAGTATTCGATACGTATCAACAATTTATAAGAGTAGTGTGGTAGTTTTCTTAAACTAGAAAAGACCCAACAAGAACCAAATTGCAATATCTTTTCAGAAACTTAAATATAAAATCGTGAACTCACTATTTCAAACCAAAATAAAAACAACACACAAAGCTTTGATATGCTTCACAATATTATGTGACTAATGACTGTGCAAGTGATTAGATATATTATTATTTGATATTCTTATTTAAATTATATCCTTATATATAATTATTAATATTAAATATTTGACGTATCGTATACGTATCGTATCTTGTAAATTTTAAAAAAATCGTATCCACGTATTCGTATCCAGCGAATACCGATACCCGTATCCGTATCCGTGCAACCTAGGTGCGAGGGTAATGAAATACTTTATTGTTTCATCTTTGTCAGAAAGCTTATTTACATAATTTATTTAGTTGTTTATTTAGGTGGTCTTTGCAAGAGCTTCTAATAGCTATTTTTTCATAACTATAGTGAACTATAATCTTCTTATGTAGGAAAGAACCCTGTATTAATTAAGTTTCTACATAATAGGCTAATTTTAATAACTAAAACGGAGACATGAATTCTACAGTTAATTTAAGAAGGATAAAGTTGTAAATTTTTGCTCCGTAATTAAGAACTGTGTTCTGTCAGCTGTGTATATCAGGTCCTTCAATAAAAACAAAATTACTTATAGCTTAAAATCAACAACAGGGACGAGTTATGGAACGAAAGTTCCATATAGTTTGAGAAGTCACAGGATAAGTCATTACTCATTAAGTTGCACTTTGTAAAATCATACAACACTTGCGAGAACTTATATTCTATTTTGTACGTAGGGCTGTGCAAAAAGAATCGGATCGATCGAATCGGGTGAAAATCGATCGAATGATCCGATCCGAGGATCGGATCGAATATTTGATTCGACTTTTGATTTTTGCCTAAGGATCGAACCCCCATTTGATTCGATCCTCGATTTTAGAGGCTGAGAATCGGATCGGATCGAATACTCATCTAATTTTTCAAAAATAAATAAATATATAATAGTATATATAATATTATATTTTTATCTATAAAGCTAAGCCTATTAATGCTACTAAGATATTTCTATATATAATGTTAATATTATATTTTTATATATACACATACCCAACATCTTTTTCTTGGTCCATCGAAGGCCACGTTTCTGTCTTTGAGAAACATATACAATTGTAAATTTGTAACACCTTTCTCTCACCATATGAAAGTGAATTTTGTAATTTAATAACTCTGTTTGAATGTTGTGGTTGGTCCCATTGATATTAAATTAAATAAGAAAAAAAAGAAAAAAAGGATCGAAATCGAATCGAATCGGATCGAAATCGAATGATTTTGGATCGAATCGGATCGTTTTAAATTGATTCGATTTCGATCCTCATTTCTCCAGGATCGAAATCGACTTCCAGCCTCGATTCGATCCGATCCGATCCGATCCGATCCAAATGCACACCCCTATTTGTACGCCTTTGCAACTTTGCATAATTGAATATGTTCACAACTCACTATAAATTTATAGGATGGACTTATTAGTAATATTTATTGTAGGAGATTAAGAGAACACATACCAGTAGGTCTTTCCAAACTCAGACTATTATAAATATTACAACTTGAATCGGTTGTACAACACAAACTTAATAATATATATATATTTTATCCTGAAATCAACTGAAATAAAATGTGTACCTAAAATTATAACTAACTATACCCCCCAACTCCTGACTCAACTTATTTCTGGATCACATATACTACAACCAAAGAGCAACACCTGCTGCACAGTCATGAAACATTGATTATACTTGTGCATGAAGTTATGGACCAGTCGTCGCGAGTTTATTAACCAACGCTAATGCATTGCTGGTCATGTGACTCACCTTGGAGACACGATTCATCAGAGATTTCATTGCTACTTTTCCATTGCCTTCATTAAATCCATCCAAACAAGTGTCTTCATCGGTAAGAGCAGCACTCACCCAAGTCGTGACATCCCCCATTTGCGTGTTGAACTCCACGACACTAAGCTGTCTTAGAACACCAAGCGATTTGTGAAGATTATCGAGCGTGTCTTGGAAACACTCCAAGCAATCTGAAACAGCAATTCTATTTCTTCCTCTGATATTACCTTTTCTGTCTCTCTTCAGTTTTGTCAGGAAGCGAACAGCTTTCTTTGCTTCAGCTATAGTTACAGAAACCCCTGCACGTGCCCATCTGCTGGGATTGTCCTTGGCTGTGTTTGCAAACGGGGATAGAGAACGGATGCAAACATCGTGATACCGTGTCACACTGCACGCGTCTTCGACATAATTCTCTGCCTTGGATGCCAAACTGCAACTAGATACTACTACTAGCAGCAGCATCAAGACTAAATTGGAGGTAACCCGAGTCATAGTAATACGTAAATACTGGAAAGTGGTTTTAACACAGAGAAATCACTGAGTGTTAAGTAGATGTATTATATAGTATATGGAGTTGGGATTATTAGCCTTTTTAAGGGAGATGGGTTGGCTATATGTTTGGGAAACCTTTTTGTAAAAAGTTAGCTGGAAAGGCAAGGATCTGATGAATGCAATAAAGGTTACCTGGAAAAGTGGAGAGGGAAAATTTTGTCATGTGAACTGGTATGATAATTGACAGGTGAGTTTCTAATGAATTCATGAAGACCTGCATGTGTGCTTCTTGTCACACCTCAAGTTTCATGGTTATTTTGCTGCCTCGAATAGTTAAAGTGTAAAACTTCACTACCACAATAAAGCATTCTTATACCCGTGAGGTTTGAACTTCTTGTTGCTTGAATAAACTAAATTTGAAAAGACAATCACAATCAGACTTCTCTAGAGTTTGGATAGTCACACACACACACTTGGAGATACTAAGCAAAAATGCAGGGACTTCTGAAAAGAAAACTAAAAAAACTCAAAAGTGCAATATGCACGAGGATACAATTCCCGCAGCGCCGGTGGAAGGCAAAACCAAAATGCACAAAAAAAATTAGTGTGGAAAAATCCAGAAATAGACACCGAAACCCACAAAGAACGAGTTCACCTCATTCTTCGGATTGAGACTAAATGGTCTTCCTTCATATTAATAGATTCAACCCACAGAATTAGCAGTACTCAAATGATATGTCACTCCTTATAGTTAGATTTGTTTAGAATATCTTCTGAGGGAATTTCCGGAGTAGCTCCAGCATGCCTGTCTGCGCTTCACTTCTGCCAATTATGGTGTAAAAGGATGAAAGCTGCTCATATTTATAAATTGAATATCAGCATATACTTAAATAACGTTAATTGTTTAAGATCGGCATTATACTTTTATAAAGGTAATCCTTTAACATTAGCATTATTATAACAAGAAGCATGCATTGAGATTGTTTCTGCATATCTGCATTTATTGAATAATCCTCCTAGACTTCGAAAATGCTCACCCAAAAAGATTTGCTTGAGGCAATAGGAATCCACTGAAAAGAACGGTTCAATGGTAAGGAAAGGCTAAATCAGAAGGTCCCTCGGAGGGGAAAAATGAGGAACCTAAAATAAACAACTTCTTTGGCTACTGAAACCCAGAGATCCTGCAGCCATGGAGAGGACAAAAATGTCTATGGATTTGCCAAAAGAAACACAAACTTTGTGTTCAACAAGCCAATAACATCAAATTACTGAACCCCCAGGGTTAGGATAATTTCAGCAGAAATGCAAGGAGATCTAAAGATAACATATGGTCATAAGTAATCTACATTGATTTGCTAATATTTTGGAATGAATAAAACCGTGGCCAGGGTGGCAGGATCAGATATCAATGATAACTAAAGCATTTTCAGAAACCTGCAATCAGCTTTCATAGACTAAGGATGCGTTAAAAATCCCTGCTGTGCAAGGAAGAATGAACCTTCTTTATTCAGTTCTATGAAAAGCAAGAGCCTACCACCTGTCAGGCTAATGGAACGCACAAATGGGGAGTTCTCTTTCTTTGCAATTCTTTGCTAAACGTGAGCTCATTACAAGTTTAAACACAACAACGAGATGAATATGAGTGGCTTTATGCCATCTTTTCTAAATGCCGATTCACCAATGAAACCTGAGAAATGGGTTTTTTTCTCCATGATTGATTCTCCTTGTATATAATCCACCATCTAACAGAATATATGATAAAACCCCAGTAATATCCACCCAGTAAAAATTACGATCAGTAGCTTCACTTAAGAGGTATTTCAATCTTAGCGTCTTAGTCAATGCAATGTTTCAAGGTGAGATGCAAACATGTCAAATTTGAAGAAAATAACAGAATCAGATTAAATACTTCTTCAAAGTCAGGGACACAAATTATAAGCCTTTACAAAAAACATTAAAAATGAAATGCTCTCAATTCCACTCAGCCATAGTAAAAGCGCTGGTAGAGTACTTCAGACGTTTGAAGTGGCAACTTGACAAACATATCGCAGATTCATTGATATCAATCTAACATGCCTAACGATGCCAGAAAATCATACATTCATAGTTTCATACCGTAGCCACCACAGTGGTTTAGTTTGGCTTGGACAATCATGATTGAGATATTCACCTAGCATTAGGGTATCACCTGCAAAAGCCTCGCATCACTCTCTCCACCGCTCTGATGCTCTCACCACCATCCGTCTTTCTCATTTCTCACAGCGGCGGGCATTTCCTCTTTTCCACTTTGTTTGACAGCAGATTATTTGCAGAATTGTTAATTCCGGAGTTCAATAAGATTGTTTGCATGTGGTGAACGGTTGATTAATAACATTGAGGAATGTTGGTTTCTGTCTCGGGATTGAATTTGCATAGAGATGAAGATGTAGATCCTTTGGAGCTGATTCTAGCCGTCTTCTTTTTTCTTCGTGTCATTAGAAGAAAATTTGTTCGCTTTAGGTCAATGGATGTAGGAGGCCAAATTGGGATAAAATAACAATTGCAGTACTTTTATGGTAAGCAAAAAACGTACAAAAGCAAGTGCAGGAAGATCAACCGTTGTCTCACCGCCATATTGCAGAAAATAACATGTATTAAGCAGGCCTCCAGCTTACAGCTGCCTTTTCTAAAAGAGTAAGATGCATAAACGTCTAGATATTTACATAACTATTAACAACTGGATTAATTGATAGTGCGAATTCAAATAAAGAAAAAGGAATTACGAAGGATAATTCGTGAAGACATCAAGATGCAACTGGTTTAAATGAGAGTTTCCGTACAGTAGCAAGATAGATATATAATATACATATGCTTCATCAGAAATCACTATCAACTATCAAGAGAACTGATGCATCGACATTGACAACTTTCTCCAATAGTACAACATATACATTTGAGCTCTGCTATGTGCAGGACATGAATTCAAGAAAACATTATTTAACTCAATCGTAATGGAAAGAATGCACAACGCCGCTACAGAACGTGACAATCTCATCAGATAAAAACCAAGAGCCCTTCAGACACGTGACGAATGCTTGTTGATGCAGCGCAAAAATCCAAAATGGATTAAGAATGTCATTATCTCACAGTATCAACCATTCTCAGATCATTCTTCTTACGACGACGATGAGCTTTCTGCAGTGAGTTTTCACCCATCCTTTCCAACTTGGAAGCAGTATCTGGTGCAATACAGGCAGAACAATTATCACCATACAGCAATGGACTTAAGAAAACAGGAAAATAAACAAACAATCAAGGCCCTCAATTAATTGAGTCTAGCTATTTAGTTGTCTTGGGGATGCTGTTCATCTCTTGCTATCTCTACACAGCAAAAATAGCAGAAGAAGCTATTATCATTCCATCAAGTAAACAGGAGTTAACTTCTAGCGCCATCAGATTATAAGCATTTCTTTCCACATTGCCAAATCACCTATGCAATTTTGTCATATCCCGACCCCAATGCAATCACCCATACATGACTAAATTAATAAATTTTAACCAATAACCAGTAATAATATGACAGAACAAACGGTTAATTCCTAATGATTCTATCACTATCAGTTCAAATAAGGAGGAGGAATGTTGTAGGCTTGTGAGAGGTAAAACCTCATCACATCACATCTTATGGTATGAAAAATGCAATGTAACCATCCCAATTAATTAAGATTTTGGTTACAGATGTTGGGTTAAGCAAATGCAAGCTTCCTATTGCATCCACCATCTTAGTCACTTTCTGTTGCGGATCAATCGAATAAATTAACTCGTGCACTGACCTAAACAACTGAATAAAAAAAAACTACAAGTGAGCTGAGCTAATGAATGTACCTCCAAGTTCCTCCCCCCAAAACAAAACCCTGGGATCATCATCCTCCTCATCGCCATACCCGAGCTCCTCATCACCGCGATACCCAGGCTCGCTCCCATAACCAGACTCGTTCCCCTGACTATCACAATTCCCAAACTGACCATACACCACACTAAGATGATGCTCCCTCTCTCCACCTCCATTCCCCTCCCGCGGCCTCTCCCTCCTCGAATTCCTCTCGCTCACGTCCGACGCCCAATTCGCTTCCCCAAACAGCTCCCCACTCGAATCAGTCCCCCCAGCCGCCATCGGGAAATCGGAACACGTCCCATTCGCCGCCGATGCACTAACGGAGCAGCACCTCCGATCGGAACTCCGTCCAGAAACAGACCTCGATCCGCCACGGCGGCGGCGTTTCTTGGCGAACCAGCGCTTGTGGGCGGCAGAGAAGGAGAGGGTTTTACCGTCGTCGAAGAGGCTCAGCTTCGACATGTCGAGAATCGATTCGATGGAGAAGGAGGTGGCGCGGTCGGCGCGGCAGGGGCGCTTGGTGTGGGGTCCATGGTTGAGCTTGGAGGAGTAATCGGAATCTAGGGTTTTGGTGGCGAAAGGTCGCCAGCCGTGGAACTGAAAGGTGCATGAATCTATGGAGTGAAGTGAATCCAAGTTTGTGCGAGACATTGCAGCATAATGATTGTTGGAAGGTTGAATTTTAGGGCTATTGCGATTGAGATTTTTCTGAGATTCCGATCGAGGAACAAGAAGATATTTGAGTAGTTGGGTATGGTGGGGTGAGGGGCGTAGGGGTAAAGGGGTAAGGGAGAATTGTGATGAAAAGGAAGATACGTGTGGAGTTAACACTGGTTTTGTACTTTTGTTTATACTTAGTCTATTCCCATGTTCTTTATTTATACTAGGAAATTCCCATGTTCTTTATTTTCTTCTTTGTCTTTAGTTTACTATAATAATTTTAATATTAATTTTTTTATTTCTTTGCCTCAAAACTTCATGTTTTTTAAATTACGTCAAAAAGTTATTAATAGTTCATTCTCTTGTTTCTTCTTTTCTGTCTTCCGTACTTCAATTCTAGGATCCAACTTTTCAATTTTTCCTATGCACGAGCAAGGTCTCATAAATACCAAATTGAAATCGTTTTTTCCGCAAACGCAACTAATTTTATTCTTTTTAATAACCACCTTCATCACCCTCATCCCACCGTGTATTGGTAGTACTACGTCAGCAATATACGCTTGCACAAATAATTTATCTCACGGTTGTTTATGTCTCTCCCTTTTACCCTTTATTCTATTTTATTTTTTTCCACATTTATTTTCTTGTGCCTGCCTCACTCGCTCTTTGCCTTTTTTTTTTGTTTCAAGTTTCAACATATTGGAGTCAAAACTTGCGTGTGCGGCCCCGTTTTCTTTTCTTTCTCTTTTTGTTAGATGCAACAAAATAAGGATTTAATAGGTAGCATAAAGCCCACAATTGTTAATATCTCACCGCAATTACTCTTTTCCTTTTCTTTTTTTTTATTTATTTTCCTGCGACTACCCCTCTCGCTCTTCGCCTATTGTTTTCTTTTTTTTTTTCATTTATCTTCCATTCTTATTATATAATACTAGGTGACCAGCCTGTCCGATTTTTATTATTTTTTAATTATTATTATTAAATATAGTGATTAATTAGATTAAATTAAAAAATATTTATATTTAATACTATTTTGATATAAAACAACAATAAATCATAATGCACTCCTTCCTGTGGTTATTTTTTCCTTTTATGACTTTTCATTACATAACTTACTCCATTTCATTTCAATCTACAAATAAAGAGTACATTTTTAAACATTAGAACAACTTAGCATGTATTGGGCGTGTCAGTATTTCATTAAAAGTTTTCCTTCCCTAGCCAAAGCATGTCTTCTTTTCTAGCAAGTAACCTTCAAATTTTGGAAAATGAGAAAACAAAGAAACATACTTAATGATGGGTTAAGAATTAGGTATATACCTATTTCTTGACCTACTCAAAAAAGAGTACAAATAAAATAAGTGAAATCTTATTTCCTAAATTACATAAGCAATTCATGAGAATTTTTAAAATTACTTGTTTTTCAATATTATTAATTAAACTACATCGTTAAAATATGAGCAAACCAAAAGACAAGTATATTTATGGACAACTGTAGGTTTTGCAACATTAATATTTATTGGTACTGCCATATACTACAATAA
This sequence comes from Linaria vulgaris, assembly GCA_948329865.1. Taxonomy (NCBI): domain Eukaryota; kingdom Viridiplantae; phylum Streptophyta; class Magnoliopsida; order Lamiales; family Plantaginaceae; genus Linaria; species Linaria vulgaris. Next base: position 59,919,404 of record OX415254.1, on the reverse strand, counting down.
AACAAAAATGATACGTTATCTTATGATCACTATGATCTTCTATTATTTTTTATCATGTCAAAGAAACTTTGTGTATTGCACATACGAATATAAATCAAAAATTACCGTCACCTATTTTCTAGATATAAAAAAAAAGAAAAAAAAAATGGGGTCCATTAGTTGCATATAAAAGATATAAACCAAATCTTATTGTGGGACCGCCACCCATTATTCTTGATATTCAAGATTAAGAAAAGTTAAAAACCTCATGCTAGAGTCTTTATTTTTTTTATTTTTTTACCAAGAATCTGAAAACATACAGTGTGGTTGAGAAGTAATTTGCAAATGAAATGAGGACAAAATGGAAATAGAAAAATTAACGTCAAAACTTTTTTGTACTCATATTATATTAGATGGACCCAATCGATTAATACACCCGTACCCTAAGATATTTATTATTACAAAACAAGATGAACGATGGAATGAGTTAAATAAGAAATATTTTGAGGGAAAAATAAGAAAAAAAATATTTTGAAGAACTATTTTACAATTTATTGTGAGGACCAAATGTAAATAATATCAAACTTTATGGGCAACATTTAAAGAGTTAAAAACTATAAAGACTATTTTGCAATTTATTTGAGTTAAATTAGAAAGCTTTTAGGGCAAAAATAAGAAAGTTTAAAACTTAAAGGACTATTTCATAATTTACCGCGGGCCCAAAAGAAAAAATAGCAAATTTTATCTGCAGAATTGAAGAAATAAAAAGTAACAGAACTATTTAGCAATTTGCAGCCGACCGGTAAGTGCGAGACGTAAAACTTTAGAGGAGAGATCAGAAAACGTAAAAAAATAAAAGGAATGTCCTGCAATTTACGAAGGACCACAATGCTATTAGGTATAAAGAAATTTTATTATTCACGGGTCCCAACAATTAATACGTGCGGGCCCTTCAGATATTAATTACTGTAAAACAAAATACAATACAGTAATTAGTTGAACTTACAGAGGCAAAATCGGAACACCAAAAGTTTTAAGTCTGGAGCCTGCTTGCGTACGTCTGCAGCTTGTTACATCCATTCTTATTATATTAGTTGAACTTACAGGGGCAAAATGGAAACACCAAAATTTATACGTTTGTAGCCTGCTTGCGTACGTATGCAGCTTGTTACATCCATTCTTATTATATAGTAAGATAAAGATAAAGATAACTTGCGACTATAATATTAATATTTTTATAGTAATTTGTTAAACTTATAGGACAAAATCAAAACAATGAAAAATGGTAGAAATTATTACTTACAACCGCTGCATATGACGTGGTGCAGCCAACCAATAAAAAACTTACAAATGGACAATAATATCACATTCTTCACTTTTATAATTTTTTCTGGATCTTCTCTCTCATGTACAAACACACATAGACGGATTTTCAGCCACGAATCAAATATTAACCTCTATGAATTTCTTATGCCCAGTGCTAGATCTGTATTATGTGGGTTTAGTTTTTTTCTTTTCCCTGCTTTCAAACCAAAGATTAACCTCTACGAATTTCGTTTACCCATCTTTTAATTTTCTATTCTTAATTTCCTCTCTAATAGAAGAAATTCCACTTATTCTTGACATTGTTTACTTCGTAGAAATCACGTACTGTAACAAACCTTGTCATTTTACATACCATAAAAATTATAAAGTGTAAAAAATCGCAAATGATGAGATTGCTAATTAAGAAAATTATTGAGGTTGTGTTTGTAGTTCTGGAGGTCAAAGGAAAACAAAATAAAGAGATATGGATCTATTTTTTATAAATGAGAAAGCCATGTAAAATTGAAAGTATGGTGTGGCAATGTGTTCTTCGACGGTGGAATGAACAGAACTTAGACCGACAGTTTTATCTGAGTATGTGTTGGTGTGTGCGAGAGAACCAGTGAAGATGGAGAAGACAATTGTAATCATGATGTGTAATTCTTTTTTATTTTAATTTTTTGCTATCTTATGTGTAAGTTTTTTATTGGAGTGTTGCACCACATAGGACACAATGACGTGGTGCAGCGGTTGTAAGTAATAATTTCTCGAAAGATAGACGAGCATAAATATTAGGCGGGGCCAATGAAAATACACCTAGACCGTTGTACTATTAATTACTGAAACCTAAGTGGAACGAGTTTACTGATATATTACTTACTGCATAACCAAAAACATGATATAGTAATTAGTTGAACTTACGAGGACAATATCATAACAACGGAAGATAGATAACGAAGTTAACGAGTGATGTACGTGTATTACGTGGACCCTTATGATTATCTTATTCTATGTTATGTGGGGTTTCCAAGCTATTAATTACTAATATATTTTATATTAGGTGAGCCTCAATTATACGTGGAGTTCACTGTTATTTACTAATGCAAAACCAAAAACAACATATATTAATTTTTTGGACTTACAAAGACGATATCGGAACAATGAAGCCCCAATTGATAAAATATGTGCGAGCTTACGTGTTATTTGTGGCTACATAATAAAAAATAAAATGCAGTAATCAGTTGAACTTATGAGGTCAATGTCGGAAACAACGAAAGATGGATAACGGAGTAAACAAAATTATCTTATTTTATGTTAAGATGGTTTGCAACCTACTGATTACTAATCATTTTATGTTGGGTCGGCCCCTACAGATTAATACGTGCAGGTCCACACGTATAAGTTACGAGGTCCCCAAGCTATTGACTAATAACTCATTTTTATATTAGGCCCCCACTTGATTATACATGCTCACCCACACATTGTTTATTACTGCAAAACCAAAAATAGAGCATTGTAATTACTTGAACTTACAGGGACAATATTGAAACAACCAAAAATAAAATCTTACCAGTGCATCTATGGGTCTGCGTTTAACAAACGAGCCATATAAGTGTATAACGTAAAACTCACGAGGCAAAACTGGAAGAATTAAAATTAAAAGGTATGTTCTAAAATTTACAGCGGACCCCGACGGTATTGAGTGTTAATCAATTTTATACTAAGCGGGTCTCAATTGTTTAATACGCGCTAGCACACAAATTATTTATTACGGGAAAACCCCAAAAACTATAGTAGCAAAACTTTTGGGGGCAAAACTAAAATAATTCTAAAATAAAAGGACCAATTAATAATTTATAGTAGGGCCTACAAATAAATAACAAAAACTTTTTGGTTAAATTTAAAAGAAGCAAACAGTTAAAAGGGCAATTCCACAATTTACAACAAGCCAATAAGTGTGAAACGTAAAACTTTTGAGGCAAGATCGAAAGAATTAAAAAATTAAAGGATTGTTCTGCAATTTATACCGGACCTTAACGCAATTAACTGTTAAGAAGTTTTATATTTTGCGGGTCCCAATCGATTAATACGTGTGGGTCCTCAAATATTTATTATTTTAAAACAAAACATGATATAGTAATTAGTTGAACTTATAGGGGCAAAACTTAAACACAAAAAATCAATGTCTGCAGCTTGCTTTAGTAGTGTTTACATTCATTCTTATTATATAGTTAAAGAAAAGATAAAGATAAAGATAAAGATAATATAATATCGTAAATATATAATATAAAGATTCGTAGTAATTTTTATTTCCAACATATATGTCTCTGAGAGACGTGATGGACAGTGGCGAAGCCAAAGGGGGGGAATGTAGGAGCGAAAATTTTATATTCTCTTCTCTATTCCTTCAATTAAACAATGACATGTGGCATTTGGAGGCCCACATAATTAAATATATGCTAACAATTTAAATCAGATACTTACAATATGAAATAAAATAAAAACGATTAATTAAACTCTCTCTTCATGTAATTGTAAATGATGCCCTCACAATCTTTGAACATGTAAAATAGCACACGAAAAGTGAATGTTCACCCTTTCTTCTTTTTTTTTTAAAGAGGAAATGCCCAATCAAATAATATGGGAACATCACCAAAGAAAAGTTGGTATGTGCAAATGATTTTTTTTTAAGAGGGACTCAATTAAATTCAAGTTTCGTATCACTTTGGGGCATAATGTTACGAAGTGGCAAAATAAGAGCATAGTTCTCTTACCTCATTTTTATAATTTATTGCCTTTTCATAGTTTATTTTCTTTTCTTTGAGAAGCAAGAGATTTAGTTACATCTTTTTCTTATATTTTTATTTCATTTTTTTAATTAAGTTGTGAGCAATAGTAGTATAAGAAGGACCTTATTATGTATTGAACGTTTTATGCATCGAATAAAGTTGTTGATTTAAGGAGATTTGCACATCTCAAAGCGTGCTCTTTTAAGTTTGTAACACATGATCATAATACAAGTAGTCATTTTGTAGTTTATTCATAAACCAATAGACTTCCATTTGTAGGCTGCTCTTAATCATGATTATATTTTCCAACTTAGAATACCATATAATTAATAAGTTTTAGTCAAATTAAACTTATTCATCAGTGTTTAATCACACAGTTGTAAATAATTAAATATTATGAAATTATCCCAAAAGAGTACCTTTAATTTTGATGAACGTTAAGCAAAAGTTTAATTGGGAATGGAGTAATTAATTGAAGCATGTAGGATCAATTGAGAAGAAAAAATAGATCGTTTGGTACTTTTACGAAAGAAATAAATTTTCTTTGCACTTTCTTTGAGGCCCAGTTTGTTTCCCTAAAAATGGGAGAAAGTAAGGAAAAATGAAGAAAAATAAGATTTTTCAGGAAAATTTTTGTGGAAAATAAAATCTTCCTTATTTTCCATGTGTTTGGTTGCATATTGAATTTCCTGGAAAATTGTTAAAAATACTTGTAGATTTCTTCTGATTTGAATATATTTTCCAATATTTTCCAGAAATTTTTCTTTATTTTTTCGGAAAATCTTAATTTGCCAAACAGCTAGAAAAAAAATAGTTTTCCTTATTTTCTTTTCTTTTGTCCATTTTCCTGGAAAACAAACTGAGCCTGAGGAAAAAATAATTAGTTTTTCTTAATACAAATCATTAACTGAATTAACTTTTTGGAACGAATTTGAAGATAATTTATGTGGGCCTCCAAATGTCACGTGTCATTATTTAATTGAGAAAATAGAGAAGGGAACAGAGGGATGGAATATAAAATTTTCGCTCGGGCATATAGCGCCCCCCCCCCCCCCCAAAAAAAAAAAAACCTCCATCATGTCCCGATTTTAGAGATTTCCTTGTATAAAATATTCATAAAATTGTCTAGAACATTGCTAGAATTGGACCCAATTATTTTATTTTTGGAAGATTGTAAAACTTTAGCTTAGCACTATTAGATTATATTGATCTGAGCCGTTCACTGAGCTTACTTTTTTGTATATATACCTCATTGGTTTACTCATTTCAATCATCAAGAAACGTATATCCAACTTGCCTTGTTTTTAGCATTTCTTTATCTCTTTCTCAATTTAAGTTTTCTCTCTCTAGATTACTTATTTTTTTCTTAGAGTTATGCTGATTACTTGTGCATCAGGGCACTTATATGTATCTTTAATTAGCTTCAAGTCATTAGTTATTCCATACCAATCATTATATGTATCTTAAGTTTGTTATACAATGGTGTAGCTTCGAGTAGATTATTAGAAATTTTAGGGTTTTGGGTTACTCGAATGTTTTTTTTTTATTTCTCCATGGAAACAAAAAAAAAAATGAGCTATAAAGTTATAAACTCAAAAAGTATACAACTGATTTAAAATATTATTTCACAAAATAACCATTACATAAGTTAGCCAATAAGTAATATTTTTTCGTGAGCTTCATATGGTTTGTCTAATCTCATGATACCTTCAAGCATTGATACCACGGAGTCATGGGCCTTGTTTTTTGTTTTTCTTTATCGTTGATGTCCATATTTCGTCACAAACACATATTAGCGTTCGAAGAAATTTATATATCGAGAAAAGACTAAAGCTTAAAAACTAAGTGAAAATGTTGAATTCGACCTACAAGCAATCTGGTTGTATTTCACCATCTAAGAGGTAATTTTTGATCTACAAGCCAATTTCAACCTTCTTAGATTCGACCCACATGAACGAGAATCTAATTATCACAAACGAGTTCATAAATTAGGGTGTGAATCTCGGCGCTAACCGCTTATAAATGCCCCAAACAAAACGAGAAAATGTAAGCCGTTTCGAGCAGTTTTACTTAAATACAACTTGGAAATTTGACTTCGACCTTAAGTGTGAGTTGGATCTTGAACCACGGATATCAAATTTGGCCAATAGAAGTACGATTACTAGCTTAGTAACTAACCATCAATGAGATCAATTCACTACAAGTTTTAGCGTCATTTTAGTACTTGTTGGATTAAAAGCTATGGCTCATTTTAGTGGATTACTAGCTTAGTGACTTACAACTTGTAACCACAACTTTTAGCGTCATTTTAATACTCATTTACCTATGCTTTTGTATAACTTTTAGTACATATTTATTGGTTTTAGTATTGTTTCGTGTTTTCTTAGGATTTTATCGAATCACGATGAAACGGAGATAAAAGAGCACAAAATAGAGGTTTTTAGTAACAAGGCGTCACGACATCAATCTTATGAATTATCAAATTAATTAACTTTCATTTACATTGAATATAAATACATACACACTAATAGGAAAGTCATCCAAATGCTGGATGAGAGTTGTCGAGACTGCAAAAATCCTATTTATTTAGGTAATTTGACGACAAAGATTTAATCCTAAAATTGAGGTGATTAAACTGAGCAAGTACATTTTGAGCATGAATTAGTCATTACATAAAAGATAAATAGTGCGGTACAAAATAGCCAAGTGATGAGCCGCACAAGCTTGATCACTTGGTGGGACAAAACATAATCAAGGCGGCCTAAACAGATGGCCGAGAAATTTAAGAACATCATCAATAAACCTATTTTTAAACTTGTCAATTCCATGGTGGTTGCCGCTATTGAAGCTCTCAAAATATTTACGCTTAGTCGTAAAGATATCATAACAAATATCATGCGTCTGGAATGTTGGAATATGTTTGACGATATTTCCATCATTGGTATCGTGAAGGTGGCTGCAAAGGTGGTCCTCATAAGTGCAATGCTTGCGGGTATTGTCACTAGGGCCCATCCAAGCATTTAGTAGAATTTTCTCTCTTCTCCTGACAGAATTGACGAATTCGTTACACCTACCATAACAAGTGTACGCCTGTTCGTTCTCTTTCAGTAAGTAAAGGGCGATGGGATCCCTAAAACCTAATCTATTACAAGCAAGGGCATACCCGAAACCGAGTACCCCGTAAATAAAACAAGAACGACAATAAATCCAATGGATCAAACAAGAGCGGTCATTATCGGTCCCATTCGTGCGAAGAACAATGAAAGTCGCACCAATGGTACAAATCTCCCTCAAACAAAAGTGACCCGAGCAAAATGTCCAATCAGTAATGATAGAAGGATCAAAATGTATCAACTTAAGCTCATTGCACTCCTTGCGAGACTTAAGCTCCTTGCGAGAGATGGTGACAAGTCTAAAGCTCCCAACAATAATGGCATCAATGGGCTGCTGAGACCGAGTCCCTGAGATCATCCATTGCAAACTAGGGCATCTGAAACCGTCTTGTATTTGCAACTGTGCTAAGCTAGACCAGCACGAGCGGCGTGTGATCCCACCGCTCAAAACAGTATTGTCCATCCCATCTACTCGTAAAACTTGAGTTCTGTACCCCTCAAATAATTCCAAGCAGACTTTGATGTGGAGGTGGAATGTGATGGCCGCAATACGAAGGTGCACAAAGTGATTTAGGCTCAACGTGCTTGCATGCATGTAAATCGTCAATTCTTCCGAAGTGCATGTTTGCCAAGTGCGTGTGTGCGTTGAAACCGTCAATTCATTGTTGTGTGCAAAGATTTACCTTACATCAATCATACAAGTGTAGAAATAAATTGTGCAAGTGTGTGCATGGGACAAAGAAAGAGCAGTTTTACATAGAACATTCAGAAGGTTTGTTCGAAGTGAAACTAGAATTTTGTAAGGCGTGTAAGCACAAAACGCAACAAAGCAAAGTGCTTTACCATGATTAAATGGCAAAGTATAAGAACACAACATATGACAAGGAGGCAAAAACGAGAGAAAATAGCTGCTAATGTGGTCAAAGTAAAAAACATAATTATGAAGAGAGAAAGATGTTACCATAGCACTTGTTGGCATCAAACTGTCATTGAAATCGAAAGTTCGGCCAACCTTGTTTATCCATTTTAATCATAGTTTTAACCTTGCGGTTAATTTGATGATCAAGTAAGAACTCCTCGACTTGGCCCATACAAGCTTCGTTGGCAAGACAGTCTGCCACGAAGTTACCTTCGCGAAAGACATGCACTAACGTACCATTAAGGGCTTTTAACCATTGCCTGATTTCCTCAATAATAAAGATAAATTTCCAGTTGCAACCACTCGGTTGAGATAAGATGTGGATGGCAACAAGAGCATCAGTTTCCACAATAACATTCTTGACATCGTGTTCCACACATAATTGAAGTCCCTTGTGGATAGCCCGAATTTCAGCTTCAACATTTGTGGAATTATCTAAGGGCAAGTGAAAAGCCCAAATAAGATTGCCTTCGCTGTTGCGAAGAACTCCACCACCACATGCCGGTCCCGGATTACCTTTGGACCATCCGTCTGTGTTCAATTTCAATTTATTCTGCTTCGGCTTGTTCCAAATCACCTTAAGAGTAGGCTTTCTTTGGGTCGATTAACGTTGACTCCAAACTGACTGGCAACAATCATGTCTCCCTTCCAACACTCATAGATGTTTGATGAGAGAGAAAAGACGTCGTGAATGTACTTCTTAATGCTGGCGATGATTTTGTTTTTACGCATAGGTATATCTCTATATCGGGCATCATTGCGGGCTGCCCAAATGAACCAAAAGATGAGAATGGGAATCATCGTCCGAATATGCCCCACTTTTGAGCCCCATCGGGATCTTATCCAATATTCCAGAATATTATGGTAGTTAATCACAAGTGGCATTTTGATATGAAAGAGCCCAAAGAAGAACGACCAGATACCCTGGGCTAAGACGCTTGACCAAAACAAGTGGTCTTTCGTTTCCTCGTTCGCACAGCAGTGGCATTTAGAAGCCATAGCAAACTTCCTTTTGGAACAAAGAATATCAACCGTAGGAACACGATCGTGGAGAAATCTCCAAGTGAAGACCGATATATTTGGAGTAAGAAACGTGTGCCAAACAAAGGCAAAAACTTCTGATACCGATTGATGCTGGAAGAGAGCCTTGCGGGCCGATTTGGTAGAGAATATACCGTTCTCTTCCTTCCATGCAAGAACATCGGGACCCTGACGCATAGTACTCATTTAATAGATTTGGGTATAAGATTATCGGGGAGAGTGGCGATGAGTTTACGCATGTTCCATTCACCTTCTTTCCAAAAATCTTTAATCTTGGCTTTGATATCCAGAATGGGAACATGTAGATTAGTCAAGGAGCTAGCTCCAACCCAATGATCAAGCTATAAATAAGAATTTCCATCTCTAACTCCCCAAAACATATACAGTTGGGCAAGCGTCTCCATCTCAACAAGCCATTTCCATCCGCTAGACTCCCACCCAACAATGAGGAATGGTTCACGTCTTTGCGCATATCGTTGCAGCATATAACGCGCCCATAGTGAGTTTTGGTCCCGAAGGCGCCACCAAAGTTTCAAACCAAATGCAGCGATCATTGTAGAATGAGATAGGATCCCTAAACCCATGTCGGCACAAGGCAAGCAAATATGTTGCGATTTGATCCAACGAATTTTGTGTTGGGTAACAATCAAACCCCACAAGAACCTAGAAAAGATCTTCTCAAGAGTAATGATAACACAATCAGGCAGCTTCATGATTTGGCAAAGTACAAGGGAATAGAGCCAAGCACGCTTTTTATGAGGGTAAGCCGACCACCAAGGTTGAGAAATTTACTTCCCCACACGTTTATGAGACTATTAACTTGCTAAATCCAATTTTCAAAGTATCGGGCGATGACAGGGCCACGGTGTAGCAACGCTCCAAGATAAGTGATAGGGAAAGATCCCTTTGTAAAGCCCGTGATGCCTGTGATAGTCAAAATATGAGTCTCAGAAATCTTACTCCATGTGAGAAAACAACTATAACGACCGCGCCCTACGAGCCATGCTCCGATTCGAGTTGGTTCGGTGGTGATCAGTCACTTTACCCAACTCAAACTAACGCGTAACTCATTGGAAGGGATCTCACTTATTCAGGATCAAGACCATACACGTTTATAAAATATATTTTGATATATACATCGGAAGTCTTGTATTACAAACAATGTGACTCTTTAATGATTATGCACTAGTGACAAAACACGAATATTTCAAAATGCACGCTTGAACAATTATTCACTTGATCCATGCAATCATGTTGATTTTTATCCTGAGGAATGGACAGAAGAAACGAGGAATAAGTCTTTAATGACTTAGTGAGATTCATATAAAAGAACTGGTAATGCAAGAATTAACTGTGACCTACTGGATACATTTCGAGGAGTGATCTTACCGGTAGAAACAGTTCAACTAGATAATTTGATGTAGCAATGGTACTGGAATTTTCATAGAATAGATAATGAACTTGTGCTTAAAAATAAACGAATCCATCCTTATAACTTTTACTATTCTACCTTATACCTCCCGACGAGCAGAGACCTTGCAAACAATCAAGAGACATGCTCGAGTACATGTCGATCCAGCACGCGGGTTACAACCAACTCCTGACTGCAAGCGGCGCCTAGATAGATAGGTATCAAGCGAAATTACTTAAACCGACAGTCCTTAATGCCCGACAGTAACTCGACTCAATCCCTGGGCCCAACTTTCCAAAGGCGTCCCAATGGGTATAACAAATAAACAATCAAGCTAGTAAATCGGATAATATACGTTGCTCCTTGAGCTACATGTCCCGAACATAGTTCATTGCTCTTTGCACAATTCAAGAACCAGGAGATGAGATTATAATATTGGAGAAATAATAAATGATTGGATATGATTTAACGATGAGTAAGAAAATTATGTTATGAGATGAGATGCCAAACATGATTATAATGAAATATAGGTTGTTCGAGATTTGGTAACGGAGTAGTGGCTTTTCTGTCCAAGTTCCTGAGGGCCGGATGCCAAAAGGGGCTAGAACAAATTAGAAATGGAACCTCACATTTTTTTGTACGGAGAATCTTACGCGTTGTTGATTAATTTGTCAAACCTTTAATAACATTAAGATAATATCAGTTAACTGAATAATCATAAATCACCACTATAAGCATATGTACTATTCAAATTTTGTTTTGATGAAATTTGAGGAAGTTCTTTAAGTTTCTAGTACATCCAAAAATTCCATAAATCACGACATCAAACAATTACCTTATGAAGCAATCCATTAAATTGTATAACTTAGTTAATTTTGTTCCAAGGTTATCTTAAATTACATAACATTGTATTCAGAACTTATAAAAATATTAATACGTAAACCTAATCAAGGTAAATGACCAAAGAATGTTTAAGTTTCGATACATAATCATATAAGAGTATTAGACCTCAAAAGTATATATATGATAATCTTATTAAACTTATGTAAGGATATGTTAAACATGATAACTATACTATTTATATTTTATTGAAAAATCTCAAAAATATTAATTCATGAATACAAATCATATTAAAGTGATTCTAATGATTGTTATATCTTGTAAGAGTTATGTGTGAGTGATCAATCATGGAATATATGATTATTTTCAATCATAAACAAAGAATTTAAAGTACGTAATATAAGCTGAAAATCGTCATAGTTTCGAGTTTACCTTTAATCGGATATCCAAATGAACTTTGTTTTCAAATATTTTTATGGAAACTGATCTCTAACATTACTAGGAATATGTGTACCCGGATGGGAAGGAAAATCCAAAGGTTTGCTATGCTAAATAATTTTTGAAAACATAGAACTTATTTTCGGATTTTCGGACAACAGTCTACGATTTAGGAATTTCGACTTTCTAAATCACATTATTTGAAAAACATTTCTTCATATGAAAGTTAGAGGACATCATGAGGAGTATTCGACCATTGTCCTTGATCAAAAAAGATTTTTCTACAATTAGTTATGATTTTTCTAAGGTGCCAGGCTGGATGGATAATTTCTGCGCAATAAAAGTTTTGGGGTATTGTCGGGTAGAAAATGATGAAATAAGAATTTGAGATGAGTTTTCCCTGAAAGTAGACTCACTAACTTAGAGATTCATAGCAATAAAGAAGGAAAAATCGAAATGATTTTGGGTTTGAAAATTGTTGGAAGAAAGCTTAGTATTTATAGGCAAAAATCATGTTAAAATATATTTAATTAAGGTCCCACTTTGATTATTTTTTAATTAATCACAAAAAAAATATTTCAATCATGCTCTTAAGGATGTCATGGCTTACCTCATCAAAAATATGTCATAGCTTATTTCATCAATTGGTTAATTGCATATCAAGTCCCTCAATTATTTATAATTAAAATTCAAATAGGTATAATTAGATTTCTTTGTTACATACATATTTATTTATGTAATTTTCTAGATAATTCGATCATCTTGGTTAAGATTTGAAATTAAAATATATGCTTAGGATTAGAGACCTATAAAAATAATGAAAGACTATCTTTCAAGTTTAGGGACTAAAATGCAACTTTATTCTAAACATTTAGGGTCAAAAATAGAAATTTTTAAAAGTTCAAGGACTAAAGTATAAATTTATCTTCTTTCTAGTTTTGGGGGCGTTACAATTCTCCCTCCTTAAAGGAATCTGGTCCCCAGATTCTTACTGGAATTGTCGTGAAGATAAAGGATTACGATTTCACCTCCAAATTGTTAATCTTGTGTCCACTACAAACTTATAAGCCAAAGCAAGCATGCCCGAAAAGAAATAAATGAATTCCAAAGTCCTTAGGAAAATCTAAAGAGTTCATTAACTAGATCGGATAGTCAATCTATATTCTAAAGTGAATATATCTTTGTAATTGATACATAAAAGTCCATCCTTTTTTCTTTTCTCTAATTTTTTTTTGAACAAGACTAATGTATCCCAAAAGAGAAGTATTTCTAACCGTTATCTCGATTAATTTTATCATTAAGGACTAACACTTAACACCATAGGAAGTCGTAAATCCATTTTCTCGGAAGAAGAAAATTAAACTCTTATGATTCCTGTCTAATAATAAGCGAGAGTTTAGTAGGTGTTTTTTTTTTTTTACGTTTCACACATTATAACAACTATATAGGTAAAAGAAGACTACTCAAATAAATGTCTTATTATTCAAGATGCAATATTTCAATTGAACTTACATAATAGTAGTAAACTCATACCAAGAGCAAGAACTAGAAAAGTTATTGCGAATCCTAAAAATACAATAGCAAATTCAAATGATTTTCTTCATCATTTAGAAGAAAAATAAAAATAAAAATAACAAAAATTACAACAAGAATTACTTGAACCAAATGATCCATTTTTTGTAGAGAGAAGTTAGATGAAGATGAGTGTGTGTTTTGTAGTATAAAAATGATGTATTTATAGAAGGAGATATGGCTATTATAGCCGTTTATAACCGTTGGGAATTTTTTTTATGGTATGATGATTGGGACAAAAATTAAGATTAGAAATATGTGACTTATTTGTGTAAAATATGTTTGTGTTTTTGAAATCTTAAAATAAAGGTTTTAACTAACGATCACGAGTAATTTTAATTGTAACATAACATAGAAGTTTTTGTGATTTATTATTACTATTGATATTATCATTATTTTAGAAATTTTGTATTCAAATGAATAAATTTGGATACTTAGACAAAACATATGAGGAAAATAAGGTGAAATAATTTTTCCTTATAAGTGCATGCACATATTTTAAGAATTATGCATATATTTAATTTTTAAATAAAACTTAGACGGTCACACACACACACACATTTATATACATATATATTATTTTTAATAGGCACAAATAATAGATGATGGGGTACAACGATATGAATGCGTTTTCTTAAATTGGTAAATGTCATATCATCAAAGATGGATTGTAGGGGAAGTTGCTCATAAAATATGGATTGTTGGAGACGGTATTTAATTAATTATTATTTTTGAAGATGTTGTATTATTATTGTTTCAAAAGCTTCATCGGTACGCCCACTATGTTTTCTTATAAATAGCTGTTTTATGATGTCGAAGATCACACATTAACACATATCACATTATCAGGAAGAAAAAAAAAATTGAGATGGAAAAATATTCAATTCGAGAAATAAAATCTATTTGTGTCTTTTGTGGGTCTAGTTTTGGAAAAGATTATGAGTTTCCAGAGGTAGCAAGTAGTCTGGGGAACACATTGGCAAAGAGAAACATAAAGCTAGTCTACGGAGGAGGAAGTTTAGGGCTAATGAAGTGTGTAGCAAAAAGCGCTTTTTCTATAGGTGGTAAAGTGTTAGGAATCATACCAAATGCCTTAGCAGACATGAATCCTAGTGGTCCAATCATAGGTGAAGAGCTAATTGTACCTAGCATGCACGAAAGAATAGCTACTATGTTGTATAATTCTGATGCATTTATAGCATTACCTGGGGGGCTTAGAAATACTAAAAGAGATTTCTTGCATAGCTTCATGGGCACAATTAAACATGCATCAGAAACCTATAGGGCTGTATAATGTTAATGGTTTCTACAATAGGTTGTTGTCTTTTCTAGATCATTGTGTGGAGCAGGAGTTTATGAAGCCGTCGGCTCGTGAAATTTTCATCTCTGCATATACTGCAAATGAATTGATTGACAAACTTAAAGCATATGTACCAAAAGTAGATCCCATATCGTCACAAATTCAAGGGCAGGCAAGTAGTGACAATAGTCGTGGTAAGAAACGTGCTTTAGATGTAGATACGACACTCCAATTGTAACTCTTTTATGTGTTTGATGTAAAAATATATTTTTAATCTATATGAATATTTAGTGAAAACATCTTCGAGTGATTAATGTTTGTCAAAATCTTTTTTTTAACCAATGTCTCTGATACCATACTGTGACGACCGCGCCCTACGAACCATGCTCCGATCCGAGTTGGTTCGGTGGTGATCAGTCACTTTACCCAACTCAGACTAACGCGTAACTCATAGGAAGGGATCTCACTTATTCAGGATCAAAACCATACACATTTTATAAAATATATTTTGATATATACAACGGAAGTCTTGTATTACAAACAATGTGACTCTTTAATGATTATGCACTAATGATAAAACACGAATATTCCAAAAATGCACGCTTGAACAATTATTCACTTGATCCATGCTGCCATATTGATCTTTATCCTGAGGAATGGACAGAAGAAACGAGGAATAAGTCTTTAATGACTTAGTGAGATTCATATAATAGAACTGGTAATGCAAGAATTAACTGTGACCTACTTGATACATTTCGAGGAGTGATCTTACCCGTAGAAACAGTTCAACTAGATAATTTGATGTAGCAATGGTACTGGAATTTTCATAGAATAGTTAATGAACTTGTGCTTAACAATAAACGAATCCAGCCTTATAACTTTTACTATTCTACCTTATACCTCCCGACGAGGAGCAACCTCGCAAACAATCAAGAGATATGCTGGAGTACACGTGGATCCAACACGCGGGTTACAACCAACTCCTGACTGCAAGAGGCACCTAGATAGATGGGTATCAAGCGAAATTACTTAAATCGACAGTCCTTACTACCCGACAGTAACTCGACTCAATCCCTGGGCCCAACTTCCCAAAGGCGTCCCAATGGGTATAACAAATAAACAATCAAGCTAGTAAACCAGATAATATCCGTTGCTCCTTGAGCTACATGTCCCCAACATAGTTCGTTGCTCTTTGAATAATTCAAGAACCAGAAGATGAGATTATAATATTGGAGAATTATCATGATTATAAATACATATGATAAATAATAAATGATTGGATATGATTTAACGATGAGTAAGAAAATCATGTTATGCGATGAGATGCCAAACATGATTATAATGAAATATAGGTTGTTCGAGGTTTGGTAACGGAGTAGTGGCTTTTCTGTCCAAGTTCCTCAGGGCTGGATGCCAAAAGGGGCTAGAACAAATCAGAAATGGAACCTCGCCATTATTTGTACGGAGAATCTTGCGCGTTGTTGATTAATTTGTCAAACCTTTAATAACATTAAGATAATATCAGTTAACTGAATAATCATAACTCACCACTATAAACATATGTACTATTCAAATTTTGTTTTGATGAAATTTGAGGAAGTTCTTTAAGTTTCTAGTACATCCAAAAATTACATAAATCACGACATCAAACAATTACCTTATGAAGCAATCCATTAAATTGTATAACTTAGTTAATTTTGTTCCAAGATTATCTTAAATTACATAACATTGTATTCATAACTTATAAAAATATTAATACGTAAACCTAATCAAGGTAAATGACCAAAGAATGTTTAAGTTTCGATACATAATCATATAAGAGGATTAGACCTCAAAAGTATATATGATAATCTTATTAAACTTACGTAAGGATATGTTAAACATGATAAATATACTATTTATATTTTATTAAAAAATCTCAAAAATATTAATTCATGAATACAAATCATATTAAAGTGATTCTAATGATTGTTATATCTTGTAAGAGTCATGTGTGAGTGATCAATCATGGAATTATGATGATTATTTTCAATCATAAACAAAGAACTTAAAGTACGTAATATAAGCTGAAAATCGTCATAGTTTCGAGTTTACCTTTGATCGGATATCCAAATGAACTTTGTTTTCAAATATTTTTATGGCAACTGATTCCTAACATTACTAGGAACATGTGTACCCCAATGGCAAGGAAAAGTCAAAGGTTTGCTATGCTACATAATTCTTGAAAACATAGAACCTATTTTCGGATTTTCGGACAACAGTCTACGATTTAGGTATTTCGACCTTCTAAATCACATTATTTGAAAAACATGTCTTCATATGAAAGTTAGAGGACATCATGAGGAGTATTTGGCAGTTGGCCTTGATCAAAAAAAGATTTTTCTACAATTAGTTATGATTTTTCTAAGGTGCAGGGCCGAATGAATAATTTCTGCACAATAAACGTTTTAGGGTATTGTAGGGTAGAAAATGATGAAATAAGAACCTGAATGAGTTTTTCCTGAAAGTAGACTCACTAACTTAGAGATTCATAGGAAGAAAGAAGGAAAACTCGAAATGATTTTGGGTGTGAAAATTGTTGGAAGAAAGCTTAGTATTTATAGGCAAAAATCATGTTAAAATATATTTAATTAAGGTCCCACTTTGATTATTTTACAATAAATCACGAAAAAAATCTTTCAATCGTGCTCTTAAGGATGTCATGACTTACCTCATCGAAAATATGGCATGGCTTATTTCATCAATTGGTTAATTGTATATCAAGTCCCTCAATTATTTATAATTAAAATTCAAATAGGTATAATTAGATTTCTTTGTTACATACATATTTATTTATGTATTTTTCTAGATAATTCGATTATCTTGGTTAAGATTTGAAATTAAAATATATGTTTTAGGATTAGAGACCTGTAAAAATAATGAAAGACTATCTTTTAAGTGTAGGGACTAAAATGCAACCTTTTTCTAAACATTTAGGGTTAAAAATAGAAATTTTTAAAAGTTCAAGGACTAAAGTATAAATTTATTTTCTTCCTAGTTTTTGTGGCGTTACAACAACTCTTGTGATTGTTAACCATCTCATAAAGATCAAGGAAATCTTTAAGTCGTCTCATGTTGCTAGTAGTACCATTGATGAAAATCAAGCAATCGTCGGCATATGCAAGGTGAGTAACAGGAATGCCGCCCCCCGTGTTCAAAAGCATTTCAGGGTATTCAGTGTATAAGTGATCGAGACCCCGTGAAAGAAAACCCGCCGCTAAAATAAATAGGGTCGGGGATAATGGGTCACCCTGTCTCACTCCTTGAGTGGATCAAAATAAACCGTTAGCCTCTCCATTGACAAGAATCGAAAAGTGACAGCCCTCAATGCATTCCTTCATAAGATTAATCAAAGTATCAGAAAAGCCAAATTTCCTAAGGATTTGGTAGATGAAGCACCAATGCATGCATTCATATGCCTTCTCCGCATCTAACTTGACGCATGAATAATCCTCGTCCCAACGAGTACCAAGATTTGAAACAAGCTCTTGTTCGAGAAGCACATTGTCCCCAATGAGGCGGCCTTTGACAAACCCACTTTGAGACGGGGAGATTAGCCGGGGGAGCACTTCGGACATTCTGTCGTTCAAGACCTAGGAAAGAATTTTGCAACTAACGTTACAAAGACTTATCGGCCTAAAGTCTTTCCATTCCTCCGGGTCGTCAACTTTTGGAATAAGAGCAACAATATTTTTTGAAGCCAAGAGGCAACTGCGAGCTGTTAAAGAAATCTAAGACCACATTATAAACGTCTGTTTGAATAATGTCCCAACAAGTTTGATAAAACAAGGCACCAAAGCCATCTGGCCCAGCAACACTGTCAGCCTTCAACCCAAAGACGGCTCTTTTGACTTCAACCATCGAAGGAGGACAACAAAGCCAACTATTATCATCTGCCAAAACCTTTTGTGGAATGAAGTGTAGATTGTGGCAAGCAATCGGCTCTCGAGGAGTACCGAGGAGACGTTCAAAATAACTTGCAACAGATGCACCAATCTCATCCGGGTCATCAATATCTCTTCCGTATTCCTGAATGTGAAAAATCTTAGCCCTCACTTGTCTATGTTTTGCCATGGCATGGAAGGTTTTAGTGTTTCTCTCCCCCTCCACAAGCCATTTACACCTCGATTTTTGCCGCCAATATGATTCATCCATGTTTAAAGTAAGAGCGTGCTCCACTCTACAGCGGTGCATTTTGGCTCGGTTGACCGGCAATTGGTTTTCATTGAAAATGTCTTCGACCACTCTCAATTTTTCCTCTTTGGCCCGAAAATTTTGGAAAATATCACCAAAGTGCCATTTGTTCCACCACCAAAGCCATTGTTTGAGCCGGAGAAACTTTTCTTTGAGGGCACGAACACCGGTTAAGTCTATGGGGAGATCCCAATAATTCTTAACAACTTCAACAAAAGAGTGGTGATGAGTCCACATATTCCGAAATCGAAAGGATCCCGGTTTTCTCTTACCCCCTTTCTCAAATTTAATGACAAAGTGAGCGTGATCTGATTTTTTCCGGGACTTATGAATAACACGCATGATGTTGAATAATCTGGTTCAGGCAATATAGACAAGGGCTCTGTCCAATCTGACGCTTACCCCTTGACTGGCCCAAGTATAACAAGTACATTCATAACCGACATCAATAATATCACAATCAATCGCAGCATCACAGAATTCTCGAACTGCTCCTGGGGTAATCCCCTTACCGCCACTATGTTCCTCTTGTTTCATAACTTCGTTAAAGTCCCCTACCACCATACAAGGGGAATCGGTTGCAATTGTGCGCAGCGCACACCATAAGGATCGCCTTTGAGGTCTTTCGCTAGCCGCATAAACAAAGGTGCAAAAGAAGTCTGATGGCTGCTCTAGAGTATTAACACGACAATGAAGGAATTGGGGGTGGTTGACCAATACGTGAATGCGAACCCCTTCTTCCAATAAGACCCAAATATGATTATTAACGTTGGCCGTAACATGAGCACAATTAAATCTCCTCATATAACGAATCTCATCGAGGTCCACCTTCGGCTCAATGAGGACAAGAATTTTGGCCTTGGGTTGCTTTTTCATGCTATAAGCGTGTCGGCACGCGGGCTCATTTCCTACCCCTCGGATGTTCCAAACAAGGACAATTGTCATTGCTTACCGTTTTCACGGGGTGCTTGCCCCTTTACTTTATCACCAATATCTACTTTCTTGCCCTCTCGGTTTTTCTGCTTCTTGCTAACGGTGGCAGCTTCCTTTTGTGTTTTCTCCGTGGTAACTAAGTATTTTTGATAAGTGTTTTCATGTTCTTCCAAGCTGCTACGACTCACTTGTCGTTTATGATCTCCTTTGGTTTTACTTGCATGTTTCCTAGACGGGGCAGAAGACTCATCGCTCTCACTGCTACAATTTGTGCTCTTTTCTTGGAGTGAGATTTGCCCCGAAGCTTGGCCGAGTCAATATGAGATCTCGGGGTGGTCTCTTCCTCCGAATATTGTGATTCCGATGTACTATCACTTGCTTAATCATAATCCTCCTCTTCTTCACTCTCAACTTTCTCAACTTCATTTTCTTTAGTTTTCTTATTTTTCTTAACATTTTGAACGGCAACATTCATTGCTGCTGCCTTGGTTTCACTTGCCGTCCCTTCGTTGTTGCCAAAAGGAACTATCTTAGATAAGCTAACTTTGAAGGCCTTGGAGTTTTTGGGAGTTTCCGAGTTCGGAAACTGAGCAATGTTGCAATAGATGTCGTTGAACACCGCATAACTCATGTCTTCGTGAATATGCTCATCAGTATGCAAGGCATTGACCGGTTGCTCGAGATGGGAACACTAGATGGCTGTAACACCGTTGCTTTTTTTCGGACTTTTGGATTTTTTGGCACCCACATGTTTCCATTCTTGATTCTGCTTGAAATTATCATAATTGGCATTAGCCAAGAAAACTTAATCTTTAATTTTGTCCCTCAGTTTGTTACCACCACATTCTGTCTCAATATGCCCCAACACACAACACTTAGCACAATATTTTGGCCAATCTTCATATATCACCTTTTGAGTGAATGCTTTCATGCGGCCATTTCGAAACATAGAAAGTTGAATGTCTTCCAACTTTGGCTTGAGGAGATTAACTTCAACAAGAATTCTTGGCATTGCCAGTTTAGCAAGAACGGCAACCCCATCATCGATACGTAAGGGTGTCCCAAAAAATTGACCAATATCCATGAAACATTCCCTATCGCAAAGAGTAACCGACAACCTTGGTAAACCAATCCAAATTGGCACAATTGGCGGCTCCTCGTCAATATCAAAATCAGGTGTCCATTTAAAGATAGTACCACCTCGAATGCCCATAAAGCCAAGTGTCCCTTTGTCCCATAACCGAGAATAATCTTCTTCTAACTCAAGATTTAAGAGCAAGTGCTTTGACCCCAACGACCCAAATGTGAAGGCCCCAATAAGATTCAGTCGCTCAAATGCATTTTGAAGATATGCACGATTCAGAATTTTCAAACGGAATTTGCATACAAGAGCACAAGAGAGGCGTGCATCCAGTCTCTTACATTCCTCCTCATTAAATATGAGCGCCGGTTGCCCCTTAACCATAGTGAAAGATTTCTTTCCAACTTTTTCACGTGTATCACTCGGCCCATCAATAAGAGATTTATTAACGTTATGCAATTTACGGGAACGAGGTGAAAGTTTATTAGGGGCAAAAGCTTGGGCAAAGGAACGTGTACCTTGCATTGGTGCCCCACCATGATGTTCACGTGATGCCCCCACGTTTACACCAATTGAGGGCGGGGCCATGAGAAGATCTTTTGAAGTTGGACGTCGTTCTTTAACTCCCTGATTTCCAATCTTCACATGTGGTATAGCCGGTGCTAATGGAACAGAGGTTGCCTTAGAAAAGTTTGTAGAAATCGAGGGGAAAGCACCCGATGCAATTTTAGAGTGCAAAACTTCATTATCGTTATGCTCCTCTTGTAAATTATTTTTTTGAATGGTTCATGCATGAAAACGGCACCCATGCATGCAAAGATCCACATCAACACCTGTCCCAACTGGCATAACGACCCGACCAGGTATTGTGGGCGCCGTTCCATCATTGGTGCGCGTGGACCGACATGGTGCCGAGAGTGAGCCTGCCTGTGACCTAAATAGTTGATGCCCTGTAGCCAAAGGGGTCGTCTGTGCACTCAAGTGCTCGGTATAGCCAGTTGCAAGTAAGTTTAGCGCAAATGTTTGAATTAGAAATCACTGATAGCTGACATAGTAAAAGATTTGAATCAACTATATCTACAAAATTTTATTTTTATTACAAATATCTTTGCCTGGGTATAACACACACTCAGTCTAGCAAAATGCTTTCCAATAATATGTGAGGTTTTTTCTGTTTTTCTCTTTTTTTAAAGTTTTATACAAATACTGAAAAAATGCTTTAACCTAAAAGCTAGGATGCACGGATACCCAAAAAAAGTGCTCGGTCAGCTCCGGATACGTATCGGACACGGATACGCGTCGGATACGCGCGGGATACGTATCCGATACGTCATTTGGAGTATCCTGAATAAAAATTAATTAAAAAATATGGATACGAGTATCGGATACTCTACGTATCGGGGCCAATTTGCAATATTCTCAAATATATAGTTGCCTAACATAATAAACTTCCAATTTAAATACTAAATTGCAATTTCCCTCTAAATATACTTGCCAACCCGTGTTCCCTTCATCTGTTCATCACTTTGACCAAACAAAAAAACAAAAGAAAACAAAAAAAGAATGAGGGGTGATGAGTGCTGCTGACTGAATGAAAAGGAGAAGCTAATTAGTAATTTCTTAATTATGTTCTGTAATAAAAAACAGAAGGTAATTTCTTAATTATGTTCTGTTATAAAAAACATAAGCTAATTTCTTAATTATGTCATGTAATTAATTATTAATTAAGTTGTTATGTTTTAAACTCTTTAACTTTTATTGTTGACATGTTTAATGTATTTAACATTTAACCGTTAGTATTTTGAGTTTTTGTGCTTATATGAATTGCCTATGTAGCTATTAGGAATCTTTTATATATGTTTATATTTTTTAATTGTGTTTAAATTAATTTTGCAAGTGATTACATATGATATAATATATCATTTGACTTTTTTTGTTATATATTTATATAATTATTATTTATTAATATTAAATATTCTAAATATCCTACACGTATCGTATCTTATAAATTTTAAAAAAATCGTATCCACGTATCCGTATCCTACAGATACGGATTCTCGTATCTGTATCCGTGCATCCTTGCCTAAAAGCAAAAAATCGAAAATGGTCATTTATTGTGTCCTAGTTACGCTTTTAGTCCTTTATTGTGTCCTCTTTTTTTTTTGGTCCTTTATTGTGTTTTTCGTTCCGAAAATGGTCCTCCGGTAGAATTTTCAGCCGGAACTGTCACGTGGGGTCACGTGCCGGCCAAATTTTGAATTTTTTGAATTCTCACGTGCCAATTCGCACGTGGGAACGTATTTTTAATTTTTTTTGACCAGGTCAACGGGTCAACTAAATTATTATTATTTTTTTTTTTCGAATTTCAGTTGCTCTGCTCCGCTCCATTAACAGGAGCGACCCGACCCAACCCAACTCATAAACACAAAACCCGCCAACACGTTTCTCTCTATTTTCACACACAAACACAAATTCTCCCAAAATCCCCCAAATAGTTAGAACCCTAACCCTCAAATTCATAAGAACCCTAACCCCCAAATTTGAATAAACTGCTAAATGCCTCAATAAAATCCTCTATTTTGGACAACCAATTTATCAAAGTGAACTGCAACTTCCTAAAATACAACCGAGCTATAATTTACAATTCATTTTGTCACCACAACAAAACTCAACAAATTTAGCACTGAAAATTTATTTCCACCAGGCCCTGCTATAATTTAGCCAACAAAATCCACCATGCCCTGCTATAATTTAGCCAACAAATAATAGTTCAACATCAACGAGAAAAAAATTACAACAATGTTTTGGCAACAACTAGTCATCCTACCATGTTTTTACATCATCCAACATCGAAGAAAACATTTAACCAAAATAACAGGTCACTAATGTACCCCCAAAAGTTAAGACCATTAATGTTATTGGTCTACCAAAATATTAATCAATTTAACCCAAACACTACTACTTCTTCTTCGCAATCCTCTTCACAACCGACTTCGGCTTGTACTGCTTGGTAGGAGCGATACCGGCTTCCTTCATTATTTGTGTAAGCTTCTCTGTACTTTCGGCTAGGTAATTTGTCACTTGATCACTTATATTCCTTGGCGCTCGGTTATTGGACTGAAAACTTGTTGCCGGCAGATTTGTCAGAGGATTTGCGTTGCTACTGGCAGAGTTCCCAACCTAAGAATGTATCACACAATTATTACATCACATCAAATCAATAGATACACAATAGGTAAAATCATTCAACTCACACTTGTGGAACTGACTTCACTCATTCTAGGGAAATGTTATTGCCCCCAGAAAAAGTACCCCCAAAGTGTAGTCGAAGTGAAATAGCGTAGTCAGTCCATTCTGCAAAATACAATTAGAAACAACTGATAAACAAAGTATGCCAATAAGGTTTTAAAGAACATTAATTTTTTTAGCAAATAACCAACAGAGAGTAATCTGCATTTGCATAAGTAATATGCCGAAAAACAAATTCTCATATCATCATCACTTTCCATCTTCCTATTCATATAAAATTCAGCTATATTACACCTCACTACCATGTAAATAGGGCTGGTTTTTTAAAATATTATAAAGTATGTGAAGGGGTGTATTTCCAGAATAATGATTAAACCATTCTACATATGAACTGGAAGCTTATTGATTTTGTATACCGTGTATAAACTATGTTATATATTTACTGGAAGGCCACAAACAAGCTTAATCCACAAGCTTATTTGCAAAATCATGTGCAGAATGTGTAAGTTTCAGCACATTACAGATAAGGACACACGGAAACTCTAATATGAAATGCAGCAGACCACAATTCTTAACAGAACGAACCAAAACCAAACCCTAACGAATTAACGAATAAGCGCGTTACGTACTGTATGACGGTGGTGGAAAATCAGTTCTCGACTCATCTCGTAAGCGCCATCGTCGAATCATCTTGAAATCGCGCTTTCGAAAAAGTCGTCGATTGGACTCGAAATTCAACCGGATGTGCAGCGATTTGGCCGAGAAAACACTCACTCAACGAGGAATTAGAAGATTTGGTAATGGGTTGAGCTCCAATTGAGGATTTGTGTTAGGGTTCTTGTGGATTTGAGGGTTAGGGTTCTAACCATTTGCCGATTTTGACGAGAAGGTTGTATCATTTGTGTGAAAATAGTGACGGGTTTTGTGTTTATGAGTTGGGTTGGGTCGGGTCGCTTCTGTTAATGGAGCGGAGCAGAGCAGCTGAAATTCTAAAAAAAAAATAATAATAATAATTTAGTTGACCGAGTTGACCCGTTGACCTGGTCAAAAAAAATTAAAAATACTTTCCCACGTGCGAATTGGCACGTGAGAATTCAAAAAATTCAAAATTTGGCCGGCACGTGACCCCACGTGACAGTTCCGGCTGAAAATTCTACCGGAGGACCATTTTCGGAACGAAAAACACAATAAAGGACCAAAAAAAAAAGAGGACACAATAAAGGACTAAAAGCGTAACTAGGACACAATAAAGGACCATTTTCAATTTTTTCCCCACCGATATTGCAGAAACTTCAATGTACTTTATATCCTGTAATTTAGTATTTAGATATTTTGGCTTTAATTTTAGTGCGCAACAATGGCGACCGTGCCCATTACGTGAAGGGCCCGGGCATATTGCAGCCACACACGTGTTAAAGCAGAATCATCAAAGTATATTGCAACCACTTGTGACTTCAAATCATTGACAAGGTCACGCGATATGCACCTGCCAACCAAATTACATGTGAATGCAATTCGAGTCTCGCGAACAATATTTAATTATTTATTCACGAGCAAAAAAAGACGAGACAATCAACATCAAAGGGCTTGAAGTTGAACTGAACATGCAAATAAATGACATTTAAGTACCCAAAAGAAATCAGGGACGTTACAAATAAACGGCCCTGACTACGTACAAAATATAGTTACTAAATAACTCAATTTTCACTCTACATAAGATTAGCCAAAATCTTGCAACAACTACTACACACGACTTCAAGTTGCACCTATCCAGTCACTATGATGTGTGTAGTAGTGCCGCGAAATCACCAGATCGAATATCTGCTGGAGGACACAACTGAAAAACATATGAGACAGGCTTTGATGTCAACATTGCCTTTCTTGTGGACACCTCATCAAACAACTCCCCAAAGCTTGATTCATCAAATGGAAATGAATCTTTAAGAAAGAAGAAGCTATCCCTGCCTAATTTCTCCACCTGATCAGAATGAAGTTCAAATATTCATATCAAACAGAAGACAACAGGAACTGCATTTGGGCTAAAACACACCAAAAAACAATGATCATACGCAATGAGACTAGTAGAAGTTGAGACTAGTAGAAGTGCGTGCCACATTCAGGTTACGTTCTTTTCCCATAAGTTTTTAGATATTCTAGTCACAAGATATTTCTCAAACAGGAAAATATATCTTTTCACTGTTCATCTCAAATGGAACTCAAGTACTTAAAGCTTATTCTTACCTGTAATTGTGAAAATCGTAAGTTGTTCATGGTTAGAACTACTTGGACTTTATCAAGGGCATCGCCTAATATCCTGATGGCAAGATAATTGAAGAAAGTTTGCACCAAATCTTTCTGTCCTTCAACTTCGCCATGATCAAATCTGGGAAACCACAACACACATTTCACTTCATTCCATGGGATCAATCTAGCCCCAGCTCTGGACATGATTGTTTGATAAGGGTGGTTAAGTCCCGAAAGTATTTTGATGCCCGTCAGTAATGGAAGCATAGAGAGATCTGTCTGGGATGTTGTTGAAACTATGCGGGAAGGATTGTAATAATGAACAAGGTATGAAGCAAAATGAAGATCTATGTCATCTAATAATAGCACACATCCATCTGATGAAGCAGGTAACAGTAACAGGAGAGAATTTATATCACAATCTTCACTTTCTGGACAGCACCAACTTGAATCATTGCCTAATACAGGTGATGAAACAGAATCATGAGCAAAGAAGCATGAATCTCCATTGCGACAACCCTGCAAATACATTCAAGTAATCAGATTTTCAATGCAGAGGATAAGAGAGAAAAAGATAAAAAAAAAAATATTATAAGAGAATCAAAAAGCATGGTGTTATGCACTGTAGACAAGATGAAACAATTGACTGAGTTAAGAAAGATAAACGAGGGCTTCCTTACACACGTGTAAATATAGCATTGCGTAGCGCATTACTTCATGTATCATAGCATTTTTCAGTTAAATTGGTTTGATGTTCCATACTTTAGTTCAAAGTGAACCACTATATCAGCTTTTCCAACTCCCAACTGTTACTAGAGGTGGTATGGATGGTGATAAAGGGTCATGGGTCAAAAGAGAGAAAATATTTAATGACCTCTGGAACCATCAGCCTCCAGAGTCCAGATTACTATCGTGAACGCATGATAGTGTATGTGATTACTTTAAGGTCAACGCTAAAACAATGTTAACAGATACCTGCAACGAAAACACGAATTTGCAGGCAGGTTTTTTCGATTGGAGTGAATGCGAAAACAAGCATTGGCTACCCCAGTTGCACGAACCATTCATGAAAAATCTGCACATTGGTGCACCCCCAGCGACATGATATCCATTATTATAAGAGTACCCATTTCCTTCCCTTGATGCATAATCAGTAAGCTGCATTCTCATCTGTTTTACATGGAAATTGCGAGATATCATCATCAAGTCAAAACAAACAGTATCTAGGAAAACCAAAATGTAGTACCTCTTTGACAGTAGATGCAAACATCCTTGCCACCTCATTTCTTTGAAACTCGTCGGGTCCGACAAAGGGTGCAGCAACACATTTCTTACAATTATAATCAAGTAGATCTTCATCATCCGAAGACCAAGAATCATCCCTGTCCTGCATGCGCTTGAGCTGGCATGTATGCTTGTGTGAATTACAAGGAAATCGTAGCCTTTCAGTTATGGTCAAAAATTTAGGACGAAAGCGGTGCAGGGAATTTAGGATCTCGTAATCTGCAAATACCACACTCACAATGAAGTTAATCAAAACAAATATATATAATAATTTTAAAGAAAACTTACATGTTTCAGCCACTTGCTGCAGTGCAGTTGGGACAAGGTAGTGAAATGAACACCATTCTTCCTCACTCTCTGGCAGTAGAATTTTGATGTTATTATGCTCATCGGGCTTAGTGAAGTTTTTCAATTGTTCAAGCCGTCGTTTGTTCTGTAGAGCGTAGAGCAATATAACAAGCAAGTACAAGGCTATGAGTCAATCTATCATGTCTCCCATGCCAAAAAAGTGTCTGGTGACTTAAGCACAAGTTACCTTGAAAGCATGCTGCCAGAACTGAAATGCGCAGAAGTTGCCCATGTACAAAATCTCCTTTCTACCCAGCCCTATGTCCTTATTATTTCCACTGTAATAACAATCAGTGTACTCCATGAACTGAAAAAATATCAACTCTAGTGAATAATCTGAAACTGTTTAGATAACAGATATTCAAAAACAAATATCTTGTTTTCCTGACCAAAAGGATACTCATCAGCCCTGGTTAATAATCTGAAACTGTTAAGATAATATTCAGAAACAAATACCTTGTTATCCTGACCAAAAGGACGCAAAATGGGTTGTGGTTGTAAGTCCATTAGTATGCCAAATAAAATTCCCTCACGCATCATCCCCTTGGTTGCAAACTTGAGAATAAGGACAGAAGCATCAAATGATAGGGAAAAGCTGGCTAGCAGTCGTCCATAAAATGAAGGCTCGTGACGCCCCCTAGAAGTTGCTTTTTCCACTGCGCGCATGTGAACCAGCAAATCCAGGGCATCGTCTATAACTTCGGGGTATGGTGGATCCATAGCTTTTTGTAACAACACTAGAATAAGAAATTAAGTCAAGATCCTCTACTCATTTTTGTCTGAGGCACGTAAGAGATAGCAAACAAATGAGCAAATATTTTTCCTGGTGAACGTGAGACTCATGGCCACAGACTCTGGGACAACATCTAACAAGACCCACAAGATGCAGTACTTAGGAACAGATATTTAGCTCTTCTTATCCCAAAATGGAAAAAGAGGATTCGTCCAGTCAATTCCCAATGAAAGAAATACTAGACCATAAGGTAAATTATTGTTGAGCTGCAATAACATTCTTTTGACGTGGATATCAGTGGATACTAGAATGAAAAATTAGTAAGTGAGGAACCCATGGGCGGTTGATAAAACACTAAAAAACACTTTCGACAACATTGTGTAGCAAGCAAGGATTACAAAATATGATATGTAATTACTTGAGTTTTGGCCCAAATCCTAAAAAGAGGTGATATGAGGATAGCAATTTTTATTATGTAGAGATGAGGCCGAATTACTTCAAATTTATAGATACTATTTCAGACAAGATAACAACATGCTGCTATGTTTTGAGTGAGTGAGATACAAATTCATTTAGGACCAGGTGATTCAAAGGGAAAAGAAGTGCCTATAACTCGTGAGGCAAACCATATGTCCAGAAATAAAAATATACATTATACTACTCATGGCAAACCAGTCTAGAGATCATAATTGATCAGTGATCCAGCTTAAGTTTTTTCATTGCTCGATATAATTCTAAGTCCACTACTAATTCATCTTTTGCCTATCTGGATATGGATCAAGAGATGTTTACGCTCACAGATTTCAAATATAAAATTAGCATGTAAAAATTAACTAAGCACCTTTGGGGTCGTTGATGAGTCTAGATTCAGCACAGCATAGTGAAAGTACATGCTGCCGTAATGATAACTTTAGTATTGCAGGGGACTCATAATCTTCCAATTGACCATAAAATGATCCTGTTATCAAACGATACACACGACCATCACAGGTCCGACCAGTTCTTCCCTTGCGTTGTTCAGCCTGCGACATACAAAGTTAAGAACAAAAAATTCCAACAAATGTGAAAGAAATTGAACCCCAACTCTCAATACCTGAGATTTTGAAACCCAAACAAGCTCAGCCGAGTCTGTTTTTCGATTACTGTCCCAAAACACTTGTAAAGAACGGCAGGAATCAACAACATACCCTACTTTGGGTATCGTAACTGAAGATTCGG
Organism: Linaria vulgaris; assembly: GCA_948329865.1. Lineage (NCBI taxonomy): Eukaryota > Viridiplantae > Streptophyta > Magnoliopsida > Lamiales > Plantaginaceae > Linaria > Linaria vulgaris. Next base: position 59,889,374 of record OX415254.1, on the reverse strand, counting down.
CCATGTTTGTGGCCAGTATAACCTGCACAAATCGTGATGTTTCAGCCGAAGTTAAACCTTGCAATGTGTCTAATTTACTACAGAAAATATTTTGTTGTGCATGCCTGATTATCCGAAAGCGCCTACCTGTTCAACACAATCCACTATATGCAGCAGAAATTAAGGTTAGAAAAGAAAATGTTACCTTACGATGAGTAGTCCAGATTTTCATGGATTTAAGAGCTTGCTCTGTATCAATACTACTATGCAAAATATGAACTTTGAAACACTCCACGAAAGGCTTCAAAAGGAACCACTGCTGCTCCAGTGCATAGTAAGTCGGAAGGAAGACCAAAATGCTCTTCTCAATATCAGATTCATTTTTATGGATGTGTAACACTAAGTCATGGATAAGCTTGTGAACTTCAGGCTTGAAATCAGCTTCTGCCATAAATGGGCTGGGGCCAGAGCAGTATCTCTCAGAAAGGTTTTCAGAGTCCATTCTAAGAAGTTTGCTTATCTATCAAACAAAAAGACGTTATGGCTACCTCACATCAGATACAAAAAGAACTAGGTGAAACTATTTTCAACATAGACACGGAGTTGTAGATTACGTTGCCAGATCCGCATAAATGATACACAAACATCAACAATGAAAAGCCTGTGGTTACATGTTGGCGAAAAACAAGAGTAAAAAAAATAACTACTGAGAAATGTAAAACCTAAATATGAGTTGATTAGTGTGAATGTGAGAAACATAAAATATCTAGTGGATTCCACTCAAAAAGGACCGTGGTTGTTTTGAAGGTAATTGAGTAAGAGTGAGGGTATTCAGAGGCAAATAAAGCCAGCTCAATCACGATGGTACAAGACATATCATGAAAAGGTAACTGTACAAAATTAATTATGTTCAAGTTTCATCCAAGATATGAATTTCAATATACCTGGTGCGAAAATACACATACAATGAATCACCACAAAGAATGAGAGTACATGTATAACAGAGAAATTGCTCATGCATTAATTTCTCAGTGGTTCCCTATTTCACAAAATCCTTTTTATATCCCAACATTAGAAACCCAAATAGTAAATGATATTAAAAAGTCCCCAACATAATGAAAAAAAAAAATCTTGAACATCATTTTTCTCTTTCTGAGCTTCATTTCACATCTCCCAAACGTTTACAAGATTAGCTTATGCCTCTCCCAAATTATTACAGCTTACCGCTGTCCTGGAAGTTCTAAAGTCCCGTAGATCAAACTGTAGCAAACATTTGCAACCAGAAAGCAGCATGCATGTAACATATTATGGCATTAAGCAGTGAAAGGCAAAAATAAAGCTGAATGTTCAGAATTTGGACAACGTGAATCAACAAATGAGGAGGCAAACTATAGATGGTTTATTAATCCATAGTTCTCATTCAAAACGATAAAATAAGAATATATAATATGATAAACTAGCCTGCAGGTAAAACCTGTTCGAGGTATAACACTTCTCTCTGAAATGTGGTTTTCCTCGCTGTGTTTGGAATTGCCAACACCTCTACTCTTTCACCTCTACCAAGATCCCTGAAGTATTCACGATATCTCGAAATATCCGCAGTAGCAGACATCAAAACCACCCTGAATCATCATAAATCTGTTTTACACAATCAAGTATAGCTAACAAAAACGTACTGCATGCAAATACGCTATATGGGAACATATATTAAGAACAGCACCTACTCTATATGGAATGTAGAGGAAACATAAAGAGCTAGATAAAGCGCAAACCTTAAATCCTTGTTTTTCAATAAAAACTGCTTTAAACAAACAAGAACAAGGTCAGACTCCACAGATCTTTCATGCACTTCATCAAGAACAATAACCTTGTATTTGAGTGCATTTATACCCTTCTCTCGCATTTCATCCAACAAAACCCCAGCCGTTTTAAATATAATTTTGGACCTGATACAGAGATTTCATTCAGTGAGTAAGTTTTACCAGCCAGTGGCAGAAAAGAACAATTCAGATAATGAGAATAATAAATATGGTGAATAACACCAAGAACATAAGAGTAAAAAGTCAAACTAAAAGAAAACGGGTTTTAGGTTGGGGCAAGGTGTCGTCACCAATCATAACGTTACCTAGCGGAGAAGACCCTTGAATGACCAATGTGGTACCCTACTTCTCCACCAACTTCACAATTACGAGCAGTTGCCACCATTCTAGCAACAGCTACAACAGCAAATCTACGAGGTTGAGTACAAAGTATAGGCTCCATGTTTTCTTCCAGTAGGAACTGTGGGATCTGCGAGCTCTTTCCTTAAAGAAAATCAATAATTTGGAAAAAAAAAACATTGATTGGTATCAGAGAGCTGGAAAGGCTGTAAATCTACGACACTAATAAAGCACCACCGGCATGCTGCACAACCACTTCAAAAACTTGAATATAATAAATTTGGAAAGATAAGTACACATCAAACTTAGATAGCAAGAGATGACATGGTTTAGTGAAGTTCATGCGTCATATCTATTTCAATCATGCTCTAGTGACAGTTGTCAGGTTTATGGTTACAAATAGACTCATGCTATAAAAGATATCAATCCTCGCAGTCTATGTAATCTCGCAGTGCAGAAGAATTAGTCATGAAGTTCTACTCAATCTGCTTTGCTCAAAACAAACACAATCCAAATTAAAAAAGGAAAAAACAAAACTCAACTACATTTGTTCATCTAAAACTAGTGATGCAAATAGTAGCATCAAACAACATCAACTTATAAACAAATAATCATAGATCAAAGTATTATGTCCTTACCACAAAAACTACTAATAAGTTTCTCTTTTGGCTCTACCAACACGAAACACACAAATATTTTCCAAGTTATTTGCAATTATAACTTTTACGATTTTCTCGAAACAAGTTGAAAAGATCTCAAAATATTACGCAAAGTTTCTAATATTTAGCAAATCGGAACATACTCCCCAAACGAAATTTTGATCCATGCAAATAATAGGCGAAGAACAACAAAATCTGAACTAAAAAACAGGCAACATGATATTAATAACAGAAATTGCTATAAGGGGTTAGAATCATAATCATCAATCAAAGTGCTTGGAAATCGCCTTTCTCATTCTCGAGTGTTGTAATAAATATGAACTTAATAACACCTGAAACTTGGAATTAACATAAATAAAGATTGTTGTGTATATAATTTTGTTGAACTAATTTAACTTGGCCGCTACATTGCCTCGTACTCTGCTTATATAGTAGGTGTAACCTCTTGGCCGTCCATTCCACGTGTCGTCTGATACGTGTCAACCTGCTGAGGACACGCGCATTTCACTACTTCCTGATATATTGGGTACCGACTAATGTGCATGCCGTCATAATTAAGTGGTGTAACGACTCTCAGAGCATTAATGACTGATTTCCCTAGGTTTTCCAAATTTCTAGGATCTTGCAAACACCGGTGGAACATAGCCTCATTAATGCGATTCTGGTAAGATGTCATGGTTTACGAGGACTTGACCTACGAGAGGATAATCCCCCGTTTTCTCTGGACCTGATACATACTCCTTACATGCATCATTCTCTAATGAAGCTCTTACCTTATGATCTCTGTCTTATATGTTATCATACATATCTTTTTTCCTTTTCTAATGATTTTATAGCATTACAATCATTATAGTCGAAGCCTAAAATTCAATTGTAAAACAAACACATCATCTCTTGACTCTTGTGCTGACAGAAAAGGAGTGAGTGTTCACTGAATTTTGAAATGTAAGTAAGAATCATAAATTGAAACAACACACACGAAAGACCAAACAGAAATGCAAACAAATAAAGGATACAGGGGATAACATAAAAACTAAATAAAAAAATAAAATAAAAGGTCTATTTTAATAAATAAATAAATAAGAAAAGACAGTAGCAAAAGAATTTCAACCGCATCCGGTTTCACCGACGATCAATGTAACGCGATTCTCCAAAATCTTTTCCACAATTTTGTTTCTCATTGCCATCACCGGAAGCTCCGAGAATTTCGACGGAGGAGTGAGTGACGATGATCCTTGAGGTGACGCCATTGCTTTACGAAAGAAAGAAAATAAAAATAAATAAAAACCCTCCGCAGCAGTCACTCGTGTTTTCAAGTAAACGGCTGGTCTTTTTCTTTGGGTGTAGTGTAGTACTGTACTATTCCGCTTTTATAGGCTATAAAATATAATCACTGCCCTTTCAAATTCACTGGAATTTTGTATGGGACTCGACAGTCGACACGCACGCCCCTTAATATAGAGACTCATAGTCCATAGAACATTTTTATTATATTTTATAAAAAAAAACCATATATTAAACTATTTTAGTATTTTCCATGTCCAATTTGTTTAATGTAACCACAAGGTCCGTCACCATTTTCTATAGGTTTATATTACTTATCCGTACCGATTTGTAAGGAAAATACGGATACGATGGTTCGATTAATGGTTTTACTTTTATATACGATTGTAGTTGTAACTAAGATACACACTTATCATATTTACCAATTTTACCCATTTACTTGGCACCGCATAGCCTGCAAGTGGTTACACCTTCTTTTGACATGTAACAACACTGACATTTGTCACTATACTTATGCCAAGTGGCAACACAACTTTGACATTTGTCATTTATGTGCGAAAAGCACACCTAATTAAAAGTGGTTGTTCCCACCACATTTTTGACCAACTTTTCAATACTACAACGGAAAAATTCTCTATCCCTCTTACTCTCACGTACGTATTACCGCTGCTCTCGCACTCAAATTCACTTTTACGAGAGAAAAAGACATATTTTTATACAAAAGTCACACTTATCACAACTATGTTACAACAACACACAACTATGCAAAATCCAACACTACAACAACAATACTACTACGACATTTACAACTTCATTACTAAAATATATACACAAATTCATCACTCAACTTCAATATTATCAACAATATATTCGACTTCAATATTACAACACTTTCCACCCTTACACTCTACACATAATTCTATAATACATTTACACTCATACAATTCACATAGAATCACATATGAACTACGAATAGATTGATTACCCGTCGTAGGATACGCAGACATTTTGAGATTTTTTCAAGTGCAACCATAAAGCACAAAAACTCCACACAACTCGATTTTTTTCTTGGGTCAAGGTTGATGTGTCGCATAAAAAATAGCAGATCGAAAATTTTGTCAACATAGCTAGCAGTAGTAGCAGACAAAAGAAAACGTGTCATCACATACAAACATACGGGGGTTTTTTTTTTTTGCAAAACACTATTGGATTATGCCATTGGTTGATTTATGCCTTCATCTTGAAATATTGATATGCAATATTTCAAGATGAATAATGATTTCATGAGTTAAAATGATATTCAAGGTTCTTGAAATTTGATTGTAGATGATTGTTTTCATTTTTAACTTCGTTAGAACTTTATATTTTCCAATATACCTATAAAAAAGACCTTTTATTTTTCAATAATATTATGGCGTTACTTCCTTTTTCACAGTTTCAGTTTAACCTTCAATCATGATGTAAAATATAGTTGTTAGCAAGAGAAGATAGTATCTTGTTCTTTGACCGACGATATTGTTAGGCGAGAGCAATATTTTGAACACTTCCATATATATTGAAATTATAAAATATAAAATGATTAAAATTATACTTTATACAACACTTAAATCTTCTAAATTAATAAGTTCTTAGTTATAACGATTTAATCTTCTCTTCATATACGTTATTCATTTTTGTCATTCCTCAATATGTCCTTTTAAATTAAATATTAAATTTAACGCCTATAGTAGTCAATATATTGAAAGATAATAAAAGCACAATTGTGTTCATAGTTTCTTTTTGACACGCAGTCTCCCCGTGATAAACAATTTATTTTAAGTATATTATAATTAAAGATTATAACTTAAACATGGACAGAGAATCTATATACTTAACATTCTTTTAATGTAAGGGAGAACTAATCAATAAATTAATTCCTTTAAGGAGAGGTTTAAATAATGATAAATTACAATTATATTTCAACTAATAACAAAATTTAATAGTGTGTGTCAAGGGATAAATAAGGAAATCAAAAGATTGGTGTCAACATGACTTTCTTTATATAAGGGGTGTTTGCAAGAGCTTTTAAAAGGAGCTTATTGGCTTTAAGTCACTGAAAAACATTTATTTAGTGTTTGCAATTCATGCTTTTGCTTCTCCTTCTCTTAAAAAAAGTCAAAAATAAGCAGAAGCCCAGAAGCATGTCATGAGGTGCTTCCATAAACTGCTTCTACTTATATATTCCTTAAATTTCTCTTAATATCTTATTTAAGTCTTAATTAATGAGAAAAAAATTCTCATAATTTCTCTATTCCCTCATTTACGTGATATTCTCTATAATTTTAAATTGTGGTGTTTTAATTAATAATAAAAAATAATTAAAGAAAAAGTAATAACGAAAAAGAATACAAAAAAATTCATAAAAGAAAAAAAATTACTTAACAACAACATATTTATAGTAACAACTTTCAAATAAAGTTATACTTTCTAAAAATAAATGCTTACATCAAATAAATTGTGAAATTTAGTGTAATAAGCGTATTAATCTTATATTATTTTATTTTTTAGATATAACCATAATTGTGCATGTGTGGGTGAAACATTAATATTATGGATACTTTAAATATAGGTAAATAAATTTTATTGCATCTTGATCAATATCCAAAAACTGCATTTCGCTAACTATTGCAAACACCACAAAATTATTTTAACTGCTTTAAGTAACTTTTAAAAATACATTTGCAAACACTCACTGCTTTAAGCCAAACGCTGCTTTAAGTAACTTTAAGTAAAAGTTATGAAGAAGTAGCTTTCATAAGCTCTTGCAAACACCCCCATAATAGTGTAGATTTTTTGTTTGAGCTTAACATTTAAACTGAATAGATATCCAATAATATATTTTCTTTGTCGTGCAAAGGTACCTTGATCCCAAGTGTCATTATTTGTACACTTCTCTATAAAAGGCAATAAGTTTTTGGATTATGTTTCCACATTTTATTAAAGGAAAAAAAAACCTTGTTCTTTTCGAAGAATCGAGTCAAATAAATGATTGATTCTTTCTAATAGAGAGAAGATTTAATAAAAAGTATGGGCTTGCTCCAATTAAATGAGAAGTCTTGATTAATAGAAACATTTATTTTTTGAAAGCCATCACATGCAAATGATCGTAACATGACAAATGTCAACAAGTGTTACGTAGTCAAAAACAAAATCTCATAGGAGCACAAAAAAAAAGAAACACTCACCAAGTAAAAATAAGCAAACCAAGCATCGAGAAACCAAATCTAGACACAATGAATCAAAAACTGGACTTTGTGTGAGCATTGTGAGCTAACAAATGTGCATCCTCGTACCCTCGAACACCCACTGAAAAATCCATTGTGACGTGAGCAAAGTTGGCGAATATCCAAGACTATGTTTAGATACTAGGCTCCAACGTCACGATCATGCAAAATAGCGTGAATAAACAGAAATATAGTTGCCCTACAAAATAACTTTAGTCCACAAAGTTGTTAATGCCCACATAGCACGACGACCGGCCCATAAAGCTATTAATGCCTCCATACACGTTGGTCTCAAACTTGCTTGGATGATACAGACCCGCAATCACCCAAGTTATGTTTGCCTCTTCTTTTAAAAAGGTCTTCCCGTCCAAATCCACTTTGATTAAAGAGCTTTGCGGCCTAGTCCATTCCAATTACTCATGTCTTGGCTTGCCAATGCCGCTCAACGAGTTAGAATCCAAGCATACCTTTGTGTGGTACTAAATGAAAGCCGCAATCTCATCCCATGTAGACGTTTTCTCGCGTGCATTGATACGCTTTTCGTTACTCCATGGCACACCACAACAATCCAAAGTAATCCTCTCTAAATTAACTATATAGAAATATGTATTTTGAGAAACTTCAAACTTGACTTTGAGGGATTTATAGTTAAGGAGGATATATTAGAGATATTGCTCTGCAACACCATATTATTACTAGTTTTTTTTTTCTTATTTAGGGGACAATATCTATTACTTGAAGTTTTGAGAACAAATTTTGGACATGCACTATAAATCTTAACCATTCCTGTAAATCTGAGGCTGCAAATTCCAATGAAGGCATGCTTTAATTTATTTCTTTTTTTTTTTTGTTTTTTATGGCATTACCTTATGAACTTTTTATTAGTTATTACGTAAATATACATGGGATAAAAGCAATTTACATCCTCAATTGTACATTTTTTGAATTTTGTACTATTTAATTGTAACAAATGCACCACTTTGCACCTAGTATGCGTTTGTGTATTTTTGTAAGAGTAAAATCGTGTTTTGCAATGTAAAAAATAATTTTATTTACATCCTAAAATCATAGTTTTTTTACACACAAAAATCTAAAAAAAAGAGAGAGAAAAAAGTCATAATAAAATGTTTTCACCAACAAAAAAGCTTTTACAGAAAAAAATCTAAAAAGAAAAAACCAAACAAAAAGAAATTCCTAAACTAAGTCTAAAACAAGTAAAGGAAAGGGGAAAAAAATCATGTTTGGTACCTTATTTTGGCTCATGTTTCGTTTTGGTACCTTAACTTGTCACGCCAACCTTTTGATACCCTATGTTTGGAATGTTGGAAATATTTGAAAATGAGTCCAAATATTAGTATGTGAATTATATTGCTTAATGAGAAGCATGTGGGATATTATTTTTAAATAATACTCAAGAATAAATATTCAGATTTTATTTGAATATTAAATCACATACTTATGGTGGTCAAAAGCATTTGAATGTCTTCAATTGCAAGAATAAATTTCCCCTTAAATGTATTGGTGGTTTCATCTTTTTTCTCACTATAAAAGGAGGCCTCCACTTTTGTGAAAATGTATCCAAACAAAATCATAAGACTTTTCATATATTGCATAGCATACATTTTCTTAGAGTTCTGCAAATATCTCTCCGTTCGAAAGGAGCGGTTTCGAGCTTCACGAGGCTGTTCGGGAAAGGACGTTGTACCTTGGGAGGTCAGTGCTGCACGAGGGCTTGAAGAGGTAGTCGCGGCATAGTGATCTTAAGGGGAGGAGGTCACACTTCCGACTCGTCCAAACAAATTGCACTACATAGTTCTAAAGGTCGATTTATTTCGTTAGTTATTTATTTTCATTGTAATTTGATTCATGTCATGTCTATGATATCTTGTTAATGGATATTATTCTTATTGATGTTAAATTCTGGAAATTGTTGTTAGAATATTGTTTAATTAAACACCGGGTCCAACAATCTTAAGATCACTATTCAATTTTTCCTCGTGGTGTTTATATTTATAATTTCCAGAATTTTAAATTACTAAAACTTTTTGGTTTTAATCTGTTACATGTGAGTGTCGAACCGTTTCCTTGGAGTTGAATTTGAGCTTGACAACATTTATAAATCTGTTGTGCATACATTTCTTGAAGCTACTGGTTGAAAAAAAAAAAACAACATTCCACAAAGTCCAGCTATACAGAGGATTCGAACTCTACACCTCACAACGGTTAGCTGTAACATTTACCATTCAAGCTACATTGATTCGTGTTATATTGTGAAACCGTCACTATATTATTTCTTGCACGTACAAGGTGATTTACATGTCTTTCTAGAATCTGTCCTTATTTTCTGTGTTTAATTAGTTTAGAGATTTATTCTTCTAATCCAGAAAGTATTGTTTTCAGCGCAAGTTTTTATATTTTAGAGCAGTTTTCCTAGTTTTTCAAAACTTAAAGCAGATAGTTTTCAAAAGGATAATTGTCATAACTGCTGTGAATTGAAAGATTCGATCCGTGTACCTCCTCTGCATACTCGTTTTCTGTTACCATTAGGCCACTTTATTACTTGTTTTAATTTTGCGGTTTTGTATTTATTATTGTATTAATCTGCTGAAATTAATTAGCCAAAAAGGTTACATAATCAGAATTCGAACCCGTAACCTCCACCTCGTTGTTTCTGTGCCTTACCGTTAGCCCAGCATTCAATTCAGTTTAATGCGTTCGTAATTACTTACTTGATTAATCCATGCTACAATTTAATTTATAGTCTGATAAGCAATATAAATCCGTGATTACGTTTATAACATGCTTTTGTGATTATATTAATTTGTGAAACTGTACGTGTGAAAGTACTAGCCGGAAAGAAAAAAAATTCGAAATAATTTCAAGTATTGAGACTTGTGGATTCTAAGAAAATTCAAAGTGAGAATAATTCTAAGTATTGAGACTTGTGAATTATTCAAAGAGAAAGTGTGAATATTTATACAGACGGTTCTGTCGCAGAAAGGTGGAGTGTAAGTGGACTTGTCCCTCCACTGGCCTGGGAACCTAATATTCTGTCGCAGAAAGGTGGACTTTAAAGAGGTTTCGTCCCTCCACCAGCCTGGGAATATCTGTATAAATATTTGAGTTGAGAATTCTCAACGATACTAATCGAAATAATTGTGATAATTATTTGTTTAGTTATGGTGGCTGAAAATTCAAATAACAACTCGAACGAATGGTGGGTAGACATTGGGGCTACTCGACACATCTGCACTAATAGGTGGATGTTTAAGACCTATAAACCAGTAGAGAATAAGCAGCGTTATAAGAGAAACTCTGTTGTCTCGAAGGTTGAGGGCGAAGGCACGGTTGTGGTGAAGATGACATCGGGGAAAGATTTGACCCTGAAAGAGGTGCTTCATGTTCCAGAGATTCACAAGAATCTAATATCTGGTATAGTGCTGAACAAGAAAGGGTTCACACTTGTCTTTGAGTCAGACAAGGTCATCATGTCTAAGGGTGGAACCTTTGTGGGCAAGGGTTATTTGTTGGACAATCTGTTTAAGATGTCTGTAACGAAAATAACGCCTAAGGCTAATAAAATGACTAGTATTGAGACTAACACGAGTGTTGATGTTGTGACCGTGAGAGACAGTGATTACTCGTGTGCTTTATGGCATGGTAGACTAGGTCACGTGAATTTTAAATCTTTACAAAGATTAATTTCACTAAACCTAATACCTAAATTTTACATCAACCACCAACACAAGTGTGAGACTTGTGTTGAAGCAAAATTAGCCAAGTCTTCATTCCACTCAATTGAGCGAAGCACAGAACCGTTGAGCTTGATCCATACTGATGTATGTGATCTTAAGTATGCACAATCTAGAGGCGGTAAACGTTATTTTATAACGTTTATCGATGATTGTACAAGATATTGCTATGTCTACTTAATGAGAAGTAAAGACGACGCAATAGACATGTTCATTCACTATAAGAATGAAGTTGAGAACCAACTCGGAAAGAAGATCAAGAATCTTCGAAGTGACCGAGGAGGCGAATATGAGTCGCCATTTGCACAACTTTGTGCAGAAAGTGGGATCATTCATCAAACTACAGCGCCATATTCCCCCGAGAAAAATGGTATTGCAGAAAGGAAGAATAGAACGTTGAAGGGGATGATGAATGCGATGCTCATAAGTTCTGGTCTACCTCAGAACATGTGGGGGGAAGCTTTGCTTTCCGCCAACCATGTGCTAAATCGCCTACCGCACAAATGGTTGGATCAAACGCCTTATGAATTGTGGAAAGGACGCGCGCCTTGCTACAAGTTCTTAAGGGTTTGGGGCTGTCTAGCAAAGGTCCCAATTCCTCCTTCTAAAAGGACTAGGATATGACCTAAGACAGTTGACTGTGTATTCATTGGATATGCGCAAGATAGTAGGGCATATCGATTTCTGGTACACAAGTCAGATAACTCTGAGATGAGTGTGAATACTATCATTGAGGCTCGAGACGCTTCATTCTTCGAGGAGATACTTCCCCACAAAACTCGATTCATTGAGGGAACGGAAAGAAATGTGGGGGTGAGAGAATCTCAAGAAGAGGAAGAAGAAGAAAGTCTGAGAAGAAGTAAACGAGCTAGAAAAGAGAAATCTTTTGGCTCAGAGTTTCTAACATACATGTTAGAAAATGATCCAGCTACTTTTAAGGAAGCAATGTCCTCTCCGGACTCGATTCTTTGGAAAGAAGCGGTAAACAGTGAGATAAATTCTGTCTTACAAAACCACACGTGGAAGCTAGTGGATCTTCCTCCGGGAAATAAACCACTAGGACACAAGTGGGTCTTCACGAAGAAGATAAAAACTGATGGTACCGTTGACAAGTACAAGGCGAGACTTGTTGTCAAGGGGTATAGACAAACAGAATGTGTTGATTATTTCGACACATATGCTCCTGTTTCCAGTAAAACGTCAATTTGTTTAGTCATTGCTCTTGCGGCTTTGTTTAATCTTGAGATACATCAAATGGATGTGAAAACGGCTTTCTTAAATGGAGACTTAGAAGAGGACATTTACATGGAACAACCCGAAGGGTTCGTGGTTTTAGGTAAAGAGAAAAAGGTGTGAAAACTTGTCAAATCCTTATATGGGTTAAAACAAGCACCTAAACAGTGGCACGAAAGATTTGATAACGTTATGATTTCAAATGGATTTCGTATAAATCAGTGTGACAAATGTGTTTACGTGAAAGGAGACGAGAAAGACTATGTTATAGTCTGTCTCTACGTAGATGACATGATCATTGTCGGTAATAATAATAACATTAATATTACCAAGAAGATGTTGTCACGCAACTTTGCCATGAAAGACTTAGGTCTTGCAGATGTCATACTTGGGATGAAAATCACCAAGACACCAGATGGCTACGCACTTTCTCAGGGTCATTACGTTGAGAAAATTCTTGACAAGTTTGACAAGGGAAGCAATGTTATTGCCAGAACACCAATTGAAGTGGTGTGTAATTTGCACAAAAACTATGGAGATAGTGTGCGTCAATTAGAATATTCAAGGATTATAGGCAATCTCATGTATCTCATGAACTGTACTAGACCTGATATTGCAAACTCGGTGAATAGACTGAGTAGGTATACAATCAATCCCAGTATTGAGCACTGGAAAGCGATAGTTAGAGTACTTAGATATCTAAGATACACTACTAACTATGGATTGCATTATACCAGACATCCAGCGGTCATAGAGGGCTATTCGGATGCAAACTTGATTGCAGACTCCACGAATATAAGATCTACGAGTGGATACATATTCATAATTGGAGGTGCGTCGATCTCTTGGAAATCGTGCAAGCAAACGTGCATTGCAAGATCAACTATGGAATCTGAGTTCATAGCGTTGGATCTTGCAACTGATGAGGCTGATTGGCTTCGAAATTTTCTTGAGGATATTCCGATGTGGCCAAAGCCAGTGGCTCATATTAGCGTGCACTGTGATAGTCAGGCAGCTATAGGAAGAGCACAAAGCAATGTTTAAAATGGGAAGTCTCAACACATACGTCGAAGACATAAGAGTGTACGACATTTGGTGAAAACTGGCGTAATTTCCTTAGACTTTGTGAGGTCTAAAGAAAATATTACAGACCCATTGACGAAAGGTCTAACGAGAGACCAAGTAGAGATTTTATCGAGGGGAATGGGATTGAAGCCCACTTAAATGACCTCCAACCATGATGGCAACCCTACCTGAATTGTGAATCCCAATTTGCAGGTTCAAAGGGACAACCGAATTGTGAGAGGTGAGGTCGAACAAAGCACTCAGGAAATTGAGTTCCCAACCCATTTCTATGATGAAAGAGTGATAGACCTGTACAGTGAATGAGAACTTGAGGTTCTAATGATCCTTATGGCTTGTGACACAAGCGGGGTATTACAGGATACCCTTAATGAGAGATCACATATGTCGAATGTGAAGGGGCCGCTTCTATGAGATGAGTTAAAAGGCTAAATCTCTAGAGCATTCGATGAATACTACCAAGTAAGTCCAGGGCCAAAACGGACAACAACGAAAGGACCCATAGAAATATTTGAATGAGTTGTGTGAGTACCATTGTCTTGGTATACACAAAACGCCGAACAGTTCAAAGCATCACGTCCACTGGTTGGCAAGTATATCCGATGTTATTTCACTAGGGAAGCTTCAAGGCATTGTAAACCACCTATCCCGATGCAACAAGTTCTCGCAGAACTCTAGAAAAACATATAGCGTTGATAGGCGCACGTGCATTAAGCCAATTACATTCATGTGGGGGATTGTTGGAAATATTTGGAAATGAGTCCAAATATTAGTATGTGAATTATATTGCTTAATGAGAAGCATGTGGGATATTATTTTTAAATAATACTCAAGAATAAATATTCAGATTTTATTTGAATATTAAATCACATACTTATGGTGGTCAAAAGCATTTGAATGTCTTCAATTGCAAGAATAAATTTTCCCCTTAAATATATTGGTGGTTTCATCTTTTTTTCTCACTAGAAAAGGAGGCCTCCACTTTTGTGAAAATGTATCCAAACAAAATCATAAGACTTTTCATATATTGCATAGCATACATTTTCTTAGAGTTCTGCAAATATCTCTCCGTTCGAAAGGAGCGGTTTCGAGCTTCACGAGGCTGTTCGGGGAAGGACGTTGTACCTTGGGAGGTCAGTGCTGCACGAGGGCTTGAAGAGGTAGCCGCGACATAGTGATCTTAAGGGGAGGAGGTCACACTTCCGACTCGTCCAAACAAATTGCACTACATAGTTCTAAAGGTCGATTTATTTCGTTAGTTATTTATTTTCATTGTAATTTGATTCATGTCATGTCTATGATATCTTGTTAATGGATATTATTCTTATTGATGTTAAATTCTGGAAATTGTTGTTAGAATATTGTTTAATTAAACACCGGGTCCAACATGGAAACTTAATCCAGATCAGTACCCAAACAGCGGAGCCCCAAAATTGTCGCCCCCAAAAGTCTATGTGGCTCGTCGTTGACCCAAATTTGGGGATTTGGACTTATTTTTGACACATGGCCATGATAACATGTATTATTTAATACAAAATTTTTAAAAAATTAAAAAAAAAACTAAGAAATTAACTATAAATATATAAATTAATTAAAAAAAAAATTATATACAATAAATCAATAAATTCTTATTCATGTTTTATAAATATTTAATCATCATCTTCTTCACCACCACCGTTGTGCCGCCGCCGCCGCCACCATCTTCATCAAACACCACCACAAATCGCTTCAAAACGGCGCCACCACATGTCCAATCGCTTCATCGGTGCCGCAAATCGCTTCACCGGATCTTCATCACCTGCCCAACATTTTTCAAATCAAATTTCAAATATATACATACAACTCGAATTCCGTCGACCACAACTGCGAAAACATTTCTTCGTCCTCCTCTCCTCTACAATATATACATTCACACACTTCTGTATCTATAGGTCAACGCCAAATTTCAAATCAAACTCGAATTCCGCAAATACGCAACCAAGTTTCATCACTTGTTCGGGTTTTTGATTTGGGTAGTGGTGGTGTGCGGCGATTGTGGTAGTGTTCGTGACGCCGACGACAGCGACGGGGGGGGGGGGGGGGGGGTTGGGTAGCGGCGGTGGTGATGAAGATGATGATTAATTTTTTTTTGTTTTTGTTTTTAATTTTTGTTAACGGGTTTTGAGTTATTTCCTATTAACTGAATTATTTATTTGGATTGGAACGCCTTTGCCCGTGGTCCAAAAACTAAATGCTATGCTAACAAGAGAGTAAAATTGAGAAGAACCTTCCTTCCTTTTATTAACTATATTCCACTCTCTTTTCCGAGTCTTTCCTCGTATTCTCCGAGTCTATAGGTGTGTTTTTCCCCAATTGTCCGACCTCCCTTTCTTTCCCTTCTTCTTTTGTTTATATAGAGTTTTTAGGGACATGTGTCGCTATACATGTGTTTACAGGTGTCGTTATGCATGTGGAGGTGCTTTACACGCGTTACAATGGTCTTTTAACCAATAAGATAACGTCTATCTTGCTGACTGTATCATTTTATCTTCTTCCGAGAGCTTTTGTCTTCTTTATGATAAGGGGTAGATTGTCTTCTTTGCTTCCGAGAGCTCATTGCTTCATATGGTGACTCGAGGGCCGAGTCTGAGTGTTCTCTTAGTGATAGTGCTTCTCCGAGAGGTGTGTATTCTGAAGTGTTTGCTTCAGGGTATTCTCCGAGGGGGTGTTCGTTCATGGGTTGATCTCCGAGAGGTTTTTAGCTATCGTGGGTAGGTGCTTTCTTTCTCCGAGTGCCCGGAGAGTGTCGTTCTGTAGTTGTTGCATTATTGTGAAGTTCCGACCTCTGGGTTGGTCGACAGGAGTAATGTTCCGAGAGCGTTTGTGCTAGGAGTGCGTAGCAGGGAAGTACTGGGGTAGTGCTCCGAGAGCGTTTGTGTTGGGAGTGCATAGCAAGGAAGTGTTTTTGTCATGGTTCTGGGACTCTGTTGGGTTCCGATGGCTCTCGTGGGCTTGGCGGAGTATTCGCCCAATATTGAAGGAGTTCCGATAGCAGTTAGTCTGTGAGACTCTGCCTTGGTCTTGTATTCCTCATGTTGCTTTTGCTCCAGTATTTGTTGTGTTGGAGATGTGCTCTGAGGGATATTTTGCGGCGTGATACCTCTATCGTGGAGGCAGGTCGCATAATCATATAATAATATATTTGGTAATTCCAGTAATTGATTCATTGTTTATTTCAAGCAGGTGAATCATCATCCTGTTAACAAACCCCCCCAAGTTTGTAGTGCAGTTAATTATTATTACTGCACTAGAAACTTAATAGTTTAAAGGGTACGAGAGTTATGGTATCGTAGATTTTATCAGGTACACTGGGAATATTTCACAAGGCCTCGTAGAACTCTTCAGGGGTGTCGTAAACACTCGTCAGTGATATTTATGTTTTGTTCGACATTTCCCTCGTTCTTGGCATTACCTTTAAAAAGGCGAGGAGTATCGTGATGCTCTCTCCGAGTGTTTCCCATTGTATTCTGAAATGTGCCCACGTTAGGTCATTTATTGGGGCATTAATTATAAGGGGCATTAATTATAATTTAATTAACTGCGATTTAAATGCAGTTAGTGGCGATTTTAAGGCCACGTTTATGTTTAGTGCGGGAATCGAAGCGTCTTGACCGTTATACTTTCGTTAACCGAGGAGACGTGACATTTAATAGCCCTAGGCACGATTTTCAATCGTGGGGCGTGGGTGGGCTTAGTGGTCATTTAAGGCACTTAGTGGGTGTAGGGTTTAAAAACCCTCTTCTTTACCCATTATCATCACTTGCAAATTTCGAGCGAACAGAATTCTCTCTGCAAAAATTCTTCTGCGAAAGTAATTCTTAATCTCCTACTAATTCTCTACCATGGCGTCTCAATCCAACACTAACCTGATTTCGGCCGCTTCCGGTACCGGAGGATCGGCGGGGGCAGCGCTCCAAAGTTCACGGAAAAGGAGTGTTGCGGCGGTGGGGGCGAGCGGCAGTGGTGGTGCCAGAAAATCAAAGAAATTGAAGAGGAAGGTTGACAAGGGTAGCGCTCCGCGGGCTACCCAGAAGGTGGGTGAAATGGTTAGCACCGCCACGGAGGAGGAAATTAAAAACCTTTTTCTTGAACACGGCGCCTCCGGCCGTAATGTGGAGGTGATGGTGCCGGAGGCCCACCACCGAGGTGATTCTCCTCCGCCGGGGCACCTGACGGTGTACTATCCCTTTATAAAGGCGGGATTGCGCTCTTTCTTCCCGCACTTTTATTGCGATATTTTCAATTATTGCAATCTCTGCCCAAGCCAACTTACTCCTAACTCTTTCACGTCGTTGGCTCTGTTCGTGTTTTGGTGCCTGGTGAGAGGCATCGAGTGCACGAGGGATAGATTTTTCGCCATCTTCGAGTTGAAGCCATCTCCCGGGGGAGGTTCTTTCTACTGCTTCACTCACCGGGAGAAGGATGACAGGATCTCCGAGGGCATGGTCACCTCCCACAGTTCATGGAAAAACAAGTTTTTCTTCATATGTCCTGCTGTGGGAGAATGGGACATTCCCCTGACTTGGAGGAAGCCCATCTTTCCCGAGAGAGTGATGGACGATACCTTGTCGTTCTCACCGGTGTTCTCTGCGAAGCCTCTCGTGGAGTCAAAGGATTTTATCCGCCTCTATCGGACTGCAGGATTGAGGCATATTTTTCCGATAGACAAGATCGAGACTCCTTTGGCTGTCCCCAAGAAACTTTTCGATACCTTTGGTGAGCTCTTATTTCCCTCGTATTGTAGGTGGTTTTAGCATTTGTGGTTACTTCTATCTTGTCTAACTTGCAACTGTTTTTGGCAGTGAATGTTCTGCGTCCGTTCATGGTGGAGAACGAGGACGTGGTTACTAAGAAGGGGAAGTCTTCTCTAGGAGAGGGTGGAAATTTTGGTGCTGCGGAGGGTGTGGACGACCAGGGGGGATTCCTTCAAAGGTTGCTACAGCTACCTCCCAGTTGTCTAGCGGGACTTTCGATACCCCTGAGGAAGTGGGGGTAGGCGTGACTTCCGCAAATGCCGGTCCTAGGGGGGCATTTGTCATAGGAGGTGGGGAGGAGGAGGTTGGGATAGAGGGGATGACTCTTCCACCCCCCGACGTTATCAACATACCTTCCTCCTCAGAGTTATCGAGGGATTCTGCTTACGCCCTACTAGCAACTCCTCCGAAAGGTAATGTGTTCCTAAGCTTTAAATAGCATGGAAGCAGTATATACTTCTTCTATTAGTATAGGAATATGTTCTAGATAGCCGAAGGGACAACTTTACTTAGCTAAATTTCTGATTTCACAGGAGGTGACGACTTTTTTAGTCTAGAAGGGGGATCACTTCCTTCAGACCCTGCTCACCCTCCAGCATTCGATACCATGAGTTTGCTGGACGAGATTTTAGCCGCGGGTCCCCCGCTTACGAGTGCTCCTTCCCCGAGACCTTTCGTGGCTATCCAGTCCGACAGCCCTATAGTCACCCAGGTTCCACTGCCGGGGGTGGTACCTCCTGAGAGGCCTTCATTTTCTAAAGCTCCCATTTCAGAGGGGGAGCATAGCTCGGAAGATGCCCAGGCGGCACTTGAGACGGTCACCCGATACTTGTCGGCCGCCAATTCTCTACCAGCGGACGGGTGGCAATTCGTCCGAGCTTGTACCAACAACGTGGCTATGGTGGTAAGTTTTTATTTATCTAATTCGTTTAAGATCCTACGTCGGGGTCTTTATTCTTTTGTTTTGCTTTCTTAGGCACCTAAAATGCTTCCTGTTCTGTTACTCGAGGTCGAGAAGCTGCAAAAACTGACGAGTGCGGCGGAAGGAAAGTCTCGGAAGCTAGAGGATGAGAACAAGGATATGCGGGAGAGAATGGGGAAGTATAACGAGGCGTGGGCCAGTATTTCGAAACAAAACTATGACTTGAGGGGGGAGAATAAGCAGCTCCTCTCTTCTGTGAAGGAGATGGAGGCTTCCGGGGTCGTGCTGAAGGACAAGGTGAATTCCCTCGAAGGAGAGAAGGTTGCTTGGGAGGCCAGGCAAAAGACATTGGAGAGGGATCTATACCAAGCGCTGGGCCAGGTGGATGTTCTTAACGAGGAGTTAGCACGAGCCAAGGCTCCGGGAGGTATTCTCCCCGAGGAAGTGCAGCAAAGGGTGGATGCTGCTGTTAAGCAGGCTCGAGAGGAAACTACTATTCAGGTAAGGGATCTGTACCTCAGCAAGCATCCAGGGTACTTAGCAGGATCTGCTATGTGGGGATTCCTTCAGTGCTTCGGGCAGGTACGACAGAAGGTGGATCGCAACTTAGACCCGCGGGTGATTAATATCGCAGAGATGAAGAAGCCAACTTTAGAGGAAGCCTACGACCTCTTCAAAAAGAGTAGCTCCCGACTTCCTCCCTCCTCCTCTTCCCCGACTCGGGTGCCTTTTACTGCTATCCTTCCGCGGTCCTCAGCGCACTCCCCTCTCCAAGTTGGGGTCCAGGCTACCTCCTCTGGTGTTCCTTCTCCTGCGGGTGCTCCTACTCCTCCTACCACCGAGCCAACCCCTGATTCTTCGAGTGCTCAACTCCCCCAACCTTAGGGGTTTTTAATTCGTTTTTCTATCATTGTACTTTTTATATTTTTATGTAATGGTACTTAGTTTTATTTGGAATGAAACATTTCTCATTTGGAACAAAGCTTTTTTCCCGTGTTCATAGTCACACAACTTTTCAGCATATTATGGATACTTGGTTCCTTTCCTTTAATCGTAGAACTTTGAGATTGAGTTTACAGAAATGAGAGAGCATCCCATTCTTACTGGCCAAGCAACTTTCTTAACATAGCGTGTCTATTTGCAGTGCAAGTTTGGGGGAATATACTTTCCTAAATAGGAGTATCCCCTGGCACGCCCTCGTAGCCTATTACAGTATGCTTTAGGCAGCTCAATCTTAATTCATTCGTTCGAGGAAATGGTCGTAAGTATGCATAGATGCTTAGAGTTTAGTGAGTATTTTCACGTTCTTTGAAAGAGTCATTCCTAGTAGAATTGTTCATACCCTTCTCTTTTTTTTTCAAGTATTTAAAGCGTAAATTGTAGAATCCCATGATTTTTCACAAAGGTAGCCCAAATCTGACCCGAACTATGCTGAAATAAGGATACTTATCTTTGACGCGTATTGTCTCATTGCTGTAGCACCTGCTTTCCTTTTTGGTTGTGGCAGCGGTCTCCTCGAGCTTGCTCAAAAATTCAATAGTAGTTCCCACAGACGGCGCCATTTTGTTAACGGGTTTTGAGTTATTTCCTATTAACTGAATTATTTATTTGGATTGGAACGCCTTTGCCCGTGGTCCAAAAACTAAATGCTATGCTAACAAGAGAGTAAAATTGACAAGAACCTTCCTTCCTTTTATTAACTATATTCCACTCTCTTTTCCGAGTCTTTCCTCGTATTCTCCGAGTCTATAGGTGTATTTTTCCCCAATTGTCCGACCTCCCTTTCTTTCCCTTCTTCTTTTGTTTATATAGAGTTTTTAGGGACAGGTGTCGCTATGCATGTGTTTACAGGTGTCGTTATGCATGTGGAGGTGCTTTACACGCGTTACAATGGTCTTTTAACCAATAAGATAACGTCTATCTTGCTGACTGTATCATTTTATCTTCTTCCGAGAGCTTTTGTCTTCTTTATGATAAGGGGTAGATTGTCTTCTTTGCTTCCGAGAGCTCATTGCTTTATATGGTGACTCGAGGGCCGAGTCTGAGTGTTCTCTTAGTGATAGTGCTTCTCCGAGAGGTGTGTATTCTGAAGTGTTTGCTTCAGGGTATTCTCCGAGGGGGTGTTCGTTCATGGGTTGATCTCCGAGAGGTTTTTAGCTATCGTGGGTAGGTGCTTTCTTTCTCCGAGTGCCCGGAGAGTGTCGTTTTGTAGTTGTTGCGTTATTGTGAAGTTCCGACCTCTGGGTTGGTCGACAGGAGTAATGTTCCGAGAGCGTTTGTGCTAGGAGTGCGTAGCAGGGAAGTACTGGGGTAGTGCTCCGAGAGCGTTTGTGTTGGGAGTGCATAACAAGGAAGTGTTTTTGTCATGGTTCTGGGACTCTGTTGGGTTCAGATGGCTCTCGTGGGCTTGGCGGAGTATTCGCCCAATATTGAAGGAGTTCCGATAGCAGTTAGTCTGTGAGACTCTGCTTTGGTCTTGTATTCCTCCTGTTGCTTTTGCTCCAGTATTTGTTGTGTTGGAGATGTGCTCCGAGGGATATTTTGAGGCGTGATACCTATATCGTGGAGGCAGGTCGCATAATCATATAATAATATATTTGGTAATTCCAGTAATTGATTCATTGTTTATTTCAAGCAGGTGAATTATCATCCTGTTAACAATTTTAATTTTATATATGTTTATTATTTTTACAACTATTTATATATATATATATGTTTATTATTATTATTATTTATATATAAATGGTTATTAATATTATTATTATTTATATATATGTTTACTATTTTGACTTATTTTTTGTTTTCATTTTTTCATGTTTTTTTAATTCATTAGTTATAAAAATTATTTTTTATAAAAAGAACTATGTAATAAGTTTTTATAATTTATATAATAAAGTTAATTATAAAAAAAATATCAAAACTAGAATTTGTGATATAAGATTTAATAGTTTTTATTTATTTTTTAAATTAAATAATCCAGTCAGCATGTGCATGTGGCAAGAAAAAAATCAAAATTGAGATTTTAGGAGTCAACGACGAGCCACGTAGACATTAGGGTGGTTAATTTGTGGACGTCGCCTGGGGGGTACTCATCGTGATTAAGTTTGCAAACATAGGGTACCAAAAAGTTGGTGTGACAAATTAAGGTAGCAAAACGAAACATAGGCCAAATTAAGGTACCAAACATGATTTTTACCTAAAGAAAAATAATCATCGTGACCTTTCACAAATGTCTGCACTAGCGACACCGCCACCGCAGCGTCGGAGATGGAGCGACAGAAGGTTATTTTTTTATGAATTTTTTTTTCTACTCATTTTGTAACCAAACCACTGTCAGAAAAAAAAATATTAAAAACTTACAGAGAATAACTTACATGAAAATAACATATATGAAAACAGTCACATCCGTAAAAATATCTCTCTCGCAACATGCCAAAGAAAAGGTTAATAGCCTTGAGAATCATAAACACTCGTTCAATAGGCAAAATCACGCCAAATTTGATAATAATAAACAAGAACAGCAAAAAAGTTCCACTAATTTCCAACCAACACAGTGGATCAATTATAAACATTTTGCAACATTCTCCCATTTAACATTAATTGCACAATATAAGAGAGCGTCCGAAAATAGAAGACTGAAACACAACACCAAAATCACAAATTATATGTTTTTGGAATGACCTCCCAAATTACTACAAAAAAAAATATGATGAAAAAACAAATGTATAATAATGCGTATTTTTCACGTGTTATTAATTAGAGTACTTGTAACGCCCCTGAAATTTGGAAGAAAAATATAATTTACAGTTTAGTCCTCAAACTTTTGAACATATCATTTTGACCCTAAACAATTGAGAAAATTTGCATTTTAGTCCTTGAAACAAAAATTAACCATTTTTTTATTATCTTATATGCTTCAAATATTTGTAAGAAATATGTTTTACATGTACATATTAGTCCTGGAATTTTTAATTGCCTAAAAAATCTTACATAAATATGTATAAAAATATATATTTATGTATATTTGATTTTAATTATAAACAATAAGAAAAAGGTCACATCATTATTCAATGGATTAGAGTCAGCCACATCACTCTTTGATACTTGAAATCAGATTTTTGTGAATAATTATAAAAGAATTAAAGTAGGACTTTAACCTTAACATGTATAAATAAGTACATATGTATATATTTATCTATATGTATTTTGTTTTAATTAAAAATATCATATCATGAGTAAATGAGCAAGAATTAGCCACATCTCTCATTTAGATAATTAGATTCTAAATTAGGTGGCTAAGGATAAAAGAAATTAGGGTGGACCTTAATCAAAATTAATTTAACATGATTGTTTCGTTATAAACAGTAGACTTTCTTCCAACAATTCGCACACCCAAACTCGATTTACAATATTTCTTCCTACCAATCTCTTCTGATGATGCATATTCGTACCGTCTCTCTTGTATAGGCAAAATGGGTACCCAACAAAAACGATCAATGGACGGAAAAAATGGTATTCCCGGGTCACGACTAACAAACACCCCACCGAGAGTATACGGTCTGGATAACAGACCCGGGTACACCTTACTCATCCACCCAAAGTCATCCATACTACCAGGTACCCTTAAAAATTAAGAGAATCCTCCCCCCCCCCCCCCTCTTGGTCAAAACGACCCACCAATGAGCTAACTCCGCTGCCCGGATTCCATGGGTCTCCAAACAAGAGCCTCTCGACCATCAGCATTCAACACTTAGACAAATCACTTTGAGAAAGGAAAGCAGTACAAAATAACAATGAAAATAGTGGATACAAAGAAGGTCGTACGATGGAGAATCTATCATCAGCAACCCGGAGATAACGCAACCCGGAGAATCTATCATCAACAGCCCAGAGATAACGCAACCCAAAGAATCTATCATCAGCAACCCAGAGATAACGCAACCCGGAGGATTTTTCACCAGCAACTCTTAGATAACACAACTCGGAGACGACCCAACTTGAGGAGATGCCAACTACTAACACTAAAGGCAGCTTCCAACTACCCGCTATTAAGAAGGACGGCCCTGCCTCATTGGTCGAAGACTACGATTGGGGCAGCAGGTGGCAAACCTCATCGGCCCTCCCAAACGCAGAACAACCATTGGAGCAGAACAGACCTATCCCTATTGGCTCAAAAAACCCCTCACGGCGATTGGAGCAGATACAATTATTATCTGATCAAAGAAACTTCGTCAAACTCACACCATTGGGCAACTCTCACCTACCCACTCTCATAGGTGCAGAAGACCTTGTACAACATTGGTTACCCCCGGTTCCGAAGTAATGAAGGAAGACCCGCGACCATTTAACAGAAGACCCCAAAATCAACACTATAAATAGCACCACACTCAACACCATAAAAGAGGACCAAGCTCACTATACCAAATAAGTCACTTTATGTACATAGAAAACTACTCTAAAACTACTCACTACAATAGGAGATCTATATTCCCCCATACACGACCCCCATTGTAATCCACTCTATTCTCTTATAAAAATTACACTACTTTTTTTCTCTCAAGCTCGAGATCGGCGTTCCGAATAACACCCGTGATTATATCTCTGACTCCCCCCGTTCCTGGGTCCTCGGACGATATTGCATCACCAAATGGCGCCGTCTGTGGAAACACCGTAGAATCCCTAAGATAAGCTTGAGAGAACTTCCTACCAAAAAAAAAAACTTAAAACCAAAAATATAACAAAATTCGTTTACGCTTGTGTCTAAATGGAGAACCACGATCTAGAAGCCAAAGCACAACAAAGTCCCTCTCATCATGATGATGTTGCTCGGACTCGAGCTGGTCCTGCTCCAAATACGATAACCCATGTGCCTCAGACGCGAGGTCCATGGATGCCACGTGAAGGGGGAAAGAGAAAAAGGACAAAAAAAAGACGGTCATAAGAAGGCAAGAGGAAAGAAAAACCTAAAGCCAACACCCTTACCCCCTATGACGATAACCCCCTCGGAAGTTATGGCTGTCATGGGGAATATCGCATCTTCAGGTGGCCCTGTCCTCCAAAAGACCCTGAGAAGAACAAGAACTCAAGAAAATTCTGCACCTATCACCGAGCCTTCGAACACCTGACCAACAATTTCTACCACCCCCGAGAGGAAATCGATGGACTCTTAGGTCTGGACTATTTGGAGAAATATGTGATGCTCGACAGAGGAACATTCATCGAGAAAAGATGTCGGAAAAAGGAGCCCAAAAATAAGAAACCGCGTTCCGACACCTCCAAAGACAGCGAGCCCCCACCCTCGATAGAAGCACGGCTACCCCTCTTTGCACTTATTACGATACGCCCCCACCGGCCAAACTATTAACATGATTGAAGGAGGAGTAATGGTTTTATCTTCTAAAGAGGATAAGCAAAACTACGCGAGGAAAGCCAGGAACGCAGACAATAAGTTGAAGGTCGTCGCCTCCCGACTCGTGGACCAGCCCACCATCTCTTTTGGACCTGAAGACCTATTCGACATTGTATACCCTCATGAGGATCCCCTGGTAATCACAACCACTATACTCGGAACAGAACTCAGAAGAATCCTTGTTGACATGGGAAGTTCAGTAAACGTTCTCTTTACATCTACTTACTTTGCCCTTGACATTCCCCGAGATTAGATGGAACCTCTAGAAGTCTCACTCGTCGGGTTCTTTGAGGAACAACGTCAGACAATAGGTCTCATAACCCTGCCAATGCCATGGGGCGAAGGAGCAACCCGTTGCACTGAACCTACCAAGTTTTGGGTAGTAGAGGCTCCTTCACGAACATACAATGCCATTTGCGGCAGACCAGCCCTCCGAGCCTTTAATGCGGTCCCCTCTACCCTTCACCTAAAAATCAAGTTCCCTAACCCCTCGGGGAATGGAGAAGTCAAAGTAGATCAGACACAGGCTTGAGAGTGCCAGATGAACGCCCTACCGCCAGGTCCCCGACCCTCGATTCAGGAGCCTCCATCCAAAAAGGCTCGAACCAAAGAAGTTCACGTCCAGACGGTAGAAGAACTCAAAATGATAGAGCTCGTGAAGGGGCCGAGGGAAAAATAGTTAAGATTGGTACCAACATCAGAGAGGGTGTGGAAAAGGTTATCATGACTACCTTAAAGTAATTCCAGCACCTCTTAGCATGGAAGGACGGTCTCCCCGGGTGAATTAGCCAGGAAATATGCGTACACGAGTTGAACGTGTACCCCACAACCAAACCCATCCAGCAAAGGAAGCGAAGCATGGGTCCTAAACGTAATAAGGTTATCTATACAAAAGGACAACGACTGCTCGACCTCCACTAGATCCGAGAGGTGTGCTACCCGGAGTGGTTAGCCAATGTGGTCCCCGTCCCAAAGACTGAAGGAGATGGTGCATGTGGATATATTTCATCTACCTCAAAGGTCCTATCCTAAAGACTGCTATCCACTTCCAAGCATTGACCAGCTGGTTGACTCTACTGCCGGATGCGAACTTTTGTCTACAATGGATAGAGATCAGGGCTATAACCAGATCCTGATGGCCACCAACAACCAAGAAAATACTAACTTCATCACACACATTGACACCTTCTGCTATACGGTCATGCCCTTCGGGCTCAAGAACGCTAGAGCCATGTATCAGAGACTAGTCAAACTAATGTTTGAAGGACTGATGGGGGACACTGAGGAAGTATGTGTCATTGACATGATTGTAAAGAGACAAAGAGAAGACCATGCTTGAGACCTCGCCAGGGCCTTCACAATCATGGATCGCTTCGGAATGAAGGTGACTCCCCAAAAATGTTTCTTCGGCATACGAGGTGTGAAGTTCTTGGGGTATCTGGTCACCCAAAGAGGGATAGAGGTTGACCTGGAGAAGGCAGAAGCCATTCTTAACATGGAGTCTCCAAAGACGGTACGGGAGGTGCAAAAGTTGACCGGAAGGATGGCTTCATTGAGCAGGTTTATCTATCGCTCCTCGAAAAAGGGTATGCCCTTCTTCAAGATCCTTACAAACGTGAAAGACTTTCAGTGAACCGACTGCTATAAGCAGGCGTTTAGAGAACTGAAAAAGTACCTTGTCAAGCCACCCTTCCTGGTGAAACTCGTGCCCCAGGAAATGTTCTTCCTCTACCTTGCAATAGGTCAAGAATCCGTGAGTGTTGTTCTTGTCCATGTTGAAGGAAGGGAACACTTGCCTATCTACTACGTTAGCAAAACCCTCTTGAACGCCGAAACCTGGTACTCGGGGATAGAAAAGCTCGGATTAGCACTCATCTCTGCAGCTCGAAAGCTCCGAGCCTACCTCTTGGCTCATCTGTTTACTGTGCTCATACAACACTCACTCTGCACCATCCTCAACAACCCCGAGACCTCCAGGTAAATGGTCAAGTGGGCCAGTGAGTTAGGAGAATTCCTTTGCCCCCCCCCCCTCGAGTGCTTTGTTTGACCCCACCCCCACAATTCTGGTGTCCCATTGAACCTACACATTGGATTTTGCAAACAATTCAGGTTGGGTTGCCATCACGGGTGGGATTTATTTTAGGGGGCTTCAATCCCATTCCCCTCAATGAAATCTCTACTCGGTCTCTCCTTAGACCTTTCGTTAATGGGTCAACAATGTTTTCTTTAGGCCTCATAAAGTCTAAGGAAGTTACGTTAGTTTTCAACAACTGCCATACACTCTTATATCTTCGACGTATGTGTCGAGGGTTCCCATTATACACATTATTTTGTGTTCTACCAATAGCAACCTCATTATCACAATGCTTTCTAATTAAAGGCATCGACCTTATTCCAAGAATTCTCCATCAAACAGATTCCTCGTTTAAAGAACCAAACCGTGGATGCCTCGTCAAAACTCGCCAGTCAAGCCTAGTCTGTCAGTACTCGGAGAATCACGTTCTTCACGGCCCACGAATCAAAAAGACAAACTAATGCTGACAAAGTCTAAATGGTGGTTCCGTCAAAGACATCTGGATGATAGAGATTATAGATTTCATCCGAAGTCCTGGAAAATTCACCCACGACCGAGCAAGGCAACGAGCTATGTGTAGACGAACCGCTGGGTACTACATACAAACTGGTACTCTTTTAGCGCTCATGGTTCTACCTTACATCCCGATGCGTCAACAAGCAAGAGGTCCAACTCATCATTCGAGAGATGCATGAAGATTGTTGCGGCAACCATGTGGGAGGAAAAAGCATGGCGGCCAAAATCACCCGACTTGGTACTACTAGCCGACTATGGATGCAGATTGTGAAGAGTTTGTTCGTAAGTGCCAGAAGTGCCAGATACACGCCCCTATGATACATGAGCCTGCTGCCCTCTCGAGCCTGACACCATCCCTTGTCCTTCCGCCCAATGCGGAATTGACATCGTGGGAGCCATGGTCCACGATTGAGGTCAAAGGAAGTTCCTACTAGTTGTTGTGGGTTACTTCACGAAGTGGGTCGAGGTCGAGCCTCTCCCAAAGATCACCATCCAGGTTGTGATTAACTTCCTCTGGAAAAATATCCTCAGCCGATTCGGAGTACCTCAACAACTAGTAAGTGATAACAGGCTCCAATTTCGGAACAACCTCATGGAAAAATGGTGCGACAAATGGGACATCAAGCATCACTTCACGGGCGTAGGATACCGCAGGGAAATGGACAAGTAGAGGTAACTAGACAGGCATTTAAAAAGTCATCAATAGTTATGTCTTGTTCATAAGCTTCTACAAATTCTTGAATGACATGGACCACGTTGCATTCCTCTTGCTCAATTGGGTGTTGCGATACCTATTTCATGTCAAAGTCAATAACTTTATCATTAACTCTCATTGACATTTTAATTCCAACCCAATTAATAATAGAACTACTAGTGGTTAAAAATGGTCTACCCAATATAATGGGTTCTTCTTCCTCTTCAGTATCAAGAATAACAAAACCAACTGGTACTATGCCTTTAATGAACTTGATTAAGATATCTTCTACAACACTTTTTGGTATTCTTGTTGATTTATCAGCCATTTGTAATACTATATTTGTACGTTGTATGTTATTAAATCTTAACCTATCATAGGTCTCAAGTGGCATACCATTTACACTAGATCCCAAATCAATTAATGCAGAAGTACTAAAGACATCATGTATTAAGAACGGAACAAAAAAAATTCATGGGTCTTCTTTCTTCAATAGCATTGTGCATCCTATTGATGTTGAGCATAATTATGATAAAGTCACCAAGCTCACGTTTTGAGCTTCAGTGAGATCACATCCTTTTAGAAAATTTCCTTATCGCGGAACAAAGTGAATGGCGTCTTAAAGGGACATTTCGATTGGAGTCCCTTTTAACGTCTTCATGAACGTCTCACCACTTTTGTCCACCTTTCTCTTCTGCAATCTTTGTGGATATGGTGCAGGTGTTTGACATTGGTGCTTCATCCGTACTGGTTCCGGTATTTCCTCAACTTCATCTCCTATCTCTTCAAAATTTTGTGGGATATTCACTGGTCGTGGAATTGTTTCTTCAGATAATTGAACACTTGGTATAGTTGGTTGTAAAGGTCGACCACTTCATAAGGTTTTGGCGTTCACTGGATCCTTCTACATTTCGGTGGTTGTACATGATATTATGTTAGGTCGTTTGTTACCTAATCAATTTGATGTGAAACAACATTCACATCACATCGCCTTCTTGTATCAACTCTGAGAAGGTTTGGTTCAGAGTGCAACCGTTGGTCTCCCCAACATACATTATTCAAGGTGATGTCTCATAGAATTTCTCTAACCGCTTCATCTGTGAGTCTCATAAAACAATCTCCCACTATTACATTCAACATATTCTTGTTGTTTACATCTAATTCGACGTTGAAAGCTTCGAGTAATATGACAGCGGTTTCACCATGATCTGGATATCTCTTTACGAGTAGGTTGAATCTTGTCCATTGTTCATAGACTAGTTCACCCAGATATTGTTGAAGACTCATGATTTCTCTTCGTCGTGGTACGACTAGAATTAACAGATAATAAGTCCCCCTAAATATTTGTACCATTTGTTCCCATGGTAAGTCCCATGTACCAATCTCCGGCTACTCCACTTAACTTCTTGTGAAATGTCTTTAGCTTAAGATAATTTTCGATTAGCATTGCTGAGATGTTGAACTTACATACTTTGTCGTACTTCATTAAGTGGTATACTGCATCTTCACCTTTTCTTTCGCCAAATTTAAAGTTGGATACTTCAGCTCCACATTCCCTGGAACTTGTGTGAGAAATTCATCTGTTGAATCACCTACACAATGTTCAAGTCTTTTGTAACTTTATACTTCTATCATTTGTGGTAGACATGGTCTCACAATCATTGATTCGCAGATTTTCCTAAACCCATTGATTATGTAGGTGTGCCTGAGAATATCATAAACAGAAGTTAGATACCTTAATGAGTCTTGTAAAGTAACTTAAAAAATCCACGTTTAATTGCCTAGTCCCCGATAACAACACTAAAAACTTAATGCGTGGCGAGCGAGTAGTTATTATTAAGGGATAAATGCATTAAACCCCCTGAACTATGCACGTTTTTGCGTTCTCGTCCTTAAACTAATTTAATAAGCGTTTTCCCCCCTAAACTATGCACGTCTGTGCGATTTGCCCCCTGGCCGGGTTTTCGGCCATTTCCGGCCATTCTTGGCCAGAATTTTTCCCCTTACCCGATACATATGTGTTGTACTAGATGTATATTAGTAGTTGATGACAAAAAGAAGGCGAAAAAATACCTCGAACGGGGCATATTCCGGCCAAAACGAAATCACATATGAGTCTGGTAGAGAGGAATATTCCGGCTAAAAATGGCCGGAAATGGCCGAAAACCCGGCCAGGGGGCAAATCGCACAGACGTGCATAGTTTAGGGGGAAAACGCTTATTAAATTAGTTTAAGGACGAAAACGCAAAAATGTGCATAGTTCAGGGGGTTTAATGCATTTATCCTTATTATTAATGCAATGAATTGCTACGTGTACGTGTTCGCAAGTGCATGGTCAAGTAATATAAAATGAAAAGTAAATTACGTCTCAAGTATCGAATCCCACGAGGACTATGATTAACTCTTGTATTCTGTAACTTTAATCTTCACTCTATCAAATGTAACGACTTAAATGGTTGAATAGATTGCTGGAATGACTTAATTAAAACTAAACTAATAAACTGAATTGAATTAATTTGGATTGAGTTGTAATCAATAATGGTGAAATAGCTTACATATTTGGGTTCATTGGATATTGCACTATATTCATCCTAATGCAATGATTTCCTTAATTGTTGCATATGTTCATAGCTTCTTTCAAGGCCACAAGAAGGCATGGTCCTACTTATCTTTTCTACATACTCTCAAATTCAATTATCCCACACAACATGTTATGTGGTGATGCTAGTGACCAATAATAACTTCTAATCAGTATCATGTTGATCATGCATGCAAAGGCATTGCGTCGAGATAAACAAATAAACATAAACATACAATCAATAGAAATCAAATCATAAGACTACACATAGTTTCAAATCCAACAACTTCATAACTCTAAGCATAAGTAACTAGCCTCTCATCGTTTCTGTAACGCCCCTGAAATTTGAACGAAAATACAAATTTATATTTTAGTCCTCAAACTTTTTGAAAATATCATTTTGACCCCAAATATTTGAGAGAAATTGCGTTTTAGTCCTTGAAGGAAAATTAACCACTTTTTATCATCTTATATGCTCAAATATCTTTAAGAAATATATTTTACATGTACATATTGATCTTGGAGTTTTTTACATAGAAAAACTTACATAAGTAATTATGTGTACAAATATCTATTTATTTTATTATAAACAACAAGAATAATATCACATCATAGGTGAATGGTTCTGAAATCAGCCACATCACTCTTGTGACAATTGAAATTAGATTTTGGTGCTTAGTTGTTAAAGAAATTAAGGTGGAACCTTAGTTAAATTGTTTTAACATGTATAAATAAATAAATATGTATATATTAATCTATATGTATTTTGTTTGAATTAGACATATGTTATTTTAAGTTATGGAAGAAAAATCAACCACATCTCCATATTATCAAATTAGAGACTTTATTAGGTGGCCAAGGATAAAGAAATTAAAGTGAGACCTTAATTAAAAGTATTTTAACATGATATTTTGACTTTAAATAATAGGCCTTTTTCAACAATTTTCACACCCAAACCATTTTTGTTTTTACATTCTTTCTTCCTTCCAATCTCTTTCTTTTTGAGTCTACTTTCAGGGAAAATTCATTCCAAGTTCTTATTTCATCATTTTCTACCCGAAAATACCCTAAAACTTTTATTAATCAGAATTTATCCATTCGGCCCTGCACCTTCTAAATATCATAACTAATTGTAGAAAAATCCTTTTTAATCAAGGTTAGCAGGCAAATACTCCTCATGATGTCTTCTAACTTTCAGATGAAGTAATATTTTTCAAATAATGTGATTTAGAGGGTCGAAATTCCTAAACCGTAGACTGTTGTCTAAAAATCCAAGAATAGGTTCTATGTTTTCAAGAATTATTTAGCATAGCAAATCTTCATATTTTCCTTCACATTTGGGTACACATGTTCCTAGTAATGTTAGAGATCAGTTGCCAGAAAAGTATTTGAATGCAAAGTTCATTTGAAAATCAAAGATAAACTCGAAACTACGACGATTTTCAGCTTATTTTACATACTTTAAGTTCTTTGTTTATGATTAAAAATAATCATCATAATTCCATGATTGATCACTCACACACGACTCTTATAAGATATACCAATCATTAGAATTACTTTAATATGATTTGTATTCACGAATTAATATTTTTTAGATTTTTCTATATCATATAAATAGTATATTGTTCAAGTTTTACATAAGTTTTATAAGATTATCATGGCTCGTTTTGTGGTCTAATCCTCTAATATGATTATGTATCATAACTTAAATATTCGGTAAGCATTTATCTTGATTAGGTTTACATATTAATATTTTTATAAGTGATAAATACAATGTTATGTAATTTAAGGTAACCTTGAAACAAAATAGTATTAACCAAGTTATACAATTTAAGGCATTAATTCATAGTATATTTGTTTGATGTTATGGTTCCTGAAAACTTTGGATGGAGTAGAAACTTAAAGAACGATTTTCCATAAATCAGTTAAGTAATATATTTTGAAGATTTATTATGCATCAAATTAAATAGTTTATCATACTATACTCAATATTATTGTATACTTACCATTTGAAATGATTTTCTAACATTAGAAAAATTATAACTACAATTATAAATATAATGTTTGCTTAAGATTTATCTTGAGATATCGATTACGTATACAAAGTATATTTGATATTTAACTTAACGACATCAAAGTTTATCCCATAAGATTTTTATCAATGATATGCACTATTTACTTAAATTAGTTTAACAAGAACTTTCTCAAATTTCATCAATACGAAAGTTGAATAGTACATATGTTTATTGTGGTGAGTTATGATTATTCAGTTAATTGATATCATCTTATGTTATTAAATGTTTGACAAATTAATCAACAACGAGCACGATTCCTTGCACAAATAAAGGTGAGGTTCGACTTCTGATATTGTTCTAGCCCAGTTTGGCTTCTGGCCTGAGGAACTTGGACAGAAAAGACATTACACTGTTACCAAATCATGAACCACCTATATTATTCATCGTATTCTATTTCGTATTTCATCTATTCTCATTACATGTTTTCCTTACTCATCGCTAAATCATACTCAACCATTAACTATTTATCACATATTAATTCATAATTCGTCAATTATCTCATCTGCTGGTTCTTGAACTGTGCAAAGAGCAACGGACTATGTTCGGGACATGTAGCTCAAGGAGCAACTGATATTATCCGGTTTACTAGCCTATTTGTTTATCACCCATTGGGACGCCTTTGGGAAGTTGGGCCCAGGGATTGAGTCGATTTGTTGCCGGGCAGTAAGGACTGTCAGTTTAATTAATTTCGCTTGATACCCATTTATCTAGGCACTGCTTGCAGTCAGGAGTTGGCTGTGACCCACACGCTGGATCGGCATGTACTCGAACATGTCGCATGTTTTGTTTACGAGGTTGCTCCTCGTTGGGAGGTATAAGGTTTGGAAGTCATAAGTTAGATTTGTTTACTGTTAAGCACATTTCATAAACTACTCTAAGAATATTCCGGTGCTACTATACATCAAATTACCTGTTAAACTGTTTCTATCGGTAAGATCACTCCTAGAAATATATCAATTAAATCACCGTTAATTCTTGCATTGCTAGTTGTTTTGTATGAATCTCACTAAGTCATCAAAGACTTAACCCTCGTTTTTTTCTGTCTGTCCATTCTTCAGGATAAGACCGACGTGGCATCATGGATCACATGTATAATTTTGCCAATCTTGGCTTTCGGGATACTCGTGTAATTGAAAATGATTTATCATCAGTACATAATTATTAAAGTTGTCAAATTATTTGTATGAACCACCTATGGAACGGTAGCGTAGCTTCCCTGTCTCATTGGCGCAGCTGGCGCATGTTATAGAGCGGGTTGCGCCACCTACAACATGACCAGCGCAGCTGGTGGCGTGGGTCGCACCACCCATTGCTCTAGCCGTGTGGGTCGCACCACTTTCAGGCGCCTTGGCACAGCTCGCGCAACTTTGCTTCTGGTCGTGCCATTTCGATTAGCTAATGCCTCTTCTGCATCAGTTCCCATCCCCGACTTGCCTGATTCAGCTCATTGACCAGCTTCTCACAAATCCTTCATTTTTGCATCATTATGCAATGTTTCGACTCAACTTACTCGAAAACCTAAAAATGCATAAAATTATCTAAAATAAATAGAGGACACAAGGATTTGATAATTTATCATCATTAATCAAAGGTAAAATATAGATTCTTTAGACATTTATCAGATGAAGACCACACATGGGAGTGTTCAAGGACCTTCAAAGCGTCCACACACTTAATGGAGGGATTCGAGGCCTCACATGCGCCTGAGACGTCGCCAACTCAGGTTGGGGAGGATGACATGGGCGGGGGTATTGAGCCGCATAGGAGGACTACACCCTTTACGAACGCCTAGCTGCACTGGCGTAGCGTCTGAACGATGCCCAACAGAATACCATGATACATTTTTGAAGGCCTCATAGATGGGGCGTTGGTCCGCATTGATAGACGACGCTTGTATGAGCGCCTAATAACACGGGCAGACGACGCGCACTGGCGCTTAACCCCACTGGTGCACGATACCCAACGGTGCCTAACAACGCCCTATGTTGGTACTTTGAAGGCCCTCGACTGGCCAACATGTCGAGGTGTTGTATGAACATCACCAAACGAAGCCAAGAGCATGATTGAAAATCGAAGGCTTAGTGTAGGCTCCATGTAATTCGTGTTTTTTATTGATGCTACAACGTCTGTTGACAGATTTAATGTTCCTTTAGAAATATGTATGGGGAGGGAAGAGTAGAAAGTTGAAAGCAAGTATTTGTTGTAAATTGTATTTGTTATTTGAGCAATATATAAGCTCTTACAAATCCTATACAGACTTATGTGCTTATATAAATGCTTGCTACAAACACTGTGTGCTATTAAGTTGATCCTCTAAAACGTCAGACGAAGTGCGGCGAACAACAAAAATAAAGGCGAAAATCACTTGTTGACGAGTCACTAGCCGCACGGTGCCCTTTAACTAACTGATAACTTTAAAGACAACCCGTGACACACGGGGAGGACGGGTCGGTGCTAGCCAACTTTGTCTTCCTTCAACAGTGCGTCCTCCTTAAGGAGAACCCATCATGTTTAAGGAAGTTCTGGGCCATTCCGCACTTCTGCTTCATGCAGATACTCTTAATCACTTTTCTCCAACTTTGGCCCAAACACTCCGACTTCCACTAAAGTGACCTGATGGCACTCTACGACATCCATAGTGATACTTAACTCTTGGAAGCCCTTCCAATCAACCAAGGCCCAATATTTTTCCCTAGTACAAGAAGTCACTCCGATCACTCGACTTGCCACATGTCGGCCTGGGTAACTTACCGCACTACTCCGTTTGATCCTTTAAGCATCGTTACAAACTCGCTTAGCTCCAACACTCATGAGAACGAATCCCAACTTGCCTGACACGACTCGTGCCACCCGGCATCCCGTCCACCTTTGGGACACACACATGCTTCACAAGCTTCTCGCTACTTCGCTAAGGCAAGCTCCCACAACACTTGCTCAACGTCCAACATCATTCCCCGACTAGTGACACCCAACCTAGTCTGTCTAATCTCGACTTAGGCGCCATTCCTAGCTGTCTCAACATAGTCTAGGCTTCCTCGCCTAGACGACACAATTGGTCACGACCTACTTTGTGGCTTCTAAAGTATAAGGACGTGACAGTCTTCTCTTATTTGCTTAAAGCGTGTGAGCTGTCTAATTGATCTTATGGTAGCAAAGGAATACCTTCGATATTGATAAAAGCTGAATGCTAGGATATATCTTCCTCAGTATTTTACTTTTATGGACTTTACTTGACCTTTTTCGTCACGAGTTGAAAAGAATTGTATAAAAATATTATCATAGGAATATAGACATTATGTACTTTGCTTTACCTTCCTCAATTAAAAAATGAAGAAGTTAATTTGTAAAAATAAAATAAAGAAGTTAATGGACACAACTTCCATTCATAAGAAAATGTCAGAGCTTCCTTAGTATGACTTTAAAGCAATAAACTACTCTTAAATTATAAAAATAGTAATAAAGTATTCTTCAGTTATGAAAAGTTATTATATGCTACAACTAATACACAATTTATGTCCATTCTCATGCCAAACGATTTGTTAACTTAGTTAGAAAGTACAAAAAAGAAACTATCAATCAATGGTTACTACGAATATATGAGACTACCAAATTCTGGGTGAGCGTTCATATGCAATTTAATTTTGCACCTTAATAATAGGAAGAAAGCCCAAAGTTAACACAAAGAAAAAGTGGGAATAATAATATTATAATAATAGGAAAGAGAGTCCAAAGTTAGCATAAAGAAAGAGTGAGAATAATAATTAGAAACCGCAATAGTGGAGTTATGTCTCAATTATCATCTCGTCGTTAAACATCCAAGAATACAAATCTATTCTCTACTTAGTATTTACTTGTGAAACAATATCTTATAAGAGAGGGTATTAGATGTTGTGGAGCTACGACAACATAATACCGTCTAAGTTAAAAAATGAGTTTTTCAGAAGACAAGAATCCATGAAAGGCGATGAATTGAATAGAAATCATCATTAAGATGAATGGTTGAAACTTGAAAGAGAATATCTTTTTTATATAAGAGAAAGAGAGAGAAACTACTTGCTAACAACATCAT
Organism: Linaria vulgaris; assembly: GCA_948329865.1. NCBI lineage: Eukaryota > Viridiplantae > Streptophyta > Magnoliopsida > Lamiales > Plantaginaceae > Linaria > Linaria vulgaris. The sequence goes on along the minus strand of OX415254.1, from coordinate 59,851,832 downwards.
AGTTCTCTTTTATTCATTGTGCTCAAGGCCTTTATACAGACCATTTGTATAAGAACACAAATATTTGGATGTCATATGTAGAAATTATCTCGTCAAAGTATGATTATTAATTAATTAATAAGTTTCTCTACTATAAATAAGCATCGATGATTGTTTTACTTTGATCAATTGAACTTAGATTCGCTACTCTTGCATATAAGTTGAAAGATTCATTGATCAAGAATTTATAAGTAGCAAGATTCTTTGATCAAGAACTTTTTAAACGGTAATATTATATATTATAATTTTATAAACACTTATATATCATATTTGTATCCCATGACTAGCACACAAGTATCAATCGATCAATAAACTATTATAAAAATAATTCAATATTTCCTCAAAGTTTTATTCCATGAGTAGCACACAAGTATCAATCGATCAATAAAAATAGTGTTGGAAAAAGCTACCAATAAGCAATTGAAAGCTATCAAATGCATTGCACTCACAAGAGAGCGGAATAACAACCATGTTACTTTTAATAAACCACCAAACCTAACAACTAGTTCTTTAACACCAAGAGTATCTCTTTAGAATTTTTATAGCAACTGTTCAAAATTAAACTTAATTTCGTGTTAAAAGTTAAAACTTAGAAGCCAAGCATGCGAGATATTGAGCCTTATAAAAGTAGATTTTTTTTTCGGGGGCCACAAGTTGTCTCTTTCAGTTCTAGTGTCTCAAGTTGGCTATCGAGTCCCATTTACATACACATTTGCTCGAAATTTGAATCACTCACAAGAACAACATACTTGCGCTGCATGTGCGAACATAATGTTTTAAAAGAATAGAAAAAAAAAGATAAAGGTTCTTAAATGAGAGAGAACGATCAAAAGAAAATAAACAAATTGCATTAAAGAAAAAACCAAACCTTGATAGTTTTTATTAGATCTGATGCTCTAGCTCCAAGTTATATTTTGCGGCCCTTGCTACAAGTTTCAACTAACCTTGAAGAATTTCTCTTTGGTTTTTGCCCTATTATCATGGATCAAGGTTTCGGTTTCAAGTTACATTTCGGTGGACTAACTATTAGAAACGTTTCGAAAAGTTTCGAAAACATTTCAAAATATTTTGTAAATAGTGCTAAAAAGAAAATAATTTTTGAAATAAAATTTATTAAAATATTAAAGGGAACAATCCAATTTTATCTAGAATTAATAATCTCTATAAATCTTTGTACCACTATGACATGCTAAAATGCAATTATTACATAAGATATGTCAATTTGCCCAAAATGAAAGTCAACATCGATCATAAAACTTTATTAAACTTACCTGTTGATATATTAAATGAGGTTTTTGGCAAGCAGCCCCCCTATGTTTTGCGAAATAGGCAAAAAACCTCATTGTGTAATAAAAAGAAGCAGAAACAACCCCATGTGTTCTTTAAAACATAGCAAAATACCCCCTTCCTTGCGAAAGTGAGCTACACTTGCCAAAAGATGAGTGTGGGATTCCTTTTGAACCAGTATCTTTTTGTTGCCATTTTATACTTTTGTCTTTAACTTTAAAAAATTACATTTCTGACCCAATAAAGTTTTAGTTTGCCAAATCCATTTCGAAATCGTAAAAATGGTATCAGAGCCAGGTTGTTTATTTATAAAAATGGGAAATTATTTCATTATAGCTCATCCCTTTATGAGTAGAGTAATTAAAACACATGAATAATCCAGTAATGGATGACATTTGGAACCCTCCGGTTCAGTTCTCTTTCAGGGAACATAAATGTGCAAGTATTAAACATTTTATCGATGTTTTAACAAGAGTCCTTGCGTTCAAAGAAACGCATATCAAATATCATGATGTTCTATGTTGCGACCTGGAACAACAGGGAGAAATTTGTCCCATCAAGAAGGCTAGGTTAGAAAGAATCGAACCGATAAAAATTAGCCTTAAAATAGCTAATAAACAGAGTTCGATACTAAGCCTTTAAATATGCCTGGTATTACCCTAGAACAAGAGCTCCACCTCTTGATGACTAAGTTAGTAAACCTAGCTAGTCAAAGACCAGATAATCTTCGAGCCATTAGATCTAAGTTCGTAGCTGTTAATGGCCTCACGGCTGAGATTTCAAGAATTACCAGATTAATTAACGAAAAGAATAATAGATGAGTAATCTGGCTTTGCCAAATTTTCACGAGCTCGAGACAGATGGCTCTAAGCTGTCTCAGGACCTCAGGGAAGTCCAGAAAACAGTCCAAACATATGGTAACCATCAATACCATATGCCCGAGCACCTTCAAGAACTTCAAGACAAGCTTGAAACCATGTCTAGGCATCAGAAGGAGATCTTGGAGAATATACAAGATATCCAGCAAAGAATGAAGAACTTGGAATCCATGCCAAGGTCATCCGAAAGAAGACGTGGAGGATGGTTACCACCATCTTTCGAAAGGGAACCCTTATTACATCAAGAGGGTAAAGCAGTCGAGGTCAAGAAAGAGTTGACCACAAACGAGAGGGTGGAAGCTCTGATACGGGAAAAGCCCAGCACGTCAAGAGATCATGTCCAGATTCAGGCTTGACGAGTTCAACTTCGAAAATCTGCAAGATCTTTTCGATCTAGCAGAATCATTTTCGGGTTTGAACCTCGAAAACGTTAGAGGCTATGAAAGTGCACTTGTGCCGAGACAAGATCCTCCTCAGGGACAGTCAACGGTTACAGAAGGCGTCGGATCTTCCATCCCAAATCCAGAGCCAATCCGAGAAGAACCCATGCCGCACCAGCATGACTTTGTGGCAGGATCCATGTACAGAGCTGTACCAGCCAGATCGAGAGCAAGGATACCAGATGTTCATGGAACACCATACGGGAGATCCCAACTTGATCCGATACACCCGTATGGGCTTATGCTCAATCTTGATATCTTGGATTTCAAGAATCACGAGGCCCTGATCGATGAATGGGCATCGACAATGAGAATTGCAGCAGCAACACTGGAACTCGACAAAGAAGGCTTCATTATGATGTTACAAATGAGCCTCGAAGGATCAGTCAAGATCGGATGGGAACATGCTACCCCAGAAATCAGAGGTGGGGTTCTATCCGGCGATGCCCTCAAAGACATTGTGGACAAAATGGCGAGATTGTTCAAGATATAATTCATCGGAGAAGGATACTTTGTTGATCCCCAAACCGGAGGAGGTGACTAGGAGAAGGTCAGAAGATATGAACAGGCACTGTATAGCTTAGAGCTACATGACATATGTAGCGTCGACTTATACATCAAGTTGTTCACCGAGTACAGATGGAAGAGCCGAATGAATGAAGACACGACAATCCCCTTATTTTTCGCCAAAATATCAAGCCCATGGCGAGAAATGTTACTGCGAGAATATACACCTATCGGGGTAGACACAGTTGCCCAAAGGATGTCCTTTCTCAAAGTCAAACTGAGTGAATGGTGCCAGAAGGCAGCAATTCAAAAGAATTTCAAGAGGCTGAAAAGAATCAATAAATCAGCCCGTCTTTGCTGTGACGACAATGACATTCCAACGGTAATTGGCGCACCAGAAAGACACCGAAAGAAGAAACATATGGATCACCCCTATGAACAAAGGAAAAGCAGGTTCTCAAGAAGATCTTCCTGGAAACCAAGGAGATTCTGGTCAAAGCAAAAAGCCCAAAGTTACAAATCTGGGCAAAGACCAGGCCCCAGCCGTGGAAGGACGTCTGCCAGCCAAGGAAGCACGAGCAGACCACCAACAAGGAGGATTTTCAGAAGAGCACATATACGTGCTAATGAAAGTTTCAAAGATTGCAACTGTTGGACGTGTGGCGCCAAATGACACATCTCAACGGATTGCCCGGAGAACCAAAAGAGAGGAGTCAGACAGTTCGAATCTACACCAGAATTCGAGGAAGCTGTCTACTTTCAGGACCTCGTCCAAGTATACCAGTTTGAGGATATTCCTTCAGACGAAAGTATATATGAAGAAGATGAAGGACAAGATGAGTCTTCAGAATCGGAATCAGACTCAAACTGAAGACGAGGAGATCTTCCGTCAAGAGGTGCAGAAAGACTTGTCGGGATTCTTCTCACAAACCAACATTTCTCATAAAGCCTTGATGAGAATTATGCGAGAAGATCCAAAATTGCGAGTTTACGACGGATTCACTATCGGAAAGATAGAGAGAACCTTAACACAACTAAGCTTCAGGCAAAGAAAACATCACATCATATACAAGGTTACAGCGGGAGAAATTGCGATCCCAATGGAGCTGACAAGTAATGTGATGGAAATGCAGCTAGTTCCTATGAACGAAATTAGAGAGGAACTAAGCCGACTTGATCCAGAGATTGCCCAGAAGATGTCATGGATCCATATCGGAGCCATACGAATCTTGATCAAGGCAACATTCAAAGAAGGCATCAATTCTCCAATTGACATTGCTATCTTTGATAGGAGAATTCAAAACCTAAGAGACGCATGTCTTGGAGGGTTGTCGGGAAATCTATTCGCTGGAAAGGTGGTAATGTTCATTTATCTGAAGATTACTTATAATCTAGCTAATAGAGATTTCAACAGGGTCCTTACCCTGCATCAAGACTGAAAGTGCAAGTTTTCTGGATGTTAGGATAACATTGAGATTTTCAATGTTAGAGTAACATTGCACGTCCAGAAACTGTTTTACAATCTAGTTATTATTATTATTATTGTTTTGCCTTATTCACTTAACTAACTGAGTTCCACAGTTGTAGTTGTCTTTGATTATTATTCAGGAAACAAACTTGCATTAGGTTGGACGCTCAAAGTTTCCAAGATGAGAAGTTTCCTTAATTAAAGCAAACAGCTTATAAAAGGAAAGAAGAAGTCTAGTGCGACTAGGAAAGCTTCCAAGGGAAAGTCCTGAATTGAAGAAGGAGTCTTTCCTTAGCTAGATCACTGGCGAAGGAACTTTTATTCAAGAAGGACTGCGAGAACAAGGAAGAGGAGTTCGAGAAGGAAACAAAGAGAATTACCAACCGTGTACAACACACCTTGAAGTCGAAGATCAAGAACCTATATATAGGTGTGAAGTACATCAAGACAAACAACGAGACAAGAGCTAATCAATCCGAGAGATTAATTTACAGTTGTTGAGTGTTGTCTTGCTTTAGCAAAGTTTTTAAGTTGTTAGAATAGATCTAAGAGTGAGGAGCTTTTAGAGATAGTCGAAGCAACTCTTGTGTGCTTTGCTTAGTTTGAACAATTCGAGAGTGAGGAGCTTGAGAGTTGTGAGAACGCCTTTGTTAAACCCTTGTGATATTTTGCCTACGACTCGGAAGTTAATATAATCCTATATTCACTTCTTAAATTCGTGTTTGTTTATTCCGCTGCAAACTGTTACTCTGGCCTGCTGTTAAAGTAACATCGTCGAACTAACAGCGAACACAAACTGCTGTTAGAACTTCAGTGTTAAGTTAACATCAACAACGTATCAACCCGATCCACAATTTCAATTGGTATCAGAGCCAAGCACCAACTTCACCGGTGTTTGGCGTTGATACGACAAGATGGACAGCTCCAACCCCAATACCAGCAGGTTGCCAGTATTGGAAGGTCCCAACAACTATGCCTACTGGAAGATCAGACTCAGAGTCCACATCAAATCCATCGACCTCAAAGCTTGGGAAGCTGTACTAGAAGGCTATACCATCCCTTATCTGCCAAGAGATGGAGATGCTGACCTGGTGCCAAAGCCAAGGGGACAATGGACAGCCACTGAAATTGCTCTCTACAACTACAATGAGAAGGCTCTCAATGCTATTTTTAGCTGGATAGGTAATCATATGTTTAAACTTGTTCAAACTTGTGATACTGCTAAAGCTGCATGGGAAACACTTGAGTTACATTGTGAGGGTGATGTGGCTGTGAGGGATTCCAAGTATAGGAAACTTTTGAGAGACTTTGAGAAGATTGAGATGGGAGAAGAGGAAACTATTGATAGTTATTTTGAGAAACTTGTTGATATATCTAATCAATGTCAGAACTTAGGTTTTGTGATTCCTAATCAGACCATGGTGTATAAAGCCTTTAGAACACTATCTTCTAAGTTTACAGTCAAAAGAATTGCTATGAATGAGTCTAAAGATCTTGCCAACATGAGTTTCCAGACCTTGATGAACACTATGAAAGAATTTGAATTAGAATTCCTAGGAAAGTCTAGCAAGCAATTAGCTTTAGCCCTTCTTGGAACTAGTTCAGATTCTGCAGGTAGTGATGAGGATGAATATGAGTTGATCTCTTCTAACTATGGCAATATTACCAAAAAGTTTAGTAAATTAGGTTTCAAAGGTAAACAGAAAGAAAAACTAACTGGTAATGATGGCCCCGGTTACAAGAAATTGCCCCCTAAATTTGTTAAGTACATGGCATCTAAGAGCACACCTCAAGATGTAGAAAAATTAAAGGATGTTCAGTGCTATGAATGTAAGGGGTATGGTCACTATAAACATGAATGTGCTAACACCCTCAGAACAAGAGGGAATTTTCATTGGGTTTGTGTAGATGACTTCAATGAAGATGATTTTGAATCTGGAACAAGTACCGAAGAACACTAAGAGGAAATCAAAACTGCTGCGCTATGCACAAGGATCACCTGGACCAATGAAGACTCCAGAAATTGCCTAGGATCACAATGTTACTCTAACATTGGTGAACCAACAGCAAAGCAGGAAATCTTTTTTGGAGACTGGAACAGCAATGATTCCCAGGTTATCTCTGATGAACTCTCTGATTGTGATGATACTAACTTTGACTGTTTTCATGGTACAGTTGATCTAGAAGAAGAGTACTCCCAAGAAGAAGAATTATCCCAGGAGGAGATTCTTGATGATCTGCACACAACATTCCTCAGGCTTGAGAGAGAGAATGTGAAACTCATAAAGAAGAACAAAGCACTGACTCATGACATCGAGTGTCTGAAAAACATGTTGAAACTCTATGAAAGAGATCTTGACAAAGCTGAAGCTGAGTTGAAAGATGTAAAGGATAAACTCAAGAAAGACACACAGATCATAGCTAAATGGAATGCAGGTACTTCCAAACTTGATGAGGTACTAAGCATGGGAAATTCAGGTTCATGTGGTCTGGGATTTGTTGAGAAACCTTCCTCTTCTATTGTAAATTCTGCCTATCTATCTTCTAACTTTGTTAAAGAATCTGATTCTAAGAGTTTAGGTACCATCAACACTGTGAGAAGTAAACCTACTTTTATCTGTCAATACTGTTACCAACCAGGCCACATAAAACCATTCTGTAGAAAATTTATAAGAGAATGTGGTAAGAAAACAGTTACTGAACCCAATGTTAGAACAACAGCAGTTTCTGATGTTAGACCAACATTAGGTTCAGGACAGAAAGGTAGAACTTGGGTAGAAAAAGTTAAGACCCCTAAGATTAAAGTTGTTTGCAATGTTGTTTTCTCTGCTGTGTATTCTAACCTTTCAGGTAAGTGGTACTTCGACAGTGGATGCTCAAGACACATGACAGGCAACATTGACAATCTTGTGAATATGGTTTCCTTGAGTACTGGCACTGTGACCTATGGTGGTGGTACAAAAGGGAAAATCATTGGAAAGGGGACACTGAATGTTGATGGATTTCCACCCCTGAAGGATGTGTTGTTGGTTGATGGGCTACAGGCAAATTTAATCAGCATCAGTCAACTATGTGATGATGACTTGCTGGTTACATTTGACAGTTCATCTTGTGATGTTTATGATAGTGATAATGTACTTGTTATGACAGGTACTCGGTCCAAGGACAACTGCTACCTAGCTCAAGAGGAAGCAGAGTGTTTCCATGCTAAAATAGATGAAGCATCTATATGGCATAGGAAACTTGGACATGTTCACTACAGGAACCTTGAGAAATTGCAAAAAGTTGATGCTGTAAGAGGCTTACCTAAGCTATCTTGCCCAGGTAAGCTTGTCTGTGGTGATTGTCTCAAGGGTAAACAAACTAGAGCAGTTCATGCCCCCCTACAGGTACAGAATGCTAATCCTAGATCTAGTAGGTGCTTTGAACTGTTACATATGGACTTGATGGGTCCCATTGAGGTGAGTAGTCTGAATGGTAAGAAATTTGCTTTTGTTATTGTAGATGACTTCTCTAGATATACTTGGGTAAAGTTTCTTAAAGAAAAGTCAGAAGCTTTTGATCAGTTCAAAATTCTTTGTGCTAGTATTAAAAACTTATATGGCTCTTCTGTGACTAAAATTAGGTCTGACCATGGTAAAGAATTTGAGAATGCTAGTTTTGATAACTATTGCAATGTTAAAGGAATTTTCCATGAATACTCAGCACCTAAGACACCTCAGCAGAATGGGATTGCTGAAAGGAAGAACAGGACACTTCAAGAGATGGCCAGAGTCATGCTGAATGCCAAAAATATATCCAAGAGACTCTGGGCTGAAGCTTTAAACACTGCTTGTCATATTAGTAACCGGGTGTACCTCAGACCTGGAACTAACATGACTCCATATGAACTCTTGAAGGGTGTGAAACCAAATATTGCACATTTTCATGAATTTGGATGTGACTGTTATCTGCTAAATGACAGGGATTATCTTAATAAATTTGATCCAAAAAGTGAAAAATGCATCTTTGTAGGATACTCTGCCAATAGTACTTCCTTTAGAGTCTACAATCCTAGATTGAAGACAATTCAGGAATCAGTGAATGTTGTGTTTGATGATTTCATACTTGATACAGGTACTGGTAATATTAATGTCTCCAATGTTGAACCAACAGTGGAGATTGATGATGTTACTCCTTCCAATGGTACTCCAACATTGGACCATGAAGCTGGAAATGCAGAACAGGAGACAAAACCCAATGTTAGACTAACACCAGCTAGATCTGATGTTAGACTAACAGCAGAAGATTATGACTCTGAAGTTGAAGTTGTCACTGGATCTAGAAGGGACCCTCCAGCTAGGATTCAGAAAGACCATCCAGCATCACAGGTAATAGGTGAGATCACTGAACGGGTAAGGACACGCAACAAAGAAAGAATTGACTATAGTGATATGGTCAAGATGTGTGTCTGCATGAATTTCACTTGTACTGTTGACAATGCCTCATGTTTTGTTTCCTCTATTGAACCTAAGAATGTGACTGAAGCCCTTCTTGATAACTTTTGGATTAATGCCATGCAGGATGAACTATTACAGTTTACTAAGAACTGTGTTTGGAAGTTGGTACCTAGACCACCTAGTGTAAATGTAATAGGAACTAAATGGATCTTTAAAAACAAAAGTAATGAGGAAGGAGTCATAGTTAGGAACAAAGCTAGACTGGTTGCTCAGGGATACACTCAGGTTGAAGGTGTAGATTTTGATGAGACTTTTGCTCCAGTTGCTAGGATAGAATCTATTAGATTACTCTTAGCCATTGCATGCTGTCTTAAGATAAAACTATACCAAATGGATGTTAAGGGTGCTTTTCTTAATGGGCTGATTGATAAGGAAGTATATGTTGAACAGCCTAAGGGATTCACAGATCCTAAGTATCCAAACCATGTGTACAAGCTTGAAAAAGCCCTTTATGGTCTTAAACAAGCACCTAGAGCATGGTATGAAAGGCTTACAGAATTTCTATTAAGTCTTGGTTTTGTTAGAGGTGGAGGAGATAGAACTCTGTTTGTTTTAAAGAAAGATTCTCATATCTGTATTGCTCAAATCTATGTTGATGATATTGTGTTTGGCTCAACTAACAATTCTATGTTAAAAAAGTTTGTTGAATCAATGACAGGGCAGTTTGAAATGAGTATGATGGGAGAATTGAATTTCTTCCTTGGTCTTCAAGTGAAACAAACAGGTACTGGCATATTCCTTTGTCAAGAAAAGTATGCAAAGAATTTGGTAAAAAGGTTTGAATTAGCAGATTCAAAGCCTTGTAAGACTCCCATGGCATCTGCAGTGAAGATGGCCAGGGATGATACTGGTGTCAATGTTGATCCAACATTGTACCGTTCAATGATAGGAAGCTTGTTATACTTGTCTGCTTCAAGACCTGATATTATGTTCTTTGTGTGTGTATGTGCAAGGTACCAGGCATGTCCAAAGCAGTCACATCTGATTGCTGTGAAGAGAATACTTAGATACATATCTGGCACTTTGGCCCTTGGCATATGGTACTCTTATGATACTAACACAAATCTTGTAGGTTTCAGTGACTCAGATTGGGCAGGTGATACTGATGACAGGAAGTCTACAAGTGGAGGATGTTTTTATCTGGGGAACAACTTGGTCTCATGGTACAGTAGAAAGCAAAACTGTGTGTCACTATCCACTGCTGAGGCTGAATACATTGCAGCAGGTAGTTGTGTCACCCAGTTGGTATGGCTCAAACATATGCTACTGGACTATGGGTTGGACAGTGATACCTTACTTATGTTTTGTGATAACCTTAGTGCTATAAGCATCTCTAAGAATCCTGTTCAGCATTCTAGGACAAAACATATAGACATTAGGCATCACTTTCTGAGAAACATGGTAGAAGACAAACTTATTGACATTGAACATATAGAAACTAACAATCAGCTTGCTGATATGTTCACTAAACCATTAGATACTGAGAGGTTCTTCAGTCTGAGGAACTCTCTTGGCATGTGCATTGTTTAGAGATGTTAGTTCACCAGTGTTGACATAACACCACTGTCTAGCATTGGTTATTGGTTGTGGTGTAGCTGTAATTCTTTTATGTTCCTTTTTTGCATTCTTCTTTCTTGCATATTACATATTTGTTAGAGAAACTGTTGGTTGTGTGGTTAATCTGTATGAATAGCTAAGGTGATTGGTGAACAGGTACATATCAAGAGTTTTGGAGAGAAATAACTCTGATGTTAGTCTGTGAATGTTAACCTAACATCATGGGAGAAGCTGGGATACACAGAGCTCACTACTCTGATGCTATTCAGTTGTGACTTATCCATGTTAGGTTTGACAAGGTATGAAGAGAAGCTGGGGTACATGATGTTGAAGGCCTCATTGTCATTCAGTTGTGCTTATTTTCATATTTTTGTCTATGGCCAAGGTTTTTACATGATAGTGATCTTTCCTACTGGGGTGTATAAAGTTTAGACTGTGTGCATTCAGTAGCATTGATTACTTAGTATTTCCTTGATAAACAGGTTAGTAAACAAGTATGCATGAGGAGTTGGGGTGGAGAAATATTTGATAAAAGTGTTGTCTTCATTCAATTTCTTTGTACTTGCCTGATTTGTAGCTGATGGTTAAGTTGCTGGGGTGTGTGGAGACCTGTGCTGCCCACATTCAGTGATGAGACTGTCCTTTAACATTCATCAGTTTTTTTTATTCAAAAGAGTTTCTAAAAATAGTGAAAGTTAAAGATAAATTGATATGTCCTGATCCCAGTTAGCAAGGCGGTTTGTATGTGGTTACCATCTCTCAAATGTTAATCTAACATGGTTGCATTCATTCTAGTTCTGCATATTTCCTTTTGTCGGTTTGGGCTTAGGGGGAGTAGTTAAGTATCTTGTGTTGAGGCATACTTCTTGGGTGACCAGCTACAGGTAAAAGCACTATGTTTTGTGATCTTCTTGCTGTGGGAAAATCCTTTCCCTGGATAAGTATATCCTCTGTGTTTTTCCCTGTTTGATTTGTCACTTGCTTATACTGATGATCTTAAGCTTTGTCATTGTACCTGTGTACGTGGGTGAAGCTTCAGATTAGTACAGGAATATCTCACGCTCTCACAAGATGATGCTACTTTGGATGAAGCCCTGCACCTCCAACTTCTCTCCCTGATGTTAACTTGCCAATGTTAGTCCAACATTGTAACAGTGTAACTTATAAGTTTTCAGGTATGAAGACTGCTCTGGTTACGTGTTAACCTAACACTGACACGTGGTAAGAATAACATGTAGGGGACGTGTGATAGTGGTCAGATTATTATGGTAACATGTTACAACACCACTATTCCATGCTCTTCATCTGAATCATATATGTAATTTGCCCTAATTTCTTCTTCATTCTAACGCTAACAACTGTGCAAAGCAAATTACTCTCTAAATTTTCAAAATCTTCAATCTTTTATCTCAAAGTTACTCTAACAATGGCACGCAAGTCCAATATTGATGCTCTTACAGAAGCAGCTGCGCAAATCGAGCGAGCGCCACGACGCAGTACCAGACGCACCGCCGCTGAAACCACAGTCGCCGCCTCTCCAAAGAGGAAAGCTACCACTCAACGGCGCAAGGGCAAAAAGATTTCAAAGAAAGATGTTGGTTCAACATCAGATGCTGTCGAGCAAGCCCCTGCTCCCACCAATCCTAAAATCGAGGTAACAATGGCTAACCCTACTCCGAGTATACCTGCTGATGTTGATGTTGGTATTGAGGGGGAGAATGAGGCCCCTGTGATTGGGTTGGGTAGTGCTGTGATTGAGCCAGCTGAGGCTAATGTGGTTGAGGAAGTGGTGGAGCCAACTGTGGCTAGTTCTGTTGAGCCTAATGAGGCTAATGATGATGAGCTTGCTGCTGATGAGGAGAGTGGACATGCTACTGGTGAGAATGATGAGGATTTGTCTGAGGAGATTGCTGCTGATGGCAATCTTGGTGTAAATAATGGGGTTACTACTGAAGGTAACCAAGCTATTGTGAGTGATCAACCAGCTGAGGTTGAAGGAGAAGAAGAGGATGATGATGAAAACCTTTCCTTGGCTGCCCTTGCAAATGCTGCCAGGAAGAGGAAGGGTAAGGAGGTGATGGCTGAGTCTTCTGAGGATGAGTCAGAAGAAGAAAAAGAAGAAGAAGAGGTTGAGGAGGAAGGGGAAGAGGAAGTTGAGGAAGAAGAGCTTGTGGCTGATGAGCCAGAGGAAGCTGATGTTACTCTAACATCAGATGATGATCAGTTTACTGATCTGATGATGAAAGAGTATCCACATGAAGCTTACTCTGACTTCTATGTGTCTCCTGATGCCGAGGAGCAATGGGAGGCATACCAAGCCAGGGTAATCCACAAGGAAAGGGCTATTGATGAGGGTATTTTCAAAGAAAACAGGGTGTTTGAGTTGCTTGAGGCTAGAGGAGTCTTGGGCTCTGTGTAGAATCTGTCTGCATATGTTCCTGATGTAGTGAGAGAGTTCTACATGAATCTCTCTGAGTGGGTGATCAACCTGGATTCTCCTAAGTATGGGAAGGCTTGGGTTAGGAAGAAGATCTATGACATCACTCCTGCCATGATCAATGAGGCTTGGGGGCTTCCTGATCCTGAAGAGTCTGAGGATCCTACTATGGAGGAGATCATCACTGATCTTACAGGTGGTCTCACTAGGCAATGGAGAGAGAGCTTTCCCACAACCAGGCTGACTTCTCTTAGTGCCATCCTTCACAAAATCAGCACTTATAATTGGCTTCCTTCTTCCAACACTACTGTGATGACCAAAGAGTCAGCAAAGTTGGTGTACAAGCTGAAGAATGGACTGAGTGTAAACATTGGTGAAAAAGTGCTGAGACACATGAAGGAAGTCACTACAAAGCCCAAAGGAATCCTTCCCTATCCCTCTCTGATCTCATGCCTATTGGTGAAGCAAGGCTTCAAAACCAAGAAGACTGAAGGATGGATCAGCAACAAGGCTGTAATGTCAATCACCAGGAGCTACTTCACTAATGTGAGGATCCAGGATTTGCCTTGGAACCCTCAAGGAGAAGCTGGTCCCAGCAGGAAGAAGAAGAAGAAGACACACAAGTTTGCTGCTTCTTCAGTTCCAGTGAGCAGTAGTGACAACTGCTCAGTGATTGCAGATGCTTTTGTTGAGGAAACCTTGGTCTGGCTGGATAGGGAGTACAAGGACACCCAGAGGGAAATAGCTGACAAGCAAGTCAGACTGCAGGAACTGGACAGCTTGAGGAAACACTTGAAGGATCTGCCTTCCTCACAAAAAGGGGGAGAGTAGATCAAATTTCAAAATTTCCTGCAAGTTTTTTAGTTTCTGTTTCTAATGCCTTTTGAACAATTGTTTTCTTTTTATTCTGATCAAGGAGTCTGTTCCTTGCTGCTAGTATGGACTGTAATTAAGTACTTTTTAATTTTGGGTACTTAGTGTTTCTGCTTATGCTATTATTGAACTGTGATTACTGGTACTAACTCTGTTTTGCAGGTGTTAACTTTCTGATGTTAAACCAACATTGATAAAGCTGGATGTTATAACATCGAGAGTATCAGTGTTAGAATAACATTGGATTAGTCCCTTCTGATATTCAGGGGGAGAGTACTTAGTTTTTCATTGTTATGATATAATGAAGTTTTTCTGAATAATTTGATCTGATAAGAACTGTTTCTTAGGTTTTGTGATTAAGGCAAAAAGGGGGAGATTGAAAGTGCAAGTTTTCTGGATGTTAGGATAACATTGAGATTTTCAATGTTAGAGTAACATTGCACGTCCAGAAACTGTTTTACAATCTAGTTATTATTATTATTATTGTTTTGCCTTATTCACTTAACTAACTGAGTTCCACAGTTGTAGTTGTCTTTGATTATTATTCAGGAAACAAACTTGCATTAGGTTGGACGCTCAAAGTTTCCAAGATGAGAAGTTTCCTTAATTAAAGCAAACGGCTTATAAAAGGAAAGAAGAAGTCTAGTGCGACTAGGAAAGCTTCCAAGGGAAAGTCCTGAATTGAAGAAGGAGTCTTTCCTTAGCTAGATCACTGGCGAAGGAACTTTTATTCAAGAAGGACTGCGAGAACAAGGAAGAGAAGTTCGAGAAGGAAACAAAGAGAATTACCAACCGTGTACAACACACCTTGAAGTCGAAGATCAAGAACCTATATATAGGTGTGAAGTACATCAAGACAAACAACGAGACAAGAGCTAATCAATCCGAGAGATTAATTTACAGTTGTTGAGTGTTGTCTTGCTTTAGCAAAGTTTTTAAGTTGTTAGAATAGATCTAAGAGTGAGGAGCTTTTAGAGATAGTCGAAGCAACTCTTGTGTGCTTTGCTTAGTTTGAACAATTCGAGAGTGAGGAGCTTGAGAGTTGTGAGAACGCCTTTGTTAAACCCTTGTGGTATTTTGCCTACGGCTCGGAAGTTAATATAATCCTATATTCACTTCTTAAATTCGTGTTTGTTTATTCCGCTGCAAACTGTTACTCTGGCCTGCTGTTAAAGTAACATCGTCGAACTAACAACGAACACAAACTGCTGTTAGAACTTCAGTGTTAAGTTAACATCAACAACGTATCAACCCGATCCACAATTTCAAAGACTTCAAAAAAAAGGAGTTGATGAAAGAAGGAAATAGGCCATACTCGATCACCTACAGTATTTCCTATGCCCTATCCAACACTCACCATTCAGACATGTTCCAAAGAAAAGAGTTCGTCGAGATACCTGAAATCTTTGACAGAGTTGTCCATGCAGTTAAACTGGAGATTTCAGATCTGCCCCATATCCACGAAATGGATATGATCATTCGAGACCAGCCAGTGTTCAATCAGAACACCAGTCAAAGGTTCGACCAAAGGAGAATTTCTTTCCATGAAAACAGAACGCATAGCTTAACATGGGGAAAGAAGCCAATTGTCGAAGTTGTAATCGAACCTAAACGATTTACAACTAATGGAGAGCTCCAATGTCCAGGAGGATGGAGTGAAGTCGAGGTCATCTTCGACATTACTCAAAAAGATAATACTCTTCCATGCGAAGCTTTGTATTATCTGAAGCAGCCTATTGTTGGAAGATATCAAGAAAACCTAAAGATAGGTGAAATGGATTTCGTCATCAACGGACGAGCAGGAAAGATTCCAAAACAACTTGTTCTTGGGATTGAATTTCTCGAGGATCACAAACCTTGGGAAAGGATTCCAGAAGGAATGGAGTTCACGGTGAAAGGAAAAAGATACAGATTCCGATGACCACCAGTCCATTCTCAATTTACATCTCGGTTGGGATGTTATACGAGAAATATCGAGCCGAATACTTTGCAGCGTATATCGACTCAGGGGTAGGGATTTGCACAGCAAAACCAGGAGTTTTCCCAGGAGAAATCGGAGAAGATTTACCAGCAATTGCAGGCAGAGACTTCTCAAAGAAGGTCATCATCTTCAAACGAGGGATAAAACAGGCAGAAATATTAATTGTAGAGCAAATGGTACCCCATGGTACAAAGTCAAGACGCCCCCAATCTATTTCCATGATACCGGAGCCGATATCTTACTCGGCAACAATTTCCTGCAAACGTTCAAACATTTTACGCAGGATAATGAAACAAGACGTCTTATTCTCACAACCACTTGTGATCATAAGATCTTGGTGCAAAGATTGACACAGGCGTTCTACCGCAAACTGTCGATTCAATTCCGCAGCAAGCGTGGTGATGAATGACGACTTCTACACCCAAAAATGAAGGATCAGAGGAAATACGGTAGGGCAGTCCTGTAGCTTAGGATTGATAGCCTGGGTGGCCAGAAAACCAAAAGGATCAGAGACGAAACAATTGAGATCCTGAAGGCCAGCTTGGAACCGAGCCCTCACGTTGACATCACTAACGAAGAACAGATTTCGATAGAAGATGTCAAAGCAGAAATTCAGAGGAACTACGAAGAATATCCTCTGGCATGGTGGGACAATAATGAACTCAAGGCAACCTTAAGGGTTCAAAAAGGAAAGGAAAATGAGTTTGTCAGATACATGCCGATTCTGATGAACCAAGACGATCAAGAAGATTTACAGAAGATTCTTAAGGAACATCTGGACCTTAAGCTTATCTCACCAGGAGTCTCTCCATACAGCAGTCCGGGATTCTTAGTCAGAAACGACGGAGAAATCAAGAGAGAGAAACCAAGATTGGTGATCAACTACCAATGGATCAACAAAATCTTGGAATTCGACGGATATTATATCCCGAATAGAGAACACCTGATTAACTGCGTTCGGAACGCAAATGTCTTCTCTAAATTCGATTGTAAGTCTGGCTTCTATCAAATCAAGATGGATGAAGAAAGCAAGAAATTCACAGCTTTCTCCACACCACAAGGACATTATATCTGGAATGTCATGCCCATGGGTTTGGCCAATGCGCCCCAGATATATCAGAGGAAGATGGATAATATCTTCAAGGATTATTTCAAATTCATGTTCGTATATGTCGACGATATTCTCATTGCCTCAAAGAATGTCAAGGAACATATCAAGCATTTGGAAATCTTCTCAGATGTTTGCCACAAGAAAGGTTGGTGCTATCAGAAAAGAAGGCAGTAATCCTAACAAGAAAAATTGAGTTCCTGGGAATCGAGATTGACGAATCAGGTATCGTTCTCCAAAATCATTTGGTGGAAAAGGTACGTGATTTTCCCGATGATCTCAAGACGGTCAAACAACTCCAAAGTTTTATGGGGTTAGTTAATTTTGCTGGGATGTTTATTAACAACTTGGCAAGTTACAGGAAAATATTTAGTCCATTACTAAAAAAGGACGCCGAGTTCAGATGGACGGAAGAACACAAGGGAACGGTACATAAGCTTAAAGCTATCTGTCAAGACCTCCCCAAACTTGCAATTCCAAATGATGAAGATGACCTTGTACTCTATATGAATGCAAGTGATCATTGGTGGGCGGCGGTTCTGACTAAAGTAGAACCAAAAGGAGAAGTGTAATGCAGATACTGTAGCGATCTCTTTTCAAACAATGAAGCAGCAAGATGGCACATCAACGAGAAAGAATTCTTTGCAGTTCGAAAGGCCTTTAAAAAATGGCCCTTATTCTTACTGGCTAAAAAATCCATACTTAAAATTAATAATACTAGTGTCAAGGCTTTCTTGAAAAACAAAATAGAAAGCAAACCCGAGAAAGCCAGATTAGTAAGATGGCAAGCCGAATGTCAATATTACGATTTTGATGTTCTTGTGATAAAATCTCATGAAAACGTTCTTGCAGATTTCTTAACAAGGGACGGAGGCACATGAAGCCGATACCATTCTTACAAGATGGAGGCACCACAGGGAAAACCTGGAGGAACTCAGCAAGTCGATAGATGGTCTGGCAATTAATGCTAAGGCCTCAGGTCACATACAAGAAAAGGATCTTAGCAAGGTCCAGAACACGATGAAGACTACATTGTTTGGTAGCACGAGCCTATGGGATAGTCTCATGGAACCCATACTTAGGGATGCTTCTACCTCTAAGGTACAAGCAGAATTGAAAATCGTTACTCTTGATGAGGGCGACTCAAGCAATACAGGACCAGCTGGTGATCCTTTCGAGGAAGACACCATCAAGCAAGATGATTCAAGGGTGGAAACACCTAGAGAATCCAAAATCACCTCTGAAAAGAAAGAGGATGAGATTAGTCTTAGACCCCAAACGGGATCCTCTAAGATTGACAAAAACGAGCCGAGAGCACCTCTGATGGAATATCAAAGGACATGGGACAAGCTTCACACAAGAATGGGATTAATCCCAGGGAAATCCGTGGCCGATTGGTCCGAAAAATATCCAAGAATCTGGGCACTACCAGGATCAAAGCCTGATAGTATACGAGAATGGTTTGACTTTGGCTGCCTGGCTTCAGTATTTACCACATCACCAAAATTTCTGGAAATTTCAAAATTACCAGAATGGATTTTCGAGAAGGTGTACGAGACATGGAAAATGAATCCTACACTTGAAAGAGGAGATACTTGGGAGTTGAAATTCATTTCAGCAGCTCCAGAGATCGCAGGAAAGGGATTCCATCAGAGCTTTCATTTCATCAAACTACAAAGGCCAAACATGAAGGCGATGGAATATATCAAGCCCCCACCCGAGGGACAATTTCTGGTTTCCCCTATCTCTGAAGATGAAATTTCAACCAGGAGAGCATGGGGACTTTGGGCCTGTCTCACCGAGATGGACAAGGTTAAATATTCGTTCAAGATCTTCCATAAGACTGAGAACGGATCGTTCATGCTCAATAGCATGACGAACAGCACCACAAGGTTTGCGGAGACAATGTTCGAGGATAAACGGCAGAAATTGTGGAAAAACGAGATCCCAGCAACTGCTGAGACAAGCCGGAAGCTGTGCAACATGATACATGCCGGTCGGTGGAAAGAACGGATCTGCTCCAAGTGTCCCAACCAAAAGGAACCCCTTTTCGGAAGAGGATTCCCAGTGAAACGGGACAAATGGGATAACGACAAGGAGGGGACTCCACGAAAGGGAAAGATGCCGCGGAAAGGGGCTACTTTTGCTGACAAAGGAAAATGAGCCTTGTGAACAACCAGGTCCACCCATGTGAACGATAGAAACGGGTGAGCAATCAAGACAACCTCCACTATCAGACTAATAATGGAGGGACCACCAGACCAAGTGGATGCAAAAGCAACCATATGATTAAAGACCACTCTTATCAGAATAATAATAGCGGACCCCAAGACTCAGTGGAACACGCAAGCCATGACGATTCCACTTCCATGTAACTTCATCTATATAAACGAGCTGAAGAAAACAGAGGACATCAATCATTCTCCACTGCTTTCTTACAAAAAATAAAATAAGGTTGTAATTTGAGTGTTTAAAAGTTTGAGTGTTTAAATTTCGAGTGTTTATATTTCCAGCTATATTGTAATAGTTACGAGTGTATGTGTGTTGGAAACAAGGCTACCATGAGTAGCTAAACAAGTAACTCTAATCTATAAGGGTTATGTTGTTGTAATAAATAAGTTTCTATTTTTATGAATAAAACTCTGGCTTTTGCTTAAACAATATTTCCTTATTTAAATATCTAGTCGATATCAAGATAGTATCTTTTACGCCCGGAGTAGAAAACGAACCAGAGCTGTGCTAGTTGTCGTTGAAGGGGCCATTGCAGAACCATCGGTTGCGATCGAGTGGTTAGCTGAGGAAGCTGTAAAACCTGGTGGAAACCCGGCGGCAGTGTGGTCAAAAGGAGGTACTATTTTAATTTTGACAGTTTATTTATATGGACAGAAGCATGTTGGGCCTGATATGGTCGTTATGGACTATTTCCAAGTTTAAAGTTTCGAAAAGGATAATTCTAAAACTTCAGGGGTCAATTTTTTAATTTTTATAAGTCAAAAATGTAATTATCATGTTGCACAAGGACTCGAATCAATTGCGAGGGGGCAGTGTGCTATGAGTTGTAGAACACGAGGGGGTTTCTTGCCTCTTTTAGTTTCACAAGGGGGTTTCTTGCCACTTTCATATAACACAAGGGGGTTATTTGCTATCAACCCATATTAAATGAACACAAAGTAACAAATCTGTGTCAATGGTTGATATACTAATTACTAATTATACTGCGTCACAACAACTAATGCCATTTGAATCTCGTTAATCAAAAGCTGAAGTCTCAGTTTCGAAAATTCTCCACCGCACCATTTCGCTGCAGCAGATAACGAATTTTTTCGGCCATTTTATACGAAACGGACGGGATTTTCAATCTATGGATGCGAAGAATTAATCTAAACTAACCTTTAACTTCAACAAACACATCAATTCAAAATATCTATAAACTTACTCGCATCCTGCAACAACTTCCTTCACCTAAGCAAAGTGCTAAAATATACAGTAAAACGTGTATTTTCAAATTGCTAAAAACTTTTATATAGTCTTATATTAATTTTTATATCCGGTGGCATTTTGGTCATTCGCGCATCCTTGAGATTCAGGGTCCCACTCCTGATGATGACGAAGAAGAAGACCCAAATTAGCAAATTCCTGCAATTGATAACCCTAGAGAGAGGTCGTAAATGGCGTCGGGTTGGGGAATAACGGGGAATAAGGGACGGTGTTACGATTTCTGGATGGATTTCAGTGACTGCATGTCACGGTGCCGACAGCCCAAAGATTGCGCTCTACTCCGTGAAGACTATTTCGAGTGCCTTCATCACTCTAAAGAGGTAAATATATATATATATATATATACATATATATATATATATATATATATCCTTTTCACCATTTCATATTAAATAATGATCTTTACCGTAGTATATTTTTGATTCAGTTCTAATTTAGATATGATTTGGTTCCATTAATTAGGTCTGATATCTCATCAGTTTGAGTGTAAAGGGTGAGAATGCTATGATTCATTGTAGACACTGTGATTTGTTGTATACGTTCTACTTGGCCGCTTTGTCGTTAGATATGTCGCTTGAAACCTCGAGGACAAAGTTACTCTTTGTCCAATATCAAGCAATTTCTGTGGGTTCTTGAGTGTTTAAACCTTTGTGGAATGCTGGTAAAGCTTGTGACAAAATAAGATGTACTTGATAGCACAAGAAAATGAGATATAATGTCGCGGTGCAGGGTCAATCCTGATTAGTGAAGGATGAGAAAGACAAATGCTGATGCACCGATAGGGGTGGGGTGTCCCTTCTGCTTCTGATAGAGCGATAAGTGCCCCAGTCTCATGTATATTGTCTTGGAATAGGATGTTGTTTGTTATAACTTTTAATTCATGTCAATGTTATAACTTCAAATTATATGCATGAATTTTTTAGACTTTTAGCCCTTATATAATGATTCAAGTTTTAATAGAAAACAATTTATGGCGCTGGCGATTGTTAACATTGCCTATCCCAGTTTAGTTTTTAAATGGAAATGAAGTAATGAGTGTTACAAATGTGATCGATTTTTGACATGCATTCATATGTTATCATGTTTTATGTTAACAGTAGCTCGTTCAAATGATTATTGTATTGAACGGCTTATGTACACTCATCTACTGACTGAAAATACTTTTCTGTAAAGGAATTCATGAAACTATAAGCTACATATTGCAGATTCTTTGTTTGAAGATTTATCTTTCTTACGTTCTGTAAGATGTATTTCTGGTTCCTATTTTCTTTTAATTGCAAAAGCGGCTACTTCATAGTTGAAACTCAGTAGATGCCGAGGCTCTAAAGGTTATACAACAACATAGATTTGCAGATCTATATTGGTATAAAGTGTTCCTGATAATTCTTTCGGCTAACTAAACATTCGTCTAGAGTCAGAGTCAAGTATAGGCTTTTTGATATGGTTGAAGTATCTGTTCAGCTATTTAATACTTATTGGCAGGATAACTTCTTGACTAAATTCTTAATGTTGCTCGCCATCTGAAAATTTTGTAGCTATCTCTAATTATGCATCTCATGTATTATGGAAATGTTTTAATTTGAGAAATGGTATCACTAGGGGTCATTTGATACTCAGAGTGGCCTCCCTAGAGCTTGCTTATATATGCTGCTTTAAAATGTTTCTGATAAACCAGAGAGTTTTTATTTTATTTTATTTTTCTTTGAAGATGAAACCTATGGTTTCATCAGCTTGTGTAATTAAAGCATTATTTCTGTTTCCTTGATTAGAAATTATTTAGTTATGTTTTAACATAATTTTTTTTTGAAGATGAAGCATATGGTTTTATCAGCTTGTGTAATTAAAACAATATTTCTGTTTCCTTGATTAGAAATTATTTAATTATGTTTTAATATAATTTTTTTTTAAATTTTTTTTTAACCAAGTTATGTTTTCAGCATGGATCAATCTTTCTCAATGTTTTTTTTTTGAAAAGTACCGAGAAGTTTTCATTATAGGCTCCAACAAAACGAAATAAATAAGTATTTTCCAAGTTTGTTGCAACTACAAGTTTTTCAAATTTTTGGAAACATGTTGAAATGATTCAACATCTATACTATTATATAAAGGAAGCCATGTTGAGACCAAACTTTTGATTTTTTTTTACCCCTTTACACACTATGAAAGTTTATTATTAGTGGGGATATAATTGTAATTTACTTTACCTTAATGATTATTTAAATCTTTTCATTAAAGGAAACAATTATTAAATAATCTCTTACATAAAAAAGAAGGTTAGGATATGTGGATTTTCTATCCATATTTAAAGTAAAATCTTTACCATATTTACTTAAAAATCAAAAGAAGTGATTAATTGCGCGGGAACCGCTTGCCAACATTTATAGTATTGCAAAAAAGTTCTAATTCTTTGGCAGACCGAAATGTACTCCCAAAACAAAACTTTGATCCTTGGTGATCATGAGCTTGCACTACGTTAAGCTCAGTTTGTTTCCTAGTAAATTCTCTTTGGTAGTTGATTATTTTTATATGTATTTCAGTTGTAGTAAATGGTCACACTATTGTGGTAAATATTTTGGCAGAGTGATTAGTTTTTCGCCTCTTGGGTTGAATATATATTATTTAGGTCCTTAAGTCTCGAAATATTAACACACTTGTGAACTTCAGAATATATTGAATCAAGTTAGCATAGTATTTCTTAAACTGAGAAAAAGTTAGCATAGTATTTCTTAAACTGAAATTTTTATAGTTGTAGAGCAAAGAGAATGGCCCTACCGCTCCATTAGTAGTCTTCTTGCTGTATATTAAGTCAAGGTAGCAGTCACCTTGTTGATGGTTTTCTTCGATGTGCTTGTTAAAAGTGAGTTTGTTTAGAAGTGCAGATGTTGCTAACTCTTAATAGTTGACATCTCTTCTTTCCTTGCCGATCAATCAGTAGTCTATTTTGTTTGACATAAAAGCTCTCTCAGTGCGCTTTCAAAACACAACACCATGCAGTTGCCATTGCATTAGATACATTACAATTGTGTGTATACGGCATGGTCATGGTGGACAGAGAATAGTATAATCTGCTCCAGTGTCCTGAATCCTGATGCCAAAAAGTTGACCGGCTTACGGTCAATTCATATTCCAGTCAATCTCTTACAGCCTTGATGCCCGGTTTGTTGCTCTAATGTATGTGTCTCCTGTGACTTCAAAGGTTTGCGTTGCTCTAGTCATGGCTAGGTCATGCCAACGAAGTCCAGAAACATTTACGACTATAGATATCGGTATATAGATCAGGTGCTATGGTATGAAGGCTTTATCTCCAAAAAACCTCATCAACTCTTTTGGTCTTCAGTTTTCTCACCTTGTTTCCATGTTTCTCTTTTTAAGTAATCCAATGTATTGGGGCTGGGTTTCTATGGAAGTGATGTATGAGGGGTAAACATAAGCACGACTGATATGGCATATTTATGAGCAAGGTTTATTGCATTTGCCCCACCTTGGTGTGGGTACCACATTTTCTTGCTTTTGATATTATTCAATTTATTGCAGTTCCAACGTAGGAACCGTGTCTACAAGGAGGAGCAGCGTCAACTCAGAGCAGCTGTTGAGAAGGCGAAGGGAGGTGGAGATGGGCCTCATCACTAAAGTCGTTATCTTTTGTTTTCTTTTTTGATGAAAATGAGAAATGAGGCCGTCTTGAGAAATGTTGAAACTAAAGAAACAAATGAATCCGTTGTATTTTTGTGTGATGGATTTTTAAATACAAGACCATACTCTGTATCTCCAAAATGGAGTGTTGGTGCAAATATAATTAGTGATTTGCTTCCCTTGATTATGGAGTGAAGCCTTCCACTCGTCATCAAAGCTTTTCTTGGCAACCTTTGTTGTAATTATTCCACTCTGTGGACCTTGTTTCTTGTTCAATAGTTCCCGCCTGTTCAAATCAAACGTTTGTGTGTCGTGTGGGCAGAAACTCTATTGTTCTCTAGGAATGGCAACCAAACGGATTATCAACTTATATATGTGGTGAATGTGAAGCTTTGTGATTCAGGGATCAACGAATTCTAAAATTCCGTGAAACAGATGTATCAAAACTTATTAACGTTTGGAGTAGCTCAGGGGTATTCTCCCACGATGGAATCCTCAGATCCTCCCCATTTTGCACATCATTTTGCTTTCCGTAACAGTTAGGCTAAAACTAGATAATAATCTAAAAAAGTAAAAATGGATGTATCAATTACTTTTCTCTCTTTTACATTCTCAAATTTTCACACACAACTTTTGCTGTCTCCTCCAAATTATAGTTATCTTTGTTTTCGGTTACTCAATTTCTTGGATTTTGTAATATTTTTTTCTTTAGTTCTAGCTTTAGAGTTCACTACATATAGTTATATTAATTATTTTAGATTTATCATATTTAATATTCAATATTTTTAGTGATCATTTGTTATACTTATGTCAAAATGTAATTTATGATTTATATTTGGCCTTTTTTACCAATATAATTTTGAATAAGCCTCCACTTCCTTTTTTGGTTGAATTAGTGGCAAGTGGCAACGGATTGATATGTTGCTAACAAACTACTAGCAATTGATGAATTTGTAGCCAGCTTGTTTTAAAGGCTGACAACAAATCATTATGAGTGTCAAAGTAGGATTATTTTGTTCCCATCGATGTGGTTTTATTAATTTCATTTTTATATAATATATTTAGCAATGAAAACCTTACCTAAGTCCTAAATGAAGAGATTACTTCGTTGAATTAAAAAATAACAATAAAAGAGCATATTTTTTTTGAGAATAAAAAAAAGGAAAAGGAAAAAGAAGAGATTACTTCGTTGCTAGCTAGAAAATATATGTAGCTGGAGATTAATTCGTTGCTGGTTAGGGACATGATGCTTGTCTTGCTACGTAGTAACTAAGTACGTACCAGCGAACCGAATAATTATATCATCTCGAATAGTTGGCGTATCCAGGAATCGTATATGGGGGGGCTAATTTTTTTTTGGAGAACAGTAGAAAAGAAATAAGAGGAAAAAAATTGAAATACCAAGTAAAGAAAAAAATGTTGGTTTGAATCGATTTTTTGGAGTTTTTAGAGAAAATGAATGCGTACAAGAATTTTTTTTGATCAACTTTTAATTTTTAACCGAAATATTCACTAATAAATATTTACAATAACAACAACCATAACCAAACAAACATCTTTTTAATCAAATATATATTTATCAAGGTAAATATTATAGACTATGTTATAAACGTTTTAGACATATTTGTACGAGATAAAAGCAAAGGAAAATTTGATACGCTTTGTATATATGTTTTTACATATTTTGAAGCTAATGTTCTCTTCACAAATATGATAAAAAGTATTCATATATTTAATTTGAATAACATTGATTCTTTGTGTATCGAAGAAATATGTTAAAGTAAGATTAAATTCAACACATAAGAATTAATGATTATAAAATTGTGTTCACAGATTAGACTGAAGGCACAAATTCAATTATAAAACATAAAACATATAGAAAAGGGAACAGTTGAGTTTCGTGGAACGACTATAATTGGTGTTTCCAATGAAAGGTCCAGTTTTACACCAGCATCAGCAAGCTTTATTGCTTCTTCAGTATGTGGAGTGGCAAGCTCCATGAAGTAGGTAGTTATCTAGATTTTAAATATATATATATATATATATATATATATATATATATATATATATATTCGATTTTTTTTTTCAAAAAAAATGGGGGGGGGGGGGGGGGGGGGGGGGGCTGCAGCCCCTACATACATACGCCCCATTAGTTTAGCATCTGAGGTTTGTAGCAGCAAAATTTAGCAATGGACAATTTCCATACTGTGGCCCTCTAAGGAGATTTGGATCTTTAGTTGCTTCCTATTTTGATGTTCTTTTTTTCTTTTTTTTTGTTGCAGATGTTCTTTTTTTCTTGTAGTGTAGCTTTTTATGTTATTTGATAACATATAAATTTACCACCGTAAACGTTGATTCTAAACCTGGAAAGAAGGTCTCTCGTACGAAAAAACATATGACCTCGAAGCAGAATAAGCCTCGTATCACGATCAATCGACACGAACATTCTGTGAAGAATATTTAAATAACGGAGCTGACAAGATCTGGCTTCCTGCCCTTCATTGATACGTACATTGTACCTCATAAATATTAGTCATATAACTCATAACTCTATAAATAGAGATCAATTTCTACGACATAAATATCAACCAACTCTATTAAATACCAATTTTCCTATAAATAATATCCAAAGCCTTGATATTAAATAAATAAAATAAAATAAATAAAAAGTAGCCAAAACCTGACAATTACACAACCTCTCTTCTTTCATACGAACTATGGCTGTCTTAATTTCGCAAGAGGATACGTAAGCCGCTTTAGTTCAGTTATACACCCAAAATATTCAAACCCTCATTTACCAAGTTATTCATATTATTCGAGTTTTTTTCTTTAATTACCTGTCAAATCCCTTATTATTTGCGGACATCTCTCTAAACTACTGAAAAAAGTGTTACAAACTAATTTTGGACCGTCATTATTTTTTCATGTTAGTTTGTGCTGTTTATTATGCGTACTTGATATAATATGGAGGGGGATTTTCTTTGTTTTCCTATCCTACTCTATAAATACATCATCCAACAATTCATTTTCACCACCGTCTTAGTCTCTTTTAGTTCTTTATTTCACGCAAACTTTTATTTTTGTTCGTCACCCTTCTCATATTATATTGATATTGTTGGAGAAATTCCTAATTTTGTAGTGAGACAAAATGGAATAAGAATTTGTAGTTGAGTCCAAATAAATAAGTGTGTGAATGATATTGGCTTATTGAGAAGCTAGTGGGAAATTTATTTATTTTATAAATAAATTGGTGAAAAATATTTAAATTTAATTTAAATGTTTAAAATATTCAAGACACACTTAAGGGCTGATTAATTTGAGCGATTTAATTCGCGTCATTAATCAGGTTGACTGAATTGAATTCCTCATTAGTGGTGTATTGGTTGATACATGTTTTCTCAACTATAAAAGGATGCCTTTTGCAGAAGGAAAGATCATCCTAACATCCAATACTCAAAACTTTTTTCAGCATATTCATAGCATCTCATTTCTTGAGTTCTGCAAAATACTGTTCGTGTTCAATTTGAGAAGGGAGTGTAGTCCTTCACTTACTTCCTTATTGTGTGAGGACGTTGTACCTTGGGAGGTCGTTTCCCACTGAGAACTTGAAGGGTAGCCGGGAAAATTGATCTTAAGGGGAGGAGGTTAAACTTCCAACTCGTCCGATGCTTTGACGGAATTTTCTGACTCGTCTAATCAACTCCAAGGATTTTCCTACCGTTGCTGAGAGGTCGAATTTATTTTATTGTCGTAATTTACTTTCAGTTTTGCAATACATATTATATATTATTTGTTTATTGTTCCGAAAAATTTAATCGTATCCTATCGCTTATGTTTATGTTTATATGCACATGTATATGTGCAGCACGTACCCAACAATCTTAAGATCAATCCTATTCATGTTTATCATGTGTTGCATGTATATGTGGTTTTATTTTCCAGCATCTGTTATTCGATATTTGTTGATGCTCATCTGCTTTACTGTTGCTTTACTAGAGGGTTTCAAGTTGTTGGAATTATAATACTCTCTTATCTGGTTTTAGAGTGTTGTGATGTTATTTTTTAATATTTCATTTTCTCCAAAATCTGTCCAGAAAGATTTTATGTTGCTGTATATTGTTGCAAAGTGTATGTTATTTTTAAATTTAATTATCAGTTCATCGTTTTCCAGAAGAATATTATTAAAGCAGGTGATTCTGTTTCTTTTCTGTTTTCTAAAATTGAATCAGAGAGCTTTTCAAAAATACTTTTTAGTTATTGCTGGAACAAGCCTGATTCGATCCTGAGACCCCTCGCTGGCATGTCATGCTTTCAGATAACGTGCTTGTTTCTTTACCGTTGAGCCGTTACAATTCTTGGTTATAATTTCACGGTCACTTATCTATTATTTGTTTTAAGCTGCTTAAAAGAATTAAAAAAAATAAGCGTTACGTACACTTGTGATTGAACACGTGACTTGCCTGTTAAACTGTGTACTTTACCGTTTGGCTGTTATAATTATTGAGGTTTCGATTGGATGGTTATATATTTACTGCATACCTTAATTCTGCTGATTTTAAAATTGCCAAAATCGTTTCATGTATGATCCGAACCAGTGAGCTCTCCTAATACATGCAAGTTGTTTTCCGTTGAGATGTGCTAAATACTTGGTATTTAATCGAACGGTTTCGTATTTATTGAGTGCTGAAAATTTGCTGGAGTTTAAATTTGGTAAAACCTTTAAAGATGATATTTGAACATGTGACCTCTGCCTCAATAATCTGAGTTTTACCGTTGGGACAGGTTATGATTCTTAGCAAATGCATGCGTTACTGCATTTTGATGACGTGCGGCAGTTTATTATTTGAATAATATGCTTAATATATCCATGCTATAAATATATTTAAATTAAATATTTTGAGTAGATACAATTTAAATATGTGATATATGTTGAGCATGGTTATGTGATTAGTGAAAATAATTGCAATTGAGATATGTGGGAATATATAAAATTGCAAGTGTGCGCTATGAAGACTTTAAATAATTATAAGTGTGAGACTTGTGAATTATTTAGAGATATGGTGGGTGATAGCACTAAGAACAATGCCGCAAGCATTGATACCTTCCCAATAGCGCGCGACGTTGAGGTTGTCACTCTAAATCAAAGTGCTAACGGTATTGAGACCGTAGTACCGGTTTTGAGAACCACTATGTCATATTCTCAACTAGAGAAACCTAAAAGAATATCGAAATAATTCTAAGTACTGAGACTTGTGAATTATTCGAAAGAAATTCAAAATGAGAATAATTCTAAGTACTGAGACTTGTGAATTATTCGAAGGAAATTAAAATTGATAATAATTCTAAGTATTGAGACTTGTGAATTATTTGAAGAAAACTCATAATTAAAATATTTCTAAGTATTGAGACTTGTGAATTATTCGAAAAAAAATTCAAAATGAAAATAATTCTAAGTATTGAGACTTGTGAATTATTCGAAGATATTCTAAGTGAGAATATTTATACAGACGGTTCTGTCGCAGAAAGGTGGAGTGTAAGCGGACTTGTCCCTCTACTGGCCTGAGAACCTAATATTCTGTCGCAAAAAGGTGGATTTTAAAGAGGTTTTGTCCCTCCACTGGCCTGGGAATATCTGTATAAATAGTTCGGTTGAGAATTCTCAGCGATACTAATATAAATAATTGTGTGAATTATTTAATTAGTTATGGCGGCTGAAAAATTAAAACAACAACCCGAACGAATGGTAGGTAGACATTGGGGCTACTCGACCACATCTGCGCGAACAAGTGGATGTTCACGACCTATCAACTTGTGGAGAACAAGCAAGTGTTTCTTGGGAAACTCTGCAATCTCAAAAGTTGAAGACAGGGGAAAGGTTGTGCTAAAGAGGACCTCGGGGAAAGAGTTGACCCTAAACGAGGCGCTTCATGTTTCAGAGATTCACACGAATCTAATATGTGAGACAATATCGAACTAGAAAGGGTTCACACTTGTCTTTGAGTCAGACAAGGTTATCCTGTCTAAGGGTAGAACCTTTGGAGGAAAAGGATTTTGTCTTAGATTTTTTTTAAAAAAGAAAAATGTCTGTTATGACCATGTCACCTAAGGGCGAGGCTAGTACTGAGGCTAGTGTTCAAGTTTGATGTAGTAAAAAGTCTCGTGTGAGGAGACTAATTTTACGAATAAATGTAATCGAAATTGCATATGAGGCAAAGATTATAATTATTTCGATTACTTGTGACGTCTTTATGACATGGAAAAATAATACAAGTGCGAGACTTGTATATTGTGTGTGTATATATATATATATATATATATATATATATATATATATATATATATATATATATGAATATATATTTGTAGGAAATACAAGTGTGAGACTTGTATAATATATATATATTTATATTTGTAGGAAATACAAGTGTGAGACTTGTATAATATATATATTTATATTTGTAGGAAATATAAGTGTGAGACTTGTCTAATATATATATTTATATTTGTTGAGAATAACACAAGTGTGAGACTTGTATGTTATATATATTTGTAGAAAATAAAAATAAGTGCGAAGACTTGTATTTTATTATATATATATGTGTGTGTGTGTGTGTTTGAAATATTTGGAATTGAGTCCAAATATAAGTGTGTAAATTAAATTGCTTAGTGAGAAGCAAGTGAGATTTAATACTATTTATTTTATTAAATAGATTAAATATTCAGATTTATTTGAAGTAAGACTCGAAGTACGCAAACAAAATAAATTCTGAAATAAGTAATTTCTTTAAGGCTAGAGACATTTTTTCTTGAGGAAAAGAAATAAATGTGGGGGCTTGAAGAAGAAAGTGTTGATTAAGATTATTCCAAACTTTTAAGTTGAATAATAATCATAATGTTAACCCTAAAAAATAAAATAGAGGAGATCACTCCTACTCGGGAAAAATAATATGTGGACAATACTATTGTCACGAGTACGTCCGATGAGATGTACCTATAAAGAAAACCCCTCGAAGGATATATGGACAATACTATTGTCACGAGTACGTCCGATGAGATGTACCTATAAAGAAAACCCCTCGGAAGACTGCCCTACCTCTCGGTCACTGACCCGAAAAGGTTTATAAAAGCATCTGAGGAGAAACGCAAGCGTCCCTTGGAAAGTCAAACGGTGAATGAAAAACAGATATCAACACGGCATCGGAAAAAGAGCAAACCCCGATGGACCCGTATGACTCCGATATCCACCAAATGCGCCAAGAGGGACCAAGAGGGACCCCGAGTCCTATGAACTTACAAGAAAACTTCCTTGCTGAACACTCCTCGGAAAAGGCAACACTCGGACTTATCCGAGAACACAATTTTGGAAGAAGTCAATACAGGAACACCCAGCGAATATATTCCGAGCACTCTGGTGAAGAAATTTCACTTTCAGTAAAGCAAAAACAGCCCTCGGACACAAAATCACAGTCCTCGGAAGTCATACCAAGTCCTCGGAGATCACGTTTCCACCCTCAGAGATCACTCCTGACTGTTGAAAGATAATACCCGAATCAAGAAGGAGAAATAAAGGCCCTCGGAAGAATAGCTCTATCAGAAATAGTCTACATCAGAAGCCCTCGGAGATATCAGAAGATACAAAAGCTAATCCAGTCAGCGCCTAGTAGACAAACGATAAACCTTATCCTAATTTTCACACCTGTATCAAGGTAACAATAACACCTGTCCTTACCAAAACACATGCACAATGACACCTGCCCCTACCAAAGTCTATATAAAGGGAGGTGATCAATAGAAACAGAGGGACAAGCTGAAGCAATTAAGCTTACTTACTACAATCTATTACTCAAATCATAAGATAAAAAGAGGAGGAAATGTTCAGTGAATAAAGGAAGGGAATATTCTTGCAATTAATCTTATACTGTCCATCTCGCGTTGCCTTTGAATCACGGACAGGGCGTTTCGACCCAAATAAATATCTTCCGTTAAATAGGGAATAATTCCAAACCCGTTAACAAAGTGGCGCCGTCTGTGGGAACGTCACAACATCTGTCTTCGAGAGAATTCAGGCACACGTCAGCTAGGATGGATGGTCTTTTCGAAAATGACAACCTTCCTTTCCCGAACAACGACTCAGAAGAAACCTTGTCCAATTATGAATCAGGTACATGAGATTTTATTAGTATTCCTCGAGCTGTTTATGAAAGACTTATATATGCTGAACGAACACCCTGGAGGGATGATCCCCCCGGACGCACGTCCCCCGTGCTCTCCGAGAACGGATATTTCCCCTCGGAAGAAGAGGCACCCCCGAGAACGTGGAACCCAAGTTGGAATCCTTGGCAACAGGCACCCCGACAAAGTCCTCGAAGGTATGTATGTCATGAAAGGACTCCCGTGAGGGGTCAGGAAGAAATTTCTCGCCCCTCGGAGTATCGAGGAGGAGTTGAACATTCCCTATGGGGAATGATGGATAATTTACGGAAAGAATTAGGTGATCTCAAGAAGACCATGGCTCCCGAGGAAGATCCTACATTCAAAACCTCTCCTTTCATCCCCGAAATTGCTTCAGCTTCTATCCCCTCGGGGATGCGACCTGTTAATATCCCGCTATATACCGGAGAAGCTGATGGAAGGGACCCACAAGATCACGTCCATCAATACCTGGCAGGAATGGACCTCTCTTCCGCCCCTGATCATGTATTATGTCGTGTATTCCCTGTTACCCTTGGCGGGCGGGCCCAAGCCTGGTTTACTCATCTTCCACCTTGTTCCATCACGAGCTTTGACCGATTAGCTCATTTGTTTGTACGACAATTCGCCTGCAACCGAAGGTACCCTAAATCTGCTACGCATCTTTTTACTATTAAACAGAAGAAGGATGAATCCTTACGAGAATATATAAAGCGCTTCACGGATGAAGCACTCGATGTTCCAAATGTTAGCCCGACCATTATGACGGACATATTAACTCAGGGACTCCGAGCGGGGGATTTCTTTAGATACCTTATGGGAAATCGTATTACGGATATGAATGAGTTGATGCAAAAGGCGGAAGTACACATTTTGATGGAAGAAGCCGAGGGAACAAAGAAGCAGATGGAGCAGGAGGATAGTGAACACTTAGAGCGTGCCGAGAAAGAAGCGAAGGTCAAAGAAAAAAGTAAGGAAGGAAAACCTCCTCAACGCAAAGATGAAGGAGGAGTGGTTAAGAAATTCCTCCGACCCGTGCACTTACCTCCGATGACTGTTACTCCACCAGAAGTGCTCAACATAATGAGGGGTAGCAACGAGTTGCACTGGCCCAGACCGACTAAATTTCCTAACCGAGACAAGGACACTGGGAAGTATTGTAAGTACCATAAACTTACGGGCACACTACGGAAGAATGTACTACCCTTCGTTTAGAGGTGCTTCGCTTATTGGAGATAGGGTACTTGAAGAACTACCTTAAGGAAAATAACCCTGAAGAGCCCAAGGCAAATGTTTGGAAGAGATCACGAAGGGAAGAGGAAGAGCAAGAAAGGGAAGAAAGGACGCCTAGCCAGAAGTCAAGAGAGGGGATCACTAGACGTCTCCGACCTCGAGAGAGAAGTAAAGACCGCCGGCGAAATTCGCGAGAGAAAACGACAGGGTATCAGAGTTTGCCTCCTCCACCTAACTCTTACAAAGACAACCCCCCAACAGGGAGAACCATCAATATGATAGAAGGGGGTGAAATCTCCATGGCGCCTCAGGGTAAAAAGAAGAAATATTTGAAAGAAGCCCGACGAGCAGAACAAGGATTGTCTGTCTGTTCTATTCAAGGATCAAATCTACCTAGTATCACTTTCGGACCCGAGGACCTTACTGACGTAATATACCCTCACGAAGATCCCTTGGTTATATCTGCCGTCATCTACGGGTATGAAATCCAACGTATTCTCATAGATACGGGCAGCTCTGTGGATGTACTCTTCCTACCGACCTACCTCGCTATGAGATTGAAACAAGAAACGTTGGAAACCGCTGAGGTCCCGTTAGTAGGATTCTCCGGGGAAGCATGTCAAACCCTCGGAACTATTACTCTCCCAATGTCATGGGGGAAAGGAGCCCTTCGAAGAACGGAATCTATTAAGTTTTGGGTAGTGGAGGCCTCTTCGCGAACGTATAATGTCATCTGCGGAAGACCGTCTATTCGGGCCTTTGAGGCTATTCCTTCTACTTTGCATCTTAAAGTGAAATTCCCCACCTCCTCGAGAATCGGAGAAGTCCGAGGAAGTCAGTCAAAAGCTAGAGAATGCTGCATGAATGCCATTCCCTCAGAAGAGGACGGACCTTCACTTGGAAATAACAAAAAGTGTAGAACCGAGGAAACACGAGTCCAACCTGTGGAAGAATTAAAAATGGTGGAATTAGTAGAAGGAAGCCCCGAGAAAGTAATCAAAATGGGCACCCATATGACTCCAATCATAGAAGGCCAATTGATTTCTCTTCTCAAACAATTTCATCACCTCTTTGCATGGGAAGGGGGGCCGCCCGGACGAATCAGCAACAAGGTATGTCAACATTTCCTTAATGTGAAGCCTGGAGCTAAACCTGTCCAACAGAAAAAGCGGAAAATGGGCCCCGAGCGCAATAAGATCATCCGCTCGGAAATACAACGCCTTCTCCAATTAAAGCAAATACGAGAAGTTATTTACCCCGAGTGGTTGGCTAATGTCGTGCTAGTTCCCAAGCACGGAGGAAGATGGCGAATGTGTGTTGACTTTACTAACCTCAATGAAGCATGCCCCAAGGATTGTTATCCTTTACCGAGCATAGATCAGCTAGTTGATTCTACCGCAGGATGTGCGCTACTATCAACTTTAGATGGAGATCAAGGGTATAACCAAATCCCGATGGCGGCTATTGATCAAGATAAGACCAGCTTTATCACGGATGCAGGCACCTTTTGTTATCTAGTCATGCCCTTTGGATTAAAGAATGCTGGAGCTACCTATCAACGGTTAGTAAGCCTTATGTTTTCAGGACTTATTGGGAAATCAGTAGAGGTTTATGTAGATGATACTGTAGTTAAAAGTAACACTGCTGAAGAACATCCCGAGGACCTACGAAAAGCGTTGGTCATTATGAACAACTTTGGCATGAAGGTCAACCCTCGAAAGTGTTCTTTTGGTATCCGAGGAGGAAAATTTTTGGGATTCATGGTTACGGAGAAGGGAATTGAAGTAAATCCCGAAAAAGCAGAAGCTATCATGGGATTACCTACCCCGAGGACGGTAAAGGATGTTCAAAAGTTAACTGGAAGAATGGCCTCGTTGAGTCGGTTTGTCTCCAAGTCTGCAGAAAAAGGGCTTCCCTTCTTCAAGATACTTCGGAATATCAAGGAATTTCAGTGGACCCCCCAATGCGAGGAAGCTCTCGAAGAATTGAAAAGGTACATGTTGAAACCACCTTTGCTGGTAAAACCTATACCCCAAGAAGAGTTGTTCCTGTATTTATCGGTCGGAGAAGAAACTATTAGTGCTGTCTTAGTTAAAGAACAAGACGGAGAACATCACCCGGTATATTACGTCAGCAAAACTCTCCTCGGAGCCGAAACCCGATATACCCTAACTGAGAAACTCGTTCTAGCATTGGTTACTACGGCTCGTAAGCTACGCCCCTACTTTTTATCCCACCCAATTACCGTGCTTACTAAGCATCCCCTGAGAACAATTCTTAATAAGCCGGAATCATCAGGGAGACTGATAAAATGGGCCGTAGAGCTTACTGAGTACGATATTTCCTATGCTCCGAGACCATCAATCAAAGCGCAAGTTCTGGCGGACTTTGTGACAGAGCTCACGGGTGTTGGATCCGAAGAAAAGGAGCCGCGATGGCACGTATATGTAGATGGATCCTCGGTGAGTACCCATGGGGGGGCCGGAATAGTCTTGGTAAATCAAAAAGGAGAGGAGGAAAGGCTCCATTTTGCAGTTAGAATAGATTATCCCCTCTCTAACAATGAAGCCGAGTATGAAGCTCTCCTTATCGGTATGAGGCTAGCAAAAGAAGGGGAAATGAAGAGAGTACTCCTCCATAGTGATTCCCAATTGATTGTTCAACAAGTTAAGGGGTCATATGAGGCCAAAGAAGAAAGAATGCAAGAGTACCTCCGAGTTGTTCGCCAGAGGTCCGAATGGTTTGAAGAATATGATATAGTTCAAATTCCTCGAAAAGAAAATCAAGAGGCGGACGCTTTGTCCAAAATGGCTACACAAACAGCTGTAATACATACTCGGAAGATTACTCTACTGCATGTTAATGAATCTGAAAAGGGTGAAGGCCGAGAAGTGAACACAGTTTCAGATCCTTCATCTAGCTGGGTGACTCCTATCAAAGCCTATTTGCAGAATCCCGAGGGATACTCCTCGGACAAAAATATTCAGCGAATGATGTTCAGAAAAACCCTCCGATACTTCCTCAAAGACGGGATACTCTTCCGAAGGACATACTCATATCCTCATGCTCGATGCCTTAATGAAGAAGAGGCCCAGCTAGCCTTAGCAGAAACTCACGAGGGGGTATGTGGGAGCCACACTAGTGGCGAAAGCATGGTTGGACGCTTAATCAGACAAGGCTACTATTGGCCCACGATGGCCAAAGATAGCAAAAGCCACGCCGAAAGATGTAAACCATGCCAAGTTTACGCCCCTCGGACACATCTACCCGCAGCCCCTTGGGAACCCTCTTTGAACCCCTGCCCATTCTCTAAGTGGGGTATTGACATACTTGGACCCCTCGTCCCTGATGCCGGTCAAAAGAAATTTCTGCTAGTAGCCGTTGACTACTTCACCAAATGGGTGGAAGCGGAACCCCTAGCTAGGGTAACCGCGGGGGCCGTTATCAATTTTCTCTGGAGAAATATTATTTGTCGCTTTGGTGTCCCTCGGAGCCTGGTAAGTGATAACGGTTTGCAGTTTACTGATCAAGGGTTGCAAAAATGGTGTGATCATTGGGAAATAAAACATCGCTTTGCCTCCGTGGGATACCCTCAAGCAAATGGACAAGTAGAAAGAACCAACAGAACCCTCCTGAAGAACATGAAGGCCCGGCTTGATTGGCATAAAGCTAAGTGGGTTGAGGAGATACCCGGAATATTGTGGGCCTATCGGACCACGCAGAGTGTTGTTACGGGCGAAACCCCTTTTAGTCTATCCTACGGGTGTGAAGCTGTTTTGCCCTCGGAGGTCTCCATAGAAAGCTGGCGAGTCAAAGAATATGAAGAAGTGGCCAATGGCTCAAATCTAGCCCTTGCCCTTGACCTCCTCGAGGAAAAAAGGACCCGAGTAGCCCTCCGGATGGAAGAGTACAAGGCTCGGATGTCACGATATTATAATACCAAGGTAAGACTCCGAACCTTTCAAGTTGGAGATTTAGTGATGAAACGAGTAGGGGCCTCCAAGAATGTGGGTAAACTAGATCCACGATGGGAAGGACCCTACAAGATAGTGGAAATCGTGGGACCGGCGACTTATCGGCTTGCTAACTCCGAGGAGGCAATACTTCGCAACACGTGGAACGCAAGCAATCTTAGAAAGTATTATGCTTAATGTAATAGTTATATATGAATAAAAAGAGTGTTCATATACGAGGGGATATAGTACAAAAGAAAATAGAATTGTCCAACAAAATGATGGCTCTATATACGAGACATCAGGACAATCCGATAACACTAAGAACCCTCTGTATTATGAACTAAACTCATTTACAAGCTAAGTCCCTCCCATGGGACGTTTCCCCTCTCGAATAAGTCTTCGGCGCTGCTCCTCGGAAAGAGAGACTGGATCATCCAAGAACACAGTTCCGACTGCAAAATCTCTAATAAGTGAAGGAGAAAACTCCTCGGAGACCTGACGAATGTTGAGTTCAGGAAGGAGCAAGCCCGAGGGGAACTCTGGCAAAGCTTGAACGGCATCTTGGCACAACTTATAGCCTATATACACTAAGTCACGCATCTCTCCCCGAAGGGATTCACGAAGACTGGATGGACCCACCACCTCCAACACAGCTTGGACTTGGGCCATGACCACCTCTATCGCATGAGAACGAGTTATCCCTAGCAGTTGCTGACTCAAGACGTCTATTTCCAGCGTAGCCTGTGTTAACTGCTCCTCCGAGGACCGCATTTGGCCACATAACTCCTCAATTCTCCGGTCTAAGCTCAAGACACGTGCTTTTTCAAGCACTAATTGGCGTTCCAATTCCCACGCCTTATCCTTCTCGGATTGCAACGCACGGGTATGAGTCTCCTGAGCTGACTCGTGAACTTCTTTCAAACGAGCTACCTCCTCTTGAGCCTCCCAAAGACCTCGCTCTAACTCGTCCCGACGACGGTATACTAAACCCGGATCTGAGGAAGAACTCCCGTAAGACCCGAGGGCGTCCAACACCATATAAATCTGCTCAAAAAACGAATGGCATCAGATCAGAAGACAGGTTAGTATTAAATAAAATGAATAGATACCTCACACAGGTCTTTGCAGGCTAAATCTTGGAGAACGGGTACCGAAAGGGTTTTTATCAGTTCACAATCTGTTACGTTCAATAACCCACTAAGAAAGTTTCGGCAAAATCCCACTGCTGATCCGAGAGGAGAAACATCCTGATTACCCCCGGGGGGAAGAGCTCTCTCGAGAGAAGGGTGCTCCTCAGGCGGTGGTGCAGGAATACGACCAGGGATATCTTGCCGGGGCTGTATATCCTCTGTACTAGAAGAGTGAAGATACTCCTCCAATACATTTACCACGGTAGAATTATGAGGAATGGGCTGTGATAGTACGGGACTCAGGTGAAAATCCGTTGGAGAAAGAGTTGCTATTAGATCCGACGATCCAGAAGGAACTATATAATTGACTGGGGGGGCTACAATCGGTTCCTCCTCGTCTGAGGAAATTTCAACCATTGCCTCACTCACGAGGAGAGGAAAATCACCAACCTTCGTCCCCCCGGGAACGCCATGCAGTGCCCTCCCCAAGAAAACGTCGGTAGAAGACCCGAGAAAAAATGCTCCCATCTCCGCTCCTGCAAAAGATGTCAGTAGGAAAACAGTCCGAGGACACCAATAAAGGTTACAGGTTAGAAAATGATTAGTAGAACTTACGAAAATGAAAATTACTGTGAAGAGGACGAGAAACAGGGATGCATCCTTCCACCCCCTCTTGTAAACCTGCCAAAATTAAGGCCTCGGGGAAATCCAGTAACCCTGATATGTCATAAGAACCAGAGAAAAGTCCCGAGTGAAGCAATATCTCCCTCACTTGTCCTCGTGTTTCGGTGTTGGGTGCAATATACCCCAGACCCCATTGGATGGGTACACCCCACGATCTGGCTGACTGGCCTCTCGGACGGATAAAGAAAAATCTCCGCCTCCAATCCCCTCTACTAGAATGGGAGCTGGATACACGAGTGAAGATATTTTCCTTGTCCCGATAGGTCAAGCTAAAAAAGGGAGTCCCCTCTGAGCAAGGTTGAAGGGTAAATATTGTCCCCACCCGATAAGGGGACATTGGAAGGTTTAAAAGCTCACTACGAAGGACATATCCCACCAAATGACTATAGGAACTTGGTGTTAACTGACTCGGACACACCTGCCAATACCGAAAAAGTATCTGGAAAAAGGGATGAAAAAAGGTCCGTAAACCACAACGCATTTGTTCGGTATAAACGGTCATGTAACCCGAGGGGGGTGCGTAAGCCCTCTGGCCCGCAGAAGGTACTAGTATGTCATAATTCTCAAAATCAAGGTTATAGCCGCTGAAAAGAGATCTTACCGAGTTCTCACTCTCAATACTTGTGGTGGATCCTACACGTCCTCTACCTATTAATCGAGACGGGTTAAGAGGAATCAGATCAAACTCCGAAGACTCATCCGCCAAAGAGTATGGCTCCCTACCCATGAATATTTCTCTGATATGATTGATCCTACGTGAATTTATAGATGGGAGTCTACGAATTACCCCAAGAGAGGAACTAGCGCCAAGTGTCGCCTGGTTTTCGGATAAATTGCCCCTCGGAGGAACTCTGGATGATTCAGAAGGACTCCGAGCGGTATCCCGAGAAGAACCACAAGATGAAGTCGAACCACTTCTTCTATAATAAGGAGGCAACATCTTATCTGGTAAGTACTATCTTCGTACTTGCAATTATGAGTAAACTCGAAAGAAAATCAAAGGCTAATAAAAATTAGGAGATAAGTGCATAATTGATAAAGATCATACGTGCATATATACTCTTTAAATTAGAGTTAAAAGTAGAAGTTTAAACTCTTAGTACGTTAACTAAGGGACACGTGTTGGAAAACTTTTTGATTAAGGAGGACACGTATCCTATTTAACCATGCAAAGTAACACCTCCTACTTAGAAATTTTACTTAGTCAGCATCCATATAAGAATTATCATTATCCATCTTAATTAAACAGTGGAAATAAAATAGGAAGATTGCACAAAATATTTATTGATTTAAACCAAAGAGCCCTCGGAAGGGGTAATAAGTACCAAGGAATGTTTATTTGAAAATTAAAAGTAAAAATTACAAAAAACTAGACTAAGCTCCCGTGGAAGGAGGGAGAGAAGAAGTTGTCTCTTCTGCGGA
The DNA here is from genome assembly GCA_948329865.1 of Linaria vulgaris. Lineage (NCBI taxonomy): Eukaryota > Viridiplantae > Streptophyta > Magnoliopsida > Lamiales > Plantaginaceae > Linaria > Linaria vulgaris. The sequence goes on along the minus strand of OX415254.1, from coordinate 59,811,012 downwards.
AGTACCCAATGGAGCAAGACGAGAGATTGGAGAAAATACTCCCCCAGAACCGCTAGCCCTTGGACTCGGACTCGTGGCGGAGCGCATTGGAGATGGTGTCGGAGAATCCCGAGAGGATAGCAAACCCCCAAACCTCCCCACAAAATAATGGCAGTCATCGGGAGTTGGCTTCTTTAATTTCCGAAGATCGAAAGACTTGGAGAAGTTAACATCCGACCTTATCAAAGATTTCGCCACCTTCGCACACTCCAAATAACCCCACAGAAGATGGCCCATCAAGAGCTCATGAGAAGGCTCCTCGGATACTCCTGATTGCTGCCGTGAGATCTCTCGCTGGGCAAATTGAACAGCTGCATCCACCTTAGCCTGCACGTCCTCGGGAGATAGAAAACTTGCTAACTTCCCCTCGGCTGATTCTGCCCTATCAGTAACTTGACCCAGTGTCTCCTGGAGAACTCTCTCTCTCTCATTCCCGTCCGCCACCGCCTTCTCGAGAGCCGCAATACGAGCAGTAAAGACCCCCTCGGAATCTTTCCATTCCTTCTCCCTCTTCATATAAGCGGACTCGGCAGCACTTAAATTACCCTGCAAATTCGCCCTTGCCTTCTCTGACTCTTTAAGAGCAAAGTCGTAGTCAGAAATCTTGGTATGAAGAATATCCTCCCTAATCTGACTCTCCTTATCCCGAGCCACGAGAGGCGCCAGTTGCGCTCGGAGTACTTCTAACTCTTCTTTGTCTTTCCGACCGTGCTCTTCAACGGCAGTAACTGCCTCTCGAGTCTTTCCAATCTACAGAAGAGTCAACAATAAAAGATTTAACAGAGATGTATTGTGTAATTTCAGAAGACTAAGGCAGAGAAGCTTACCATAAGCCCCAACCAGTTAAGACTGGTGTACAAAAATTGATACCCCTCGGCGGGTGCTGAACTGGAGGAGGCGAAAAATCGGAGGATATCTTGATAAGCCTCCCCCACTGAACGAGATGAAAATTCCCCCCCGGATCCACTGGGAGGAATAGGCTCCTGAAATGTATGACCCCTCGGAGACAAAGTCACCGGGACATGTCCCCTCGGAGGAGTCGTATCCTTTACCGGAGTCGTCACTTCTGAATTTGTAAATATGGCCCGTGAACCACCTACTGTTGTGGAGGGGCTGGTCTTTCCTAATAGTGATTGCAGAATTCCTTCCTTCAAATCTCGGTCCTCTGAAGAAGGATCAAACTCCCCTTGGGTGTCTTCGGAGTCCCCTCGTAAACCTTCTTGCTCGGGAATGCTGAATTGGGCCAGAAAGTCCTCCTCTACAAAAGATACAAACTGACAGTAAGAGGAAGAATGAAACTAGAAAAAATTATAGAAAGAAGGCAAATAATGGATACTCACCATATAATGAAGACTCTTCTACCATCGGAGCTTTCCCTTTATCCATAGCCACTACATCAAAAGAAAAGGTGTCAACACATCAGCAAATATTGCAGATAAAGATATGAAAATCTCATTAAAAACTCGTGAAAACTTACCCCGAGGAGCAGATTCAGGAACTGTCGGAAGCCTAGGAGAAGGATCCTCAGAAGACAGGTCTATTACTTCAGCATCCTTCCGAGCAGATTCATCCTCCGCACCACTCGGAAAGATACCCTCCTCTGAACCTCTCGGAGATATTCCCATGTTAGATTCGAAAGCAGGTAAATTCCCTGACTCCGATTTGGAAACGGGCACTAAAGCCAAATCCCAAGGTGCTACTTGACGCAGGGGAACAGCGCTCCTAACGACCCCCATCGCATCCATACATAGAAGAGAATGGTCTTCGTGGAATCCACCCTTCTCTGAACCCGTATACCTACTCTCGGGAGCATTAACCTCCTCCTCCTCGTGATCACCCTCCTCCGGTATCTCCGAGACACCACTAGGAGTAGGCTCCCTCGGACTCGACTGCAAATAATAGTTTGCCATGACATCCCCTGCATCATCCCACCAATAACACGTATAAGCACAATCTACCACGGTACTCGGAGAAAGAATAAAGGATTAAAAGAACGAATGAGGAGACTTACGAAATAAACTCCTCGCCTCGGGAGATAAAGACAAAGGACGTTCCACCGCGTCGTCGGTAAAAACTACGTGGTGAAGACCAGAAGTCTCGTACAACATAGTGAAGTCCTCTGATTCCATCAATTTGTGCTGAGAAATTATAGGAGATAGCACCGCCTCCTGATCCAGAGCATGCACGGGAGTAGTACCCTCTCGCCAATCAAAGGGCACATCCCACTCGCCGTTGACAGGGCCCACGAAGAAATACCTGTTCTTCCAGAAGCTATGTGAGGTAATAGCAGCCCCCAAGATCCTCTTCGTGGAATCCCCCGAGTTATCCCGATGACGAACGTTATAGAAAGGATACCCCCCGGGTGATACCGCCACGTCAAAGATTGAAAGAAAGTGATCCACCGAACACTCTAGCCCATTCACGTGGCACCAAAATACATAAATACAGATAGCAGCAAATCCATTTGGTACCATCTGACTTGGGCTGATATTACAAGTTTTAAAGAGCTCGCAGAAAAAAGGGGACATAAACGAGCGCCACCCATACTTCACTTGAGCGAAAAATACTGTCAACATACCCGGAGGAGGATAGCATGCCCTCTCATCCTTCGTCGGGATTCGGAAGATCATATTCTTCTGAAGGACTCCGGTTGAGGTAAACAGATCCGCTACCTGTTTACGAGTAGCAATATTCCTCATCTTTTCCACCTTAGCAAAGGTCCGAAGAGGTGGTTCCTTTGATTTGGGAACCCTAGCTTTTTTCGAGGAAGTGGCGCCGCCCTCAGCAGCAGCAGCAATTTCTCCCTTACGCTTGCGAGTAATAACTCCCACTGGAATACCTCTCACACTAGTAGAAGAATTAATCGGAGCAGTGACTTCCGAGGAGATAGCGGCGACAATAGAGTCAGTGTTGGCGGAAGAAGCCATGGATACAATAAAAGAGGAATGTTTTTGAAAGAGAGAAGAGGAACAGGTAAGTCTGCTGGGAATTTGAATTGCAAAAGATGAAGAATAAAGATTAAGGAAAGAGATTTCTTTTTTGCTCTGAGAGGAAATTACCACAAAGGCGGATTGAGTGAATGAAGAAAAAAGAAGCAACAGTGTCCTATTTATAACCGAAGGTGACAACGGTCAAGAATTTTGAAAACGTGGAACTTATTTAAAGCTCCACGTAACTGCCACTTGATTGTGCCACGCCGTCCCCATTCTGACCGTTGCCAACGGTCAGATAGTTCAAATCTCCAAGCTGGTCAACAACAGTCCGCCACCTGCGCCCCGAGATCTCCGCGTGCTTAATAACGATACCCTAAGGGTATTCAGGTAAAATCCTTATAAATTCTAAATATATATACGTATTGAATAAATATCAAAAAAGAAAAAAAATAAATATAGGGACACTAAGCAAAAAATAACCCCTCACCTCACTGAGGACGATGATTTAAAATTCCGCTTGTCTCTACGAGGACAATCGAAATTTGGGGGGGCTAGTGTTAACCCTAAAAAATAAAATAGAGGAGATCACTCCTACTCGGGAAAAATAATATGTGGACAATACTATTGTCACGAGTACGTCCGATGAGATGTACCTATAAAGAAAACCCCTCGGAGGATATATGGACAATACTATTGTCACGAGTACGTCCGATGAGATGTACCTATAAAGAAAACCCCTCGGAAGACTGCCCTACCTCTCGGTCACTGACCCGAAAAGGTTTATAAAAGCATCTGAGGAGAAACGCAAGCGTCCCTTGGAAAGTCAAACGGTGAATGAAAAACAGATATCAACACGGCATCGGAAAAAGAGCAAACCCCGATGGACCCGTATGACTCCGATATCCACCAAATGCGCCAAGAGGGACCAAGAGGGACCCCGAGTCCTATGAACTTACAAGAAAACTTCCTTGCTGAACACTCCTCGGAAAAGGCAACACTCGGACTTATCCGAGAACACAATTTTGGAAGAAGTCAATACAGGAACACCCAGCGAATATATTCCGAGCACTCTGGTGAAGAAATTTCACTTTCAGTAAAGCAAAAACAGCCCTCGGACACAAAATCACAGTCCTCGGAAGTCATACCAAGTCCTCGGAGATCACGTTTCCACCCTCAGAGATCACTCCTGACTGTTGAAAGATAATACCCGAATCAAGAAGGAGAAATAAAGGCCCTCGGAAGAATAGCTCTATCAGAAATAGTCTACATCAGAAGCCCTCGGAGATATCAGAAGATACAAAAGCTAATCCAGTCAGCGCCTAGTAGACAAACGATAAACCTTATCCTAATTTTCACACCTGTATCAAGGTAACAATAACACCTGTCCTTACCAAAACACATGCACAATGACACCTGCCCCTACCAAAGTCTATATAAAGGGAGGTGATCAATAGAAACAGAGGGACAAGCTGAAGCAATTAAGCTTACTTACTACAATCTATTACTCAAATACATAAGATAAAAAGAGGAGGAAATGTTCAGTGAATAAAGGAAGGGAATATTCTTGCAATTAATCTTATACTGTCCATCTCGCGTTGCCTTTGAATCACGGACAGGGCGTTTCGACCCAAATAAATATCTTCCGTTAAATAGGGAATAATTCCAAACCCGTTAACACATAATATTTTCCGAATACTTTAAGAGGTTAAAGAAAATATTGGAGGCGATTGACGAAAGGTCTAGCGAGAGACTAAGTAGCAAATTCATCGAGGGAAATGGGAAATTTGAGGCCACCAATAAGACATCTCCCCCATGATGGCAACCCTACTTGAATTGTAAACCCCAATTTGCAGGTTCAAAGGGATAACCGAATTGTGGGGGCGAGTCGAACAAAGCACTCGGGAAATTGAGTTCCCAACCCATTTCTAGGATGAAAGAGTGATGGACCTGTACAGGTTAAGGAGAACTTGAGGTTCTAATGATCCTTATGTCTTGTGAACACAAGCGGGGTATTGCAGGATACCCTTAATGAGAGATCACCTATGTCGAATGTGAAGGGGCCGCTTCGTTGAGATGAGTTAAAGGGCTAAATCTCTAAAGCATTCGATGAAAATCGCCAAGGCAGTCTAGGGCCGAAACGGACAACAACGAGGACCAATATGGTATTGGAATGAGTTGTGTGAGTACCATTGTCTTGGTATACACAAAACGCCGAACAGTTCAAGGCATCACGTCCACTGGTTGGCAAGTATATCCGATGGTATTTTACTAAGGAAGGTTCAAGGCCGAAAACCACCTATCCTGATGCAACAAGTTCCGGCAGAACTCAGAAATTGCATTTAGCATTGCTAGGCTCACGTGCATTTCAGCCAAGTACATTCATGTGGGGGATTGTTGGAGAAATTCCTAATTTTCTAGTGAGACAAAATGGAATAAGAATTTGGAGTTGAGTCCAAATAAATAAGTGTGGAAATTTATTTATTTTATAAATAAATTGGTGAAAAATATTTAAATTCAATTTAAATGTTTAAAATATTCAAGACACACTTAAGGGCTGATTAATTTGGGCGATTTAATTCGCGTCATTAATCAGGTTGACTGAATTGAATTCCTCATTAGTGGTGTATTGGTTGATACATGTTTTCTCAACTATAAAAGGATGCCTTCTGCAGAAGGAAAAATCATCCTAACATCCAACACTCAAAACCTTTTTCAGCATATTCATAGCATTTCATTTCTTGAGTTCTGCAAAATACTGTTCGTGTTCAATTTGAGAAGGGAGTGTAGTCCTTCACTTACTCCCTTACTGTGTGAGGACGTTGTACATTGGGAGGTCGTTTCCCACTGAGGGCTTGAAGGGTAGCCGGGAAAATTACTCTTAAGGGGAGGAGGTTAAACTTCCAACTCGTCCGATGCTTTGACGGAATTTCCCGACTCGTCTAATCCACTCCAAGAATTTTCCTACCGTTGCTGAGAGGTCGAATTTATCTTATTATCTATTATCTGTTTAATTACATATACGTTATTGTTAATTTTATGTTGTTATGATGGTAGAAATATAATCATGTTTATGTGTATGTTTATGTTTATGAATTCACATGTTTATGTGCAGCACGTACCCAACAGATATTTCATGTTATATTTACATTACTTTTCTCTTCTTTTTCTTCGAATATTATAGTCACGCTATATAGTATATATTTATCTTCTATTTCCCTTATAGTATTAATTAGTCTTTTTCAATATAGTTTTTTTTATAGTTATCTTTCTATAATCGTAGCTCCACGTTATATTGCATTTACTATGTACATTTATTGTCCTATTTGCCATTAACTACAAAAGTATTTGTTTTTAATTTCTATATAACGAAAAAAAATATCTAAATTAGTTGTCATTTTACTATTATTAGAAAGGCATGCGTCCTTTTCAAAATCTTGTTTGTTGTACTCACTAAGTGGAGCAACTCCATGTGAAGTCCTTTTCAAAAATTTACACATACCAAACTTATGACAGTTTGGCTCAAATAATTCAAATCAAGACAAGCTATTTGAGGATCTACGACAGTGATACGGGTGATTACCATAATGGCTAGTCTGCCCAGTTATATGAGTCAGGCCAGTAGATAGCCGACCCAATATTTTTATATCAGGGATTGGCACTCGATATACACGACTATATCGAAGATGACATTTTATATAGTACAATGCACGCCACTAATTACGGGTGCGGTCCCTGCATCCCGAGGCCTATATATATCCTTTCTCCGCTAATCAAGACAAGTATCATTAATTACCTTACACTGTTCACCAGCATATATATCAAATATCCATATTCGATATCGAGTACCCTTTCGATATATAATTTACGCTTCGATATAGACACCCCGATATACACCTCCGATATACACACCCGACATATACCTCCGACATACATAACCCCGATATGTACACATATTCAATATCTGCCAAATCCCCGACATAGAAGATATTCGATATTCCCTTGAATTCGATATAGCTTCCGCTTCGATATCCTGCAACGCATCCCGACGTCTGTCTAAGGTGTTACAGACTAAAGTCAACCCAGAGTTAGCATTAGTGATAGTTGACATAGTTTGTACTTAGATCAAGACTATTATTGTAATTTATAGCACTCGTGTGTAAGCTATGACTTTGTACTAAACTAGTGGCGCCATCTGTGGAACACCACATTCCAAGACGAAGACGCTAAGATGCAACACAGAGTGACTCGATCACGATCTATAAGACCTACTATGGATAATTCGACCGCATAGAATATTCTACCGGAAGTTCCGGTGCCTGCGCTTAGTATTGAACAACAACATGCTCCACCTCCTCCTCAAGCAGCAGTTCCGGGCCCGCACCTATGAGTCCCGCTATCCTTCTGCCAGAGATCATTGCTCAAATCAACGCCATCGTGTAGACAACTTTGAATGCCGCTTTAGCTGCATTGCTACCCCGCCTAGCTAACCAAGGAACCGAAAACCCACCTCATCAACCTCAAGAATCTAGGACGAGGGGCCCCACAAAAGGATCTAGGGCTCGAGAGCGTGAGGAAGCGGCAGAAACCAGGAGGGAGCGCCTAACTTCTTGAGCTCCCGGTGGAAGAGATCCCGATCCCAGGGCTGAGATGGGGGATATAGCTAGTAGAATGGAAAAGTTGAATCAGGAGAAAGAAGATGTCAACCGTAGATTGACACTAGTGAACGGACACAGAAGATTGACCCCATTAAGTGAAGAGATTAAGGCTGAAGTACTAGAGATAGGAGATAAGATCCCGCCTCTCAAGACGTACGACGAAAAGAACGATCCTCGTAAACACAGAATACTGAACTTGCACCGTTTCACTAACAACGTGCAACCAAGAATATTTGCCATGACCATAACTGGGGCCACACTTGATTGGTTCACAAGGATAACTGTTGGCTCTATCGACAGCTATGAGCAGTTGAGGCAGAAGTTTGAAAGCCATTTCTCCAACTAGAAAAGGATGCATACAAACATGAACCACCTGAACTCAGTCTAACAAAAGGATAAAGAAAGCCTGGAGGATTTTATGAAAAGGTTCAATGAAGAACTGCTCAAGGTGGACAAGCCGAAGGGCAAGCAGGTGGCCCTAATCCTCTTCAATGCAACTTTACACAAGAGATTCACGGCCGATCTACTCAAGATGAAACCCCCAAATGTTGATCAGATTAATGCATTGGCATATGAGACAATCTACATGGACAACATGATGGCGACTAAACAGACACCGTATCAGGCGCAAAACTGCCCCAAAGGGAAGGAAGGTTGGAGCAGAGACAGAAACGGCCGTGATAAATCTCCTAGGAAGTACACTTAATGTTGGAGTTAGTTACTTTGACTCAGTTGTATTTCCATAATTCTACCAGCTTGGACGTAGTTACAACTGGGGTAACTTGTGTAGCAGTGGAAGCTTGCATAGTTGTTGCAACTGAGCGACTGTTGCAACTGGGAGGCAATAGTCAGTTAGGTCTGGACGTTAATTTAAGTGGGTTGTGGCCTTCACGCCAGTTTGTTATAGCGGCCAACAATATATATACTCTGTTACGCAACCAATTTTAATAACGTTTTTGACACAACTTTGTACTATGCAAATCAATAAATTTGGACCTCGATTTCTCCTTTGGATTAGGGCTCTTCATCACATTGATGAGAGAATGCCGAACCAAGTAAATTGCGTGTGTTCTTCGTGATTTTTTACTTTTCTTGCTGCAATTGTTATTTATATTTGTTAGTTCGATTTATGCGATTCAACTGTGATTGAACTCGGTAAATTTTGCGTTTCATTGAGCGATTTCACAACAAATTGGTGTAGTGAACGTTGAGTCGACCATGACGACGGCAAAATTTGATGAAGAAAAGTTTACGGGCCAAAAAGAATATTGGTTTGTGGCGGTTTAAGATGCGAGCATTGTTAGTTCAACAAGGATTGGTTGATGCATTGGATGAGACGAACATCGATAAGGATCTCGATGATAAATCGAAGAAGGTTATGATGAAGAAGTCTCATAGTGTTGTGATCCTGAGTTTGGGTGATAAGGTGTTGCGACAGGTCTCGAAGGAGAAAACTGTTGCTGGTGTTTGGTTGAAGCTTGAAAGCTTGTACATGACCAAATCCTTGGTGCAACGCCCCAAAAATTAGGAAGAAAAATAAATTTATACTTTAGTCTTTGAAGTTTTAAAAATTTCCATTTTGACCTTAAATGTTTAGAAAAATTTGCATTTGAGCCCCCTGAACTTAAAAGTTAGTCTTTTATTATATTTACATGTCTCTAATCCTAAAACATATATTTCAATTTCAAATATTAATCGAGTTGATTGAATTACCTAGAAAAATTACATAAGTAAATATGTATGTAACAAAGAAATCTAATTATACCTATTTGAATTTTAATTACTCATAATTAAGGGACTTGATATGCAATTAACCAATTGATGAAATAAGCGATGACATCTTTTTGATGAGGTAAGCCATGACATCCTTAAGTGCATGATTAAATTCAGATTTTTTTTGAATTATTATAAAATAGTCAAGGTGGGACATAAATAGTTATGATTAAACTACTATTTTCGCCTATAAATACTCACCCTTCTTCACCATTTTTTACATCCCAAACTAATTTGATTCTTGTTAACAGGTTTGGAATAATACCTGATTAACTGATTTATTTAGAGGTTCGGAACACCGTTATCCGTGGTTCAAAGAAAGTAAATGACTATTTGGAGAAAATTACGAAAATATCCTTCCTTTATTCACTGAATTTCTTACTCCGAGGAGCACAAATATGATTTTATGCTTTTTGGGTAGGTTTTTGTATATGTTTTTTCTTTTTCTCTTGTCCCCCCTTTTCATCTCTTCTCCTTTTCCCTTATATAGGTATGGGAGGGAGTATGTGTTACTATGCATGTGATACAAGTGTAATGTTGCATGTATTACAAGTGTCCTTCTATAAGATAAGGTATATCTTGTTGACAAGGTGCTGACTAGGCTGATCCTTATCTTGTCCGAGGGTTGCGGGGAGTTCCGAGGGGTTACTTCTTCTGTTTTCTTCCCTTTGATAGACGGAATCTTCTGTTTTCTTTTCTCCGAGGGGCTGAATTTCATGAGGAGGTCCACTAGTTGAAGTGAAGTGGGTGTCCGAGGAGTTTTCTGTTCTAGAGACGGCAATTTCTTTATTGACCTCTTTAGTAAGATTTTCCGAGGGGCAGATTTGCCTCTCTAGGCTTGTAAGGTGGGCTCCGAGGGCATCAATGTGCATGTAAGGCAGTATTCTTGCGTATGGATGCCCGTAGTATGGATTGCAAGCGTTTTTTGTTATCGTGAGAGTAGTGGCTCCTTCGGGAGTCATTCTCCGAGGGCTTCCCGATCTTTGTTAAATGACCTTCTTGGTTTGTGCCTTCGGAGTAAGGGAGTTTAGCGGTTGGTGCTTTGAGTAGAACATTGTTTTGTGAATTTTGGCCTTCGGGATAGTGATTCCGAGGGCTTTGGGAGTGATCAGCAAGGAAGTATTTTCGTATAGTGGTCCCTCTTGGCGCAGTGATGGATATCCGAGTCGCGTGGATCCATCGGGGTTTACTCTTTTTCCGATGCCACGTTGATATCTTATTTTTATTCATCTTGACTTTCCAAGGGACGCTTGGATGTCCATTCGGGTGTCAAGTCGTACCCTGGTAGGATATGTGAATTCCGAGGGATTCTATTACCTCTTCGGGTGCCACGTCATACCATAGTAAGGTATGTGACATACGAGAGTGTTTGTGACGATAGTATCGCCTTTGGGATTAATCCCTAATTTAAGGGTTAATCTTTGGTTTAATTTATATAATCCCTTATTTATTTTTTAGGGTTAACACTAGCCCCCCCAAATTTCAATTGTTCTCGTAGAGGCAAATGAAATTTTATTTCATGGCCTTAATACGGCAAAAGGGGCTTTTTCTTTATTTTTGGTGATTTTTCCGAGGGGATTGGAGTTTTTCCGTTCTTTTCTATGATTTATGAGGGTATTATATGCATATAAGTATATACTTAAAATACCGTGAAGTAAAATTACCGTTATGTTCTTGGGAAGTAGCGGTCCAGATGAAAAGTTGTTGTTATAGCGGCTCTTTCTAGCCGTTGGATGTCTTAAATGCCATTCATTCATCCGTCCGTTAATCTGTAGTAACGGCTAGCGCGTGGATTGACACGTCGCTTCCTGAGTGGAGACGTGGGGCGTGGGAAACGGGGCACGTCTTTAATGGCGGTCTACTTATAAATATACCCGTCCGTACTCTTTTTCCCCATTCTCTTCGCAAAATCTTTCAATCTTCAAGCTTCCAAATCTTCAATCTTCTCTAATTTTTCTTAAGCAGAAAAGAGTGACTTTAGTTCTTCTTAGTTTTTTATTCTCACTTACCCAACTCGTAAAAATCTCTTTCCGCCCTAAAAAGTAGATGGCTTCCTCTGCCAACACGTCCTCTGCCGCTGCTGCTTCCGTTGATGTTCCTGTCCCCGTTGCGACTACCGTTCCCCTCGTGGGACCTGCTGCTGCTACCCGCCAGAAACGGGCTGCTGTCGCCGAAGGGAGTGGCGCCGCCGCCGCGAAAAAGGCTAGGGTTTCTAAATCAAAGAAACCCCCTCTCCGTGACTTCTCTAAAATTGAGAATGTCCCATCCGTGGTGACCTATGAGCAGGTCATGGATTTATTTGAGGCTACGGGGACCACGAAGGCGAATGTGACCGTTCACATTCCTTTGGAGAATCAGAGGGCGTGTTACCCTCCCGCAGGTATGCTCACTGTGTACTTCGCGCAAGTGAATTACGGGTGGCGCGCGTTTATGCCCCCTTTTTTCTGCGAAGTCTTCAAGACTTGTAGAATTTGCCCGAGTCAGTTGGTCCCCAATGGCTATGCTGCCCTCTGCATCTACGTGTTCTGGTGTATGGTCAAGGGGTACGAGTGCAACGTGGACCATTTTCTGTCTATTTTTGATGTGGGAGTGTCACCTGGGGGATACCCCTTTTATCACGTTCATCATCGGGATCACTCGGCTAATTCCTCAAAGAGGATTTTGGGCGCGACGATAAGCTCGCACGGCGTTTGGAAGGACAAATTCTTCTACGTGAAGCCCATCCGAGGGAAGTGGGACGTGCCCTTCAAGTGGGGGGAGGGTGTGACCCCAATTCACACTTTGGCTGAAGATATGGTGCTCTCCCCAGTGATTGCCCAACATGCTCTAATGGAGTCAGAAGACTTTCGGTGGCTGTTTGATAGGGCTGGGCTTCATTTCGTGATAGGGGTTAACGACAACATGAAGAAGCCGCTTTTTGTTCCGAGCATGTACATGGCGGCTTTCAGTAAGTTTCTCTTCTTTACTCGTATTTTTCTTTTACTTTATATCTATCTTTTTAAGTAATCTTCCTTATTCTTATGCTACCCGTACTAATATGTTTTTGCGTGGTGCAGAGGAGGTTATGGCGAGGTACTATCTAGTACCTGGTTCTGAAGAGGTGGCTCTAGGTGGCCATAGCGAGGCTTCCGAGGGGGGAGGTCACGAGGGGGAAGGTCACGAGGGGGGAGATCATGAGGGGGAAGGTCAATCCGAGGAAGCAGGGATGGACGCGGGGGCCGAGGGTGTACACGAGAATATCCCTCGTCCCTCTCTATATGCCGAGGGCATATGTTTGGATGTTGCTCCGTTGCGACAGGTGGACCCTAGGTCGGCAATGGTCTTGATGCCTTCTTCCGAGTCCAATACTAGCAATCTTCCGAGGAGTTCGCAGGGGGTGCAATCTCTGATAGCCGAGGAGGAAGAATTTTCATCTCCGGGGCCAAATGTCATCTTGGTCTCCTCTCGGGATCCTTCGCCTACTATTCCGGATCCTTCTCCCCTTCGCCCTCGTAAGTTTCTTATCCTTCTTTGTTTTCTTGACTTTAATACCTTATTTATATTGATTTATTATTCGAATTTTGTTTTCATTATTTAACTGCTTACTTTGCTTTTGTAGAGGTTGATAAGGGGAAGGCTCCTATGTTTCCGGGCGCGGATCTGTTCGCTCAACTACTTCAACCGGACTCGGAGAAGTCATCCGAGGGGATCGGCCAAGGTCCTACGGATCTACCGAAGGATTTCGAGGCGAAGAAGGAGGTGTGGGATACCCTGCTCCGGGGAGAGGGTCCCTCGACCACTGCAAAAGTTCCGGAAGCGATCCCGACGGAAGCAGTGGCCACGACTCCTGCTACTACCATTCCTTCTCCGATAGGAGACCTCCCGAAGAGGGTTCCCCTGCGGAGGTCAGCTTCCGAGGGGGATTTTTCATCTCAAGTGCCCGAGAAGGAGCCTTCGACGGTAGGGGAGGCATATCACGAGATCCTCCATTTCTTTGGATCTTCTCTTGCTGCGCCCGCGGAAGGTTATCAGTTTTTGCGGGCTAGCATGGTCTGGATGGAAACAATCGTGAGTATTAGTCCTCTAGTCATTTTATTTTTAAATAACTTTCCTGTATTTTTTCTTATGTTTCTCTTCTTGTCATGCAGTCTAAGAAGACTCGAGAGGTCATCACTGCAGTAGAGCAGCGCCATTCGAAGGAGGTGGCTGAACTAGGATCTCTCCGAGGGCAAGTGACTTCTCTTCGGGCTCAACTGTATGAGGCCGAATCAATGAGAGATGTTTTCCGAACGAAGTTGGAGGCCAGCGACTTCGTTTGGAGGGAAGATCAGAGAGCCAAGGAAGTGATGCGGCTCACTTTGCAGAGGATGCAGTCGGCTTACGACAAGCTGGAAGCGTCCGAGGGAGCTGTTCGAGTCCAACTGACTCTTCTGGAGAAGGAGAAGAGGGAATCCGAGGAGCTTCTCCGTGCTCGGGTGGAGGCTCTGGAGAAAGAGAAGTTGGGGTGGTTGGAGCGAGAGCAGGAGCTTCAATCTCGGGTCAAGGAGTTAGTGGATCTGAAAATAGCCAAGATGGTGCCTCAGGAGGAGGTGCAAGCCCGAATTGACGAGGCTGTTCGGTACGCGGCGGTGGAAGCGGAGCGCCAAAGTGCTTCTTTGTCCGCTCGGGATTCCCTTGGGCATATGTTATGGGGATGGTTAGAGTGTGCTACCGTAGCCCGTGGAGTAATGCCCTCGGGGGTAAACTTTGGTAGTCTTTTTGACGTCAAGAAGCTTGCCAAGCCGTCTCCTGAGCAGGTTCAAAATCTTCTTGAGATGTATGATGCAGTGATGACACCTAGAGGCTCTCCTGCTCCTCTTCCGACCGCGTCAAATCTTGGGGCTACTGGTTCAAGTGGGATTTCACCTCCACCTCCACCTCCATCGAGTACAGGGACTTAGAATAGGATCCCTTCTTTTTTATTTTTTCTCCTTTTGTAACCTTTTCTTATGCTTTTGTAAACTTTTCCGAGAGTTTCTCGGATTTATGAATGAACAATTTGTCCTATTCCTGCCTTTCTATTTTGTCTTATTTGTCCATTAGCATGAGATATTAATAAATTATTAGCATGCTTACATATAAAACTTATTCTTTTTACTCTTCTTCAAAAAGATAGGCTAAAGACAAAACCTTTTATCTGCTGACTAAGTACATAACTTAGCAGGTCGTGTCAAATTACATGCATGCTTAAGAGTTATTTATCCTAATTAAGGACACTCATTAGCACGTGTCATACTTCTAGGAGTGAGTGGGACAGCTCCAGCTTCTTTCCATATGAGTAATTCATTAACATATAATATGCTAACAATGGTATTTATACTCATTGTTAAAAGCTATCCTGCTCCAGCAGATAAATCATTTTACTTTCTTCTTTTAGAAATCCACCTTCATAAGACTTGGTTCTTGCTCTCGTAGTTGTACTCAAGACTTTATTTTCGACCTTCGTATAAGAGTAAACGGAAAACTTACTATTAAAGATGATGCCGCCACATCGCAGGCATGGGGGGTCCACATCATCAAGTAGTTCTTCTCGGAGTCGTGCCCGAGTCGGCCCTGGGTCCCAGGTTTATAGTGCCTCCTCGGAGAGTTCTTCCCCGGGACAACGTAATAGGTTGATTGAGAATCAAGTGATCATTGGGACAAGTTCGTCTTCAAGGGTGGGGAGTAGGTCATCGTACACGGATTCTCGAAGGATAGACCATATAAGGGATGTGTTCCTAGGTAGAGAACCGTATTCTCTTGCTGATGAGCGTTCTGTATTTAACTTAATACCTTTGAGTCCCTCACGGTTGATAGGCCGGGGACGGGTCGGTTCCGCCGTTAGTACTGTATACGGAGAGTCTCTAGTAACTCTTTTTACGGAATTCAATCTGAATTTCGATGATTTTGATGTGATTGTGCCCTCCCCGGACCAGAGAGCATACGATCCTCCTCCTGGATTCCTAACTGTCTATTGTGATCAAATGCACTATGGATTACGGGTGTTTTTTCATCCTTTTCTTCGATCGCTCTTCCAGTATTGGCAAATCTGTCCGAGCCAGTTAACACCCAATTCGTATCGCCTTTTAGTGGGATACGTTTTATGATGCGAGCTCCTTAACCTTCCCTTGTCACCGTATCGGGTGGGGGCAATTTTTATCCTTCGGCCTTGCTCGGATGGAGTCCCCCTTTTCCGCCTGGCCTATCGGGACGTCGAAAAAGCCTTCACTGGTACATCCAGTCCTCGCCCTCGCAGGGGGGACTGGAGGCGGAGGTATTTCTTCGTCCGTTCGAAAGGTCATTCGGCCCGATCGTGGGGAGTGCCTATCCGATGGGGCTTGGGATATGTTTCGCCCATATCCGAGACGTTGGGGCGGGAGTGGGAGGAACTGAATCATTCCGAGTTATTTTCTGGCTCGTACGATATTACCGGTCTGCTTGCGTGTCCTGAGGCTCTTATTCTGGCAGGTCTTCAAGAGGGAATAAGGAGAGAGAATTCGCCAATTCATCCTCTTCATGGCAATTTCTATTTTTGTAAGTCTGAAGATCTGTCTACTTCTCTTTTATCAATTTATGCGCCCTCGGGATCATCACATACTCTATATTTATCTTATAGGTGCTGAGATGACGGCCTTTTCCATAGATCCATTTAATGGTGTTTTTCTAGGGCGAGCTCTACATGGTATGCGGCGGGCGTCAGAAGGCCTTTCCGATACCTTCGTGGCGGTTACGAGGGCTAACTCCTCCTCGGGGAGGCAGGAATCGGGGGGTTCGCCCGTGGCAGCCCCCCCAGTGAGCTTTGTGATTCCTCTCAGGGCAGAAAATTCGACTACGGCACTTTCTCCGATAGACTATCCAGTGCCTCCCTTGGTGTCACGACCCTTTCCTCGGATTTCCGATATCGTGAATGTTGTGGAAGGAGGTCCCGAGCGCGTACCCATGTCGCTATCCGGAGGGAATCCTCCTCCCGTGGGCTCTCCTCCCGCGGGCGCGGACCCGGGGTTTTCTCCCCTCGGGGAGGTGTCGGGGTTTTGCAGAAATTTTCTTAGTGGTCTTCTGAATGTTACGGATTTTGAACTCATGAGGACCCTTCCTTCCTCTCGTCTTCAGGACTTGGTTTGCAAAAACCTATGTGAGGTAGATACTCATTTTATTTGTTAATTTTGGTTACTTACCTTTTACTTTCCCAGTAGTGATCCATTCATCTTCATCCAGATTTACATGGTGCTAGACGCCATCGGATCTCGGGGGTGTTCCTCTTCAGATCCTGGCCTGGTGTATCGTCGACGGGATGAGTTAGAGCATGGTTTGTTGGAAGCTCAGACGGAAATTTCCCGTTTACAGGAGGAGCATGAAGCTGCTAAAGCGATTCACGAGATGGTCCTTCAAATTGAGAGGGATAAGTATTGGGAGGTGGAGCGTCAGTTAATGCTAGAGAGGACCCGGGTGACGAGTTTTCAAGCGAGTTTGGAGGAGTTGAAGAATCAACTTCGTCACTCCGATGAGCAATTATTACAGATGACTCGGGAACGGGATGCGGCAACTCATCGGGTGCTAGAGGTTACTCGCGCTCACGATGTTGCTTTAGTGGTGGCTCGGGTCCAAGCTGTTCTGGATATCGCGGGTCCTTCAGCTTTGAGGGAGTCCTTGCAAAAGGAGATGCGCGATCTAGTCCGCATCGGGTATCGACTTGGTACGGATGCGGTTCAATCATTGCTAGAATGTCCTGGGAACTTAGTTATTCCCGAGCTTAGTCTTCATCCCATCTTTCCCGAAGATAGTCCCGTGGTTTCCGAGGGCGTTTCATTGGCGGATCCACTAACCTTGTCCGATGAGCAGCGTCGTCGCCTTATCCGAGAAGGGAAGCGTCCTTTGCGAGAGGAGTAGTTTGTAGTAAGTAGTATTTAATTTGTGGTAGGTGGTCTTTTGGGGTCCGATGGCTGTTTATCTATAGCAGATGGCTCCTAGGGGTTAGGTTGCTTGTAATGATTTCCTGTGTAAGGCTATCACTTTTGTTTTGCAACCCTATGTACCCTGTCGGATTCGAATGTATCATAACCATCCACTTATGAACAAACAGTTTTATTTATGTAACAATAAAGATGTTACATTAAGCATAGTATTTTCTAAGATTGAAGGAATTCCACGTATTACGAAGAGTGGCGCCTTCGGAATTGGCAAGTAGATAAGTTGCGGGTCCGACAATTCCCGCTATCTTGTAGGGTCCTTCCCATCGGGGTTCAAGCTTGCCTACGTTTTTAGAGGCTCCAACCCGTTTCAGTACTAAATCACCCACTTGAAAAGTTCGAAGCTTTACCTTGGTATTATAGTGTCATGCCATCCGAGTTTTGTATTCCTCGGCCCGAATGGCTGCTCGGATTCTTCTTTCTTCTAAGAGATCAAGGGCCAGAGCTAAGTTAGCACTGTTGGCCACTTCTTCGTATTCCTTGACTCGCCAACTCTCAATTGAGACTTCGGAGGGTACGACTGCTTCACAACCATAAGATAGGCTGAATGGGGTTTCACCCATGGCGGTATTTGGTGTGGTCCGATAGGCCCATAATATGCCGGGTATTTCTTCAACCCATTTGGCTTTGTGCCAGTCGAGTCGAGCCTTCATATTTTTCAGGAGAGTGCGATTAGTTCTCTCAACTTGTCCGTTGGCTTGAGGGTATCCCACCGAAGCAAAACGGTTTTTAATTTCCCAATGATCACACCACTTTTCTAACCCTTGGTCAGTGAACTGTAGACCGTTGTCACTTACTAGGCTCCGAGGGACCCCAAAACGGCACAAAATGTTTTTCCACAAAAAATTAATGACCGCCCCTGCAGTTATTCGCGCTACGGGCTCTGCCTCTACCCATTTGGTAAAGTAGTCTACTGCTACAAGTAAAAACTTCTTTTGACCAGCATCGGGAATAAGTGGACCGACTATGTCTATTCCCCATTTAGCGAAAGGACATGCGGTCAGATGGGGTTCCCACGGAGCCGCTGGTTGATAAATCCGAGGGGCATAAGCTTGGCACGACTTACACTTTTCCGCGTGGTCTTTGCAATCTTTGACCATCGTGGGCCAATAATAACCCTGTCGGATTATCCGTCCGACCATGCTTCCGCCACTGGTATGACTGCCGCACACCCCTTCGTGAGTTTCTGCCAGGACAAGTTGCGCCTCCTCTTCATTTAAACATCGAGCATGAGGGTAGGAGTACGTCTTTCGGAATAGTATTCCGTCTTTGAGGAAATACCGGATGGTCTTTTTGGACATCATTCGTCGGACGGATTTGTCCTCGGAGTATCCTTCAGGATCTTGTAGGTATGCTTTAATGGGTGTTATCCAGCCTATCGGAGGATTTGTCATGTTGACACTTACCTCTTCAGGTTCAGTCCTCTCGGATTCGCTCATGTGTAACAGAGTGATTTTCCGAGTACGAATAGTGGTCAACTGTGTAGCCATTTTGGACAAGGCATCGGCTTCCTAGTTATCCCCTCGAGGAATCTGCACTAACTGATACTCATCGAACCATGCTTTGGCCCGATGTACTACTCGAAGATAACTCTGCATCCTCTCTTCTTTGGCTTCATATGTGCCCTGAACTTGCTGGACAATTAGCTGAGAGTCGCTATGCAGGCGAACTTTTCGTATTCCGCCTTCCCGAGCAAGCCTCATTCCAATAAGGAGAGCTTCATACTCGGCATCGTTGTTGGATACGGGGTAATCAATTCTAATCGCGAAGTGTAGCGCCTCTTCTTCGGCTTCCGTGTTGATCAGGATTACCCCGGCTCCGCCATGCGTATTTACGGAGGAACCGTCCACGTAGACGTACCACAGAGGTTCCTTCCTTTCTACTCCGATTCCCGCAAGTTCTACTACAAAGTCTGCCAGGACCTAGGCCTTAATGGAAGGTCTCGGGGCATAGGAGATATCATACTCCGTTAGTTCGACGGCCCATTTTATCAACCTCCCCGAGGTCTCAGGTTTGTTGAGAATTGCTCGTAGAGGGTGCTTAGTCAGGACAGTGATCGGGTGGGAGAGAAAATATGGGCGCAATCTACGCGCCGTGGTAACCAAAGTGAGTACAAGTTTTTCTATCAGAGTGTACCTGGTTTCCGCTCCGAGGAGAGTTTTGCTAACGTAGTAGACCGGATGATGTTCCCCATCGTGCTCTTTGACCAATACCGCTCCGATAGCCTCCTCTCCTACGGACAGGTACACGAAGAGCTCTTCCCGGGGTGACGGTTTGACCAGCAGGGGTGGTCTCACCATGTAGTTTTTCAATTCCTGGAGAGCTTCTTCACATCGTGGGGTCCACTGGAAGTCTTTGATATTCCGAAGGATTTTAAAGAACGGGAGTCCTTTCTCTGCTGATTTGGAGACAAATCGGCTGAGGGAGGCCATTCGCCCAGTCAGTTTCTGCACGTCCTTTATGGATTTCGGGGTTGGCAACCCAATAATTGCTTCAGCTTTCTCGGGGTTAACTTCTATTCCTTTCTCGGTGACCATGAATCCCAAAAATTTGCCTCCTCGGATGCCAAATGAGCATTTCCGAGGGTTTACCTTCATCCCAAAGCGATCCATAATAGCCAAGGTTTTTCGCAAGTCTTCGGGATGATCTTTTGCGGCACGACTTTTGACGACTGTGTCGTCTACATATACTTCCACAGTTTTTCCGATGAGTCCCGCAAACATGAGATTCACCAGTCGTTGGTATGTAGCTCTTGCGTTCTTAAGTCCGAAGGGCATGACTAGATAGCAAAAAGTACCTGCGTCCGTAATGAAGCTGGTTTTCTTCTGGTCCGGGAATGCCATCGGGATCTGGTTGTATCCTTGGTCCCCATCTAGAGTCGACAGGAGTGCGCAACCAGCGGTAGAGTCGACCAATTGGTCTATGCTTGGCAAGGGATAACAGTCCTTCGGGCAAGCATCATTGAGATCGGTAAAGTCAACGCACATCCTCCATCTTCCTCCTGACTTAGGGACCAGGACCACGTTGGCCAGCCACTCAGGATACACGACTTCTCGGATTTGCCGTAGGCTGAGAAGCCGTTGAATTTCTGACCGGATAATCTTGTTGCGTTCGGGTCCCATTCTTCTCTTCTTTTGTTGAATGGGTTTGGCCCCCGGCTTTACATTAAGGAAATGTTGGCATACCTTATTACTGATTCGTCCGGGGGGGCCTCCTTCCCATGCGAAAAGATGACAAAATTCTTTTAGAACAGATATCAATTGGGTCTCCAATTCAGGTTCCATATTAGTGCCCATCTTGATTGCTCTAGCGGGATTTCCTTCCACGAGTTCTATCATTTTAAGCTCTTCAATGGGTTGGACTCGGGTTTCTTCCACTTTCCGTTTTTTGCCACTATCCGAGGGGTTTTCGTCTTCTTCGGGGAGTAGGGCATTCATTCGGCATTCTCTGGCTCTAGCTTGATTGCCCCGGACCTCCCCGATACCTGCCAAGGTAGGAAATTTTACCTTAAGGTGGAGGGTAGAGGGTAGGGCTGTGCAAAAAGAATCGGATCGATCGAATCGAGTGAAAATCGATCGAATGATCCGATCCGAGGATCGAATCGAATATTTGATCCGACTTTTGATTTTTGCCTTAGGATCGAACCCCCATTTGATTCGATCCTCGATTTTAGAGGCTGAGAATCGGATCGGATCAAATACTCATCTTATTTTTTAAAAATAAATAAATATATAATATTATATTTTTATCTATAAAGCTAAGCCTATTAATGCTACTAAGATATTTTTATATATAATGTTAATGTTATATTTTTATATATACACATACCTGACATCTTTTTGTTGGTCTATTTGAAGGCCACGTTTCTGTCTTTGAGAAACATATACAATTGTAAATTTGCAACACCTTTCTCTCACCATATGAAAGTGAATTTTGTAATTCAGTAACTCAGTTTGAATGTTGTGGTTTGTCCCATTGATATTAAATTAAATAAGAAAAAAAAAAAGAAAAAAAGGATCGAAATCGAATCGAATCGGATCGAAATCGAATGATTTTGGATCGAATCGGATCGTTTTAAATTGATTCGATTTCGATCCTCATTTCTCCAGGATCGAAATCGACTTCTAGCCTCGATTCGATCCGATTCGATTCGATCCGATCCAAATGCACACCCCTAGTAGAGGGGATCGCTTCGAATGACCGAATGGAGGGTTTTCCGCATATAGCGTTGTATGTCCTAGACGAAGCTTCCACCACCCAAAATTTGGTGTGTTCCGTTCTTCGTAGGGCTCCTTCTCCCCATGACATTGGCAGGGTCACAGTTCCGAGGGTATTACAGGCTTCGCCAGAGAAGCCTACTAGAGGGACTTCAGCCACTTCCAGTTGCTCCTTCTTCAATCCCATGGCTAGATAGGTGGGAAAAAACAAGACATCCACGGAGCTGCCTGTATCTATGAGGATACGCTGGATCTCAAATCCATAGATGGTAGCTTCAATTACCAAAGGGTCTTCGTGGGGGTAGACTACACCTTTCAAGTCTTCGGGTCCGAAAGTGATATTTGGTAATCTAGCCCCTTGGGCGGAGCATACTGGGAGCCCTTGTCCCACTCGTCTGGCTTCTTTGAGATATTTTGTCTTCTTACCCTGGGGTATTCTGGAAATGTCTCCTCCCTCTATCATGTTGATCGTCCGTCCCGAGGAGGGATTGACTTCGTACGTGTCGGGAGGGGGAGGTAGGTTCCGATACCCTGCGGTCCTTTCCCGTGACCGCCGCGGAAACGCAGCGGTTCTTTCTCGGGGAGATCTTTGACGCTTTCTATTCTTTTCTTGGGACTTCCGCCGATGTTCCGCGGTTTGTTCTCGTGACTGCCGGTGGGGAGTATCCTCTTCCTCCCCAGGTCCTTCTCGGGGCCTTTTCCATACATGTGCTTTGGGCTCTTCGGGATTGTTTCTTTTTAGGTAGTTATGCAGATATCCTGCCTCCAGAAGGCGAAGTATTTCTCTTCGCAGGGTAGTACATTCCTCGGTGGTATGTCCATAGGTTTTATGGAATTTACAGTACTTACCCGTATGTTTATCCTTGTTGGGAAATTTGGTGGGCCGGGGCCAGCGCACTTCTTCGTTGCCCCGCATCACGTTAAGTACTTCCACGGGAGCTAGGGTCATCGGAGGAAGGGGCACAGGTTTAAGGAATTTCTTGACTGTCTCCCCATCGTCCTTCCGAGGGGGCGCTTTTCCGTCTTTGCTCTTCTCTTTGGTTTTAGTTTCCTTTTCCGTCTGCTCGTGACGTTCATTGTCATCCTTCTCTAGCCCTCTCTTTGTATGGTCGGCTTCTTCCATAAGAATATGAGTTTCAGCTTGTTGCATAAGTTCATTCATGTCCGTGACATGATTCCCCATCAGATATCGGAAGAATTCTCCCGCTCGAAGCCCTTGTGTCAGAATATCGGCCATAATGGTTGGGCTGACATTCGGAACATCCAATGCTTTGTCCGTGAAGCGTTTTATATATTCCCGAAGGGATTCATCCTTTCGTTGTTTAATAGTAAAAAGATGAGTGGCCGATTTAGGATACCTGCGGTTACAGGCGAAGTGGCGTATAAACAGGTGAGCCAACCGGTCAAAGCTGGCCACTGAATTAGGAGGGAGATGGGTAAACCAAGATTGGGCTCGTCCTCCGAGGGTAACAGGGAACACTCGGCATAGGACATAGTCCGGGGCGGACGATAGGTCCATTCCTGCCAAATATTGATGTATGTGATCTTGCGGGTCTCTCCCATCAGCTTCTCCTGTATATAATGGTACGTTAATAGGCCGCATTCCCGAAGGAATCGGAGCAGATGCTATTTCAGGAATGAAGGGAGATATCTTAAACGTCAGATCTTCCTTGGGCCCTACAGTCCTCTTGAGATCTCCTACTTCCTTTCGTAGATCTTCAAGGATTCCCCATAAGGTTGGTTCTCCGTTGGGAGTGATAATAGGGGGGGACGATATACGGGGAGAGACCTCTCTTCCCTCTGGATTATCCTCGGAGTTTCCAGATGATCATAACGCCTTGGCTTCCTCCGAGGAGTTTCCTGGTACCACGAGATTGGCGTAGGGCATTGTGCCCTTCTTGCATAAACCTGGCGAGGGGTGATTTCCTTGGTTCGGAGATCCTGGGGCGGTTTCCAGGGGAGATTCGAGTTCTCGGTGATTAACTCGAGTGGTAACTTCCACTAATCTTTCATAAACAGATCGGGGGACATTGATGAAGTCCCTTTCGTCGGAACGGCGATTCGCTACAGTTTCCTCCGAATTGTCCGAATGGGGCAAGTAATTTTCGCTGTAAAACAAATTTTCCATAGTGGATTTGCTTTCTTGAACACGCTCGAGGACAACTTCTATGGCGTTCCCACAGACGGCGCCATTTTGTTAACAGGTTTGGAATAATACCTGATTAACTGATTTATTTAGAGGTTCGGAACACCGTTATCCGTGGTTCAAAGAAAGTAAATGACTATTTGGAGAAAATTACGAAAATATCCTTCCTTTATTCACTGAATTTCTTACTCCGAGGAGCACAAATATGATTTTATGCTTTTTGGGTAGGTTTTTGTATATGTTTTTTCTTTTTCTCTTGTCCCCCCTTTTCATCTCTTCTCCTTTTCCCTTATATAGGTATGGGAGGGAGTATGTGTTACTATGCATGTGATACAAGTGTAATGTTGCATGTATTACAAGTGTCCTTCTATAAGATAAGGTATATCTTGTTGACAAGGTGCTGACTAGGCTGATCCTTATCTTGTCCGAGGGTTGCGGGGAGTTCCGAGGGGTTACTTCTTCTGTTTTCTTCCCTTTGATAGACGGAATCTTCTGTTTTCTTTTCTCCGAGGGGCTGAATTTCATGAGGAGGTCCACTAGTTGAAGTGAAGTGGGTGTCCGAGGAGTTTTCTGTTCTAGAGACGGCAATTTCTTTATTGACCTCTTTAGTAAGATTTTCCGAGGGGCAGATTTGCCTCTCTAGGCTTGTAAGGTGGGCTCCGAGGGCATCAATGTGCATGTAAGGCAGTATTCTTGCGTATGGATGCCCGTAGTATGGATTCCAAGCGTTTTTTGTTATCGTGAGAGTAGTGGCTCCTTCGGGAGTCATTCTCCGAGGGCTTCCCGATCTTTGTTAAATGACCTTCTTGGTTTGTGCCTTCGGAGTAAGGGAGTTTAGCGGTTGGTGCTTTGAGTAGAACATTGTTTTGTGAATTTTGGCCTTCGGGATAGTGATTCCGAGGGCTTTGGGAGTGATCAGCAAGGAAGTATTTTCGTATAGTGGTCCCTCTTGGCGCAGTGATGGATATCCGAGTCGCGTGGATCCATCGGGGTTTACTCTTTTTCCGATGCCACGTTGATATCTTATTTTTATTCATCTTGACTTTCCAAGGGACGCTTGGATGTCCATTCGGGTGTCAAGTCGTACCCTGGTAGGATATGTGAATTCCGAGGGATTCTATTACCTCTTCGGGTGCCACGTCATACCATAGTAAGGTATGTGACATACGAGAGTGTTTGTGACGATAGTATCGCCTTTGGGATTAATCCCTAATTTAAGGGTTAATCTTTGGTTTAATTTATATAATCCCTTATTTATTTTTTAGGGTTAACACTAGCCCCCCCAAATTTCAATTGTTCTCGTAGAGGCAAATGAAATTTTATTTCATGGCCTTAATACGGCAAAAGGGGCTTTTTCTTTATTTTTGGTGATTTTTCCGAGGGGATTGGAGTTTTTCCGTTCTTTTCTATGATTTATGAGGGTATTATATGCATATAAGTATATACTTAAAATACCGTGAAGTAAAATTACCGTTATGTTCTTGGGAAGTAGCGGTCCAGATGAAAAGTTGTTGTTATAGCGGCTCTTTCTAGCCGTTGGATGTCTTAAATGCCATTCATTCATCCGTCCGTTAATCTGTAGTAACGGCTAGCGCGTGGATTGACACGTCGCTTCCTGAGTGGAGACGTGGGGCGTGGGAAACGGGGCACGTCTTTAATGGCGGTCTACTTATAAATATACCCGTCCGTACTCTTTTTCCCCATTCTCTTCGCAAAATCTTTCAATCTTCAAGCTTCCAAATCTTCAATCTTCTCTAATTTTTCTTAAGCAGAAAAGAGTGACTTTAGTTCTTCTTAGTTTTTTATTCTCACTTACCCAACTCGTAAAAATCTCTTTCCGCCCTAAAAAGTAGATGGCTTCCTCTGCCAACACGTCCTCTGCCGCTGCTGCTTCCGTTGATGTTCCTGTCCCCGTTGCGACTACCGTTCCCCTCGTGGGACCTGCTGCTGCTACCCGCCAGAAACGGGCTGCTGTCGCCGAAGGGAGTGGCGCCGCCGCCGCGAAAAATGCTAAAGTTTCTAAATCAAAGAAACCCCCTCTCTGTGACTTCTCTAAAATTGAGAATGTCCCATCCATGGTGACCTATGAGCAGGTCATGGATTTATTTGAGGCTACGGGGACCACGAAGGCGAATGTGACCGTTCACATTCCTTTGGAGAATCAGAGGGCGTGTTACCCTCCCGCAGGTATGCTCACTGTGTACTTCGTGCAAGTGAATTACGGGTGGCGCGCGTTTATGCCCCATTTTTTCTGCGAAGTCTTCAAGACTTGTAGAATTTGCCCGAGTCAGTTGGTCCCCAATGGCTATGCTGCCCTCTGCATCTACGTGTTCTGGTGTATGGTCAAGGGGTACGAGTGCAACGTGGACCATTTTCTGTCTATTTTTGATGTGGGAGTGTCACCTGGGGGATACCCCTTTTATCACGTTCATCATCGGGATCACTCGGCTAATTCCTCAAAGAGGATTTTGGGCGCGACGATAAGCTCGCACGGCGTTTGGAAGGACAAATTCTTCTACGTGAAGCCCATCCGAGGGAAGTGGGACGTGCCCTTCAAGTGGGGGGAGGGTGTGACCCCAATTCACACTTTGGCTGAAGATATGGTGCTCTCCCCAGTTCATTGCCCAGCATGCTCTAATGGAGTCAGAAGACTTTCGGTGGCTGTTTGATAGGGCTGGGCTTCATTTCGTGATAGGGGTTAACGACAACATGAAGAAGCCGCTTTTTGTTCCGAGCATGTACATGGCGGCTTTCAGTAAGTTTCCTCTTCTTTACTCGTATTTTTCTTTTACTTTATATCTATCTTTTTAAGTAATCTTCCTTATTCTTATGCTACCCGTACTAATATGTTTTTGCGTGGTGCAGAGGAGGTTATGGCGAGGTACTATCTAGTACCTGGTTCTGAAGAGGTGGCTCTAGGTGGCCATAGCGAGGCTTCCGAGGGGGGAGGTCACGAGGGGGAAGGTCACGAGGGGGGAGATCATGAGGGGGAAGGTCAATCCGAGGAAGCAGGGATGGACGCGGGGGCCGAGGGTGTACACGAGAATATCCCTCGTCCCTCTCTATATGCCGAGGGCATATGTTTGGATGTTGCTCCGTTGCGACAGGTGGACCCTAGGTCGGCAATGGTCTTGATGCCTTCTTCCGAGTCCAATACTAGCAATCTTCCGAGGAGTTCGCAGGGGGTGCAATCTCCGATAGCCGAGGAGGAAGAATTTTCATCTCCGGGGCCAAATGTCATCTTGGTCTCCTCTCGGGATCCTTCGCCTACTATTCCGGATCCTTCTCCCCTTCGCCCTCGTAAGTTTCTTATCCTTCTTTGTTTTCTTGACTTTAATACCTTATTTATATTGATTTATTATTCGAATTTTGTTTTCATTATTTAACTGCTTACTTTGCTTTTGTAGAGGTTGATAAGGGGAAGGCTCCTATGTTTCCGGGCGCGGATCTGTTCGCTCAACTACTTCAACCGGACTCGGAGAAGTCATCCGAGGGGATCGGCCAAGGTCCTACGGATCTACCGAAGGATTTCGAGGCGAAGAAGGAGGTGTGGGATACCCTGCTCCGGGGAGAGGGTCCCTCGACCACTGCAAAAGTTCCGGAAGCGATCCCGACGGAAGCAGTGGCCACGACTCCTGCTACTACCATTCCTTCTCCGATAGGAGACCTCCCGAAGAGGGTTCCCCTGCGGAGGTCAGCTTCCGAGGGGGATTTTTCATCTCAAGTGCCCGAGAAGGAGCCTTCGACGGTAGGGGAGGCATATCACGAGATCCTCCATTTCTTTGGATCTTCTCTTGCTGCGCCCGCGGAAGGTTATCAGTTTTTGCGGGCTAGCATGGTCTGGATGGAAACAATCGTGAGTATTAGTCCTCTAGTCATTTTATTTTTAAATAACTTTCCTGTATTTTTTCTTATGTTTCTCTTCTTGTCATGCAGTCTAAGAAGACTCGAGAGGTCATCACTGCAGTAGAGCAGCGCCATTCGAAGGAGGTGGCTGAACTAGGATCTCTCCGAGGGCAAGTGACTTCTCTTCGGGCTCAACTGTATGAGGCCGAATCAATGAGAGATGTTTTCCGAACGAAGTTGGAGGCCAGCGACTTCGTTTGGAGGGAAGATCAGAGAGCCAAGGAAGTGATGCGGCTCACTTTGCAGAGGATGCAGTCGGCTTACGACAAGCTGGAAGCGTCCGAGGGAGCTGTTCGAGTCCAACTGACTCTTCTGGAGAAGGAGAAGAGGGAATCCGAGGAGCTTCTCCGTGCTCGGGTGGAGGCTCTGGAGAAAGAGAAGTTGGGGTGGTTGGAGCGAGAGCAGGAGCTTCAATCTCGGGTCAAGGAGTTAGTGGATCTGAAAATAGCCAAGATGGTGCCTCAGGAGGAGGTGCAAGCCCGAATTGACGAGGCTGTTCGGTACGCGGCGGTGGAAGCGGAGCGCCAAAGTGCTTCTTTGTCCGCTCGGGATTCCCTTGGGCATATGTTATGGGGATGGTTAGAGTGTGCTACCGTAGCCCGTGGAGTAATGCCCTCGGGGGTAAACTTTGGTAGTCTTTTTGACGTCAAGAAGCTTGCCAAGCCGTCTCCTGAGCAGGTTCAAAATCTTCTTGAGATGTATGATGCAGTGATGACACCTAGAGGCTCTCCTGCTCCTCTTCCGACCGCGTCAAATCTTGGGGCTACTGGTTCAAGTGGGATTTCACCTCCACCTCCACCTCCATCGAGTACAGGGACTTAGAATAGGATCCCTTCTTTTTTATTTTTTCTCCTTTTGTAACCTTTTCTTATGCTTTTGTAAACTTTTCCGAGAGTTTCTCGGATTTATGAATGAACAATTTGTCCTATTCCTGCCTTTCTATTTTGTCTTATTTGTCCATTAGCATGAGATATTAATAAATTATTAGCATGCTTACATATAAAACTTATTCTTTTTACTCTTCTTCAAAAAGATAGGCCAAAGACAAAACCTTTTATCTGCTGACTAAGTACATAACTTAGCAGGTCGTGTCAAATTACATGCATGCTTAAGAGTTATTTATCCTAATTAAGGACACTCATTAGCACGTGTCATACTTCTAGGAGTGAGTGGGACAGCTCCAGCTTCTTTCCATATGAGTAATTCATTAACATATAATATGCTAACAATGGTATTTATACTCATTGTTAAAAGCTATCCTGCTCCAGTAGATAAATCATTTTACTTTCTTCTTTTAGAAATCCACCTTCATAAGACTTGGTTCTTGCTCTCGTAGTTGTACTCAAGACTTTATTTTCGACCTTCGTATAAGAGTAAACGGAAAACTTACTATTAAAGATGATGCCGCCACATCGCAGGCATGGGGGGTCCACATCATCAAGTAGTTCTTCTCGGAGTCGTGCCCGAGTCGGCCCTGGGTCCCAGGTTTATAGTGCCTCCTCGGAGAGTTCTTCCCCGGGACAACGTAATAGGTTGATTGAGAATCAAGTGATCATTGGGACAAGTTCGTCTTCAAGGGTGGGGAGTAGGTCATCGTACACGGATTCTCGAAGGATAGACCATATAAGGGATGTGTTCCTAGGTAGAGAACCGTATTCTCTTGCTGATGAGCGTTCTGTATTTAACTTAATACCTTTGAGTCCCTCACGGTTGATAGGTCGGGGACGAGTCGGTTCCGCCGTTAGTACTGTATACGGAGAGTCTCTAGTAACTCTTTTTACGGAATTCAATCTGAATTTCGATGATTTTGATGTGATTGTGCCCTCCCCGGACCAGAGAGCATACGATCCTCCTCCTGGATTCCTAACTGTCTATTGTGATCAAATGCACTGTGGATTACGGGTGTTTTTTCATCCTTTTCTTCGATCGCTCTTCCAGTATTGGCAAATCTGTCCGAGCCAGTTAACACCCAATTCGTATCGCCTTTTAGTGGGATACGTTTTATGCTGCGAGCTCCTTAACCTTCCCTTGTCACCGTATCGGGTGGGGGCAATTTTTATCCTTCGGCCTTGCTCGGATGGAGTCCCCCTTTTCAGCCTGGCCTATCGGGACGTCGAAAAAGCCTTCACTGGTACATCCAGTCCTCGCCCTCGCAGGGGGGACTGGAGGCGGAGGTATTTCTTCGTCCGTTCGAAAGGTCATTCGGCCCGATCGTGGGGAGTGCCTATTCGATGGGGCTTGGGATATGTTTCGCCCATATCCGAGACATTGGGGCGGGAGTGGGAGGAACTGAATCATTCCGGGTTATTTTCTGGCTCGTACGATATTACCGGTCTGCTTGCGTGTCCTGAGGCTCTTATTCTGGCAGGTCTTCAAGAGGGAATAAGGAGAGAGAATTCGCCAATTCATCCTCTTCATGGCAATTTCTATTTTTGTAAGTCTGAAGATCTGTCTACTTCTCTTTTATCAATTTATGCGCCCTCGGGATCATCACATACTCTATATTTATCTTATAGGTGCTGAGATGGCGGCCTTTTCCATAGATCCATTTAATGGTGTTTTTCTAGGGCGAGCTCTACATGGTATGCGGCGGGCGTCAGAAGGCCTTTCCGATACCTTCGTGGCGGTTACGAGGGCTAACTCCTCCTCTGGGAGGCAGGAATCGGGGGGTTCGCCCGTGGCAGCCCCCCCAGTGAGCTTTGTGATTCCTCTCAGGGCACAAAATTCGACTACGACACTTTCTCCGATAGACTATCCAGTGCCTCCCTTGGTGTCACGACCCTTTCCTCGGATTTCAGATATCGTGAATGTTGTGGAAGGAGGTCCCGAGCGCGTACCCATGTCGCTATCCGGAGGGAATCCTCCTCCCGTGGGCTCTCCTCCCGCGGGCGCGGACCCGGGGTTTTCTCCCCTCGGGGAGGTGTCGGGGTTTTGCCGAAATTTTCTTAGTGGTCTTCTGAATGTTACGGATTGTGAACTCATGAGGACCCTTCCTTCCTCTCGTCTTCAGGACTTGGTTTGCAAAAACCTATGTGAGGTAGATACTCATTTTATTTGTTAATTTTGGTTACTTACCTTTTACTTTCCCAGTAGTGATCCATTCATCTTCATCCAGATTTACATGGTGCTAGACGCCATCGGATCTCGGGGGTGTTCCTCTTCAGATCCTGGCCTGGTGTATCGTCGACGGGATGAGTTAGAGCATGGTTTGTTGGAAGCTCAGACGGAAATTTCCCGTTTACAGGAGGAGCATGAAGCTGCTAAAGCGATTCACGAGATGGTCCTTCAAATTGAGAGGGATAAGTCTTGGGAGGTGGAGCGTCAGTTAATGCTAGAGAGGACCCGGGTGACGAGTTTTCAAGCGAGTTTGGAGGAGTTGAAGAATCAACTTCGTCACTCCGATGAGCAATTATTACAGATGACTCGGGAACGGGATGCGGCAACTCATCGGGTGCTAGAGGTTACTCGCGCTCACGATGTTGCTTTAGTGGTGGCTCGAGTCCAAGCTGTTCTGGATATCGCGGGTCCTTCAGCTTTGAGGGAGTCCTTGCAAAAGGAGATGCGCGATCTAGTCCGCATCGGGTATCGACTTGGTACGTATGCGGTTCAATCATTGCTAGAATGTCCTGGGAACTTAGTTATTCCCGAGCTTAGTCTTCATCCCATCTTTCCCGAAGATAGTCCCGTGGTTTCCGAGGGCGTTTCATTGGCGGATCCACTAACCTTGTCCGATGAGCAGCGTCGTCGCCTTATCCGAGAAGGGAAGCGTCCTTTGCGAGAGGAGTAGTTTGTAGTAAGTAGTATTTAATTTGTGGTAGGTGGTCTTTTGGGGTCCGATGGCTGTTTATCTATAGCAGATGGCTCCTAGGGGTTAGGTTGCTTGTAATGATTTCCTGTGTAAGGCTATCACTTTTGTTTTGCAACCCTATGTACCCTGTCGGATTCGAATGTATCATAACCATCCACTTATGAACAAACAGTTTTATTTATGTAACAATAAAGATGTTACATTAAGCATAGTATTTTCTAAGATTGAAGGAATTCCACGTATTACGAAGAGTGGCGCCTTCGGAATTGGCAAGTAGATAAGTTGCGGGTCCGACAATTCCCGCTATCTTGTAGGGTCCTTCCCATCGGGGTTCAAGCTTGCCTACGTTTTTAGAGGCTCCAACCCGTTTCAGTACTAAATCACCCACTTGAAAAGTTCGAAGCTTTACCTTGGTATTATAGTGTCATGCCATCCGAGTTTTGTATTCCTCGGCCCGAATGGCTGCTCGGATTCTTCTTTCTTCTAAGAGATCAAGGGCCAGAGCTAAGTTAGCACTGTTGGCCACTTCTTCGTATTCCTTGACTCGCCAACTCTCAATTGAAACTTCGGAGGGTACGACTGCTTCACAACCATAAGATAGGCTGAATGGGGTTTCACCCATGGCGGTATTTGGTGTGGTCCGATAGGCCCATAATATGCCGGGTATTTCTTCAACCCATTTGGCTTTGTGCCAGTCGAGTCGAGCCTTCATATTTTTCAGGAGAGTGCGATTAGTTCTCTCAACTTGTCCGTTGGCTTGAGGGTATCCCACCGAAGCAAAACGGTGTTTAATTTCCCAATGATCACACCACTTTTCTAACCCTTGGTCAGTGAACTGTAGACCGTTGTCACTTACTAGGCTCCGAGGGACCCCAAAATGGCACAAAATGTTTCTCCACAAAAAATTAATGACCGCCCCTGCAGTTATTCGCGCTAGGGGCTCCGCCTCTACCCATTTGGTAAAGTAGTCTACTGCTACGAGTAAAAACTTCTTTTGACCAGCATCGGGAATAAGTGGACCGACTATGTCTATTCCCCATTTAGCGAAAGGACATGCGGTCAGATGGGGTTCCCACGGAGCCGCTGGTTGATAAATCCGAGGGGCATAAGCTTGGCACGACTTACACTTTTCCGCGTGGTCTTTGCAATCTTTGACCATCGTGGGCCAATAATAACCCTGTCGGATTATCCGTCCGACCATGCTTCCGCCACTGGTATGACTGCCGCACACCCCTTCGTGAGTTTCTGCCAGGACAAGTTGCGCCTCCTCTTCATTTAAACATCGAGCATGAGGGTAGGAGTACGTCCTTCGGAATAGTATTCCGTCTTTGAGGAAATACCGGATGGTCTTTTTGGACATCATTCGTCGGACGGATTTGTCCTCGGAGTATCCTTCAGGATCTTGTAGGTATGCTTTAATGGGTGTTATCCAGCCTATCGGAGGATTTGTCATGTTGACACTTACCTCTTCAGGTTCAGTCCTCTCGGATTCGCTCATGTGTAGCAGAGTGATTTTCCGAGTACGAATGGTGGTCAACTGTGTAGCCATTTTGGACAAGGCATCGGCTTCCTGGTTATCCCCTCGGGGAATCTGCACTAACTGATACTCATCGAACCATGCTTTGGCCCGATGGACTACTCGAAGATAACTCTGCATCCTCTCTTCTTTGGCTTCATATGTGCCCTGAACTTGCTGGACAATTAGCTGAGAGTCGCTATGCAGGCGAACTTTTCGTATTCCGCCTTCCCGAGCGAGCCTCATTCCAATAAGGAGAGCTTCATACTCGGCATCGTTGTTGGATACGGGGTAATCAATTCTAATCGCGAAGTGTAGCGCCTCCTCTTCGGCTTCCGTGTTGATCAGGATTACCCCGGCTCCGCCATGCGTATTTACGGAGGAACCGTCCACGTAGACGTACCACAGAGGTTCCTTCCTTTCTACTCCAATTCCCGCAAGTTCTACTACAAAGTCTGCCAGGACCTGGGCCTTAATGGAAGGTCTCGGGGCATAGGAGATATCATACTCCGTTAGTTCGACGGCCCATTTTATCAACCTCCCCGAGGTCTCAGGTTTGTTGAGAATTGCTCGTAGAGGGTGCTTAGTCAGGACAGTGATCGGGTGGGAGAGAAAATATGGGCGCAATCTACGCGCCGTGGTAACCAAAGTGAGTACAAGTTTTTCTATCAGAGTGTACCTGGTTTCCACTCCGAGGAGAGTTTTGCTAACGTAGTAGACCGGATGATGTTCCCCATCGTGCTCTTTGACCAATACCGCTCCGATAGCCTCCTCTCCTACGGACAGGTACACGAAGAGCTCTTCCTGGGGTGACGGTTTGACCAGCAGGGGTGGTCTCACCATGTAGTTTTTCAATTCCTGGAGAGCTTCTTCACATCGTGGGGTCCACTGGAAGTCTTTGATATTCCGAAGGATTTTAAAGAACGGGAGTCCTTTCTCTGCTGATTTGGAGACAAATCGGCTGAGGGAGGCCATTCGCCCAGTCAGTTTCTGCACGTCCTTTATGGATTTCGGGGTTGGCAACCCAATAATTGCTTCAGATTTCTCGGGGTTAACTTCTATTCCTTTCTCGGTGACCATGAATCCCAAAAATTTGCCTCCTCGGATGCCAAATGAGCATTTCCGAGGGTTTACCTTCATCCCAAAGCGATCCATAATAGCCAAGGTTTTTCGCAAGTCTTCGGGATGATCTTTCGCGGCACGACTTTTGACGACTGTGTCGTCTACATATACTTCCACAGTTTTTCCGATGAGTCCCGCAAACATGAGATTCACCAGTCGTTGGTATGTAGCTCCTGCGTTCTTAAGTCCGAAGGGCATGACTATATAGCAAAAAGTACCTGCGTCCGTAATGAAGCTGGTTTTGTCCTGGTCCGGGAATGCCATCGGGATCTGGTTGTATCCTTGGTCCCCATCTAGAGTCGACAGGAGTGCGCAACCAGCGGTAGAGTCGACCAATTGGTCTATGCTTGGCAAGGGATAGCAGTCCTTTGGGCAAGCATCATTGAGATCGGTAAAGTCAACGCACATCCTCCATCTTCCT
Organism: Linaria vulgaris; assembly: GCA_948329865.1. NCBI lineage: Eukaryota > Viridiplantae > Streptophyta > Magnoliopsida > Lamiales > Plantaginaceae > Linaria > Linaria vulgaris. The sequence goes on along the minus strand of OX415254.1, from coordinate 59,776,512 downwards.
CCTGACTTAGGGACCAGGACCACGTTAGCCAGCCACTCAGGATACACGACTTCTCGGATTTGCCGTAGGCTGAGAAGCCGTTGAATTTCTGACCGGATAATCTTGTTGCGTTCGGGTCCCATTCTTCTCTTCTTTTGTTGAATGGGTTTGGCCCCCGGCTTTACATTAAGGAAATGTTGGCATACCTTATTACTGATTCGTCCGGGGGGGCCTCCTTCCCATGCGAAAAGATGACAAAATTCTTTTAGAACAGATATCAATTGGGTCTCCAATTCAGGTTCCATATTAGTGCCCATCTTGATTGCTCTAGTGGGATTTCCTTCCACGAGTTCTATCATTTTAAGCTCTTCAATGGGTTGGACTCGGGTTTCTTCTACTTTCCGTTTTTTGCCACTATCCGAGGGGTTTTCGTCTTCTTCGGGGAGTAGGGCATTCATTCGGCATTCTCTGGCTCTAGCTTGATTGCCCCGGACCTCCCCGATACCTGCCAAGGTAGGAAATTTTACCTTAAGGTGGAGGGTAGAGGGGATCGCTTCGAATGACCGAATGGAGGGTCTTCTGCATATAGCGTTGTATGTCCTAGACGAAGCTTCCACCACCCAAAATTTGGTGTGTTCCGTTCTTCGTAGGGCTCCTTCTCCCCATGACATTGGCAGGGTCACAGTTCCGAGGGTATTACAGGCTTCGCCAGAGAAGCCTACTAGAGGGACTTCAGCCACTTCCAGTTGCTCCTTCTTCAATCCCATGGCTAGATAGGTGGGAAAAAACAAGACATCCACGGAGCTGCCCGTATCTATGAGGATACGCTGGATCTCAAATCCATAGATGGTAGCTTCAATTACCAAAGGGTCTTCGTGGGGGTAGACTACACCTTTCAAGTCTTCGGGTCCGAAAGTGATATTTGGTAATCTAGCCCCTTGGGCGGAGCATACTGGGAGCCCTTGTCCCACTCGTCTGGCTTCTTTGAGATATTTTGTCTTCTTACCCTGGGGTATTCTGGAAATGTCTCCTCCCTCTATCATGTTGATCGTCCATCCCGAGGAGGGATTGACTTCGTACGTGTCGGGAGGGGGAGGTAGGTTCCGATACCCTGCGGTCCTTTCCCGTGACCGCCGCGGAAACGCAGCGGTTCTTTCTCGGGGGGATCTTTGACGCTTTCTATTCTTTTCTTGGGACTTCCGCCGATGTTCCGCGGTTTGTTCTCGTGACTGCCGGTGGGGAGTATCCTCTTCCTCCCCAGGTCCTTCTCGGGGCCTTTTCCATACATGTGCTTTGGGCTCTTCGGGATTGTTTCTTTTTAGGTAGTTATGCAGATATCCTGCCTCCAGAAGGCGAAGTATTTCTCTTCGCAGGGTAGTACATTCCTCGGTGGTATGTCCATAGGTTTTATGGAATTTACAGTACTTACCCGTATCTTTATCCTTGTTGGGAAATTTGGTGGGCCGGGGCCAGCGCACTTCTTCGTTGCCCCGCATCACGTTAAGTACTTCCACGGGAGCTAGGGTCATCGGAGGAAGGGGCACAGGTTTAAGGAATTTCTTGACTGTCTCCCCATCGTCCTTCCGAGGGGGCGCTTTTCCGTCTTTGCTCTTCTCTTTGGTTTTAGTTTCCTTTTCCGTCTGCTCGTGACGTTCATTGTCATCCTTCTCTAGCCCTCTCTTTGTATGGTCGGCTTCTTCCATAAGAATATGAGTTTCAGCTTGTTGCATAAGTTCATTCATGTCCGTGACATGATTCCCCATCAGATATCGGAAGAATTCTCCCGCTCGAAGCCCTTGTGTCAGAATATCGGCCATAATGGTTGGGCTGACATTCGGAACATCCAATGCTTCGTACGTGAAGCGTTTTATATATTCCCGAAGGGATTCATCCTTTCGTTGTTTAATAGTAAAAAGATGAGTGGCCGATTTAGGATACCTGCGGTTACAGGCGAAGTGGCGTATAAACAGGTGAGCCAACCGGTCAAAGCTGGCCACTGAATTAGGAGGGAGATGGGTAAACCAAGATTGGGCTCGTCCTCCGAGGGTAACAGGGAACACTCGGCATAGGACATAGTCCGGGGCGGACGATAGGTCCATTCCTGCCAAATATTGATGTATGTGATCTTGCGGGTCTCTCCCATCAGCTTCTCCTGTATATAATGGTACGTTAATAGGCCGCATTCCCGAAGGAATCGGAGCAGATGCTATTTCAGGAATGAAGGGAGATATCTTAAACGTCGGATCTTCCTTGGGCCCTACAGTCCTCTTGAGATCTCCTACTTCCTTTCGTAGATCTTCAAGGATTCCCCATAAGGTTGGTTCTCCGTTGGGAGTGATAATAGGGGGGGACGATATACGGGGAGAGACCTCTCTTCCCTCTGGATTATCCTCGGAGTTTCCAGATGATCATAACGCCTTGGCTTCCTCCGAGGAGTTTCCTGGTACCACGAGATTGGCGTAGGGCATTGTGCCCTTCTTGCATAAACCTGGCGAGGGGTGATTTCCTTGGTTCGGAGATCCTGGGGCGGTTTCCAGGGGAGATTCGAGTTCTCGGTGATTAACTCGAGTGGTAACTTCCACTAATCTTTCATAAACAGATCGGGGGACATTGATGAAGTCCCTTTCGTCGGAACGGCGATTCGCTACAGTTTCCTCCGAATTGTCCGAATGGGGCAAGTAATTTTCGCTGTAAAACAAATTTTCCATAGTGGATTTGCTTTCTTGAACACGCTCGAGGACAACTTCTATGGCGTTCCCACAGACGGCGCCATTTTGTTAACAGGTTTGGAATAATACCTGATTAACTGATTTATTTAGAGGTTCGGAACACCGTTATCCGTGGTTCAAAGAAAGTAAATGACTATTTGGAGAAAATTACGAAAATATCCTTCCTTTATTCACTGAATTTCTTACTCCGAGGAGCACAAATATGATTTTATGCTTTTTGGGTAGGTTTTTGTATATGTTTTTTCTTTTTCTCTTGTCCCCCCTTTTCATCTCTTCTCCTTTTCCCTTATATAGGTATGGGAGGGAGTATGTGTTACTATGCATGTGATACAAGTGTAATGTTGCATGTATTACAAGTGTCCTTCTATAAGATAAGGTATATCTTGTTGACAAGGTGCTGACTAGGCTGATCCTTATCTTGTCCGAGGGTTGCAGGGAGTTCCGAGGGGTTACTTCTTCTGTTTTCTTCCCTTTGATAGACGGAATCTTCTGTTTTCTTTTCTCCGAGGGGCTGAATTTCATGAGGAGGTCCACTAGTTGAAGTGAAGTGGGTGTCCGAGGAGTTTTCTGTTCTGGAGACGGCAATTTCTTTATTGACCTCTTTAGTAAGATTTTCCGAGGGGCAGATTTGCCTCTCTAGGCTTGTAAGGTGGGCTCCGAGGGCATCAATGTGCATGTAAGGCAGTATTCTTGCGTATGGATGCCCGTAGTATGGATTCCAAGCGTTTTTTGTTATCGTGAGAGTAGTGGCTCCTTCGGGAGTCATTCTCCGAGGGCTTCCCGATCTTTGTTAAATGACCTTCTTGGTTTGTGCCTTCGGAGTAAGGGAGTTTAGCGGTTGGTGCTTTGAGTAGAACATTGTTTTGTGAATTTTGGCCTTCGGGATAGTGATTCCGAGGGCTTTGGGAGTGATCAGCAAGGAAGTATTTTCGTATAGTGGTCCCTCTTGGCGCAGTGATGGATATCCGAGTCGCGTGGATCCATCGGGGTTTACTCTTTTTCCGATGCCACGTTGATATCTTATTTTTATTCATCTTGACTTTCCAAGGGACGCTTGGATGTCCATTCGGGTGTCACGTCGTACCCTGGTAGGATATGTGAATTCCGAGGGATTCTATTACCTCTTCGGGTGCCACGTCATACCATAGTAAGGTATGTGACATACGAGAGTGTTTGTGACGATAGTATCGCCTTTGGGATTAATCCCTAATTTAAGGGTTAATCTTTGGTTTAATTTATATAATCCCTTATTTATTTTTTAGGGTTAACAATTCTGCAATAGTAACTAGAAGTAAACGTTGTTCCTTTTTGTATTTTCGTTCGGAAAATAATTTTTCCAGATTTTTAGCTTGCCATTTTCTACCCAAAAAGACGCCAAAACTTTTACTGCGCAGGAAATACCGATTCTGCACTGCACCTTAGAAAAATTATCAAATAGTAGAAACATTATTTTACTACCAATTTTCGGCTGCATACTCTCCTTGGTGTCTTCTATCTTTTGTATAAAGACATATTTCTCAAATAATATGATCTAGGAGGGCATAATCCATAAACCGTAAACTGCTGCCAGAAAATCTGATAGCAACTCTTATGTTTCAATAATTATTGAGCATAGCAAACCTTCGTGTTTTCACAAAATCTTGGATTCTCACATCTCTCATGATGCTAGAAACCATACACCGTAAAAAGATTTGAAAAACAAGTTCATTTGGATGTCCGATCAAAGGTAAAACCAATACTGCGGTGATTTTTCAGTTTATTTTGCACAACCTTTGTTTTCTTAATTTATAAGTTTAATCACCATCATAATTCAAGTATTTATCACACACATAAATTTAACATGATATAGTATTATTTATAATTAGATTATTACGATTTATAATCATGAATTGACATTTTTGTGATTTTATTTATAGCATTTAAATGGTATATTTATCATGTTTAACATACTATTTTCATAAGTCTTACAAGATTATTCTTACCACTTCATGACCTAACTATCAAATAAGATTATTTATCATAATAAATATTTCTTATCTCATGTTTTGCTAAATCTCCCATGTTTATATCTTTATATTTAAGTTATAAAACAAGTATATTCATTTTAAACTTACTAGGTAAAATAAAGTAATAATTGACTAAGTTAGACCTTTTAAGGTGTTACTTCATATGATACTTATTTGATGTGTGGTTATTAAAAGTTTTGAATTGATTAAAGGCCAAAAAGACGAGTTTTCGTAGAGTTAGTTAAGTAATATGTTTTTAAGGATTAATTATGCATCGAATTGGATAGTTAATCAAACTTTACTTGTTACCATTACTTGTCGTCGAAATGACTTTAACATGAATGTTCACAGTCATAAGTTTTAAAAAATATGGTTGTTTAAGATAATTTTGAGAGATAAATGAGGTGGTTAAAACAATATATATTTGATATTCGATTTAAGCATATGTTTTTTTTTCTTTAAATTCATCATCGAAGATTTTCGTATTTTGTGTAATGACATAAATTAAGCTTATGTGTTATTTACTAATATTTGCATTATAACTAGCATTTTTAACCAGAACGTTCTCAATTTCACCAACATCAGAACTGAAGAAAAAGTACTAATATTTATTGTGGTAAATTATCAATTCAGTTGATTAATATTATTTAAATTTGTTAAAGGTTTGACGAACTAATCAACGACATCAAGGTTCTCCGTACGAGTAAAGGTGAGGTTCTATTTCTGCATTGTTCTATCCCCGTTTGGCATCCGGCCCTGAGGAACTTGGACAGAAAAACCACTACTCCGTTACCAAATCTCGAACAACCTATATTTCATCATAGTCCTATTTTGCATCTCATCCCATAACATGATTTTCCTACTCATCGTTAAATCATATACCATCATTTATTATTTATAATATTGATTCATAATCATGGTAATTCTCCGATATTTTAATCTTATGTTGGTTCTTGAATTGTGCAAAGAGCAACGGACTGTGTTCGGGACATGTACTTTAAAGAGCAACGGATATTATCCGATTTACTAGCTTATTTGTTTATTTGTTATACCCATTGGGACGCCTTTGGGAATTTGGGCCCAGTGATTGAGTCGAGTTACTGCCGGGCAGTAAGGACTGTCAGTTTAAGTAATTTCGCTTGATACCCATCTATCTAGGCGTCGCTTGCAGTCAGGAGTTGGTTGTAACCCGCGTGCTGGATCGACATGTACTCGAGCATGTCTCTTGATTGTTTGTGAGGCCGCTCCTCGTCGGGAGGTATAAGGTAGAATATTAGAAGTCATAAGGCTGGATTTGTTTATTGTTAAGCACAAGTTCATTAACTATTCTATGAAAACTCCAGTACCATTGCTACATCAAATTGTCTAGTTGAACTGTTTCTACCTGTAAGATCACTCCCGAAATGTATCCAGTAGGTCACCGTTAATTCTTGCATTACCAGTTCTTTTATATGAATCTCACTAAGTCATTAAAGAATTATTCCTCATTTCTTCTATCCATTCCTCAGAATAAAATCAACATGGCAGTATGGACCAAGTGAATAATTGTTCAAGCGTGCATCTTGAAATATTTGTGTTTCGTCAATAGTGCATAACCATCAAAATAGTCACAAATATTTGTAATACCAAGATTTTCGCTGTATATATCAAAATATAAATTATAAGACGTGTATGGCTTTGATCCTGAACAAGTGAGACCTTTTCCTATGAGTTGCGCTTTAGTCTGGATTGGGTAAAGTGGCTGGCCACCACTGAACCAACTCGGATCGGAGGATGGCTCGTGGGGCGCGGTCCTCACACTTGGTAAATCGTGTGTATCTTAAAAAAGCTCTATATTCTTTTAAGATGCATGATGACAAATCCATAGAGGAACAAATTGATATGTTTAAGAAGTTTATTCTAGATCTTGAGAACGTTGATGTTGCAATTGATGATGAAGATCAGGCTTTACTATTGTTAAGTGCTCTGCCGAAATCTCATGCTAACTTTAAGGAAACTCTTATATATGTAAGGGATTCTATATCACTTGATGATGTGCAATCTGCTCTAAATTCTAAGGAATTCAATGAGAGAGGGAATGCAAAGAAATCAAAGAATGGTGAGGGGCTAATAGTGAAGGGACAGAATTAGAAAAAGGAAAGTAGGAAGAAGGAGAAGAATTCCAAGTCACAGGGAAAGAATGGGAAGAAACCATTCATTTGTTACTACTATGAGAAAGAGGGTCACACTATGAGATTTTGTCCTGGAAGACCCAATAATGGTGGTGACAAGACTAAGGAGCCTGACATTGTTACAAGTGTACAAGAGGGGTATGATTCTGCTGATGCTCTAATGGCTTCTGTCAGGGATCCATATAATGTGTGGGTGTTAGATTCTGGTTTTCCTTCCACATGACTCCACATCAGTCTATATTTGAAGAATATGAGGAGATTGATGGTGGAGCAATGTACTTGGGAGATAACAAACCTTGTAAAGTGGAATGTATAGGATCTGTTAAGTTCATCATTCACTATGGATCTGAGAAACTGTTGAGATTGGTGAGATATGCCCCTAATCTCAAGAGAAACTTGATATCTTTTGGTGTATTAGAGAAAACAGGGTACAAGTTCATGGGAGAGAATGGTATGGTAAAGGTTTTCAAGGGATCATAGGAGGTGATGATAGGATTAAGGGAAAATGGCCTTTACATACTGGAAGGAAAATCTGTCATGGGCATAGATGCAACATCAGTTGTGCAGGGCGTTGTTTCTAAGTCTGAGTTGTGGCATAAGAGATTAACACATGTTAGTGAAAGAGGTTTGTCAGAGTTGGGGAAGCAAGGTCTGTTGAGAGCTGAAAAGCTGGAGAAGATTAGTTTTGTGAACATTATGTTCTAGGAAAGTATCACAAGGTTAAGTTCAATGTTGGTCAAAAGAGAACTAAGAGAGCTTTGGATTATGTTCATGCTGATCTGTGGGGACCCTCAAGGACTGCTTCACACTCTGGAGCAAGATACTTCTTATCACTTGTAGATGATTACTGCAGAAAGTTGTGGCTATTTGTGTTGAAGACAAAGGACCAGACATTTGAAACATTCAAAAACTGGAGAACCATGATAGAGAAGCAAACTTAATTGCAACTGAAAATACTGAGAACAGACAATGGTCTAGAGTTTTGTTCAGCTGAATTCAATGCGTATTGCAAGGTGTTAACAGGTTTGGAATTATGACCTAATTAACTGAATTATTTGTTTGGGTTGGAACGCCCTTGCCCGTGGTTCAAAAAGTTAAATGCTATTAAAAGAGACAAAATAATAAGAACATTCCTTCCTTTATTCACTATGATCCACTCCTTTGTATGGTATTTTATCTTTTTTTCTCCTCTTGTATGTCTGTGTCTTGAGTTGTTTTTCTTTAATTGATCACCTCCCTTTATATAGAAATTTTTAGGGACAGGTGTCTCTATGCATGTTGACATATTTTAGGATGAATACACGTGTTACAATGTACACCAATCAATAAGATAATGTCTATCTTGATCTACTAAGTGCTGAATGTACTATTTTATCTTCTTCCGAGGGCTTTCGCCTTCTTTCCTATAGGTGATAGGCTGCCTTCTTTGTCTCCGAGGGCTTATTGCTTCTAGCATGGACTTGAGGGTCAAGTTTGGGTGTCCTCTTAGTGATAATTCTGCTCCGATAGGGAGGTATCCCGAAGTAAGTGATTCTGGACATTTTCTCCGAGGGGGTGTTCACCCGTGAGTTGAACTCCGATGAGTTTTTTAGCCTTCGTGGACAGGCTTTTCTCTTTCCAAGTACCCGGAAAGTGTTGTTCTTTGGTTCTTGCATCAATGTGCGGTATCATTCTTTGAGTTGGCCGTCTGGGGCATTGCTCCGAGGGTATTTGTGTTAGGGGTGCATAGCAAGGAAGTTTTCTTGTCAAGGTTCTGGGACTCGGGAGTCCGTTGGGGCCCTGCTCGGCGTCTTGATGGATATCTGAATCAGGCGGATCCATCCGGGTTTGCTTTTTATCCGATGCCGCCTTGATATCTGGTCTTGATTCATCGTGACTTTCCGAGGGACGCTAGGTGCCCTCGTCGGATGGCCACTCGTACCGCTTTGGGTTAGTAACCGAGCGGTATTGGTCACACCCGATGGGCTTCCTCGTTGGGAGTGGGTACAACTCATCGGAAGTACTCGTGACAATAGTATTGTCCATTTATTAATCATTCTTATTTAGGACTAATATTTTCTTTAATCTCGTATTTATTTTATACGGTTAGCACTAGCCCCTCCAAATTTCGATCGCCATCGTAGAGGCGAGGGAAATTTTAATCTTGGGGTTTTTTGTAAGCTGAGAAGTTTTTGCGTTTTTTCTTCTTTGCTCATTTTTTGTGGTCATTTTACGAGAGGGGCGAAGCTTTTTCCACTATTTTTTGTTTTTTCCGAGGGGATAAAAAGCCTTGAGTGTTGCTTTTTCTTTTTCAAGATTTTTCCGAAGGGATAGGATTTTTTTCTTTTTTCCGAGGGGTTTTATACCTTTTTTCATGTCTCCGAGGGGAATACAATGTATACGAGTGCATGTTAAAATTTTGCAAAAATAATTACCTGATTGCCCTTGGGGCGTAGCGGCTTGGTGGCGGTTTCGATGAGCAGTTATGGTGTCGCTTAGTGGAGGAGTAACGGTTTGTAGCATTGAAGGCCTGACGTGTTTCTTTTTAGCCGTTAGATCATTGATGATATTCGACCGTTGAGGATTTTCAACGGTTGGGACGTGTGGAGGACACGCGTCTTTTAAGTGGCGACGTGGGGCGCGAATTTCGCGACATGTCTTAATTGTTATTCCTATAAATAAGGCCCGTCCGTACTCATCCCGTCACTTTATCTTTCAACCTTCAAATCTTCTCAACTCTCTCAACTTTATTTCTCGCCCTCTTTCCTTTTTCTTTATCAATTTGCAAAATCTTCTTCTTGCCCAAAAAAAAGAAAATGGCTTCCATTGTAAACATTTCCTCCGCCGATGTTTCCGCCGCTTTTGTGGCTACTGCTCCCCTCGTGAGGCCTGCTGCTGCTACTCGTAAAAGAAAGGTTGTCGTCGCTGAGAGGAGCGGCGCCGCCTCCGCTAAGAAGGCTAGGGTTTCAAAATCGAAGAAGCCCCTTGTTCGCGATCTCTCTAAAATCGAGAAGATTCTGTCCATTGTTACCTACGAGCAGGTTATGGATCTGTTTAAGGCCACGGAGACAGCTATGAAGAATGTGACTGTTCACATTCCCACTGAAGATCAGACTGCTTGTCATCCTCCCGCGGGTATGCTTACAGTGTACTTCGCGCAGGTGAATTACGGGTGGCGCTCATTTATGCCACCCTTCCTTTGTGAGGTTTTCAAGACTTGCGGCATATGCCCCAGTCAATTGGTGCCCAACGGATTTGCGGCTCTCTGCATTTACGTGTTTTGGTGCCTCGTCAAGGGGTATGAGTGCGAAGTGGATCATTTCCTTTCGATTTTTGATGTGGTGGTGTCGCCTGGGGGATACCCCTTTTATCATGTCCGCCATCGGGACAACTCGGGGAATTCCACGAAGAGGATTCTAGGCGCGACAATCAGCTCGCATAGCGTTTGGAAGGACAAGTTCTTCTATGTGAAGCCTGTCCGAGGGAAGTGGGACGTGCCCTTCACATGGGCGGAGGGTGTGACTCAAATTCGCACCATGGATGAAGATATGGTGCTCTCCCCGGTAATTGCACAACAGCTGTTAATGGAGTTGGAGGATTTTCCGAAGTTGTTTGATGATTCCGGGCTTCACCACGTAGTGTTCACTGACGACAAGGTGAAAAAACCGCTTTTCCTTTCGGCCCTGCTCTTGCCAGCTTTCAGTAAGCTTCCCTTTTTTATTCTCATGCTCTTTTTTTTGTATTTATTTCCTCCGAGTAGTTTCTTTTTCGTATTTCGTTGTCTGTACTTATTTGTCTTCGTGTGGTGCAGAGGAGGTTATGGCGAGATATTACTTACTGCCGGGTTCTGAAGAAGCGGCTCCGAGTGGGCACAGTGAAGCTTCCGAGGGGGGAGATCACGAGGAAGGGGAAGTGCAGGCTCCGAGGAGGGCAGGGGCGGACCTGGAGGCTGAAGAAGTTCACGAGGACATCCCACGCTCCTTCGTGGATGCTGAGGGGATGTGTCTGGAGGCCGTTCCACTGCGACAAGTGGACCCTATGTCTGCTTTGGTCGTGGTGCCAGCTCCCGAGTCTAACACTGGCAGTTCGCCGAGGAGATCCAAGGGGGCGCCATCTCCACGGGCGGAAGAAGAAGAGTCGTTGTCTCCTGGGCTGGAGGTCGTGCTCATCTCTTCCCGGGATCCTTCCCCATCTTCCCCTCGTAAGTTTCCTTCTCTCCTCTATTTACTTTGTTCTAGGATTTTATCTATGCTACCATGTTCGAATTTGTCCCGCAAAGTTACTTAATTATATACCTTGTTTTTGTAGCGGTACTCAACAAGGGGAAGGCCCCTATGTTTCCGGGTGCTGACTTGTTTGCTCAACTGCTCCAATCGCACCCGGAGGAGCCATCAGAGGGTTCCGAGGGATTTTTCAAGAGTCCTGCTGACTTGTTGAAGGACTTGGAGGTGAAGAAGGAGGTGTTGGGCACCTTGCTCAGTGGGGAGGGTTCTTCGGCCGCCACGGAGGTTCCTGAGGCGGTGATGACGGAGGCAGTGACTGTGACTCCCACTACGACTGTCCCTCCTCCGACGACCGATTTCCCGAAGAGGGCTGCCTTACGGAGGTCTTCTTCCGAGGGAAGCCTTTCGCCCCAGGCACCCGAGAAGGAGCCATCGACCGTGGGGGAAGCTTACCACGTGATTCTTCAATTCTTCGGCTCTGCTCTTTCCGTGCCTGCGGAGGGGTATCGGTTTCTGCGGGCCATCACCGTCTGGATGGAGGCTATCGTAAGTATCTGTTATTTCTTAGTTTCATTTTCACCGCGGTTTCCATGTATCCTTATTTATATTCTCTTTCCCGTCATGTAGTCCAAGAAGACTCGGGAGGTTATCACTTCTGTGGAACAACGTCATTCAAGGGAGGTGGCAGAAGTAGGCATTCTTCGGGGACAAGTGGCTTCTCTCCAGGCCCAACTTCACGAGGCCGAGTCAATGAAGGAGGCCCTTCGTACGAAGCTGGAGGCCCACGACTTCAAATGGAAGGAGGATCAGGAAGCAAAGGAGGTGATGCGCCTTGTCCTGCAACGGGTGTAGTCGGCCTACGACCAGATGGAGGCGTCCGAGAGGGTTGTCCGGGCACAGTTATCTCGCTTGGAAAAGGAGAAGGCGGAGTCCGAGGAAACCCTTCGTGCTCGGGTGGAAGCTCTGGAGAAGGAGAAGTCCGAGGGGTTGGAGAGGGAACGGGGGCTCCAATTGCGGCTAAATGAGTTGGTAGAGCTGAAGCTAGTCGGGGTAGTGCCACTGAAGGATGTGCAAACCCGGATTGATGAGGCTGTTCGGTGTGCAACAGTGGAGGCGGAATGCCAATACATCGCCTTGTCCGCTCATGAGCATGCTCGGGATGCACTCGGGCACATGCTGTGGGGATACCTGGAGTGTGCTACTTTGGCCCGAGGGGTGGTGCCTTCAGGGGTGAACTTCGGCCGCATTTTTGATGTTAAGAAACTTGCTAGGCCATCTCTCGAGCAGGTTCAGGATATTCTGGAGATGTTTGATGGTGCGATGACGCCATGGGCTTCTCCTGCACCTCATCCGACCGCATTCGCTCCTGGTGCTAGTAGCTCTGGTGGGGCTTTGTCTCCGAGTCTGCCTGCCAGTCTTCCCGAGGAGTCCTTCATTACTCTGCCCCCGCCTCCTCCGAGTACGGGGGTTTAAAATAGGATTTTCTTTTGTTTTTCTTTTATGTATTGTCTATTTTTTGAACTTTATACATTCCGCCCTGCAAGCTTTTCCGAGGACATCTCGGATCTTTTTAATGAACATGCTCATTTTTAAGCAATAGTCCATTTTAGTAAGTATCATTACTTGATAATTATATTTATTGCTTTAGGATAAATAATAATAAAAGCTTGCTGACTAGGTTAAAAATTAAGTATGAGGTGTCGTATAGCATGTCGCCCTATTTTCTTAAGTAAGAAAATTATTGGACACGTGTATCCACTCATTAACTAGTTTAGACAGCTCAAGCTTTCTATATTTTTTACTTTTTGCAAAAGTATAAGTAGTTGTTCAGTAATTTTTTCAAAATTACTTAAAATTTTTACCGTTAAAGACTCATCGTATTTTCTTTTGAAAAGCTAAGTTTCTCTTCGAAATCAAGTAAAGTAAGTAAATTACTTATCTTATCAAGATGATGCCTCGGTTTTTCAACCATGATGACTCTTCCTCATCCCGCCATTCCGCTCGGAATTCCTCTTTATTGTTAGGAGTGCGCCGCACGGCTTCAGAGAATTCGGTTCAAGGGAGTAGGCATAGTGAGCGCAGGGTGCGTGGTGGGAGAGGTAATTCTGCGAGGGCCATACCTATGTCCTCGGAGGATAATATCTACCGCATTAACCATATCCGCAGTGTGTTCACGAGCCGTGATCCTTATCAGTTGGTGGACGAGTCGTCAGTGTATAACATACTCGCATTGGAACCCGAGCGGATGGTAGGGCAAGGGCGTGTTGGTACTGCCGTTGGGAACGAATATGGTGCCTCCGTTATGATGCTCTTTGCTAAATATAACATGGATATTGACAAATATGATATAGTAATACCGCACCCTAAGCAAAGGGCTTATGACCCTCCCTCGGGTTATCTTACCCTGTACCGGTAGCAAATGCGGTGCGAGTTGTGGGTATTTTTTCACCTTTTCCTTCAAACTTTGTTTCAGTATTGGCAAATGTGCCCGAGTCAGTTGACTCCGAACTCCTACCGTTATCTGGTGGGGTATATTTTGTGTTCCGAGTTGCTAAGGTTGCCACTGTCTCCTCATCGGGTGGGGGCCATATTCAACCTTCGTCCCTGCTCGGGTGGTCTCCCTTTCTTCAGCTTGGCCCATCGGGACAAGAGGAAGACCTTTCTGGATGTATTCAATTCACGTAATAATAGAACGGATTGGAAAAATGGAGTTCTTCTTTGTCTGTCCGAGGGGCCTATCAGCCAAGTTATGGGGGGTACCACTTCAGTGGGGGCTGGGTTATATTACCCCTAGCGAAGCGATTCTAAGGAGAGAGTGGGACACCTTGTCCGATAGCGGGTTGTTTTCAGGGGTGTATGATATCAGCAGTTTGTTGGAGTTTCCAGAGACATTAATTATGGCATGCTTGCAAGAGGGGACAGAGACTTTCAATCTTCCGCAACAGCCTCTCCACAACAATTTCTTCTTTCGTTAGTTTCTTCTCTTTTGCACTCCCCTCGTGTCATGCTTTGATGCCCTCATATTCATATTACTTTTTACTTTTGGCAGGGGCGGAGATGGGGGCTTTTGCCGTTGAGCCTTTTGATAAGGCTTTCTTAGGAGAGACAATGGACAGTGGGTATGACGCTTCGGACGATGAATCATCCGAGCGTCTTAGCTTTGATGTGTTGGCCGGTCCTTCAGGGACGGGGGGTTCACCAGTGGCAGCCCCCCCAGTGAGTTCTATGGCTCCGGAGTATGATCCGATAGCTGCTCTTGCGCAAGCGGATATTCCGTTGCCTCCGTTGGTGTCGTATTCTTCTTCTCGGGTAGACACGAGAATTGTATACGTTGTTGAGAAGGATCCTTTGTCTCCGGTTAGAGGAGCTTCTGTGCCGCCCAGAGGGGGTCCCGACTGTGTTCCGGTGCCGCCCCTCGAAGGAAATCCTCCCGTTACGGGGTCAGAGCTACTCGGAGGTGGTGTTTTGTCCCCCTCCGTCCTGGGGACGGTTAGCTTTTGCCGCAACTATTTGAGCGGTCTATTAAACGCCACGGATTGCGAGCTTATGAAGTCGCTGCCCTTGTCGGGCCTTCAGGACTTAGCCTGCAAAGATTTATACGAGGTAATAATATATATTCTTACTTGTGTAATACTAACCTTTATAGGCTCTTCGTAGTTATGCATTTATTTTCCGCAGATCTACATGGTGTTGAACGCCATCGGATCCAGGGGCGAATCATCCTCTGACACAGAGTTGGTATATCGCCGCAGGGATGAACTGGAGCAAGGTTTGCTGGAGGCCCGGGAGGAAATAGATCAACTGCGGGCCGATCAGGAGACTTCCGATGAGGTCCATGCCGCTATCTTGCAGGCGGAGCGGGATAAATCCGGGGACTTGGAGCTCCGTTTGGTGATGGAAAGAGCCAAGGTGGAAAGCTTAAAAGACAGGTTGGGTGATCTCCGGGAGCAAGTTCGCTCCGTTGATGAACAATTGCTGCATGTTGCCGGAGAGAGAGACGTAGCGAACTTACGAGTGCTGGAGTTAACTCGTGCTCATGAAGGTGCACTAGTGGTGGCCCGGGTCCATGCAGTTTTGGGCGTTGCAGGGCCTTCTGTCCTTCGTGAGTCCCTTGCGCAGGAAATGCGTGATTTGGTTCATATGGGATACCACTTGTGTCGGGGCGCAGTGGAGGCTTTACCAGGATTCCCCTCGGGTGTGGCAATTCCTGAGCTGAATATCTGCCAGGTGTTCCTGGGGGCTTCTTCTCCGCAGGGGCCGACTGTGTCTATCGGAGATCCGAGTCATATGTCCGTGGAGGATCGCCGCCGTCTGATCAAGGAGAGAAAGCGCCCAATGGAGGGTGCTTAGTTTGTATAAGTGTTTTATTGGTATAAGGGCCTTTGTATAGGATACGGTCCGATATACCTTTAGTATGTGGGATCGTGCGGTTTGTGTTAGATGGCCCCTCGGGTTAGGTTGTTAATATGACTCACAGGCATGGGGTCATTATTTTGTCGGGCAACCCTCTCTCCCTTGTATCACAAAGGCACCATCTATATATAAACAACTTTTATTTATGTACAAAGCTGTTTCGTTACATTATGCATAGTACTTTCTAAGGTTAAACGCGTTCTAGGTATGGTTGAGGATGGCGCCCTTAGAGTTAGCGAGGAGATAAGTCACGGGCCCGACAATCCCTGCTATCTTGTATGGTCCTTCCCATTGTGGTTCGAGTTTGCCCACGTTCTTGGAGGCTCCGACTCGTTTCAACACTAGGTCCCCAACTTGAAAAGCCCTGGGTTTCACCTTCGCGTTGTAGTATCGGGACATCTGACCCTTGTATTCTTCATTCTGGACTGCGACCCGCATTCTTTTTTCTTCGAGAAGGTCAAGGGCGAGGGCCAAGTTAGAACTGTTGGCTACTTCCTCGTACTCCTTAACTCGCCAACTTTCTATAGAGACTTCAAAGGGTACAACCGCTTCGCAGCCATAGGCCAAGCTGAAGGGAGTTTTGCCCGTGGCGGCGCTCTGCGTGGTCCGGTAGGCCCACAGTATGCCAGGTATTTCTTCTACCCACTTGGCTTTGTGCCAGTCAAGTCGGGCTTTCATATTTTTCAAGAGGGTTCGGTTGGTCCTCTCCACTTGACCGTTTGCTTGGGGTATCCTACCGAAGCAAAGCGGTGTTTAATTTCCCAGTGGTCACACCACTTTTCTAACCCTTGATCCGTAAATTGTAGATCGTTATCACTTACCAGGTTCCGAGGGACACCGAAGCGGCATATGATGCTCCTCCAAAGAAAGTTGATAACAGCGCTCGCGGTTATCCGGGCTAGGGGCTCCGCCTCTACCCATTTGATGAAGTAATAAACTGCTATGAGGAGGAACTTCTTTTGACCGGTGTCGGGTATAAGGGGTCCCACTATGTCAATGCCCCACTTGGAAAACGGGCAAGGAGTCAGGTGCGGTTCCCAGGGGGCAGCGGGCTGATGAACCCGGGGGGCGTAAGCTTGGCATGGTTTGCACCTTTCGACATGGCTCTTGCAATCTCTGGCCATCGTGGGCCAATAGTAGCCTTGACGAATGAGGCGCCCGGCCATACTCTCACCGCCCGTGTGGCTGCCACATATTCCTTCGTGGGTTTCCGCCATGGCCAGTTGAGCTTCGCCCCCATTTAGGCATCGGGCATGAGGGCACGAGTATGTCCGGCGGAATAATATCCCGTCTTTAAGGAAATACATGATAGTTCTTCTGGACATAAGCCGTTGTACGGATTTATCCGCGGAGTATCCTTCCGGGTCTTGCTGATAGGTTTTGATTGGGGTCACCCAACTGGACGGGGGGTCTGTAGTGGCATTCATTTCATGGCCCTCGGCCTTCTCAGACTCGGTAACTTGGAGCAGGGTGATTTTTCGGGTGTGGATGGCGACCGTTTGAGCGGCCATCTTGGACAAGGCGTCCGCCTCTTGATTCTCCTTCGTGGGATTTGAACTATTTTGCACTCGTCAAACCATTCCCGTCTACGGTGAACCGCTTTGAGGCATGCTTGCATCCTTCCTTCCTTGGCTTCGTATGAGCCATTAACTTGTTGCACAATTAGTTGCGAGTCGCTGTGGATGAGTACTTTTCTCATGCCACCTTCTCGGGCGAGTCTCATCCCTATGAGTAATGACTCATATTCGGCTTCGTTATTTGACAAAAGGTAGTCAATTCTGACCGCAAAGTGAAGTATCTCTTCTTCTACTTCTTGGTTTGCTAGAACTATCCCGGCCCCCCCATGCGTGCTCACAGAGGAGCCGTCCACATAGATGTGCCATAGGGGTGTCTTCTCTTCGGCTCCAATGCCCGTTAGTTCAGTTACAAAATCCGCTAAGACCTGTGCTTTGACGGAGGGTCTTGGGGCATAAGAGATGTCATATTCGGTGAGCTCTACGGCCCACTTTATCAATCTTCTAGAGGTCTCGGGCTTATTGAGAATTTCTTGTAACGGGTGCTTAGTTAGCACAGTTATGGGGTGGGAGAGGAAATATGGGCGAAGCTTCCGAGCTGTGGTAATTAAGGTTAGAACAAGTTTTTCAGTTTGGGTATCCCTAGTTTCGGCCCCGATGAGAGTCTTACTCACATAGTATACGGGGTGGTGTTCCTTATCTTGATCCTTGACTAGTACCGCACTTACAGCCTCCTCTCCGACCGATAAGTACACAAAGAGTTCTTCTTGTGGCGCCGGTTTCACTAGTAACGGCGGTTTCATCATATAAGACTTCAATTGTTGGAGAGCTTCCTCGCATTGCGGGGTCCGCTAGAACTCCTTGATGTTACGTAGCACCTTGAAGAATGGAAGTCCTTTTTTCGGCCGATTTGGAGACGAAGCGGCTCAAGGAGGCCATTCGACCGGCTAGCTTTTGCACATCTTTAACTGTCTTCGGGGTAGGTAACCCTAGGATGGCTTCGGCCTTCTTGGGGTTGACTTCTATCCCTTTCTCTGTAACCATGTATCCTAAGAACTTGCCTTCTCTGATTCCAAATGAGCATTTCTTAGGGTTAACTTTCATTCCGAAGTGGTTCATAATGTCTAACGCCTTTCGTAGGTCCTCGGGGTAGTCCTTGGCGGAGCGACTTTTAACAACCGTATCGTCCACGTAGACTTCCACCGTGTTCCCGATGAGTCCTACAAACATTAAGCTTACCAATCGCTGATAGGTGGCCCCTGCATTCTTAAGTCTAAAGCGCATCACCAAATAGCAAAAGGTGCCCGCATCAGTGATAAAACTAGTCTTGTCCTGATCTACGACGGCCATCGGGATTTGGTTATATCCTTGGTTTCCTTCTAGGGTGGACAAGAGTGCACAGTCCGCCGTTGAGTCTACCAGTTGGTCAATACTCGGGAGCGGATAACAGTCCTTTGGGCATGCATCATTAAGGTTCATGAAATCTGCGCACATTCGCCACTAACCCCCGTGCTTTGGGGCTAGGACTACGTTGGCTAGCCACTCGGGGTAGATGACTTCTCTGATTTGCCTTAGGCTGAGGAGTCGTTGAATCTCCGACCGGATGATTTTATTGCGCTCCGGGCCCATTTTCCTCTTCTTCTGTTGGACCGGTTTGGCCCCGGGCTTCACATTAAGGAAATATTGACATACCTTATTGCTGATTTGCCCTGGCGATCCGCCTTCCCATGCGAAAATGTGGTGGAACTCTTTCAGGATGGAGATCAGTTGGGCTTCCACTTCAGGTTCCATTTGGGTGCCCACTTTGACCGACCTCTCTGGGCTCCTCTCTACAAGTTCCACCAATTTTAGCTCTTCTACGGGTTGTACTCGTACTTCCTCTGCTTTTCGCTTTTTGTTGCTTCCGAGGATAGGTTCGTCCTCTTCGGGAGGGAGAGCATTCATGCGGCACTCCCGGGCCTTTGCCTGGTTTCCTCGGACTTCTCTGATACCTGAAAAGGTTGGGAATTTTAACTTGAGATGGAGAGTTGAAGGGATCGCTTCGAAGCCCCGAATGGAGGGCCGCCCACATATTGCGTTATACGTTCTTGACGAAGCTTCTACCACCCAAAATTTTATGGATTCCATTCTTCGAAGGGCCCTTTCTCCCCACGACATCGGAAGTGTCACGGTTCCGAGGGTTTTGGAGGCTTCTCCCGAGAAACCTATTAACGGAACTTCAACTACTTCTAGTCGTTCTTTCTTTAATCCCATGGCCAGATAGGTGGGGAGAAATAAGACGTCCACGGAGCTACCGATATCAACAAGGATTCTCTGGATGTCAATCCCATAAATAACGGCTTCTATTACCAGGGGTCTTCGTGGGGATAAATCACCCCTTTTAAATATTAGGGCCCAAAGGTGATGCTAGGAAGCTTTGTACTCTGAATGGATCCTATGAACAGCCCTTGTTCCGCCCGCCTAGCTTCTTTCAAATATTGCTTCTTTTTACCTTGTGGTATAACGGAGAGATCTCCTCCTTCTATCATATTGATAGTACGCCCCGAGGGGGTGTTGTCTTCATATGTTTTTGGGGGATGGGGTGGGTTTCGCTGCCCCGCCGTTCTCTCTCGCGACCTCCGATTAGGAGTTACCTGATCTTCTTCTTTTTCTTCTTCTTCCTTTCGAGATCTCTTATAGGTATACTGAGGGGGGTTCTCCGGGTTGTTCACCTTGAGATAGTTCTTTAAGTACCCGGCTTCCAAGAGGCGGACTACCTCCCTTCGCAGTGTGGTACACTCCTCGGTAGTATGCCCATAAGTTTTATGGTACTTACAATACTTACTTGTGTTCGTGTCTCTATCAGGGAACCGGGCTTCCCTAGGCCATCGCAACTCGGTGCTGCCCCGCATCACATTGAGCACTTCTACGGGGGCAATGGTCATCGGGGGCAAGGGTACCGGCTTGAGGGATTTCTTGACCGGGCCACTCTCGTCTTTACGCTGGGCTGGTTTCCCTTCCCGGCTTTATTCCTTGGTCTTTACCTCCCGTTCAGCGCGCTCGTGATGTTCATTGTCATCGCCCTCCAAGCATCTTTTCGCGCCTTCTGCTTCCTCCATTAGGATATAAGTCTCCGCTTGATGCATAAGTTCGTTCATATCCATGATATGATTTCCCGTGAGGTAGCGGGAGAATACGCCTGCCCGGAGCCCTTGTGTGAGTATATCCGCCAAGATGGTGGTACTAACGTTCGGGACATCCAACGCCTCATCTGTAAAGCGTTTTATATATCCTCGCAGGGGTTCATTCTTCTTTTGTTTAACGGTGAATAGATGTGTGGCAGACTTAGGGTACCGCCGGTTGCAAGCAAACTGCCTCACGAATAAGTGGGCCACTCGATCAAAACTGTCGATGGAGCCGGGCGCAAGGTGGGTAAACCACAATTGTGCCCGTCCTCCGAGGGTCACAGGGAACACACGACAAAGCACATGGTCCGGGGCGGAATTGAGATCCATTCTGACTAGGTATTGATGTATATGATCATGTGGATCTTTTCCATCCGCATCTCCGGTGTACAGGGGACCATTTACGGGTCGCATCCCTACGGGAATAGAAGATAAGGCTATTTCGGGGATAAAAGGGGAGGTTTTAAAGGTAGGGTCCTCCTTAGGGCCCTTCGTCTTTTTAATATTACCCATCTCCTTCCTAAGACCATCAAGAATTTTTCATATAGTACGATCCTCACCTGGAGAGGGGAGTGACGTAGGACGGTCCGGGGGAGCCAATCCTCTTTCATGTTGGCCGATCCGGCACGTTTCTTGGTGGTCGTAGTGCATCCGGGTATTCTGCGGGGATCCATGGCGCTAGGGATTAGAGGCAGGGCTCAATCTGGTCTGAGTCCGATCTTCTTCGGCACGGGGATTTTGGTGGCGGAGGGATCGTGGGGATAGGTCGCGAGGGTTCACGTCTCCGTGCGGGGTCCTCTGGGCCCTGGTCTCCATGAACCTTTCAAAGACGGAGCGATGGATGCTGATAAAATCCCTTTCCTCGGATTGGCGGTTGGATAGAGTTTCTTCCGAATTTTGAGACTGGCTAGGACGACTTTCGATGTGGAATAAATTCTCCATAATAGGCATTGCTCTTGAATGCTCTCAAAGGCAGATTCTATGGCGTTCCCACAGACGGCGCCATTTTGTTAACAAGTTTGGAATTATGACCTAATTAACTGAATTATTTGTTTGGGTTGGAACGCCTTTGCCCGTGGTTCAAAAAGTTAAATGCTATTAAAAGAGACAAAATAACAAGAACATTCCTTCCTTTATTCACTATGATCCACTCCTTTGTATGGTATTTTATCTTTTTTTCTCCTCTTGTATGTCTGTGTCTTGAGTTGTTTTTCTTTAATTGATCACCTCCATTTGTATAGAAATTTTTAGGGACAGGTGTCTCTATGCATGTTGACATATTTTAGGATGAATACACGTGTTACAATGTACACCAATAAGATAATGTCTATCTTGATCTACTAAGTGCTGACTGTACTATTTTATCTTCTTCCGAGGGCTTTCGCCTTCTTTCCTATAGGTGGTAGGCTGCCTTCTTTGTCTCCGAGGGCTTATTGCTTCTAGTATGGACTTGAGGGCCAAGTTTGGGTGTCCTCTTAGTGATAATGCTGCTCTGATAGGGAGGTATCCCAAAGTAAGTGATTCTGGACATTTTCTCTGAGGGGTGTTCACCGGTGAGTTGAACTCCGAGGAGTTTTTTAGCCTTCGTGGAAAGGCTTTTCTCTTTCCAAGTACCCGGAAAGTGTTGTTCTTTGGTTCTTGCATCAATGTGCGGTATCATTCTTTGAGTTGGCCGTCTGGAGCATTGCTCCGATGGCATTTGTGTTAGGGGTGCATAGCAAGAAAGTGTTCTTGTCAAGGTTCTGGGACTCGGGAGTCCGTTGGGGCCCTGCTCAGCGTCTTGATGGATATCTGAATCAGGCGGATCCATCCGGGTTTGCTTTTTATCCGATGCCGCCTTGATATCTGGTCTTGATTCATCGTGACTTTCCGCGGGACGCTAGGTGCCCTCGTCGGATGGCCACTCGTACCGCTTTGGGTTAGTAACCGAGCGGTATTGGTCACACCCGATGGGCCTCCTTGTTGGGAGTGGGTACAACTCATCGGAAGTACTCGTGACAATAGTATTGTTCATTAATAATCCTTCTTATTTAGGACTAATATTTTCTTTAATCTCGTATTTATTTTATACGGTTAGCACAAAATAAATGGAATTGTAAGGCACAAGACTGTTGCTGGAACTCCACAACAAAATGGATTAGCTGAGAGATTCAATAGAACCATACTTGAAAGGGTGAGATCTATGCTACTAAGTGTTAATCTTCCAAAGGTTTTCTGGGCAGAGGCAGTCGCAACAACAGTATATCTTATTAACAGATGTACTTCTACAACATTAAATATGAAGACACTAGCGGAAGTATGGTCTGGTCACAAACCAGGTTTGAGTCATCTGAGAGTGTTTGGATGTCCTGTTTATGCGCACATCAAACAGGATAAGCTAGAGCCAAGAGCTTGAGGTGTATGTTTCTTGGATATCCAAAAGGGGTGAAGGGCTACAGATTATGGTGTCTTGAACCAGGTCATAAAAGGTGCTTTATAAGCAGAGATGTGGAGTTCATTGAGGACACTATGGCTTTCAAAGAAATTGGTGATTTACTTGTGCATGCTGTTGAGATTAACAAAGGTGTTAACTCAAGGAATGATGAAGATAGTGGTTATCAGCTTGAGGTGGATCTTATGCCTGATAGTGAACCAAATCATCCTGGAAATTGGTTACTTGAAGAAGAGCCAGTTGCAACTGGCAATGAACCTGTTAATCAAGTGGTTGATCAGGCTGTGGAATCCAACTACATGCGGTCCAGATATAGAGCTAGAAGGGAAACCAAGGCACGAGAGAGGTATGATTATGCAAACTTACTTGCTTATTCCCTGGTAGCAACAAGTAGTATATTGGAAGAGGAACCAAGTGACTACAATGTTGTAGTGAAATGCATGGATAGACATAAGTGGATGGAGGCTATGTCTGGGGAAATGAAGTCTTTGAAGGATAACAATACTTGGCATCTTGTTCAAAGACCAAAGGGCGCTAGGTTGGTTGGATGTAGATGAATATTTAAGCAAAATGAAGGAATCCCTGGTGTTGAGAAGGGAAGGTTCAAAGTAAGGTTAGTTGCAAGAGGGTTTACTCAAAGGGAGGGCATTTATTATAATGAAGTTTTCTTTCCTGTGGTGAAACACAGGTCTATCAGAATATTGCTTTCTCTTGTAGCAAAGTATAACCTGGAGTTGGAACAAATGAATGTTAAAACTGCATTTCTGTGTGGGAACTTAGATGAGATCATCCTGATAAAGCAACCAGAAGAATTTGAGATCAAAGGCAATGCGGATCATATGTGTAAACTCAATAAATCTTTGTATGGTCTGAAACTATCTCCAAGACAATGGAATTTGAGATTTGATGAGTTCATGATGAAGATTGGCTTTGTGAGGAGTAAGTATGACAACTCTGTCTACTTTAAGTTCCAGGATGAGAAGCAGCTTAAATTCTTGTTGCTATATGTTGATGATATTCTGATCATCAGTAATACCAAGATCGAAGTTGCAACTGTGAAATCCAAACTCAAGGGAGAGTTTGAAATGAAGGATTTAGGAGCAACTAAGAAGATTCTGGGTATAGAGATAAGAAGAGACAGAGGTAAAGGGCTACTGTACTTGTCTCGGGTGGAGTATCTTAAGAAGATACTGGAGAAATTTGGAATGTCTGAAACTAAGGGAGTTACAACTCCATTGTCTCAACAATTCAAATTGAGTGTGGATTAGTGTCCCAACACTGATGAAGATAAGAAGTTTATGGAAGAGATTTATTATTCAAATGCTGTTGGATCTTTGATGTATGCCATGGTCTGCACTAGACCTGATTTGGCTTACTCAGTTAGCATGATTAGTAGATTCATGGCTAATCCTAGAAGAGTGCACTGGAAGGCATTGAAATGGATTCTGAGATATGTGAAACACACCATCAACAAAGTTCTGGTGTTTGGTGAGTTGCAACATCCGATGGGGAACCAGCCTGGCATTCAAGGATTTGTGGATTCTGGTTATGCTGGATGTTTGGACACTAGGGAATCTCTTACTGGATATGTCTTTACAGCATTTGGAACTGCAGTTAATTGGAAAACTAGTCTGCAGAGAGTTGTTGCTTTATCAACAACTGATGCAGAGTATATTGCACTGACAGAAGCAATCAAGGAGGCTCTATGGTTAGATGTGTTTACCAAGGAGCTGAGGATTCAAGATGATGTGATCACTGTTCATTGTGACAATCATAGTGATATATATTTGTCGAAGAACCAAGTTTATCATGAAAGAACTAAACATGTGGATGTCAAACTTCATTTTGTGAGAGAGGTGATAACATGCGGTTCTGTGATGGTAAGGAACGTTGCAACATAGGAAAATCCAGCATATATGATCACTAGGGTCTTGCCTAGCAGCAAGTTTGATCATTGTCTGAGTTTGATTCAACTGAAGAGTTGTTAGTCCTGGTGGACTAGTTGGTGGACTTGAGTTGCTGATTTGTGATTGAGGTAGAGTTACTGAAATAAGGTGAAGAATTGTGGGAGTTAGTGACTTTGGTTCAGTGGTATTTCCATAATTCTACAACCTTAGACGTAGTTGCAACTGGGGTAGCTTGTGCAGCAGTGGAAGCTTGTATAGCTGTTGCAACTGGGCGGCGAGAGTCAGTTAGGTCTGGACGTTTTCTAGTGGGTCGTGGGCTTCACGCGAGTTTGTTATAATGTCCAACAGTATATATACTCTGTTACGCAACCAATTTTAATAACGTTTTTTGACACAACTTTGTACTCTTCAAATTTAATAAAATTGGACCTTGATTTCTCCCTTGGGTTAGGGTTCTTCATCAAATTGATGAGAGAACGTCGAATTAAGTAAATTGCGTGTGTTCTTCGTAATTGTTTACTTTTCTTGCTGCAATTGTTATTCATATTTGGTAGTTCGATATGTATGATTCAACTGTGATTGAACTCAGTAAATTTTGTGTTTCATTGAGCGATTTCACAACACTCAACTTAATAGTGACATTCTAACCGTGTTTGTTGTGGCCCAGAGGAAGAAGTGGCATAATCAGCCAAGGAAGTTGAAAGAGACCCTAGGGACCAGGAACTCCAATAGATACTGCGAGTATCATCATCAGAGAGGGCATGATACAGAATAATGCATAGACCTGAAGGATGAGATAGAAAGGCTCATACACAAAGGAAAGTTGGTTGAGTGTGTCCGAAATTCTAAGGACTCCGGAGATCGTGGAGACATTTCCCTCTCCCCTCGAAGAGATAAGCACAAGGCTAGTAAGGCCCCGAGCAGACACGAGAACGCAATTGCCAACGCACCTTCCAGGGGAATAATCAACATGATTAATGTCGGACCGACATGAGTATATTCCACCAATGGGTGCAAAAATATTACTTAAGCAATGTAGGAGGACAAATATGTTGGATTCACAACTCTTCTCGAGCTGGAGGAGCTACCCAATGAAGTGATCACTTTCTCGAGGAAGGACTTGATTTAGCTATCCCAACAAGCTATCTAAGCAGGTAAACTCGATTTCCCACTTGTAGTTAAGCTAGATATTTCTAATTACGGGGTCCACAAAGTACTTATAGACAACGAGAGGTCCATTAATGTGATATTTGCACATGATTTAGAAAAGATGGCATTAGGCCACAATATGATCGAAGAAATTTGCACCCCATTGGTAGGGTTTGGGGGTGCTGAGGTAGTCCCGTTAGGACATGTCATACTTCCAACCTCTTTCGGTGAAGAGCCATGTAGGAGAACCTTGAGCATCCAATATACGATCGTCAACCACCCATTTTCCTACAACGTCATCATTAGGCGACTAGCTTTAAATGCAATCCGGGCACTAGTCTCCACACACCAGCAGAAGATCAAATTTCCCACACCTGGAGGAATCAGTGAGATCATTGGCAATCACACAGAAGGATGGCTCTGCTATGTGGCATCTCTAATACTCCATAGGATCAAGGAAGGTGGAGCACCAGGGGCCATTGATCATGAAGACCAACATATGTCGGAGTAGTTGCAACATTGCCATTCCATTTTCTTTTTTGTTTTTGCATTTTCATTATGACTGAACAATGTGTCTTTACCTAAATTGCCCCTCATGGGCTGGCCTGTAACTAAAACATAGGAAACTACGCCGATCTGATTCCCTTATCATGGGATACGTAGGCGAACTGGGACATACCTGATTCTCGACCGTTATCTGTCATTAATATTTATCTTGAGAATGTCATGTATCTCTCTCTTCCATATTATCAATGTGATTGTAGGGACGAACCTATCCTACAGCGTAAGGCAGAAATATACCTTGACGGGTAAACTATCTCCTATCCTATGAGATAAGGAAGAACTATTCCTTAATGGGTAAACTATCTCCTATCCCATGGGATAAGGCAGTAATATACCTTAATGGGTAAACTTTCTCATATCGTGCGGGATAAGGAAGAAATATACCTTAACGGGTAAACTATCTCCTATCCTACGGGATAAGGCAGAAATATACCTTAACGGGTAAACTATCTCATATCTACGGGGTAAGGTAGAAATATACCTTAACGGGTAAACTATCTCATATCCTACGGGGTAAGGCAAAAATATACCATAACGAGTAAAATATCCCCGATCTACAGAGATAATGAGGAGAAAAGAAAAGATAAGTATCCCATATCCACATAGATAAGGAAGAGAAAAGAAAAGAAAAATATCCCCTCTCCACAGAGATAAGGAGGAGAAAGAAAACAAAAATTTTCCCTATCCACCGAGATAAAGAGGAGAAAAGAAAAGAAAAGAAAAAAGATCCCATATCTAGAGAGATAAGGAGAATAGAAGAAATGAAACAAATCCCCTATTCACAAAGATAAGGAGGAGAAGAAGATCAACAACAAAGGAAACTTTTTGTCCGTTAGTGCAAAAGAACAATACTAGGGCACATAGGTACCTACCTATATACGTATATACGTAAAAACTATAGCACGATGATAGATACAAAACACAACAAGCATATACACTTCTTCAATTAAAAAGGCACAATACAAACCGATAGCCATGCAAACAATTGTTCAAAATTTTGCAAAACAACTAAGTACAAAAATGATGCCATTATTCTGGAGTATATCGGCATAATCATCTGGCCCCGAGTCTTTGTCGTCATCTTCAGACTCAGACTCTTCATGGATTTTCCCGTAATGTCTGAGCAACAGATCAAGCTGCTGGGTATCAAAGCCTTCTTTAAACCCATTCAACAAATCAACTTGACTTGACTGACGATCGCAACCTTAGCCTCCTCTCAATCCTGCAATACTCGTTTGACACATATGTCTTTGTAGGTCTTGCTCAGGAGAAACCCCTTAACTATGCTCAGTTTTTGCTCCCGCGTGGTTTCCTGAAGTGACAAAAGAAGTATATTGCTAATAAATATCCAATGAATAAAAACACTCTGAATATACGCAAAAAGACATTACCACGAAACATACAACCCTCTGAGCCTTTGCAAGTTTTGCCTTCACGTGTCGGAGTTCCTCCTCTACAGTCTCTCTCTTCTCTGTTTCAGCGGCCACAACTTCATTGGCTTAGTTCAGCGTGGCCGTCAATTTTGCTTGGGTATGGGCTCTCTCCACTGGGCTTCATGAGATGTATTTTGACTTGAGCTTGCCGCGACTCCACCTTGGGGGGACACACAACTCCCAGGGAGCCCATCAACCCCATCTTGCAAGCCCGGCACGCCTTGAGACGCGCCGATTATCTTCGCCTTCATGCGATAACCCTCTCTCCCGGGAGTTTTATGAACTATGGGTCGTGCCCCTTCGGCACCAAGCCCGCCTCTAACCATTTAAACTCAAGAAACATCAAGAAAACTATGCTTATTTGATAATATCGGGGCACATATCGAAATATCCTTGATATATCAAATAAGCGTATATGTTAATATCGGGGCACATATCGAAAAATCCTTGATATATCAAATAAGCGTATATGTTAATATCGGGGCACATATCGAAAACTATATCAAGGATATTTGATATACCTTTGTCGAAGAAGTATATGTTTCTCTCTCCGCTTGTGGCCTATTTATAGACACCGGGTGCCCGAATCCCGTATTTATGACCAAACATATCGAAACACATTTTTGATAATTGCAATTCGATGTCAAAAATATTCGATATCGATAATTTCCTATTTATTCTCAATATCGGTGTTTGCATGGGTCTCACATATAATTCAAATGTAGACCTCAATGCTACGAAGAATTATATTACGGGTCCACCATCATTTTAACGTATTCGAGTTTCTACATTTGAATTGGGGGGACAAGAGGTACTCGTAACACAAATTGAGTTTACGAATTATCATTTACAACGATAACTCCTAAATTGGGGGACTACATGATATGAGTGATTCCCATAAGGGGTTAGCCCGCGCAGTTATATAAGCCCGACCCAATAGATAGCCAACCCAATATTCTTATATCGGGGATTGGCACCCGATATACACGACTATATCGAAGATGACCTTTGATATAGTACAATGCACACCGATAATTACGGGTGTGGTCCCCGCATACCAAGGCCTATATATCCCTGCTCCGCTAATCAAGGCAAGTATCATTAATTACCTTACACTGTTCACCAGCATATCGAATACCCATATTCGATATCGAGTACCCTTTCAATATACAATATACACTTCGATATACACACCTCGATATACACCTTCGATATACACACCCGACATATACCTCCAACATACATAACCCCGATATGTACACATTATCGATATCCGCTAGATCCCCGACATCGAATATATTCGATATCCCCTTGGATTCGATATAGCTTCCCCTTCGATATCCTGCAACATATCCCGACGGTTGTCTAAGGTGTTACACACTAAAGTCAACCTAGAGCTAGCATTAGTGTTAGTTGACATAGTTTGTACTTAGGTCAAGGCTATTATTGTAATTTATCGCACTCGTCTGTAAGCTATGACTTTGTACTAAACTAGAGAGATACATGTAACTTGAACAAGTGAGGAGGAAACACAAGAGAACACTCAAAAAACACTATTTACTCGATAAAAATCCACCAAAAAGTGTAGAGCCACTCAATTGCTTAAGAAATCCTCCAAAAGGGATAATAGTTGAGTCAAAGTCTTACACTTTATAACTGAAGTTGTTAATATTAGTTCACTCTGATCTGCAAAACATTACAAGACAATAGACTATTTATAGGTGAAATCAAGTTCTAAAATGACATTATGACTCTTTCAACTTTCTAAATACTGACCAACATAAATCAACTCTTGAAACCTTACATTTTGACTCAAATAGTTTCTCAAGACATAAGAGCGGACTAGACTTAATAATGATCAACAAAAATTAAAGTTGAAACTGTTATAGAATGTGAAAGGACTTAAACTTGATATAATATGAAAGCAGCCTGCACAATCTAAGGAGAACAACCATAACTCACTCTAAAAAATTTCAAAGGCATCTAATTTGTTGCATTAGAATGAGTACTCGTAGAGTTTTTCAACCATAAATGACACTTTCTCGATCAGAGCAGGTTTACAAATGTATTTACAAATGTATTTGAGTTTGACTGTATGCTGAAAGTTAAATTTTAGTCTACTATTTTATGAAACTATTTTCCCATGATATCTTCCCTGATCAGCAAAACTTATATTTTGGGAGGCTTACGTCTTGTACTCCACGCCTTTACTAAAGAGTTCTTCGTTAAAAAATAAAAATGAACAGGCCTGCATCACATTCGCATTATTTCATTTTAAGCTTAATTTGTAACGGTGACATCCTTACAAAGTTTGTTACAGTTTAGTACTTTCCAGCAGATCCGAGTCTAATGACTAATGAAAGTTCCCTGCTTGTTTTTTTTTTTTTGGTTAAATAAAATTATAATATGGAATAATTTGTCATACTTTAATCATTTGCCTGACCACATTTTACCTTTTTATCCTTACGTGTCGTCAAAGACATCAATGATATTGATATGGAAATGACACGATGGAAACTTCTCGGTTGGCAGATATAATAAATCTGACATTAAAGACAAATGCAGCAGTCATTTAGTTACCCCCCATTCCCACCCCCAAATATTAACAATATAATATGTAATGTATTAAGTTTCCAGGACTTTAAAAGTAATTTTAGAAAATTTTACAAAAAAAAGATATTTTAAATATAAATTCGTGCAAATTTCTTTCAAGTAAGCGAGTTGCGTATATAAGTATGCTATACATATAGGGAGAAGTGAGTTGTATATTTATATTACGTTATCCTTTTGCATATCCTCCTCGGTCCTCACCACTCGTTTTTTTATACTTATTATTTTTTCCAGTGATAGATATTGGTCGTGTACGTGTATAAAACAGGATACATACATATATATATATTTCATGTGAATAAGATGGTCATTAGTGATCTAAGCAATTAATTATACTATAATGGTGGAAGTGCGAGTGAGCTACTTCGTATTTCTGCTGGCTATAATAAGTATACTATATTCGGAGGTAGTAGTTACGGTGCT
Organism: Linaria vulgaris; assembly: GCA_948329865.1. Taxonomy (NCBI): domain Eukaryota; kingdom Viridiplantae; phylum Streptophyta; class Magnoliopsida; order Lamiales; family Plantaginaceae; genus Linaria; species Linaria vulgaris. The sequence goes on along the minus strand of OX415254.1, from coordinate 59,745,817 downwards.
CAGCGTCTCCCGAGCAGATTTTCCAGCAGACTTTGTTTTTGGTTCTGGTACTTCCGCTGTTCAGGTTACTTTCTCAATTCATTCATACTTCTACCTAATTTCTACACACACACACACACACACATATATATATATATATGTGTGTATATGTATATGCCTTGTACAAGTGCCTTAAGTACATGTCATGAATTTGAAAACCTGTTCATGTGTCCCACGAACATTTGGTTAATTCTTATTTCCGCAATTTCTTTAAACCTTCACATTTGATGTTGTAATAATCTCTCTCATAGTACGAGGGAGCTGCGTTTGAGGATGGGAAAACGCCTAGCATTTGGGACGCCTTTGCTCACTCTGGTCTGTTTCTTAATTATTCCTATCATGTTTATTCATGTTTTTATTTTATGTGGAAGGCCATTATATGCTGATCCCTATGCATGCTTTGTTGGGAATTACTTTTTGTACTCCCTGCAATCACAAACATTGCAAAACTAATGAATATGCTCAGGAATCTGCAACAAACACACACAAACGCTTCAAGTCAGCTACGAATAAGCTCACCTTTACATAATTTTGTCCCCGCTGAGTGCAACAATTTGCCAAAAAGTTTGTCTCATGCTACAATCAAACCGACACTTTCGAAGACAAACTCAAATACTTAATTAGTTTGTGAACCTACTAAATTGTGTGGGAAAGTGCAGAAAAATAATTTCCATAAACATATGTAACAAGCAAACTAAGACAAGGCTTTATAGAAACTTTCACATCTTTTGAGAAAAGACAACAGCAGTAAATTAACTGAGTGAGAAATACCTGACAAATTAAATATCCAGCTGCCACGAAAACAAAGGGATGCATAGTTAATAAAAGCAGCTTTTCATGTGAGTAATTGCTCAAGATTGTCCTATTGCTCACAGTAAAGATGCCTCAAGCTAGTTAAATGCTATCTGCATAATTTCTCGCAGAGGCTTATTTTTAATGGTAATGTGGGAACCCATAGCCGCTACCCTTTAGGTGCGCACGAGGGAAAAATGTCATCATATACGTTCATGTTAACTGCAAACCAAAATCATCTGTTCCACTATATACTTCAGAAGTCAATGTTATGTCACACAGTTAACAGTTCAATCTAAGGTACCAGGAACAAAGAAAGAAAGCTATGTTTGCCTTTCTTAAGAGCAGAAGAACAATCTGGAATGTCATGAGATATGATTTTTCTTTTGAGTTTGCATTATGTATAGACCAACTCATAAAGTTCCAGCGCAAGAATGTAAATAGTTACCCTGCGACCACAAATATATTTCATTAATATTCTTGTGTCCTTCTCTAACATCTCAGGTCGCACAGATGGAGCCTATGCAGATGTAGCATGTGATGGATATCACAAATATAAGGTCCGTCTAAAGTTGAAAGCCATATAGTCTTTAGTCCACTTCTACATGTTAATGATGTCACATAGAGACGGAGACTGTTTCTTAGCATATATATATATATATTATACTGGAATATATGGTTAATCTTAAGAATTATGGTCAAATTACACACTGCTGCCTACAATCTGCATCTAGATCTAAGTATGGGGGAAATGCAATCCATTTTGATAGTTCATTACTAGGTGGACAACTCTCTGGTGGCTTTCTTTCTTCCCTTTTACTTCCTTTTTTGCTATGCAGGGATTGGAGGGATTTACAGGTGTACTGCTAAACATTGATAAAAAGAGATTTTTGGTGGCCTTATTATATTACAGATTTTAAGAAGAAACTAATAATTTATCTGGATCTTATCCTCTGTTCTACTACCTCATTGATGCAATGCCATCTGACTGTGTGCAATTGTGATCAACGATGAATAAGGGTAGAAGTACTAAACAATGTTTGTATATCTTTCAGGAAGATATTGGACTAATGGTAGAAACTGGTCTGGAGGCCTTCAGATTATCTATATCGTGGCCAAGACTTATTCCCAGTACGTTAACCTACACCACTCTAAATAATTAAGATAAAATTGCAACCAATTGTCATGTTGATCAGTTTATTGTCTGCTGTCATTGCAGATGGAAGAGGACCTGTCAATGCGAAGGGTTTACTGTACTACAACAATTTGATCAATGAGCTTCTAAGTCATGGTGAAAGCTTTCTTTCCTACAAAGTGAAAGAAATATCTGTGTTTCAAAAGAACAAAATAAAGACATAATCCAGTAAAAGTGCTACCACATAACCCCGTAAATATCCGTTTCCCCAGAGCCTAATCAGTGAAAATAATTATGCAGGAATCCAGGTGCATATTACGTTGTATCATGTTGATCTGCCTCAAACACTTGAAGATGAGTATGGAGGATGGCTTAGCCGAAATATTGTGTATGCTCCATCATTCCATCTTTGTTAATGCACAACTTCAGCTTAATTTAGAACTTCATGTAAAAACACTTGTCTGTTGGTGCAGGAAGGACTTTGTGGACTTTGCTGATGTCTGCTTTAGCGAATTTGGTGATAGGGTTTTGCACTGGACAACCATTAATGAGGCGAACATAGCTGCTATAGGAGGTTATGGCGGAGCTCTGATTGCCCCAGGGCGTTGTTCAATGAGATCCATATGTGCTAATGGTAACTCCTCAACTGAGCCATACACAGTAGCGCATAATATGCTGCTAGCACACGCAGCTGCTGCAAAACTGTACAAGGAAAAATACAAGGTATCTTTGAGTCATTTTAACCAACAATTTTATCGATAATTTCTGATCTCTCTCTAGCTACAACTTTGTCATTGACAAGAATTTTTTCCCCGAGGTCCTTTACGCAAAATAGATACTGATCTTTCTCTCATGGAACCACATATTCTTTACATATCAATTTTTGTTTATTATATATATATATATATATATATATATATATATGTATGTGTGTGTGTGTGTGTGTGTTTGTGCGCACGCACGTACGTATGTATGTATGTATGTATGTATTATAAGTAATGTGTTCAACGCAGGCTACTCAAAGTGGGGATGTTGGGATCAGCATCTATGTGTTTGGTTTAGCTCCATACACAAACTCTACAAAAGATGTAATAGCAACCAAAAGAGGTCATGAATTCTTTATTGGTTGGTAAGTTGAAACCTGAATATAGTTAGTGAATTTACCGTTTATTGAATATTACCAACTGGTAGTGTAGGTTCACTCCCATTCGTTGTTCTCTGCAGGATACTTGATCCCCTGATCTTTGGAGATTATCCTGATACAGTAAAAAAGTATGTCCAGACAAGACTTCCTGCCTTCACCATACAAGAGTCAGAGCAAATTAAGGGTTCAGTTGACTTCATAGGATTGAATCATTACACAACATTATTGGTTAAGGACAATCCTAGCACCCAGGGTACCGGCTTCTATGCTGATATGGCTGCAGACTTAATATGTATGGCTTTTACTGAATAATATAGATTCCTCATAAAATGTTCTTGTTTTTACTAAATCAAGTTGATCTCGACGGTGCATCGTGCACGGATAATTCTTATTCTCTTCTCACTGAAGCGTCTCTTTCATTGTCATAAGTAAGAGTGTTAGATGATTTTGTGCCTTCACACTATTCACTTTCAATCTTAGATTAACTTATGATTTGGTAGTTTGCCAATTTTTATTGAACAGTTCATGTTGTAATTTCATATTTCCTCATCAACTCAGTATCTTTCTTTCTTTTTGTGTAGTTGAGGGCAGTGGCGCACTAGTGGACCCGGTGAGAATCTATTATGTAATCTCAGTGTTGAACTATTATTGTTTTTTAATACTTTTCTTCTTCTCAGTATCCTGTGATGCCTTCGGGTCTTGAGCGAGTGCTCGAGTATGTAAAACAAGTATACAAAAATCCACCAATTTATATCCAGGAGAATGGTTCTCTCTCTCTCTCTCTCTCTCTCTCTCTCTCTCTCTCTCTCCAACACACACACACACCTGCGAAGCGCTGTATTTCAACTTGACAGTGTTCAAGTCACTGTTGAACATTTTCTAGTTGTTTATACCCTTAATAAAGCTAACTCGTCTCCTAGTATATCCATGAAATTGGTTCTCTCTCTTTGGCTTATATAGAGTCTGAGACAATTTGACATGGTGTCAATCATCAGGTCAGCTGTCACGGCGCAACGGAACTCTAAACGACACATACCGGGTGGAATATATACAGGCTTACATAGGAGGTGTGCTTAATGCAGTGAGGTAGACTAATATGTAATCTTAACTGAGAAACTAGAAATAAACTTAACCTCGTCTTTTTTGGGAAAGTTTTTCTAATTACTACTGCAGATTAAACAATTTGTTCTGAGACCTATAATCTTCTTTTTGGAAGGAATGGATCAAATGTAAAAGGCTACTTTGTCTGGACATTCTTAGATTGTCTAGAGCTATTGAATGGATGGAGCATTTCTTTCGGTCTATACTATGTAGACTTGGACGACAAAGATCTGAAGAGATACCCGAAGCTTTCTGCTCGATGGTACTCTGATTTCTTGAAGGGAAAAAGCATGAGCAGACTAAATGGAATTACTCAAATTAAGGATAGCAAGTATGATTCTTTGAGATCAACGTTCTCTCAATAGTTTTATTTTACTTGATATGGATCATGGATGTTCTTCAGTCTGGAAATTCAGTTGTGGCTTCCTTCATTTTACAGCATAGAGTACTCTTTATCTTTTGAAATCTCGGAACAAATGTTTGTGAAATAAGATTATATGTCACTTTTTTATTTACAGATTTTCCGTAATATGTAATTTCATTCATGTGAGATCTTCTAACTTGAATAACTCAGCAGAAAATACTACTAGATGTCAAATATATCCCCTTGTTTCCCAGTTCCCACCAACGAGAACCATTATTTTAAGAGAAACTGAATTTGAGGTTCAGGTTTGGAACAGTGATAAACTGAAAATGAAGCTATGTAGTAAACTTACCGTGGTTGACAAACCCAACACTATCAAGTACGGTAAGCATTGCAAAATCATATCAAATGGCTACCATATAATAAACCTATGACCAAAAAACTTAAATTATACTGCAATAGTCATGCTAAAAGATGACCCTCGCCGGTTTAGGCTACTTTTTGTCATAAAATCCAACAAAAACTAATACTTAAACTACCATCAAAAGTATTTACCTTTGTAAACAACCAACTTTTCTTCATCTTCCATCATCACAGAGCTGTAGCTTCCCCCCACTTTCGCTTCAGCATGCACAGCAGTTCAATCACAGCAGGTAACTTTTCGTAATACCTCTTCAAAGCATCTATGAGAGGTTTACCCTGAGTATCCACGACATGTCATACATATGTTGGCGGAGAAATATTATCATAGCTCGCTTCTTGAATGCCTCCCATTGCCTCACACGGTGGCCGGTGGCTACATGTTTGGACGGGGATATTTCTGCATTAGTTTAACGGTTCCAGCATGCAGATTTTCTTAACTCGCTCTCGCTCTCGCAGTTAAGACACGATCTCTGCAGTTGGGATCAATTATTTTACCAGTAAAGCCATTTTCTGGAGGTTTTAAAGCGGCCTGTCCGACCACTTTCTTCTCTTCTCTTGCTTTTCCAAGCTCGAGGTGTACGCCGTTTTAATGTCAGTTACCCAAGGTTTCCTCTCACAGTTTTATAGCTTTCACCGAAGCTCCACCAAACCAGGCCCTGTTGGAGTATAATGCATAATAAATAACCACAAAGGTGCAGCTCGCTCTGGCTGCACCATTTTCCTTGTACGTTCTTTCTTCGAATGAATGAACATATATATGGTGAAGCTTTAGTAAAGTTGACATCTGTGCAGCTTTTTCTCAGTTGGGTATTTTGTCGAATAGCTTGCCGGCAGAAGAATAAACCCGATAAATGACGTGAATTTTAGTTAAACAGAAATTTTGTTAACTGACAATGTTATAATATCAAAGTTTTGTCATATAAGTAGCACCATTTTTCATTTTTATCGTTTAACCATTACAAACATAAAGGACGTAGCAAATATAACAAACAAATCTTATGTTAAGTAGTAAAAATAAATTAGGCAAATTATCCATCTATAATATGTCAAATATGTACATTACTCCCATATAATTTCAAAAAGTTGCACACCATCCTCTTAATATATCTTAATATATGTCTATAAAAAGGATGAATTTTGCGCATATAAAATATTCAAAGAGGTAATCAGTAATAATGTGCCTATTTAACATATATTTTATTATTACATGTGATAATATGGCCCATTCCTATATCATGGGGTAATATAATATACCTTTTTTTTAATAGGAATTAATATTTCTCATATTGCTGGGTGTTATGCCAAATTTTTTTTTATCTCCACCAACTTTTTTTTATTGTTTTAAGTTGTCGTTTACAAGTATTATTACAGGCATATCCATTTAATAATTAAATCTTAAACGCAACCATAAGTATTAAGTAATGTTTAAAAACTCTTGTTGTGTGCAAAAACGTCATTCAAGTGACTAAGGAGGAGACCGTATTTTACCATGTGAGTCACGTTGGACAAATAATGTTAGTTACGTTGTATGGATAGCTACAGCTACTCACCACTCGTTCCTATTTCCTTTATTATTAAAATGGGATAGGTATCAGGTAATGTCATTAATGAAATAAACGATTAGTTGATAGTTGATACAATGGTGGCAATGCGGCTGAGCTACTATCCGTCTCTGCTGGTAATAGTTATACTGTATTTGGAAGTAGTAGTGGTGGTGGCTTTTGGTGTTTCGCGAGCAGATTTTCCAGCAGATTTTGTTTTTGGTTCTGGTACTTCTGCTCTTCAGGTCACTTTCCTGCCAATTCATTCATACTTCTACTTTCTACAAATATATATATTATATATATATATATCAGATGTGGTGATCCCTCTTCCTGTTGTGTTTTGACTCGACTGATTCGTTTTTTGGATGGGCGAGTGTTGTGTAGTACGAGGGAGCTGCATTTGAGGATGGGAGAACGCCTAGCTTTTGGGACACTTTTGCTCACTCTGGTCTGTTCTTTATTCCAATCATTTCTATAAAATGTTCTTGTGTTGAAGGAGGCCATTATATTATATATATATATATATATATATATATATATATATGCTATGCTTTGTTGGGAAATACTTTCCGTGCGTTTTACCTCAGAAGTCAGTATTATGTCATGTAATTATTGTTAGTTCTGATGTCACGAGATATATTTTTCCCTCGTGAGTTTGTGTAATGTATAGGACCTTATGATGAAGTGCGCAAGAATGTGATTGTTACCTTGGATATCAAATATATTTTTCCACTAATATTCCAGGTCGAACGCATGGAGTCAATGCTGATGTAGCATGTGATGGATATCACAAATATAAGGTTCGTCTATACTTGAAAGCCATATCGAAACTCTGTGTTTTCGTCCTTTATCGTATATAGTCTTTGTTCCACTTCTACATGTTAAATGATGTCGCATAGCGACGGAGACTGTTTATTGGCATATACATATATATATATATATATTATATAAATCTTAAGAACTTTGGTAAAATTACCAAGTATTACCTACAGTCTGCAGCCAAGATCTAATATTTGGGGGAAATGCAATCCATTTTGTTAGTGTGGATAACTCTCTTGACTTCCTTTCTTCTCTTCTTTTTCCTTTTCTGCTAAACATTGATAGACAGAGGTTTTTGGTGGCCTTATTACAGATATTAAGAGGAAAGTACAAATTTATCTGGATCTTATCCTCTGTCCTGATTGATAAATGCCATCTGACTATGTCCAAGTGTGATCAAGGGTGAAAGGTAGAATTAAACAATGTTCATATGTCTTTCAGGAAGATATTGGACTAATGGTAGACACTGGTCTGGAGGCCTTCAGGTTATCTATATCGTGGTCAAGACTTATTCCCAGTATGTTAACTTATATCAGTCTTAAAAGTATTAAGATAAAGCTGCTACCAAATTTCATGTCGATCACTCCATTTTCTGCTGTCATTGCAGATGGAAGAGGACCTGTCAACGCAAAGGGTTTACTGTACTACAACAATCTGATCAATGAGCTTCTAAGTCATGGTGAAAGCTGTCTTTCCTGCAAAGTGTTTTTCTCCTTACAGAAATTACACGTGAAAGAAAGCTCGTTTCAAAAAAAAAAAAATTTAAAATAAAGGCTGCTCACTAAGAGTGCTACCACATAATCCCCTAAAAATCAGTTTCCCCTGTGCATAATCGGTAAAAAATAATTATGCAGGAGTAAACGTGCATGCTACGTTGATTCATCTTGATCTGCCTCAAACACTTGAAGATGAGTATGGGGGATGGCTTAGTCGAAATATTGTGTATGCTCCATCACTATATACCTTCTTCAAATGTACAACTTTAGCTTAATTTAGAACTTTATGTATTACAAAAATTTATTTGTCTGTTGGTGCAGGAAAGACTTTGTGGAGTTTGCTGATGTCTGCTTTAGGGAATTTGGTGATAGGGTTTTGCACTGGACAACTGTTAACGAGGCAAACATAGCTGCCCTAGGAGGTTATGGAACAGGTACGATAGCCCCAGGGCGTTGTTCTATGAGAGCTATATGTGCCAACGGTGACTCTACAACGGAGCCATACAGAGCAGCGCATAATATGCTGCTAGCACATGCAGCTGGTGCAAAACTTTACAAGGAAAGATACAAGGTATTTTTGAGTCATTTTAGCCAAAACATTTACCAATCAATCTGATTTCTCTCTCGCCACAACTTTGCCATCGACAAGAATGTTTCTTTCTGCGAGACCATTTACGCAAAAATATAGTGATCTTCCACTCATGGAACCACATTTTCTTTACATAAGTATATAATATATATATATATATATATATATATATATATATATATATATATAATATATGTATGTGTGTGCTTTTGCATTGTAGGCTACTCAAAATGGGGATGTGGGGATTAGCATCTATGTATTTGGGTTAGCTCCATACACAAACTCTATGGAAGACGTAATAGCAACCAAAAGAGCTCATGAATTCTTTATTGGTTGGTATGTTGAAGCCTCCATATAGTTAGCCAACTTACCATTTATTTGAACACATATAAGGAATGCCCATAATTGTTCTCTGCAGGATACTTGATCCCCTGATCTTTGGAGATTATCCTGATACCGTTAAAAAGCATGTTCTGACAAGACTACCTGCCTTCACCAGTCAAGAGTCGGAGCAAATTAAGGGTTCAGTTGAATTTATTGGATTGAATCACTACGAAACAATATTTATTAAGGACAATCCTAACCCCCAAAAGGATATGGGCTTCGTTGCTGATATGGCTGTAGACTTGATATGTATGGCTGCAATCCTTTACTGAATAATACAGATTCCTTAGAAAATGTCATGTTTCAACTAACTCAAGTTGATCAGGCTCGATGGTGTATAATGCACAAACAATTCTTATTCCCTTTTCTTGAAGAGTAACTGTTATGGTTTAAAGTTTACGCCGTAGATGATTTATCTCTTCACACTATTCACTTAGAATCTTAGATTAACTTATGACCTGGTAGCTCGCCAGATTCTTGATACTGAACGGTTCATGCTGTGACTCCATGTTTGCATCTTCAACTCATTGTCCTTTCATTTTTTGTAGTTGAGGGCAACCGTACAATGATGGACCAGGTGATAATCTATTATTTAATCTCAGCGTTGATCCTATTATTGTGTGCCAATGCTTGTCTTCTTCTCAGTACCCGGTGGAGCCTTGGGGTCTTGAAGGAGTGCTCCAGTATCTAAAACAAGTATATGGAAATCCACCTATTTATATCCAGGAAAATGGTTCTCTCTATCTCTCTCTCTCTATATATATATATACACACACGTATACGCCCACGGATATACTTAAACTTGCCAAGCTTTATATTTCAGCTTGACAGTGCTCAAGTCTTTGTTCAATATTTTCTAGTTGTTTATACACTTGATTTTGGCTAGCTAGACTTCATATCCACCGCTATATCCATGAAACTGGTTCTCTTTAATTAACGTATAGAAAGTCTGAAATAACTTGGCATGGTGTCAATGGACAGGTCAGCTATTACCGCGCAATGGAACTCTAAATGACACCAACCGGGTGGAATATATGCAAGCTTACATAGGAAGTGTGCTTAATGCAGTAAGGTAAGTTAATCGCAGATATTAAACGAACAGCTAGAAAAAGTTTTTCTAATTTAATTTTTCTGAAACTTATAATTTTCTCATGGAAGGAATGGATCAAATGTAAAAGGCTACTTATCATGGTCGTTCTTAGATTGTCTGGAAATTGTGAATGGATGGAGTTATTCTTATGGTCTTTACTATGTCGATTTGGACGACAAAGATCTGAAGAGATACCCAAAGCTTTCCGCTCGATGGTACTCAAACTTCTTGAAGGGAAAGAGCATGACGACACCAAATGGAATTACTCAAACTAAGGACAATAAGTCTGTCTCTTTGAAATCAAAGTTCTCTCAATAGTATATGATTACTTGATACACATGTTCTTTTGTCTGGGAATTCAGTTGTGGCTTCCTTTATTTTACAGCATAGCGTACACTTTATCTTTTCGAAATTTCTGAACGGTGCTTGTGAGATAAGATTGCATGTCACTTTTTCCATGTTATGTAATTTCATTGCTATTCTTCACACTGCTTGAGAAATCATTTAGTTCAGTAACTGAGCTGAAAAAATGCAATTTCATTGCTATTTTGTTTGGGTTATGTTTTGCAATAAAATCCAAAGTATTTAACTTTTCTTCGTCTAACCTGGGTACACTCATCACGGACCTGTAATTTTCCCCTACTTTGGCCCCAGGCCGAGCAAAGTTCAACCACAGCAAGTAACTTTCCGTAGTACCTCTTGAAAGCATCTATGAGAGGTGCGCCATGAGTATCCACGGCATGCATGTCATAGATATGTTGGCAGGAAAAGATCATCAAAGGTCACTCCTTGTCAAGCATGTTGGCCGTCTCTCATCTGGTGTTTAAATGCCTGCCATTGCCTCACACGATCCCCCTTAGGGCCTACTTGCACTTCAGGACGTACAGTACCCACATGCTTGGAAGGATATTTCTGCATTAACAATTCCAGCATGCAATTTTTCGTTTGTTTTCATGCCGTGTTCAGCAGTATCTGCAGTTCTGCACAAAGATGTGATATATATTAGTTTGCACCATTAACAAAACGTTGGACAGCTAAGGATTACAAAGTCCTGCTGGATTCATATGAGAAGATGAAAGACGCCATGCTCATCACATTATAAATATAATAATTTTGCTGTCCCTTGATATACTATGAACTCAATTGCGGTTCAGCATCTTGTCCTCAAACTGACAACCATATTATTGATCTAGTAGTATGGTAGTAATTGTTTTTATCTCTAATCCAACACATGACACGGAAAAAGATGTAAGCTAGTTAGGCAGAATCATACATCAAAGGCTAGCATCATCTTTTATGAGATGTTTATCTGTGAAGCTCAAAGACTTGTCTTCTCGACTCTGTCCCAAGAATGTTTTTTACTCATTTGACTTCATTAATGTCAGTCACGCAAGGAAGCTCCACGCCTCCACCCTATTGAGTACAATGCACAAGCACAAGAGTTTTAGTTTTGCTGTGTCTACAAAACGTAGGTGCACCTTTCTCTTGTGTGGATTTGAGACTAAACGAATATTCAATCAAGGCTAATTTCTTCAATAAGTTCATTATTCTCTGAACTCGGTTATATATGCTAATTACGGTAACCCAACGTTTTTAGAGGGAATATATAAACTGTGTTAACTTATCAACTTTCCCCGTATTAAAAAATAAAAATGGCCAAATTACGCTGCTATTCACATTCTTACTATCTAATAATTACATGTAAAGAATTGGGAAAAAGAAGTGAGTTGTATATTTTTATATAACGTTATCCTCTTATCCTCCTCACCACTCGTTCTTATATAACTTTTTCCTGTGACAGATTTTTATCAGGTACATGTGTACATATATATATATATATATATATATATATTACAAATATCTCATCATGTGTATAAAGATGGCAATGTAATTGAAATAACTAATTAATTAATATAATGGCCGTGATGCGGCTGAGCTACTTCGTGTCCCTGCTGATGATAACAATACTGTATTTGGAGGCAGTAACAGTAGTTCAGGGCATTTCGAGAGCAGATTTTCCAGCAGACTTCGTTTTTGGTTCTGGTACTTCTGCTCTTCAGGTTACTTTCCTGCCAATTCATTCATACTTTTACTTTCTCTATACATACATATTGACTCGAGTAATTCATTAGTGAATGTATCTAAATATGGCATGCGGAAATAACAGACAGTCAGACACCAACTAGTTGTCTTGAAAGGAAAACATTGTCATAATTAACTAGAGGACCACAAGCGATTATTTATTTCTTCTGGAAATATGAATGATCATCTAGAGCTTAAAAAAATATAAAAGTGCATTCGTATTAGTAATGAGTGGTAGAGAGCCATTTGTTTTCACAAAAAAGGACTTAGTTGTGCCTTTGATGATTATCATATGACTTGTACATATACGTCAAAAATTATGACTTGTACCTGTTACTTGTCCACCCCAATTTATGCTTGTGTCCCACTGACGACATTCTTTTTTATTCTTATAATTTTTGTTGGGATAGAAGCGGGGGGAAATGAAAGGTGCGGAATATAATGTCTTGCTTCATTTGTTTACCCAGAAAATGGTGGAAAGGAAAAAAACAGAGATAAAATGGGGGAAAATAAAGTTTTCCAGGCTATCTTTTAGGGGGAAAAGAAAAAATTCCTTATTTTTCAACATTTGGCTCATATTAATCTTCCCGGAAAAGTTATTGTTATGTGTAAAGGCTTTTGTATCTATTATTAATCCAAATATTTAAAAATCATAATTATACTTTGTACTTTGAAATATATATTAAAAAATAGACAAAAAAAATCTATAAAATTAATTAATATTTTAATTTTTGAAGTTCTCTTTAAAATTGGTGGGAAAACAAAAATATTTAAATTCTAGAAAAGATTGAGAAAACCTTGATGAAACTTTCCCACATTTTTTGTAGAAAGTGAGATATATTTTAAAATGAAAGATAACTTTCACGCAGTTTCCGAGTAATCCAACGGAACCTTAGTATTTTGTTTGAACCATCATTTTTCCACATAAATTTGATGTAATAATCTCTCTTCATGCCTGCTAAATATAGTACGAGGGAGCTGCTTTTGAGGATGGGAGAACGGCAAGCTTTTGGGACACCTTTGCTCACTCTGGTCTGTTTTCTTATTCCTATAATGTTTGTTGATGTTTTATTTATTGTGGAAGGCCATCATATTATGCTTCATTGGAAAATACATTTTGTACACCGTGCAATAACAATTGCAGCATTGAAGTTGTTATGGACTTAGTTATTTTAGTTAAATTATATATAGCAGTTAATGTTCAATTATATTATCATATTATTATTATGTTGTTGTTTAGAACGTGTGTTTATTTAAAGTTAGTGATTTAGTTTAAGTTAGTGGATAGTTAATTAGAGATTGCGGTTAGTGGTGTTAGTGGTATTAGAAGTTATTTTATTTGCTATTTATGTAAGGTTTTGTAAACATTATTTTCAAGAAAAAAAGAATTAAAAAAGATATACCCTTGTTATATTTCATCTCTGCAACAAGTTTAGTAATTGGCATAACAACTCTATTGTTCTGACGGAGTGAAGAACCTATGATTAACCTTTCATAAAATTTACAAGCGAACAATATCAACGAAATCTTTCAACTTCTTCTTTATCTCTTCGATATATACTTCTAAGTCAATATTATATCACAATTATCATTTTAATACAAGGTAGAAGAAACTAAGAAAAACGCTATTTGCCATTCTTAAGAGCACAAGAGCATTATATATGTTGTCATGATATAATTTTTTATATTTGTTTTGGTTTGTATTGAATGCAATAAGCCCGAGTTTAAGAGTCAGTTGCAACTGGCATACCAGTCACTAGACTGCGATACTATTTTTATAAGTAGTAAATTGTGTCTTTGTGCATCATGGGTTGTATATGCTTTAACCAATTCGTTATGATGATTAGAGGTGTTCACTCTAACATAGTGCCGTTTAACGTATGGAAATCGAGTTGAATGCCATATAAACAATTTACATGAAAAATAAAGAGATCTTATATGATGGTAATAAGATAGATTCAACGCATCAGAAAGTAATGTTTAAGCTTCGTTATCGAAGGTTAGAGTCCACGAAATTGCCTCTACAAAATCAGAAAAGTAAGGAAAGATGATTCAAGGACATCGGCTCACATATTGATTCAACTCCATATATAAACGAGATGACGATAAACAATTGTCTAAGTGATTCTACACTATCTCAAGAGCACACACGATAGCCTATAAATACTATACTCAAGACTTAATCACTCAATTTGCTACACCAAAGTAGCTTACAACATTTTCGAGTACAAGTAGTGGTTGTGCGTGTTAGCATTAGTAGATAGTTCATGGTCTATTTGTTATTAGCTCTATTAGTTTGATAAGTTGCCAGCTGGATTCTGTTAGTTAGATCAGTTTGTTATTTATCCCGCAACTTAGTTGTATAAATACTAACTATCATGTACAGTTAACCAATTATGCCATTAATGAAAATAATATTTCTCTCTCTAAATTTTGTGATCAAACATGGTACCAGAGCTTGGTTAAAGCTTTTTTTTTTGGATTTCCGGTGTGAAATCGAGCTGATTTCAGCTTTGCGATCTCCATTTCACTGCGTGTGCGTGAAATCGGAGCTTCGTTTTATCCCTGTTCACTGCGTGTGAGTGAAATTTGAGCTCAATTTCATCATTTCACCGTGTGTGTGTGAATTTGAGCTTGCATTCTGATGATGAACCCTAACAATGGTGCGAGTTCACCATCGCCGGCGAATTCTACTGTGAATCGCAACTCTGCTTCTTCGATCAGATCGGATTCTACGGCAAATTTGCGATCGACGCACGGTCCTCTCTACCTGCAAGGATCTGATAACCCTAACATGAAGCTCACCTCAATTCCGTTGACTGGAATTCAAAATTATCTGCCATGGAGCAGAGCAGTGAAGCTCGCATTAGGTGCGAAGAGGAAATTAGGGTTCATAACTGGATTTACCCCCAAACCTGCTGTGGATCATCCAGATTATGAAGATTGGATGCGTGTTGACTGCATGGTAACCTCTTGGATCCTTTACTCAATTGATGATAGCGTATCAGATGCCTTTACTTTTTGTGATTCTGCTGCTGGATTGTGGAATCTGTTAGAAACACATTATGGATTGAATAATGGTCCTGGATTGTATCAACTGCAACGTGTTGTTGCTTCTGTAGCTCAGGGTTTTGCCCCTGTATTTGAATACTACACTAATTTGAGGTAACTATGGGATGAGTTGAACTGCATTTTGCCACCTATTGCTTGTCACAGTGAAGCTGGATGCTGCCTCTCAGACCATACTCATGCAATTTCTCATGGGGCTTCATGATGAGTATGAGTCAGTTAGGAGCCAGATTCTTGGATTAGATCCCTTACCTCTAGTTGAGAAGGCATATGCCATGATTCTGAGAGTGGAAAAACAGAAAGAGATTCAGATCTCTCTATCAAATGTTCATGAGAATAATGCTATGTTCACTAGATCAAGTAACTCTTACCAGCCTAGATCTTCATATAGCTCTAACTCCAGAGATTTCAAGAATAAAACAAGTGACAGGAAGTATGATCACTACAAAATGAATGGACATATCAGAGAAACTTGCTTCAAGTTGGTTGGGATACCAGATTGGTAGAAAGAACTAAGGGTCAAGAAGTCCTCTGGATCTAGATACTCTGCTAATGCAGTTGATACTGAGTTTCAAAGCTCCCCAAATGGATCCTCTGTGCCAACCACTTCAGGGTCCAACAATTCTCTGCCTACTGATCAGTTCCAGGCTGATTTCATGAAGATGATAAGACACATGATGGCTTCAAACAATGGTCTCCTACAATCTGATGCTAGAAGAGTCAACTTTGCACACTTTGGAGAGTTTGCTGGTAATAATTTCAGCAGTCCTCCTTCTTTATCAAATCTATTTTCTGAGGTTTGGTGATAGACACATGGGCTTCAAATCACATGGTTATTAACGCTAAGAATTTAACTCATGCTTGTGCTCCTGCTGTCTCAACTTATGTTATTTTACCTGATGGTACTGATAAGAATGTTAAGAGCATTGGTAATATAGCCCTCACACCAAATATCACTCTCACTGAAGCTTTGCACATTCCTGATTTCAAATTCAATCTTCTTTCAGTGCATAAGCTCTCAAACAATGCAAGAATGAAATTCATTTTTTCCCACTCACTGTCTTTTGTAGGACCTACAGACTGAGAGAGTGCTTGTTGTGGATCATGTAAAAGGCAATCTATACATTATTGATCCCTCAAATTGTTCTCTTACCTCTTTGAAAAATAGGCTGTCTACTAGTACTGCTAAGAAGTCTAGTTTAAATAAGTGTTTTGCCTCAGCTTCTTTGAAAACCGTTGATAAAGATGCACTACATTTGTGGCATGCAAGATTTGGACATGCTTCATATAACACTTTAAAACACATTGAATGTTTGTCTTCTATTCAACATTTCTTTGATGCTATTGCTTCCTGTGATATATGTCATAAATCCAAACAACATAGATTACCTTTTTCTCACAGTACCTTTAAAGCCTCTAAATTGTTTGAACTTGTTCATGTGGATATTTGGGGGCCATATAAAATTGCTATTGTTACCAATGCTCATTACATGCTAACTCTTGTGGATGAATTCAGTAAGTGTACCTGGACCTTCCTCATTAACAATAAAGCACATGTTCCTACTCTACTGGGTCATTTCATTGCTTCTGTTGCAACTCAATTCAATGCACATATATAATCTTCCAGAAGTGATAATGGTGGTGAATTCACCAGCTATGCTTGCTTGTTCCTTAAACATGGTATTCAACACTAGAAGACTGCTCCTTATACACCTCAATAAAATGGGGTGGTGGAAAGGAAGCACATGCACCTTCTTCAGGTGACAAGAGCTCTACTCTTTCATGCAAATTTACCTCTTATATACTGGGGATATGCACTGTTAATGGCAGCTCACATTATCAATAGAACACCTACTCAACTTCTGGACTAGAAATCTCCATTTGAAGTGCTTCATGGTTATAAACCTGAGTTGAGCTCATTGAGAACTTTTAGATGTCTGTGTTACTACACAAATACTACTCCTCACAAGGACAAATTAGCTCCTAGAAGTTTAAAGGGATGTTTTTTTGGATATGCTCCTGGACAGAAAGCATTCAAAGTGTATTACTTCACTAAGCAGATTGTGATAATATCTAGGGATGTTGTATTTCATGAGAAGGATTTTCCTTTCCTCTCTTTCTGTGCTGAACCCCATTGCATGTTATTCGTATTATTGAAGCTGAATTGGCTTACACCCCTCTATCCTTACCTTCTCAATCTGTTTTTTCTTCATCTAATACTCTTGATTCCACACACTGTGAGGAGACTAATGATACTGAGCCTGACACTACTCTTCCATCTAGTGCTACATTGGATATTCCTATACAATAACCTCCTTCTAACCCCTTGTGCGCAGAAGTAGTCGACCTAGTACACTCCCCAAACACCTCAATGACTACATACTCTGTTGCAAAACTGATCCCACTGTTTCTCCACCTCATAATCTCCTTACATCTTCATCATATACCTCTCCTACATTTTCTTTCACATGTCCTGCTCACTTACTCTATCATATATAAGCTTTCTTGCCAATATCTCTTCTCATACAGAACCTACAAGTTACTCACAGGCTTGCAAAGATCCTAATTGGGTTTCTGCTATGAACACTGAAATCAGTGCACTAGAGGCAAATAATACTTGGGATTTGGTTCCCTTACCTGCTGATAAGAAGCCTATTAGCTCTAAATGGATTTACAAATTGAAGTTGCACCCATATGGTTCCATTGAAAGACACAAAGCTCGCTTGGTTGCAAGGGGATACAACCAAATATTTGGCTTGGATTACAATGAGAGCTTCTCTCCCGTAGTTAAACTGGTAATTGTCATATTGCTTATTGCTGTGGCTACTCACTTCTCTCGGCCTTTACAACAACATGACATCAACAATGCTTTCTTGCATGGTTTTTTGGATGAAGATCTCTACCTCTCTCCTCCTCAAGGTTACAACATTGCTCCCGGTTTAGTTTGCAAACTCAAAAAAATCTCTCTATGGCTTGAAGTAGGCCTCCAGGCAATGGAACATTGAATTTACTAAGCGTTTAGTCACTTATGGTTTTTGTCAATTAGTTCATGATAATTGTCTATTTACCAAGGGTCCTGGTGCTTCCTTCATTGCTCTTCTTATGTATGTGGATGATGTAATCATCACAGGTCCCTTTATGTCTCTCATCAAGACTGTCAAGGATCACTTGCACTCCTGTTTCACTATCAAGGACTTGGGACCAGCTAAGTACTTTCTGGGCCTTGAGATCTTGCGCACTTCTTCAAGAACTTATATGAACCAAAGGAAATACACCATGGATATTATAGCTGATACTGGTCTCACTGGAGCCAAGCCACTCCATCTTCCTTGCAAGCCTGGACTCAAGCTGCTCTCTGAGGGTCCTGCTTTTCCCCATCCGGATCAGTACCGCCACCTTATTGGAAGATTATTATACTTGAACATGTCCAGACCTGACATATGATTCATAGTGAATCAACCCAGTCAATTCATGAACACTCCAACTACAGCTCACTGGCAAGCAGCTAAGGATGTGCTCCTCTACCTCAAAGGTTGTCCTTCTCTTGGTTTATTCTATGAGGCTTCTGATTCTCTTACTCTCTCCAGCTATAGTGATGCAGACTGGGCTTGCTGCATTGACAGCCGCAGGTCAATCACTAGATTTGGCATTTTTCTGGGCAACTCACTCATTAGCTGGAAGACAAAGAAACATGTGACTGTCTCAAGATTCTCAGCTGAGGCTGAATACAGAAGCATGGCAAGTACTGTTTGTGAACTCAAATGGTTAAGCTTCATTCTTCATGACCTGAAGGTCTCCCTTCTATTTACTATTCCTCTCTACTGTGACAACAAAGCAGCCATCCACATCACTAGAAACCCTGTGTTTCATGAGAGGACAAAGCACTTGGATATATACTGCCATGTGGTCAGAGATTCCTTCAAACTTGGATTTGTTCTTCCTCAGCATTACCCCGCCTCTCTTCAACTTGCTGATGTTTTTACCAAGCCTCTCCCTGGACCTGCCTTCTATCACTGGTTATCCAAGTTGTTTCTTGGTGATCCTCACCAAGCTCCAACTTGAGGGGGACTGTTAGCATTAGTAGATAGTTCAGGGTCTATTTTGTTATTAGCTCTATTAGTTTGTTAAGTTGCCAGCTAGATTCTGTTAGTTAGATTAGTTTGTTATTTATCCCGCAGCTTAGTTGTATAAATACTAACTATCGTGAACAGTTAACCAATTCTGCCATTAATGAAAACAATCTTTCTCTTTCTAAATTCTCTGATCTAACAGTGCGAGTATTGGTTGTCAATAATTACATCCCACGAAGGACTTTCGAATGGAGTTGATATCACTCTGCATCAACAAGTCAAGCATGCTGTATGCAAATCCCACACAAACAGAAGATGTGTGTCAAGTCAATCGAAGACGAAGACAATGTCTGATTAGTGGCAACATAGACACCGGAGGTGTTGGCTTAAACCACATCTTGTAAATCCCTCATCATTATAGTACAATTACTTGTCGCGCAATCACCCCTTAGATTAAATCAATTGACTGAACCACAAAAAGTTTGTTGTATTTTTACTTACAAATTTTGCGTGCAAGTTTTATATTCAATTACAATTTACAGCTCATCATAAAACTGACTACGTAAAATTTTGTAAATTCGACAAAAAAATGAAATTTCAATATGTATGGACCTTCCGGTGCAAGAATATGACTGTTACCCTGCGATAACAAATATATTTGTCCATTAATAATCTTGTGTCCCTCTGTAATATTACAGGTCGCACACATGGAGCCAATGCTGATGTAGGATGTGATGGATATCACAAATATAAGGTCCGTCTACGGTTGAAAGCCATAACTGAAAGATCTTAGTATCTGCACTACTAGTAATTGTGTCCAGTTGCACTTAGCGATAGTTGCAACTGTACACTTAAGTGTAACAGACGATAGTCCTTTAACGTTTGAAGACAGTTTTTGCAGTTGCAATTGTGAAAAACGGTAAAGCATAAACAATAAAGAACACAGGAAGTTTTTAACGTGGTTCGGTCCAAAATGGTCCTAGTCCACGGGGCTTTCACCCAAAGTTTGACTCAAACTGTTTCCTACTTAAGAATTACAATGAAGGATTTAAATCAACTCATATACTAGACTCCCTCTAATATATGCAGTTGCAACACCTAACCCTTAACTTGTTTTCAGAAACCCGATTGAATCGAAGACACACTAAGCTACTCCAGAGACACTCTGACCTAGTGTTCTTCACAAATGACTCGATACAAGACTGACTGCTTAATATCTTTTTCAAAAGTGCCTCATAATGATCTCGAGTCATCTCTTTATATAGGCGCACCAGAATCTTCTCTCGAATCTTCAGTTGCGATCCACTGGCGATCTTCTTTCCAAGTAAGAGGAGTCCGCCAGCTGTTCGCGAGACTGTCCTTCCTTATCAAGCGGATTCCATCCGATCTTCATGGATCTTATAATGAATCTGCACGCTTATTAGTCCAAGTACAATAAGAAGATAAGGGAAGTATATCAAGATTTAGATGGTTATATACCTTTCAAGATAAGCAATTATTCTTCAAGATAATTACCAAATTAGATTTAACTAAATCCTAATAATTTTGAATAAACCAATATCAACAAGGATGGGCCGAGACGCACGGCCCTAACAATCTCCCCCTTTGATTTGTTTTGTCAAAATTATTTACCCATCTGCACAAAGGTTAGTTTGCATTTAAACCAAGTAGACGAGCAAAGGAGTAGAGAGGAGAGTAGGAAAGTACTGGTTGCAACAGCAGTGCAACCTTCCGCCAAAACCAAATGACAAAAAAAACGCGTCTAACTCAAGATTGAAATTGTTTAGAGAAAAATTTAATAACTCCCCCTAACCACAAAATCTCCCCCTTTTTGAAACAACAAATCAAGAGGTACCATGCCCAGATGATTCACCAGGCCCAGAGCGGAGACCAGCGTGTTGCAACAGACAGTCAAGTTTGGAGGCTTGCAGTGCCATCGAAGTGCGCAGTTCCTCATTGGCTTGGACCAGCTCAGCCACCAGGTTGCTCAACCTGGAGAGTTCTAGGTGTACTCCATCAAGACTGGCAGAGGCGTCTGGAATGGAACTGGACTGCTTCTTGGTGGATGGTCCAGTTGCAGCTGGTGGCGGCTTGTTCAGAATCTTAGTGCTTGCTCGCATGACGGGACACTCGAGAAGGTCCTCTTTCTCCAGCATAATGGAGGGATGCCTGGAGGCAAAGTACCTGTAAAGGAGAGCAGGAAACCCAAGTGAGAGATGGAAACTGGGAAAGGTGCCCCGATAGATGCGCTCGAACACAAGTGTGCCCAGGTCAATTGCAACTCCCGTGCCAACACGAAACAACACGCTGGCAACCTCAGGACGGATGTTGGAGGTTTGCGTGCAAGGAAGCCAGTGGCTGACCAGGATGCGGAATAACAGGTCGTAGCGGTTGGTGAGTGAGCTAGTAGGGAACGGGTCTTGGGGCCACACACGGATGGATCCCCCAGTCAGCTCATATGCAACTTTGTCCATGTTGCGCTCCAGTCGCAACTCAGATTTCCCGGCTGTGTCCACGATGGGTGCCTCCATGGCCTGGGAAAGTAGCTCAGCCGTAAGAGGACAGACATGCCCCCGGAGATAGATGACATGGCGCTGTAGTGACCCTTCCGCATCGAGCTGGGTGGTGAGGTTAGCATAAAACTCATGTGCCAGGGCTTTGTTGTAGTGGGTGGCGTTCTGAGTTGCAACTAGCCACCCGCGCTTTTCAAGGAGTTCCACTACCCCAGCTTCTTCATAGGACTTTAGGTCCAACGGTCGTTCCACAACCATAGGACGCTTGCGAATCTCCAGCATTCTGGTTTCTGCGTCAGTAGTGTAGAACCGCTGCGAATGAGCCCTAGCAGCTTTCAAGGAGGCCGAGGCAGGAGCAACATCGGGAAGAGCGATGGTAGACTCAGGCACAGTCGGTGTGGATTTTCGCTGAGGGGCAGCGGATTGGGTTTTCTTCTTGGTGGGGGCATTGGACTTAGCCTTCTTTTTGGGAGGCTCAGGGTGTGTCTCCCTAATCTCTTCATCATCGGAATCCTCCTCAGAGGCAGATTGTTCAGACAATTTGTGCAAACGGCGGCGTCGGGGGGGCTGACGGATGGTCGCCTTGGTTCGCTTTCTGGTTGTAACCCCAGAAGGAGTAGCAGCAGTGGGAATTGTCTGATCTATATCTGGTTCCTGTTGAGGAGTGGAGGAAGGACCGGATGTGGCCGGCGCGGCCGCCTGTGGTGGTGGAGTGGTCTCCTCAGCAAACGGAGAGTCTGCTTCATCATCGTCAGTCGCACGTGGTGCCTGGGGTGGTGACGGAGGAATCGTTTGTAGAGGGTCCATGTCAATAGGTTCCTCGGAGAAGGCAGCAGCAGGCTTTCTGGCAGATCCACCCATCTGAAAACAAGATTGATGCTAAACAAAGCAGAGAGAGAGAATGAGATCTGTGGCTGGTGAGCAAAATAAGAGACGAAGAAAAAAATAAATAAAGAACGAATGCGAAAGCCCTAGAAGTTTTGGAGGGAAAGACAGAGGCCCATTAAGACGTAATTTACCCTAGATACACTTAACACTCGATAAAGAATCATGAATTAAGGAACGGATAGGGATAAAATCAGCACAAGATACGCTTAGGGTACACGTCCAAACAACTCGCAAAAATAACACTTGGGCTCACAATGTGACACCCAGTGGGCCCAATCACAAGTAATTAGGGCTCCAACGTGTAAGTAGCTACAGTGACACGAGAACCAAGGTAACCAGTGGAGAGAATCTAACCATTTACCAATCCAATTCAGTCTCGTCAAGGCAGTTTCTCAATCCTCAGATGCAACTAGAGTGCAGGGGTGAGAACGACTGGTAGCTTTCACACTGACACATTTGTGAGTAAGGTAGCTCTTTGCAATGAGTAGGCGCGTGGGATATGAATTGCTAGCTTTCACACTTGCTGCTTCTAGGTCAGGTAGCTTTTTCCAGTTGCAACTTATGGGCGAAGCCCTTCGTTTTACCCCCTTCGTTAACATTTTTTTTTTTTTTTTTTTTTTTTTTTTGTTTTTTTTTTTTTTTATTAAAAAAAATTACAACAACCAAACATGAGGAGACTGTCTGAGATCAGTAATAGGTAGAAGGTCAGACACTGGTCATCCTCAGTTGCAACCGGTTTCCTGTTGCAATTCACAAGAGGCAGAGCCCTAACGACTTGCGAAGGTGCTCAAAACGTGTCACATCCAGAGCTTTGGTAAAAATATCTGCAAGTTGAAGATCAGTGCACACATGACGTAGCTCAATAGTTTTAGCCTCAACCAGTTCCCTAATATAATGATATCGAATATCGATATGTTTAGTGCGAAAATGTTGAACTGGATTTTTAGAGATGTTAATTGCACTTGTATTATCACAGTAGAGGAGTATTTCGTTTTGGGAAATACCGTAATCTTCTAGCATTTGTTTCATCCAAACCAATTGGGTGCAACTGCTCCCAGCAGCGATGTATTCAGCTTCGGCTGTGGACAACGTGATTGAGTGTTGTTTTTTGCTGAACCAGGACACAAGATTTGCTCCTAGGTAGAAGCATCCTCCTGTAGTACTTTTTCGATCATCCGCACATCCTGCCCAATCTGCATCACTATATCCTGCAAGAGATAGATTATCATTGAAGTTATAACTGAGCCCGAAATCTGCTGTACCAGAGATGTAGCGAATAATGCGCTTGACTGCCTTGAGATGAGACTCTTTCGGGTTGGCCTGATATCTTGCACATACTCCAACGCTGAAGCAAATGTCAGGTCTGCTAGCAGTGAGATACAGTAGACTTCCTATCATGCTTCGGTACAGACTGGGATCCACCGAGTTGCAACTAACATCTTTGCTAAGACGATCTGTAGATCCCATGGGGGTTTTCATAGGTTTGGCATTTTCAAGGCCAAAACGCTTGACAAGATTCTTAGCGTACTTTGCCTGTGATATAAATATCCCATCATCTTGCTGTTTTACCTGCAAACCAAGAAAATAGGTGAGTTCACCAACCATGCTCATTTCAAACTCATTTTTCATAATAGAAATGAAGTGTTGCAACTCATCCAGAGATGTAGACCCAAACACGATGTCATCTACATATATTTGAGCAATAAGAATGTTTGTTCCAAAGCGTTTATAGAACAAGGTCCTGTCTACACTTCCTCTTGTGTATCCTTTTTCAAGGAGGTACACGGTGAGTCTTTCATACCACGCCCGTGGGGCTTGTTTCAAGCCATACAATGCTCTTTTCAATTTCAGCACATGATCAGGGAAATGTGGATCTATGAATCCTTTAGGTTGTTCGACGAACACCTCTTCGTTCAAGAATCCATTTAGAAACGCACTCTTAACATCCATCTGGAAGAGAGTGAAGTGCAAGCCACATGCAACTGCGAGAAGAAGACGAATGGACTCTAGTCTTGCAACTGGGGCAAATGTGTCGTCATAGTCGACTCCTTCGACTTGCGTGTATCCCTGTGCCACTAGTCTTGCTTTGTTGCGCACTATATTTCCCAATTCGTCGGTCTTGTTTTTGAATATCCATTTGGTCCCGATGATGTTCACTTTGTCTGGGCGAGGGACAAGTGTCCACACATCGTTTCGTTCAAATTGATTCAGTTCCTCTTGCATGGCTTCTATCCAAGCTTCTTCTTGCAGTGCTTCCTTTATGTTCTTGGGTTCAATCTTCGAGGTGTAACTCACAAATCGCACCATTTGGTCATATCTCCTTCGAGGGATGTCTCGCGTTCTTATCCCGTCACTTAAGCTCCCAATGACCGCTTCAGGTGGGTGGTTCCTCCTAATGTGTAGTGGTGCTTGTGGGTTTTCTGTTTGTACTGCTCTGGTAGAGTCCATCTCTGTTGGAACTGTATCTGTCGGAGTATCCTCAGGTTGCTGAGTAACTGTATCAGTTGCAACTGGTGGTGACGACTTATGCGGGCGGTATGATTCTTCCTCATCATCAGCAGATGTTAGTTCGGTGATCCGAGCTTCAGATGAGGTGGTTGCAAAGTCCCTGTAATCGTCAAACTCAACATTAGATGATTCAACTACAGTTTGAGTACGCATATTGAACACGCGATACGCATGACTGTACCGTGAGTACCCGACAAAGATTCCCAGATCAGATTTGGATTGAAACTTACCTCTAGGTTCCCTATCATTTAAAACGTAACAAGCGCAACCAAAAACATGAAAATGTTGAACATTTGGTCTTTTGCCTTTCCAGAGTTCATAGGCAGTTTTGGTTGTACCTGGTCGTAGGTAAACTCGGTTGGTGACATAGCATGCAGTATTCACTGCTTCCGCCCAAAACTTGATGGCTAATTTTTTTGAGTTTAGCAAAACTCTTGCCATTTCCACTAGTGTCCTGTTCTTCCTTTCAACAACCCCATTTTGTTGTGGTGTGATGGGGGACGAGTACTCATGAAATATACCCTTGTCAGAACAGAATTCAACGAAGCTTGAGTTTTCAAACTCTCTACCATGATCACTTCTAATTCTTTTAACAGTTAGATCCTTCTCAGTTGTAACCGTATTGCACAGGTTTTTGAAGAAAACAAAGGATTCATTTTTATCTTTTAGGAATTCCACCCAGGTGTATCTCGAGAAATCATCTACGCATACAAAAATGTAACGCTTACCAGAGATGCTTTCCTTTTGGATGGGTCCCACAAGATCCATGTGTAGTAATTCCAGAATCCTTACCGATGGCATATGTTGCAACTCGCCATGGCTCGCTCTTGTCTGTTTTCCTTCAATGCATGACCCACACCTTTCAACTGGCTTTGCTCCAAGTTTTGGTAATCCTCTCACACTCTGATTGTTGGAGAGCTGTGCCAAGGACTTGTAGTTGAGATGGCCAAGTCGTTGGTGCCATAATTCTGCAACAGATTCTCTGCTCGAGTTGCAAGTGAGTGACCTGAAGGTAGCTATACAGTTAGTCATAGTATAACAATTTTCAGTGCTTCTTAGTCCTTTCAGGACTATATTCTGGAATTGATCTACAACTTCACATTCATCTTTGGTAAAGTGAACAAAGAGATCATCGTCACACAACTGACTAATACTAATAAGATTTGCACATAGTCCATCAACATAGTGAACATCTTTTAGTTTGGGAAAGCCCTTAACACTTAGGGTTCCTTTCCCCATTATTTTTCTTCTGTTTCCATCCCCGAAAATAACATCCCCTTTTTGTTCATGCACAAAGTTGATTAGGATGTCCTTATTTCCAGTCATGTGCCTAGAGCACCCGCTATCAAAGTACCAAGAGTTAGAATAGGATCTTTCTTGAGAGGTAGAGTTGCAAGCAGTAAGACAAATAAGAGGGTTAGAAGATTTCTTAGCCCAGACTTGTTTTGGTGGTACGACGGTTGCAACTGTGGGTGTGTCTAGTATGATTTTCTTCTTTCTTTGGTTCCTCCTTTTCTTCTTCTGTCCCCTGGGGGCAATGCTGGAAGGTATGCCCTGAGGTGTCCATCGCTGATAGCAATACGGACGGATGTGTCCTTGAACTCCGCAGTGGTGGCAGGTAGGAATGAATCTTCCTTTAGCATACCTGTAACCGGAATTCCGATCAGATACTATTGCTGGCATATTATAATTAGTGCGTACCTGATTGTTGGTATTGAGATAGTCAAAGGGAATTTCAACTCCCTTGGGTGTCCTCTTCCTTTTGGAGACGGATATCTTGGTATTGCCAAGGAATTTTGGTGAGGTGGAATCAACATATCCTACTCCTGTTTTTCCAGTTACAACTTTCTGGGTGTCCAGAACTTTTTCCAAATTCTCTGTTCCTGGTGTGAGCAGCTTCACATTCTTAGCCAGTGTGTCCAACTCTTTCTTGGTGAGATCACATATTTCAACAAGGGCTTTGTGAGCTTTAAGCGCCGATTCCAGATCAGCGGACACGAGATCTTTCTCCAAGGTAAGGGCGAGAACTTTTCTTTCAAGTTCGAGGATTTTGTTGTTCATTCTCACAGGGCTGCCAAAGGTAGACACAATCTTTAGTTGAGCCTCCAATTCGGAATTTCTTCTGCAGATTGCCTCCATATCCTCTGTGAGTTCCAACTCGTTAGTCTCAACTGAGTTGCAATCCGAGTCAGAACTGCTGCGAATTGAAACTCCCATGTTGGCTCTAAGGGAAGTGAACGATGAAAATGCAACATCATTGGCTTCTTCTGTATCATCCTCACTGTTATCAGATTCGTCCTCACTCCATGCGAGTAATGCACGGCTTCTGTTTTTTTCGAGCAGATTTGCACAATCTGCCCTTATGTGTCCGAAGCCTTGACATTCCCTGCATTGAATACCCTTTCCAGACCTTTTGTTGTCAAGTCTATTAGTAGCGGAAGGCTTATTATTAGGTAGATCAGAGGGACTTACAACTGGGTTTGAAGGGTTACCTCTACTCCAACGTTTGTTCATCCTGTTGAACTTCTTTGTGAGAAGTGCTAGGGATTGCTCTAATTCTGAGTTGGAGCTGGTTTGTGGAAGGCTGGCCTGAAGTGCAACTCCTTTGGAGATGGTGTCTCCTTCTCTCTTGAGTTTCATTTCCCATGCGGTCAGAGATCCCATGAGATCAGCCAGAGGTAGTGTGTTAACATCTTTTGCTTCTTCAATGGCTGAGACTTTCATCGCAAACCTTCCAGGGAGAGATCCTAGAAGTTTAAGCACGATCCTGGATTCAGGGAAGTCCGCTCCAAGGATGGTGGCTTCACTCGCGAGATGCCTAAGTTTGGAATGGAACTGAGCAATGGTATCCGTTTCTTCCATGCGTACATAGTTGAACTGGTCATTGAGTAGTTGCAACTTGGATGCGCGCACTTTGTCATTTCCTTGATGTGCATTCTCGATAGCCTGCCAAGCATCTTTTGCAATTTCACAGTTAGATATACTCTTATATTGATCATAGTCAACAGCAACTAAAATAATGTTTAAAGCTGTAGAGTTGTAGTTTGCTAAGAGTTCTTCAGCATCGGTCCATTCCAGCTCGGATTTCACTCGTCCTTGATCATCTGTTGGTGGGGACCACCCTTTTAGAATGCTTTTCCAGGCCTTCTGATCCTGTTGTTTTATGAAGTTTCGCATGCGATTCTTCCAGTAGGAGTAGTTTGTGGCCGTTAGCATCGGTGGTTTAATGGTCGACAGACCTTCCCTCATTTCTTCCATAGGTAAATCAAATTAAATAGACTAAAGATCTTTTAGACCAGAATCTACACTATGTAAATATAGTGACCCGCTCTTGATGCCAATTGAAAGATCTTAGTATCTGCACTACTAGTAATTGTGTCCAGTTGCACTTAGCGATAGTTGCAACTGTACACTTAAGTGTAACAGACGATAGTCCTTTAACGTTTGAAGACAGTTTTTGCAGTTGCAATTGTGAAAAACGGTAAAGCATAAACAATAAAGAACACAGGAAGTTTTTAACGTGGTTCGGTCCAAAATGGTCCTAGTCCACGGGGCTTTCACCCAAAGTTTGACTCAAACTGTTTCCTACTTAAGAATTACAATGAAGGATTTAAATCAACTCATATACTAGACTCCCTCTAATATATGCAGTTGCAACACCTAACCCTTAACTTGTTTTCAGAAACCCGATTGAATCGAAGACACACTAAGCTACTCCAGAGACACTCTGACCTAGTGTTCTTCACAAATGACTCGATACAAGACTGACTGCTTAATATCTTTTTCAAAAGTGCCTCATAATGATCTCGAGTCATCTCTTTATATAGGCGCACCAGAATCTTCTCTCGAATCTTCAGTTGCGATCCACTGGCGATCTTCTTTCCAAGTAAGAGGAGTCCGCCAGCTGTTCGCGAGACTGTCCTTCCTTATCAAGCGGATTCCATCCGATCTTCATGGATCTTATAATGAATCTGCACGCTTATTAGTCCAAGTACAATAAGAAGATAAGGGAAGTATATCAAGATTTAGATGGTTATATACCTTTCAAGATAAGCAATTATTCTTCAAGATAATTACCAAATTAGATTTAACTAAATCCTAATAATTTTGAATAAACCAATATCAACAAGGATGGGCCGAGACGCACGGCCCTAACAATAACTAACTCAGTCTTTTCGTCATTTGTCACTATATAGTCTTTGTTCCACTTCTACATGTAAAATGATGTCGTATAGCTGTTTCTTTGCATATATCTGTTCTGGAAGATATGGTTAATCTTTGGATTTTTTGCCATATTACCCACTGTTGCATACAATCTGCAGCTAGATCCAATGTCTGGAGGAAATACAATCCATTTTATTAGTTTATTACTAGGTAGACAACTCTTTGCAGGCTTTCTTTCTTCTCTTGTTTTCCCTTTTCTGGATGTGATCCTCTGTTCTAGTACCTGACTGATACAATGCGATCCGACTGTGTGCAATTATGGTAAAAGATGAATAAGGTAAAATTAAACAATGTTCTTATGTATTTCAGGAAGACATTGGACTAATGTTTGACACGGGTCTGGAGGCTTTTAGATTATCTATATCATGGTCAAGACTTATTCCCAGTATGTTTACTTAAATCTAATTAAATAATTAAGGTAAAACTGCAATCAATTTTCATGTTGATCAGTCTATTGTCTGCTGCCATTGCAGATGGAAGAGGACCTGTCAATGCAAAGGGTTTACTGTTCTACAACAATCTGATTAATGAATTTCTAAGCCATGGTGAAAGCTGTCTTCCTACAAAGTGATTTTTTGTTTCAGAAATTACGTGTGACAGAAAGATTGTTTTTAAAATAATAAAATATAGATAGGCTGCTCACTAAAAGTGCTACCACATAATCCCCTAAAAGTCAGTTTCTCTTGCACATAATGGGTGAAAAAAAATGCAGGAATCGAGCTACATGTTACGTTGATTCATCTCGATCTGCCTCAAACACTTGAAGATGAGTATGGAGGATGGCTTAGTCGAAATATTGTGTAGGACCCATCACTACACCTTCGTTAAATGTACGACTATAGATTAATTTATAACTTGATGTACATAAACTTATTCGTCTGTTGTTGTTGCAGGAAGGACTTTATGGAGTTTGCTGATGTCTGCTTCAGGGAATTTGGTGATAGGGTTTTGCACTGGACAACTGTTAATGAGGCAAACGTAGCTGCCCTAGGAGGTTATGGAGAAGGTCTGTTTCCCCCTGGGCGTTGTTCAACGAGAGCCATATGTCCTAATGGTGACTCTTCAACTGAGCCCTACACAGCAGCACATAATATGCTGCTAGCCCATGCAGCTGCTGCAAAAATGTACAAGGAAAGATACAAGGTATTTTTGAGTCATTTTAACCAACAATTTCTCTCTCGCTACAACAACTCTGCCTTTGACAAGAATGTTTCTTTCCTCTGAGGCTATTTACCCAAAAAAGATAGTGACCTCCTCTCATGGAACCGCATGTTCTTTACATCAAATATAATATATATATATATATATATATATATGTGTGTGTGTGTGTGTGTGTGTGTGTGTGTGTGTGTGTGTGTTTGCATATACATATGTGTATTATAAACAACATTTACATTGCAGGCTACTCAAAATGGGGAGGTAGGGATTAGCATCTATGCGTTTGGGCTAGCTCCATATACACATTCTCTAGAAGATGTAAAAGCAACCAAAAGAGCTCATGAATTCTATTTTGGTTGGTAAGTTGAAGCCTCCATATAGTTAATGAATTCACAGTTAATTATTGAATACATATAACCAACTTGTAGGCTGTTAGGTTCACCGATGTCCATTGGTTGTTCTTTGCAGGATACTTGATCCCGTGATCTTTGGAGATTATCCTGAGACACTAAAAAAGCATGTCCAAACAAGACTACCTGCCTTCACCAGTGAAGAGTCGGAGCAAATTAAGGGTTCAGTTGACTTTATTGGGTTGAATCATTATGATACAATATTTATTAAGGACAATCCTGACCCCCGAAAGGATACGGGCTTCTTTGCTGATATGGCTGCAGAAGTTATATGTATGGCTTTTACTGAATAATACAGATTCATCAGAAAATTTCCTTGTTTTTACTAACTCAAGTATATCAGGCTTATCATCAGTAGTTAATACTTATTTTCTTTCAATGAAGAGTATCTTTCAGAGTTGAAAGTTTAAATCTTAGATGATTTTTTCCCTTCACACTTTATCACTGACCATCTTAGATTAATTTATGACCTGTTAATTTTCCAAATTCTTGCTATTAAAGAGGTCATGACGTAACTCCTCCATATTTCCTCATCTAACTCATTGTGTCCTTCTTTTGTTTTTTGTAGATGAGGGGAATGGTACACTGTTTGACCAGGTAAAAATCTATTATGTAATTTCAGTGTTGATCCTAGTATTTTGTATTGTATATTGTGTTTTACTAGTTGTTTTCTTCTCAGTATCCAGTGAGGCCATTGGGACTTGAGGCAGTACTTGAGTATCTAAAAGAAGTTTATGGAAATCCACCTATTTATATCCAGGAAAATGGTTCTCTCTCTCTGTCTCTCTCGCTCTCTCCCTACACACACACACACACAAACGCATTTACTTGGCAAGCTTTGTCAGTTTG
The DNA here is from genome assembly GCA_948329865.1 of Linaria vulgaris. Lineage (NCBI taxonomy): Eukaryota > Viridiplantae > Streptophyta > Magnoliopsida > Lamiales > Plantaginaceae > Linaria > Linaria vulgaris. Next base: position 59,713,906 of record OX415254.1, on the reverse strand, counting down.
ACAGTGTTTAAGCAATTGTTGAACGGTTTATCTCGTCTCTGTAACCACCAATACATCCATGAAATTGGTTCTCTCTCATTGACATATCAAAAGTTTGAAATAATTCGGCATTTGTATCAATCAACAGGTCAGCTATCACAGCGCAACGGAACTCTAAATGATACACACCGGGTGGAATATATACAGGCTTACATAGGAGGTGTGCATAATGCACTGAGGTAAGCCAATATGCAATATTAATTGAGCAACGAGAAATAAGCTTAACCTCATCATCTTTCGAAAAGTTTTCCTAACTAGTAATGCGCACTAATCAATTTTTTCTGAGACCTATAATCTTCTTCATGGAAGGAACGGGTCAAATGTAAAAGGCTACTTAACATGGACGTTCTTAGATTGTCTGGAGCTATTTATGGGATGGAATATTTCTTTTGGTCTTTACTATGTCGATTTGGAAGACAAAGATCTGAAGAGATACCCAAAGCTTTCTGCTCGATGGTACTCCAATTTCTTGAAGGGAAAGAGCATGACGGCACCAAATAGAATTACTCAAATTATGGATAATAATTCTGTCACATTGAGTTTAAAGATCTCTCAATAGATTATGTTTTTGTTCTGTCCGGTAATTCAGTAGTGGCTTCCTTTACTATAGAGCAAACTGTACTTTTGTGAAATAAGATGATATGTCTCTTTTATTCATAGTTTCAGTTATGTGTAATTTTATTGCTATTCTGTTTGGTTAATATTTGCAATAAAATCCAACTCTTCTTCGTCTATCATAAAGATGAAAAGATTTCGAAACAGGCAATACAGTCGCCTCTCTCCCACAAATGCTCTCTACTCTTTTGACTGCCACTAACATTACATGTTCTGATCTTATGCGGTGGATCGCCCACATGGACATCTCCACAAACACCGCACGGAACAAATCTGTAGTTAGGTTCGGTTATCTTGACAATGCTTAAGTGAGAATAGATGCAATGCAATTGCAAACAGAGGGGAATTTCATTGGAAGACAATATATATAATGTTCACCTGCAAACATAAGTAGTGATGTTATTAGCAACTCTACAAGCGCAATGAAGTAATCGAATTCTCGCAGTTAAGACGCAATGTGCTCCACCAGACCCGACCCTGTTGAGTACAATGCACAAGCACTCTGGTTTGGCTGCAAAACGTTGGTACAGCTTTTTCTTAGTCGAGGATTTTGTCGAACAAATGGCGGGCAAAACTATTCATGCATTAGTTCTTATAAATAACAAAAGTATTATTAGATATGAGTTAATAGCGTTATACTGATGCACCTTCAAAAAGAATATATGACTGCTAAGTTATATACCAACATAACACATAGGAAAAGGAATTCCCAAACCTATGGGTTAAAATTCAATTTTTTCAATTTACATTGTAATTGGTACTGAATTTATAAACAAACGTGGCCAAGTACCTATAACATTATTAACCATTGAAATTCTTTTGATAAGACTACGAGTTATTAAAAGTATGGGGAGATTCTAAACTAAACTATGCAAATTTGATTTACAAGTATACTCTTAAAAAATGAAACTTAATAAAAATATTAGATGCACCCATTTCAGTTACTATTACATTTAAATAATTAAATCCTTAGAATCAATTAAAAAAGGACTAAATTGGAAGTTTATTTATAATTTTTAGTAGGAGTGGAGGTCCTTGTAATGTTTTGAACCTCAGGAGTGCGGTTGACATTTTTTAAAGTGTTATTCTAATTTTAATAATAGTCAATTTAAATATGTATTTAAAAATATTGTTAAAACTTGAGAATAAAAATATTTTAAATCTCTTTTTAGATCGATGAAACTTTAATAAATATTATACCTCAATTAAACTCAACACTATATTATACTACTTACACGAATAACATTATAATACCAAAGCAAGCAAATGAGACATGCATAGTATGCGAGTGTCGGTTTATAGGATCCTAGGGAGGCCACCAGTGGTCCTCCTTTCTTAGGATCGTGACAAGTGTCCCGATTTAATGGGCATGCAGATGTAATTTGAAAGTCTAGCCTTAAGTTTACAATATTTTCATTTTAGGCCACATAACTTAAACAGAGATAGTCCATAACGACCATATCAGGCCCAGCATGTTTCCGTATTAATGGTTAAACATAAACTCTGAATTACCTCGTTTTGACCGTGGCGCCGTCGGGTATCCCACCAGGTTTTACAAAGACTCCTCGTTTTCAACCATTCGATCGCAACCGATGGTTCTGCAATGGTTCCTTCAACGACGGGCAGCGCAACCCTGATTCGTTTCCTACACCGGGTGTGAGAGATAGCTTCCAGAGATATATTTAAAGAACACAATACTCGAACATACTAGGGCAAAAGCTTCGGATTTTATTTATTGTGGAAATTTATTTATTACATAACGATGATAACCCCTTTAGAGAGGAGTCACCTGTTTAGCTACTCATGGTAGCCTTGTTTCTAACACACATACACTCGTAACTATTACAATATAACTGGAAATATAAACACTCAAACTTATTACAACCTTATTTATTTTTTGTAAGAAAGCAGTGGAGAATACTTGGTTTCCTCTGTTTTTTTCAGCTTATTTATGTAGACGGAGTCCCCGAATTTCAAATGCGGACTTCACTGATATGTGTAAGTGGAATCGTCATGGCTTGCGTGTTCCACTGAGTCTTGGGGTCCGCCATTATCTTTCTGATAAGAGTGGTATTTTAATCATATGGTTGCTTTTGCATCCACTTGGTCTGGTGGTCCCTCCATTATTAGTCTGATAGTGGAGGTTGTCTTGATTGCGCACCCGTCTCAATCGTTCACATGGGTGGACCTCGTTGTTCACATGGCTCATTTTCCTTTGTCAGCAAAAGTAGCTCCTCTACGCGGTATCTTTCCCTTTCGTGGAGGCCCCTCCTTGTCGTTATCCCATTTGTCTCGTTTCACTGGGAATCCTTTTTCGAAGAGGGGTTCCTTTTGGTCGGGACACTTGGAGCAAATCTGCTCGTTCCATCGGCCGACGTGTATCATGTTGCACAGCTTCCGGCTTGTCTCAGCTGTTGCTGGAATCTCGTTTTTCCACCATGTTTGTCGTTTATTTTCGAACATCGTTTCCGCAAACCTTGTGGTGCTGCTTGTCATGCTGTTGAGCATGAACGATCCGTTCTCAGACTTATGGAAAATCTTGAATGAATATTTAACCTTGTCCATCTCAGTGAGACAGACCCACAATCCCCATGCTCTCCGGGTTGAAATTTCATCTTCAGAGATAGGGGAAACCAGAAATTGTCCATCTGGTGAAGGCTTGATATATTCCATCGCTTTCATGTTTGGCCTCTGTAGTTTGATGAAATGAAAGCTCTGATGGAATCCTTTTCCTGCGATCTCTGGAGCTGGTGAGATAAATTTCAACTCCAGAGTATCTCCTCTTTCAAGTGTAGGATTCAATTTCCATGTCTCGTACACCTTCCCGTAAATTCATTCTGGTAATTTGAAATTTCCAGAAATTGTGGTGATGTGGTGAATACTGAGGCCAGGCAGCCAAAGTCAAACCACTCTCGTATACTATCAGGTTTTGATCCTGGTAGTGCCCATATTCTTGGATATTTTCCAGACCAATCGGCCACAGATTTCCTTGGGAATAATCCCATCCTTGTGTGAAGCTTGTCCCATGTCCTTTGATATTCCATCAAAGGCACCCTCGACTCGTTTTTGTCAATATTAGAGGATCCCGTTTGGAGTCTAAGACTAATCTTGTCCCCTTTCTTTTCAGAGGTAATTTTGGATTCTCTAGGTGTTTCCACCCTAGAATCGTCTTGCTTGGTGGTGTCTTCCTCGAAAGGATCACCGGCCGGTCCTGTGTTGCTTGAGTCACCCTCATCAAGAGTAACAATTTTCAATTCTTCTTGTACCTTTGAGGTAGAAGCATCTCTGAGTATGGGTTCCATGAGACTATCCCATAGGCTCGTGATACCAAACAAGGTAGTCTTCATCGCGTTTTGGACCTTGCTAAGATCCTTTTCCTGTATGTGACCTGAGGCCTTTGCATTGATTGCCAGACCATCTATCGACTTGCTGAGCTCCTCCAGGTTTTCCCTGTGGTGCATCCATCTTGTAAGAATGGTATCGGCTTCATGTGCCTCCATCCCTTGTTAAAAAATCTGCAAGAACGTTTTCATGAGATTTTATCACAAGAACATCAAAATCGTAATATTGACATTCGGCTTGCCATCTTAATAATCTGGCTTTCTCGGGTTTGCTTTCTATTTTATTTTTCAAGAAAGCCTTGACACTAGTATTATCAATTTTTAGTAGGATTCTTTTAGCAAGTAAGAATAAGGGCAATTTTTTAAAGGCCTTTCGAACTGCAAAGAATTCTTTCTCGTTGATGTGCCATCTTGCTGCCTCATCGTTTGTAAAGAGACTGCTACAATATCGGCATGTCACTTCTCCTTTTGGTTCCACCTTTGTTAGAACCGCCGCCCACCAATGATCACTTGCATCCGTATAGAGTACCAGGTCATCTTTATCATTAGGGATTGCAAGTTTGGGGAGGTCTTGACAGATAGCTTTAAGATTCTGTACCGTTTCTTTGTGCTCGTCCGTCCATCTGAATTTTGCGTCCTTTTTAAGCAATGGACTGAATATTTTCCTGTAACTTGCCAGATTGTTAATAAACATCCCAGCAAAATTAACTAACCCCATAAAACTTTGGAGTTGCTTGACTGTCTTGAGATCATCGGGAAAATCACGTACCTTTTCCACCAAATGATTTTGGAGAATGATACCTGATTCGTCAATCTCAATTCCAAGGAACTCAATTTTCCTTGTTTGGATTACCGTCTTCTTTTCTGATAGCACCAATCCCTCTTTGTGACAAACATCTGAGAAGATTTCCAAATGCTTGATATGTTCCTTGACATTCTTCGATGCAATAAGAATATTGTCAACATATACGAACATGAATTTGAAATAATCCTTGAAGAGATTATCCATCTTCCTTTGATATATCTGGGGCGCATTAGCCAAACCCATGGGCATGACATTCCAGATATAATGTCCTTGCGGTGTGGAGAAAGCTGTGTATTTCTTGCTTTCTTCATCCATCTTGATTTGATAGAAGCCGGAATTACAATCGAATTTAGAGAAGACCTTTGCGTTACAAACGCAGTTGATCAGGTGTTCTCTGTTTGGGATGTAATGTCCGTCGAATTACAAGATTTTGTTGATCCCTTGGTAGTTGATCACTAATCTTGGTTTCCCTCTCCTGACTTCTCCGTGGTTTCTAACTAGGAATCCCAGACTGCTGTATGGAGAGACTCCTGGCGAGATAAGCTTAAGGTCCAGATGTTCTTTAAGGATTTTCTGCATATCCTCTCGATCGTCTTGGTGCATCAGGATGGGCCTGTATCTGACAAACTCATTCTCCTTTCCCTTTTGAACTCTTAGGGTTGCCTTGAGTTCATTCTTGTTACACCATGCCAGAGGATCTTCTTCGTAGTTCCTCCGAATTTTCGCCTTGACATCTTCTATCGAAATCTGTTCTTCGTTAGTGATGTCTACGTGAGGACTTGGTTCCAAGCTGGCCTTCAGGATCTCAATTGTTTCATCTCTGATCCTTTTGGTCTTCTGTCCGCCCAGGCTATCAATCCTGAGTTGTAGGATTGCCTCGCCATATTTACTTTGATCTCTCATTTTTTGGTGTAGAAGTTTTCCTTCATCACCATGCTTGCTGCGAAATTGAATTGGCAATTTGCGATAGAACGCTTGCGTCAATCTTTGCACCAAGATCTTATGATCACAAGTGGTTGTGAGAATAAGACGTCTTATTTCATTATCATGCGTAAAACGTTTGAATGTTTGCAGGAAATTGTTGCCGAGTAAGATACCGGCTCCGGTGTCATGGAAATAGATTGGAGGCGTCTTGACTTTGTACCACGGTGTACCTCCTGCTCCTCCAATTAATATTTCTGCCTGCTTTATTCCTCGTCTGAAGACGATGATCTTCTTTGAGAAATCCCTTCCCGCAGTTACCAGTAAATCTTCTCCGAGTTCTTTGGGGAAAACTCCCGGTTTTGCTGTGCAAATCCCGACTCCCGAATCGATATATACTGCAAAATATTCAGCTCGGTATTTCTCGTATAACATCCCCACCGAGATGTAGATTGAGAACAGGCTGGTGGTCATCGGAATCTGTATCTTTTTCCTTCCACCGTGAACTCCATTCCTTCTGAAGTTTTTCCCAAGGCTTATGATCCTCAAGAAAATCAATTCCGAGAACTAATTGTTCTGGGATCTTTCCTGCTCGCCCGTTGATGACGAAATCTATTCCACCTATTTTAAGGTTTCCTTGATATCTTCCAACGAGGGGCTGCTTCAGATAATACAACGCATCGCATGGAAATGTATTATCTTTCTGAGCGGTGTCGAAGATCAGCTCGACCTCGCCCCACCCTCCTGGACATTGTAGTTCTCCTTTAATTGTAAACTTCTTTGGTTCGATTACAACTTCGACAATTGGCTTCTTTTCCCATGTAAGGATGTGCATCCTATTTTCCTGGAAAGAAATTCTCCTGGGTTCGAACCTTTGACTGGTGTTCTGATTGAACACTGGTTGGTCTCGAATGATCATATCCATTTCATGGATATGGGGCAGATCTGAAATCTCCGGTTTGACTGCATGGGCAACCTTTTCAAAGATCTCTGGTATCTCGACAAACTCATTCCTTCGAAAAAGATCTGAATGATGAGTGTTGGAGAGCGCGTAGGAGATGTTGTATGTGATGGAGTAAGGCCTATTCCCTTCCTTCATCAACTCCTTGTTTTTAAAGTCCTGATGAAGAGTAAGGACCCTGTTGAAATCTCGATCGGCTAGATTGTATGCAATCTTTGGATAAAAGAATGTTGCCACCTTTCCAGCAAATAGATTTCCTGAAATTCCTCCAAGACAGGCATCTCGCAGGTTCTGGATTCTTCTGTCAAAGATAGCAATATCGATTGGCGAATTGATACCTTCTTTGAATGTTGCCTTGATCAAGATTCTTATGGCTCCAATATGGATCCAAGACATCTTCTGAGCAACATCTGGATTGAGTCGTCTTAGTTCCTCTTTAATCTCGTTAATAGGAACCAGCTACATTTCCATCACATTACTCGTCAGCTCCATTGGGATCGCAATTTCTCCCGCTGTAACCTTGTATATGATGTGATGTTTTCTTTGTCTGAAGCTTAGCTGGGCTAAGGTTCTTTCCATTTTTCCGATAGTGAATCCATCGTAAACTCGCAATTTTGGATCTTCTCGCATGATTCTCATCAGGGCTTTGTGAGAAATGCTGATTTGTGAGAAGAATCCCGACAAGTCTTCCTGCATCTCTTGACGGAAGATCTTCTCGTTTTCAGTTTGATTCTGATCCCGATTCTGAAGACTCATCTTGTCCTTCATCTTCTTCATATATACTTTCGTCTGAAGGAATATCCTCAAACTGGTATACTTGAACGAGGTCCTGAAAGTAGACAGCTTCTTCGAACTCTGGTGTAGCTTCGAACTGCCTGACTCCTCTTTTCTGATTCTCGGGACAGTCTGTTGAGATGTGTCCCCTGGCACCGCACATCCAACAGTTGCAGTCTTTGAAACTTTCATTAGCACGTGTATGTGCTCTTCTAAAAGTCCTCCTGGTTGGTGGTCTGCTGGTACTTCCTTGGTTGGAAGATGTCCTTCCACGGCTGGGGCCTGGTCTTTGCCCTGATTTGTAACTTTGGGCTTTCTGTTTCGACCAGAATCTCCTTGGTCTCCAGGAAGATCTTCTATGGAACCTTCTTCCTTTGCTCATAGGGGTGATCCCTATGTTTCTTTTTCTGATGTCTTTCTGGTGCTCCAATGACTGTCGGGATGTCATTATCGTCGCAGCAAAGACGGGTTGATTTATTGATTCTTTTCAGCCTCTTGAAATTCTTTTGAATTGCTGCCTTCTGGCACCATTCGCTCAACTTGACTTTGAGAAAGGACATCCTTTGGACAACTGTGTCAACCCCAATGGGTGTATATTCTCGCAGTAACATTTCTCGCCATGGACTTGGTATTTTGGCAAAAAAACAAGGGGATAGCCGTGTCCTCATTCATTCGACTCTTCCATCTGTACTCAGTGAACAGCTTGATGTACAAGTCGACGCTACATATGTCATGCAGCTCTAAGCTATACAGTGCTTGTTCATATCTTCTAACCTTCTCCTGGTCACCTCCTCTGGTTTGGAGATCAACAAAGTATCCTTCTTCGATGAAGTAAATCTTGAACAGTCTCGCCATTCTGTCCACAATGTCTTTGAGGGCATCGCCGGATAGAACCCCACCTCTGATTTCTGGGGTAGTATGTTCCCATCCGATCTTGACTGATCCTTCGAGGCTCATTTGTAACATCATAATGAAGCCTTCTTTGTCGAGTTCCAGCATTGCTGCTGCAATTCTCATTGCCGATGCCCATTCATCGATCAGGGCTTCACGATTCTTGAAATCCAAGATATCAAGGTTGAGCATAAGCCCATACGGTTGTATCGGATCAAGTTGGGATCTCCCATATGGTGTTCCATGAACATCTGGTCTCCTTGCTCTTGATCTGGCTGGTACAACCCTGTACATGGATCCTGCCACGAAGTCATGCTGGTGTGGCATGGGTTTTTCTCGGATTGGCTCTGGATTTGGGATGGAAGATCCAAAGCCTTCTGTAACCGTTGACTGTCCCTGAGGTCTTGAGACAGCTTAGAGCCATCGGTCTCGAGCTCGTGAAAATCTGGCAAAGCTAGATTACTCATCTATTATTTATTTCAATGATTAATCTGTTTATTCTTGTAATATCAGTTGAGAGGCCATTAATAGCTATGAACTTAGCTCTAATGCCCGAGAGATTGTCTGGTCTATGACTAGCTAGAATATCTAACTTAGTCTTCAAGAGTTGGAGCTCTTGTTCTAGGGTAATACCAGGCATAATTATAGTCTTAGTATTGAACTTTGCTTATTAGCTTTTTTAAGGCTAATCTTTAGTAGCTTGACTCTTTCTAGCCTAGCTTTATCCATGGGACATGTCTGTTGTTCTAAGTCGCAACATAGAACCTCGTGATGTTCAATATACGTTTCATGATCCGCAAGGCGTTCTGTTAAAGTATCGATAAAATACTTTATACTTGTAGTTTTTGGTCCTCTAAAAGAGAACTGAACCGGGGGGTTCCAAATGTCATCCGTCGCTGGATTATTCATGTTTGTAAAATACTCCTCTCAATAGGGGTTTAGGTGTTAACATAATAAATAAATATCCATAAATAAATAAACCTAGGCTCTGATACCATTTAACCCACGCGGTCATAAAATGAAAATGACATAAAACTTTTTGGGCTAGAATTGAATTTTTTTGAAATAGAGGTATGACCAAGCAAATTAGGTGCAAGTGGTCCTTGTCACATGTCATCATCCAATCAAGGGGGTGCAGTGGTAACCCCCTAGGATCCTCTAAACTGCGAGTGTCATTGGTTAATTATATTCAATGTTACGTCAGGCCCAATGATAAAGGCACGTGGCCTCCAAGATATTAAGTATTAAGTAATTTTATATCAGGCGGGCCCAATGATCAAATGTGTAGAATCAAGTTATTTATTACTGAAAAAAAATATAAAAATTAGTTGAAGTTACAAGGACAAAATGAATACATGAAAGATGAACGAAAAACAACTTTTACATATATAATATTGTATACATATAGATATAAAGATATATACAAATATAGTCTTAATTTTCTTATATACTCTTAAATATATAATACTCTTAATGCCAAAAAAAATATATAATACTCTTTATACACTTCAAAAATCTACAAAATCTAATTCCTTTGTGAATGTGTATAAGTTATATACTCTTTATATGATTTTCAATGTTTCTTTATGATTGTATAAGTTACTATGTGATTTTCTTAATTATTGTTAAATGTATGCACAGTTGTGCTATTATATGATCTGATCTTATCTTATCATAGCTTTTATAAAAAGTTGTGATTTCTTCTTCATTATTAATATTACGTGCTCTTTCATATATATAATTATAGCTTTTTTATTTGTAATCATTTACTGATTTCTCATATTTGAAGATTTGAAGGTAAACTACCATATAATTAATTAAGATTTAAATAATTATTATAAATATGTGGCAGTTCTTACCGCCACTTTTCAAAATAAAATAAAATTTAATTCCCAATTAACTACGGATATTTGCTTTCTACAACTCTACAACATCTTTAATTCATTTTGAAGAATGTGTCGATATATTATTACCACCACATTTTGTACATATATTATACCAATAAATTTTTTACCAATATATTATACCGGGGGGGGGGGGGCGGGAGGAGGGACCCCGGGAAAGATTATTCAACGAAGGCTAGCGCCGCCTACCACATCAAAGAGGAGATATTGAGTAATGTCCGCAAGAGGCGGATCAAATGTGTGGTTGCCATATGGGAGTGAATGACTGCGACTAGCAAACTTGTCGGCTATCATGTTAGTTTCTCTGAAGTCATGACGAATGTTGCAAGACAAAAGTGTTGATACAAGATTACGACAAGAGTTGACGAGGCTACTATGAGGTTGAGTTTCCGGTAGAGTGTTGTTCAGGAATTGGCTAACAATCTTCGAGTTACAAATGATTTCCACGTGATTAACGCCATGTTTAGAAGCTTTAGAGAGACCATATAAGACACCACAAAGTTTCGTTAAAGTAATGCTACCGAAACCCAAATTTGATGCGAAGCCAAAAAGGCAGCTACCTGTGCAATCACGAGCAACTTTGCCACAAGCAATATGATCTGGATTCCCATGCGCGCTACTATCCACGTTGATTTTTATGACTCGAGGAGGTGGAGGGCTCCAACAAAGATGACGTGTGATGAGAATCTTGTTCGGGTGCTGAAGGATATAAAGCTTATTTCATGATGTCGTATCATCATTAGAAAGTTGTCGGGTCCATTGAGAGGCACGAGTAGGATGCGGTTCAAGGTGGTCTTCAAATGTTTTTCGACATCTCCAATTCCACAATTTCCAACAAGATGTGGCGAATGTGTTTGCCCAAGGTGAACATACATAATATTGAGAAAAAACCACTTTAAACCCCCATCTTTTGGTCGTTTACCACTTACGCCTCCATTCTATTATTCTTTTTATCCCTTACCTCCCCTTACCTCCCTGTGCTATGGTAATCATATCGCGTTACCCATCGCAATGCAATTAAGAATGCATGTGAGATGCTTATGATAGATAAAGGAGAAGAAAATTAGACATTTCTATTTGTTTTCTAAATCACAAATTGAAAATGATAAACAAAAGAAAAAAAAAGACTTCCTAAACATTTATGTTTATATCCCTAAAAATAAATCAAACAAATGCTTAAATATTGATAATTTAATTAAGTAATTTTTATCTTCTTCTTAAGTAAACTTAAATTTAATATAAAATAATAAACTTAAAAATAGAATAATTAATTATATATTATTTCAATAATAAACATTTATTTTATATTTCAGTTTAATTAGACCACGCTTATCTTTTTAATAATTAAGAAAAAAAAAAAAGAATGCTCCTTCTTCCCACCATGCACCCCCAAGCCCCCATCCCACTTGTCTGGGAAGGAAAACTACCCGTACAACTTCGCCTCTTTCTATCTTAAACTCCTCGCTATGCTCCCACAAGATGGAGATCGATTCTAATAAAGAAGAAGATGGGATTCTTTTTCTTTATACTTTTTATTGTTAAAAATTTAGATTTACCTAATATGGAAATATAGAACAAAAAAAATTAATATTAACATATGTCTATTTTGCCTCTCATTTATTGGTCATGAGCAGCTCAATGGAATTTTTCGGAGTTTTACGGCCTTAATCACGTCGCGGGGTGTAATGTGATATAATTTGCACATATTGTAGGGACAAAAAGAAATCACATTTGATCTCTTATTGTGATCAAGTAACGATAATAGTCCCACACTGTGGTCTTATCCACATTTAGTCCCTTAGTGTGTTATTTAGTCCTTCTTTTCGCCGAAAATTGCACGTAACAACACTTGCCTACAATTCATGAAATTGTTTTTATACCGTCGAGCAAGGGTAACAATTGCCAATGGCATTGTGTCGTCGGTAATGGTCATTATCAATGGTATAATAATGTCGCAACAAATGGGTTTTACCGGCGAGGCCTTTCCTGACGGTTATAGTTGTCCATTGTAGCACGTTGCGCAACGCTGCTCAAGTTCACACGTATAATTTTTTTAAAAAAAAGTATTTCATATAATGTTGGTTTTTTAATTTCAATAATCCCCAGTCAGTTAAGTGTAGCTTTATTTAAATTATTTTAGTGAAATTTGAAAGCCGAAATTACGTGGAAAAGAAATGTGATATGTAAAAATTCAGGTCGCGTGACACAACGTACTGCATACATGGACAATTTCAGCAAAACATGTCAAAAGTGGGTGAACATACACGTCGGTGTCAATATAGTGGGCTGAAATCTTTGCCAACTTAGTGGGCTAAGTTTGAAAACTCTCCTACTCTAACCAAATTCAATATTTTATCTTCTCAACTTCAATTTTCTTGACAACATTTGGTTCTCGTCCTTCCACCAGTACTTAACTTTTTCCGTTTCACATAGCCCAAGCTACTATGAACTAAAAGATGTTCTTTTATCTCAATAATCTAATTATTTTATGGTTCATCAATTAGTTTACTTATTTTTACTGCTTTTTATCTAGTTTACTTCAGAGTGGTTTTCGTATATTTAATAATTAAATTAAGTTGCATTGATGATGCATCAATACTCATTAGAAATTATATATTTATAATATCTTAATCGTAATATAGTTATTCTTTCTTTGTGTCAGGATATGGATCAATACGTGTCTCTCTTATCTGCCAGTTACAACCACCTATACATTCTTGCTTTACAGGTAAGCATATTTAATGAGCTAAGATGTTTTTGGTAAATAAGGGCAAATTCGTCAAGAGCACTCATGATATTTTTGTGATTTCTTCCTATTGCACTTGTATAAATTGAGGTGCCATCACTCGGAAAAATAGTACATTATATTTGCTCCTTTAGCTTTTTTAATTAGTTTTTATCTGTTGGTGCATAACCCTAAATCTACCTTATATTTAGGTTACGCCATCATCAGTTCTCAATCAATTGCTACTATCACCTACATACATCATCGTCAAAACTAGCCAATCATCATTTATTTCTCTTTGTGCAATGATACTAAGTCTATACCTTTTTTGCATCTCTACATACCTTAATTGTCAATTTTGATCTCAAATATCGACGATATTCATCGCTCGTTCAATTTGTTCCTAGATCTAAACCTCACATATAATTATTCATAGATCTCATATTTATATGTAGAATCCCAACCTAATTTGACAGGGGCAAGGAGAAAATCACAGTAAGATAGTTGGGCAGACTTTCAACATTGTTGGATGGAGAATCTGTCTCGCAAATGGTGACAAAGCACAAGTGGTCAAGCACTAAGCAATTGCTTAGTAATGGTGAGATTGAAGTTACTACGAGATTATGGCTTATTAGGATGAGGAACGATTTAATGAAGACAGTTGGAATGGATGGGATTGGAAAAAAATTTTACTTGGTACCGTAAGTTCTGGTAAATCTTATTTCATATATTGATTATTTTCTTTTGCGGCACCATTCAATTCCTTAATTACTACTTATACCAAAAGATTATTTCATTTGTTACGACGCTGAGTTTCCTGATTTTTATAACATAAGAAATAAACCTATCTGGACGAAATATTTGTATTCTATGAAAAGACATTAGTGGTGATAAAAGATATGTTATCCTTAGTCAAATAAAGAAAATTATGAGCTATATGCTCATTAAAAAGGGAAAAAAAGGAAAACAAATCACCACTATATTATTTCTAATTGGAAATAAAACATTTTTTAAATATCCTTATGTGAAACCTAACATATATTTATTCCATATTCATGGTATCAATAACTAAGAATTCTTATCCATAATAGTTTTAAATAAAACATATATTGATCATACTAAGTACCATACTTTTGTTTTTCTATACTACGAAACAAATGTTTACTTCCATTTCAAAACTTCTAGATTAATTATGTTAGTAGTGGATTTTTTCCTAATTTTGTAGCAATGCTGTAGACGTTTTTTCTATTTAAATTAACGTATGGACTTATTTGCTAATTGCACACAAAAGGGGTTAGTTTTTCATTTTACACAAAAAAAGAAAAAACTATTGTAAGTAGATACTTTTAACAAGAAAATGCTTTCCTAACAGCTGCTGTATGCTTACAGGCCCATTCAATAAGCCTCCATAATTTTGTGTGGACCGGCAACGTTTCAAGGACTGGTCAGATTAGTGGAGTACAAAATTGTGGAGATGATTCGCGTGCTTTTAGAGGTTAAACCACACTTGACTATAATCGAAGCAATGTGGTGCTTATTAATCAGTGACTTTAACCTCTTAAATGCATGCGGCGCGGATGGAGGTAGACGTGGCCTTAGTCGGGAAGTTTAAGGAGACAACTCAGAACTTTCCCAATTCACCATTGGAATTCGGGATGCCAGTCATTCAGACTCTACCAAACTGGAATTGGCTGGTACTCAAACAAAACATTATATTTCTCTTCAAGAACAAAAGGAAATTTTATCAGGCATCTCTACAGAGCAGATCCATACTAAGTCTCCGGTTATGGTTGTGGGAGAGAAGCCAGGAGGTTAAACCAGTTCAAGGCTTTCTTTTCCATGAAAACTACATCAATTCCTGGTGGTTTATTTCACCTTTATTTACATGTGAAGGAAGAACAAGTTAGAATCCTCACGCAAGACTTGGAATTGTGGTTAATTTGTTCAATAAAGTAATCCCTATACTTTTAAAGAGATCGGATTTTGATTTGTTTTTCTTTACTTCAAAAGTTTACTCATTGAGTCTCTTGTAAATTTGTTTTCAAGTTTACAGTTTAATTTCTCACTCTCTGTCCATGTTTTCTTACAACGGTAGGAGAAGTTTAATCGGTCCTAGTGTTTGTGGAAATTAAGTAGTCTTAATGATTGTTCCAATAGATGAAGTGCAAAATGTAAATAGTAGCTTACTCATATTGTTTCTTCAAATCACTTAAGGAAGAGAAATAAAAGCTCATAATAAAGTTTATAGAAGATGTTGTCTTGCGTGTTGGAAAATTGGTTCAAGAAACCGAGTTTGTACAATCGACTTTAGGTCGAGTTGGGTACATGAGTGAATGAAAAATTGATGCTCAACGTTAACTAATTAGAGTCAGAAATATTGTATATCAATATTTAATATTTATGTTTTGCGTGAACAATGTAAATTTTTATTATATTTTATAACATAAATTAATAAGCATTAAAGTTGATACTTAACTAATTAATTAATTATCGTAAGGAAATCTTTCCATAAGATTTTGCGATCAGTACTATTAACGGGAACGTGTCTACATTCATTCTGAGATTTTTGCGAGATTCATACTTATCTTAACCAAGCTTTTTGGTGGCTAAGTTTTCCATCTTTCTCCTTGATGGGTAATTTTCGTATTGGGCTGGTCCATAGGCCATGCCCATATTACAAGATAAGGCCACAATGTTTAAGCCATTGTTGAACGATTTATCTCGTCTCTGTAACCGCGAATACATCTGAAATTGTGGATCGGGTTGATACGTTGTTGTTGTTAACTTAACATTGGAGTGTTAACAACAGATTGGTATGTTGTTAACTCAGCGATGTTACTTTAACAACAGACCAGAGTAATAGTGCAGCGGAATAAACAAACACCAAGTTTAAGAAGTGAATATAAGATTATATTAACTTCCGAGCCGTAGGCAAAATAACCCGTTAAGGTTTTAACAAAAGTCGTTCTCTCAATTCTCAAGCTCCTCACTCTCAAATTAATCGAACTAAGCAAAGCACACAAGAATTGCTTCGACTATCTCTAAAAGCTCCTCACTCTTATATCTATTCTCACAACTCACAAACTTTGCTAAAGCAAGAAAACACTCAACAACTGTACATTAATCTCTCGGATTGATTGGCTCTTGTCTTGTGTTTGTCTTGATGTACTTCACACCTATATATAGGTTCTTGACTTGGACTTCAAGGTGTGTTGTACACGGTTGGTAATTCTCCTTGTTTCATTCTCGAACTTCTCTTCCTTGTTCTCGCAGTCTTTCTTGAATAATAGTTCATTCATTAGTGATCTAACTAAGGATAGACTCCTTCTTCAAATCAGGACTTCAACTTGGAAAGCTTTCCTAGTTGCACTCGAACTCTTCTTTCCTTGTAGAGCGATTTGCTTAATTAAGGAAACTTTCCTTCTTCGAAACTTGAGCGTCCAACCTATGACAAGTTTGTTTCTTGAATAACAATCAAAGATAATCACAACTGTGGAACTCAATTAGTTAAATGAATAAGGCAAAACAATAATAATAAATGACAACAAGATTGTAAATCGGATTCTGCTTCAGCAATGTTACTCTAACATTGACTTGTCAATGTTAATCTAACATTGCCAGAATACATGCACTATCAATCTCCCCTTTTTTGCCTTAATCACAAAACCTAAGAACCTGTTCTAATCAGATCAAATTATTCAGACGCACTTCACTATCTTCTACAATGAAAAACTAAGTACACTCCCCCTGAATATCAGAAGGGACCAACTCAATGTTTTTCTAACAGTGATACTTTCAATGTTGTCATAACATCCATCTTTGTCACTGTTGAACTAACATTGAGTCCAGACCGAAGTTCTAACATTGAACATCTCAATGTTAGCTTAACATCAGAGAAAAGTTAACACCTGCAAAACAGAGTTAGTACTTTGTAACCACAGTTCAAATAGCATAAGCAGAAACACTAAGTACCAATAGAAAAAGTACTTAATTACAGGCCATACTTAGTAGCAAGAAACACACTCATTGATGAAACAGAAAAATACAAAGAAAATAGAATTGTTCATACTGCCATTGAAAACAGAAAATTAAAAGAACTTAGAAATTTTTGAATTTAATCTACTCTCCCCCTTTTTGTGAGGAAGGCAGATCCTTCAAATGCTTCTTGAGGCTGTCAATCTCCTGCAACCTCACTTGCTTGTCTGCTATCTCTCTTTGGGTATCTTTATACTCTCTGTCAAGCCAAACCAGAGTCTCCTCCACAAATGCATCAGCAATGACAGAGCAGCTATCACCACTTGCAACTGGAACAGGAGAGGCAACAAATTTGATAGTCTTCTTCTTCTTCTTCTTCCTGCTTGGGCCAGCTTCTGCATTGGGATTCCAGGGCAAGTCTTGAATCCTGACTTGAGTGAAGTAGCTCCTGGTGATGATCATCTTGGCCTTGTTCTTGATTCAGCCTTCTGTCTTCTTGGTCTTGAAGCCTTGCTTCACCAGAATGCTGGATATCAGAGAGGGATATGGAATGATTCCCTTTGCCTTTGTTGTGACCTCCCTCATGTGCCTCATAACTTTCTCCCCTATGTTCACACTCAGCCCAATCTTCAGTTTGTACACCAACTTTGAAGATTCTTTTGTCATAACAGTGGTGTTGGAAGAAGGCATACAGTTGTAGGTAGAGAGCTTGTGAAGTACAACACTTAAGGATGTCAGCTTTGTAGTTGGAAAACTATCATTCCACTTCCTTGTGAGTCCACCAGTGAGGTCAGTAATCACCTCATCCATGATAGGATCCTCAGTCTCCTCAGGATCAGGAAGTTCCCAAGCTTCATTGATCACATAGGGGCTAATGTCATAGACATTCATCCTTACCCAAGCTTTACCAAACTTGGGAGAGCCCTGGTGGCACACCCACTGAGAGAGGTTCATGTAGAACTCTCTGATCACATCAGGGACATATGATGACTGGTTCATCACAGAGCCCAACACACCCCTAGCTTCAAGCAATTCAAACAACCTATTTTCCTTGAACATCTCCTCATCAATGTTCCTCTCCATGTGAATAACTCTGGCTTGATAAGCCTCCCACTGTTCTTCAGCCTCAGCAGACACATAAAAGCCAGAATAAGGCTTCTTGGGGTACTCCTCATCAAGCATATCAAAACACTCATCACTGCCTGATGTTGGAGTAACATCAGCAGGGTCATCATCTACCAGTTGGTCTTCTTCCTCAACTTCCTCATCTTCCTCTTCCTCCTTATCACCTTCTTCCTCTTTTTCTTCTTCTCACTTAGACTCAGAAGATTCAACAACCACCTGCTTCCCCTTTCTTTTCTTAGCAGCAGTAGCTAAAGCAAAGAGAGCCAGGCTCTCTTCTTCTTCTCTCTCAACCTCTTCAGGTTGATTGTTACCCTCATCCTCAACATCTTGGTTACCCTCAGTAGTAACCTCCTCAGCCACAGTCTCCTCAACCTGATCATCTTCCTCATGAAGAGTATCCATCTCAACAGCAGCAGCATGCTCAACAACATTAGCCTCTGACGGCTCAGCATTCACCTGAAGGTTTTCACCTTCATCAGTAACAACCACCGACTCATCCCGACCATTACCCCCAGGGACCTCATGCAAAACCTCAGACTCACCCACAACAACAACAGTGGCATCTTTCTCCCCCTCAATACCAGTTTCAGCAGTAATATCTTGAGTAGGGTTAGCCATCATTACCTCATTTTCATCATTGGTGGGAGTGGAGGTTTGCTCAGTAGTTTTTGATGTTGAACCAACATCACCCTTTGCAAATTTCTTGCCCTTGCGCCGTGTGGATTTCCTCTTAGGTGCGGCGGCGGTGACAACTTCAGTGGTTGCTCGTCTGGTACTGCGGCATACAGGTTGCTCAATCTGCTCAGCAGCATCTACAAGAGCATCAATGGAAGACTTGCGTGCCATTGTTAGAGTGATTTAGAGAACAAAAGTAGAAACTTGATTTGTAGAGAATGTTGATTTCACAAGAACTTTGAACGCGTAAACAGTAAGAAGAGATTAGGGCAAATTATATAGATAATCAGCTGAAGAATAGTGATAGTGGTGTTGTAACATGTTACCAAAATAATCGGACCACTGTCACACGATCATACCCATGTTTACCTTACCACGTGTCAGTGTTAGATTAACACGTTACCAGAGCAGTCTCCAAACCTGAAAACTTATAAGTTACAATGTTACAATGTTGAACTAACATTGGCAAGTTAACATCAGGGAGGAAAGTTGTAGGTGTAGGGCTTCATCCAAAGCAACATCATGTGAGAGCGTGAGATCTTCCTGTATACTGATCTGAAACCTCAACTAAGTACATAGGTACAAAGACATAGTTTAAGATCATCAATATGAATAAGTAACACATCAGCCAGAAAAACACAGAGTGGATGTACATATCCAAGGAAAAGATATTCCCACAGTATAGAAGATCACAAAACATAGTGTTTTACCTGCAGTGGGTCACCCACGAAGTATGCCTCAACACATGATTCCTAGGATTACTACTCCCCCTAAGCCCAAACTGACATAAGGAAATAATGCAGAACTAGAATGAATGCAACCATGTTAGATCAACATTGGGTGATGGTAACCAAGTATACACAGCTTTACTAACTAGGATCAGAACATATCAATTTATCTTTTACAAAAATCATGAAACTAGTGAATGTTAAAGGATAGTTTAATCACTGAATGTGGGCAGCACAAGACTCCACACACCCCCAGCAACTTAACCATCAGCTACAAATTAGGCAAGTACAAAGGAACTGAATGAAGACAATAAATTTATCATATACTTCTCCACCCCACCTCTTCATGCATACTTGTTTACCAACCTGTTTACAAGAGAAATACCAAGTGAATAATGCTACTGAATGCAAGCAGTCGAAACTTTAAAACACCCCAGTAGTAAGGATCACTATCATGCATAACCTTGGCCATAGACACAAACACAAAAATAAGCACAACTGAATGACAATGAAGCTCTCAACATTATGTACCCCAGCTTCTCTTCATGCTTTGTCTAACCTAACATGGATAAGTCACAACTGAATAACATCAGAGTAGTGAGCTCTGTGTACCCAGCTTCTCCCAGATGTTAGGTTAACATTCACAGACTAACAACAGAGTTCTTACTTTACAAAACTCTTGCTATGTACCTGTCCACCAGTCAACTCAGATATTTATACATATTAACCACACAACCCAACAAAATCTCTAACAAAGAAGTAATATGCAAGAAAGAAGAATGCAAAAAAGAAACATAAAAAAATTACAGATACACCACAACTAATAACAGTGTTAGACAGTGGTGTTATGCCAACGCTGGTGTACTAACATCCCTAGACAATGCACATGCCAAGAGAATTCCTCAAACTGAAGAACCTCTCAGTATCTAAGGGTTTAGTGAACATATCAGCAAGTTGATTGTTAGTTTCAATGTGTTCAATGTCAATGAGCTTATCTTCTACCATGTCTCTCAGAAAGTGATGCCTTATATCAATATGTTTAGTACTAGAATGTTGTACATGGTTCTTAGAGATGCTATAGCACTAAGATTATCACAGAACATAAGTAAGGTATCACTATCTAACCCATAATCCAGTAGCATATGTTTAAGCCATACTAACTGAGTAACACAGCCGCCTGCTGCTATATATTCAGATTCAGCAGTGGAGAGTGACATACAATTTTGCTTTCTACTGTACCATGAGACCAAGTTGTTCCCCAGATAAAAACATCCTCCACTTGTAGGCTTTCTATCATCAGTGTCACCTACCCAGTCTGAGTTACTGAAACCTACAAGATTTGTGTTAGTGTCATAAGAGTACCAGATTCCAAGGGCCAAAGTGCCAGATATATATATCTAAGGATTCTCTTCACATCAATCAGATGTGACTGCTTTGGACATGCCTGGTACCTAGCACAGACACAAACAGAGAACATTATATCAGGTCTTGAAGCAAGTAGAGTAAGCTTCCTATCATTGAACGGTACAATGTTGGATCAACATCTGCTCCAGTAACATCCCTGGATATCTTCACTGATGAAGACATGGGAGTCTTGCAAGGCTTTGAATCTGCCAATTCAAACCTTTTCACCAAATTCTTTGCATACTTTTCCTGACTTAGGAATATCCCATTACCTGTTTGTTTTACTTGGAGACCAAGGAAGAAATTTAATTCTCATATCATACTCATCTCAAACTGCCCTGTCATTGATTCAACAAATTTTTCTAAAATAGAATTGTTAGTTGAGCCAAAAACAATGCCATCCACATATATTTGAGCTTTACAGACATGAGAATATTTCTTCAAAACAAACAGAGTCCTATCTCATTCACCTCTAACAAAGCCAAGACTTAAGAGGAATTTTGTAAGTCTTTCATACCATGCTCTAGGTGCTTGTTTAAGTCCATACATGGCTTTTTCAAGCTTGTACACATGGTTGGGGTACTTAGGATCTGTGAATCCCTTAGGCTGTTCAACATATACTTCCTTATCAATTAGCCCATTCAGGAATGCACCCTTTACATCCATTTGCTATAGTTTTATCTTAAGACAACATGCTATGGCTAGAAGTAACCTAATAGATTCGATCCTAGCAACTGGAGCAAATGTCTCATCGAAATCTACACCTTCAACATGTGTGTAACCTTGAGCAACTAGTCTAGCTTTGTTTCTAACTATGACCCCTTCCTCATTACTTTTGTTTTTAAATGTCCACTTTGTCCCTATTACATTAACATTAGGTGGTCTAGGCACCAGTTTCCAGACATTGTCCTTAGTAAACTGTAATAGTTCATCCTGCATGGCATTAATCCAAAAGTTATCAAGGAGGGCTTCATTCACATTCTTAGGTTCTATGGCGGAGACAAAAAAAGAGGCATTATCAACAGTACAAGTGAAGTTCATACAGACACACAATTTTACCATATCTCTATAATCAAGTCTTTCTCTGTTGCGTGTCCTTACCCGTTCAGTGGGTTCACCTATTACCTGGGATGCTGGATGATCTTTCTGAATCCTAGCTGGGGGATCTCTTCTAGGTTCAGAGGCAACTTCATGTTCTGAGTCAGAGTCCTCTGCTATTAGTCTAACATCAGATCTCACTGGTGTTAGTCTAACATAGTTCCCTGACTACTGTTCAGTGTTTTCAGCTTACATTTCCAATGTTGGTGTAACATTGTCAAGAGTAACATTCTCGGTTTCCACTATTGGTTCAACATTGGAAACTGAGATGTCATCAGTACCTGTATCAAGAGTGAACTCATCAAACACAATATTCATTGATTCCTGAATTGTCTTCAATCTAAGATTGTAGACTCTAAAGGAAGTACTATTGGCAGAGTATCCTACAAAGATGCATTTTTCACTTTTAGGATCAAATTTACTCAGATAATCCCTGTCATTAAGCAGATAACAATCACATCCAAATTCATGAAAATATGCAATATTTGGTTTTCACACCCTTCAAGAGTTCATAAGGAGTCATGTTAGTTCCAGGTCTAAGATACACCGTGTTACTAATGTGACAAGCAGTATTTAAAGCTTCAGCCCATAGTCTTTTGGATAAATCTTTAGCATTGAGCATAAGTCTGGCCATCTCTTGAAGAGTCCTAGTCTTTCTCTCAGCAATCCCATTATGCTGAGGAGTCTTAGGAGCTGAATATTCATGGAAAATACCTTTAGCATTGCCATAGTTATCAAAACTAGCATTTTCAAATTCTTTACCATGATCAGACCTAATCTTAGTCACAGTGGAGCCATACAAGTTTTTAATACTAGCACAAAGAATTTTGAACTGATCAAAAGCTTCTGACTTATCTTTAAGAAATTTTACCCAAGTGTATCTAGAGAAGTCATCTACAATCACAAAGGCATATTTCTTACCACTGAGACTACTTACCTCAATTGGACCCATTAAGTCCATGTGCAGCAATTCAAAACACCTACTAGATCTAGGATTAGCATTCAGTACCTGTAGGGGTGTATGAACAGCTCTGGTTTGCTTACCCTTGAGGCAATCACCACACACAAGCTTACCTGGACAAGACAGCTTAGGTAAGCCTCTTACATCATCAACTTTCTGCAGTTTCTCAAGGTTTATGTAGTAAACATGTCCAAGTTTCCTATGCCATATAGAAGCCTCATCTATTTTGGCATGGAAACACTTTGCTTCCTCTTGGGCCAGGTAACAGTTATCTTTGGATCTAGTACCTGTCATCACAAGAACATTATCGCTATCAAAAACATCACAAGAAACTTTGTCAAATGTAACCAGTAAGTCATCATCGCACAGCTGACTGATACTAATTAGATTTGCCTTTAACCCATCTACCAACAACACATCATTCAGGGGTGGGAATCCATCAACATTTAGTATCCTCATGCCAATGATCCTTTCTTTGGTGCCACCTCCATAGGTCACTGTCCCAGCATTTAAAGGTATCATTTGCTTAAGGTTCTCTTTGCCACCTATCATGTGTCTTGAGCATCCACTGTCGAAGTACCACTTACCTGAAAGGTTAGAGTACACAACAGAGAAAACAACATTGCATACAATCTTAATCTTAGGGGTTTTAGCTTTTTCTACCCAAGTCCTACTTTTATGTCATGCACCTAATGTTGGTCTAGCATCAGAACCTGTTGTAGTTTTAACATTGGGCACAAAGGCTGTTTTCTTACCACATTCTTTTATGAATTTCCTATAGAATGGTTTAATGTGGCCTGTGAAAACAGTACTGACAGATAAAAGTGGGTTTGCTTTTTACAGTGTTGATGGTACCAGAACTCATATTACCAGATTCTTTAACAAAGCTTGTAGTTAAATAGACAGAATTACCATTAGAAGAGGAAGGTTTCTCAACAAACACCTGACCACATGTACCTGTATTACTCATGTTTAGTACTTCATCAAGTTTAGAAGTACCTCCATTCCATTTGGCTATGATCTGTGAGTCATTTTTGAGTTTCTCCTTTACCTCTTTCAGCTCAACTTCAGCTTTGTCAAGATCTCTTTCATAGAGTTTCAACATGTTCTTCAAACACTCAATGTCATGCTTCAGTGCTTTGTTACTCTTTATGAGTTTGACATTGTCTCTCTCGAGTCTGAGAAAGGTTGTATGTAGATCGTCTAGGATTTCCTCCTGGGATAGTTCTTCTTCATTGAAGTACTCTTCTTCTAGATCAACTGAGCCATAAAAACAATCGAAGTTAGTATCATCACAATCAGAGAGCACATCATAGATAACCTGTGTATCATTGTTTTTCCAGTCTCCAAAGAAGATTTCGGGCTTTGCTGTTGGTTCTCCAATGTTAGAGTAACATTGAGAATTTTGGCAATTTCTGGAGTCTTCTCCTGACCAGGTGATCCGAGTGCAAAGCGCAGCAGTGTTGATTTCCACTGATTGTTCATCAGCACTTGTTCCAGATTCGAAGTCAGCATCATTGAAGTCATCTACACACACCCAATGAGAATTCCCTCTTGTTCTGAGGGTGTTAGCACATTCATGTTTAAAGTGACCATACCCCTTACATTCATAACACTGGACATCCTTCAATTTCTCAGCATCTTGAGGCGTGCTCTTAGATGCCATGTACTTTACAAATTTTGGGGGTAATTCTTATAACCAAGGGCAACATTACCAAATTGTTTTTTTTTTATCTTTGTCACCTAATTTACTAAACTTCCTGGTAATGTTTCCATAGTTAGAAGAGATCAACTCATATTCATCCTCATCACTTCCTGTAGAGTCTGAGCTAGTTCCTAGTAAGGCTAAAGCAAGTTGTTTACTGGACTTTCCTAGGAATTCTAGTTCAAATTCTTTTAAGGTGTTCATTAATGTTTGGAAGTCCATGTTGGCAAGATCTCTAGACTCATTCACATCAATTCTTTTGACAGTGAACTTAGAAGATAATGTTCTAAAAGCTTTATAGACCATGGTTTGATTTGGGATGGTAAAACCTAAGTTTTGACACTGATTAGAAATATCAAGAAGTTTCTCAAAATAACTATCAATGCTTTCATCCTCACTCATCTCTATCTTCTCAAAGTCTCTCAAAAGTTTTCTATATTTAGAGTCCCTCACAGCCACATCACCCTCACAATGTAGTTCAAGAACTTCCCAAGCAGTTTTAACAGTTGTACAAGTTTGAATAAGTTTGAACATATGGTTACCTACCTAGCTAAAAATAGCATTGAGAGCCTTTTCATTGAAGTTCTAGATAGCAGTCTCATTGGCTATCCATTGTCCTCTTGGCTTCGGTACCAGATCAACATCTCCATCTCTAGGCAAGTAAGGGATGGTGTAGCTTTCTAGTACTGTGTTCCAAGCCCTTAGGTCGATGGATTTTATGTGGACTCTGAGTCTGATCTTCCAATAGGCATAGTTGTTGGGACCCTCCAATACTGGCAACCTGCTGGTATTGGGGTTGTACTTGTCCATCTTGTCGTATCAACGCCAAACACCGATGAAGTTGGTGCTTGGCTTTGATACCAATTGAAATTGTGGATTGGGTTGATATGTTGTTGTTGTTAACTTAACTGTTAACATGTTGGATATTATAACCTAATTAACGAAATAATTTAGGGGTTGGAACGCTTTACCCGGGGTTCAAAAAGCGTTGATTGTACAAAGATAGAAAATACGAGAATATTCCCTCCTTTATTCACTGAACTTCACTCCTTAGTTTTGTTTGTGTATGATTGTCTGTGTGTCTGTGTTTTTTTTTCTTTCTTCAATTGATAACCTCCATTTATATAGAGTTTATTTAGGGACATGTGTCGTTATGCATGTGTTTTAGTATGATACAGGTGTCGTGATATGTGGAAAAGTGTAAAAGAATTAAGATAAGGTATATCTCTAATCTAATAGATGCTGACTAGGCCGATCTTTACTTCTTCCGATGGTTCCGAGGATCTCCGAGGGGCTATTTTTCACCTTTAACGAGGGTTTTGACTTGGTATTCGAGGACTTGACTTGGTCTCCGAGGGCTTGACTTGGTCTCCGAGTGCTTGGCGTGGCCTCCGAGGACTTGACTTAGCCTTCGTGAAGTGATATTTTCTTGTCTGAGTCCTCATAGTGGGCTTTCCAGTGGCCTTTGTACTTAGATATGGCTTTGCTCTGAGATTTGATCTTTGGAGTGATGTTCCGAGGGCAGTTTATGTTGAGGAGTGTTTAGCAAAGAAGTGTTCGCGTGAGATTATGGGACTCGGGGCCCTTTGTGGTCCCTCATGGTGCATTTGATGGATATCCGAGTTGCATGGATTCACCGTGTTTTGTTATTTTTCCGACGCCACGTGAATATCTTTTCTTTACTCATCATTGACTTTCCGTGGGACGCTTTGTGTCTCCTCGGGCATTCCTTTATACCGCTTTTAGGTCAGTGACCATGTAGATTTGTAACTCACCGAGGGCCTCCTCGTGGGAGGTGGTTAAATCTCATCGGAAGTACTCGTAACAATAGTATTGTCCGTATATTAATTTCCATATTTAGGACTAATATTCTCTTTAATCTCGTATTTATTTTTTATGGTTAACATTCGTCCCCCAAATTTCGATCGCCTTCGTTGAGGCGAGGGAAATTTTATTTCGTGTCCTCAGTGAGGCGAGGGGCTTTTTCTATTTTTTCCTTCAATGTATTTATTTTTTGGTATTTTTTCGAGGGGGTGCGTATATATTTACAATTATTTTAAAAAATGGATCGTAGGGAATTTACCTGATTACCCCTGGGGGTACTATCTTTAAGCACGCGGAGATCTCGAGGCGTAGGTTGTAGGTTGCCGTTGACCGGCTTCAAAGTTCAAAACATCCGACCGTTGGTAATGGTCAGATTTGTAACGGCGTGGCGCGTGAATGCGGCGGATACGAGGAGCTTTAAATATGCTCCACGTTTGAAAAGCATCTGACCGTTGTCACTTTTGGGCTATAAATAGGAGAACTATTCACCCCTCTTCTCACTTTTACAATCTTCTCTTGCGGTTATTTTTCTCTAGAGCAAAAAAAACTTCTTCGTCTCTTCTTCTTCTTCTCTCGTATTTTCAATTTTTCAGTAATTTCACACGCTCTTCTACTCTTTTCCTTTTCGAAAAAAACATTTCATCTCTACTATTTGCACAAATGGCTTCTTCCACCAATACCGATCCCATCGTGGTCTCGACTACCTCTGGAGTTATGGATCCCGTTGATTCTTCAGCGAGTATGGGGGGTGCTCCGAAGGGGGTAATCACCCGTAAACGTAAGGGTGAAATTACTGCTGCTGTTGAGGGTGGCGCTGCCTCTTCCAAAAAAGCTAGGGTTTCTAAATTGAAGAAGGCGTCTGTTCGCGACTTCGCCAAAATTGAAAAAATCCCGAGGGTTGCTACCCGTGAGCAGGTACTGGAGTTGTTCACCTCAAATGGATCCTTCCAGAAGAATATGATGTTTCAAATTCCAACGAAGGATCAGAGGGCATGTTATCCACCCCCGGGGATGTTAACGGTTTACTTCGCTCAGGTGCGATATGGGTGGCGCTCATTTATGCTGCCCTTCTTCTACGAAGCGTTCAAGGCGTGTAACATTAGTCCGAGTCAAATGGTTCCGAATGGATTCGCCGCCCTCTGTATCTACGTCTTCTGGTGTCAGGTGAATGGGTTGGAGTGCGGGGTGGACCATTTCTTTTCTATTTTCAATGTGGTGATTTGACCCGGGGGGTATCCGTTTTACAACGCCAAAAATTCCACGAAGAGGATTTTGGATGGGTCTATTACCTCTCATAGCGTCTGGAAGAACAGGTACTTCTTCGTGCAGCCAGCAAAAGGCGTATGAGACATGCCTTTTGATTGGAGAGAAGGTGCGGCGCCCGTGCGTTCCCTAGATCAGTAGATAGTTTTGTCTAAGGTGATTTCTCAACAACTTTTGATGGAATCGGATGACTTTTTGATGTTGTTCGAGACGTCCGGGCTCCATAACGTGGTTTTTACCAATGATTATGTCGAGAAGCCATTGTCCCTGTCTTCCGAGGCCCTAAATCTTTCTAGTAAGTAGCTTGTTTTTGTTCTTGCTTTTTCTTTTGACATAGGAATAACTTATAAGTGTTTGGTGGTTCTCGGATGGTGCAGGGGCTGTTTTAGCGAATTATTTTTCGTAATCGGGTCCCGTGGAGCCTGTTCCGAGCGGTGTTTCTGACGTTCCAGAGGAAGGTGATCATGATGAAGAGGAGGTTAATGCTCCCGAGGGCGAGCACATTGGTCCGTAGGCAGGAGGAACTTACGAGGATCATACCCGTTTGTTCATAGATGTTGCGGGGGTGATTTAGAACGCGGTTCCACTACGGTGGGCCCTTACTCGAGTTTAGCTCTAGTACCGGTCTCCGGGTCTAACACGGGAAGTTCTCCGAGGGCTTTCGAAGAAGGTATCTCTCCAAGGACTGGCGGGGAAGGTTCTGTCCGGGATACTGCGGAGGTGGTGGTTATATCTTCTAGGGATCCGTCTCCTGATTCTCCTCGTGGATTTGAGCCCATGTCTCCGATAGTTCCGGAGTCCTCGGAGAAGGCAGTGCCTGAACCTGCCCCCTCGGTACGTTTTTGCTAATCCTTAGTAAGATTTTCTAAACTTTTTGAGGAGTTTTGCTCATATATTGATGCTCTCTTTTCTGGTGTAGGTGTTGTAGATAAGGAAAAGGCTCCGATGGTTGAAGAGCCCGCTTTCTTCGGTAAGCCTTCTCTGCTTATCTTTTACTCTTTGTATGATAATTTTTCTAGTTTCATTCTCTCTTCTTATACATGTATGTTATCTCTTGCAGAGGAAGATTTTTTGGCACAGTTTCACATTCCCGGTCCGGAGGCTTCATTGGGGGACTCCGAGGACATCTAAGGGGAGTTTGATCCCTCATCCGAAGACAGGGAGATTAAGGTGGATCTTTTGAGCTCACTGGTGGGGGAGGCGGGCACGTCTACAGCTGCTGGAGGTCCTCAGGCGGTCATTACAGACTCGGATGTGGTGACTCCGACTCCGGGGACCGTTCCTCTGAGGAGCCACATCCCACTCACGCTTTCTTCTAGGGGTCTTACCTTCCAGACTCTGTTCGCTCCTCGTAGTCTGGGAGATCTGCCTTCTATGCAGGTTCTAGAAGGAGCTTTCCAGGAGATTCTGCGGTTTTTTGCTTCTTCAAATGCGACTCCCGCCGACAGATTCCATTTTATGCAGACGTGCCTTAACTGGATGGCTCTTATGGTAAGTTTGGTCCTTTCGCTTCCTTATTTTTGTTTATCTTTCTTTTAGGCAATTGGTATTGAAATCTTACACCTCTTCTTTCCTTCTCGTAGGTTGGGAAAACTCGGGATGCCGCAGGGGTATCAGAAGGAGGGGGAAGAAGTGAAGCTTCTTAGGGCTCAAGTGGCGTCCCTTCTTTCCAAGGACAAAGAGAGTCAGACGATGGAGAATGTGCTTTGCACAAGGATTTCGGGTCTTGACCACCTCTGACAAGAAGCTCAGAAAGAGAGCGAAGGTTTGCGCCTTCAGTTGGAACGGGCGGAGTCTGTCTTCGAGTGGATGGAAGCGTCCGAGAAGGCTGCCAAGGAACAGATTACCCTTTTGAAGAAGGAGAAGAAGGAGTTCGAGGAGACTCTTAGGGTCCAGATGGCTGCTCTCGAGAAGGAGAAAATCGAAGGGTTGACTAGGGAGAGGGAGCTTCAAGAGTTGTTGGGCCAGTTCACTGATCGGGCTAAGTCGGCCGAGAGGAAGTTGGCGACGTTCCTTTCTCCCGAGGAGGCGCAAGCCAAAGTTGATGCGGCTGTTCAATTTGCTCAATAAGAAACTCTCCGATAGCACTCGGAGGCTTCCGATAGACCGCCTCAAGAACTTTTAACATGTCATATGCTGTGGGGTTATCTGGAGTGTGCTAGATTGGCGAAGTCACTATTGCGGCCGGACGCGGACTTTTCTAAATCCTTTGACCTTCGGAAACTAAAGAGGCCATCTTCCGAGGACTGCCGAGTACTCGTGGGGAGATTTGGTGGCGTGTTATCCCCTCGGGATTCTCCTGCGCCTTCTCCGATGCGTTCAGCAAGTAGTCCGAGTCCAAGACTCAGTGGCTCTGGAGGGGTGTTCTCACCGATTTCTCGTCTGGCTTCGATGAGTACTTTTGCCGAGGCGACATCCCCTCCGTATCTCGCCCCACATCCATCAACCACGGGGGAATAGTCTAGGACTTTTATTGTTTGCTCTTTATTTTGATAAGTGTAAAATTTTCACCTTCGTAGTTTTCCTACCTTCTCAACATTGTACGGTCATTCCCCGGGGACTTCTCGGGACTTATTAGTGAATAAATTATTCATTTTTTGCTCTATTTTGTCTTTTCCGTTACTAAATATTTAGCAACTATAACTATCTGACTTTTATTCATTGCTTAAGGATAAGTTTGTTAAATAAACTTGCTGGTCAAGTAAAGTTTGTAGCAGGAGGTGTCTTCATGCATGAGATTTTACCATCATTAATAGGATTTTTACTGGACATGTGGTTTTAACAATTAATTATCTTGGGCAACTCATGCTTCTGTTTATGAAGCATAGTATATATATGAGCAACTGCTTAATGAGCTCTATCATATTTATTTTCAAAAAGAGAAGCTTCCTTTGGATAGAGCGTTCACTGGTTTTCTTGCAAAAATCCCTTTTTAGCTTTGGCGCAGTTCTTAGTGATATTCCCATTTTCTGTAAACAGTGAATCTTCAAATAAGAAGCGAAAACTTACCGGATAAGATGATGCCCCCACATTACAGGAGAGGAGGTTCTGTTTCTTCTCACAAATCCATTAGGAGCTCGTTTCGGACCCCTCCGTTGGCGTTAGGAGTGCGTCATGCCTCCTCGGCTAGCGTTTCCTCTAGGCGGGATAGTTTGGACGATGATATAGCAGCTCTTTTGGGAAGTTCTTCGAGGGGAGCCGTTGTGAGATCCTCAAATGCTGAGTCCCGCAGGATGACTCATATTCGAGAGGTATTTATGGGTAGGGGGTCTTATACTCTGGCAGATCAGTCTTCGGAGTTTGATATGCTTTCGTTAAATCCCATAAAGTTGATGGGTCGTGGTCAAGTGGGAACTGCCACGAGTGGTGAGCACGAGGGGTCAATTATGACCCTCTTTGCTGAGTATAATCTAGATTATACCCAGTATGATGTGGTTATGCCACACACCGAGCAGATGGCTTACGATCCCCCTTAGGGATTCTTGACGGTGTACTGTGACCAAATGAGGTGTGGGATACGGGTGTTTTTTCACCCTTTTATTCAGACTCTCTTCCTCTCTTCCGTTATTGGAAAATATGTCCTAGCCAGTTGACGCCAAATTCTTACCGTCACTTGGTGGGGTACATCCTATGCTGCGAGCTCCTGAACCTCCCCATGTCTCCTCATCGGGTGGGAGCCGTTTTTGCCTTGCACCCCTGTGCGGGGGGACCCCTTTTTTCAGCTTGGCTTATCGGGATAACAATAGAACCTTTACTCATGTATCCAATCCGTGTTCTCGTAGAGGGGATTGGAGGCGGAGGTTCTTTTTCGTTCGACCGAGGGGCCAATCAGTAGATTTATGGGGAGTACCTGTCCGATGGGGTCTTGGATACGTTACTCCCAACTCCAAGTCGTTGATACGTGAGGAGGAGGTGTTGTCTCATTCTGGGTTGTTTTCGGGTACCTATGACATAAGTAGCTTATTAGAGTTCCCCGAGTCTCTAATATTGGCAGGTCTTCAAGAAGGGGTAGAGATGTTTAATCTCCCCGCTCAGCCGCTTTATAGCAATTTCTTCTTTCATAAGTTTTTCTTCTTGTCTTTGTTGTTATGGGATATTTTCCGTTGCTTTGAGCTTATAGTATACTCGTCTTCCCAATAGGTTCGTAGATGCAGAC
Source organism: Linaria vulgaris (assembly GCA_948329865.1). Taxonomy (NCBI): domain Eukaryota; kingdom Viridiplantae; phylum Streptophyta; class Magnoliopsida; order Lamiales; family Plantaginaceae; genus Linaria; species Linaria vulgaris. Next base: position 59,682,016 of record OX415254.1, on the reverse strand, counting down.
GTTTGCGATAAAGCCTTTCGACAAGGTCTTCTTGGCGCAGACGCTAAATGATGGGTATGCCTTTTCGGAGAAGGGTAGCTCCGATCACTCGAGCTTTGATATTGTGACGAGTCCTCCCTCGGAGAGGAGGGATCAGGGGCTTACTTGCCGCAGCCCCCCAGCTCCCACTATCTCCGAGGATCCCACCGCTGCTCTTCTTCGGATGGATTTTTCGGTACCGCAGTTGGTATCGCGCTCCTTTTCAGGAGATGTGGTAAACGTGGTGAAGGAGGGTTTTCCTTCCTCTGTTCTGGGTGGGTCCCATCCCCTCGGGGAAGGTCCTGACCTGGTTGTTCGTCCACCTCTTGAGGGTAATCCTCTTCTAGCGGGGATTCGTCCCCTCGGAGAAAGTGGTTCCGTTCCCTCGTCTTCTTCCGTGGCAGACTTTTGTCGGAATTACTTGAGCGGGTTATTGAATGCGACAGACTGTGAATTAATGAAGACTTTTCCTCTATCTAGCCTTCAGGATCTAGCCTGTAAAGATTTGTGCGAGGTATAACAGTTTTTCATTTGTTTTATTTAGTACTAACCTTTATTATCCCCTTGGTGCTAACGGGTTGATTGGCATGCAGATTTACATGGTTTTGAACGCCATCGGATCCCGAAAGGAGTCCTCTTCCGATCCTGACTTGGTATATCGCCATCGGGATGAGCTAGAGAAGGGTTTACTTGAGGCTCACGAGGAGATAACCCAATTGGCTGCACATAAGGATGCTGCTCGGGAAATTCACGAGGGGGTTTTGCAAACTGAAAAAGATAAATCTTGGGAGTCGGAGCGCCGATTGGTCCTTGAGAGGGCCCGCATATTGAATTTGGAGAGGAGGATGGAGGAATTAAGGGACCAGATACGGTTTTCCGATGAGCAGTTAATACGTGCTACAAAGGAAAGAGACGCGGTGAATCAACAGCTGCTGGAGACAACTCGTACTCACGAGGTGGCGTTAGTGATGGCCCAGGTCCAAGCAGTGTTGGAAGTGGTGGGTTCATCTAGCCCTCGTGAGTCTCTTCATAGGGAGATGCGTGATTTGGTCCGTATAGGTTATCGATTGTGCCGAGATGCAGTTCAGGCTCTGCCAGGATTCCCTTCGGGTTTGGTCATTCCTGAACTTAGCATTCGCCAAGTTTTTGCAGAGGTTTCTCCCTCAATTATCGGGGATCCTGCAGTTCTGCCGGTGGTCATTGATGACTCTGTTTCCTTCTCCGAGGAGTAGCGCCGCTGATTGGTTAGGGAAGGGAAGCGTCCAATGGGGGGCGCTTAAGGGTGTTGTTGTTTTTTTTTTTTTTGTATAGGATGAGGTCTGATATACCTATTATGTGTGAGGCTTGGTGGTTTGTATCAAATGGCCCCTCGGGTTAGGTTGCTAAGATGACTTACATGTAGAGTCGTCATTTTGTCGGGCAACCTTTTTTCCTTTTGTTTTGTAAGGGAACCATTTATATACAAACAACTTTTTTATTTATGTACAAACTGTTGCATTACATTGTGCATATTATTTTCTAAGATAGGTAGCAGGTCCAACGATTCCCTCTACCTTGTAGGGTCCTTCCCATCGGGGGTCAAGCTTGCCCACATTCTTAGAAGCGTTTCATCACTAAGTCTCCAACTTGAAAAGTTTGAGGTTTTACCTTAACGTTGTAGTATCGTGACATTCGGGCTTTGTATTCCTCAATCTGGACGGCAGTTCGCACCCTTCTTTCTTCGAGAGACTTCCGAGGGCAGGACCGCTTCGCATCCATAGGCTAGGCTGAAAGGAGTTTCGCCCGTGGCGGTGCTTTCTGTGGTCCGATAGGCCCACAATATGCCAGGTATTTCTTTAACCCATTTGGCCTTATGCCAATCAAGTCGAGCTTTCATGTTCTTCAGTAGGGTTCGGTTAGTTCTTTCCACTTGTCCGTTTGCTTGGGGGTATCCCACTGAAGCGAAGCGGTGTTTAATTTCCCAGTGATCACACCATTTTTCTAACTCTTGGTTCGTGAATTGCAGGCCGTTATCACTTACCAGGCTCCGAGGGTTGCCAAAGCGGCACATGATATTCCTCCATAGAAAATTAACGATGGCGCCAGCGGTGATTCGGGCCAAGGGTTATGCTTCTACCCATTTGGTGAAGTAATCGACCGCTACGAGTAGAAATTTCTTTTGGTCAGCATCGGGGATGAGTGGTCCCACTATATCAATGCCCCATTTGGAGAATGGACAAGGGGTCAGGTGGGGTTCTCACGGGGCTGTGGATTGATGGACCCGATGGGCGTAAGCTTGGCACGGTTTACACCTTTTCGCATGGCTTTTGCTATCTTTAGGCATCGTGGGCCAGTAATAGCCTTGCCGAATCAGGCGTTCGACCATACTTTCGCCGCTGGTATGGCTCCCGCATGTCCCCTCGTGAGTTTCCGCCATAGCTAGTTGGGCTTCTTCTTCATTGAGACATCTGGCGTGGGGGCATGAATATGTCCTTAGAAATAGTATTCCATCCTTGAGGAAATATCGAACGGTTTTTCTGGACATTATTCGTTGTACAGCTTTGTCCCAGGAATATCCTTCTAGATCCCACAAGTAGGCTTTGATGGGAGTTATCCAGCTGGCCGGAGGATCCATAGTGGCATTAACTTCTTTGCCCTCGAACTTTTTGAATTCGTTGACACGGAGTAGAGTGATCCTTTGGGTGTGGATGGCGGCCATTTGAGTGGCCATTTTAGACAAGGCGTCCACCTCTTGGTTTTCTTTTCGGGAAATTTGGACTATGTCATACTCCTCAAACCACTCTTGCCTATGGTGGACTACCCGAAGGTACTCCTGCATTCTTCCTTCTTTTGCTTCATATGAACCTTTAGCTTGTTGAATAATCAATTGAGAGTCACTATGGAGGAGTATTCTCCTCATTCCTCCTTCTTTTGCAAGTCTCATGCCAATGAGGGGGGCTTCATACTCAGCTTCGTTGTTGGAAATAGGGTAATAAATTCTGACTGCGAAATGGAGTCTTTCGCCTTCCACTTCTTAATTTACAAAGACTATTCCTGCTCCCCGTGTGTACTGACAGAGGAGCCATCTACATATGCGTGCCATAGAGGTTCTTTTTCCTCGGACCCGATGCCAGTCAGCTCCATTACGAAGTCCGCCAGGACTTGCGCTTTGAGGGAGGGTCTCGGAGCGTAGGAAAGATCGTATTCGGTGAGTTCTACGGCCCATTTTATCAATCTTCCCGATGACTCGGGTTTATTGAGAATTCCCCGCAAGGGGTGTTTTGTCAATACGGTGATAGGTTGTGAGAGAAAATAGGGGCGCAATTTGCGTGCCGTGGTAACCAAAGTTAAGACGTGTTTTTCAATTAGGGTATACCTGGTTTCTGCTCCGAGAAGAGTTTTGCTGACATAGTAAACGGGGTTGTGTTCACTATCTTGTTCTTTAACTAACACGGCACTGACAACTTCCTCTCCAATGGACAGGTATACAAAGAGCTCCTCCTGAGGTGAAGGTTTTACTAATAAGGGTGGTTTCACCATATACCTTTTTAGTTCTTCGAGGGCTTCTTCGCATTGGGGGGTCCATTGGAATTCTTTGATGTTACGAAGTATCTTAAAGAAGGGAAGTCCTTTCTCTGCTGACTTAGAAACGAACCGGCTCAAGGAGGCCATCCGGCCTGTGAGCTTTTGAACATTTTTAACTGTCTTCGGAGTAGGAAGTCCCACGATGGCCTCAGCCTTTTCTGGGTTTACTTCTATTCCTCTTTCTGTGACCATAAATCCCAAGAACTTTCCTCCTCGGATGCCAAAGGAGGGTTAACCTTCATTCCGAACTTATCCATGATGACCATGGCTTTTCGTAGGTCCTCGGGATGATCTTCCGCGGTTTTACTCTTAACCACTGTATCGTCTACATAGACTTCTACCGATTTTCCGATGAGTCCGGCGAACATAAGACTCACCAGCCTTTGGTAAGTTGCACCGGCATTTTTGAGTCCGAAGGGCATTACCAAATAGCAGAAAGTGCCATCGTCTGTAATGAAGCTAGTTTTGTCTTGGTCAGCGGTTGCCATCGGGATTTAGTTGTATCCATGGTTTCCATCCAGGGTTGAGAGCAGCGCGCATCCAACAGTGGAGTCCACTAGCTGATCGATATTGGTCAAGGGATAGCAATCTTTTAGACAGGCTTCATTGAGATTGGTCAAGTCTACACACATTCGCCATCTTCCTCCATGTTTGGGAACCAGAACCACATTAGCCAACCATTCGGGGTATATAACTTCCCGAATTTACCTCAGGCTAAGGAGTCGTTGTATCTCCGACCAGATAATTTTATTGCGCTCTGGCCCCATTTTTCTCTTTTTCTGCTGGACAGGTTTAGCCCCTGGTTTTACATTAAGAAAGTGATGGCATACATTGTCGCTGATTCGTCCGGGTGGTCCTTCTTCCCAGGCGAAGAGGTGATGGAAGTGTTTGAGGACGGAAGTCAGTTGAGCTTCTATTACCGGTTCCATGCGGGTACCCATCTTAACCGCCTTTTCAGGGCTTCCTTCTACTAACTCCACCATCTTTAATTCTTCTACGGGTTGAACCCTTGTGTCTTCAGTTTTGAGCTTTTTATTATTCCCGAGGGGGAATTCCTCCTCTTCCGAGGGGATAGCATTCATGCGGCATTCTCTAGCCTTAGATTGATTTCCTCGAACTTCTCTGATACCTGAGAAAGTGGTAAACTTTACCTTAAGATGAAGGGTAGAGGGGATAGCTTCGAAGGTTCGGATGGATGGCCTTTCGCATATGGCGTTGTACGTTCGTGAAGAGGCTTCCACTACCCAAAACTTGGTGGGTTCCGTTCTTCGAAGAGTTCCCTCTCCCCATGACATCGGAAGGGTCACAGTTCCGAGGGTGTGGCAGGCTTCTCCAGAAAAACCTACCAGCGGGACCTCAGCCATCTCCAACCTTTCTTTTTTTAGTCCCATAGCGAGGTAGGTAGGAAAGAAGAGTACGTCCACGGAGCTACCCATGTCGATGAGGATCCTCTGAATTTCACATTCGTAAATAACGGCTGAAATAACCAAGGGGTCATCATGGGGGTAGATTATACCTGCTAGGTCCTAGGGTCCGAAGGTGATACTAGGCAATTTTGCTCCTTGGACGGAGCATACATGGAGTCCTTGTTCTGCTCGTCGGGCCTCTTTCAGATATTTTTTCTTCTTACCTTGGGGTTTTATTGAGATATATCCTCCCTCTATCATATTGACCGTTTGCCCCGAAGGGGCGTTGTCCTCGTATGAGTCTGGGGGAGGAGGTAAGTTCTGATGTCTCGCGGTTCTTTCTCGGGAGCTCTGTCGTTGGTCCGTGGTCCATCCTCGAGATTGACAGCGCTCCCTGGTTCTTTCTCGTGACCGGCGACTGGGAGCCGCCTCGCCCTCTTCTTGCTCTGGGCGTGATCTTTTCCATACATTTGGCTTGGGCTCCTCGGGATTATTCTCTTTAAGGTAGTTCTGCAAGTATCCTGCCTCCAACATACGGAGTACCTCCCCGCATAGGGTAGTGCACTCCTCGGTGATGTGCCCATAGGTTTTATGGTATTTGCAATATTTCCCTGTGTTTCTTTCCCGATTTGGAAATTTGGCCGGTGTGGGCCAGTGTAACTCATCGCTTCCTCTCATTACATTAAGTACCTCTTGGGGAGCGATAGTCATCGGAGGTAAGTGTACGGGCCGCAAGAATTTTTTAACCAAACCTCCCTCGTCTTTGCGGGGGGCGGGTTCCCTTCCTTACCCTTCTCCTTAGCTTTCACTTCTCTTTCAACGTGTTCACGGTGCTCATTGTCGTCATGCTCCATGCGCCTTTTCGTTCCTTTTGCTTCCTCCATGAGAATGTAAACTTCTGCCTTTTGCATAAGCTCATTCATGTCCATGACATGATTTCCCATGAGGTATCGGAAGAAATCCCCCGTTCGAAGTCCCAACACAGTATGTCCGCTAGGATGGTTGGGCTGACATTAGGGACATCTAACGCTTCATCGGTGAAACGTTTTATGTACCCTCGCAAGGGTTCATCTTTCTGCTGTTTCACTGTGAAGAGATGGGTGACTGATTTGGGATATCACCAATTACATGCAAACTGTCGCACGAATAAGTGAGCTAATCGGTCAAAGCTCGTTATGGAGTTAGGGGGAAGGTGGGTAAACCAAGCTTGTGCTCGTCCTCCGAGGGTGACTGGGAACACACGGCATAGGACATGGTCGGGGGTGGAGGATAGGTCCATTCTGACCAAGTATTGGTGTATGTGATCCTGTGGATCTCTTCCATCCGGATCCCCAGTGTATAGTGGAACGTTGACGGGTTGCATCCCCGAGGGGACGGATGCTAGTGAAATTTCGGGGGTGAAAGGAGAGATTTTAAAAGTAGGATCCTCCTTAGGAGCCATGGTTTTCTTGATATCGCTCATTTCTTTACGCAAACCATCTAGTATTCCCCATAGGGCATGATTATCAACCCTAGGATATTCCCAAGGACGGGGTATTTCTCCTCCTTGGCCCATCCTCGGAGTTTCCTCATAATTATCATACATTGGTGATTCTCGTAGAGGTTCACGGTGCCAGGAGACAGGGGTGGGGCTCCATCCGTTGGGGGGTGTCCCTTCTTCCGAAGGAGGATTCCTCTATCTGGGGGGACTCGGAGGATCGGTTGCCGAAATTCCTCCGTCCTTGGGGTGTTCTCTGAGCCGTGGCTTCTACGAGTCTTTCAAAGATAGAACAGGGAACATTGATGAAATCCCGTGTACCGAATTGGTGGTGGTACAAAGTTTCTTCCGAATCGCCTTGACGGGTCTGAAGATTTTTGGTTTCGAACAAATCATCCATAGTAAACAACGCTTGTTGAACACGCTCAAAGGCAAATTTTATAGCGTTCCCACAGACGGCGCCATTTTGTTAACAGGTTGGATATTATAACCTAATTAACAGAATAATTTAGGGGTTGGAACGCTTTACCCGGGGTTCAAAAAGCGTTGATTGTACAAAGATAGAAAATACGAGAATATTCCTTCCTTTATTCAATGAACTTCACTCCTTAGTTTTGTTTGTGTATGATTGTCTGTGTGTCTGTGTTTTTTTTCTTTCTTCAATTGATCACCTCCCTTTATATAGAGTTTATTTAGGGACATGTGTCGTTATGCATGTGTTTTAGTATGATACAGGTGTCGTAATATGTGGAAAAGTGTAAAAGAATTAAGATAAGGTATATCTCTAATCTACTAGATGCTGACTAGGCCTATCTTTACTTCTTCTGATGGTTCCGAGGATCTTCGAGGGGCTATTTTTCACCTTTAACGAGGGTTTTGACTTGGTCTTCGAGGACTTGACTTGGTCTCCGAGGGCTTGACTTGGTCTCCGAGGGCTTGGCGTGGCCTCCGAAGGCTTGACTTAGCCTACGTGAAGTGATGTTTTCTTGTCCGAGTCCTCGTAGTGGGCTTTCCAGTGGCTTTTGTACTTAGATCTGGCTTTGCTCTAAGATTTGATCTTTGGAGTGATGTTCCGAGGGCAGTTTATGTTGAGGAGTGTTTAGCAAGAAAGTGTTCTCGTGAGATTATGGGACTCGGGGTCCTTTGTGGTCCCTCGTGGTGCATTTGATGGATATCCGAGTCTGGATTCATCGGGTTTTATTATTTTTCCGACGCCACGTGGATATCTTTTATTTACTCATCATTGACTTTCCGTGGGACACTTTGTGTCTCCTCGGGCATTCCTTTTTACCGCTTTTAGGTCAGTGACCATGCAAATTTGTAACTCACCGAGGGCCTCCTCGTGGGAGGTGGTTACATCTCATCGGAAGTACTCGTAACAATAGTATTGTCCGTTTATTAATTCCCATATTTAGGACTAATATTCTCTTTAATCACGTATTTATTTTTTACGGTTAACATTAACACTGGCGTGTTAATAGCAGATTGGTATGTTGTTAACTCAGCGATGTTACTTTAATAATAGACCAGAGTAATAGTGCAGCGGAATAAACAAACACCAAGTTTAAGGAGTGAATATAAGATTATATTAACTTCCGAGCCGTAGGCAAAATAACCCGTTAAGGTTCTAACAAAAGTCTTTCTCTCAATTTTCAAGCTCCTCACTCTCAAATTAATCGAATTAAGCAAAGCACACAAGAATTGCTTCGAATATCTCTAAAAGCTCCTCACTCTTAGATCTATTCTCACAACTCACAAACTTTGCTAAAGCAAGACAACACTCAAGAACTGTACATTAATCTCTAGGATTGATTGGCTCTTGTCGTGTGTTTGTCTTGATGTACTTCACACCTATATATAGGTTCTTGACTTGGACTTCAAGGTGTGTTGTACACGGTTGGTAATTCTCCTTGTTTCCTTCTCGAACTTCTCTTCCTTGTTTTCGCAGTCCTTCTTGAATAATAGTTCCTTCGTTAGTGATCTAACTAAGAATAGACTCCTTCTTCAAATCAGGACTTCAACTTGGAAAGCTTTCCTAGTTGCACTCGAACTCTTCTTTCCTTGTAGAGCGGTTTGCTTAATTAAGGATACTCTCCTTCTTCGAAACTTGAGCGTCCAACCTATGACAAGTTTGTTTCCTTAATAATAATCAAAGATATTCACAACTGTGGAACTCAATTAGTTAAATGAATAAGGCAAAACAGTAATAATAAATGACAACAAGATTGTAAATCGGATTCTGCTTCAGCAATGTTACTCTAACATTGACTTGTCAATGTTAATCTAACCTTGCCAGAATACCTACACTTTCAACATCCATAAAATTTGTTCTCTCTCATTGACATATCAAAAGTTTGAAATACTTCGGCATTTGTATCAATCAACAGGTCAGCTATCACAGCGCAACGGAACTCTAAATGATACACACCGGGTGGAATATATACAGGCTTACATAGGAGGTGTGCATAATGCACTGAGGTAAGCCAATATGCAATCTTAATTGAGCAACGAGAAATAAACCTAACCTCATCATTTTTCGAAAAGTTTTCCTAACTAGTAATGCGCACTAATCAATTTTTTCTGAGGCCTATAATCTTCTTCATGGAAGGAACGGGTCAAATGTAAAAGGCTACTTAACATGGACGTTCTTAGATTGTCCGGAGCTATTTATGGGATGGATTATTTCTTTTGGTCTTTACAATGTCGATTTGGAAGACAAAGATCTGAAGAGATACCCAAAGCTTTCTGCTCGATGGTACTCCAATTTTTTGAAGGGAAAGAGCATGACGGCACCAAATGGAATTACTCAAATTAAGGATAATAAGTCTGTCACATTGAGTTTAAAGATCTCTCAATAGATTATGTTTTTGTTCTGTCCGGTAATTCAGTAGTGGCTTCCTTTACTATAGAGCACACTGTACTTTTGTGAAATAATATGATATGTCTCTTTTATTCATAGTTTCAATTATGTGTAATTTTATTGCTATTCTGTTGGTTAATATTTGCAATAAAATCCAACTCTTCTTCGTCTATCATAAAGATGAAAAGATTTCGAAACAGGCAATACAGTCGCCTCTCTCCCACAAATGCTCTTTACTCTTTTGACTGCCACTAACATTACATGTTCTGATCCTATGCGGTGGATCGCCCACATGGACATCTCCACAAACACCGCACGGAACATATCTGCAGTTAGGTTCGGTTATCTTGACAATGCTATAAGTGAGAATAGATGCAATGCAATTGCAAACAGAGGGAAATTTCATTGGAAGACAATATATATTATGTACACCTGAAAGATAAGTAGTGATGTTATTAGCAACTCTACAAGCGCAATGAAGTAATCGAGTTCTCTCAGGTAAGACGCAATGTACTTCACCAGACCATGTTAGCATTAGTAGATAGTTCAGGGTCTATTATGTAATTAGCTCTATTAGTTTGTTAAGTTGCCATCTGGATTCTGTTAGTTAGATTAGTCTGTTATTTATCCCGCAACTTAGTTGTATAAATACCAACTGTTAACGGGTTTGGAATTATTCCCTATTTAACGGAAGATATTTATTTGGGTTGGAACGCCGATCCCGACCCGAGGAGATTGTTGGTTTTTATTGATTTGCGGCTGGACTCGGATATTTTGCGAGATGCCTACGTATCCCCCGATTGGGAATCAAGCCACTCGTAGTTCTTGTTTTTGGCGTTGGATATTTTGGAGTACGCCGATTTGATTGCATATGTTGGAGGAGTCGTCCTCGTGAAGAGTCCGAGAGGAGGAGAGAGAATTCTCTTCCAGTAGAGAAAAGAATCTGTCCCCTGTGTGTGTGTACGTCGAATTGAGCTCTCCCTTCCTTCTCAACCTGTTCCTCCTTTCATAGAGGTTTTTAGGGACAGGTGTCGTTATGCATGCTAAATAAAGGACATGTGTTGCCTTTTGCGTACTGGGTAAGATATCGTTCGTCTTATCTTTGCTGACTAGATGCTGACTCGGATGCAATCTTATCTCTTCCGAGGGCTTCAAGTTTTCCGAGGGGCTGATCCTTCTGATCTTTTTCCCACGAGGGGGTATGGCTCTCGGACAGATTAAATAAGTGAGGCGGTGTATCCCTCCGATGGCGTTATAGCTTCTGCGGTATCTTATTTCTGGGTGTTCTTCTTCGGGAAGTGTGTTCCGAGGAGTATGCTTGTTTTCTTATAGGGATGGTTCTTGTTCTGAGGACTTCTTTGTTTTTGTAGGTTATTGCTCTATACTCGGGCTGGTAGAATAGGTATTCCGAGGACATCGTTCTCCGAGTTCGTCCTTCGTGGTATGTGCTCCGAGGGACTTTATATTTCAAGAGGACATTGTTCTTCATCTTTGGCCTTCGGGAGGGGTTTCTCCGAGGGCTTTTCAAAATGTTCCTGCGCTTTATCCCTCGTGAGAAATACTCTGATGGCTTGTGGCCTTCGGTTTGTTCAGTGAGGGGATGTTATCATATCTTGGGGTATTCGGGGTCTTCGTTCTGGTACCTGGCATGCCAATGCATGAGTAGTATAATTTTTAACAAAGTAAACCGGTATTTAAACCGTGTTATAATGCGATGTCGTTTATGAATATAAATCATATAAGGCATATACCACGTAATTTTGGTAATTGAATAATCGCTTATTTTAAGCAGGTGATTATCTACCCTGTTAACAAAGCCCCCCAGGTTTTAGTGCAGTCGGTCATTATGACTGCACTAGAAACTCAAAGTCGGGAGTTGTGAGGGTTCGAGTATCGCGGATTTTCTAGAGCGGTATCGTAGCCTCTTGTAACGAAGTCGTTTAAGGCATTGTTTCGAGCCTTTTAAAGTATACGTCTTTCTCGCTTTTTCTGGTCGGGGATATTATAGTGTATGCCTGATAGCTATTAACGTTTTAACGTTTCTTTTGAGGTATCGTAGAATTATTTAGAACCTTGTAGGTCCTTGTCGGTTATGGTATCGTGGATGTCCCGTAGATCCTTGAAAGGCATCCGAGTCTCCTATAGGACTCGGAAAGCCTCGGTAAGGTATCGGGGAACTATTTTGGGGTATCGTAGACCCTCGTTGTTCGATGTTTATATTTGTTTAACATAAGCCCCCCAGTTTTTTTTTGCTTTAGAAGAGGCGAGGGGAATATCGTGATTGCCTTCTTAGAGGCGAGAAGTTTTTTATTTACGATGCCTTCGTTGATATCTTATCCGTCGTGACTTTTCAAGGAATGTTTCAGTGCCTCTTCGAATGCCACGCCATGCCGCCTTGGGTATAAGTCATTCGATGGACTTTAGTATTTCCTCAGGTGTCGTACCGCACTCGGGTAGGTGACACTCGAGAAGCTTCCTTATCGGGAGTATAGCTTCTCATCGGGAGTGGAACGATAATATCGTCATTGGGTTGATAATGTTTATGTTTTGGATTTTTACTTCGCATTTTAGCGTTTGTAATTACTTTTCATGCTTTGTAAGCAGTTCTCCGAGGAGTCCTCGTCTTCGGATAAATGCGCAATTATTTTGCCTTTCATTCTATTTTGTCTTTTCCGTGCTAATATTCATCATAACTTTTCAGCACTTATAAATACTTGGACTCTCTCCTTTAATTGTAGGATTTAAGATTGAGTTTAAAGAGATGAGATAGTATCCCATTCTTACTGGCCAAGCAAATTACTTAGCATGACGTGTCCGTTTGCAGTGCAAACTTTGGAGATTTTTCTCTGAATAGAGGTATCACCCGACACGTAACCGTGGCTGTAATAGAGCTTGGACAGCTCAAACTTAATTCGGTCATCCGAGGAAAGATTCCTAAGTATATATATAGGTGCTTTGGAGTTTAGTGAATATTCTCACTTACTTCCAAAAAATCTTTTTCGACTGAGCTGTTTACTCATTTCTTTCTTCGGAGAGTTTACATTCTTGTTATTTTGTGCAGGCAATGCCTTCAAATATATCATAGTTTGTTTGTCCACGGCCGTGCGGTCCTCGGAGTAGGGTCTTCCTACCCGGAGGAGGCACGCTTTAAGACACCGTAAGGCTTTTTGAGGCATCGCAGGCCTCTTACGCCACCGTTTTATCTTTTATTTTGTTTATAAATCTTTTTGGGATACTCCCTTAGTATATATATTGGGATTAGTGAATGTTTTCACTTAATCCTAAAGGTTTCCGTTGTAAGCTTTCACTTTTGGAGTTTGCATTTTTGGAAAGGTAAAGTTATGCCTCTATGTTGAGTATTATACTTAGGGTATAAATTTATCGAAATCGAAATTGCCTAAGAGGTTCATAGCACTTATCTGGAGTCCAGATGCCTCCTCATTCCATGCGCGCTAATTCATTATCAAGGAATTCTCCTCGGAACTCCCTTCGAAACCCTTTTCTTCTACATGGCGTTCGTCACGCTTCATCCGAGGTTCTATAATGCCTGCATGTAGCTTAAACAAATAGCTAGCTTTGCTCGAAGTTTCCTCCGGCAACGTCAGTGTTCAAAAATATATAGAGCATAGTCTATATTTAAGTATGAAGACCTCATGGATTATAGATTCTTGTTATGCTTATACCCTCTTTTTATTTTTTATGGAAAAGCTATTTGTTAATACCATAGGAGCTTGTCCCAATGGTATTGTGCAGGAGGTTAGGTTGGAGGGGTCTCGTGATCGAACCCTCTCTCTGAACTTTCCCTATTTTTATTTTTTTTGTTGAAAATAGCAAAAAATTTAATTCCCCATCCCTATATCAGGGATTCGAACTCGGGTCATCGAAGAGGGCACCCATCGGAGTAAACCACTAGGCTATGCCCATTTATGGTTATATTGAGATTATTTCTTCTATCTATCATAGCAGAATCTTAATAAAAAAAATGTTATCACATGTTGGATTCGATCCCGGGTTCCATGGAACTCGGAGAGCTACTCCAACCATTGGGCCATTCTCGTTTTTATTTGTAAAGATATTACATTCGCTACATATCATATAGCGTGGAATTAATAATGATAAAAAGGTTCATGAGGGTACTCGATCCCGAGTCCTTCAGTTAGATGCCCTCGAAAACTGTTCTCTTACCACTGGACCACATCCCCTTTTTGGATAAGAAGAGCTTTTTTTTCTTTATTATTATACTATGGCAGTACCTTAATAATTAAAAAAAAATTGCTCGGAGATGGGATCGATCTCGGGTGCTTCATGTAGATGAACTCGGAGCTGCTCTCCGAGGACCGTTGGACCATCTCATCTTTTTGCTTATAAAAGATCTTTCATTATTTTTATTATATTATGGCTGCGTTTTAATAAAAACTGCTATCGGAGGTGGGAATTGATCCCGGGTTACTCGGGAAAACGCCCTCGGAGAGCTTCTCCGAGGACCGCTGGACTAGCTTTTATTCTTGTTTAACAACAAGAGACTTTTTTGTTTTATTATATTACGGCAGCAAAATAGAAATTCCATTGTGAACGGGATTCGATCCCGGGTTCCACCAGTAAAGGCCCTCGGAGAGCTTCTCCGAGGCCACTGGGCTATGGATGCTTTTGTTAATAAGGAGATTATGTATGTTACATATCACGTAACAAGGTTTTAAAAAAAAAACTATCGGACTTGGAATTCGATCCCGAGACCTTCAGGTAAAGGCCCTTGGAGAGCTGCTCCGAGGACCATTGGGCTATCTCTTTTTTTTGTTTATAAAAAGGTAATTTTTTATCTTTATTATAAGAACCCTCGGAGATGTCCCTCTCTTTTCTTTTTATTTTTATTTTTATACAATTTAATGAATGCAGGTTAGGCCACCTGTCCACTTCACACTTTTTAAAGGAGACACGTGTCAAAAGAGAGACGTGACTCCATTTTCTTCTCTTTCTTTTATTTATTTCTTCTTCTCTGTTATCTCCTTTTCTTTCCTTCTCCGTTAATTCTTTCATTTCATTTTCATATGCAGATTTTCTCTGCACCTCTCAAACAGTAGGCAAAAGAATCCCAGTATCTACAAATTTCCTTCAACTCCTACCCAAGTCTTTTACAGGCTTCATACATATACACTTATTTATATATATATATATATATATATATATATGTAACAATTAGAATATCTTATGATTTTCAAGGAGATATCCAAGATTGGAATCGAATCACGCAATTGTAGAGAAAGGAAAACTTAGCTTCGGAGCGTATCGCCCCATGGCTGTAGGCTGTAGCACCTGCTTTCCCTTTTGGTTTTCGCAGCGATCTCCTCGGGCTTGCTCAATGATTCAACGGCGTTTCCCACATACGGCGCCACTTTGTTAACGGGTTTGAAATTATTTCCTATTTAACGGAAGATATTTATTTGGGTTGGAACGCCGATCCCGACCCGAGGAGATTGTTGGTTTTTATTGATTTGCGGCTGGACTCGGATATTTTCCGAGATGCCTTCGTATCCCCCGATTGGGAATCAAGCCACTCATAGTTCTTGTTTTTGTCGTTGGATATTTTAGAGTACGCCGATTTGATTGCATATGTTGGAGGAGTCGTCCTCGTGAAGAGTCCGAGAGGAGGAGAGAGAATTCTCTTCCAGTAGAGAAAAGAATCTGTCCCCTGTGTGTGTACGTCGAATTGAGCTCTCCCTTCCTTCTCAACATGTTCCTCCTTTTATAGAGGTTTTTAGGGACATGTGTCGTTATGCATGCTAAATAAAGGACATGTGTTGCCTTTTGCGCACTGGGTAAGATATCGTTCGTCTTATCTTTGCTGACTAGATGCTGACTCGGATGCAATCTTATCTCTGCCGAGGGCTTCAAGTTTTCCGAGGGGCTGATCCGTCTGATCTTTTTCCCACGAGGGGGTATGGCTCTCGGACAGATTAAATAAGTGAGGCGGTGTATCCCTCCGATGGCGTTATAGCTTCTGCGGTATCTTATTTCTGGGTGGTCTTCTTCGGGAAGTGTGTTCCGAGGAGTATGCTTGTTTTCTTATAGGGATGGTTCTTGTTCCGAGGACTTCTTTGTTTTTGTAGGTTATTGCTCTATACTCGGGCTGGTAGAATAGGTATTCCGAGGACATCGTTCTCCGAGTTCGTCCTTCGTGGTATGTGCTCCGAGGGACTTTATATTTCAAGAGGACATTGTTCTTCATCTTTGGCCTTCGGGAGGGGTTTCTCCGAGGGCTTTTCGAAATGTTCTTGCGCTTTATCCCTCGTGAGATATGCTCTGATGGCTTGTTGCCTTCGGTTTGTTCAGTGAGGGGATGTTATCATATCTTGGGGTATTCGGGGTCCTCGTTATTGTACATGGCATGCCAATGCACGAGTAGTATAATTTTTAACAAAGTAAACCGGTATTTAAACCGTGTTATAATGCGATGTCGTTTATGAATATAAATCATATAAGGCATATACCACGTAATTTTGGTAATTGAATAATCGATTATTTTAAGCAGGTGATTATCTACCCTATTAACACCAACGAATATGCACAGTTAACAATTCTGCCCTTAATGGAAATAATATTTCTCTCTCTAAAATGTGTGATCTAACATGGTATCAGAGCTTCGTTAAAGCTTTTTTTTCGATTTTCAGTGCTAAATCGAGCTAATTTCAGCCGTGCGATCTTCGTTTCACTTCGTGTGCGTGAAATCAGAGCTTCGTTTTATCTTTTTTTACTGCAGGTGAGTGAAATTTGAGCTTAATTTCATCATTTCACTGTGTGTGTGCGCGTGAATTTGAGCTTGGATTTTGATGACGAACCCTAACAATGGTGCGATTTCACCATCGGCAGCAAATTCTACTGTGAATCGCAACTCTGCTTGTCCGATCGGATCGGATTCTGCGGCGACTTTGCGATCAATTCATGGTCCTCTCTACTTACAAGGATCGGATAACCCTAACATGAAGCTCACCTCGATTTCGTTGACTAGAATTCAGAATTATCTGCCATGGAGCAGAGTTGTGAAGCTCGCATTAGGTGCGAAGAGTAAATTAGGATTCATAACTGGATCTACCCCCAAACATGCTATGGATCATCCATATTATGAAGATTGGATGCGTGTTGACTGCATGGTAACCTCTTGGATACTTTACTCAATTGATGATAGCTTATTAGATGCCTTTACTTTTTGTGATTCTGCTGCTGGATTATGGAATCTATTAGAGACACATTATGGATTGAATAATGGTCCTAGATTGTATTAATTGCAACGAGTTGTTGCTTCTGTAGCTCAGGGATCTGCCTATGTATCTGAATACTACACTAATTTGAGGAAACTGTGGGATGAGTTGAACTGCATTTTGCCTCATATTGCTTGTCACTGTGAAGCTGCTAATCTGTGCACATGTAACATTGCACAACACTCCCTAGATGCTGCCTCCCAGACCAGACTCATGAAATTTCTCAGGGGGCTTAATGTTGAGTTTGAGTCGGTTAGGAGCCAGATTCTTGGATTAGATCCCTTACCTCTTGTTGAGAAGGCATATGCCATGATTCTGAGAGTGGAAAAACAGAAAGAGATTCAGGTCTCTCTATATAATGTTCATGAGAATAGTGCTATGTTCACAAGATCAAGTAACTCTTACCATCCTAGATCTTCATCTAGCTCCAACTCTAGAGATTTCAAGAAGAAAACAAGTGACAGAAAGTGTGATCACTGCCACATGAATGGACATACCAGAGAAACTTGCTTCAAGCTGGGTGGGATACCAGATTGGTACAAAGAACTAAAGGAAAAAAAATCCTTTGGACCTAGACACTCTGCTAATGTAGTTGACACTGAGCTTCAAATCTTCCCAAATGGACCTTCTATGCCATCCACTTCAGGTTCCAACAATTCCTTGCCTACTGATCAGTTCCAGGCTGATTTCATGAAGATGATGAGACACATGATGGCTTCAAACAATGGTATCCTACAATATGATGTTGGAAGAGTCAACTTTGCACACTTTGGAGAATTTGCTGGTAATAACTTCAGCAGTTCTCCTTCCTTATCAAATCTATCTTATGAGGTTTGGATGATACACACAGGGGCTTCAAATCACATGGTTATTAACACTAGGAATTTAACTCATGCTTGTGCTCCTGCTGTCTCAACTTATGTTATTTAACCTGATTGTACTGATAAGAGTGTTAAGAGCATTGGTAATATAGCAATCACACCAAATATTACTCTCATTGGAGCTTTGCGCATCCCAGATTTCAAGTTCAATCTTCTTTCAGTGCATAAGCTCTCAAACAATGCAAGAATGAAATTCACTTTTTCCCACTTATTGTCTTTTGCAGGACCTACAGACTGAGAAAGTGCTTGATGTGGGTCATGTGAAAGGCAATCTATACATTCTTAACCCCTCAAACTGTTCCCTTATCTCTTTGCAGAACAGTTTATCTACTAGTACTACTAATAAGTCTAGTTTAAATAAGTGTTTTTCTTCTGCTTCTTTGAAAACTGTTGACAAAGATGCACTGTGTGTGTGGCATGCAAGATTTGGACATGCTTCATATAACACTTTAAAACCATTGAATGTTTGTCTTCTATTCAACATTCTTTTGATGCTATTGCCTCCTGTGATATATGTCATAAATCCAAACAACATAGATTACCTTTTCCTCACAGTACTTTTAAAGCCTCTAAATTGTTTGAACTTGTTCATATGGATATTTGGGGTCCATATAAGTTTGCTACTATTACCAATGCTCATTACATGTTAACTCTTATGGATGAATTAAGTAAGTGTACCTGGACCTTCATCATTAACAATAAAGCACAGGTTCCTACACTACTGGATCATTTCATTACTTTTGTTGCAACTCAATTCAATGCACATATATTATCTTTCAGAAGTGATAATGGTGGTGAATTCACCAGCTATGCTTGCCAGCAATTGTTCCTTAAACATGGCATTCAACACCAGAAGACTGCCCCTTATACACCTCAACAAAATGGGGTGGTGGAAAGGAAGCATAGGCACCTTCTTCAGTTGAGAAGAGCTCTACTCTTTCATGCAAATTTGCCTCTTATATACTGGGGATATGCACTGTTAATGGCCACTCACATTATCAATAGAACCCCCACTCAACGTCTAGACTAGAAATCTCCATTTGAAGTGCTTCATGGTTATAAACCTGAGTTGAGCACATTGAGAACTTTTGGATGTCTCTGTTACTACACAAATACTACTCCTCACAAGGACAAATTAGCTCCTAGAAGTTTCAAGGGTTGTTTCTTTGGATATGCTCCTGGACAGAAAGCATCCAAAGTGTATTGCTTCACTAAGAAGACTGTGATAATATCCAGGGATGTTGTCTTTCATGAGAAGGATTTTCCTTTCCTCTCTTTCTCTGATGAACCCCAAGGCACTGCATTGCCTGTTATTCCCATTATTGAAGCTGAATTGGCTTACACCCCTCTATCCTTACCTCCACAATCTACCTTTTCATCACATATTACTCTTGATTCCACACACTGCGAGGAGACAAATGATGTTGAGCCTGACATTACTCTCCCATCCAGTAATACCTTGGATATTCCTATACAACAACCTCCTTCTAACCCTGTGCGCAAAAGCAGTCACCCTAGTACACTCCCCAAACACCTCAATAACTATATACTCTGTTGCAAAAATGATCCCACTGTTTCTCCACCTCATAATATCCTTACCTCTTCATCTTATACCCCTCTTACATTTCCTTTCACCTGTCCTGCTCACTTTACTCAATCTTATATAAGCTTTCTTGCCAATATCTCCTCTCATACAGAACCTACAAGTTACTCACAGGCTTGCAAAGATCCTAATTGGATTTCTTTTATGAACACTAAAATCAGTGCAGTGGAGGCAAATAATACTTGGGATTTAGTTCCCTTACCTGCTGATAAGAAGCCTATTGGCTCTAAATGGGTTTACAAATTGAAGTTGCACCCAGATGGTTCCATTAGACACAAAGCTCGCTTGGTTGCAAGGGGATACAACCAAGTATTTGGCTTGGACTACAATGATAGATTCTCTCATGTAGTTAAACTGGTATCAGTTAGACTACTCATTGCTGTGGCTACTCACTTTTCTTGGCCTTTACAACAGCTTGACATCAACAATGCTTTATTGCATGGTTTTTTGGATGAATTTCTCTACCTCTCTCCTCCTCAAGGTTACAACATTGCTCCTGGATTAGTTTGCAAACTTAGAAAATCTCTCTATGGCTTGAAGCAGGCTTCCAGGCAATGGAACATTGAATTTACTAAGTGTTTAGTGACTTATGGGTTTTGTCAATCAGCTCATGAAAATTGTCTATTTACCAAGGGTTATGGTGCTGCATTCATTGCTCTTCTTGTGTATGTGGATGATGTATTAATCACATGTCCCTCTATGTCTCTCATCAAGACTGTTAAAGATCTTGCACTCTTGTTTCACTATCAAGGACTTGGGACCAGCTAAGTACTTTCTGGGCCTTGAGATCTTGCGCACTTCTACAAGAACTTATATCAACCAAAGGAAGTATATCCTGGATATCATAGCTGACATTGGTCTCACTGGAGCCAAGCCACTCTATCTTCCTTGCAAGCCTGGACTCAAGTTGCTCTCTGAGGGTCCTGTTTTTCCCCATCCAGATCAGTACCGCCGCCTTATTGGAAGGTTATTACATGTCCAGACCTGACATATGCTTCATAGTGAACCAACTAAGCCATTTCATGCACACTCTAACTACACCTCACT
This sequence comes from Linaria vulgaris, assembly GCA_948329865.1. Lineage (NCBI taxonomy): Eukaryota > Viridiplantae > Streptophyta > Magnoliopsida > Lamiales > Plantaginaceae > Linaria > Linaria vulgaris. The sequence continues at coordinate 59,661,907 of OX415254.1, read as the reverse complement.
GGCAAGCAGCTAAGGTGTGCTCCTCTACCTCAAAGGTTGTCCCTCTCTTGGTTTATTCTATGAAGCTTCTCCTCCTCTTACTCTCTCCAGCTACAGTGATGCCGATTGGGCTTGCTGCATTGACAGCCGCAACTCGATCACTGGATTTGGCATCTTTCTGGGCAGCTCACTCATTAGCTGGAAGACAAACAAACAGGTGACTGTCTCAAGATCCTCAGTTGAGGCTGAATACAGAAGCATGGCAAGTACTGTTTGTGAGCTCAAGCGGTTACGCTTCATTCTTCATGACCTGAAGGTCTCCATTCCTCTGCCTATTCCTCTCTACTGTGACAACAAAACAGCCATTCACATTACTAGAAACCCTGTGTTTAATGAGAGGACAGAGCACTTGAATATTGACTGCCATGTGGTCAGAGATTCCTTCAAACTTGGATTTGTTCTTCCTCAACATTACCCTGCCTCTCTTCAACTTGCTAACTTTTTTACCAAGCCTCTCTCTGGACCTACATTCTATCACTGGTTATCCAAGTTACTTCTTGGTGATCCTCACCAAGCTCCAACTTGAGGGGGTTGTTAGCATTAGTAGATAGTTCATGTTCTATTATGTAATTAGCTCTATTATTTTGTTAAGTTGGCAGCAGAATTCTGTTAGTTAGATTAATCTGTTATTTATGCTTAGTTCTATAAATACCAACTAATATGTATAGTTAAGCAGTTCTGCCATTAATGAAAATAATATTTCTCTCTCTAAACTCTGTGATCTAACAGACCCGACCCTGTTCAGTACAATGCACAGGCACAAGAGTTTAGCTCTGGTTTCGAAGCAAAACGTTGGTGCACTTTTTCTTAGTCGGGGATTTTGTCGAACAAATGGCGGGCAAAACTATTCATGCATTAGTTCTTATAAATAACAAAAGTATTAGATATGAGTTAATAGCGTTATACTGATGCACCTTCAAAAAGAATATAAGAAAATATGACTGCTAAGTTTTATACCAACATAACACATAGGAAAATGAATTCCCAAACCTATGGCTTCAAGTTCAATTTTTTCAATTTACATTGTAATTGGTACTGAATTTATAAACAAACGTGGCGACGTACCTATAACATTATTAACCATTGAAATTCTTTTGATAAGACTACGAGTTATTAAAAGTATGGACAACTAACATTTATAATTTAAGCGATCAGTAATCACATTAGTTATACAATTAAATATTGTAGTTTTAATTTGAACATTTAAAAAAAAAAATCTATGAGGAGATTCTAAACTAAACTATGCAAATTTGATTTACAAGTATACTCTTAAAAAATGAAACTTAATAAAAATATTAGATGCACCCATTTCAGTTACTATTACATTTAAATAATTCAATCCTTAGAATCAATTAAAAAATGACTAAATTGGAAGTTTATTTATAATTTTTAGTAGGAGTGGAGGTCCTTGTAATGTTTTGAACCTCACGAGTGCGGTTGAGATTTTTTAAAGTGTTATTCTAATTTTAATTATAGCCAATTCGAATATGTATTTAAAAATATTGTTAAAACTTGAGAATAATAATATTTTAAATCCCGTTTTAGATCGATGAAATCTTAATGAATATTATACCTCAATTAAACTCAACACTATGGTATACTACTTACGAATAATATTATAATACTAAAGCAAACAAATGATACATGCATAGTATGCGATTGACATTGGTTAATTATATTCAATGTTACCCAAGCCCAATGATAAAGGCACGTGGCCTCCAAGATATTAAGTTTTAAGTAATTATATAATAGGCGGGCCCAATGATCAAATGTGTAGAACCAAATCACTTATTACTGCAAAAAAAAAACCAAAATATAGAAATTAGTTGAATTTACATGGACAAAATGAATACATGAAAGATGAATGAAAAACAACTTTCACATATATAATATTGTATACATATAGATATAAAGATATATACATATATAGTCTTAATTTTTTTATATACTCTTAAATATATAATACTTTGACATTAGTTCAATTTCTTCTTTATACACTTCGGAAATCTACAAAATCTAATTCTTTTGTGAATGTGTATAAGTTATATACTCTTTATATGATTTTTAATGTTTCTTTATGGTTGTATAAGTTACTACGTGATTTTCTTTATTATAAAACAAAATTTAATTCCCAATTAACTACGGATATTTGCTTCCTACAACATCCTTAATTCATTTTGAAGAATGTGTCGATATATTATTACCACCACATTTTTTACATATATTATACCAATAAATTTTTTATTTTTGCTTACAAAGAAGGGGGGACCCCGGGAAAGATTATTCAACGAAGGCTAGCGCCGCCTACTACATCAAAGAGGAGATATTGAGCAATGTCCGGAGGAGGCGGATCAAATGTGTGGTTGCCATATGGGAGTGAATGACTGTGACTAGCAAACTTGTCGTCTATCACGTTAGTTTCTCTGAAGTCATGACGAATGTTGCAAGACGAAAGTGTTGATACAAGATTACGACAAGAGTTGATGGGGCTACTATGAGGTTGAATTTTCGGTAGAGTATTGTTTAGGAATTGGCTAACAATCTTCGAGTTACAAATGATTTCCACGTGATTAACGCCATGCTTAGAAGCTTCAGAGAGACCATATAAGACACCACAAAGTTTCGTTAAAGTAATGCTACCGAAACCCAAATTTGATACGAAGCCAAAAAGGCAGCTACATGTGCAATCACAAGAAACTTTGCCACAAGCAATATGGTCTAGATTCTCATGCGCGCTGCCATCCACGTTGATTTTTATGACTCCAAGAGGCGGAGGGCTCCAACAAAGATGACGTGTGATGCGAATCTTGTTCGAGTGCTGAAGGATATAAAGCTTATTTCATGATGTCGTATCATCATTAGCAAGTTGTCGGGTCCATTGAGAGGCACGAGTAGGATGCAGTTCAAGGTGGTCTTCAAATATTTTTCGACATCTCCAATTCCACAATTTCCAGCAAAATGTGGCGAATGTGTTTGCCCAAGGTGGACATACATAATATTGAGAAAAAACCACTTTAAACGCCCATCTTTTGGTCGTTTATCACTTACGCCTCTATTCTATTATTCTTTTTATCCCTTACCTCCCTATGCTTTGGTAATCATATCACTTTACCACTCGCGATGCGATTAAGACTGCATGTGAGATGCTTATGACCGATAAAGGAGAAGCAAAATAGACATTTCTATTTGTTTTCTAAATCACAATTGAAAATGATAAAAAAAAAACACTTCCTAAACATTTATGTTTATATCCCGCAAAATAAATCAAATAAATGCTTAAATATTGATAATTTAATTAAACAATTTTTTATTGTTAAAAATTAAGTGTTGACCATAAAAATAAATAAAAGGTTAAGAAGAAGGTTAATCCTAATTATGGGAATTAATAAATGGACAATACTATTGTCACGAGTACTTCCGATGAGATGTACCCACTCCTAATAAGGAGGCCCCCTCGGATGTTACCATGCCCCTCGGTCACTGACCTAAGAAAGCACGGAAGAACACCCGAGGGGACACATAAGCGTCCCTTGGAAAGTCAAATGGTGAGTAAAAAACAGATATCAACGCGGCATCGGAAAAAGAGCAAACCCCGGTGGATCTGCGCGACTCCGATATCCACCAATGCGCCAAGAGGGACCACAACGGACCCCGAGTCCCGCAAACTTGTAAGAATACTCCTTGCTGAACACTCCTCAATGTGAACTTCCCTCAGACCATCACCCGAGGACCCATTCTCGGAGAAAAACCAGAAATGAATAACAGAGCGCCTGGATAATATATTCCGAGGACTTAGACGAAAAAATACTGTTTCAAGCAGAGCAAATCAAGCCCTCGGAGATCATATCACGCCCTCGAAGATCACATTGCGTCCTCGGAGATCACACCAAGCCACTGGAGAACGGACCCGAATCGAGAAAGAAAAATAAAACCCCTCGGAGAGCATATACAACAGTCCCTACTCCCGAATACATTTATGCCAAAGCACGATACCCCTGGACGAGCATCCTAATTATTTATCAAAAGCGGAGACCCTCGAAGAGTAACGTCCTAAATAAAAACCATTCCTCGGAGACCCTCGAAGCCATCGGAAGACATAAAGATTGGTCTAGTCAGCATCTAGTAGACTAAAAGATAAACCTTATCCTAATTTTGTACACCTGTATCAACATAACGACACCTGTCTTTACTAAAACACATGCACAGTGACACCTGCCCCTACCAAAGTCTATATAAAGGGAGGTGATCAATAGAAGAAGGGAACTTAACTTGATACAGACACACAAAGATAAAAGGAGGAAAAGTTCAGTGAGTAAATGAAGGAATATTCTTGCATCCCTCGTTATTTCCAGTTATTTCCACCCATTATTGTTTTTAAATCACGGGCAGGGCGTTTCAACCCAAAATAATATTCGTTAAATGGGGAATAATTCCAAACCCGTTAACAAAATGGCGCCGTCTGTGGGAACGCCATAATATCTGCCCTCGAGAGAATTCAACAAACATCGACCAGGATGGATGACCTCTTCGAAAGTGAAAACCTTCCAATTCATTACAGCGACTCGGAAGAATCTCTATCAAATCACGAATCAGGTACGAGAGATTTTATTAATATTCCCCGATCTGTCTATGAAAGACTTGTAGATGCTACACGAGCACCCCGGAGGGGGGGACATCTCAGAAACATGTCCTCTATATCCCCCGAAGGCAGAAATTTCCCTTCGGAAGAAGACACACCCCAGGCGGCATGGAACCCAAACTCAATCCCTTGGCACCAGGAACCCCGACAAATGTTCCGAAGATATGTTTATCATGAAAGAACCCCGGAGAGGGGTCAGGGAGAAATTTCCCGTCCCTCGGAGTGTCGAGGAGATGTTGAGCACGCCTTATGGGGAATGATGGATGACTTGCGAAAAGAATTGGGCGACCTCAAGAAAACCATGGCCCCCGAGGAAGATCCCACATTTAAGACCTCTCCGTTCATTCCTGAAATTGCTTTAGCCTCTATTCCCTTGGGGATGCGACCCATTAATATCCCTCTATATACCGGAGAAGCTGATGGGAGAGACCCGCAGGACCATATCCATCAATATCTGGTCGGAATGGATCTATCTTCCGCCCCCGACCATGTGTTATGCCGCGTGTTTCCTGTTACCCTCGGAGGGCGGGCTCAGGCGTGGTTCACTCATCTTCCACCTTGTTCCATTAGGAGCTTTGACCGATTAGCTCACCTGTTTGTACGACAATTTGCTTGCAATCGAAGGTACCCCAAGTCCGCCACACATCTTTTCGCTATTAAACAGAAAAAGGATGAACCCCTACGAGGGTACATAAAGCGCTTCACGGACAAAGCACTAGATGTTCCCAACGTTAGTCCAACCATCATGGAAGACATATTGACTCAAGGACTTCGAACGGGGGATTTCTTCAGATATCTAATGGGAAATCGTGTCACGGACATGAATGAACTTATGCAAAAGGTGAAAGTCCACATTCTGATGGAAGAGGCGGAAGGAACGAAGAAGCGAATGGAGCAGGATGATAATGAACACCTAGAGCGCGCAGAGAGAGAGAGGCAAAGACTAAAGAAAAGAGTAAAGAGGGAAAACTCTCTCCGCGTAAAGATGAGGGCGGAGTGGTTAAGAAATTCCTCCGACCCGTGCCCTTACCTCTGATGACTATTACTCCTCCGGAAGTACTCAATATAATGAGAGGCAACAACGAGTTGCACTGGCCCGTACCTGCTAAATTTCCTAACCAAGACAAGAACATAGGGAAATATTGCAAATACCACAAAACCTATGGACACACCACTGAAGAATGTACTACCCTTCGTAGAGAAGTACTTCGTCTCCTAGAAATAGGATACTTGAAGAATTACCTCAAGGAAAATAATCACGGGGAGTCCAAGACAAATGTATGAAAGAGGTCACAAAGAGAAGAAGAGGAAGAAGAAGAGGAAATGACGCCCAATCGGAGGTCACGAGAAAGGACAGTTGGACGCCTACGACCCCAAGAGAGAACCAAAGACCATCGACAAAATTCACGAGAGAGGACGACAGGGTATCGGAGTTTGCCTCCTCCACCCGACTCTTATAAAAACAATCCCCCGTCAGGACGAACCATCAATATGATTGAAGGAGGTGAAATTTCAATGACGCCCCCAGGTAAAAAGATGAAATATTTGAAAGAAGCCAGACGAGCAGAGCAAGGATTCCCTGTCTGCTCTGTCCAAGAGTCAAAGCTACCTAGCATTACCTTCGGACCCGAAGATCTCACAAGCATAATATACCCTCACAAAGACCCACTAGTTATTTCAGCCATCATTTACGGGTCTGAAGCCCAGCGGATCCTCATAGACACGGGCAGCTCTGTGGACGTACTCTTCTTGCCTACCTATCTTGCTATGGGGCTGAAACAAGAAAAATTGGAAACCACTGAAGTCCCCTTGGTAGGGTTCTCTGGGGAAACCTGCCATACCCTCGGAACTGTGACTCTTCCAATGTCATGGGGAAAGGGAGCCCTTCGAAGAACGGAACCCACCAAGTTTTGGATAGTGGAAGCTTCTTCACGGACGTATAACGCCATCTGTGGAAGACCATCCATTCGAGCCTTTGAAGCCATCCCCTCTACCTTGCATCTTAAAGTGAAATTCCCCACCTCTTCAGGAATTGGAGATGTCTGAGGAAGTCAATCTAAAGCCAGAGAATGCTGCATGAATGCCATCCCCTCGGAAGAGGACGAACCTTCCCTCGGAAACAATAAAAAGCGTAAAACCGAGGAAACACGAGTCCAACCTGTGGAAGAATTAAAGATGGTAGAGTTGGTAGAAGGAAGCCCCGAGAAGGTGATCAAAATGGGTACCCACATGACACCATCAATAGAGGATCAACTGATTTCCCTCCTCAAATAATTCCATCACCTCTTTGCATGGGAAGGAGGACCGGCCGGGCGAATCAGCAACAAGGTATGCCAGCACTTTCTTAATGTGAAGCCCGGAGCTAAACCTGTCCAACAGAAGAAAAGGAAAATGGGACCCGAGCGTAACAAAATCATTCGCTCGGAAATACAACGCCTTCTCAACTTGAAACAAATTCGGGAAGTTATCTATCCCGAGTGGTTAGCTAATGTCGTACTAGTTCCCAAGCACGGAGGGAGATGGCGGATGTGCGTTGACTTTACTAACCTCAATGAAGCATGCCCAAAAGATTGATATCCCTTACCGAGCATAGATCAATTGGTTGATTCCACCGCTGGATGTGCACTACTGTCAACCCTAGATGGAGACCATGGATACAACCAAATCCCAATGGCGACAGTGGACCAGGATAAAACTAGCTTCATTACGGATGCAGGCACATTCTGTTACCTAGTCATGCCCTTTGGGCTAAAAAATGATGGGGCTACCTACCAAAGGTTAGTAAGTCTTATGTTCGCAGGACTTATCGGAAAGTCAGTAGAAGTTTACGTGGACGACACAGTAGTTAAAAGTAACACTGTCGAGGAACATCCCGAGGACCTACGGAAAGCGTTGGTCATTATGAACAACTTCGGCATGAAAGTTAACCCTAGGAAATGCTCTTTTGGCATCCGAGGGTGAAAATTCTTGGGGTTTATGGTTACAGAGAAGGGAATCGAAGTAAATCCCGAGAAAGCAGAGGCCATTATGGGACTACCCACCCCGAAGACGGTGAAAGACGTCCAAAAATTGACTGGTAGAATGGCCTCGTTAAGTCATTTCGTCTCCAAGTCAACAGAAAAAGGACTACCCTTCTTCAAGATACTTCGAAATGTCAAGGAATTTCAATGGACCCCCAGTGCGAGGAAGCCCTCGGAGAACTAAAAAGGTACATGTTGAAACCACATTTGCTGGTAAAACCTTTACCTCAAGAAGAGTTATTTCTCTATCTGTCGGTCGGAGAAGAGGCCATTAGCGCCGTCTTAGTCAAAGAACAAGATGGAGAACATCGTCCGGTATATTACGTCAGTAAAACCCTCCTCGGAGCCGAAACCAGGTATACCCTAATTGAAAAACTCGTCCTAGCATTGGTTACTACGGCCCGCAAGCTACGCCCCTACTTTCTTTCCCACCCGATTACAGTGCTAACAAAGCATCCCTTAAGGGCAATTCTTAATAGGCCTGAGTCATCGGGGAGATTAATAAAATGGGTTGTAGAACTCACCGAATATGACATTTCCTACGCTCTGAGACCCTCAATCAAGGCACAAGTCCTGGCGGACTTTGTAATGGAACTTACGGGCATCGGATCCGAGGAGAAAGAACCATTGTGGTACGCGTATGTAGATGGATCCTCGGTGAGTACGCATGGGGGGGGGGGGGCAGGGATAGTTTTTGTAAATCAAGAAGGGGAGGAAGAAAGACTCCATTTTGCAATCAGAATAGATTACCCCCTCTCTAATAATGAAGCTGAGTATGAAGCTCTCCTTATTGGTATGAGACTAGCAAAAGAAGGAGGAATGAAGAGAATACTCCTCCATAGTGATTCTCAGTTGATTGTTCAGCAAGTTAAAGGATCATATGAATCAAAAGAAGAAAGAATGCAAGAGTACCTCCGGGTTGTCCGTCGAAGGCAAGAATGGTTCGAGGAATATGATATAGTTCAAATCCCCCGAAAAGAAAACCAAGAGGCGGACGCCTTATCTAAAACGGCTACTCAAACAGCCGCCATACACACTCGGAGGATCACTCTACTTCATGTTAATGAATCCGAAAAGAGCGAAGGCAAAGAGGTAAATTCCATCTCAGATCCCTCGTCTAGCTGGGTAATTCCTATCAAAGCCTATTTACAGGATCCCGAGGGATACTCCTCGGACAAGAGTATCCAGCGAATGATGTCCAGAAAAACCATTCGGTACTTCCTCAAAGATGGAATACTTTTCCGAAGAACGTACTCGTGCCCCCATGTTCGATGCCTTAATGAAAAAGAAGCCCAACTAGCTTTAGCGGAAACTCACGAGGGGACTTGTGGGAGCCATACTAGCGGCGAAAGCATGGTCGGACGCTTGATTCGACAAGGCTACTACTGGCCCACGATGGCTAAAGACAGTAAAAGCCATGCCGAAAGGTGTAAACCGTGCCAAGCTTACGCCCCTTGGGTCCATCAGCCCGCGGCCCCGTGGGAACCCCATCTGACCCCTTACCCGTTTTCCAAATGGGGCATTGATATAGTTGGACCCCTCATCCCTGACGCCGGTCAAAAGAAATTTCTACTGGTAGCCGTTGACTACTTTACTAAATGGGTAGAAGCGGAACCCTTGGCTCGGATCACAGCGGGAGCCTTCATCAACTTCCTATGGAGAAACATCATGTGTCGCTTTGGTGTCCCTCGGAGTTTGGTAAGTGATAATGGCCTACAGTTCACGAATCAAGAGCTACAAAAGTGGTGTGACCATTGGGAGATTAAACACCGCTTCGCATTTGTTAACCCTAAAAAATAAATAAGGGATTATATGAAAGATTAACCCTTAAATTAGGGATTAATCCCAAAGGCGATACTATCGTCACAAACACTCTCGTATGTCACATCCCTTACTATGGTATGACGTGGCACCTGAAGAGGTAATAGAATCCCTCGGAATTCGCATATCCTACCAGGATACGACGTGACACCCGAAGGGACATCTAAGCGTCCCTTGGAAAGTCAAGATGAATAAAAATAAGATATCAACGTGGCATTGGAAAAAGAGTAAATCCCGATGGATCCACGCGACTCGGATATCCATCACTGCGCCAAGAGGGACCACTATATGAAAATACTTCCTTGCTGAACACTCCCAAAGCCCTCGGAATCATTATCCCGAAGGCCAAAATTCACAAAACAACGTCCTACTCAAAGCACCAACCACTAAACTCCCTTACTCCGAAGGCACCAACCAATGAGGTCATGCAACAAAGACCAGAAAGCCCTCGGAGAATGATTCCCGAAGGAGCCACTACTCTCACGATAGCAGGAAACGCTCGGAATCCCTACTACTGGGATCCATACACAAGAATACCGCCTTACATGCACATTGATGCCCTCGGAGCCCACCTTACAAGCCTGGCGAGACAAATCTGCCCCTCGGAAAATCTTACTAAAGAAGTCAATGAAGAAATAGCTGTCCCCGGAACAGAAAACTCCTCGGACACCCACTTCACTTCAACTAGTGAACCTCCTCGTGAAATTCAGCCCCTCGGAGAAAAGAAAACAGAAGATTCCGCCTATCAAAGGGAAGAAAACAGAAGAAGTAACCCCTCGGAACTCCCCGTAGCCCTCGGACAAGATAATGATCAGCCTAGTCAGCACCTTGTCAACAAGATATACCTTATCTATAAGAAGGACACTTGTAATACATGCAGCATTACACTTGTACCACATGCATGGTGACACATACCCCCTCCCATACCTATATAAGGAAAAAGGAGAGGAGGAGGAAAGAGGATAACGGAAAACTCACCCAAAAAAGCATAAAATCATATTTGTGCTCCTTGGAATAAGAAGTTCAGTGAATAAAGGAAGGATATTTTCGTAATTTTTCCCAAATAGTCATTTACTTTCTTTGAACCACGGATAATGGCGTTCCGAACCCCTAAATAAATCAGTTAATCGGGTATTATTCCAAACCTGTTAACAAAATGGCGCCGTCTGTGGGAACGCCATAGAAGTTGTCCTCGAGCGTGTTCAAGAAAGCAAATCCACTATGGAAAATTTGTTTTACAGCGAAAATTACTTGCCCCATTCGGACAATTCGGAAGAAACTGTAGCGAATCGTCGTTTCGACGAAAGGGACTTCATCAATGTCCCCCGATCTGTTTATGAAAGATTAGTGGAAGTTACCACTCGAGTTAATCACCGAGAACTCGAATCTCCTCTGGAGACCGCCCCAGGATCTCCGAACCAAGGAAATCATCCCTCGGAACAAGGCGAGGTTTATGCAAGAAGGGCACAATGCCCTACGCCAATCTCGTGGTACCAGGAAACTCCTCGGAGAACGCCAAGGCGTTATGATCATCTGGAAACTCCAAGGATAATCCAGAGGGAAGAGAGGTCTCTCCCCGTATATCGTCCCCCCCTATTATCACTCCCAACGGAGAACCAACCTTATGGGGAATCCTTGAAGATCTACGAAAGGAAGTAGGAGATCTCAAGAGGACTGTAGGACCCAAGGAAGATCCGACGTTTAAGATATCTCCCTTCATTCCTGAAATAGCATCTGCTCCGATTCCTTCGGGAATGCGGCCTATTAACGTACCATTATATACAGGGGAAGCTGATGGGAGAGATCCGCAAGATCACATACATCAATATTTGGCAGGAATGGACCTATCGTCCGCCCCGGACTATGTCCTATGCCGAGTGTTCCCTGTTACCCTCGGAGGACGAGCCCAATCTTGGTTTACCCATCTCCCTCCTAATTCAGTGGCCAGCTTTGACCGGTTGGCTCACCTGTTTGTACGCCATTTCGCCTGTAATCGGAGATATCCCAAATCGGCCACTCATCTTTTTACTATTAAGCAACGCAAGGATGAATCTCTTCGGGAATATATAAAACGCTTCACGGATGAAGCACTGGATGTTCCGAATGTCAGCCCGACCATTATGGCCGATATTCTGACACAAGGGCTTCGAGCGGGAGAATTCTTCCGATATCTAATGGGGAATCATGTCACGGACATGAATGAACTTATGCAACAAGCTGAAACTCATATTCTTATGGAAGAAGCCGACCATACAAAGAGAGGGCTAGAGAAGGATGACAATGAACGTCACGAGCAGACGGAAAAGGAAACTAAAACCAAAGAGAAGGGCAAAGACGGAAAAGCGCCCCCTCGGAAGAACGATGGGGAGATGGTCAAGAAATTCCTTAAACCCGTGCCCCTTCCTCCGATGACCCTGGCTCCCGTGGAAGTACTCAACGTGATGCGGGGCAACGAAGAAGTGCGCTGGCCCCGACCCACCAAATTTCCCAACAAAGATAAAGATGCGGGTAAGTACTGTAAATTCCATAAAACCTATGGACATACCACCGAGGAATGTACTACCCTGCGAAGAGAAATACTTCGCCTTCTGGAGGCAGGATATTTGCATAATTACCTAAAAAGAAACAATCCCGAAGAGCCTAAAGCACATGTATGGAAAAGGCCCCGAGGAGGACCTGATGAGGAAAAGGATACTCTCCACCAGCAGTCACGGGAACAAACCGTGGAACATCGGAGGAGGTCCCAAGGAGAGACCAGGAAGCGTCAAAGATCCCCCCGGGAGAGAACCGTTGCGTCTCCGTGGCGGTCACGGGAAAGGACCGCAGGGTATCGGAACCTACCTCCCCCTCCCGACACGTACGAGGTCAACCCCTCCTCGGGGAGGACAATCAACATGATAGAGGGAGGAGACATTTCCAGAATACCCCAGGGTAAGAAGACAAAATATCTCAAAGAAGCCAGACGAGTGGGACAAGGGCTCCCAGTATGCTCCGCTCAAGGGGCTAGGTTACCAAATATCACTTTCGGACCCGAAGACCTGAAAGGTGTAGTCTACCCCCACGAAGACCCTTTGGTGATTGAAGCTACCATCTATGGATTTGAGATCCAGCGTATCCTCATAGATACGGGCAGCTCCGTGGATGTCTTGTTTTTTCCCACCTATCTAGCCATGGGATTGAAGAAGGAGCAACTGGAAGTGGCTGAAGTCCCTCTAGTAGGCTTCTCTGGCGAAGCCTGTAACACCCTCGGAACTGTGACCCTGCCAATGTCGTGGGGAGAGGGAGCCCTACGAAGAACGGAACACACCAAATTTTGGGTGGTGGAGGCTTCGTCAAGGACATATAACGCTATATGCGGCAGACCCTCCATTCGGTCATTCGAAGCGATCCCCTCTACCCTCCACCTTAAGGTAAAATTTCCTACCTTGGCAGGCATCGGAGAAGTCCGGGGCAATCAAGCTAGAGCCAGAGAATGCCGAATGAATGCCCTACTCCCCGAAGAAGATGAAAACCCCTCGGATAGTGGCAAAAAACGGAAAGTAGAAGAAACCCGAGTCCAACCCATTGAAGAGCTTAAGATGGTAGAACTCGTGGAAGGAAATTCCGCTAGAGCGATCAAGATGGGCACTAATATGGAACCTGAATTGGAGACCCAATTGATATATGTTCTAAAGGAATTTTGTCATCTTTTCGCATGGGAAGGAGGCCCCCCCGGACGAATCAGTAATAAGGTATGTCAACATTTCCTTAATGTAAAGCCGGGGGCAAAACCCATTCAACAAAAGAAGAGAAGAATGGGACCCGAACGCAACAAGATTATCCGGTCAGAAATTCAGCGGCTTCTCAGCCTACGGCAAATCCGAGAAGTCGTGTATCCTGAGTGGCTGGCCAACGTAGTCCTGGTCCCTAAGTCAGGAGGAAGATGGAGGATGTGCGTTGACTTTACCGATCTCAATGATGCTTGCCCAAAGGACTGCTATCCCTTACCAAGCATAGACCAATTGGTCGACTCTACCGCTGGTTGCGCACTCCTGTCGACTCTAGATGGGGACCAAGGATACAACCAGATCCCGATGGCATTCCCGGACCAGGACAAAACCAGCTTCATTACGGATGCATGTACCTTTTGTTATCTAGTCATGCCTTTCGGACTTAAGAACGCAGGAGCTACATATCAACGATTGGTGAACCTCATGTTTGCGGGACTCATCGGAAAAACTGTAGAAGTATATGTAGACGACATTGTCGTCAAAAGTCGTTCCGCGAAAGATCATCCCGAAGACTTGCGAAAAACCCTGGCTATTATGGATCGCTTTGGGATGAAGGTAAACCCTCGGAAATGCTCCTTCGGTATCCGAGAAGGCAAATTTTTGGGATTTATGGTCACTGAGAAGGGAATAGAAGTTAACCCCGAGAAAGCTGAAGCAATTATTGGGTTACCAACCCCGAAATCCATAAAGGACGTGCAGAAACTGACTGGGCGAATGGCCTCCCTCAGTCGATTCGTCTCCAAATCAGCAGAAAAAGGGCTCCCGTTCTTTAAAATCCTTCGGAATATCAAAGAATTCCAGTGGACCTCACGATGTGAAGAAGCTCTCCAGGAATTAAAAAGCTATATGGTAAGACCACCCTTGCTGGTCAAACCGTCGCCCCAGGAAGAACTTTTTGTGTACCTATCCGTAGGAGAGGAGGCTATTGGAGCGGTATTGGTCAAAGAGCACGGGGGAGAGCATCATCTGGTCTACTACGTTAGCAAAACTCTCCTCGAAGCGGAAACCAGGTATACTCTAGTAGAAAAACTTGTACTCACTTTGGTTACCACGGCGCGTAGATTACGCCCGTATTTCCTATCCCACCCGATCACTGTCTTGACCAAACATCCTCTACGGGCAATTCTCAATAAACCTGAGACTTCGGGTAGACTGATAAAATGGGCCGTCGAGCTAACGGAGTATGATATCTCCTATGCCCCGAGACCTTCCATTAAGGCCCAGGTGCTAGCAGACTTTGTAGTAGAACTTGCGGGAATCGGAGTAGAAAGGAAAGAACCTCTGTGGTACGTCTACGTGGACGGTTCCTCCGTAAATACGCATGGCGGAGCCGGAGTAATCCTGATCAACACGGAAGCCGAAGAGGAGGCGCTACATTTCGCGGTTAGAATTGACTACCCCGTATCCAACAATGACGCTGAATATGAAGCCCTCATTATCGGAATGAGGCTTGCTCGGGAAGGCGGAATACGAAGAGTCCGCCTGCATAGCGACTCTCAGTTAGTTGTGCAGCAAGTTCAAGGCACATATGAAGCCAAAGAAGAAAGAATGCAGAGTTATCTCCGAGTAGTCCATCGGGCCAAGGTATGGTTCGAGGAGTATCAGTTAGTGCAGATTCCCCGAGGGAATAACCAAGAAGCTGATGCCTTGTCCAAAATGGCTGCACAATTGACCACTATTCGTACCCGGAAAAGCACTCTGTTACACATGAGCGAATCAGAGAGGACTGAACCTGAAGAGGTAAGTGTCACCATGACAAATCCTCCAATAAACTGGACAACACCCATTAAAGCATACCTACAAGATCCTGAAGGATACTCCGAGGACAAATTCGTCCAACGAATGATGTCTAAGAAGACTATCCGATATTTCCTCAAGAATGGAATACTATTCCGAAGGACGTACTCCTACCCTCATGCCCGATGTTTAAATGAAGAGGAGGCTCAACATGTTTTGGCAGAAACTCACGAAGGGGTGTGCGGCAGTCATACCAGTGGCGGAAGCATGGTCGGACGAATAATCCGACAGGGTTATTATTGGCCCACGATGGTCAAAGATTGCAAAAACCACGCGGAAAAGTGTAAGTCGTGCCAAGCTTATGCCCCTCGGATTTATCAACCAGCGGCTCCGTGGGAACCCCATCTGACCGCATGTCGTTTCGCGAAATGGGGAATAGACATAGTCGGTCCACTTACTCCCGATGCTGGTCAAAAGAAGTTCTTACTCGTAGCAGTAGACTATTTTACCAAATGGGTAGAGGCGGAGCCCTTAGCGCGAATAACTGCAGGGGCGGTCATTAACTTCTTGTGGAGAAATATTCTGTGCCGTTTTGGAGTCCCTCGGAGCCTAGTAAGTGACAACGGTCTGCAGTTCACTGACCAAGGGTTAGAGAAGTGGTGTGATCATTGGGAAATTAAACACCGTTTTGCTTCGGTGGGATACCCTCAAGCCAACGGACAAGTCGAAAGAACTAATCGCACTCTCCTGAAAAATATGAAAGCTCGACTCGACTGGCACAAAGCCAAATGGGTTGAAGAAATACCCGGCATATTATGGGCCTATCGGACCACGCAAAATACCGCCACGGGCGAAACCCCTTTCAGCCTATCCTATGGTTGTGAGGCAGTCGTACCCTCCGAAGTTTCAATTGAGAGTTGGCGGGTCAAAGAATATGAAGAAGTGGCCAATAGTGCTAACTTAGCTCTGGCTCTTGATCTCTTAGAAGAGAGGAGAATCCGAGCCGCCATTCGGAACGAGGAATACAAAGCTCGGATGGCACGATACTACAATACCAAGGTAAAGCTTCGAACTTTTCAAGTGGGTGATTTAGTGCTAAAACGGGTTGGAGCCTCCAAAAACGTAGGCAAGCTTGAACCCCGATGGGAAGGACCTTACAAGATAGCGGGAATTGTCGGACCCGCAACTTATCTACTTGCCAATTCCGAAGGTGCCACTCTTCGTAACACGTGGAATTCCTTCAATCTTAGAAAATACTATGCTTAATGTAACATCTTCATTGTTACATAAATAAAACTGTTTGTTCATAAGTGGATGGTTACGATACGGTCGAATCTGATAGGGTACATATGGTTGCAAAATAAAAGTGATAGCCTTACATAGGAAATCATTACAAGCAACCTAACCCCTAGGAGCCATCTACTATAGATAAACAGCCCTCGGACCCCAAAAGACCACCTACTACAAGTTGAATACCACCTACTACAAACTACTCCTCTCGTAAAGGACGCTTTCCTTCTCGGATAAGGCGGCGACGCTGCTCCTCGGATAAGGTTAGTGGGTCCGCCAATGAAACGCCCTCGGAAACCACGGGACTATCTTCGGGAAAGATGGGATGAAGATTAAGCTCGGGAATAATTAAGTTCCCAGGACACTCTAGCAATGATTGAACCGCATCCGTACCAAGTCGGTACCCGATGCGGACCAGATCACGCATCTCCTTTTGCAAGGCCTCCCTCAAAGTTGAAGGACTCGCGATATCCAAAACATCTTGGACCCGAGCCACCACTAAAGCAACATCGTGAGCGCGAGTAATCTCTAGCACCCGATGAGTTTCTGTATCCCGTTCCCGAATCATCTGTAATAATTGCTCATCGGAGTGACAAAGTTGACTCTTCAACTCCTCCAAACTCGCTTGAAAACTCGTCACCCGGGTCCTCTCTAGCATTAATTGACGCTCCACTTCCCAAGACTTATCCCTCTCAATTTGAAGGACCATATCGTGAATCGCTTTAGCAGCTTCATGCTCCTCTTGCAAACGGGAAATTTCCGTCTGAGCTTCCAACAAACCATGCTCTAACTCATCCCGACGACGATATACCAGGCCAGGATCTGAAGAGGAACACCCCCGAGATCCGACGGTGTCCAGCACCATATAAATCTGGATGAAGAGGAATGGATTACTACTGGAGAAATGAAAGGTAAGTAACCAAAATTTGCAAATAAAATGAGCATTTACCTCACACAGGTTTTTGCAAACCAAATTCTGAAGACGGGAGGAAGGAAGGGTCCTCATGAGCTCACAATCCGTAACATTTAGTAGACCGCTAAGAAAATTTCGGCAAAACCCCGATACCTCCCCGAGGGGAGAAAATCCCGGGTCCGCGCCCGCGGAAGAAGAGCCTACAGGAAGAGGATTCCCTCCGGATAGCGACACGGGTACGCGCTCGGGACCTCCTTCCACAACATTCACGATATCGGAAATCCGAGGAAAGGGTCGTGACACCAAGGGAGGCACTGGATAGTCTATCGGAGAAAGTACCGTAGTCGGATTTTCGGCCCTGAGAGGGATCACAAAGCTCACTGGGGGAGCTGCCACGGGCGAACCCCCCGATTCCTGCCTCTCCGAAGAGGAGTCAGCCCTCGTAACTGCCACGAAGGTACTGGAAAGGCCTTCTGATGCCTGCCCCATACCATGTAGAGCTCGCCCTAGAAAAACACCATTAAATGGATCTATAGAAAAGGCCGCCATCTCAGCACCTACAAGACAAATATAGAGTATATGATGATCCCGAGGACACATAAGTTGATAAAAGAGAAGTCGATAGATCTTCAGACTTACGAAAATAGAAATTGCCATGAAGAGGATGAATTGGCGAATTCTCTCTCCTTATTCCCTCTTGAAGATCTGCCAGAATAAGAGCCTCAGGACACGCAAGCAGACCGGTAATATCGTACGAGCCAGAAAATAACCCGGAATGACTCAGTTCCTCCCACTCCCGCCCCAACGTCTCGGATAGGGGCGAAACGTATCCCAAGCCCCATCGGATAGGCACTCCCCACGATCGGGCCGAACGACCTTTCGAACGGACAAAGAAATACCTCCGCTTCCAGTCCCCCCTACGAGTGCGAGGACTGGAAGTACCAGTGAAGGCTTTTTCGACGTCCCGATAGGCCAGGCTGAAAAGGGGGACTCCGTCCGAACAAGGCCGAAGGATAAAAATTGCCCCCACCCGATACGGGGATAGGGGAAGGTTAAGGAGCTCGCAGCATAAGATGTATCCCACTAAAAGGCGATACGAATTGGGTGTTAACTGGCTCGGACAGATTTGCCAATACTGGAAAAGCGATCGAAGAAAAGGATGAAAAAACACCCGTAATCCACAGTGCATTTGATCACAATAGACAGTTAGGAATCCAGGAGGAGGATCGTAGGCTCTCTGGTCCGGGGAGGGCACAATCACATCAAAATCATCAAAATTCAGATTGAATTCCGTAAAAAGAGTTACTAGAGACTCTCCGTATACAGTACTAACGGCGGAACCAACCCGTCCCCGACCTATCAACCTTGAGGGACTCAAAGGTATTAAGTTAAATGCAGAACGCTCATCAGCAAGAGAATACGGTTCTCTACCTAGGAACACATCCCTTATATGGTCTATCCTTCGAGAATCCGTGTACGATGACCTACTCCCCACCCTTGAAGACGAACTTGTCCCAATGATCACTTGATTCTCAACCAACCTATTACGCTGTCCCGGGGAAGAACTCTCCGAGGAGGCACTATAAACTTGGGATCGAAGGCCGACTCGGGCACGACTCCGAGAAGAACTACTTGATGATGTGGACCCCCCATGCCTGCGATGTGGCGGCATCATCTTTAATGGTAAGTTTTCCGTTTACTCTTATACGAAGGTCGAAAATAAAGTATTGAGTACAACTACGAGAATGAAAACAAGTCTTACGAAGGTAGATTTCTAAAAGAAGAAAGTAAGATGATTTATCTGCTAGAGCAAGATAGCTTTTAACGATGAATATAAATACCATTGTTAGCATATTATATGTGATGAATTAATCATATGAAAAAAAGCTGGAGCTGTCCCACCCACTCCTACGAGTATGACACGTGTTAATGAGTGTCCTTAATTAGGATAAATAACTCTTAAACACGCATGTAATTTGACACGTCCTGCTAAGTTATGTACTTAGTCAGCAGATAAAAAGTTTTTGTCTATTAGCTTATCTTTTTGAAGAAGAGTAAAAAGAATAAGTTTTATATGTAAGCATGCTAATAATTTATTAATATCTCATGCTAATGGACAAATAAGACAAAATAGAAAGGTAGGAATAGGACAAATTGTTCATTCGTAAATCCGAGAAGCTCTCGGAAAAATTTACAAAAGCATAAGAAAAGGCTACAAAATGAGAAAAAATAAAAAAGAAGGGATCCTATTCTAAATCCCTGTACTCGGTGGAGGTGGGGGTGGAGGTGAAATCCTACTTGAACCAGTAGCCCCAAGATCTGACACGGTCGGAAGAGGAGCAGGGGAGCCTCTAGGTGTCATCACCGCGTCATACATCTCGAGAAGATTTTGAACCTGCTCAGGAGACGGCTTGGCAAGCTTCTTGACGTCAAAAAGACTACCAAAGTTTACCCCCGAGGGCATTACTCCACGGGCTACGGTAGCACACTCTAACCATCCCCATAACATATGCCCTAGGGAATCCCAAGCGGACAAAGAAGCACTTTGACGCTCCGCTTCCACCGCCGCGTACCGAACAGCCTCGTCAATTCGGGCTTGCACCTCCTCCTGAGGCACCATCTTGGCTATTTTAAGATCCACTAACTCCTTGACCCGAGATTGAAGCTCCTGCTCTCGCTCCAACCACCCCAACTTTTCTTTCTCCAGAGCCTCCACCCGAGCACGGAGAAGCTCCTCGGATTCCCTCTTCTCCTTCTCCAGAAGAGTCAGTTGGACTCGAACAGCTCCCTCGGACGCTTCCAGCTTGTCGTAAGCCGACTGCATCCTCTGCAAAGTGAGCCGCATCACTTCCTTGGCTCTCTGATCTTCCCTCCAAACGAAGTCGCTGGCCTCCAACTTCGTTCGGAAAACATCTCTCATTGATTCGGCCTCATAGAGTTGAGCCCGAAGAGAAGTCACTTGCCCTCGGAGAGATCCTAGTTCAGCCACCTCCTTCGAATGGCGCTGCTCTATTGCAGTGATGACCTCTCGAGTCTTCTTGGACTGCAAGACAGGAAGAGAAACATAAGGAAAAATACAGGAAAATTATGTAAAAATAAAACGATTAGAGGATTAATACTTACAATTGTTTCCATCCAGACCATGCTGGCCCGCAAAAACTGATAACCTTCCGCGGGTGCAGCAAGAGAAGATCCGAAGAAATGAAGGATCTCATGGTATGCCTCCCCTATAGTCGAGGGCTCCTTCTCAGGCACTTGAGATGAAAAATTCCCCTCGGAAGCTGACCTCCGCAGGGGAACCCTCTTCGGGAGGTCTCCTATCGGAGAAGGAATAGCCGTAGCAGGAGTCGTGGCCACTGCTTCCGTTATAATCACTTCCGGAACTTTTGCAGTGGTCGAGGGACCCTCCCCCCGGAGCAGGGTATCCCACACTTCCTTCTTTGCCTCAGAATCCTTCACTAGATCCGTAGGACCTTGGCCGAGCCCCTCGGATGGCTTCTCCGAGTCCGGTTGAAGTAGCTGAGCGAACAGATCCGCGCCCGGAAACATAGGAGCCTTCCCCTTATCAACCTCTACAAGAGCAAGGTAAGCAGTTAAAATAATAAAAATGAAATTCGAATAATGAATCAATATAAATAAGATATTAAGGTCAAGAGAGCGGAGGGATAAGAAGCTTACGAGGGCGAAGGGGAGAAGGATCCGGAATAGTAGGCGAAGGATCCCGAGAGGAGACCAAGATGACATTTGGCCCCGGAGATGAAAATTCTTCCTCCTCGGCTATCGGAGATTGCACCCCCTGCGAACTCCTCGGAAGATTGCTAGTATTGGACTCGGAAGAAGGCATCAAGATCATTGCCGATCTAGGGTCCACCTGTCGCAACGGAGCAACATCCAGACATATGCCCTCGGCATATAGAGAGGGACGTGGGATATTCTCGTATACACCCTCGACTCCCGCGTCCATCCCTGCTTCCTCGGATTGCGCTTCCGCCTCCTCGTGACCTTCCTCCTCGTGATCTCCCCCCCCCCCCCCCCGTGACCTCCCCCCTCGGAAGCCTCGCTGTGTCCACCTAGAACCACCTCTTCAGAACCAGGTACCAGATAGTACCTCGCCATAACTTCCTCTGCACCACACAAAAACGTATTAGTACGGGTGACAGAAAAATAAGGAAGACTACTTAAAGAAATAGATATAGAGTAAAAGAAATATACGAATAAAGAAGAGGAAACTTACTGAAAGCCGCCATGTACATACTCGGAACAAAAAGCGGCTTCTTCATGTTGTCATTGACCCCTACCACAAAGTGAAGCCCAGCCCTATCAAATAGCCATCGAAAGTCTTCTGACTCCATTAGCGCATGCTGGGCAATCACTGGAGAGAGCACCATATCCTCAGCCAAAGTGTGAATTGGAGTCACACCCTCCCCCCACTTGTAGGGCACATCCCACTTCCCTCGGACGGGCTTCACGTAAAAGAATTTGTCCTTCCAAACGCCGTGCGAGCTTATCGTCGCACCCAAAATCCTCTTTGAAGAATTAGCCGAGTGATCCCGATGGTGAACGTGATAAAAGGGATATCCTCCGGGTGACACTCCCACATCAAAAATAGACAGAAAATGGTCCACGTTGCACTCGTACCCCTTAACCATACACCAGAACACGTAAATGCAAAGGGCAGCATAACCATTGGGGACCAACTGACTCGGACAAATCTTGCAAGTCTTGAAGACTTCGCAGAAAAAAGATGGCATAAACGAGCGCCACCCGTAATTCACTTGCGCAAAGTACACGGTAAGCATACCTGCGGGGGGATAGCACGCCCTTTGGTCTTCCGAAGGAATATGAATAGTCGCATTCATCAGTGTAGTCCCCGTAGCTTCAAATAAATCTGTGACCTGCTCATAGGTCACCACGGATCGGACATTCTCAATTTTAGAGAAGTCACGGAGAGGGGGTTTCTTCGATTTAGAAACCCTAGCCTTTTTCGTGACGGCGACACCACTCCCTTCGGCGACAGCCGCCCTTTTCCTACGAGTAGCGGCAGTAGGTCCCACGAGGGGAACGGTAGTCGCGACGGGAACAGGAGCATCCACAGAAGCAGCAGCGACAGAGGACATGTTGACAGAGGAAGCCATCTACTTTTTGGGATGGAGAGAGATTTTTACGAATTGGGTAAGAGAGAATAAAAAATTGAGAAGAATTAAAGTCACTCTTTTCTGCTTTAAGAAAAATTGGAGAAGATGGAAGATTTGGAAGCTTGAAAATTGAAAGATTTTGCGAAGAGAATGGGGAAGAAGAGTACGGACGGGTATATTTATAAGTAGACCGCCATTAAAGACGTGCCCCGTTTCCCACGCCCCACGTCTCCACTCAGGAAGCGACGTGTCAATCCACGCGCTAGCCGTTACTGCAAGTTAATGGACGGACGAATGAATGACATTTAAGACATCTAACGGCTAGAAAGAGCCGTTATAAAAACAACTTTTCATCTGAACCGCTACTTCCCAAGAACATAACGATAATTTTACTTCACGGTATCTTAAGTGTATACTTATATACATATAATACCCTCGTAAATCATAAAAAAGAACGGAAAAATTCCCATCCCCTCGGAAAAATCACCAAAAATAGAGAAAACCCCCTTTTTAAGGCCACGAAATAAAATTTCACTCGCCTCTACGAGAGCAATTGAAATTTGGGGGGGCTAGTGTTAACCCTAAAAAATAAATAAGGGATTATATGAAAGATTAACCCTTAAATTAGGGATTAATCCCAAAGGCGATACTATCGTCACAAACACTCTCGTATGTCACATCCCTTACTATGGTATGACGTGGCACCTGAAGAGGTAATAGAATCCCTCGGAATTCGCATATCCTACCAGGATACGACGTGACACCCGAAGGGACATCTAAGCATCCCTTGGAAAGTCAAGATGAATAAAAATAAGATATCAACGTGGCATTGGAAAAAGAGTAAATCCCGATGGATCCACGCGACTCGGATATCCATCACTGCGCCAAGAGGGACCACTATATGAAAATACTTCCTTGCTGAACACTCCCAAAGCCCTCGGAATCATTATCCCGAAGGCCAAAATTCACAAAACAACGTCCTACTCAAAGCACCAACCACTAAACTCCCTTACTCCGAAGGCACCAACCAAGGAGGTCATGCAACAAAGACCAGAAAGCCCTCGGAGAATGATTCCCGAAGGAGCCACTACTCTCACGATAGCAGGAAACGCTCGGAATCCCTACTACAGGGATCCATACACAAGAATACCGCCTTACATGCACATTGATGCCCTCGGAGCCCACCTTACAAGCCTGGCGAGACAAATCTGCCCCTCGGAAAATCTTACTAAAGAAGTCAATGAAGAAATAGCTGTCCCCGGAACAGAAAACTCCTCGGACACCCACTTCACTTCAACTAGTGAACCTCCTCGTGAAATTCAGCCCCTCGGAGAAAAGAAAACAGAAGATTCCGCCTATCAAAGGGAAGAAAACAGAAGAAGTAACCCCTCGGAACTCCCCGTAGCCCTCGGACAAGATAATGATCAGCCTAGTCAGCACCTTGTCAACAAGATATACCTTATCTATAAGAAGGACACTTGTAATACATGCAGCATTACACTTGTACCACATGCATGGTGACACATACCCCCTCCCATACCTATATAAGGAAAAATGAGAGGAGGAGGAAAGAGGATAACGGAAAACTCACCCAAAAAAGCATAAAATCATATTTGTGCTCCTCGGAATAAGAAGTTCAGTGAATAAAGGAAGGATATTTTCGTAATTTTTCCCAAATAGTCATTTACTTTCTTTGAACCACGGATAATGGCGTTCCGAACCCCTAAATAAATCAGTTAATCGGGTATTATTCCAAACCTGTTAACAAAATGGCGCCGTCTGTGGGAACGCCATAGAAGTTGTCCTCGAGCGTGTTCAAGAAAGCAAATCCACTATGGAAAATTTGTTTTACAGCGAAAATTACTTGCCCCATTCGGACAATTCGGAAGAAACTGTAGAGAATCGTCGTTTCGACGAAAGGGACTTCATCAATGTCCCCCGATCTGTTTATGAAAGATTAGTGGAAGTTACCACTCGAGTTAATCACCGAGAACTCGAATCTCCTCTGGAGACCGCCCCAGGATCTCCGAACCAAGGAAATCATCCCTCAGAACAAGGCGAGGTTTATGCAAGAAGGGCACAATGCCCTACGCCAATCTCGTGGTACCAGGAAACTCCTCGGAGGACGCCAAGGCGTTATGATCATCTGGAAACTCCAAGGATAATCCAGAGGGAAGAGAGGTCTCTCCCCGTATATCGTCCCCCCCCCCTATTATCACTCCCAACGGAGAACCAACCTTATGGGGAATCCTTGAAGATCTACGAAAGGAAGTAGGAGATCTCAAGAGGACTGTAGGACCCAAGGAAGATCCGACGTTTAAGATATCTCCCTTCATTCCTGAAATAGCATCTGCTCCGATTCCTTCGGGAATGCGGCCTATTAACGTACCATTATATACAGGGGAAGCTGATGGGAGAGATCCGCAAGATCACATACATCAATATTTGGCAGGAATGGACCTATCGTCCGCCCCAGACTATGTCCTATGCCGAGTGTTCCCTGTTACCCTCGGAGGACGAGCCCAATCTTGGTTTACCCATCTCCCTCCTAATTCAGTGGCCAGCTTTGACCGGTTGGCTCACCTGTTTGTACGCCATTTCGCCTGTAATCGGAGATATCCCAAATCGGCCACTCATCTTTTTACTATTAAGCAACGCAAGGATGAATCTCTTCGGGAATATATAAAACGCTTCACGGATGAAGCACTGGATGTTCCGAATGTCAGCCCGACCATTATGGCCGATATTCTGACACAAGGGCTTCGAGCGGGAGAATTCTTCCGATATCTAATGGGGAATCATGTCACGGACATGAATGAACTTATGCAACAAGCTGAAACTCATATTCTTATGGAAGAAGCCGACCATACAAAGAGAGGGCTAGAGAAGGATGACAATGAACGTCACGAGCAGACGGGAAAGGAAACTAAAACCAAAGAGAAGGGCAAAGACGGAAAAGCGCCCCCTCGGAAGAACGATGGGGAGATGGTCAAGAAATTCCTTAAACCCGTGCCCCTTCCTCCGATGACCCTGGCTCCCGTGGAAGTACTCAACGTGATGCGGGGCAACGAAGAAGTGCGCTGGCCCCGACCCACCAAATTTCCCAACAAAGATAAAGATGCGGGTAAGTACTGTAAATTCCATAAAACCTATGGACATACCACCGAGGAATGTACTACCCTGCGAAGAGAAATACTTCGCCTTCTGGAGGCAGGATATTTGCATAATTACCTAAAAAGAAACAATCCCGAAGAGCCTAAAGCACATGTATGGAAAAGGCCCCGAGGAGGACCTGATGAGGAAAAGGATACTCTCCACCAGCAGTCACGGGAACAAACCGTGGAACATCGGAGGAGGTCCCAAGGAGAGACCAGGAAGCGTCAAAGATCCCCCCGGGAGAGAACCGTTGCGTCTCCGTGGCGGTCACGGGAAAGGACCGCAGGGTATCGGAACCTACCTCCCCCTCCCGACACGTACGAGGTCAACCCCTCCTCGGGGAGGACAATCAACATGATAGAGGGAGGAGACATTTCTAGAATACCCCAGGGTAAGAAAACAAAATATCTCAAAGAAGCCAGACGAGTGGGACAAGGGCTCCCAGTATGCTCCGCTCAAGGGGCTAGGTTACCAAATATCACTTTCGGACCCGAAGACCTGAAAGGTGTAGTCTACCCCCACGAAGACCCTTTGGTGATTGAAGCTACCATCTATGGATTTGAGATCCAGCGTATCCTCATAGATACGGGCAGCTCCGTGGATGTCTTGTTTTTTCCCACCTATCTAGCCATGGGATTGAAGAAGGAGCAACTGGAAGTGGCTGAAGTCCCTCTAGTAGGCTTCTCTGGCGAAGCCTGTAACACCCTCGGAACTGTGACCCTGCCAATGTCGTGGGGAGAGGGAGCCCTACGAAGAACGGAACACACCAAATTTTGGGTGGTGGAGGCTTCGTCAAGGACATATAACGCTATATGCAGCAGACCCTCCATTCGGTCATTCGAAGCGATCCCCTCTACCCTCCACCTTAAGGTAAAATTTCCTACCTTGGCAGGCATCGGAGAAGTCCGGGGCAATCAAGCTAGAGCCAGAGAATGCCGAATGAATGCCCTACTCCCCGAAGAAGATGAAAACCCCTCGGATAGTGGCAAAAAACGGAAAGTAGAAGAAACCCGAGTCCAACCCATTGAAGAGCTTAAGATGGTAGAACTCGTGGAAGGAAATTCCGCTAGAGCGATCAAGATGGGCACTAATATGGAACCTGAATTGGAGACCCAATTGATATCTGTTCTAAAGGAATTTGGTCATCTTTTCGCATGGGAAGGAGGCCCCCCCGGACGAATCAGTAATAAGGTATGTCAACATTTCCTTAATGTAAAGCCGGGGGCAAAACCCATTCAACAAAAGAAGAGAAGAATGGGACCCGAACGCAACAAGATTATCCGGTCAGAAATTCAGCGGCTTCTCAGCCTACGGCAAATCCGAGAAGTCGTGTATCCTGAGTGGCTGGCCAACGTAGTCCTGGTCCCTAAGTCAGGAGGAAGATGGAGGATGTGCGTTGACTTTACCGATCTCAATGATGCTTGCCCAAAGGACTGCTATCCCTTACCAAGCATAGACCAATTGGTCGACTCTACCGCTGGTTGCGCACTCCTGTCGACTCTAGATGGGGACCAAGGATACAACCAGATCCCGATGGCATTCCCGGACCAGGACAAAACCAGCTTCATTACGGATGCAGGTACCTTTTGTTATCTAGTCATGCCTTTCGGACTTAAGAACGCAGGAGCTACATATCAACGATTGGTGAACCTCATGTTTGCGGGACTCATCGGAAAAACTGTAGAAGTATATGTAGACGACATTGTCGTCAAAAGTCGTTCCGCGAAAGATCATCCCGAAGACTTGCGAAAAACCCTGGCTATTATGGATCGCTTTGGGATGAAGGTAAACCCTCGGAAATGCTCCTTCGGTATCCGAGAAGGCAAATTTTTGGGATTTATGGTCACTGAGAAGGGAATAGAAGTTAACCCCGAGAAAGCTGAAGCAATTATTGGGTTACCAACCCCGAAATCCATAAAGGACGTGCAGAAACTGACTGGGCGAATGGCCTCCCTCAGTCGATTCGTCTCCAAATCAGCAGAAAAAGGGCTCCCGTTCTTTAAAATCCTTCGGAATATCAAAGAATTCCAGTGGACCTCACGATGTGAAGAAGCTCTCCAGGAATTAAAAAGCTATATGGTAAGACCACCCTTGCTGGTCAAACCGTCGCCCCAGGAAGAACTTTTTGTGTACCTATCCGTAGGAGAGGAGGCTATTGGAGCGGTATTGGTCAAAGAGCACGGGGGAGAGCATCATCTGGTCTACTACGTTAGCAAAACTCTCCTCGAAGCGGAAACCAGGTATACTCTAGTAGAAAAACTTGTACTCACTTTGGTTACCACGGCGCGTAGATTACGCCCGTATTTCCTATCCCACCCGATCACTGTCTTGACCAAACATCCTCTACGGGCAATTCTCAATAAACCTGAGACTTCGGGTAGACTGATAAAATGGGCCGTCGAGCTAACGGAGTATGATATCTCCTATGCCCCGAGACCTTCCATTAAGGCCCAGGTGCTAGCAGACTTTGTAGTAGAACTTGCGGGAATCGGAGTAGAAAGGAAAGAACCTCTGTGGTACGTCTACGTGGACGGTTCCTCCGTAAATACGCATGGCGGAGCCGGAGTAATCCTGATCAACACGGAAGCCGAAGAGGAGGCGCTACATTTCGCGGTTAGAATTGACTACCCCGTATCCAACAATGACGCTGAATATGAAGCCCTCATTATCGGAATGAGGCTTGCTCGGGAAGGCGGAATACGAAGAGTCCGCCTGCATAGCGACTCTCAGTTAGTTGTGCAGCAAGTTCAAGGCACATATGAAGCCAAAGAAGAAAGAATGCAGAGTTATCTCCGAGTAGTCCATCGGGCCAAGGTATGGTTCGAGGAGTATCAGTTAGTGCAGATTCCCCGAGGGAATAACCAAGAAGCTGATGCCTTGTCCAAAATGGCTGCACAATTGACCACTATTCGTACCCGGAAAAGCACTCTGTTACACATGAGCAAATCAGAGAGGACTGAACCTGAAGAGGTAAGTGTCACCATGACAAATCCTCCAATAAACTGGACAACACCCATTAAAGCATACCTACAAGATCCTGAAGGATACTCCGAGGACAAATTCGTCCAACGAATGATGTCTAAGAAGACTATCCGATATTTCCTCAAGAATGGAATACTATTCCGAAGGACGTACTCCTACCCTCATGCCCGATGTTTAAATGAAGAGGAGGCTCAACATGTTTTGGCAGAAACTCACGAAGGGGTGTGCGGCAGTCATACCAGTGGCGGAAGCATGGTCGGACGAATAATCCGACAGGGTTATTATTGGCCCACGATGGTCAAAGATTGCAAAAACCACGCGGAAAAGTGTAAGTCGTGCCAAGCTTATGCCCCTCGGATTTATCAACCAGCGGCTCCGTGGGAACCCCATCTGACCGCATGTCCTTTCGCGAAATGGGGAATAGACATAGTCGGTCCACTTACTCCCGATGCTGGTCAAAAGAAGTTCTTACTCGTAGCAGTAGACTATTTTACCAAATGGGTAGAGGCGGAGCCCTTAGCGCGAATAACTGCAGGGGCGGTCATTAACTTCTTGTGGAGAAATATTCTGTGCCGTTTTGGAGTCCCTCGGAGCCTAGTAAGTGACAACGGTCTGCAGTTCACTGACCAAGGGTTAGAGAAGTGGTGTGATCATTGGGAAATTAAACACCGTTTTGCTTCGGTGGGATACCCTCAAGCCAACGGACAAGTCGAAAGAACTAATCGCACTCTCCTGAAAAATATGAAAGCTCGACTCGACTGGCACAAAGCCAAATGGGTTGAAGAAATACCCGGCATATTATGGGCCTATCGGACCACGCAAAATACCGCCACGGGCGAAACCCCTTTCAGCCTATCCTATGGTTGTGAGGCAGTCGTACCCTCCGAAGTTTCAATTGAGAGTTGGCGGGTCAAAGAATATGAAGAAGTGGCCAATAGTGCTAACTTAGCTCTGGCTCTTGATCTCTTAGAAGAGAGGAGAATCCGAGCCGCCATTCGGAACGAGGAATACAAAGCTCGGATGGCACGATACTACAATACCAAGGTAAAGCTTCGAACTTTTCAAGTGGGTGATTTAGTGCTAAAACGGGTTGGAGCCTCCAAAAACGTAGGCAAGCTTGAACCCCGATGGGAAGGACCTTACAAGATAGCGGGAATTGTCGGACCCGCAACTTATCTACTTGCCAATTCCGAAGGTGCCACTCTTCGTAACACGTGGAATTCCTTCAATCTTAGAAAATACTATGCTTAATGTAACATCTTCATTGTTACATAAATAAAACTGTTTGTTCATAAGTGGATGGTTACGATACGGTCGAATCTGATAGGGTACATATGGTTGCAAAATAAAAGTGATAGCCTTACATAGGAAATCATTACAAGAAACCTAACCCCTAGGAGCCATCTACTATAGATAAACAGCCCTCGGACCCCAAAAGACCACCTACTACAAGTTGAATACCACCTACTACAAACTACTCCTCTCGTAAAGGACGCTTTCCTTCTCGGATAAGGCGGCGACGCTGCTCCTCGGATAAGGTTAGTGGGTCCGCCAATGAAACGCCCTCGGAAACCACGGGACTATCTTCGGGAAAGATGGGATGAAGATTAAGCTCGGGAATAATTAAGTTCCCAGGACACTCTAGCAATGATTGAACCGCATCCGTACCAAGTCGGTACCCGATGCGGACCAGATCGCGCATCTCCTTTTGCAAGGCCTCCCTCAAAGTTGAAGGACTCGCGATATCCAAAACAGCTTGGACCCGAGCCACCACTAAAGCAACATCGTGAGCGCGAGTAATCTCTAGCACCCGATGAGTTTCTGTATCCCGTTCCCGAATCATCTGTAATAATTGCTCATCGGAGTGACGAAGTTGACTCTTCAACTCCTCCAAACTCGCTTGAAAACTCGTCACCTGGGTCCTCTCTAGCATTAATTGACGCTCCACTTCCCAAGACTTATCCCTCTCAATTTGAAGGACCATATCGTGAATCGCTTTAGCAGCTTCATACTCCTCTTGCAAACGGGAAATTTCCGTCTGAGCTTCCAACAAACCATGCTCTAACTCATCCCGACGACGATATACCAGGCCAGGATCTGAAGAGGAACACCCCCGAGATCCGACGGCGTCCAGCACCGTATAAATCTGGATGAAGAGGAATGGATTACTACTGGAGAAATGAAAGGTAAGTAACCAAAATTTGCAAATAAAATGAGCATTTACCTCACACAGGTTTTTGCAAACCAAATCCTGAAGACGGGAGGAAGGAAGGGTCCTCATGAGCTCACAATCCGTAACATTTAGTAGACCGCTAAGAAAATTTCGGCAAAACCCCGATACCTCCCCGAGGGGAGAAAATCCCGGGTCCGCGCCCGCGGAAGAAGAGCCTACAGGAAGAGGATTCCCTCCGGATAGCGACACGGGTACGCGCTCGGGACCTCCTTCCACAACATTCACGATATCGGAAATCCGAGGAAAGGGTCGTGACACCAAGGGAGGCACTGGATAGTCTATCGGAGAAAGTACCGTAGTCGGATTTTCGGCCCTGAGAGGGATCACAAAGCTCACTGGGGGAGCTGCCACGGGCGAACCCCCCGATTCCTGCCTCTCCGAAGAGGAGTCAGCCCTCGTAACTGCCACGAAGGTACTGGAAAGGCCTTCTGATGCCTGCCCCATACCATGTAGAGCTCGCCCTAGAAAAACACCATTAAATGGATCTATAGAAAAGGCCGCCATCTCAGCACCTACAAGACAAATATAGAGTATATGATGATCCCGAGGACACATAAGTTGATAAAAGAGAAGTCGATAGATCTTCAGACTTACGAAAATAGAAATTGCCATGAAGAGGATGAATTGGCGAATTCTCTCTCCTTATTCCCTCTTGAAGATCTGCCAGAATAAGAGCCTCAGGACACGCAAGCAGACCGGTAATATCGTACGAGCCAGAAAATAACCCGGAATGACTCAGTTCCTCCCACTCCCGCCCCAACGTCTCGGATAGGGGCGAAACGTATCCCAAGCCCCATCGGATAGGCACTCCCCACGATCGGGCCGAACGACCTTTCGAACGGACAAAGAAATACCTCCGCTTCCAGTCCCCCCTACGAGTGCGAGGACTGGAAGTACCAGTGAAGGCTTTTTCGACGTCCCGATAGGCCAGGCTGAAAAGGGGGACTCCGTCCGAACAAGGCCGAAGGATAAAAATTGCCCCCACCCGATACGGGGATAGGGGAAGGTTAAGGAGCTCGCAGCATAAGACGTATCCCACTAAAAGGCGATACGAATTGGGTGTTAACTGGCTCGGACAGATTTGCCAATACTGGAAAAGCGATCGAAGAAAAGGATGAAAAAACACCCGTAATCCACAGTGCATTTGATCACAATAGACAGTTAGGAATCCAGGAGGAGGATCGTAGGCTCTCTGGTCCGGGGAGGGCACAATCACATCAAAATCATCAAAATTCAGATTGAATTCCGTAAAAAGAGTTACTAGAGACTCTCTGTATACAGTACTAACGGCGGAACCAACCCGTCCCCGACCTATCAACCTTGAGGGACTCAAAGGTATTAAGTTAAATGCAGAACGCTCATCAGCAAAAGAATACGGTTCTCTACCTAGGAACACATCCCTTATATGGTCTATCCTTCGAGAATCCGTGTACGATGACCTACTCCCCACCCTTGAAGACGAACTTGTCCCAATGATCACTTGATTCTCAACCAACCTATTACGCTGTCCCGGGGAAGAACTCTCCGAGGAGGCACTATAAACTTGGGATCCAAGGCCGACTCGGGCACGACTCCGAGAAGAACTACTTGATGATGTGGACCCCCCATGCCTGCGATGTGGCGGCATCATCTTTAATGGTAAGTTTTTCGTTTACTCTTATACGAAGGTCGAAAATAAAGTATTGAGTACAACTATGAGAATGAAAACAAGTCTTACGAAGGTAGATTTCTAAAAGAAGAAAGTAAGATGATTTATCTGCTAGAGCAAGATAGCTTTTAACGATGAATATAAATACCATTGTTAGCATATTATATGTGATGAATTAATCATATGAAAAAAAGCTGGAGCTGTCCCACCCACTCCTACGAGTATGACACGTGTTAATGAGTGTCCTTAATTAGGATAAATAACTCTTAAACACGCATGTAATTTGACACGTCCTGCTAAGTTATGTACTTAGTCAGCAGATAAAAAGTTTTTGTCTATTAGCTTATCTTTTTGAAGAAGAGTAAAAAGAATAAGTTTTATATGTAAGCATGCTAATAATTTATTAATATCTCATGCTAATGGACAAATAAGACAAAATAGAAAGGTAGGAATAGGACAAATTGTTCATTCATAAATCCGAGAAGCTCTCGGAAAAATTTACAAAAGCATAAGAAAAGGCTACAAAATGAGAAAAAATAAAAAAGAAGGGATCCTATTCTAAATCCCTGTACTCGGTGGAGGTGGGGGTGGAGGTGAAATCCTACTTGAACCAGTAGCCCCAAGATCTGACACGGTCGGAAGAGGAGCAGGGGAGCCTCTAGGTGTCATCACCGCGTCATACATCTCGAGAAGATTTTGAACCTGCTCAGGAGACGGCTTGGCAAGCTTCTTGACGTCAAAAAGACTACCAAAGTTTACCCCCGAGGGCATTACTCCAGGGGCTACGGTAGCACACTCTAACCATCCCCATAACATATGCCCTAGGGAATCCCGAGCGGACAAAGAAGCACTTTGACGCTCCGCTTCCACCGCCGCGTACCGAACAGCCTCGTCAATTCGGGCTTGCACCTCCTCCTGAGGCACCATCTTGGCTATTTTCAGATCCACTAACTCCTTGACCCGAGATTGAAGCTCCTGCTCTCGCTCCAACCACCCCAACTTTTCTTTCTCCAGAGCCTCCACCCGAGCACGGAGAAGCTCCTCGGATTCCCTCTTCTCCTTCTCCAGAAGAGTCAGTTGGACTCGAACAGCTCCCTCGGACGCTTCCAGCTTGTCGTAAGTCGACTGCATCCTCTGCAAAGTGAGCCGCATCACTTCCTTGGCTCTCTGATCTTCCCTCCAAACGAAGTCACTGGCCTCCAACTTCGTTCGGAAAACATCTCTCATTGATTCGGCCTCATAGAGTTGAGCCCGAAGAGAAGTCACTTGCCCTCGGAGAGATCCTAGTTCAGCCACCTCCTTCGAATGGCGCTGCTCTATTGCAGTGATGACCTCTCGAGTCTTCTTGGACTGCAAGACAGGAAGAGAAACATAAGGAAAAATACAGGAAAATTATGTAAAAATAAAACGATTAGAGGATTAATACTTACAATTGTTTCCATCCAGACCATGCTGGCCCGCAAAAACTGATAACCTTCCGCGGGTGCAGCAAGAGAAGATCCGAAGAAATGAAGGATCTCATGGTATGCCTCCCCTACAGTCGAGGGCTCCTTCTCAGGCACTTGAGATGAAAAATTCCCCTCGGAAGCTGACCTCCGCAGGGGAACCCTCTTCGGGAGGTCTCCTATCGGAGAAGGAATAGCCGTAGCAGGAGTCGTGGCCACTGCTTCCGTTATAATCACTTCCGGAACTTTTGCAGTGGTCGAGGGACCCTCCCCCCGGAGCAGGGTATCCCACACTTCCTTCTTTGCCTCAGAATCCTTCACTAGATCCGTAGGACCTTGGCCGAGCCCCTCGGATGGCTTCTCCGAGTCCGGTTGAAGTAGCTGAGCGAACAGATCCGCGCCCGGAAACATAGGAGCCTTCCCCTTATCAACCTCTACAAGAGCAAGGTAAGCAGTTAAAATAATAAAAATGAAATTCGAATAATGAATCAATATAAATAAGATATTAAGGTCAAGAGAGCGGAGGGATAAGAAGCTTACGAGGGCGAAGGGGAGAAGGATCCGGAATAGTAGGCGAAGGATCCCGAGAGGAGACCAAGATGACATTTGGCCCCGGAGATGAAAATTCTTCCTCCTCGGCTATCGGAGATTGCACCCCCTGCGAACTCCTCGGAAGATTGCTAGTATTGGACTCGGAAGAAGGCATCAAGATCATTGCCGATCTAGGGTCCACCTGTCGCAACGGAGCAACATCCAGACATATGCCCTCGGCATATAGAGAGGGACGTGGGATATTCTCGTATACACCCTCGACTCCCGCGTCCATCCCTGCTTCCTCGGATTGCGCTTCCGCCTCCTCGTGACCTTCCTCCTCGTGATCTCCCCCCCCCCCCCCCCCCCGTGACCTCCCCCCTCGGAAGCCTCGCTGTGTCCACCTAGAACCACCTCTTCAGAACCAGGTACCAGATAGTACCTCGCCATAACTTCCTCTGCACCACACAAAAACGTATTAGTACGGGTGACATAAAAATAAGGAAGACTACTTAAAGAAATAGATATAGAGTAAAAGAAATATACGAATAAAGAAGAGGAAACTTACTGAAAGCCGCCATGTACATACTCGGAACAAAAAGCGGCTTCTTCATGTTGTCATTGACCCCTACCACAAAGTGAAGCCCAGCCCTATCAAATAGCCATCGAAAGTCTTTTGACTCCATTAGCGCATGCTGGGCAATCACTGGAGAGAGCACCATATCCTCAGCCAAAGTGTGAATTGGAGTCACACCCTCTCCCCACTTGTAGGGCACATCCCACTTCCCTCGGACGGGCTTCACGTAAAAGAATTTGTCCTTCCAAACGCCGTGCGAGCTTATCGTCGCACCCAAAATCCTCTTTGAAGAATTAGCCGAGTGATCCCGATGGTGAACGTGATAAAAGGGATATCCCCCGGGTGACACTCCCACATCAAAAATACACAGAAAATGGTCCACGTTTCACTCGTACCCCTTAACCATACACCAGAACACGTAAATGCAAAGGGCAGCATAACCATTGGGAACCAACTGACTCGGACAAATCTTGCAAGTCTTGAAGACTTCGCAGAAAAAAGATGGCATAAACGAGCGCCACCCGTAATTCACTTGCGCAAAGTACACGGTAAGCATACCTGCGGGGGGATAGCACGCCCTTTGGTCTTCCGAAGGAATATGAATAGTCGCATTCATCAGTGTAGTCCCCGTAGCTTCAAATAAATCCGTGACCTGCTCATAGGTCACCACGGATCGGACATTCTCAATTTTAGAGAAGTCACGGAGAGGGGGTTTCTTCGATTTAGAAACCCTAGCCTTTTTCGTGACGGCGACACCACTCCCTTCGGCGACAGCCGCCCTTTTCCTACGAGTAGCGGCAGCAGGTCCCACGAGGGTAACGGTAGTCGCGACGGGAACAGGAGCATCCACAGAAGCAGCAGCGACAGAGGACATGTTGACAGAGGAAGCCATCTACTTTTTGGGATGGAGAGAGATTTTTACGAATTGGGTAAGAGAGAATAAAAAATTGAGAAGAATTAAAGTCACTCTTTTCTGCTTTAAGAAAAATTGGAGAAGATGGAAGATTTGGAAGCTTGAAAATTGAAAGATTTTGCGAAGAGAATGGGGAAGAAGAGTACGGACGGGTATATTTATAAGTAGACCGCCATTAAAGACGTGCCCCGTTTCCCACGCCCCACGTCTCCACTCAGGAAGCGACGTGTCAATCCACGCGCTAGCCGTTACTGCAAGTTAATGGACGGACGAATGAATGACATTTAAGACATCTAACGGCTAGAAAGAGCCGTTATAAAAACAACTTTTCATCTGAACCGCTACTTCCCAAGAACATAACGATAATTTTACTTCACGGTATCTTAAGTGTATACTTATATACATATAATACCCTCGTAAATCATAAAAAAGAACGGAAAAATTCCCATCCCCTCGGAAAAATCACCAAAAATAGAGAAAAACCCCTTTTTAAGGCCACGAAATAAAATTTCACTCGCCTCTACGAGAGCAATTGAAATTTGGGGGGGCTAGTGTTAACCCTAAAAAATAAATAAGGGATTATATGAAAGATTAACCCTTAAATTAGGGATTAATCCCAAAGGCGATACTATCGTCACAAACACTCTCGTATGTCACATCCCTTACTATGGTATGACGTGGCACCTGAAGAGGTAATAGAATCCCTCGGAATTCGCATATCCTACCAGGATACGACGTGACACCCGAAGGGACATCTAAGCGTCCCTTGGAAAGTCAAGATGAATAAAAATAAGATATCAACGTGGCATTGGAAAAAGAGTAAATCCCGATGGATCCACGCGACTCGGATATCCATCACTGCGCCAAGAGGGACCACTATATGAAAATACTTCCTTGCTGAACACTCCCAAAGCCCTCGGAATCATTATCCCGAAGGCCAAAATTCACAAAACAACGTCCTACTCAAAGCACCAACCACTAAACTCCCTTACTCCGAAGGCACCAACCAAGGAGGTCATGCAACAAAGACCAGAAAGCCCTCGGAGAATGATTCCCGAAGGAGCCACTACTCTCACGATAGCAGGAAACGCTCGGAATCCCTACTACTGGGATCCATACACAAGAATACCGCCTTACATGCACATTGATGCCCTCGGAGCCCACCTTACAAGCCTGGCGAGACAAATCTGCCCCTCGGAAAATCTTACTAAAGAAGTCAATGAAGAAATAGCTGTCCCCGGAACAGAAAACTCCTCGGACACCCACTTCACTTCAACTAGTGAACCTCCTCGTGAAATTCAGCCCCTCGGAGAAAAGAAAACAGAAGATTCCGCCTATCAAAGGGAAGAAAACAGAAGAAGTAACCCCTCGGAACTCCCCGTAGCCCTCGGACAAGATAATGATCAGCCTAGTCAGCACCTTGTCAACAAGATATACCTTATCTATAAGAAGGACACTTGTAATACATGCAGCATTACACTTGTACCACATGCATGGTGACACATACCCCCTCCCATACCTATATAAGGAAAAAGAAGAGGAGGAGGAAAGAGGATAACGGAAAACTCACCCAAAAAAGCATAAAATCATATTTGTGCTCCTCGGAATAAGAAGTTCATTGAATAAAGGAAGGATATTTTCGTAATTTTTCCCAAATAGTCATTTACTTTCTTTGAACCACGGATAATGGCGTTCCGAACCCCTAAATAAATCAGTTAATCGGGTATTATTCCAAACCTGTTAACAGCATTGGTGGGGTACCCCCAAGCAAATGCACAAGTAGAAAGGACTAACATAACCCTTTTGAAAAATATGAAGGCCCGACTCGATTGGCACAAAGCCAAATGGGTTGAAGAAATACCCGGTATACTATGGGCCTATCGGACCACGCAAAGCGCCGCTACGGGCGAAACTCCTTTCAGTCTATCCTACGGGTGCAAAGCTGTCTTGCCCTCGGAGGTCTCCATTGAAAGTTGGCGAGTCAGAGAATACGAGGAAGTAACCAATGGCTCAAATCTAGCCCTCGTCCTTGATCTACTCGAAGAAAAGAGAACCCGAGTAGCCCTCCGAGTGGAAGAATACAAGACTCGGATGTCACGATACTACAATACCAAGGTAAAGCCCCGAATTTTTCAAGTTGGAGATCTTGTAATGAAACGAGTAGGGGCTTCCAAGAATGTAGGCAAGCTTGATCCACGATGAGAAGGACCCTTCAAGATAGCGGAGATCGTGGGACCTGCGACCTATCTTCTTGCCAATTCCGAGGGAATAGTACTTCGCAATACCTGGAACTCAATCAACCTTAGAAAGTACTTTGCTTAATGTAACAATCGTGCATAAATAAAAAAGGTTGTTCATACACGAAGGGTCCCAGTACAAAAGAAAGTAGGGTTGCCTGACAAAATGATGGCTCTACACATGAGTCATCTTAGAAACCCAACAAAAAAGTCCCTCGTATCACGAGCTAAACTACACAATATCCTTCTACAAGCTAAGCACCTCCTATAGGACGTTTTCCTTCTCGAATAAGTCACTGGCGCTACTCCTCGGAAAAAGAAACCGGATAACCAACAAATACAATCGGAGCTGTAGAATCCCTAATGGGTGAGAGAGGAAGTTCCTCGAAAATATGGCGAATACTAAGTTCCGGAATGATCAAGCCCGAGGGAAACTCTGGCAAAGCTTGAACAGCGTCTTGACACAACCGGTAGCCTATATGAACCAAATCACGCATCTCACCCTGGAGAGACTCACGAAGGCTAGATGGACCCACCACTTTCAACACTGCCTGGACCCGAGTCATAACTAGCGCCACCGCCTAGGTGCGAGTTATCCCTAGCAGTTGCTGACTCAAGGCATCTCTTTCCTTCGTAGCCTGCGTCAGTTGCTCTTCCGAGAACTGCATCTGGTCTTGTAACTCCTCTATTCTCCTCTCTAAATTCAATACACGAGCTCTCTCGAGCATCAGTTGGCGTTCCAATTCCCACGCTTTATCCTTCTCGGATTGTAACGCATTGTTGTGGATCTTCCGAGTGGACTCGTGAACCTCCCTCAATTGAGTTATCTCCGCTTGAGCCTCTAAGAGACCTTGCTCTAACTCGTCCCGACGGCGATATACTAAACCAGGATCAGAAGAAGAACTCCCGTAAGACCCGAGGGCATCTAGCACCATATAAATCTGCCCAAGAACAAAGCAAATTACATCAGACATGGGCGACAAGTTAGTATTAAATAAAATAGATAAAATAATGGAATACCTCACACAGGGCTTTACAAGCTAAGTCCTGAAGAACGGATACCGAAAGGGTTTTCATCAGCCCGCAATCTGTCACGTTCAATAAACCGCTGAGAAAGTTTCGACAAAATCCCATCGCTGATCCGAGGGGAGAAATATCCTGATTATCCCCGGGGGGGGGGGGGGGGAGATCTCCCGAGGGAAGGGTTCCCCTCGAGCGGCGGTGCGGGAACACGATCAGGGCTACCTTCAATGGGCTGCAAGTCCCCCGTATCAGGAGAGAGAAGATACTCTTCTAACACATTCACTACAGCATAGTCCCGAGGAAAAGGTTGTGACACCACTGGAGTCGTGTGAAAGTCCATCTGGGAGGGAGTCGTTATCGGATCCGACACCCCGAGAGGAATTATAAAGCTTACTGGGGGGGCTGCCACAGGCGATGCCTCCAGTCCCTCCTCCTCCGAAGAAATATCAACCATCGCCTCATTTACGAGTGGATCAGAACCGCCAACCTCCGGCATCCTGGGACTACCATGCAACGCCCGCCCCAGAAAAACATCATTAGAAGACCCGAGGGAAAACGCTCCCATCTCTGTGCCTGCAAAAAAACATCAGTGTGCAAACAGTCCGAGAACACCCAGAGAATTTACAAGCTGAACAGATGAAAGGTGATAGGAAAAACTTACGGAAATAAAAATTACAGTGAAGAGTACGAGATGGGGGAGTACATCCTTCTACCCCCTCTTGCAAACCCGCCAAAATCAGGGCCTCGGGGAAGTCCAGTAGCCCGGATATGTCGTAGGAACCAGGAAAAAGTCCTGAGCGAAGCAATACCTCCCTTTCGTAACCTTGTGTTTCGGTGTTGGGAGCAATATAACCCAGACCCCATCGGATGGGCACCCCCCACGACCTGGCTGATTGACCTCTCGGACGGACAAAGAAAAACCTTCGCCTCCAGTCCCCTCTACAAGAGCGGGTATTGGACACACGAGTAAAGGTATCTTCCTTGTCCCGATAGGTCAGGCTAAAAAAGGGATTCCCCTCTGAACAGGGTCGAAGGGCAAATAATGTTCCCACCCGATACGGGGACATAGGAAGGTTTAAAAGCACGCAATGCAGGACATACCCCACCAAATGACTATATGAACTTGGCGTTAGCTGACTCGGACATACCTGCCAATACCGAAAGAGTATTTGGAAAAAAGGGTGGAAAAACATTCGTAACCCGCAACGCATTTGTTCGTTGTAGACAGTCAAATAACCTGAGGGAGGC
Organism: Linaria vulgaris; assembly: GCA_948329865.1. NCBI lineage: Eukaryota > Viridiplantae > Streptophyta > Magnoliopsida > Lamiales > Plantaginaceae > Linaria > Linaria vulgaris. The sequence goes on along the minus strand of OX415254.1, from coordinate 59,621,550 downwards.
GCATAAGCTCTCTGACCCGCGGAAGGCACTATCACGTCATATTCTTCAAAATCCAAGTTATACCTAGTGAAAAGAGACCTTACTGAGCTCTCGCACTCCGTACTCGTAGTGGATCCTACACGTCCCCTACCTATCAATCTGGACGGATTAAGAAGAATCAAATCAAATTCCGAAGATTCATCTGCCAAAGAATATGGCTCCCTACCCATAAATATCTCATTAATATGGTTTACTCTACGAGAGTTTGTAGATGAAAGCCTATGGGCTACTCCCAAAGAGGAACTTGTGCCAAGTGTCACTTGATTTCCAGACAAACTATCCCCCGGCCCTGGAGAGGAACTCTCATAGAGAATAGGAGGAGCCCTTGACTGTCCAGGCGGACTCCGAGTAGTACTTCGAGAAGAACCACAAGACGAAACTGATCCTCCTCGCCTATAATAAGGGGGCATCATCTTCTCAAGTAAGTATTATCCTCGTGCTTACGAATATTGATAAATTGAAAAGATAAGAAAATCAAAAACTAGTTATGATTGTGAGAGTATTAGTAAACATAACTGTTGAATGGCCTAAGTACATATATATTCTTCACCCCTTGATTAGAGAAATAAGATTAAATCCCCATTACATAAAGCAAAGGACACGTGTCGAGAAATCTTCTTAATTAAGAATGACACGTATCCCACGTCTCCATGCAAGACAACACCTTCTACTTAGAAGATAAACCTAGTCAGCAACCTTAAGTGGTTCATCATTATCTTCCTTAATTAGATTTTAACGGTAAAGACAAAAGGTAGAGAAATGAAAGATGGAGAAAATGACTATTTTTTAAAAAATCGAGGAGCCCTCGGAAAAGATAGTATGTACAAAAGACATTTATTAAAAGCAAGAAATAAAAGCTACAATGAATAGACTATGCCCGCGTGGTAGAAGGGTGTGAAGGAGTCGTCGCCTCAACAAAAGTGCCCAGCGAAGCAAGGCGAGAAATTGGTGAAAACACTCCCCCGGAACCGCTTGCCCTCGGACCCGGACTACTGGCAGAACGCATCCGAAAAGGTACAGGAGAATCCCTAGGAGATAGCAAACCCTCAAATCTCCCAACAAAGTAATGACAGTCATCGGGAGTTGGCCTCTTCAACTTACGAAGGTCAAAAGACTTGGAAAAGTCCACATCCGACCGCAACAGGGACTTCGCCAGCCTAGCACATTCCAAATAGCCCCACAAAAGATGGCCTGTCAAAAGCTCCTGAGAAGGTGTATCGAAAACTCCTGAGTGCTGTCTAGAGATCTCTCGTTGAGCAAATTGAACCGCTGCATCAATCTTAGCCTGCACCTCCTCGGGAGAAAGGAAATTTATCAACTTCCCCTCGGCCGACTCAGCCCTGTCGGTAACCTGACCCAACGTCTTCTGAAGACTTCTCTCCCTCTCCAAACTTGCCGATATCTCTTTCTCAAGAGCAGTGATCCGAGCATTAAGAACCCCCTCGGACTCCCCTTTTTCCTTCTCCAAAAGGGCTATCTTAGCCATTGCAGCCTTCTCGGAGACCTCTATCTTCTTATAGGCAGACTTCGCCAGGTTGAACCTACGTTGCAGGCCCTCGTTTGTCTTCTCCGCTTCTTGCAGCGTGAACTCGTAGTTAGAAATTTTTGTGAGGAGCACCTCTTCCCTCATCTGACTCTCCTTATCCCTGGATAAAAGAGGCGTTAATTGCTCTCGTAGAGCTTCCACCTCCTTCACGTCTTTCAGACCACGCTCCTCTACCGCAGTAACTGCCTCCCGAGTCTTCCCAATCTATGAAAAGATAAGCGAAAAAAAGAAATTATTATAGATAAATCATACCACCCCAAGAAGATTAGTACAAAGAAACTTACCATGAGTCCCAACCAGTTAAGACTGGTATACAAAAATTGATACCCCTCGGCGGGTGTCGAACTAGAAGAAGCAAAGAACTGGAGGATGTCCTAATAGGCCTCCCCCACAGTCCGAGACGAGAAATGTCCCTCTGGCCCACTAGGAGGTATGGGCGTCTGAAAAGTGTGACCTCTTGAAGATAGAGTTACGGGAACAGACAGAGTCGCTGGAATGTGACCCCTCGGAGGAGTATTTCCCGGTACTGGAGTCACCACCTCCGAATTAGTAAAAACGGCCCCAGAGCCACCAGCTACGACGGACGGGCCAACCTCCCCCAACAACGAATTCAAGATCCCCTCCTTCACGTCTCTGTCCTCGGACGAGGGATCAAACTCCCCTTGAATATCCTCGAAATCCCCTCGTGAAGCCTCCTGCCCGGGAACACTGAATTGTGCCAAGAAATCTTCTTCTACAAAAGGCAACATATGTGTGTGAAAAGGAGAATGAAACTAGAAAAAATTATCACTAGAAAAAGACAAGTGAAGAACGCTTACCATATAAAGAAGGCTCTTCCACCATCGGAGCCTTGCCTTTGTCCACAGTCTCTGTATCAAGAAGGAGAGCATCAGCACAGGAATAAACTCTTCAGGAATAAACTCTTCATTAAAAGTATGGAAAATTTCGTTAAAGACCCATAAGAACTCACCACAAGGGACAGATTCATGAACTATCAGGGGCGTAGGCTCAGCTTCATGAGTAGAAGCGGGAGAGGGATCCCTAGAAGACAAGTCTACCACCTCAGTAGTCTTCTGAACTGATTCTTCCTCGCTAGCCCTCGGAAATATCCCCTCTTCGAAAACCCTCGGAGAATATCCCATATCGGATCCAGAGGCGGGCAGATCTCCCGTATCGGACCTAGAGACCGGCACCAAAGCCCAAGAGGAAGAAGGAGCTACCTGGCGTAATGGAACAGCACTTCTGATAACCCCCGTCATATCTATATACAGAGGATAATGGTCCTCATGAGCCCCTCCTGTCTCCGGACCCGTACGCCCGCCCTCAGGGGCATTGACCTCTTCTTCTTCATTATCACCCTCTTCTGGCACATCGGAAGCACCGCTCGGAGTAGGTTCTCTCGGACCCGACTGCAAATAGTAATTCGCTATAACCTCCTCTGCACCACCCCAGAGCCAACAGATATAAGTATAATTCACTACTACACCCAGAGAAGAAACAAAGGAAGAAAATAAAGAACTTACTAAAAAGATTCCTCGCATCGGACGATAGGGACAAGGGATTTTCCACGGCGTCATCGATAAAAACCACATGAGGAAGTCCGGATGTCTCGAACAACATCATAAAGTCCTCTGACTCCATCAACTTTTGCTGAGAAATTACAGGAGACAAAACTATCTTCGGGTCCAGAGTGTGCACGGGAGATGCGCCCTCTCTCCAATCAAAGGGCATATCCCATATGCCGTGAACAGGTTGCACGAAGAAATATTTGTTTTTCCAAACGCTATGCGAGGAGATCGACGCATCGAATATTCTCTTCGTGTTATCCCGGTGACGAACATGGTAAAACGGATACCTTCCGCCTGAGATTACCACATCATTAATGGAAAAGAAATGGTCCACCCCACACTCCAACCCGTTCACCTGACACCAGTAAACATAGATACAGAGGGCGGTGAACCCATTCGGAACCAGTTGACTCGGGCTGATATTGGAAGCCTTAAAAACTTCGCAGAAGAAAGGCGGCATGAATGAACGCCACCCGTATCTCACTTGAGCAAAATAAACAGTCAACATACCCGGAGGAGGATAACAGGCTCTCTCATCTTTCGTCGAAATTTGGAAGATCATATTTTTTTGAAAAGCCCCAGTCGAGGTGAATAACTCCAACACCTGTTCACGAGTGGCGATGCTAGGAACCCCCTCGACTTTGGAAAAATCCCGAGAAAGAGCCGCCTTCTTCGATTTGGGAACCCTAGCTTTTTTAGAAGAAGTGGCGCCACCCTCGGCGGCAGCAGCAGCCTCTCCCTTGCGCTTACGAGTAACCACCCCTACCGAAATACCCCTTAAATTCACAGAAGAATCAACCGGAGGAGTAACTCCGGAGATGGTGGAGGCAGCAACGGGGTCAAAGTTGGCAGAGGAAGCCATTTATACGAAGATAAAAAAGGAATGTTATTTTCGAAAGGAAAAGAGAAAAAAAGTACGCGAATCTGCTGAGAATTTGAAGTGCAAAAGAAGGAGAGAAGAATTTTTTTTGCTCTGAAAGAAGTTCACCGCGAGAGAAAATTGTGAAAGTGAGAAGTGAAGGGAAATAGTTCTCCTATTTATAGGAGTGAAAGTGACAACGGTCACAAAATCTCAAAACATGGAGCATATTTAAAGCTCCACGTATCCCCCGCGTCCGCCAGCCACGCCGCTACAAATCTGACCGTTACCAACGGTCAGATATTTTAAAACTTCAAAGCCGGTCAACGGCGACCTGCAACCTACGCCCCAAGATCTCCGCGTACAAAACCCTTAGGGGTATTCAGGTAAAATCCCTTTGATTCTTTTAAATAATTATGAATATATATGCATATCTCCTCGGAAAAATACCAAAAAATAAAGACCAAGCCTCGGACTAACCCCTCGCCTCACTGAGGACGATGAATAAAATTTCCCTTGCCTCTACGAAGGCGATCGAAATTTGGGGGGGCTAGTGTTAACCATAAAAATAAATAAAAGGTTAAGAATAAGGTTAATCCTAATTATGGGAATTAATAAATGGACAATACTATTGTCACGAGTACTTCCGATGAGATGTACCCACTCCTCATAAGGAGGCCCCCTCGGATGTTATCCTGCCCCTCGGTCACTGACCTAAGAAAGCACGGAAGAACACCCGAGGAGACACATAAGCGTCCATTGGAAAGTCAAATGGTGAGTAAAAAACAGATATCAACGCGGCATCGGAAAAAGAGCAAACCCCGGTGGATCCGCGCGACTCCGTTATCTACCAATGCGCCAAGAGGGACCACAACGGACCCCGAGTCCCGCAAACTTGTAAGAATACTTCCTTGCTGAACACTCCTCAATGTGAACTGCCCTCGGACCATCACCCGAGGACCCATTCTCGGAGAAAAACCAGAAATGAATAACAGAGCGCCTGGATAATATATTCCGAGGACTTAGATGAAAAAATACCGTTTCAAGCAGAGCAAATCAAGCCCTCGGAGATCATATCACGCCCTCGAAGATCACATTGCGCCCTCGAAGATCACACCAAGCCACTGGAGAACGGACCCGAATCGAGAAAGAAAAATAAAACCCCTCGGAGAGCATATACAACAGTCCCTACTCCTGAATACACTTATGTTAAAGCATGATACCCCTGGACGAGCATCCTAATTATTTATCAAAAGCGGAGACCCTCGAAGAGTAACGTCCTAAAAAAAAAACCATTCCTCGGAGACCCTCGAAGCCATCGGAAGACATAAAGATTGGTCTAGTCAGCATCTAGTAGACTAAAAGATAAACCTTATCCTAATTTTGTACACCTGTATCAACATAACGACACCTGTCTTTACTAAAACACATGCACAGTGACACCTGCCCCTACCAAAGTCTATATAAAGGGAGGTGATCAATAGAAGAAGAGAGCTTAACTTGATACAGACACACAAAGATAAAAGGAGGAAAACTTCAGTGAGTAAAGGAAGGAATATTCTTGCATCCCTCGTTATTTCCAGTTATTTCCATCCATTATTGTTTTCGAATCACGGGCAGGGTGTTTCAACCCAAAATAATATTCGTTAAATGGGGAATAAGTCCAAACCCGTTAATTAAGATTTACCTAATATGGAAATATAGAACAAAAAAAATAATATTAACATAGAATGTCTATTTTGCCTCTCATTTATTGGTCATAAGCAGCTCAAGTGCAATTTTTCGGAGTTTTAAGGCCTTAATCACGTTGCGTGTAATGTGATATGATTAGCACATATTGTAGAGAAAAAAGAAATCACATTTGATCTCTTATTGTGGACAAGTAACAATAATAGTCCCACATTGTGGCCTTATCCACATTTACTCCCTTAGTGTGTTATTTAGTCCTCCATTTTCACCGAAAATTGCACGTGACAACACGTGCCTACAAAATTTAAGTATTTGGGTTCCCACATGTGCCACTTCACACGTGGGACCTGCAGTAAAAGTAACTTCTTTTTAATTTTTGAAATCACAAACCCAATCTGGAGAAGCGAACACAACACAAAAGGATGGAGAACCGGAGAAGTGTCGTCTCACATATTGTGTTGTATTCGCAACACGCAATCTGGCAACTTTTCAGCGTGAACATATGTACATTTGTGGTGGGGTTGTAAAGGACGTCGATTTTGGGTTTGATTGGGAATGGAGTTTAGAAATAACCTTCAATTTTGCATATAGCAATTGGAAAATTAGGAAACAAGGGTTTTAGAGAAAAAAAACATTTTGGTGATTTAGGGTTCTTCTTCAATTTGCGGATGATTTGGGGATAAATCTCGACTGTAGTAGTGTCGACTGGGTTTAAATGGATCGTGTTTGTGATTTATAAAAATATTTAGCCATGATCACATGAAATCCCTATAAGAGAAATAATTTGGAGTGAATAATTATTTTATTAATCACCATGACTACTTATAGTAACTTACAAGGGTAATAACGTACAAGACTAAATATTAAATACAAGCTATTAAATAATACAACATAATAATACACTATCGTCTAATACGCCCCCTCAAAATTGACGTTCCATCAGCAACGGAGATTTTGGAACGAAGAAGCTCAAATCGAGTAGAGCAAGAGGCTTAGTGAGAACATCGGGCAATTGATCAAGAGTGTTAACATATGAGACAGTGAGAAGGACTTTAGCAACAAGACCACGCAAAAATTGAAGATCGATGGAGATGTGTTTCATTCGTGAGTGTTGCACCGGATGAAGAGAGAGATGCAAAGCCCCCATGTTGTCACTACGCACCGTAGGAACGAAACAAAGTGAAATGACGATTTCCATAAAAAGGTGTTGAAGCCACCGAACCTCAGCAGTAGTTGAAGCAAGAGCACGGTATTTAGCCTCCGTCGAAGAATGAGACACCGCCTTCTATTTCCGAGAAGACCAAGAAATTGGGTTCGAACCCAACATAACAAGATAGGCGGAGGTAGATGTGCCATAAAGAGCATCCCCCCCACCCAATCGGAGTCACAGTACGCAGTAAGACAAAGGTTGGTATCCCTTCGAAGGGTGATGCCGTGCGTAAGAGTGCCCTTTAAATAACGAAGGACATGTTTTAACGCGACCCAATGAGTCAAATACTGGGCCGACATGTGCTGAGCCAACCTATTAACAGAGAACGATATATCGGGCCGCGTGAGTAAGATACTGCAAGCCACCAATAATTTGTTGATAGGTCGTCGCTTCAACGGGTTCATCCGAGGTTGGAGTGGGTGGATTCCGAGCCATAGGGGTGGCGAGTGGTTTGGCTCCATCCATTTTGTGACGTGCCAAGAGGTCCAGAATATGATACACCTCAACACCCAAGAAATAGCTAAGAGGTCCCAAGTCCTTAACAGCAAAATCAGTGCTAAGACGGTCAAGAAGGGAGGTGATAGTGGCGTTGCAAGATCCAGTGACCACGATGTCATCAAAATAAACCAACATATACACACGAACCGCATCTTGCATAAGTATAAAGAGGGACGTGTTTGATTTGGACTGAGTGAACCCAAACTTGAGGAGAGCGGCACTGAGAGCAAGGTACCAAGCGTGAGGGGCTAGTTTAAGACCATACTGAGACTTATGGAGAAGACAAACATGATCTGGTTTGGACTTGTCAACAAACCCGGGCGGTTGACTCATATAGACCGTTTCAGAGAGAGAGAGAGAGCTATGTAAGAACGCATTACTGACATCAAGTTCCCGCAGATGCCATGAATGCATCACGATAAGAGAAAGCACGGTCTGAATCGTAACAAGCTTCACCACGGTGAAAAAAGGTTTCCTTGAAGTCAACAGCGGGCCGTTGGTGAAAGACCTTGGCAATAAAATGAGCCTTGTAGCGGTTGATGGACCCATCGAGGTGACGCTTGATGCGAAAGACCCACTTAGACCCAATGACAGAATGATGACGAGGTGGAGAGACTAAGGACCACGTGCCATGACTGGTTAAGGCAGTGAGTTCATCCGCCATGGCAGCACGCCACAAGGGGTTAGTAAGAGCTTGTTTGACCGAGGTAGGTTCAAGTGAATCAAAAACTGGATGCTTGGTGGCAGTGTACATCTTTGAACGAAATATGTTATTTTGGGACCGCGTGACCATGGGGTGCGTGCGAGTGGAGGCGATCAAGTCAGGGGGGTCGGCAGAGTCATGGGCCATGAATAACGGCCTAACGGGTGCGGGCGAAGAAGCCTAAGCTGTGGACGAAGGGGACTGGGCCACGGGTGGCAGAAGATGGGTCGTGGGTGACCGCGGTGGAGAGGGATCCCTAATGGTTGTGCTGGCGGCTTGAAGTGGCGAACCAAGGGATGGGGCCATATGCCGAGAAGGTGGAGCGCTAGGGTTGGGTAGGGACGGAGCCCTAGCGGGCCTAGTGGCGGCCGCTGGTGTGATTACGGGAACCCTAGGTAGCCCAAGAGAGACGGGGCTCGGATTTGCGAGGTGGGCCAGCGGTAGCGGATCTAGGGCGGGTCGAGTTAACATAGAAAAGCAATCCTCCACAAACTGTACATGCCGTGAAACATAGAGCCGACCTGTAATAATATCAAGGCACTTATAGGCTGCTTACGAAGTGGAATAACCCAAAAGGATGCACTCCCGAGATGGAGGAATGAGCTTGCCCAAAAAGTAAGGTCGAAGATGCGAGAAACATAGACACCCAAAAGTGTGAAGGCCCAGATAGTCACGAGTGCGACCAAAAAGTGCCTCAAACGGAGAACGTGAACCCAAAACGACTGTAGAAAGTCGATTGTAGAGATAGACGACCGTGTAGAAGGTATAGTTCCAGAAAGTCGAGGAGAGAGAGGCACGGCTAAGAAGCGTGCGCCCCATCATCATAATGACACGATGACGATGCTCATTTGTGCCGTTTTGTTGGGGCGTGTGTGGGGTTGTAGTAAGCCAAGAGATGCCATGTGACAAAAGATAAGACTACATAGCCACGAACTCACCATCGTTGTCAGAATAGAAGTTCTTAATAGTTCGACCAAATTGTTTTTCCACTAGATCTCTAAATTGAATAAAAGTACGAAGTACAGCTTTAGCAGCTAGAGGAAATAGCCAACAAAATTTGGAAAAATGATCCACTAATATTAGATAAAAACGACAACTAGTACTTGACACAGTGGGAGATTGACCCCAAACATTGCCATAAACATAGTGCAACATATCATTCGACACAAGTGACGTATCACAAAAAACTAGATTTTGACTTTCGTTTGACAAACATGAAGAACAAAAACTAGGGTCCGACGCAGTGAACGACATAATAGGTAAGCTAAACTTTCTACTGAGAAACAAGCTAACTTTTCCCCGAGGATGATCGAGCCTATCATACCAACACCGAACACTGGTACGTTCTCCAACCAAAGCCAAGACCGGAGCACGTCCAACAGAAGGTAACTGCACACGATACATGCCATCCACACACGCCCCACGAAACAACTTACTTACCGTACGACAATCCTTGACAACAAAGTGAGAGAAGAAAAACTCAATAGATACATCATTAGCTTTACTCAAACGATGCACATACAAAATATTCCTCCGAGAAGACAAAACTCACAATATATTGTCAAGCGTAAAAGAACGATCATGAAGAGTAGATTGAAAGGAACCTGTGTGAGATATAGGCAAACATGTACCACCAGCAGTGGAAACCTCCTTAGGACCATCGTACTCAGAGTGAAGAGCAAGATTGTTGAGGTTAGAGGTGAGGTGGTGACAAGCACCAGAATCAGCAAGCCACTCAGTACGTTGCAAATCCAAGGACGGGGGAGATGCATCAAAGTTAGCATTGGGCATGGGGTAACGACGACAAGGCCGCACCTCGTGACCTTTAATGCCGCACAGTTGGAAAACTATCGAATTGCTGGTGTGCGACGGTTGATAGGGGCTCGGAGTCGGAGAAGACACCGACAGTGCGTACCCTTGAAGAAGACGAGCACGACCGCGGGTAGGCTGTTCGTTTGAATTCCGATTGCGCCCCTGTTGTGAGCATTGGAACTAGGTTGAGCCACGGCAGGGTTGGCGGTAGCAACATCAGATGAGTGCTTAGCCACAATGCGATGAAGGTATGATTCTTGACTGACAAGAAGGTCATGAAGTTCAGCAAACTGAATAGAGTGCTCACGAGCACGGATTGGACTAGCAATGTTGCGGTAGAGCAAGCCGAGGCCATTGAGGACATAAAGAGTGATGCCATCAGTGGCCGCAAGTTCATCGGATTTGGACTTAATGGACTGAAGAAACTCAGAGAATGAATGATCGCCCAATTTCATATTGTTCAGTTCATCCTTCAGTTGCATGACGCGAGAGCGAGAACGACTAGCATATACACGTTCCAAGTCTTCCCACACCCGTGCAGAGGATTCAGCGGAAGTAACTAATTAACATGGAGATTCCCAGAGAGACAGAGACAACCAATGTCGTAACAAGCAAGGAGTCTTGATGCGTCCACAAGAAATAGGTCGCACACGACTCAGGTGTCTCACCCAACGGCGGACAAGGGTGAGAACGATCCACAAAACCAAGCAACCCACAACCATAGAGAAGATGACGGATTTGACAACACCATGAGGGGTAGTTTGTGCCAGTGAAACAGATGGGGATCTGGTTGGAGTTGATAGGAATCAACGTAACACTGCCGGAAGAGGGCCCGTTGAAGGGCGGAATGGGCGGCGACAGGGTTTCGGCCGAGGCGGCGGGGCCGGAGGTAGCGCCATTGGCGCCGTCGACGACGGAGCGGAAAGGTAAGTCCGGTCGATACATACTAGGTTAGGATCGAAGAGAATCTCGTAAGAGATTTAGGTCTTTTGATACCATATAAGAGAAATAATTTAGAGTGAATAATTATTTCATTAATCACCATGAGTACTTATAGTAACTTACAAGGGTAATAACATACAAGACTAAATACTAAATACAAGCTATTAAATAATACAACATAATAATACACTATCGTCTAATAATTCCCACGCGTCGTGACCAAAAGTCCAAGATTTTGCAAGCAAGTGCAATTTTTGGTCAAACAACTTATTAGAGGACTAAAATTAAAGTAAATGATACATTAATGGACTAAATATGAGTAAGACCACAATATGGGACTATTTACGTAACTTGACCACCGTAAGGGGCCAAAAGTAATTTTTTCTCGTTTAGAAAAGTAAGTGATAAAAAAAATAGGAGAGCAACTTATAAACGGTTAATAGATGGGGGTTTAAATTGATTTTTCCTATAATATATATACATGTACATTTCACTATGGGGACACGATTTACCTCCTTCCATCGCATTGAAACCGATGGTTCGCCATAACTAGCATATTTTCGCTTTCTACTTGCGAAAAGATATTGAAAGCTAACAATAATAGCTAGCAATTTTTTTATGTGAAAATAGCTTCCTACTCCTGATAATTCACTTTCTATTCTAATTTAGCAAGAGAATTTCAACTGTGAGAAAGTGAATTTTGACTTTATATACGAGTGTATCTTTGTAGTGCTTCTAAGATGCAATTTTTTTTTCTTTTTTTTTTTTGGTAAATCTCTAAGACGCAAATATACAAATATGGCATTGAAGACAATGTATACGTAGAAGTTATATACCCCCACCCACAATTATTTAATAATTTAATATATTTTATATTAGAAGAAGAATTATTTTTAATAAAATTTAAAGTAATTTCGAATAAATATAGGAAAGCAAATTATAATTAATTATGAATACGTGAAACTTCTTTTAAGTAACTATAAATAACCATATATGTGACTCGCGTATATATGTAAATACATAGAAGTAAGTTGTATATCTTTATTACATTATCCTGTTATACTCCTCACCACTCGTTAATTCTTATATATCTAATAACTTTTTCCTGCGACAGATGTACACGTGGTGTGTAAAATTAATATGGGATATACAACATATATCCCTTGCGAGAATAAGATGGCAATGTAATTAAAATAAACAATTAATTTCAATAATGAGCTACTTTTTACTTCTGCTAGTAATAGTTATACTGTATTTGGAGGCAGTAGTGGTGCTCGGTGTTTCGCGAGCAGATTTTCCAGCAGAATTCGTCTTTGGTTCTGGTACTTCTGCTCTTCAGGTTACTTTCTGATTTTTTTTCAAACTTTTTCATTCATTATTCTACATATATAGTGAATAATGTGTCAAAATCGGGCATGTGGAAATAACAGATCAACTAGTTCGCTTCAAAGGAAAATATTATAATAAGCCTTGTGAAATCATGAGGGAAAAATCCGTTTTTGGTACTCTGGTGAAGGATGGACAATCTTTGAAATATGGTCACTTTAGATTAGAGGACTACAAGTGATTTTTTTTTTCTTTTTTCCAGAAATACCCAATGAATATATTGTCACCTAGAGCTCAAAAAATATAAAGTACATTTGCATTATTAATGAGTGGTAGAGAGCAATTTCTATCACAAAGTACTAATTGTACCTTTGATTATCATATGACATACATGTTACTTGTCTACTTGTGATGAGACCCAATTCAAGCATGTGTTCCAAGAACATTTTAATTAGGTTACTTCCTTTATATTTGTTTTTGGGATAAAAGAGAGGGGAAATTAAATTAGCAGAAAATATGTCTCAGTATTTTGTTTGAACCATCATTTTCCCACAGAAATTTGATGTAATAATATCTCCTGATGCATGCTAAATATAGTACGAGGGAGCTGCATTCGAGGATGGGAGAACTCCTAGCTTTTGGGACACCTTTGCTCACTCTGGTCTGTTTCTTAATTATTCCTATCATGTTTTAATTTTATGTGGAATGCCATTATTTACGTGCTGATTCTTATGCTTCATCGGAAAATACATTTTGTACTCAGTGCAATAACAATTATTGCAGCATTCACATCGTTTACCCTAAAATCAAACTCACGCTCGAAGGTGCTCTCCTTTAGGCAACTTTCTCACCACGCACTAAGAGCAAACGGGTGACCAACAAACTTATTCATTAATCATTATAAAACGGATAAGGTCCAAATGTTATAAGTTTATTGCAAATAACACTTTGAAAGACAATAGTGACGAACCTACAAAACAGAGAAGTATAATTTTCACGAAAAACAACATATTTAACATGAGAGAGAGAGAGAGTTTGCAGTAGTTTATTTTAATTAAATTCAAAAACCAGATGCCATAAAAAAGAAAGGTGTGCAAGGACTCATGTCAGTGAAAGCAACACTGAGATAATTCAAAAATAAAAAAATCCCAACATGCCTTTAGATGTTAAAGGCTATATTTTTAGTTTCTTTAAATCGACAGGTGATCATTGCTTAAGACGACGATGCTATTGCTTACAACATGATTCCCCAAATTAGTACAAGGCTATATATGTACATTATTTCTCGTTGATGCTTATTTGTTTAGAGATTTTTAAAAGGTGCATTTATATTCTCCATATGCGTTATGTACGTTCATGGTATCTGCAATCTAAAATCATGTCTTCGACTATACACTTCAATATTATATCACATTTATCATTAGGTAGCAGGAACAAAGAAAAAAGCTATTTGCTTCTTAACAGCGTAACAGCATTCTGATGTCATGGTGCAATTAGATTTTGTTTTAGTTTGTACTGAATGGGACAAGACCCAGTCTTAAGTCCTCGTCTACGTTTTAATCAATTCGTTTTTAGGGTTAGAGGTGTTTACTCTTTAGTGCCGAGTAACATATGAAAACCGAGTTGATATGTGGTATAGTGATGTTCATTGAAAGATAAGTATCCATACCAGATAGGTTCTGCTAGATTGCATAATAGCTAGAGAGACCTTATATGATGTTAAGATAGACTCAAAGCATCAGAAAGCAATCTTCAAAATCCACGAAAAATTGCCACTAAAGAATCAAAAAGGTAAGCAAGTAGGATTCAAAGCATAAGTTCGGATATTGAAGATGAGAGCAATCCCCTATCAATGCGTAACTCTTATGTACACGAGGTTGTTTCTCAAGATAGATACAATACTCAAGACTTAATCACTCAATTTGATACACCAAAGCAACGTATAACACTTTCAATGTACAAGTAGTGGTTATGTGAGTATTGATTGCCAATAGCTATTACATCCCATGTAGCATCTTGAGAAGAGAGACGATATTAGTCAGCAATAACAAGTCAAGCATTAGGGCCGCAAATGTCACACCAACTGGAGGTTTGTGTCAAGTACAACAGGTGGATTGCTAACACAATAGACACTGGAGGTGTTGGGTTAACTACGCGGGTTGTAATATCCCTTAGCACAGTACATTTACTTGTTGGGCAATCGGCCTATGGATTAAGTCCATAACCACATAAAATTTCATGTATTTTCTACTCACAGTTTTTGGATGCAAGTTTTATGTTCAGTTTCAACTCAACCAAAGTAAAATTGAGTAACTAGACTAAAAACGAAATCTCATTCTGCATAGACCTTCCAGCGCAATAATATGAACTGTTACCCTGTGATAACAAATATACTTTTCCGTTAATATTCTCGTGTCACTCTGTAATATTCCAGGTCGCACACATGGAGCCAATGCTGATGTAGGATGTGATGGATATCACAAATATAAGGTCCGTCTACAGTTGAAAGCCATATAGTCATTGTTCCATTTCTACATATTAATGATGTCACATAAAGACGAAGATTGTTTCTTTACATGTATCTATTCTGGAAGACATGGTGAATCTTAGGAGTTTTGGTCAAATTACCAACTGTACCTACAATCTGCAGCTAAAACCAATGTCTGAAGGAAATACAATCCATTTTGTTAGTTCGTTACTAGGTGGGCAACCCTCTGCAGGCTTTCTTTCTTTTCTTGTTAATCCTTTTCTGCTATGCAGGGATTGGGGGATTTACAGGTCTGCTAAACATTGCTTAAAAACGTTATTATAGATTTTAGGAAGAAACTTAAAATTTATCTGGATGTTATCCTCTGTCCTAGTACCTGACTGATACAATGCGATCCGACTGTGTGCAATTATGATAAAAGATGAATAAGGTAAAATTAAACAATGTTCGTATGTATTTCAGGAAGACATTGGACTAATGTTTGACACGGGTCTGGAGGCTTTCAGATTATCTATATCATGGTCAAGACTTATTCCCAGTATGTTAACTTAAATCTAATTAAATAATTAAGGTAAAACTGCAATCAATTTTCATGTTGACCAGTCTATTGTCTGCTGCCATTGCAGATGGAAGAGGACCTGTCAATGCAAAGGGTTTACTGTTCTACAACAATCTGATTAATGAATTTCTAAGCCATGGTGAAAGCTGTCTTCCTAAAAAGTGATTTTTGTTTTAGAAATTACGTGTGACAGAAAAATCATTTTTGAAAATTTAAAATAAAGGTCTCTCACTAGAAGCACTGCCACATAATCCCCTAAAATTCTGTTTTCCCAGAGCATAATTAGTGAAAATCATTTATGCAGGAATCAAGGTGCATATTACGTTGATTCACGTTGATCTACCTCAAACACTTGAAGATGAGTATGGAGGATGGCTTAGTCAGAATATTGTGTATGCTCCATCATTATATCTTCATTAATGCACAATTTAGCTTAACTTAGAACTTTGTGTAGAACAACTTATTTGTCTGTCGGTGCAGGAAGGACTTTGTGGACTTTGCTGATGTCTGCTTCAGGGAATTTGGTGATAGGATTTTGCACTGGACAACAGTTAATGAGGCAAACGTAGCTGCCCTAGGAGGTTATGGAGAAGGTACTATTGCCCCAGGGCGTTGTTCAACGAGATCCATATGTGCTAACGGTGACTCCTCAACTGAGCTATACACAGCAGCGCATAATATGTTGCTAGCCCATGCAACAGCTGCAAAACTGTACAAGGAAAAATACAAGGTATTTTTAGTCATTTTAACCAACATTTGGATGGATAAATCTGATTTTTCTGCCGCTAAAACAACTTTGCCATTGACAATGATGTTTCTTTCTCCGAGGTTATTTACCCAAAAAATACAGTGGATCTTTCTCTCGTGGAACCACGTATTACTTTACATAATACATGTGTGTGTATGCGCATATGTAAGTATTATAAATAATATTTCCATTGCAGGCTACTCAAAATGGGGAGGTAGGGATTAGCATCTATGCGTTTGGGCTAGCTCCATATACAAATTCTCTGGAAGATGTAAAAGCAACCAAAAGAGCTCATGAATTCTTCATCGGTTGGTAAGTTGAAGCCTGCATGTAGTTAGTGAATTCACAGTTTATTGAATGCATGTAACCAACTTGTAGGTTGTTAGGTTCACCGATCTCTATTAGTTGTTCTCTGCAGGATTCTTGATCCCCTGATCTTTGGAGATTATCCTGAGACGCTAAAAAAGCATGTCCAGACAAGATTACCTGCCTTCACCAGTCAAGAGTCGGAGCAAATTAAGGGTTCAGTTGACTTTATTGGATTGAATCATTACGAAACAATATTTATTAAGGACAATCCTAACCCCCAAAAGGATATGGGCTTCTTTGCTGATATGGCTGCAGAGATAATGTGTATGGCTTTTAGTAATAATACAGATTCCTCAGAATATATTGTTGTTTCTACTAAGTCAAGTATATCAGGCTTAGTGGTGTATCAACCATAGATAATTCTTATTTTCTTTTGACTGAAGAGTATCTTACTTAGTTGAAAGTTTTGTCCCTTCACATTATTTACTGACCATCTTAGATTAATTTATGACCAGTTAGTTTTTCAAATTCTTACTATTGAACAGTTCATGCTGTAACTCGATGTTTCCTCATCAAACTCATTGTGTGCTTCTTTCCTTTTGTGTAGTTGAGGGCAATGGTACACTAGTGGACCAGGTGAAAATCTATTATGTAATCTCAGTGTTAATTCAAGTATTGTGTTTTAATAGTTGTCTTCTTCTCAGTATCCAGTGAGGCCATGGGGGCTTGAGGCAGTACTTGAGTATCTAAAACAAGTATATGGAAATCCACCTATTTATATCCAGGAAAATGGTTCTCTCTCTCTCTCTCTCACACACACACACACACATACTTGCCAAGCTTTGCATTTCAGCTTGACAGTGTTCAAGCTATTGTTGAACAGTTTATTTATATAATTGATTTAGGTTAACTCGTCTCCATTACCACCAGTATATCCATGGTTTCCTCTCATTGACAAATCAGAAGTCTGAAATACTTTTGCATGGTCAACAGGTCAGGTATCACCACGCAACGGGACTCTAAACGACACAGACAGGGTGGAATATATACGGGCGTACATAGTAGGTGTGCTTAATGCAGTGAGGTAAGACAATATGCAATCTTAATGGAGCAAATCGAAATAAATCTAACCTCGTCTTATTTGGAAAAAGTTTTCCTAATTACTACTGCGCACTAAACATTCTTTTCTGAGACCTATAATCTTCTTCTTCATGAAAGGAATGGATCAAATGTAAAAGGCTACTTTATATGGACGTTCTTAGATTGTCTGGAGCTATTAAATGGATGGAATATTTCTTTTGGTCTTTACTATGTCGATTTGGATGACAAAGATCTGAAGAGATATCCAAAGCTTTCTGCTCGATGGTACTCCGATTTCTTGAAGGGAAAGAGCATGACGACACCAACTGGAATTGCTCAAATTAAGGATACTAAGTATGAATCTTTGAGATCAACGTTCTCTCAATAGTTTTATTTTACTAGATATGGAATATCATTTTACTAGATATTTTAGAGCACAATGTAACCTTGTGGAATAGGATTATATTTTACTTTTATTTACACGTTTTCCGTTATGTGTAATTTTTGTAAAGTGGACCCTTCGGATAGAGCGGAAAAATTCGGCAATAAATGAAAGACGGAAAAATAAACGACTCACAGATTTTACGTGGAAAACCCCAAATTACTTTAGGGTGAAAAACCACGGGCAAGGTAGAAGAACTTCACTATGAGTGTAAAATAGGAATTACAACTCTCCGACTTTTACCGTAGTAAAGTCGCACAAACTCTCTATTTTTACCTCACACTTACAACACTCTAAACCACTCTTTATATTAATTATTTGCTAATTATATATAAGAGAGATACTTGTGTTTTTGGATGATCACAAATGGGGAATGAGCTTGGTATTTATAGGCTAAATTCTAAACAACAAAGGTGTTAAAATAATGTGGTGATTATAAAAAAACTTCCACTAATCACCGCCCCAATTCTTAAATCACCGCCCCAACAATCTCCCACTTGAAGATTTGATTAGGGACTAATCAGATCTTCACACCATTCTTTCTACCTCGCCCTTCATGTTGCTTACGTTTTCACCAGCCCACACGAGGACCGACACTGAACAAACTTGTCAGCATTAACACTCTTCGTCATGAAATCAGCTATGTTATCTTTAGTGTGAATCTTCTGCACATCCACAGTACCCTCCTCGACTTTCTCACGAACAAAGTGATACTGGACCCGAATATGCTTTGTCTTGGAATGAAACGCTGGATTCCTTGCAAGATGCAACGCACTCTGACTGTCACAGAATAGAGAAATATTTTCTAGTTTGTGGCCGAGTTCCTCCAGAACCATTTTCAGCCAAATCGCATCTTTACTGGCCTGCGTAGCTGCCACATATTCAGCCTCCGTTGTTGATGTCGCAACAACTGACTGTAACTTTGAAACCTAACTCATTGCACCTCCAGCAAGAGTAAACACATATCCTGCCGTGGACTTGCTTTTGTCAAGTATCACCTGCATAGTCAGAATCAACATAGCCCTTGACTGTAAAACCCGATCCTCCATAACATAATGCAACATCCGAGGTTCCCTGAATGTATCTCAGAACTCTCTTTACTGTACTCCAATGCTCTCTTCCCGGATCCGCCATGTATCGACTAATCACTCCCACTGCATGTGCAATGTCTGGTCTAGTACAGATCATAGCAAACATTAGACTTCCCACTGCTGATGCATACGGTACTTGAGACATCTCCTTCCTCTCTTCTTCACTTCTAGGACACATACTTGAGGATAACTTGAAATTAACAGGAAGAGCGGTAGAGATTGGCTTACAATTTTGCATACTGAACCGCCGCAAAATCTTCAATAGATAGTTCCTCTGAGAAAGCCAAATCTTCCTGTTGTTTCTGTCTCGGTGGATTTGCATCCCTAGAATCTTGTTTGCTGGTCCTAAGTCCTTCATTTCAAAATCCCTAGCCTTCAGTTCTTCAATATGAGCTTTGTTGGGGCCTGAAACGAACATGTCGTCAACATACAATAGCAAAATAACAAAGTCATCACCAGATCTCTTGAAATATGCACAAGGATTTGCATCAAGTCTATTGTATCCAAGGCTCATTATGAATGAATCAAATCTTTTGTACC
Organism: Linaria vulgaris; assembly: GCA_948329865.1. Classification (NCBI taxonomy): domain Eukaryota; kingdom Viridiplantae; phylum Streptophyta; class Magnoliopsida; order Lamiales; family Plantaginaceae; genus Linaria; species Linaria vulgaris. The sequence continues at coordinate 59,602,101 of OX415254.1, read as the reverse complement.
AACACCTCGGTGCCTGTTTGAGACCGTACAAAGATTTGGTCAACCTGCAAACCAAGTTCTTCTTTTCTTCTTCAATAAATCCTTCTGGTTGGAGCATGTAAATTTCTTCTTCAAGATCACCATGAAGAAAAGCCGTCTTTACATCTAATTGTTCAAGATGTAAATCAAATGTAGCGCACATCGCCAGAACCACCCGCCCAGTTGTCATTCGAACCACCGGAGAAAATATTTCGTTGAAATCAATCCCCTCCTTCTGAGCATATCCTTTCACCACCAATCGTGCACGATACCTCTCCACTTGGTCATCACTGTTACGTTTGATTTTGTACACCCATTTGTTGCCAATGGGTTTCCTCCCTTGTGGTAGAGACACAAGTTCCCACGTCTTATTCTTATGAAGTGTTTCGATTTCCTCCTGCATGGCTGCCATCCACTGAGCTGCATCTGAACTACACATTGCTTCTTGGAGAGTTGATGGCTCCTCGTCCTCAGTTAAAAGACAGTACGCAACATTGTTCTCCATTGAAAAGTCTGTGTGCCATCCTGGTGGTCTCTTAACACGTGTCGATCGACGTATCCCCGAGACTCCAGACTCTGTTGTCTCCTCAAGTTCATGCTCTGGTTCAATAGGACCCTTCTGCTCGGCATCATTCTCGACTACTACTGTCGTAGTTTCTGGATGTTCCCCTGTACTGCTATCATTTCCTTTCTTATCTTCCGTGAAGATAACATCCCTGCTTACAACAATCTTGTGGGCAGTGGGGTCCCACAAGCGATACCCCTTCACTCCTTTAGCATACCCTAAGAACAGACACTTCCTGGATTTTGGGTTCAGCTTCGTTTTCTCTTGAGTATCAAACATAACATAAGCGGAACTCCCAAATACATGAAGATTGGAATAATCAACTGGTTTACCTGTCCACACCTCCATCGGTGTTTTCAGCCCCAATGCTGTTAACGGAGACCGGTTCACCACATAACAGACGGGATTGATTGCTTCTGCCCATAACGACTTTTCTAAGCCTGCAGCCTGCATCATGGCTCTTGTTTTATCCAACAAGGTCCTGTTCATCCGCTCTGCCACCCCATTCTGCTGCGGAGTGTATGCAGTAGTAAACTGCCTCTTAATCCCAGAATCTTTACAGGAGTCTTCAAAATCCTTGCCAGTATATTCCCCTCCATTGTCAGATCTAAGGCACTTGATCTTTTTCCCAGATTCAAGTTCCACCAGCGCTTTGTACGTCTTGAACATCAAGAACACCTCAGCCTTACTTTTGATCATGTACACCCAACATCTCCTGGAATAATCATCTATAAAAGACACAAAATACTTTGCACCTCCCAGGGATAGTACTGGTGCTTGCCACACGTCAGAATGAATCAATTCTAGAATGACTTTACTTCTAGAATCTGAACTACTAAACTTTATACGATGTTGATTTCCAACAACACAATGATCACAAAAAGCTAATGATACCTTTGTCAGGCCCGGAAGTAGTTTCTTCTGTGCAAGAACCTTCATGCCTTGTTCCGACATATGCCCAAGCCACTGATGCCAAATCATTGATGATTTCTCAATCGACTCAGATGAAGCCACTGACGCTTCTCCCACTTGCAGAGCCCTCCCCTGTACCATGTATAAGTTTTCGGCAATCTTGTCCGCCTTCATCAGTACAAGCGCACCCCTTTTAACTTTCATGATCTTGTTTCGCGACCCAATCTCACAACCAAGATCATCGAGTTGTTCATAAGACAAAAAATTCTTGCATAATCCCTCCACGTGTCAGACATCTCGAATGGTCCGAACAATCCCGTCATGCATCTCCAACTTGATCGTACCGACAGCAACAACTTTCAAAGGTTCATTTTTACAGCTATACACAAATCCTCCAGTGATCGTTGTATACTCATGAAACCACTCCCTCCGGGGAGTCATATGAAAACTGGCTTCTGAATCAATAAGTCATACATCATCGAAGCCACGCATACCTCGAATAGCTGTTGCTGCTTCACAACATATTACATCACCATCATCTGAAGTGCTAGCAATGTTCCCCTGAGGATCATAACTCTTCTTGTTCGAATCCTTAAGATTCCAACAGTCCTTCTTCAAGTGACCTTTCTTGCCACAGTGCCAACAACTGCCCTTGGTCTTTGACTTGCATCTCCCCTGTTTCTTACTCCCACTTGCACCGCGCTCCGTCGTTCTCTCTCTTGTCACCGACAAGCCACCTGCTTGTTGCGAACCTGCCTCCCTGTCTTCTCTATTCTTACGCCAACTCTCTTCTTCCAGAATAGCGACTGCAATTTCGTCGAAGACTAAATAATCCGTAAGGACATTATTTGTTAAGTTGATGACAAGCTGGTCATACGAATCGGCCAGACTTTGCAGTAGAATTTCAGCACGTTCAACTACTTTTATTTTATGACTCAACGATGTCAATTGAGAAAATAGAGTATTTAAAACATTGAGGTGCTCAGTTACCGGGTTAGATTCTGCCATCCTCAGTGTGTACAATTTCCTTTTAAGAAAAATTTTGTTGTGTAGGGACTTCGCCTCATACAGCTTGCTGAGATGGTCTCATATCTCCTTAGCTGTCCTCTTCTCCTCAACGCTTGACAACACGCCATCACCTAACGCCAGGTGAATATTTGCGATAGCGTTGCCGTCCATCTCGTTCCACTTCGTATCATCTGTGATTTCCACCGGCCAGTCGCCGATCGCCGCGAGACACCCATCTTTCCGCAAGATGGCTTTGATCTCCAGCTTCCACAACGAGAAATTACTCCCGTTGAATTTTTCGATCTCGAATTTCACCATCATTGCTTCTATCACGTACTACCGTCACTAAAAGATAATTTCAGTATGATACCCACAGATATCACCGAGACCCCAGATATGAACCGAGGCTCTGATACCACTTGTTGTAAAGTGGACCCTTCGGATAGAGCAGAAAAATACGGCAATGAATGAAAGACGGAAAAATAAACGACTCACAGATTTTACCTGGAAAACCCCAAATTACTTTAGAGTGAAAAACCACGGGCAAGGTAGAAGAACTTCACTATGAGTGTAAAATAGAAATTACAACTCTCTGACTTTTACCGTAGTAAAGTCGCACAAACTCTCTATTTTTACCTCACACTTACAACACTCTAAACCACTCTTTATATTAATTATTTGCTAATTATATATAAGAGAGATACTTGTGTTTTTGGATGATCACAAATGGGGAATGAGCCTGGTATTTATAGGCTAAATTATAAACAACAAAGGTGTTAAAATAATGTGGTGATTATAAAAAAACTTCCACTAATCACCGCCCCAATTCACCATTAATCACCGCCCCAATTCTTAAATCACCGCCCCAATTCACCGCCCCAACAGCAATTTCATTGCTATTCTTCAGGCCGCATGAGATTTCATTGAGGTTCAATAACTGACATCACTATTATGTTTCAATCATTTTTAGCAATAAAATCCAACAAAACTAATACCTAAACTACCACTAAAAATAATATTTACTACAACCAACTTTTCTTCGTCTGCGGGTCTATCAGAAAGATGAAACGATTCCACAACTGGAAATACGCGATCAACGTCGCCTCTCTCCCATGAATGCTCTTTGCTCTTTGCTCTTTTGACTGCTAATAACATTACAAATTCTGATCCTATGTGGTGGATCGCCCACATGGACATCTCCACAAACATTTCACGAAACATGTCCGCAGTTAGCTTCGGTTATCTTGACAATGATAAGTGAGAATTAGATGCAAACAAATGGGAATTTCATTGAAAGACAATGTATAAGGTTCACCTGCAAACATAAATAGTGTGTTATCAACAACTCTACAAGCACAATGAAGTAATCGAGTTCTCGCAGTTAAGACGCAATGTGCTCCACCAGACCCGACCCTGTTGAGTACAATGCACAAGCACTCTGGTTTGGCTGCAAATCGTTGGTGTAACATTTTATTAGTCGAGGATTTTGTCGAATAAATGGTGGGCAAGACTATTAATGTATTAGTTCTTAATAACCAAAGTATTAGATATGAGTTTATAGCGATATACAAATTTAAATGGAGTTAAGTGAACTACAAAGTATATTGACTTAATAGCGTAACACAACAATTTTGTAAAATAGTAGCTTACAAAAACCTCCTCTAAACTAAATTGTGAAAAGTTACAATGATCTTTCCCCTAACTTAATAATTACGAAAATAATAGATGAACTTCTATTTTTCCATTGGTCAATAGAAGATTTAAAAATATTGAAAGATCTTTGATCTATATTACTTGTAATCGAATACAGTTGCACTTGTCAGTAGTTGCAACTGCACTCGTAAGTAAGACAGATGACAGTTCTTTAACGTTTAAAACTTGTTTTACTGTTGCAACTAGAAGAAGACAGTTAAACATAAAACAGTAAAGAACACAAAGAGTTTTAACGTGGTTCGGTCCAAATGGTCCTAGTCCACGGGGTTTGCACCCGAATTGTTGACTCAAACAATATACCTACTTAAGAATTACAATGATAGGAATTACTCCAACGTAAATCTAGACTCCCTCTAATTTACCGTTGCAACACCTAACCCTTAACTATTTTCGGTATACTCCTTTGAGTCGGAGAACTTCAAGATTAACTCAAAGCTCATTTGACAAGAAGTTCTCACATGAAGACTTTGACTCGATACAGGACTGAAATCATGAACTATCCTTTTCAAAGCTTATCTTCAATTGTGTCGAGTCTTCTCCTTATATAGGCATGAGCAGAATCTCTGCAGATCTTCAGTTGCAACCCTCGCAGATCTTCTTTCCTTAAAGATAAGATCTGCGTATCTCCAGTTGCAATCCCAACGGATCTTCTTTCCTTATCTAATATATTCTGCAAGATAAATCTTAATATATCCAATGTACATGCCTATTAAATATGTCTAGATACATAATAAGGAGATATGAGTAAGTTAATCTTTTAGGATGGAATAATATCTTATAATGATAAGGAAACATATTTAAGATAATTACCATCAAAGATTAATCTTAACCTAATGATTAAACAAAACAATATCAATTAAACAATAGTTGGGCCGATCGGATCTAAACCCAATCCGAGTGAGAACAACGGCCCTAACAAATATAATGTCAAATAAGAAGGGTATACTTTATTTAGTTTCTTGGGTACACATATAATGTTACTAAATTTGCTATATTTTAGTTTATAATCTCTTAGTAGAGTTTTAAAATATTATAACTATCACTAAATAATTTTTATTCAATTGTAAAGTTACTTTTTATTCTTTAAATTTTCACAAGTAATCTAACATTCCTGCCTTAATTATTGTTAAGTGTTAGAAAAATAATTTTAAACACTCAATGTTCCATTGCATGGTGATATCTATTTCTTGGTCAAGACAAATAAGGTAACGCTCATTTATTGGTCAGCATATTTTATATACTTCAACACCCCAAGTTCTATGTTATGCAAGAAATTGTATTATATATTTTCGGCATTTTTGGTATCCAAATCGCTAGTAAATTTCCTTAAAGAATAAGGGCCTTCAATGCTGCTCGGCCCAAGCGTGTTATCTATAAGCCCAATAAATTTAATGACTATTTTATGTAATTTCTATTATTCTGTAATTACTTTATTACTATGTAATTAGTTAATTTCAGTAATTACTTTATTACTATGTAATTAGTTAATTTCAGTAATTAGTGTGATGACAGCATTTTCGAAATATTATTAGTGGGTAGTTATGTAGTTAGGATGTTATGTTTATTTACGAACTCTCATTGTAAATATATTATTAGAAATATTATCTAAAAAATTCTCTCTTCCTCTACAATTCTTCTAAGAGAAAGTCCAATATCGAATTTGGACAAATTTTTTGTACTTTAATTTAATTAGAGTGCATCAATTGGTTCTTTCATTGTTTATGGCTCGAAAAAATCAGTTTGAAGCATCGACATGCAATGATGTTTCGTTGACAGATTTCTTGCTGCAAGTTCAACAGGAATTGGTAGAAGTACGTGCAAACAATGATCAACAACGTGCTGATTCGGCATCACACCGGGCTAAATCTAGGGAGCAGTTTGCCAGAATGCATGAACAGATGGATGAGTTATGCGTTTACATGACCACATTGTTGAAGAAGCCAACATGTGTCGAACCTGCTGGTAGTCCAGGGCACTCACACATGATGAATCCATTATATAGTGGTGGTACCAGTTCATTTTCAACCCCTCAACCACCCCAGGTAACACTTACTTCTTTCGATGGTTCAAATGTTATGGACTGGGTTGCTCATGCTGAACACTATTTTCGATTATATCAAATCTCTCCTGAAGATCATGTGGGTTTAGTTTCATTTTATATGAAAGACAGAGCTTCTAATTGGTTTACTTGGATGTCTAACAATGAGAAAGTGCATGATAGGGAGCAATTTTCTCATGATTTTTTACAACGTTTTGGTCCTTCCTCTTTTGAAAATCACCAGGCCTCGTTGTTTAAATTGCGACAAGTTGGATCGTTGATGAATTTTATAAAGAGTTCGAACGAATTGCAAATTTTGTGAAAGGGCTGCCGGAAGAAGCGCTTATGAACTGGTTTGTATCTGGTTTAAAGCCGGACATTAGAGCTGATATGGCTATTCTTAAGCATGTTAATGTTCATCATGCTTTGGATTTGGCCAAACTAGTGGAAGCTAAATTCAAGGAAACCCGTTACCGTTCAACTTATCAAAGGTCGACTTAACCATTTAGATCTGAATCGGTTTTTGCTACCCCAAAACCCGCTGCCCCCGTTGTTCAGCAACAACAATCCTATCCCATTTGGCGGTTAACACAATCCGAAATGCAGGAGAGACGAACTAAGGGACTTTGTTATAATAGTTATGAAAAGTATGTTTTCAGGCATAGGTGTAAAACACCCCAGTTTTTAACACTTATTTCCACACTTATTTCCGATGAAGATATAGAGGAGAATGTGGAACTTGTGGACGAGGCTATTTTCCCAAAAGAGGGCATTACCCCACCCATTGTTCCTCTTGTTGGATTGATGTCTCAAAATAACGTGACCAACACCGGTGAGTTCTATCTCTCTATTAACGGAAGGAAGGTTACCATCTTGGTTGATTCTGGAAGCACACATAATATTATACAATGAGGCGTTGCTCATGATTTGAAGCTTCGAATTTTAGCTCAAGATGGGATTAAGGTTATGGTTGGTAATGGAGCGATCCTACAATGTAATGGATTGTGTCAATTATCTGTTTCAGTGCAAGGTACACAATTTCCACTTTATATGCTTGTTTTACTAATTCAAGATGTTGTGTTTGGGGTTTAGTGGTTGTGCATGCTCGGGGATTATTCTGCAAATTATAACATTCCGAGATTGAGTTTCTATGTTGATAACAAAGAGATCACTTTGATTAGGGAATCTAGTTACTCAAATGCAACTGCTAATCAATTAAAGCGTATGATGCAAAATGATTCTGTGAGGTTTATACATGCTATCTCAATTTCATTTGTGCCCAGTATGTTCTCTATGACGACGGATCAGTGTAAACAAACCATCATGTGGTTGAGAGTATCATTCAATAATATCAGTCTGTTAGGGTCGTCCCTCACTTGGATTAGGCTTAGATCCGATCGGCCCATTCATTTATTATTGATGTTGTTTTTTTTAAATCATTAGGGTAAAGATTAAATTCTAGATGGAAGTTATCTTGTTAAGATATCATTCCACCTTACCATTTAACTAACACATATCTCCTTATTATGCATCTAGACATGTTTAGGTAGCATATGCAATTGGATATCTTGTATGATGTTCCAGGAATCTCTCGGATAAGGCAAGGAAATATATTCGGGTTGCAACCGGATAATCAGACGCGCTTATCTAAGGAAAGAAGATATGTTAGAGATACGAAGTTCTTATTCATTAAGGGAAGATGATCTGCGATGGTTGCAACTAAGGATCTGCAGAGATTTTGCTCATGCCTATATAAGGAGAAGACTCGACACAGTTGAAATGTACTTTGAAAAAAATATTAGTGAGTGAGTACTGTATCGAGTCAAAGGTTTTTGAAGAGCATTAAGTCAGAGGACATCTGGAGTAGCTTAGTGTGTTCTTTGATTCAAACGAGTATTCTAAAAATAAGTTAAGGGATAGGTATTGCAACCGCAAATATTAGAGGGAGTCTAAGATTTGGGTTGATGTAAAACCAACATTGTAAATCTTAAGTAGGATACTGTTTGAGTCAAACGTTTGGGTGCAAGCCCCGTGGACTAGGACTATTTGGACCGAACCACGTTAAAATCTTTGTGTGTTCTTTACTGTTTTATGTTTAACTGTCTTCTATTAGTTGTAATAGAAAAGTGATTTTATAACATAAAAGTACAGTAATATGTTCTACCTATGAGTGCAGTTGCAACTACTGTCAAGTGCAAATGCATTCAACAATAAGTAGGATAGATCTAAGATCTTTCAATTGGCATCAAGAGCGGGTCACTATATTGCATAGTGTAGATTCTGGATCAAAGATATTTTTAGTTTTGTTTTGTTTAAATATTTTCATGGAGGAAACGAGGGAAGGTATGTCGACCATAAAACCTCCAATGCTGACAACAACAAATTACTCCTACTGGAAGAATCGCATGCGAAACTGCATCAAACAGCAGGACCAAAAAGCATGGAAAAACATTCTAAAATGGTGGATCCCGCCTACCGATGAACAGGGAAGGGTCAAATCCGAACTAGAGTGGACCGATGCTGAAGAACTTCTTGCAAATTATAACTCTACAGCTTTAAACATTATCTCAGTTGTAGTAGATTATGATCAATATAAAAGTATTTCTAATTGTGAAGTTGCAAGAGATGCTTGGCAGGCTATTGAGAACGCGCACCAGGGTAATGCTAAAGTACGTGTATTCAAGTTGCAACTGCTCAATGATCAGTTCAACTTCATACGAATGGAAGAAATAGACACCATTGCGCAGTTCCATTCCAAGCTCATACATCTCGCAAGTGAAGCCACCATCCTTGGAGCCGACTTCCCAGATTCTAGAATTGTACTAAAGCTACTAGGATCACTTCCAGGAAGATTCGCAATGAAGGTCTCAGCCATTGAAGAGGCAAAGGACATCAACACCCTGCCCCTGGCAGATCTCATGGGTTCCCTCACTGCATGGGAAATGAAACACAAAAGAGAAGGAGACACCATCTCCAAAGGAGTAGCGCTTCAAGCAAACCTCCCTCAGAACAATTCCAACTCAGAAGTGGTTCAATCCCTGGCTCTCCTCACAAAGAGGTTCAATAAAATGAGCAAATACTGGAGTAAAGGTAACACTTCTAGTAATGTTGCAAGTTCCTCTCATAACTTTAAAAAACCTTCTGCTACTAATAGACTTGACAACAAAAGGTCTGGAAAGGGTATTCAATGCAGGGAATGCCTAGGTTTTGGACATATTATGGCTGACTATGCAAACCTCCTTGAAAAGAACAAAAATCGAGCACTAGTTGCTTGGAGTGACGATGAATCTGAGGAAAGTGACGATAAGTCAGAAGAAGTGGTAGATGTTGCACTCTCATCTTTTATCCCATTCACTAGAGCAAACATGGCAGTGGCAATTCAAGCTCTTGTTGAATCTGATTCCAACTCACTGGATAGTGATGAAGAGGAACCTACAAACGATATGGATACCATCCTCAAAAGAAACTTGGAGCTAGAGGCGCAACTCAAAATTGTATCCTCGTTTGGCAGTCCAGTCAAGATGAATAACAATATCATGGAACTGGAGAGAAAAGTACTCTCACTCACAAGGGAAAAATATCTCCTATCTGCTGATCTGGACACAGTACTCAATGCACACAAAGCTCTGGAAGAGGTGTGTGATCTTACTCGAAAGGAACTGAAGTCACTAGTTAAAAATGTAAAGTTGCTCACACCAGGAACTGAAAAACTGAAGGAAGTTCTAGATACTCATAAAGTCGCAACTGGAAAGACTGGGTTAGGTTACATTGATCCAGTAGATCCCAAGTTCCTTGGAGACACTAAGATCACCATATCCAAGAAGAAACGAGTACCCAAAGGAGTGGAAATTCCACTTAACTACAACCAGATCCAACCTCCTCAGGTTCAGGTACTTCCTAGTCGCAACTCATTTATTCCATTAATTAATCATGACTCTGTCAACAGATTTCCTGGAGGAGCGACCACTTGATGAAAAGTCCTACTCCAACTCGGAGATTCTGGAATCGTTGACTGCAAGGGGTTGGATGGTCGCAATTTAGAAGGCCAACAGCTACTCGAAAGTGCTGGTGCAAGAATTTTATGCCAACTTGACTCCACAGCTGGACGCTGGGGGTTCTCTTCAACGGCACATGATCTATGTGCGCAAGAATGTCTGCCCCTTCACCCCCGCCATTATCTCTGCTACCATGGGTGTCCCTGAGGTGGACACTGGTGATCAATATGAGTTGCGACTGGAGCGCAACATGAACAAAGTTGCAACCGAGCTCACTGGTGGGCTTATTCGCTCTTGGCCCTCAGTCCCCATCACCACTAGTGACCTCACCAACAGGTACAATTTACTTTTCCGCATTCTTGTTTGTCATTGGATGCCTTGTACCCATGTCTCCTCTATGCACGTAGACGTCATGAGTGTTCTTTATCGTATTGGGATGGGAATTCCAATTGATCTGGGCAAGCTTGTGTTTGAGCGCATCTACCATAAGGCCTTTCAAGATGCACACCTTTCCCTTGATTTTCCGTCCCTCATCTACCGCATCATCCTTGCTCATGTACCATCCCTCAAATCCAAAAAAGAGGAACTCACAAGTGTACAAGCAATGCGTGCCAGTCCCAAGGTGGTCAACAAATCACCACCATCTCCAGATGCAGCTAGCACCCCTCCCAAGAAGGGCTCGGGATCACTGCCTGATGCCTCGGCCAGTCTGGAGGGCATTCATATGGAGCTGTCGTGACTCAACGGCCTGGTTGAAAAGCTGGCAAAGTCTCATGAGGAGGTGGGCACCTCCCTGGCCTTACAAGCCTCCAAGTTTGATCGCTTGTTAGACCAGTCTGGCGCGGGCACCCCTTGATTAGTTTTCTCAAAAAGGGGGAGATGGATGGAAAGGTTGAAGTTTCAAGTCAGGGGGAGCACCCCAAATCTATGTTAACTCTGAACAACCTTTATTCTCTGAACTATTTTTATTCCTGTCATTTTGTCGGATGGTTGCACCGATGTTGCAACCACTATCTTTTGGTACTATTTCGTTATTTGCAGTGTGGACATTTTCCTTGTGAGATTCTAACCACTTGTGCAGATTGATAAATGATTTTGACAAAACAAATCAAAGGGGGAGGTTGTTAGGGCCGTCCCTCACTTGGATTAGGCTTAGATCCAATCAGCCCATTTATTTCTTATTAATGTTGTTTTGTTTAAATTATTAGGGTAAAGATTAAATTCTAGATGGAAGTTATCTTGCTAAGATATTATTCCACCTTACCATTTAACTAACACATATCTCCTTATTATACCTCTAGACATGTTTAAGTAGAATATGCAATTGGATATCTTGTATGATATTGCAGGAATCTCTCGGATAAGGCAAGGAAATATATTCGGCTTGCAATCGGATAATCAGACGCGCTTATCTATAAGGAAAGAAGATCCGTTAGAGATACGAATATCTTATTCGTTAAGGGACGATGATCTGCGATGGTTGCAACTAAGGATCTGCAGAGATTCTGCTCATGCCTATATAAGGAGAAGACTCGACACAGTTGAAATGTACTTTGAAAAAGATATTAGTGAGTGAGTACTGTATCGAGTCAAAGGTTTTTGAAGAGAATCAAGTCAGAGGAACTCTGGAGTAGCTTAGTGTGTTATTTGATTCAATCGAGTATTCCGAAAATAAGTTAAGGGATAGGTATTGCAATCGCAAATATTAGAGGGAGTTTAAGTTTTGGGTTAATGTAAAACCTACATTGTAAATCTTAAGTAGGATATTATTTGAGTCAAACGTTTGGGTGCAAGCCCCGTGGACTAGGACCATTTGGACCGAACCACGTTAAAATATTTGTGTGTTCTTTACTTTTTTATGTTTAACTGTCTTCTATTAGTTGCAACAGAAAACTGGTTTTATGACATAAAAGTACAGTAATTTGTTCTACCTATGAGTGCAGTTGCAACTACTGTCAAGTGAAACCGCATTCAACAATAAGTAGGATAGATCTAAGATCTTTCACAGTCAAATTTTGACGAACCTAAACAGCTCCCACCTCATCACCTTCATGATCATCACATACATTTGGACCCAAACAACAAACTCGTGAACATTAAACCATACAGATACTCGTATTACTAGAAACCCATTATGACGCAAATAATAAAAGAAATGCTACAAACCGGTCAGATTCGCCCAAGCACAAGCCCATTTTCATCCCCAATTTTATTGGTTAAAAAGAAGGATGCAACGATGCATTTTGTGCTGATTATCGGGCTTTAAATGGAATAATAGTGAAAGATAAATTTCCTATCCCCACTGTTGATGAATTACTGGATTAGTTGCATGAGGCAACTATATTTACGAAGCTGGATTTGAGGTTCGGGTACCATCAAATTCGTGTGGCTGAAAAGATATTCATAAGACTGCATTTCGTACTTGTGATGGCCATTATAAGTTTGTCATCATGCCGTTCAGTCTGACAAATGCACCATCAACATTCCAGGCAACCATGAATGATCTGCTTCGTTCTTATTTATGCAAGTTTGTGTTGGTGGTTTTTAACGATATTCTGATCTATAGTACGACGGAAGAGGAGCATTTCACACACTTACGGATGATTTTTTTCTATCCTAGCTTCAAATCAATATTTTTCCAAATTATCTAAGTGTGTTTTTGCTGTTAGTTATTTGGGGCATGTGATTAGTGCAGCAGCTGTAAGTGTGGATGATGATAAGATTGCAGCCATTCTAGATTGGCCTGTGCCTAACTCTCAGACGGTCCTACGGGGATTTTTGGGGTTAACGGGATACTACCGGCGATTTGTTCGCCACTACGCTATCGTCGCCGCTCCTCTCACCTCTTTATTAAAAGGATAGCAGTTTTACATGGGATACATTGGCTCAACATGCCTTTGAGGAATTAAAACAACAAATGATTAAACTCCCTATTCTAATTCTGCCAGATTTTGATAAACCCTTTGACTTGACGACCGATGTGTCTTCTGTTGCCATTGGTGTCGTGTTATCCCAAAACCAACACCTATTGCTTTCTTCAGTTGCAAGATGTCTTCTGGGATAAGTTCTGAATCTGCATACATTAAACAACTTTATAGGTTAACCGAGGCAGTTAAGAAATGGCGACACTATCTATTGGGGGAAAAATTTATCATATTTACAGATCAGCAAAGTCTTCGCCATTTACTCACTCAGTCTCTCAACAGACCAGAACAACAAAAATGGTTGGTAAAACTATTTGGGTTTGATTTTGAGATTCGTTACAAATCTGGTAAAGAGAACCATGTTGCCGATGCTTTATCGCGGGTTGAGTTACCCTCTTTTTTGTCTATGTCAGTTGCATCCTCCTCCTTGTTGGTTCAAGTCCAACAAATTAGTGGTACCTCGCAAGACATGTTGGAAATCATTCAACAATGCAAAAACAATCAAGCCCCACCAAAATATCACACTCATAATGGGTTCTTATATTCAAGCACAGATTGTTTGTTCCCGATAATGCAGAACTTAAGCATGCAATACTGATAGAATTTCATGGGTCACTTATGGGCAGTCACTCAGGCATTAAAGGTACTTTAGCACGAATTTCATGTGTGTTTTATCGGCCTAAACTCAAATAGGCAGTGCATAGATTCATACAAGAATGCAGCGCGTGTCAACAACAAAAGTACTTGACATGCAAACCATACGGCTTACTCACTCCACTACCAATACAATCACAGGGCTGGACAGATATTTCAATGGATTTTATTACTCATTTACCGTTGTCCCAAGACAAAACAGATATATGGGTCTTAGTTGACAAATTGCATAAATTTGCACATTTTGTGGCATTACTGCCCAAATATTCAGCTGCATATCTTGTTAATATCTTTCTCACGGAGATTTATGGTGTTTATGGGTTACCTCAAACAATAATTTCTGACCGTGATACTATTTTTCTAAGTGTTTTTTGGAAAGAACTATTTAAACATTTTGGGACAAAATTGCATTTTAGCATAGCTTATCACCCACAATTCGATGGACAGGCGGAAGGGGTGAATCACAGCTTGGAGTGCTATTTAAGGTGTTATACCATGGATCAACCAAAACAGTGGGTTCGATATTTACCTACGGCATAATATTGGTACCACAAAAGTTATCATAGTTCCATTAAAACCACACCATATCATGCATTATTTGGCCGCGAACCACATGCCATGCCTGATTATCTAATAGGTACTTCACAAAACGCATATATTGACACCACTTTGACTACTCGAGCTACTGTTTTGGCCGATATTAAACACAACATGCTTAAGGCCCAAAATCGCATAACTACACAATCCCACAGAGGGAGAGAGAAGAAGCATTTTATCGTTGGTGAGTGGGTGTTCGTGAAGCTTCGTGCGTATAGGCAGCTCTCAGTTTGGTAACCCGACGATGAAAAAGCTTAGTCGGCGTTACTATGGTCCGTTCCAGATCACGCGCCGCATCGGGTTCGTCTCATACGCCTTGGATCTGCCCCTTTTCGCTCGCATTCACAATGTTTTTCACATCTCCTTGTTGCGTGCGTTCGTTGGTGGCCCATCTGTGGTCTCCCCAACTATTTCGGCGATATCGACGGACGACCATGTAGTGGTTACTCTGGAGCAGCTATTGGATTAGCGAGTTATTGTGAAAGGAGGTGAAAGAGTGTCTCAAACTTTGGTGAAGTGGCTAGGGTTTGGTGTTGAGGAAGGGGAATGGATTGATGATGCTATTTTATATGACTCTTAGCCTGGATTGGATGGTTCAGATTTGTTGGGGAAATCAATGGCTCCTATTGCATCTGATTCGTCAAGCGGGTCGACCTAGTTGGACTGTGAGGACCCGGTCCATTCCCCAGGGGCGGGTATTGATACGAGCCTCAATGGTGCTCGACCAAGCGTGTTATCTATAAGCCCAATAAGTTTAATGACTATTTTATGTAATTTCTATTATTCTATAATTAGTTTATTATTATGTAATTAGCTAATTTCGATAGTTAGTGTGATAGCAGCATTTTCGAAATATTATTAGTGGGTGATTATGCAGTTAAGAAGTTATGTTTATTTAAGAACTTTCATTGTAAATATTATGTATTATCAGAAATATTATCTGAAAAAATTCTCTCTTCCTCTACCATTCTTCTAGGAGAAAGTCTTATTTAGAATTTGGACAAATTTGTTATACATTAGTTTAATTAGAGTGCATCAGAAATCAGAATGTCGCTTGCAAGTCAAACGACTTTCTTAGCCTTTTCTCTACGTAAGTTTTCGTTGCAAATTAATGAGATGCAAAAGATCATTATTGCTTCTAATTATTGGTTCTAAATGATGAAGACCTCTGCCAACTACCTAGCAGACATATGAGTCACGTTGAACAAAAGTTAGTGTTAGTGTTAGTGTTTACTTTAAATTATATCTTCCTGAGGGACCGTTAGCAACTTACACATCACCACTCGTTCACATATACTGCTACCTTTTCTCCTGTGATATTATATTATTGATCATGGACGAGTGTTTTTTTTTTTTTTTTTTAAAAAAAAGGGGATAGGCAATGTCACTATTGAAATAAAATATTATTCATATAATATAATGGTGGAACTGCGGGTGAGCTACTTTGTGCTTGTGCTGGTAACTATTATACTGTATTTGGATGCAGTAGTCGTAGTTACAGTGCTCGGCGTTACCAGAGCAGATTTTCCAACAGATTTTGTGTTTGGTTCTGGTACTTCTGCTGCTCAGGTCAGTTTCTCAATTCTCCAAACTCTTTCAGTTCATTCTTACAACTACTAAATAGAGTATGTGCATTGTGCAGTGCAGTGCAAATAACTAGTTGGTTTAATTCCGATTAATTAATAACAAAAGTAACATAAGCCTTGTGATACTGATATCATAGAGGGAAAAATCGTTTGTACTTCTCTATTGAAATTTGAAGGCGCGCGACAACCGACAAATATGATGAATAGTCATCTAGTCTTTAATTCGCTGACGTCCAATTTGAGACAGATACTACTTGGTCTAACTAGCTAGTAACTTATATTTATTTCTTAACAAAATATTTGTTGTACATGTTACTTGTCCACCTGTAATGAGATCCAATTGTGTCCCACGAACATTTGGTTAGTTTTTTTTTTTCCTAGAATGGAAGAGCGGGAAAATTACCAGAAAACATGTTTCCTTGTTTTCTTTAAACCTTCATCTTAACCACAAATAATCTCTCTTCATGCATGCGAAAAATAGTACGAGGGAGCTGCATTTGAGGATGGGAGAACGCCTAGCATTTGGGACACCTTTGCTCACTCTGGTCTGTTTCTTAATTATTCCTATTATATATCATGTTTATTCATGTTTTTATTTAATGTGGAAGGCCAATACCTGCTGATCTCCATGCTTTTATTAAAAACTAATCTTTTTTTGTTAAATTCCGCAAGTGATTACCCTATCATAAGCTTGTTCTATTGCTTACAATTAGGCGTGACAAATAGATCTACTTTTTTGACATCTAATGCGTTAGATCAATAATTCGTTAAAGCTGATGATTGAGACATTATAGATTCAACTCAACCTAAAAAAACTGTAGTTTTCAAGGCTATCTGCAACTTTCTTATTGAAGCTTAATGGTTTAGAGATTTTAGTTTCGTGCATAAATATTTTTAAAATTCGTCTTGCGGCCATGTTCATGTTGAGTGGACTGCTAAATTATGTGTTCGACTATTTACTTCAGAAGTCAATATAATTATCATTCTAATCCAAGATAAAGTAGGAGCAAGTTGCCTTTCTCAACAGCATCTAAGAGCAATTTCTGATGTTACGAGATAAGATTTTTCTACTGTGAGATTGTATTATGTATGGAGTCACTGATGACAGTGCAGTGCAAGTATATGCATCATAATGACCTGTAATAACAAGTCTAATTTCCATTGAATTCAAGGTCGTACACATGGAGCCAACGCAGATGTTGCGTGCGATGGATATCACAAATATAAGGTACGTCTACAGTTGAAAGGCATAACAAACTCAAGTCTTTTGTAACCGAAAATTACAATTTATCTGGATCTTATCCTTTGTCCTACTACCTTATTGAAGGGTTAACTTGAACAATGTTCACTCATCTTTTAGGATGATATTGGGCTTATGGTAGAGACTGGTCTGGAGGCCTTCAGATTATCGATATCGTGGTCTAGACTTATTCCCAGTATGTAAACCTATATCATTCTAAAGAGGGAAGATAAAACTGCAGTTATTTTCTTCTTGGCCTGGTGACTCGATTATCTACTGTATATGCAGATGGAAGGGGACCTGTCAATGCAAAGGGTTTACTGTACTACAACAATCTGATTAATGAATATCTAAGCCATGGTGAAAATTCTATTTCTTACAAAGAGATCTTTTTTCCTTCGGGAAATTGCTTGCGCAAGAAATATCTTTTTGAAAAAATAAATTAAGGTTGCTTAGTAGCAGTTCTAATGAGTAATCCCGTAAAGATCTGTTTCCTTGGTGGATAAACGATATAAGATTCTTTAATTGTGCAGGAATCCAGGTGCATATTACCTTACTTCATGTCGATCTGCCTCAAGCACTTGAAGATGAGTATGGAGGATGGCTTAGTCGAAAAATTGTGTATACTATCGTTCTATCTTCGACAATGTACAACTTCTGCTTAGTTACGAACTTGATGCAAAGAAACCTAATTTCTTGTTGGTGCAGGAAGGATTTCGTGGAGTTTGCTGATGTGTGCTTAAGGGAATTTGGCGATAGGATTTTGCACTGGACAACTTTTAATGAGGTGAACATGGCTGCCCTAGGAGGTTATTGCCAAGGAAGAATTGCCCCAGGACGCTGTTCGATGAGAGCAGTATGTTCTAACGGTAACTCCTCAACTGAGCCATACACAGTCGCTCATAATATGCTGCTAGCACATTCAGCTGCTGCAAAACTCTACAAGGATAAATACAAGGTATCTGTCATTTAAACATTTCTATTAACCCTGAATCTGATATCTCTCTCAGATGCCATTTACATAATAAAGATAGTAATCGATGTGCGTGCAAGCACCCGTATGTGTGTGTTGTAATAACATGTTCATTGCAGGTTACTCAAAATGGGAATATGGGCATTAACATCTATGCATTTGGTTTAGCTCCACACACAAATTCTGAAGAAGATGCAATAGCAACCAAAAGAGCTCATGAATTCTTTATTGGTTGGTAAGTTCAAGCATGCATATAGTTAGTGAATTTCCCATTTATAAAGGAGGGGGGTCCTGGTTAGGAATATGGGCGTGAGAGGCTGAGAGATGACCACGATGAGTACGCGGGTCTAGGCTATATAGACGGCTGTTGAATACAATTAAATAACTGAAAATTGTTAGGTTCACCGATGCCCATTATTTGTCTCTGCAGGATACTTGATCCCCTCATCTTTGGAGATTATCCTGAGACAATAAAAAAGCATGTCCAGACACGACTACCTGCCTTCACCGTACAAGAGTCGAAGCAAATTAAGGATTCAGTTGACTTTATAGGAGTGAATTATTACACAACAGTATTCATTAAGGACAATCCCAGCCCAATAAAGGACATCACGGGGTTCTTTGCGGATATCGCTACAGACTTAATATGTATGGCTGCAGTCCTTTACTGAATAATATAGACTCCTAAGAAAATGTTCTTGTTTCTACTAACTCAAGTTTCTCAGGTTCGAGAATATGGATAATTCTTATTCTTTTATCATTGAAGAGTATCTTTCATGGTTGAAAGTTTAATCTTTGATGTTTTGTCTCTTCATTTAGAATCTTAGATTCATTTATGACTTGGTAATTAGCCAAATTCTTGCTATATTGGACAGTTCATGCTGTAATCCCATGTTTCATCATCAAACTCATTGTGACCTTTCCTTTTTTGTAGTTGAGGGCAATGGTTCAATAGCAGACCCGGTAAGATCTATTATGTAATCTCAGTGTTGATCCTATAATTGTGTTTTAATAATAGTCTTCTTCTCAGTACCCGGTGAGGCCTTGTGGTCTTGAAGGAGTGCTCAAGTATTTAAAACAAGTATATGGAAATCCACCTATTTATATCCAGGAAAATGGTAACACATAAACTCGCCAAGCTTCCTATTTCAGCTTGAAAACCAAGCCATTGCTTCACATTAGGCTTACTTGTCTCATAAAAATCTACCTCTATCCATGAAAATGGTTCTCTCATTGACATATTTAAAGTCTGAGATAACTTGGCATGGTGTCAATCAACAGGTCAGCTGTTACAGCGCAATGGAACTCTAAACGACACCTACCGAGTGGAATATATACAGGCTTACATAGGAGGCGTGCTTAATGCAGTGAGGTAAGCTATCATGCAATCTTAACAGAGCAGCTAGAAATAAACTTAACCTCGTCTTTTTTGGAAAAGTTTTTCTAATTACTACTTCAGATTAAACAATTTGTTCTGAGACCTTAATCTTCTTCTTGGAAGGAATGGATCAAATGTAAAGGGCTACTTTACCTGGACTTTCTTAGATTGTCTGGAGCTATTGAATGGATGGAGCATTTCTTTTGGTCTTTACTATGTCGATTTGGATGACAAAGATCTGAAGAGATACCCGAAGCTTTCTGCTCGATGGTACTCCCATTTCTTGAAGGGGAAGAGCATGATGACACCAGATGGAATTACTGAAGTTAAGGATAATAAGTCTCTCTCTTTGAGATCAAAGTTCTCTCAATAGTTTACTTCTATTGATACGTGTCTTCTTTCTCTCTGGAAATTAACTTCCTTTATTTTTTAGCATATTTAACTCTCATCGGAATTTCAAAACAGTGTTGGTGAAATAAGATTATCTGTCACTTTTGTTACACATTTTCTGTAATTGGTAATCCATTGAGGTGAGATCTTGTAACTTAAATAACTCAGCAGAAAATACTAAAACATGTTCCACTGATAGTGACAACTTAAAAAAGCTCATAATTGCCATTTTAGGAAGAGAAACTGAGTTTCTGGTACAGGTTTGGCACCATTGAAAAAACTGAAAATTATGTTTATGTGATAAACTCATTGCGGGAGTAGTGGTTGACAAATCCAACATCATATACAGTGATATTGCAAAATTGTTAAACGATGCTATATTAGATTGCTAGGTATCAAAACAATAAACATAAAACCGCATAACTGCAGATTTTTGATAAAAATACTACAATGGTCATGCTAAAATATGGCCGTAGTCTGTTTAGGGTAAACACTTTGCAATAAGATCCAACAACAAAACCAATAGCTAAACTATTATCAAAACTATTGACCTTATCAAACAACCAACTTTTCTTCATCTAACCTGGGTACAACGACATCATCCCTCATCACAGACCTGTAGCGTTTCCCTACTTTGGCCCCAGCTTGCGCAAACAGTTCAACTACAGCAGGTAACTTTCCGTAATACCTCTTCAAAGCATCTATGAGAGGAGGACCGTGAGTATCCACAACATGCCACACGTAGGTTGGCGGAAAAAGATCATCAAAGGTCGCTTCTTGCCAAGCATGCTGGCCGTTTCTCATCTGATGTTTAAATGCCTGGCATTGCCTCACACGGTGCCCCTTAGGGCCTACTTGCACTTCAGGGCAGTACCCACATGTTTGAACGGGATATTTCTTCATTAATTTAACAGTTCCAGCATGCAATTTTTCGTATGCTTCCAAGCCCTGTTCCGCAGTATCTGCACAATGAGGTGATATATAGTTCGCATCATTAATAATATAGAAAGTCGTGCTGGATTAGGATGAAAAACGTCAAGCTCATCACTTTAAAAACATGATGCGTTTGCTTTCCCTTGATTTTTTATGAACCAAGTGCAAATCCAATAGTAGGCAAAAGTGATTCACTTGCAGTTACTGTATCTCGTCCTCAAACATCAGACTACGTTATTGTTTACCTTGTAGTATGGTAGTAATTGTTTTATTTCTAATCCAATAATGACACAGGAAAAGATCTAACCTAGTTAGGCGAAATCACATATGAAAGACTATCATCAATAGAAACAAACCTTTGAGATCTTTATCTATGAAGTTCAAAGACTCGTGATTTTTGTTTGTTCTCTTGGCCTTCTCCCAAAATCCAAAAGCTTTTATGTCCTTTCCGGACAAATCATGTTTGGGAAAGTTCTTCTCAAACTCAACCACCATTCCAGCAACACGAGAAATGGCGATGTTACGCCTTTTAGTTGGATACTCGGGAATATCCACACCAGCCTGAATGCACAGTTCGACAATGGCTGGGATCCGATCCACTTGTAACCGCTCATTGTGTGAAACAGCTCTTCCTAACCTATCATAAAGATGAAAAGATTCCACAGCTGGAAATACATGATCAACGCCACCTCTCTCCCATGAATGCTCTTTACTCTTATGACTGCCACTAACATCACAGGTTCTAATCTTATGCGGTGGATCACCCACATGGACATCTCCACAAACACTGCACGAAAACAGGTCTATAGTTAAAATGCTAAGTGAGAATCAGATGCAACAGGGTTCCTAGCATATTACCCCTTTGTTATTATGCCTTGCGATCAGAATTCATTGAAAGACAAGACAATATATATATAAATATATATATGGTTCACCTGCAAACATAAATAGGGATGCTATCAGCAACTCTACTAGCACAATGAAGTAAGCGATTTCTCGCAGTTAAGACATGATGAGCGACTGGGATCAATTCTTCCACCAATAAGCCGTCCTCCGGAGGTTTCAACACGGCCTCTCGAACCACCGTCCTCTCTTGTTTTTCCAATCTCGCTGCACGCTTGACATCATTAATGTGAGTAACCCAAGGTTTCCTCTCCCAACTTTTAAGCTTTCGTGGTAGCTCCACCAAATCCGACCGTGTTGAGTATAATGCACATGCACATGCACATGCACAAGCACAAGAGTTTAGCCCTACTGTGGCTGCAAGATTCTCCTTTCGAATGAATATTTGGCGTAGGTTTAATACTGTTCGGCCTCGTCTGCAGAACATTTTTTTCTTATTCGGGGGTTTTGTCGAACAGCTCGCGGGCAGAATAATATGAATGTGAATTGAAGAATTGTAAAAACTAAAAAGTGTGTATGTATAAGTACTGTGTTGTGCGTGTGTTTGGAACAAATTAAAAATAGAGCATTTTTGTTAACCTTTTTCTTTCGAATTTCGAAATCTTGCACGGCTTCAAACTTCAGAGCTATGTTAAAAAGAATTTATTGATATAATTCGATTTTCGACTTCGATACAATATTTTTGTAGCACAATATTCTTTATCAGTAAATTGACTCGATAAATACCAACGGTTGTTGGTTCAAGTGGTAAGGGACTTGAGTTCATTTAAGCAAGATCTCGGGTTCGAGTCTTGTGGATGTAAAAAGCACCGCTAGGAGAGCCACCTCTTCAAAAAAGACTCGACTGTGCTCGGCTGGATTAGTCGCATAAGCGGACACACCTGTAAGAAATCAAAAAAAAAATTGACTCGATAAATAATGATCTGTCTGTATCAACTATCAACCTATGTTTTCACTTCTATATTTCTTTTCTCTCCTTTTTCTTTATTTGTTTGATTGCCTTAACTTGAACAATTGTAATCATTCAATAAATTACTCAAGATTAACGTTAGGTTTCTATTCTATATAAATAAACCATAAAATATTTATCCAGAAATATTACAAATAACTTTCTGGCATTTTCATTATATCACAGTAAATAATTGAAGATATTCAGCTTAAAACAAATTTTGAGATATAATTTTATTGTATTCTGGGGAGTCAATTACTTATGATTTTTGCACAATGCACCTACTTTGTATTTTAAACGTTCTAAATTTCTTTGATTTTATTTTAAGTCTGGAAGAGAGACATTTTAGGAATTAAATTTGATTTTACATTATTTCTTTCAATTTTTAAATTGTCTTGAAGAATCAGTTGGAGCCAAAAAAGGAATGAGATGTGTGCTTGGAGAAATAATATTGTAATTTAAGAATGGTAAGTAATGATGAAGGTGTATTAAGAAAATTTATATAGTTAACTTTTATAGTGTTTGACCAATAAGGGTGCTTTAGGGAGTTTCAAAGATTTGCTTTGGCAAATATCCCTAGCCTAAAATTTTGGTTGTTATAGTTTTGACATTTATTCTTAATTACTTCGAAACTTGCTGTTCGCGGCCCGCCTACTATTCACTCGCTGAGCCGCGAACAGCCAGTCTGGCTCAACCGATCTTGCACAACTAACATTAAATAGTGTACACCTCTACATAGTGTTAGAAAAAATTTGTGAATCGTGAAAATATCACTTTCTTAAAGTTAATATTTCCTTTGCTATTAAAAAAAAAAAAAAAATCCTTCACTATAAATTGTATGAAGAAATTAGCATAAAATATCGCACCAGGCTGAAGTATCTGTTTGTAACGAGTGCAGAAAATCTCGATGATAATAATTTGTAGATCAACTTTTACTTGTTGAATCCTAAGGCAACTATTCAAATAAATGCAATTTTTAAAAAAGATGCAAACATTCAAACTCTCAGAAAATTGCAATTCAAATATATATATATAGTAAGATGGTGTTTGCAAACTATTAGATAAAACTATAACGCTCTTATCTAATTATATTTCTATAGTTAGCAAACGAATATCACACAAGTACTTTTAACTTTTAAGCCAATAACCGCTATATCTTAAAGTTGCTATTCCCCTGTTGTAAGTGGTGTTTGCCAATCTTTAAGAAAAAGCTAAAATCTAATTTTAATTTAATTAAAACACTTTTATGACATTTAATTTAGAAAATAAAATGCTGAAAATATTGTGAGGAACTTTCATTTTTTTTGTTTTATATTTTGACAATTGTTTTTTTCTTTTTGTATATCATCAACTTACTTAAATTATGAGACTGTGATTTAAATTATGAGACTGTGATTTTATATAAGAGTTTGCTACGTTTAGTGGTACTTATATAGATTTTTCTTCCAAACACCATCAATCTATAACCTATCCAAACTGTCAATCTATGACCTATCCAAACTTATACAAATTAAACTTTAAGCTTTAATTATGAGACTATTATCTTAGAAGAAAGTTTGCAAACACAACCAACATACGTTTGTGAGTTTGAATACCCAGGTAACCGTGAATATGTGGAGTGAGGCCGCTAAACGTGGCCCTCTATTTTCTTCTTCCAATTTGATACCTGCTCTGCCTCGTCAAACGGATTACACATAAAAAATACATACCCATAGGTAAGTAGTACGAGAGAAATTGTCTGGATTTGCATTATGCCAGTTAGCGATTACAACTAGGAAGAGCAGGTCTGTTGCTTTGAATACTGAAATTCATGTACAGTCAAAAGTAGCATACTACCATGCACACCTTATTCGACAAAATGCTACAGGAAGTGAAGCATTATACTAACTA
This sequence comes from Linaria vulgaris, assembly GCA_948329865.1. NCBI lineage: Eukaryota > Viridiplantae > Streptophyta > Magnoliopsida > Lamiales > Plantaginaceae > Linaria > Linaria vulgaris. Next base: position 59,577,435 of record OX415254.1, on the reverse strand, counting down.
CATGGTGCAGGAAAAAGATTCAACCGATCAATAACACAAAGCATATATATATATGGGTTTTTGGCACAATACCCCCTGTAATATAGGAAAGAGGCGCATTACCCCCCTGTAAAAAAAGAAAGGGCATATTACCCCCCTGTGATATACGAAATAGGCGCATTACCCCCCTGTAAAAAATAAATAGGCAAATTACCCCCCTGTAATATATGAAATAGGTACATTACCCCCCTATAATTTTTAAAAAGTTGCACATTATCCCCTTAGTACATGTGTATAAAAATGAGGTATTTTGCACCGTATAAAAATACACAAGGGGGTAATGTGCCTATTAAACATAACACAGGGGGGTAATCTGCCTATTTTATTATTACAAGGGGGTAATATGCCTATTTCGTATATCACAGGGAGGTAATATGCCCTTTCATTTTTTACAGGGGGGTAATATGCCTATTTCTCATATTACAGGGGGGTATTATGCCAAAAACTCTATATATATATATATATCAGGAACGAAATGGTGATCAAAGGATGCCGCTGCTACAGTTGCATATTCATCACAAGGATTTGGGAATATGTAGCACATTAGTGCTTGATCTTTGGCTTCTTCACGATCATCACAGAGCAGTGAGCATGATGAGCACAATAATCACTTACACTTCCCAAAACAGCCCTGCCAGAGCAATTCCATCGAACATTAACAGAAATTAGAAAGCAAGGACAGGAGAAACAAGTGAGGTACGTAATTTAATTTGTATAGACAAAAGGACTACGTACCTCTTTATAGCTCCATAACCATGACTTCCAACGACCAACACGTGAGCGTGGTACTTTTCCACAGCCTCGCAGAGAACATTCCTAGCATCGCCTTCAACAATTTCTAGTTTCACATCGTGCACCTGCATAAACTCGAAGTAGTAAGCGTTATGAGGACATTAATTATTCAGTTTTATTAGGATGCTTCAGAATCAGAGGTATATATCACTAAGAAGTATAGAGCTTCAACCTTTTTGAGAGCTCACAAATAAAGGCCATCTAATAATCTATTTTTTAGGAAACCAGTGGCAAGACGCTATATTATTTGATCGGAAATAGTGTTAGGTATATACGGTGAGTACCGATTTAGCAGCACAAATTTGCTTAGCCTTATCCAAAACAGCAGCGGCAATCTTCTTGAGATCGCTCTCCACATAGGGCAGGGCGTCCGCAGCACCTGCAAAGCAAAATTGTTGTCAAAACATTTCAAATTCAATCAAAGCAAGTTAGTTGATCAAAATAGTCTAATCCGTGCCGAATTATTATTAGATTGAAGTAGTTGAAACCGACAGTAAATAAGAATATATATATATATATATATATATATATATATATATATATATTCAAGTGCAATAATCTGTTTTCCGAGAGTAGCTAGCTAGGGATTTCGTGAAGCTACAAAATTCACGAACTAGTCATCATCAGAATCAATCAGTATAGAAAAAGAAAGAAAGAAAGAAAGAAAGAAAGAAAGAAACCGGGGCCTGCGAAGCCGATGGCGGTAACGGCGGAAGGCTTAGCGTGGACGATGACGAGTTTGAAGGCGGAGTTCTCAGGAGGAGAGAAAAAGTGCTGCAAAGTCCATTCCAAAGCGTAGTAGCTGTGCTCGCTGTCATCAACTCCAACCACCATCACTGCTTTATCCGTCGCCATTGCTTTCAATTTGGAACTAGTTGTTGAATTTGTACAGTTTGTTTTGGAAGTTCTGTTTCTGAATTATTATATATATAAAGTGAAATGAGAAAGAGAGAGAGAGAGAGAAGAAGAAGAAGAAAGTAGCGTGGGATTTGAAAACAGAACAGAACAGAACAGGATACTTGCACTTGCTGGTTTTGTATTAGCCGCTGGTTTTATATTCCTCCTGAAAGAGACATACACACACACGAGATGGATCATGGATGTATCGAGAAGATCGTGGGATACAAGTAATCGGGGGCACGTTTTCACTCTACTACAACTTGTGATTTAGTTTTCTTTATGTGTTCAATTTATTATTAATTATAAAAACCAATATTTAATTAGTTATCTTATCAGGGGGCAATTCTATTCTGTGGTCAATTAATAATTTAATATAATATCCTCGACCATATCCTTAAAACCGAGTAAGTTCCAACTCCCAACTTGTTTGTTCGCTCACTTCACCCTGAAACCGCCTTTAATTGTGTAAGACTTTTTTTTTTCTTTTTTTAGCTATTAAATTAGATTCTGAACACAATTACGCACGAATATAATAACGTTTGACTCATCAAAGCTGCAACATGTTTCGTTGACTTCGTATCTAACTCAGCTTCTTAGAAAGAAAACACAATTATCTGCACCCTATTTTAACTAGCCTTCTTAGAAAGAAAACACAACTATGTGTTTCGCTTACGATGTCAAATGTTGATAAGATCACAATTGTAGATTTTTTGTTTTTTTTGAACAAGCACAATTGTAGATGTTATTCTGTGGAGTCGGTGACTAATCGAGTGGAAAGTGGAAAAGTAATGATAAGATTGAATACGAAACCCTCTATCCTCTTCTTGAAGGATTTATTTGGCCACCATATATTCTTCATTCTTTTTCATTGGTCTTATTTTTGTCCGACTTATTCTTACTTAGAAAAATGAAGAGAAACCAGCAGCTAGGAGGTTGAGTAGCTTTAATTAATAAGCATAAAAATCACATTTAAACAAGTACTCAACATCCCATCTAAACCCTTGGCTTCGAGCTTCACTTTCTTTAATCAATCTACAGAATACCCATGATACAAAAGAAAAATGACAGTTATTTCCTTATAATCTGACCACAAGACAATAAATTCTGAAAGTAGAAGTATTCTGACGATGTTAGGATAACATTAGGATCTCAATGTTAGAGTAACATTGAGAACATAATCTCAGTGTTAGATCGAATAAATAATTTTTCTTACAATTATGTTTAAAGTTCTTGATTATTGTTTTGCCTTTATTCACTTAACTAACTTAATTCCACATTTATGATTATCTTTGATTATTGTCCATGAAACAAACTTAACATAAGTTGATCGTTCAAGTTTCCATTATGGGAAGTTTCCTTAATTAAGTTAACCGCACAATTTAAAAGAAAAGAAGTGGAGTTCAAGTGTAAATAGGAAACATCCAAGATGAGTCCTCATTTGAAGAAGGGGTCTTTCCTTAGTTAGTTTACTAACAAATGGACTATTATTCAAGAAGGACTGCGAGAGCTTCGAAGAGGAAGTCGAATAGGAAACTTGAAGAATTACCAAACGTATACAACACACCTTGAAGTCCAAGTCAAGAACTTATATATAGGTGTGGAGTACATCATGACAAAGACGAGACAAGAACTAATAAATTCGAGAGATTAAATTACTAGTTGTTGAGTGTTGTCTTGCTTTTGCAAAGTTTGTGAGTTGTTAGATTAATTCTCGATTTAGAATTGAGAAAGCAATTCTTGTCTGCTTTGTTGAGTTTGAGCAACTTGAGAGTTAGAAGCTTGAGAGTTGTGAGAAACATCTTTATTAAACGTTTTTGGTACTTCGCCAACTGCTCGGAAGATAATATTAATATATAATCTTCTTAAACTTTGTGTTCTTTATTTCTGATGCATATTATTTTGGAACCCTGTTAAAGTAACATTAAATTATTCATTGTTAGTTTAACATCAAGCTTACAACGTATTAATCCCGATCCACAATTTCAATTGGCGTCAGAGCTAAGCACCGATTACACTGGTGTTCAACAAGATGGACAACGTAAATCTCAATACGAGCAGACTACCAGTTTTGGAAGGACCAAACAACTATGCTTATGGAAGATCCGACTCAAAGTTCACATCAAATCTATTGATTTGAGGACATGGGAATCAGTACTAGAGGGCTACACCATACCATACTTACCAAGGGATGGAGATGTTGATCTGGTACCAAAGCATAAAGCACAATGGACAGCTAATGACATTGCTCTTTACAACTTCAGTGAAAAATCTCTCAATGTTATTTTTAGTTGGGTAGGTAACCACATGTTTAAACTTATTCAGACTTGCACCACAGCTAAATCTGCATGGGATATTCTTGAATTGTATTGTGAGGGTGATGTTGCTGTCAAGGATTCTAAACATAGGAAACTGCTTAGGGACTTTGAAAAAATTGAGATGGTTGAAGATGAAAGCATTGATAGTTACTTTGAGAAATTGCTTGACATTGCAAATGAGTGCCAAAATCTAGGATTTATAATTTCCAATCAAGCTATGGTTTACAAAGCATTTAGAACACTGTCACCTAGATTCACATCAAAAGGATTTCAATGAATGAATCAAAAGATCTTGCAATATGGATTTTCAGGCTTTAATGAACAATGTTAAGGAACATGAACTAGAGTTTCTGTGTAAGACAAACAAACAACAAGTTGTTGCCTTACTATGATCTAATTCTGAAAATTGTGGGAGTGATGATGAGCATGAGTTAATTTCTTCTAACTATGGAAATATTGCTAAGAAATTCACTAGGTTAAGCTACAAAGACAAAGCTAAAGAAAAGCAACCTAGTTATATTGTCCCTGGTTATAAGAAGCTACCCCCCAAATTTGTAAACTACATGGCATCTAAAACCACACCTCAAGATGCTCAAAAGTTGAAAGATGTCCAATGCTATGAATGCAAAGGGTTTGGTCATTTTGAAAATGAATGTGCTAACACCCTTCGATCAAGAGGAAACTCTCATTGGATTTGTGTAGATGATTTTAATGAAACTGAATTCAATTCTGGATCAAGTGCTGAAGAAAACTCAGAGGAGATCAACACTGTTGCGCTCTACACTCAGGTTAACCGGCCAGGAGAAGATTCCAGGAACTGCCTTGAGTCCCAATGTTACTCTAACATCCGGGATCCAACACCAGAACATGAGATCTTCTTTGGGAATTGGAATGAAAATAATTCTTGTGTTAACCCTGATGAACTCTCTGATTGTGATGATTCTAACTTTGATTGTTTTCATGGGTCAGTTAATCTTGAAGAAGAATACTAATTTGAAGGAGAAATGTCCCAGGAGGAAATCATAAATGATTTAAAATCTACCTTCTGCAATCTGTTGAGAGAAAACCATAAACTCATCAAAAGCAATGAAGCTCAAAAACATGAGATTGAATGTTTGAGGAATATAAAGAAGCTGCATGAGAGAGACCTTGACAAAACAGAAGCTGGACTGAAAGAGGTAAAAGATAAACTTAAAAAGGATATCCAGATCATTGCCAAATGGAACTCAGGTACTTCTAAACATGATGAGGTGCTGAGCATGGGAAATACATGAACAAATGATCTGGGTTTTTTGAGAAATTTGCCTCTTCTGATGTTAATTCTGTTTACTTAAAAGCTGGTTTTGTCAAAGAATCTGCAAACTTGAGTGGTGCCCCTATCAACATTGGAAAAAGTAGAACTATCTATATCTGTCAATAATGTTTTCAACCAGAACACATTAAACCATTTTGTAAGAAATATCTAAAAGTGAGTGGAAAGAAAACAACCACAGTTTCTAATGTTAACTCCACAATTGTTTCTGACGTTAGCCCAACATTAGGTACTGGACAGAAAGGTAGAACCTAGATAGAAAAGTTGAAATCTCTTAAGATTAAGATTGTATGCAATGTTGTGTTTTTTTCTGTTTACTCTAACCTTGCACGTAAGTGGTACTTTGACAGTGGATGTTCAAGTCACATGACTGGCAACAAGGAAAATCTTAAGTAGAGGATTCCCCTCACTGTTGGGACTGTCACCTATGGAAGAGGCACCAATGGGAGAATCATTGGAGAGGGAGTACTTTATGTTGAAGGATTTCCACCTCTCAAGGATTAACTATTGGTTGATGGATTAAACGTAAATTTAATTAGCATTAGTCAACTCTGTGATAATTATTTGCTAGTTACTTTTAATAAAATATCTTGTGATGTTTATGATAGTGACAATTTTCTTGTTATGACAGGTACTAGATCAAAAGACAACTGTTATCTAGCTCAAGAAGAAGCATAATTTTTCCATGCTAAAATAGATGAGGCTTCTATCTGGCACAGGAAACTGGGACATGTCAACAACATGAATTTAGAGAAACTACAAAAGGTTGATATTGTGCGAGGTTTGCCTAAGCTAACCAGTACATGTAAGCTTGTCTGTGGTGACTGCCACAAAGGTAAACAAACCAGAGTTGTTCATACACCCCTACAAGTACAGAGTTGCTGAGAGGAAAAATAGAACCCTTCAAGAAATGACCAGAGTTATGCTTAATGCTAAAGATATGTCTAAAAGACTTTGGGCTGAAGCTTTGAATAGTGTTTGTCACATTAGTAACAGGGTGTATCTTAGACCTGGTACAAATATGACACCATATGAAATATTGAAGGGTGTGAAACCAAATATTGCATATTGTCATGAATTTGAATTTGAATGTGAATGCTACTTGTTGAATGACAAAGATTATCTAAGCAAATTGGATCCAAAAAGTGAAAAATGTATCTTTGTAGGCTACTTTGCTAATAGTAATTCTTTTAGGATTTATAATCCAAGATTGAAGACAATATAACAATCAGTTAATGTGGTGTTTGACGATTTCACTGTTGATGTAGGTACTGATGATATCCCTGTTTCTGATATTGGACCAACATTGGAAACTGAGGATGTTATCTCAACATTGGACACTGGAGCTAGACATACTGAACAAGAGACAGAAACTGATGTTAGACAAACACCAGCCAGAACGGATGTCACACCAACACCAGGAGATTTTGACTCAGACAATGAAACTAGTGCCGAACCTATGAGAGATCCCCTAGCTAGGATTCAGAAGGGCCATCCAGTCACACAAGTGATAGGTGAAATCACTGAACACATGAAGACTCGCAACAAGGAAAGGTTACATTACAAAGATATGGTTAAGTTGTGCGTCTGCATGAATTTCACATGTACTGTTGATCATGCCTCATGTTTTGTGTCTGCCATAGAACCAAAAAATGTGAATGAGACTCTACAAGATAACTTCTGGATTAATGCCATGCAGGATGAACTATTGCAATTCACTAAAAACAATGTCTGAAATCTGGTACCTAGGCCACCTAATGTGAATGTAATAGGGACCAAATGGATTTTTAAGACCAAAAGCAATGAGGAAGGTGTAATTGTAAGGAACAAAGCTAGGTTAGTAGCTCAAGGTTATACACATGTAGAAGGTATTGATTTTGATGAGGCATTTGCATCTGTAGCTATGATATAATCTATTATATTACTGCTAGCTATTGCATGTTGTCTTAAAATTAAACTTTACCAAATGGATGTAAAAGGAGATTTCCTAAATGGTCTGATAGATAAGGAAGTATTTGTGGAACAACCTAAAGGATTCACTGACCCTAAATCCTAACCATGTGTATAAACTTGAGAAAGCTTTGTATGGTCTGAAACAGGCACCCAGAGCATGGTATGAAAGGCTTACATAATTTTTGTTAAGTCTTGGATTCACTAGAGGTGATGGAGACATAACATTGTTTGTTCTAAGAAAGAATTCTGATATCTGTATTGCTCAAATTTATGTTGATGACATTGTATTTGGATCTACTAACAATTATTTTCTGGAAAAGTTTGTTAAATCTATGACAGGAACCTTTGAGATGAGCATGATAGGTGAACTAAACTTCATCCTTGGTCTTCAAGTAAAACAAACAGGATGTGGTATCTTCTTGTATCAGGAGAAATATGTAAAGAATTTGGTAAAAAGGTTTGAGCTAGCTGATTCAAAGCCTTGCAAGACTCCCATGTTTTCCTCAGTAAAGATCACCAAGGATGGAACATGAGACAATGTTGATCCAACATTGTACAAATCAATGATAGGTAGTTTACTCTATTTATCAGCATCTAGACTTGATATTATGTTCTCTGTTTGTGTGTGTGCCAGGTACCAGGCAAGTCCAAAGCAATCTCACTTGATTATTGTGAAGAGAATCCTTAGATACATATCTAGAACCTTGTTTTTAGGCATTTGGTATTCATATAATACCAACACTAACCTTGTGGGTTTTAGTGATTCTGATTGGGCAGGTGATGTAGATGACAGAAAATCCACAAGTGGGGGTTGTTTCTATTTCGGGAACAATCTGGTCTCATGGTATTGCAGGAAGCAAAATTGTGTGTCACTATCCACTGCTGATCAGAATACACAGCAGCAGGTAGTTGTGTAACCCAGCTTGTATGGCTCAAACACATGCACCTGGATTATGGGCTAGATAGTGATACCCTTCTTATGTGTTGTGATAATCTTAGTGCTATTAGTATCTCAAAAAATCATCTTCAGCATTCTAGGACCAAGCATATTTACATAAGACATCATTATTTGAGAGACATGGTTGAGGACACATTAATTGACATTGAACACATTGAGACAAACAACCAGCTTGCTGATATGTTTACTAAGCCCTTGGATAGTGAGAGATTTTTCAGTTTGAGGAAATCTCTTGCCATGTGCATTGTGTAAGGATGTTGATCACCAGTGTTGACATAACGCCACTGTCTAGCACTGGTTATTAAATGTGGTGTGTCTGTAATTATTTTTGTTTTCTTTTTGTGCTTTACCTTTTCTGCATTTTTTCCTCTTTATTTTGTCATTATTGGCCTGTGTGATTGATCTGTGTGATCAGCTATGATTTCTGGAGGACAAGTTCATATCACAAGTTTTGAAAAGAAAAAAAAACCCTAATGTTAGTCTGAGGATGTTAACCTAACACCAGGAGAAGCTGGGATGCATATAGTTCACTGCTTTGATGTTATTCAGTTGTGACTTGTCCATGTTTAGGTTAGACAGGACATGAAGAGAAGCTAGGGTTCATGATGTTGATTGCTTATGTAATATTCAGTTGTGCTTATTTTCATGATTCTGTTGTTTTTGGCCAAGCAAATGCATGATGGTAATCCTTTCTACTAGGATGTCTGGAGTTTCGACTGACTCACATTCAGTAGCACTGATCACTTTGTGTTTCTCTTGAAAATAGGTTGGTCAACAAGTATACATGAGGAATTGGGTGATAGAGTATATGACAGGTGTATTGCCATCATTCAAGTCCTTTGTACTTGCCTAGTCTATTGCAGGTAATATTATTACTGGGGTGTGTGGCGTCCTGTGCTGCTCTCATTCAGTGATGACATTATCCTTTTTTAACAACCTTCAGCTTTAGTTCATAAGAGTTTGTGATAATTATAAAGATTTGATGTGATATGGCATGTTAACAATTTGTGAAGCTGTGACTACAAGGTTATCATCTTCCAATGTTGATCTAACATTGTTGCATTATTTCAAGTTTTACATTTCTTTGTTGTGTCAGTTTGGGCTTAGGGGGAGTAATCCTATTCATGTGTTGAGGCATACTCTTTTGGTGACATATTACAGGTAAACACACTGATTTTGTGACCTTCTCTGCTATGGAAGTGGATTTTTTCTGAAGTCATAACTGATTATCTCTAAGTGTTTTCTGTTACCTATGTTACTTACTCATAATGATGATATAAAGCTTTGTATGTGGTACTCGTGTGCTTATTGATGTAGTTTCAGATCAATTTTATCAATATCTCACGCTCTCACATGAATTTGTTTGGATAAAGCCCTTCACCTCCAACTTTCTTACCTGATGTTAACCTTCCAATGTTAGCCTAACATTGCAACGCTGTGACTTATAAGTTTTCAAATTTGGAAACTACTCTCGTCACGTGTTAACCTAACACTAGCACGTGATAAGGTTGTACGCGCGGGAACGTGTGAAAGTGGACAAATTATTTTGGTAACATGTTACAATTCCACTCATACCACTCTTCATATTCAAATGCTATATAATTTGCCCTAATCTCTTATGATTCTTCACGCTTTGAAAATTATTTGCAAGCAATAATCTCTGTTTACTTCAAATTTCTCATCTTCCACCCAATATTACTCTAGCAATGGGTCGCAAATCTTCAATTGATGCCCTTGTAGATGCAACTGAGCAGATGCAGCAAACCAGAAGGTACAATACCAGGCATGCACCATTTGAAACTGTCGTTGCTACTGCTCAAAAGAGAAAGGCGACCTATCAACGACGCAAGGGGAAGAAAACGGTGATAAAGACTGATGTTGGAGCAACAGTAGAAGCTGAGAATACCTCCACACCCACAAAAACAGAAACTGGGGTAATGATGGCTAACCCTATTCCAACTTTAACTGTTGTTATTGGTATTGAGGGGGAGATTGAGGCCCCTATGAGCGGTTTGGGTGAGTCTAAAGAAGTTCCTAAGGTTAATCCTGAGAAGGATGCTGGTAATAATGTTGTGAATGTGGTTGGGTCTGTTTCAGCTGAGGATGCTACTGTTGATAACACTGCTGCTGAGGGTAATCTGGTTGAGGAAAGGATTACTGAGTTGGGTACTAATGAGGGTACCAATACTGATGTTGATGCTAAGGGTATTGAGAATGAAGAGGTTGAAGAAGAGGAGACCCTTACTCTCTATGCTCTACCTAATGTTTCCAGAAAGAGGAAGGGTAAACAGGTGATGGTTGGGTCTGAAGCTGAGTCAGAGGAAGAGGCTGAAGAAGAAAAAGCGGAGAAGGAGGAAGATGAGGAGGAAGTTGAGGAGGATGAGCTGACTGCAGAGGATCCTGCTGAAGCTGATGTTACTCTAACATCAGATGCAGAGGAATACTTTGATGATTTAGAGGATGGGTATCCCAAGGTTCCACATTTTGACTTCTATGTGTCTGTAGAAGCTGAGGAGCAATGTGAAGCCTACCAAGTCAGAATGATTCACAAGGAGAGAGCAATGAAGGTGGAAAGTTTTAAAGATAACAGAGTGTATGAGCTGCTGGAAGCAAGAGGTGTGTTGGGCTCGAAGATGAATCATGCATCATTTGTGCCTGATGTCATCAAAGAGTTCTACATGAACTTCTCTTAATGGGTGTGCCACCAGAAATCTCCCAAGTATGGGAAAGCCTAGATCAGGAAGAATGTCTTTGACATCAGTCCCTCCACCATCATTGAAGCATGGGGACATCCTGATCCTGAAGAAGCTGATGAACCAGACATTGATGATATAATATACGACCTCACTGAAGGTTTGACCAGAAAGTGGCATGATAGCTTTCCCACAACAAATCTGACTTCCTTAAGTGATGTGCTGCACAAGATCTCAACCTACAATTGGATCCCATCTTCCAACACCGCTGTTATGACAAAGGAATTTGCAAAGCTGGTGTTCAAACTGAAGAATGGTATGAATGTTAACATAGGGAGAGAAAGTGTTGAGGGCAATGAAGGAAGCCACTACAAGGCCACAAGGGATTCTTCCATATCCATCCCTGATCTCCAAGATCTTGGTCAAACAAGGGTTCAGAACCTTGAAGACTATGGGGTGGATCAAGAACAATTCCAAGATGTTTGTCACCAACATCTACTTCACATAAATGAGGATTCATGATCTTCCATGGAACCCCAAGAATGGAGCTGAGCTTAGCAGAAAGAAGAAGAAGAAGACTCATAAGTTTGTTGCTTCTTCTGTTCCTATCTCTAGTGAGGATGACTGCATGGTGATCACCACCTCATTTGTGGAGCAGACTCTTATCTGGTTGGATAGAGAGTACATGGACACCTAACGGGAGATTTATGATAAGAAAGTCAGGCTTTAGGAGATTGACAACCTCAGAAAACATCTCAAGGATCTTCCTTCCTTACAAAAAGGGGGAGAGTTGATCAAATCTTAATTTTCTAGGCTTTAATTTTTTATTTTTTTTAACTATCTTTGAACAGTTCTATTATTTTTGAACTGTTTTTACCTTTTTTGCTTGTTCTGGTTTATTTTGATCAAGGAGTATGTTCCTTGCTAAAGTTATGGGCCTACAATTAAGTTACTGCATTTTGGTATTTATTGATTCTTCTTATGAAGGCTTAAATACCTGTTACTTGTACTAACTCTTCTGCATGTATTGTTTGTTAACTGATGTTAAGACATCTCTCTGGATTCACTGTTAGGTTAACATTGAGAAGGTTGGATGTTATGACAACATTGAAAATGTCAATGTTATGACAACATTGAGTTGGATTGTTCTGCATTAAGGGGGAGTTACTTGTTTAGATCTGTTTTTGCTTTCTTCAGTTTGTTTCTGGATATTTGATTTGATTGAACATGTTCTTAGGTTTTGTGATGTAAAGCAAAAATGGGGAGATTGGAAGTGCAAGTATTTTGACGATGTTATGATAACATTAAAATCTCAATGTTAGTGTAACATTGAGAACAGAATCTCAGTGTTAGAGTAACATCGAATAAAAAAGGGAAAAATACAGTAACCTATACAACGTTTGGCCGCTTTTACACTTTACGATCCAACGTTTCATTTTTTACACTTTGCGGTCCAACCTTTCATTCCGGTCACACTTTACGATCTAACCTTTAATTTCGCCTTATTTCTGCCCAAAAACATCATTTTGCGACAAAATAACGCATCGCTGACGTCATTAAGAGGGGCATTGTCGGTACTTTACTATTTATTTGCTTAAAAATTAAATAAATTAACAAATAACGATTATAAAGAATTAACGCGGCATTTTTTTAAAAACCCGCCAATTTCCAATATCGAAAGCAAATCCACGAAATCGAAGCTCAATTTCTTATTTTATCCACTCGATCGATAGAATCTAACAATGGTGTGGAGAGTTAGAACCCCCGTTGACGTTATTCCTGAAGGACAAATTACACCTGATTATGGTAAGAATCCCCAAATCCAAAATTTAATTTATTTCTTTGTTTGGAGTTACTTTTCATCGTGTGGTCCTCCTTTTGGCTCTATGAGAGGGAATAGTTTAAGTGTGGTCCTCCTTTTCGTCATGTCCTAGATGTCACTCTAACTGCCACTTGTGTGTTTGTGTAATTAGTTAGTTTAAGTGTGTTTATGTACGTTAATATAATACTAAATAATTTTTTTTCTATATTCAGTTGGACATAGAGATGAGCCATTCACCATAATATTGCATCATTCTGGAAAATTAATGAATTTGGGGAAATGGGTTTATCTAGAGGGACAAGTGAGCTATATAGACTGGTGTAATGAGGATGAAATGTCCTGGCTAGAGCTACTGAAAATGGTGAAAGAGGTGGGTGTTAAAACAGAGGGTTGTGTGGTGAGAATATGTTACATTCAAGATTCTGCTCCAATCGAGTATATTGAAGTAAGTAATGATAAGGAGGCACTGGATATGACACTCTTTGCATCTACAAGGAAATCAGTAGATGTATATGTTCTCATAGATGAGGTAAATGCTACTCAATCATAGAGTGAATTGCCTAATCTTCCTCCAATGAGTGAAGGGTTGGATTATATTGGTGATAACAATGGAGGTGCCAATGTTGGTGAAGAGGAGAGGTTTGTAGAAGGTCTTGTAGAGAGTGATGAGATGATAATGATGATGAACGACATGATGTAGAAGATGTAGCAATTCTGTTAAGAGATATGGCCACCAGAAAAGCAAGAGCAAGTGATATACCAAACTCTTCAAGTGCCCCACAACTGAATCAAGAAGCCAGAGACATATACCCCAATGCTTAAGAGACAATACAAGTCCACTGTTGGAATCTATGGTTGATATAGTGGACAATGATGATAGTGATGGTGAAGTCTCATGTGGTGATGACTCTAAATTTTCAGACGATCTGAATGACAGTGACAATGATGCAGTTGATGATGAATATCTTAGGAGTGCTAGTGAGGCAGTGGGGTATGAGGAGGAAGAAGTTATTGCACCACCTAAATTTGTTCCAAATGATGATGATGGAGTTGAGAGCTCTAGCAGACAAGCTCATGTGCAAGAAGGGGTAGAAATTAATTCAAACAGAGGGAAAGGAAAGGAAAAAGTGACAGGGAGGAAACCACAAAAGCCAATACCACAAAGACCTACACACCAAGGTCATCCAATTTTCAATCCATTACTTGACATTCATTGTATCACATTTGAGCTAGGGATGCGGTTTGCAACAACTGAAATGTTGAGGGATGCTATAGTTCATTTCTCAATCACTAAGGGGAGGTCTGTTAAGTTTCCAATCAATTGTCAGATGAAGCTCCAAGCAAAGTGTGCACAGGATAACTGTAAATGGGAGCTATATGCTTTAAGAACAAACAAGGAAGACACAATGAGGATTAAGACTCTGAAGGAACCACATGAATGTGCCAGACATGACAAAGTCAAACAAGCAACTACCACATATTTGAGAAACAAATATCATGCAAAGATAAGTAGTGATCCAAATTGGCCTGCTAGTTCCATGCTAACTATTGCTAAAATGGACTGTGGTATAGACTTCCACATAGCTCAAATGTACAGAACTAAGAAGATGGTATTTGCTGATGTTCATGGAACTGAAGCAAACCAATATTCCTTCCTATGGAGTTATGTTGAGGAGATCATGAGGACTAATCCAGGGACTACTGTTAAGTTGAAGTGTAAAGTGATGGGTGAGGTGTGTAAGTTCAAAAGAATATACATATGCTGGGATGCTTTGAAGAAGGGATTTCTTAGTGGATACAGGCCTATTATAAGGTAACAAAAGGATCTGCTGGTGCTAATACATCTACTGAAGTACCTTCAACTGCAAATGTTCCTTCAGAGACAGGTGTTAGTGCACAATACGAGGTGATTACCAGTCTTATTTCCTATTACTATCTATTCCAAATGTAAAGCCAAAGTTGCTATGTTTAACTAGTACTTTCTGTTGGTAGGTTGCTGCAAGACAGGTGTCTGTTGTTAATACTGTTGCTGCTGATGATCTGGGACAATGTGAGCCCTCTCAAAGAGCAAATAAAAGGAAAAATCAGGTACAGACTAAAGTGGCTACTCAAAAAAAGAAGCGTGAAGCAACTGATTTACCCCCAAGGCCATCTACAAGACAATCTTAAAATGCAGCATCTACTTGTGAAGCCTCTCTCTTAGAAGTTAGGCCTCAAGTAAGGCAGCCTACAAGGAGTAATCCAGTACCAGTAGCTCTTGCACCAATTTATGTGGCTGGGACAAAGACTAGGCCACTCACTAGAAGCCAAACACCTGAAAGGTTTACTAGTTTATCAACTGAAAAACCTGCAGGTAGGTCAAAGAAGCGGCTTGTGTTCTCAGAGGTACCAACATCCAGCAGTAATTTGACTCTCACTCCTCCAGGCAGAAAAAGGTTCAAACCTCCTGCTGCAAATAAAAAATTTGAAGTTCCAAAAGAACTGTTAATATGATGTCTGTTAGAACTGCCAAAGATGGTACTAACTAATGGTTATGTATAATGTACATTATTGCGTGCTCTTTTGAATATTGATTCTAATAGTGAGTGGTAATGTCATCCACGTTCTGTTGTTGTTCATGGTATTGAATGGATATTAAATGCAATATGTTAGACAAAATACTATCTAAACAATATATATAATTACACTCGACTACATATACTTTGATGACATTTCACACTTACCTATCTAATGTTTGCCTGCTTTTACAGTTTACGGTCCAACGTTTGAAAAATTGGCACTTTGATATCCAAAATTTAAAATACCTAACTTGCGACGATATAAACTTTGTCAATTATTCCATCATCAGTTCTGAATCACACCATTATATTTGTTTCCTCTTTTTTGATAAGAATCTTATATCAACGCAGCAGATCACGTAAAACAGCAACTGAATATATGTCAGCCAACATTGAAAAGCCTCAATTTCCTTAATTGTTATTTATGTGGTTGCTCAACTACCAATTGTCTCGAGAAGACCATAAACTTAAACCTGATTAGAAATCTTCAAAATCGTAATCGTAGGATCAAAAAAACTCTCTTCTGTCAAAAAAAAATCTCGAAACCAGATAACAAATGCCTACTTAATAACGTCAACACACACTCTCTGTTTCAGCAGACTATAATCTCGAAATCAGATAACAAATGGCTACTTAAATAAGTTATAGTACAATACATAAAATAGGAAACAACAAAAGACTATCAGTAATTTCCTATTTTTGGACTCTAAATTAGTAGCACGCTTTCCAAGCTTCTTCATCTTCTTCATCAGCTTCTTATTCTCCAACTCCAACTCAGTGTTCTTCTGCTGCATGTTAGGTTCAATGTTTCCCTTATGGAATTCCTTCAGTTTGGCTTCGGCCTTTTCGTTTCTTCTCCTCAACATCGGTATAACCTCTCTTGCACGATGACAAAGTGGTTCATCAACTTAGAACCACAACCCACATCCTTTGGATCCCTTGTAACATTTCGTAAATCGACGGCCCATATTTTTATCAGTTAAGGAGAGGTTGGTAACCGTTGGAAACCCGCACTTGCAATGAAAATCTTCCGTAACAGTAGTCTCTGACATTACTCGATTATGATTGTGGCGTTAATTTGGTGAATTTGTTGGTAATTTTCAGTTTGGAATTTTTAGGGTTCGTCGGAAAATTCAATTTGGGGCCGAATTTAGGTTTAAGTTGGTTTTAAAATGTTTTTGAATGAGTTAGCCGTTGAAAATAGTAAAGTACCAAAAATGCCCCTCTTAATGACGTCAGCGATGCGTCATTTTGTCACAAAGTGATGGTTTTGGGCGGAAATAGGGCAAAATTAAAGGTTAGACTGTAAAGTATAACCGGAATGAAACGTTGGACCGCAAAGTGTAAAAAATGAAACGTTGGATCGTAAAGTGTAAAAGCGGGCAAACGTTGGATAGGTTACAGTATTTTTCCCAATAGAAAATCTTTCTTACAATTATGTTTAAAGTTCTTGATTATTATTTTGCCTTATTCACTTAACTAACTTTGTTCCGCAGTTATGATTATCTTTGATTATTGTCCATGAAACAAACTTAACATAGGTTGATCGTTCAAGTTTCCATTACGGGAAGTTTATTTAATTAAGTTAATCGCACAACTTAAAAGGAAAGAAGTGGAGTTTAAGTGCAACTAGGAAACATCCAAGATGAGTCTTGATTTGAAGAAGGAGTCTTTCCTTAGTTAGTTTACTAACGAAGGAACTATTATTCAAGAAGGACTCCAAGAGCTTGTAAGAGGAGTTCGAATAGGAAACTTGAAGAATTACCAACCGTGTACAACAAACCTTGAAGTCCAAGTCAAGAACCTATATATAGGTGTGAAGTACATCAAGATAAATACGAGACACGAGCTAGTAAATCCGAGCAATTAAATTACTAGTTGTTGAGTGTTGTCTTGCATTTCCAAAATTTGTGAGTTGTTAGATTAATTCCATGTTTAGAACTGAAAAAACAATTCTTGTCTGCTTTGTTGAGTTCAAGCACCTTGAGAGTTAGAAGCTTGAGAAATTGTGATAAACATCTTTGTTAAACCCTGGTGGTATTTCACCTACGGCTCAGAACATAATATTAATATATAATCTTCTTAAACTTTGTGTTTTTTATTTCCGCTGCATATTATTCTGGACCCACTGTTAAAATAACATTGAATTATTCATTGTTAGTTTAATATCAAGCTTACAACGTATCAATCCCAATCCACAGTTTCAAATTCTAAACTTTGAGTTTGAGCTATATATACCATCCACTAATTTGAGAAATTGAAAAACTGAAAATCATTCTATAATAGTTTTCCAAATCACGATTCACAAGGATCTTTGAGATTAATTAACTTAAGAAAATCTATTTGTAACATTTTTTTTAACACACTATTTGTAACATTTTAAAACCCGGTTATGTTAAGTTGAGCAAAAACTGAATATAAGATTAATAACAGTCCAATTATCACAAATGTACTTTAAACTACTCCCTTTTATCATTACATTAAGTAAACTAAACATAAATTTTGTGTCATATAGCTTAAGTTGCTGTATGATGCCTGTCACCGCCCTAATCCGGCTACGTTATTCTGAATTCAGGGGCATTTTCACGAATACAATGCATATACAAGTACTATCAAGAGTTTTCTAGACAAATAACAATTTGGCAGGGTACTTCTATTCCTGTTGACTAAATTTAGAGGACATTCATCGGTTTTGTGCAACCAACTATGGCTATTATACGAATCTAGGGCACGAAATGCAACTAGAACCCGTAGACAGGGAATAAACAAACGGCGAGGATGATTGAAAAGGCTAGCCTTTAGTGACCTTTTGCTACTGTCATTTTCTTTGACATGCCACCAACAATTAGTTTATATGATAGTTTACTATTAACGATGGTGTTTCTGCTCTTCTCTAATCCTAGAATGCTCTCAAGCTCTCTTTTTGGTGTTCGTTTTCTTTGAGAATTGATTTGTTGTGTGTATGTGTGTCCGTGTATGTTGTTGTACCCTTGCTGCTGAACGTCGTCTCCTTTTATACTTTTTTCTTGGTCCATTAGGTTAAATACCGTCTTTAGAATCCCTGGCTGAAATTTAGGCACGCGCGATTAGGATTATTGCGCGCCGTCCATCGCGCTTCTCTCTGTTTCCTCTGCGATGTGCTTCCGCGTCCACTACTATCTCGCCCTGCATTCTGTTTTGTGGTTCTTTAGTAGCGCGGTTAGCACCATAGCTCTATTCACCTTTGTTACTAAAAAGTGTTGAAATCCTCCAAATAAGGTTCATTTTGCTCCGACTCGACTCAAATTGCAAAAATAATGAAATGACACTAAAACAAGTAACATTGCCACAAATATTGTACTAACGTTTAAGAAATCAAGTACTTAATTCACTATAATTCTTTCCATATCACGTATGCCTTCATATTCGATGTTAAACTCCCAGTTGCCGATTATATATTTGGGTAGTAGTGGTTTTTTCAAATCAATTATAGCGCTTATGGCAAAACGACTATTAGAGGCAAGTTAAATGTGTTTGTTGACCTTGGCGAAGGTTTATATCATATCCCAAGTTCCACGGAGTCTGCTAAATTGAGTGAAGATAGGGTGTGGAATTTTTGAAAGACGGACCCAAACCATCATGTTTGCTATTGAAGGATCGGAGGCTTTGAATTTCCGGGTCTATCTTCGGACAGTCAAGTAATGTTTAGATTATTGAGACATAAATGATAAAATCATGAGTATTTCTAAGATAATGCTAGTAACAATCTAAATCGCTGAAAAAAATGAAGGAACATGCGAACCTTATGTTAAATAGTAAATATTGCATGTTAGATGCATTTGTCATATTTTTTTACATAATATGCATTGAAAATGGTATGAAAGTTATGGGCTTGTTCGCTACAAATTTGCTTAAGTTTCATTTCTGGGCTGCCATATTTATATCGAAAATACAAAATTGTATCCGATGTTTTTAACAAAAAATATACAAAATCATATTTAATGTACCATATATGTAGACTCGATATATCAAATCTTGATCGAAGTGTGCATATGATGGTACCGTTTCAAGTTATTGCAATGCTAAAACTAGTACACCTAATGATTGAGAAATACTAGGTATACATGTACCGTATTTAGTTAATTAGTGATAGACATACAAACGACAATTTGACCGTGAATTGTTTTCCAACAATTCCAAAAATTACAGTTTGTTATGTTTAGTTTACAAAGTTCCTCTATTATTTGTTTTTTTTTTAGCAAAAAACTCTTTGTGAGATATAAAATTAGCAAACAAATCTTACTATAATGAATTAATTTGTATATGTGTACAAAAAATGATAACTAAATTTGATCGTTATTAGATCAATAAAACCTTTACTCGGATATCGTTGTGATTCTTTCTCTTTTTTGTCCTTTTTCTTTTTTTTTTTGTCTATCGTTCTTTCGCAGAAAAAAAATTTAGCCCCCCCAAAGTTCAATTTCTGGATACGCCACTGCTTGCAGCCATCATCAAGTAATATTAAGCACTACTCAATTTTTCTTATATATTGAAAAGAAAAGTTACAGAACATCGATTGATTATCTTTGCAATTAATATTGAAATTCTTGCAAAATTGAAAAAAAAAAAACTAAAAAAAAAGAGCACCAAACAGCAAAATTCGATACATAAAAGGTTTTTCACTCGAATTTTATATTTGTCTTTTTAGATGGAAAGCGCTAAAGCTAACAAAGACAATACGTCAACTCCAATAAAGACAAAACCAATTCCACTTTCTAGGTATGTCATTTGACAGTTATGAAGATGCACATTACCATTATAATCTTTACGCAAAAAAGATTGGCTTTTGTGTCAACGTGAGAAACTCATATAAAGGGAGAATTAGTGTCACAGAGGTTATCTCCAATAATATGCATTACTCGTTATGCCACTAATTATACAATTATCGAGATTACCGTACTATCGCTAACTAGTTTTATAGATTGCTTGACATCTGTTTTCAGTTTTGGGGTGTTTTCAATTTTGGGGTGAGAATTACATGGATTTATAAGTTTTGCAGAATCACAAGAAACTAGGATATTTTTGAATTGTTTTTTAAAAATTTATAGGAGTAAAATATAATTATTCAGGATTTGGGCTATAAGGTAACTTCTGAAAAAGTAAAGAAAATTTGTTAAAAAAAAAAAAAAAAAAACTTATAGGTGATTTGTAGAATAGGTTGTCGGTTCCAAAAGAAATGTTAATAGATAAAGTAAGAGTCTGTACGTGACTACGTGTATAAACTGTACACAAATTATTTTTCTGTTTAGTTCTTTTTTAACAATTTACTCATATTGTGTATTGATGTTACGGTCATATGTCTCAACGTAAGTTATTATAACATAGGGTCAAGGTTATACAACTTACAAGTTGTTTGGTGAACAAACAGCTCGTGAAATCGAAATGGGATGGGGGACGGGGGGAATTGACCGAATATTATAAGAAAAGTGACGAAGTTATTTTGTCGGCGTGCTTCCATCCTCTGATACATAGGCTTTGGGCTGAATTAAGGGCAATGCATATTGAAGCAAATTGGGTTTATTAATTGTCTGTACAAGTAAAGAAACAAATCAAGAAGAAGCCCAAATCATTCATTTTTACTAAGTAGCAACATTATATTCTCTTTTTCATTATGCAAATTAGGAGAGTTTTTAGAGAAGGAGTTTAGGCACAAAGGCGTATCTTTCCGTGATTCGACTAATGCATATGAATTCTTGTATGAATTCTTATTCAGTTCATAACAACTGGTGCTTTCACGCCGTACACCTTTGCCATGTAAAATGAAGAGCTTGTTGCTCTCTTGCGAGGAACGGAGAAGAAAATCATCGGGTTGTTGGAGCGGCACATCACTGCCACTGATTCTCGCTTGCCACACCTAGCGCGAGACACAGTCGCCTGTCAGGCAGGGGCTCCTAAACTCAAGCAGTTTTAAGCAAAGGAAAAAAGCACTATACCTCCTAATCTATTGGCTCCCGAGCACTGGCCCCCTCAACCTTTTTTTTCGAGCACTAGCCACCCTCGTCTTATTTTTTGAAAGAATGTCACCCCCCCCCCCCCCCCCCCGACCAACCAAAAGGGGCAAAATGCAAATAATTAATTATAAATTTTACCCTAAGCGTTACTTTTCACATTAATTATCAAGAAATTAAGTTGGATGTCATGATAATATCTTAATGTTATTATTTTTGCTAAAAAAATATTGTTTATAATATTTTCTCAGATGCTATCATCAACAAAAAAACTTGTATAGTTGGCGTTTTTTGGTAAAATATTTTATTATGAGACAATGAATTAAATTTATCACTAACTACTATCGACCAATGTTGTGGTTAGTTAAGTGTTAAATGCAATCCTCACTAAAGATGTGTCACAAATGGTCATCAATTAATCATCATCGTTCGATCATTATACTACTACATGAAGTAGTTTTGAATTATGTTTTGTTTTAGAAAACTTTATTTCTTAGTGTACGACTTTTAAATGTGATAATGATTTACATAGTTAATTTTAAGTCTTTTATATCTAAAGATTTACATAGTTAATTTCATTATTGTTGTTAAATTCCTAAGTCATCTATTTTTTGCTACTTAACCAACATCTATATATATTTATTTTTTTTTGCTTTTGTGAGTATTTAAAAATGTTGCATGACCCACAACATATATTCTTCAAATTCTTATTTTTCAGTATTATTAAAGTATTCGCCATTGAATTGAAGGAAAAACATTTAGAAAGAAACTTTATTGATAACTCTAGAATTGAAAGAGTTGAGAACATAGTTTGTGACTTACAATAACATCCCATTGTGTTTGTGATTCGTAACAAGTTAATAATCACTTACGAGAAACTGGATACCTACATTGTAGGGGTTCGGGTACGGCGGTACGGGTACGATACGGTACGGATATGCCAATACGGTATTTTTTAAAAATAGCCAATACCGGTACAGCAAGGATACGTCTATATATAAATAATTATTAATATTTATTGTACGTATTTTTTATTTTTAACAATCAATAAAATTTGAAACTTAAATAAGAAAAAATAGAAATACACAAAAAAAGTTTAACATTAAAAAAAGTCATGCATCAAATATGAAAAAAGACATATAAACGTGAATTATTTATGACTAATAAGTTTTTTTTTTGGTAGAAAGACGGAAAAACATGCCCTCAGGCTACATCCAAACTAAGAATTGAAATACATTCGGGGGGCGGGTTATGTAAAAAGCATAATCCTTCGTTCGTGGTTCCTTTCTGCTTAGCAATCGCATCGGCAAGTTTATTTCTTGTTCGCGCAACCCAGTGGAGTTCCGAGGTCCATGGCATACCAAGAATTCGTCGACACTCCTCAATCTTGTCTTGTAAGAAGGCGTCTCTATTCGTCTCGCTCATGATTAAATTGTAGGCTTCTTTAGAGTCCGTCTCGACAATGATTTTTGGGATTCTTCTTTCCCATGCTAGTACTAGGCCACTTCGAATTGCTTCAATTTCCGTCTCAAGGACCGTGGGACTCGTCAACACTTCCTTAAACCCCCAACACCATGCCCCAGATTCGTCTCGTAAGACACCACCAATCGCACCCAAGTTTTCACGTGCACTAACTCGTCCGTCAACATTGAGTTTCTTCCATCCAATATTCGGTTTTAGCCAACGAGCCTCAATTGCACTGATTTTCTTTCGGTTCGCCAACATGAGGTCCAAGCCGAGTTGCTTAATGTGGCATATCGAGGTAAAGGTCGTGTCCGCTTTGCCCTTAAAAATTCGCGCATTCCTTCCTTTCCATATCGTCCATATGCATGCAGCAAATATAATATTCCATGGCGCATCTGGGACAACTCGGTTTCTTCGTTTCACCCCCATGAGATTGTTCTTCAACCAGTCTCATCCTGCTCCACTCCGTTTCTGTTAGTACACGCTTCCAGATTTTCCTCGCAGGTGTGCAATGACACAGAATGTGCACCACCGATTCCACGACATGCGGGCAGATATCGCAATTGGCAAGATCTGTAAGGTGTCTTGTCTTGCGGAGTTGGTTCATCGCGAGCCTATTTTGAGCCGCTAACCAAATAAAAAATTTTATTTTGCTGCTGCATAGCGTCCTCCAAACCCGCGCATGAGATTCTCCCCCACTCGGACGAGTTTCGTTCATTCGGCGTAGAGCTCTATAGGCACTTTGGCATGTGAATATGCCATTAGATGTCTCGCTCCAAATAATACGGTCTTCATTAGACCCCAGATTCAGCTTTGTACCAAAAATCTTCTGCTTCCAACCCAAGGGGATTACCATGGCCAAATCATCAATGCGCCAATTTCCCTCTTCATCAACAACATCCGCAACCTTGAGTTCCAGCTCTTCATCCTCTATGTGTTCCACAACCGCGCTAAGTGACGAGTCTCCCAACCAGTTATCGAACCATAATGATACGGTGGCTCCATCTCCAATCTTCCATCGAAAAAGGCCCTTTAGCAAATTTTTGCACCGAATAATCCATTTCCAAGTAATGATGTCCCCCGGTTTGCTTTCGTAGGCCATAAGATTTTTGTTCCTGAGATACTTTGCTCGCACCAGCTCGTCCCAAACACACGGCTGCCTCATCAATATTTTCCAACAAAATTTTGCTAGAAGTGCTTCATTATTATGTCGTGCGGTTCGCAGCCCCAATCCCCCGTATTGTTTTCCGCCGTTACCTTGTTCCAGCCCACGAGATGGAGTTTATGTTTGCTTGGATCATTAGACCAAAGGAAGGCTCTATTGATCCTATCTAGACGGTCGCACACGTTTTCTGGGATCCAACATGACTGTATTAAATGGATAGGAACGGCTGTTGAAACCGACTGAATGAGGGTAGCTCTCCCCGCTAAAGAAAGATTTTTATTCTTCCAACCGGTGAGTCGAGCTGAGAGTTTATCGAAGGTATCATTAAAGTCCTCTCTTTTCATCCTTCCGTGCAAGAGTTGCGACCCTAAATATTTACCCAGTTGTGCCGTTTACGTGAAACCCAAACAATCATATATTCTATTTTTCAACCGAGAGCCGCCACTTTTAGAAAAGAATATCTTTGATTTTGACGCACTTAATTTTAATCCCGAAGCATTACAGAATTTATCCAGTGTGTCTTTGATAGCCTTCGTAGTCTGAATGGTAGCTTTTCCCATTAGGATTAAATCATCGGCAAAAAAAATATGAGAGATTTTAGGCCTCCCGCGACACGGCATGATTGGCTCCCATTTTCTCGCTTGGACGACCTCATTAATGAGGTAAGATAGCCGCTCGACACACAGCACAAAGATGTACGGGGATAAAGGATCCCCTTGCCGCAATCCACATCCATGATTAAAAGCTTCAAGTGGTTCTCCATTCCACAAAATTCTAGTAGAGGCGTTAGTCACACAAAACATAATAAGCTCAATGATATTGCCTGGAAAATTAAAGGCTTTTAATGTTTCCTCCAAGAAGCTCCAACTTATTTTGTCATATGCTTTCTCAAGATCAAGCTTGAGAATCATACACCCCACCTTACTTTTTCTTTTATTCCTCAACGAATGTAAAACCTCCTGAATCACGAACACATTATCTTGTGTGCACCTACCCTTAATAAAACTAGATTGGGTGTGCGCGACCAAAATCGGCATAATATCTTTCAGTCTCATCGTTAGGCACTTTGTAATAAATTGACATTACATAGCGAAATATGCCTAAATTGTGAGATGAGTTCAGGATGCGGCACCTTTGGGATTAGACATAAAAAAGCCTCGCAAACCTTCGGATCAAATTTGCTTTCCTTGAACGCCTTTTCCACGAACTCGAACAGAGAGGGGCTGATCCAGTCCCAAAATGTCTGATAAATCCGTGCTTGGATACGGTCGGGTCCAGGAGCCTTAAGAGGGTGGGTTGCCCAAACCGTCGCTTTTAGTTCCTCAATCGTGACAATTTCCCCTATCCAATTGGATGTATCTTGGTCTATCCGTTGTTGCATGGCCGAAACTTCAACGCTCGGTGTTCTCGACTCTGTGCCTGAAAATAATCCTTTGAAGAACTGGATGGAGTGTGATTTGAGTGTAGCGTGATCCTCAATCCATAAATCCTCAATTTTTAATGCAAGGATCCGGTTTCGTTTTCTTCTCACAAGTGTCGACTTGTGAAAAAATTTCGTATTCCTATCCCCTTCGTCAAGCCACTTCACCCTAGATTTCTGACGCCAAAATATATCCTCGCGTTTTAGGATCTCGTTGTATTCTTTGATAAGTTCATGTTCCAGTTCCTCGAGGTATTGGTTCGGTTTACACCCCCAACGATTTCTGCACTTTAGCAATCCGATTGAGAACCCGTCTTTTCCGTTTAAAAATATTCCCGAATCTCGTATTATTCCATGGGATTAAAGCTCTCGGAATATTGGCAATAGCCTCCAAAAAATTCGGGTGTTTCTCCCAAACGTTTTTCATCACTGATTCGCACTCCGGGTGGTTGAGCCACATGGCTTCAAAATGGAATGGTCGGGTGGTTCTTCTGTCTAGCGATCGACGGCAGCAAGTAAGGATTGGGTTGTGATCCCCATGCGTGCGCGGCAGGTGGTACACGGCATTTTTCGGGAATTATTCCATCCATCTCAGGTTAGGAAGCGTCCGATCTAACCTCTTCTTAATCAACGCACCCCCTTCTCGTTTGTAAGTCCGCGTAAAGATTGGACCGTAGAATCCGAGGTCTTGCACGCCCCATGATTCAATGCGTTGTTGGAATGCCAAGCATCTATTATTTGAGTCCGGGTTTCCTCCCTCCTTCTCGTGAGCGAAACTAATTTCATTAAAGTCCCCCTGAATTAACCATGGTACGTCATACACATTCGACCAGTTCTCGAGGCTATCAAAAATTCGAGTTTTATCCTCTTTATATGGTTTGGCATAAGCCAAGACTCTTGAATATTTGGTCCTACAATTGCGTGAATACCCTGATCTTCGATTCCTTTAATCTCCACTCTGACATTGTCCGAGTTCCATAGCATCCAAATCCCACCCCCCATGCCATCCGTGGGTGCGATACAAAAATCGGTGAAGCCAAGCCGTGATGCGATCTCGTATGCATGCTCCTCCGTAACTCGCGTCTCCATTAAATAAACAATGTCTGGTCTATGTTGCCGTATCATATCTCTGAAATTCACGAAGAATTCCTCATCCCCTGCACCTTGGCAATTCCAAGAAATAACTTTCATTGGTGAATTGATGAGGTGGTATTCACGGATTGGGTCAATAATCTCCCGACCCATCCATGATTGTATCAACTGACTCAGGATTTCCTGTGCCATGTAATTCTGTCGGGTTAATTCCCAGTTGCTTGGCGCAAACCTCTGCCAATAGTTCGGGATGTTCTCCACTCGTTCCACTCTTCGTGTATGTATCTCGAGTTCCCAAAAGAGCGGGGGGTCTCCATCACGTTGATCGTTCGCTCCTCGATTTGTGATATCTTGGAGGGGCCTTGGAATCTGTCCACGCGCGTTTGGATTGCCCAGAAATCTTGTGGTATTATGGCTATGAATGCCCCGTTCTCCCATACTAGGTTTAGCTCGTTCTCTTGGCCCATTCGGTACCCGGTCGATTGTCGTCTCCTGACTCTCGACGTTCAGAGTCTCACGGACCGACGACTCACAAATGTGGTTCGAATCCGCAAGAATAGCGAACTGGTTGTGGCTTGAGTCGTCTTTCCCTTGCACTATGCTATGGATTTTTTTCTTGCCTTTTTGTAGACTTTTCTTGGAGGTAGTTTGCTTTAAGGATGCATATCCCAGAACTTTGGAAGTTTGCATTCCTTGGGTTTCCAATCCTGGATGGAATTGAGTTTCATCCCCACGTTGTAAAATAGGCTTAGGGAACTTTCCTTCATTGGGTCCTTGTTCACTTTTCTTTTCTACTTCGCGCGGTTTCCCCGGTTTGTCACTCCTCTGCCCCAAGTTCCTCGATCTCGATACTTGCATCCACTCCCCGTATTCATCTTTTTTTCCTTTCTCGACCAGCCATTCCTTCGAGTTTGTCACGGAGGCGGGGCGTTGATCAGTCACATCCATGTTAAAGTCGGTTGTTCTCGAGTTTTCATCCACTTTCATGCCCTCGCAAGAACTGACCGAGTGACCAATTTTTCCGCACTTGTAGCAAATTTGTGGCAGATTTTCATACTGGAGTTGGAACACTCGCTCGCCGATATAGATTCCTCTCTCGAGGGGAACATTCGTTTTAATTTGGACGCAGAATCTAGCATATTTCCCCCTCAACGCTGTGTACGTGTTACCGTCAATTTTAATCGGGTCGCCGATGCAACGAGCAATGTTATGTATCACTGATTCATCAAACATCTCGAGCGGGAGGTCCATCACGCTCACCCAGGTTATAGCATAATCCATCATATCATCTTCGGCTCGAAAATTTGGCATCCATTTCTGGATGGTTAGAAAGCTTCCCGCAATCTGCCACGGACCTTGCGTGAGGATCCGTTCTCGTTGGCCTGCCGTTATCCCTTTAAGGCAGGAACTTCCGTGACCTAGGTCGACAAGTTCGCTGCCCTCTGTTAGCCTGCACATGCTACTCAATTTGTTCACAAGATTAGGATAATACCACGGTTTACCCCAAACCTTGATTAGGATCGTGTCACGCCATTTGTCTTCCAATGTTTTCCTCCAATCTTCAGCAATTACGAGGGTTTTGTATGGTTTATCCGCAGTCGGGGGAAGAACCCTAACTTTGTCGCTCGTGTCAATTTTCCGGGTTCGTTGATTAACACATCATGTGGTCGAACTTTGCTCGCATATGACTGATTAGGGTTCCTCGTTCCAGCAATTTGGGTTGATTTCGATTGAAAGTTAACGCGTACAACGCTGAATTCATACGATTGTCTCGGGCGTTTCTGCGTTCCCGAGTCATCCAGAAACATGCCATCAGGCATGCTCGAGTCTTGGATCATGGGGCTGGTTATGGCATCGGGAGGACGACTCTCTGATGCCATTGTTGATTCGTCTATGGGAGGTATCAAAATCGCTTGCTGCATCCTAATAAGTTAAACAACAACATAACAAGCTTGAAGATGGCGCATGGTGGTGGTGGTGATTATGAATAGAAAAAGAAAAGTATAATTGTGGTGGCGCATGGTGGTAGGGTGAAGATGGCGCATAGTGGTGGTGGTGATTATGAATAGAAAAGGAAAAGTATAATTGTAAAAATAATGAGACATGTCCTTGATTAGGGGTGGGAGTGGGTATGGGAAATTGGGTACCTGTCCCATACCCGACGGGTATTTCCCAATTGGGAATTCCCAATTTGCCAAAGTGGGAAAATTGGGAATTCCCGTATCCCGTCCCGACTAAATGGGACGGGAGACGGGAATCGTTTTCAAAACCCGCGGGAAGCGGGTACCCGACCTAAAAATAATAAAAAAAATAAAAAAAATATATATAGGGCTAAATTATAGTAATCCAATTAAATAAAGGGGTTGAATGCAATTACACATATACAAAAACAAAATAATTCACTCATTCTTTTCTGAATTCTTACTCTCTCTCACTCTCACAGCCCTAGCCCACGACCCGTTCGCCTCCGTTCATCGCTTCTTTCGCCGTTAGCCTCCGTTCGCCGCCGCTCGCAACTCACTGCTCACGGTCGCAGCTCATAGAAGTTCCAAGGTTCTTTTTTTTATTTTTTCAATCTTTGTACAAACATCTTTAATTTCTACAAACATCTTTCATTTCATTTCATTACTTAGATTAGTTGTGTATTTGTGTCGATAAACAGTAAAGCAATTGAATTAAGATTTTAATTTGAGGAGTTTGAAATTAGGGATTATTTTGGATTAGGCTTTAAATTAATGAAATGAACCGAATCAACTGATGATGATGATGAATTGATGATATTGATGATATTTTGGATTGGGTTTTATTGATGATATTTTGAATTGATGAACTGATGCTCGAACTGATGATGAACTGATTATATTAATGAAATCCTATTAACTGATGATGAATTGATGATATTGGATTAAGTTTAATTCAGATTTCATATCTAAATGATATTGATGTTGGTTTCATGGTGTGTTTCTGTATAGAAGAATGCATATTGGACATGGAGAAGCTTGATGAAGGTAACTTATATATTTACTCGTTAGAATCGTTTATTTGTTTATGGAATGTTAGTGTTTAATGTTTATGGTGATTTTCTTTATGGAATGTTAGTGTTTAATGTTTATGGTGATTTTCTAAAACTTGGTTTTGTCTTTGTTATTTATTGTAGACTTTGAAAAATTTGGACTTGGTAAGGAGCAGAGGAGTAATACACTTGACTGTTGAGGGCTGAGGCTTGAGGAAATTGGAGGCTCATCAAGAAGACTTGTTTATTTGTTTCTTGTATTGGTTTTAATTTGAGTTGTTTTGCTTATGAACTATGTCTACTTAGTTATGACTATGAACTATGACTACTTAGTTGTTTTGCTTTTGTTGTGTGATGTGTTGGTAATTTGGTAAACGATGGTGGATGATTTCCAGAAATGTATGATTTTAAGTTTTTAACTGCCTACAGAACTCACAATACTCTCTGTAAATATCTGGGTACCCGGTACCCAAAAACTGGGTACCCAAATATTTGGGAACCCGCCAAGCGGGTTCCCAAATTAATGGGACGGGAAATGGGTAGTAGTTTCTGCTACCCGAAAAAAACGGGTACCCGCGAAGCGGGTACCCGTTTTCTGGGTACCCGTCCCACTCCCACCCCTATCCTTGATAAAGGAATTTTCATTTTTTTTATTTCATTTTATATTTGGTAGAATTTATATTTAAATATTTAACCCATCAAATATTAAAAGTTTATAAAGAAGACCCATAATAGTTCTGATACGCCTAAAAAACGTATCGGATACGTATCGAGATTTTTTTAATTTCAAAATTAAAGGATACGGCACGTGGCGTATCAGATATATCAGAACTGGTATCGGTATCTGAATCGGTATTGATATGTATCGGGTACTGCATAGCCGTCTTGGTATCGGTATCGGTGCATCACAGCTGGATACTAACTAAAAACCCAAAATAATTGCTAGGGTTTCTTAAAACAGATTACTTATCGTGAACTTGCATTCGACGGAGAGGAAGATGGAAAAATTGAGAAACGGACATATTGAGGATTTTGCTTATAAATCAAACAAATTAGTGAGTGATTAATTACACACTAAAAGCTTGAATTAACTCGGTGAAAGGGTCTATATTGAAGTATTTACAATCGGAAAAAATTGGAGTGTATTATATTAAAAATAAAAGTTTTAAGGTAAAATCTATAATTAGTTATTTGCATTTTGTCCATTTTGGCCGGTCTGCGGGGTACTCGGGGTAACATTCTTTCAAAAAATAAGATGAGGGGATCAATGCTCGAAAAAAAAAGTTGGGGAGCCATCGCTTGAGGCCAATAGATGGGGGGTATAGTGTTTTTTCCACTTTAATCAATAAAACTTGCTTGATGCTGGTGGTGATTGTCTCACTGACGCCTGCACATGCCATAGCTTGTCTAGTTGACTAGCTAATTCTTCAAACCCAAGGGGATTTAGTGTTTCTGTGTTGCGCGCATTTGTAGCCGATGGGTTACAAGTGAGCGACGCAATTTTTATGGGTAAGTTTCGCTTCAACACTTCACCTTGCCATCCCTTTTCATGTAAGAATAAATATGTGTACTTGGGGTCTGGAAAAGTTGTAGATCGTCCTGCTGTTAAGGTGATACTGGAGGTTAAGGAAGATTCGTACGCTCTAGTGATGGAATCAAATGTGAGGAGGTGCACTGAAGTTGTTTGATGAAATGCTTGAGAAGGCAAATGAATTCTCTGGGTTGCAAGTGTATGAAAAAATGCATGTGAAGGAAAAACTACTCAATGGGTTGCAAATGTTTGATAAAATAACTGACGAAAACCATGTCTTTGACAATGCTTCTTTTGATGACATATTGTGGCACATGAATGTTTTGCGCGACTATCTTGTTAGTAGAGATTGGGATCCTGGTATCTTGATCTTGACACACACCAGTGTGCTCGAGCAAGCATATGCAGGTGCTTTCTCTCATTTTCTTGAATTCACATATTTTTGGATATTTACATCCTTTGACATGGCTGCTTTCATTTTGATCAGCTGCTGCATGAGAAATCAGTATCAACTTCTTGGTATTAGGGTTTTAAATTTAGTTTATAAGTGGCTGCTCTTGCCTAAAAATCATGTGGTTTTTTTTGCTCATACTTTGCGAGTTAAGTTAATATGCAAAACTCAACACATACCATGCTTTTCTGGGTTGGTGTTGTTATGTCTACTTTGTTGGCAGCAACGTACATGCATTATTAATAATTTATGGGTGGGCAATCAATTAAATCTTGATTGGTTGAGAGTTGGGAAACTAATGGGTTTTCACACTGATTCAATATCATTGTCTCCACATAGTTTGTATATATAGCAGCTTGTTGAAGCCATTTTGATCATCCAATTCAGAGTGCTTTTGCAGTATATATATTTGCGTGAGGTGTATGCGAGGGGCATTGCTATTGTAAATGCTTTGTGGGATCGTTAGGCTGAGCGAGAAATTATGTTGTTGTAACAATTTTCAACATAGTGTATTTTCGTTCGAGGTCACGTGATTTTTTTCCAGTTTTAGAGTTTCCACGTTAAATCCTTGTATTGTTACAATCGTCATATTTTATTCATGTTTGTTTTGTATATCCACGATGAGCAAATCCTAGGGGTATGTATGTGCCGGCTCAAATATCTAACAGCGGTATCATAGCTCGAGTTCTGCTTGAGGTGGCGTTTTTTATGGGGTGGAGTATGGTATGATAGTAGTATGAATATGCGTTGATACATGCAGTTCTATACAAAGAAAATTAGTTCTTAAAAGGGATCGTTGTGACCCCACCAATTACATGGAAACCTTGAAATCCTTTCTTGGAAGACAAGCTGTCTCATTTTGAGGGTTTACTTTGTGCTATTCTAGTCTACTTGAAATTTAAGGCTCACCGGTGCAATGTCAGGGAGCAAGTGTACCAATATAGTAAATTCGACATTGAAAAAATTGACGAAAAATCAATGTTGCCTTGTGGCAAGTTCAAGTTAGGGATGTTTTGATTCAGTCATGATTACACAAGGGTTTGAATGCATGGTTATGGCTAAAAGTAGCGGTACTACTAGTACCACTTCTAAGGCAGGTGGTATAAAAGTTGTGGTGGAAGGTGATTCAGAGGATCTAGATTTGCGAGTTGCGAGTGCAATTCGTTTGTGCCTGGCCAAGAACCTCTTTGTGAACTTACATGGGGTTTCTTCAACAAAGGGACTCTGGGTAAAATTAGAAAAGTTGTACCAGGCGAAGGGTGTGTCAATTAGCGTGTACCTGAAAGAGCAGTTTCACACACTGCGAATGGCGGATGGTGCGAGTATCTTAGATCATATGGGTATTTTGAACGGAGTTGTTGCTGAGCTTAAATCCATTGGAGTTACAGTTGATAAGAAGGATCATGCCTTAAGACTCATCTGGTTTCTTCTATGTTTGGACGAGCACATGAAACCGATATTGATTTATATGAAAGAGAAAATCAATCTCTCTGAACTTACTACCAAGCTTCTGTCTGAAGAGAAGAGGCTTAGCAGAGGTAATAGTTCACATGAACACAATGCAATGGTGGCTTACGATTGTAGGAAGGCAAACTCTATCAGGAAAGAATGTTGACAGTGTGAAAAATTTGGCCATGCTAAAAGAAATTGTCCTACAAGGGAAGCCGATTTGGCAAATGGCTGTGAGGCAGGAAAGGGAAACACTAGAGGCGATACTAACATTTATTACTACAATATTCTAGTAAAGTTCTGTAAGGGGAATGCCCGTCCCAATGGCATGAGACCCTAAAGTTGCCATTCCGTCTCTTCAGCTTTCTTGCACAATCATGCTCTTGCTCGCCCTATATTGTATTTGCTGGTTCCTTTAGTAGCGTGATTGGTAGGGTCGTAGCTCTACTCCCCTTTGTTACCAAAAAGTGTTGAAATCCTCCAAATAAGCATTGTTTTGCTTGAGTCGACTCAAACTACAAAACAACGAAATAATACTAAAAAAAATTTAAATTGCCACAAGAATTATACAAAAGCCTAGGAAATGAGGTACTTAAATTATTGTAATAATTCACTTATCAGGCAACAACTTCCACGTCAACACTTTTGGCACGTAAACAATTCCACGTCAACCAAAAGTACGTCAACCAAAATACTTAAAGTATTTCTCCTCTACTTTCCCATAGACATTCAAATGTCAACAATTGGAATTAAGTACGAGAAAGCTTTAACCCGGGATTTGACCACTTCGTGGTGCAAATCGCCCAAGGTCCAATTCTGAGCCTCTAGGGCTCGATGAATTGCAATGCCATTAGGCTGCCAAAATGATCTCCGATCTTGATAAACCCAAACATGTGACAGAACTTCAGCCACCCGAGCCTCGACCACGGGACGTACATCCTCAGAAATAGTTTGATTCGAGCTTAAGGGCCAATACAATGCAAACAACTACCGAGCTTGCATTACATCAACTAATCACCCCCCTCCCCAACCCAGGCGGGCATAATTTAATAATGAACTACGTCTGACTTGATTCTTTCTTCTCAGAGAGATACGTAGGAAACCCAGCCGCGTTGAGCCCAGTCACAAGAATACAACACCCGTATCCTTCCCTAGAATATGTTACTTTCTTATATAAACTGTTTACTTCTAACCATTATGTATTTACTGCAGGTTTTCATCAAACCAAAAGCTCTTCTTGCGTTGCCTATAAGGGGACAAATAGTCTGGTGCGGGGGTAAATCTAGAGACTAGCGAAAACACCCTGCGCCAAGTAGCTAATTTGTTACTTTTAGAGTTAGGGCGTAGTTGGATTTATGAACCTATGGAATTTCTTATCTTTGGATTAAGACCTTTCCATTCATGTGTTTATTCGTCTATTTTGATCTCAATCTTTTGTATATCTGCTAATATATTAATGATTAGAAGTTATGGTTGATCACTAGCGTCATCACATAATACGTTTTGTGGGATAGTTGAGCCTGAGAGTTTGTGGAAAAGATAAGCAAGACCAAGTCCTCGTGGGATCTCGAAAGAAGTAATGAACACGTAGATCAAAACCTTATTCGAAGCATGTGAATGAATATAGGAGAAATCCGATGAAACCTGAATCTCTAAACATCCATCTATCATTTGATTAAATTAAAGTATTATTCAATCAATCAATCAATCAATCAACTCAATTCACTTTATTAGTTTAGTTTAGTTTTGATAATTGAACCTATAACATCCAACTCTTATTTATTAACAACTTGAGAATATAATATGTCTTTTTAGGTATTTTCGTCTGCTGATTTGGCAGGCTAATAAGACACTCCACATGAGACTGGTTCATAGTTGTTTTAGAATCAGCTTTGTCCTTTGCACGCTTGCACTCTAAGCATCGCGGTATGAGTGCTGGATACTTAGTGATTTCAGACTGAACTTAGGAACGAGCCAAGCTGCCTATGTATCCCATTGAGGGAATCAAGCCAAACGTAGTTTATTTATCTCTTTTGAATAAGCCTTAGATGACTAAAAATACCATAACTGTCAAATCTGGGAACTGTCAAACTATCGAATCTGAGCGGATTGGCTGCTGGAATAACTGTCGAACATGAACAGATTCGATGTTGGAATAACTACTTAATTCCAGGATAATCGGACGGTCCTAGATTCGATACTGAAAACTGTCAAACAGGATGACCGATTGATAACGATCTATTCGGAGGGCAGATCGATCGAACCGAAGAACTCTCAAACTTGAATAACAGTCGAACAACCTAGTTCGATTGTTGTTAGGTTGGTGGGCAATAACTAATGAATGTGTGTTGAGTCTTAGGATCTGGGGTATTTATAGACCTCGAAATACGGGTCCCACTCTGCAAAAAGACAATAACAATCGAACGTTACCGTTCGATTATCTCAAAAATCTCGAACCACCTAGGTTCGATTCTTTTCCATTTGGGTCGTTAATGTGCCAGGTCGGCCCAGTTTGTTTCTGGGCCACCTAAATCACCCCCACCAAATAAAGGGAGTGAGGTTGATTCAAAGTCCTCGTAAGATATGATACCTGGAACGTAATTTACTTTTCATTTTCTTCTTGACCGTAGTGCGGTAATATTAATATTATAGTGTAATATGCCACAACAAGTTTTTAACGCCGTTGTCGGGGACTAGGCAATTAGTCGCTATTTGTTTCTTTTTATTTTGTTCAATTTTGGTAGAATATTTTTTAAGTCCTTCAGTATCTTGTAGGTACTAGGATGCAAAGATGTCTAAAGGAGAGAAGGCCGACAATGAAGACGCCTTACTCTATTGGACATGCTACTACGGTGATTTTGTAATCTCTATTCCATTTGGCAAATGCTTGAAAGATTAGAAAATGTGTGAGGAGTATTGTGCAAAGATGAATCATATTGTCAATAAGGCCAATTTTTACATGATACAAACTTCATGTATCACTTTGGAGTCACAAAGTGTAGTACCAACTAACACAGAGAAGAACCCATCCAAAGAATTGGATGAGGGCAAAGACCCACACGTTCTTGATGCAGTCAACCATGAAATCAATGATGAAGTTGGTGAAGCTGATAATCTGGACGATTCTGTTGTTGATCAAGGTACATCCAACAACGATGACTCTTTAATGGAATACATGTCTACTTTCGGAAAGGGACTTTCAACCATATGAAGATAATATACATGTTTTAGGACATATGAGGAGTGCTTTCAACCCACCGAATTATATAAGAAGACTTGTCAAACCTAGTTCATTATTCTCAATCCGGACAACTGCGAGCTCATGGTCAAAACCAGGCGTGTCTTACCTTTTTTTGAAAAAGACGAAGAAGATGCCCGACCATTGTTGAAACCGAGGTGAGCAAAGAAGTATCAATGGAGGAGATAGAAGATAAATCAATGAAAATTGATCATGAAGCACCTCAAATCGACGTAGTAGAGATTCAAGAGGTATAACCACACGCCATCCCTCTACAAATAAAGACTGAGCTTGATCCAATGACGACAATTAATGCACAAGAAGAGGTAGTGGAGATAAAAACGAGTGGTCCAACATTCAAGGCTAATGGTGAGAAGACCGAGTTCTACTTAGAGTTTGGCATTGATGACCATGCAAAAACAAAACCACTCCTACCAATTGGAGATGTCGTCACATTGAAGAAGAAACCTGTAAGTAAAGATATGATCGTGGATCCAAATACTAAATGGCTCCTTAATTATGCGACTACAATTGCAGAGTCCACAATGGAGAGTCATATGAGGCATGACAGCTTTACTATCCAAGGTGTTGAAGCTGAACCTTTGCTGAGTTGAGAAATCTTTAAGAAAAAAGAAGGAAGAAGAAAAGTAGAAAGACGAACAAGAGTTGCGCCAGAGCACAAGGACCTGCGCGAGCCGTGCCAAATATGCAGTAGGTTTTGCAACCCATGGGGGGGTCATATGTCACCACGATAAATTTTCATAGAGGTTGCGTTACAACGGACAAAGCTGCGGGAGGGGGGAAGCTATTAAAATTTAGAAATTCGACGGTTTGATAGGATAAAAAACCCTGAATGGAATGATTATGAATATCGATTCATTAGTAAAAAAAACCTTTTCCAACTTTTGAATTATCCAAGCAGAAGCTTTATGCGCGACTCGTCAGGGCGCGCATGTCACGTTTCTCAGTTCGTATGAAAAGATGACATGCAAAATTGGAATCTACGGAATTTGACTGAGCAATCTTAATCTCCCTTTCCTATATTACTTGTACTTCTCTTATGATTCAAATTTCGTAAGATAAAGGTAAATCCTAGTGTGATTGCAATTAATAGAAGAGTAGAAAATTATTAAAAATTACAAACTCTTTTAAGGTCCCTTACCACTATAAATTGAATATTAGTCACATACATAATTCATAAGACATTTTCTCTTGTTCCTAGTTCTTAATTACATTATTATTGTGAAAATATTTTATTTTCTTTTGACTCTTTGTAGAAGAACATGGCATTCGGACGTTACTACACCATTGATATAGCCACGAAAACATCGAGGAAACATTTAGACTGTCACTAGCATCAACAAAAGGCATAGTAATGCAGAACTAGTAGAGAAATTGGAAGAAATCAAGGAGCAACTACACCGCCACCCATCAATGGATGAAATTGAAGCACATCAAAAGAAGATAACAAGTGAAGAAAACACATACACCTACAGTCCGACAAGGGTCCTTTGAGCGTGACGCTCGATCAGGAGAGTACTCTTATCTATGTTTTATTTTCTATGTTTTGACGATTAGGACATTGTCTGATTCTGTGTTGGGGCGGAAAAGCTTCGCTTTTTGTTATCTATGCTATATATTTATCCTATTTTAGAGTCTAGTTATTTTTTTTGGGTCGAGTCATTAGATTCAACTTTGAAGCATGAAAACATGAATAAGTAGGGATCAAAGATATTATATGCATAATATGGTACGAATTTGAGATGCAAAGAGTATGCGTTTGTGAATTGAGTGCATCTTGTGTAATGTTTTCAAAAGCATATTTTATTTCATATACACCTATCAATATGTTGCAAGTGTAGGAGATGTAAGAAAATTGTTGTTAGTTATTGAGAAAGTAGTAGATAGCATGTGATTATGAAGCTTAAATGATTTGCTTGATTGTTGTTGATATAATTGTAGACCTATATGTGTTGAGAAAATGAAATTGGCAATCATTTCTATTATATTTTAGCTTTTCAAGCCCAAAACCCTTTACAAATAAATTAAATCCTCAGAACCCCACTAAAGCCTTTTCTTCTGAAGCCTTTTGTTTATGAAAGCCCCATTTACCTACCCATAGTCGATGAATTATATTCTACCCTTCTCTAGAGATTGATGTAGTAAATCTTAAGGAGGGATAAGGAAGGAGCTACAAACAAAAACATGAGCCTATGAAAAAAAAAGACTGAAAATCAAAAGTAGGATGAGCATAATAGGGAGCACAATAACTCCATAGAAAACTCTAAGTTTCGGGGTGAACCTCAAAAATCGAAGAAGTATAGTGTTGATTGAACTTGTGCAAATGAAAACGCAATGAAAAGATGGAAATAGCCTAAAATGTATGGCCAAATAAAAACAAATATCAAATGAGGGAGGAAAAACAAAATGAGTTGATTTACTACGTACATCTCTAGAACTCATAAATGTCTTTTTTCACCATAGCCCATACTCTAGCCTAACATTAAAAGCTAAAAAGTTTTAAAGATCCGCAACATATGAAGTTTGCATGATTTCAAGACGGCATGAAAAGTAGAAAATAAGAGTGAATTGGTTGCTTGTGAAACTCTATGATTTTGTGGCTTTGCAATGTAACGTTTAACCTTATGCATGAGCAATGGTGGCACCCACTTTTGAGCACATGAAATTTTGCATAACAATGATTTTATTAAACTTGATGTGCAACGTTTACTTGTATACTCCCAATCATCTCTTGTTTTGAACATATGTTGTATTCTGAGAATATATCCCTATCTAGGATGCACGGATACTCAAAAAAGGTGCTTGGTCAGCTCCGAATACGTATCGGACACGGATACGCGTTGGATATGCGCGAGATACGTATCTGATACGCCAGCTGGAGTATCCTGAATTAAAATTAATTAAAAAATATGGATACGAGTATCGGATACTCTCTTGGAGAGTATCCGATACGTATCGGGGCCAATTTATAATTTTCTCAAATATATAGTTGTCTAACATAATAAACTTACAATTAAAATACTAAATTGTAATTTCCATCGAAATATACTTGGGAAGCCGTGTTACCTTCATCATTTTGACCAAAACAACAAAACAAAAATGAGGGGTGCGAAATTTGCGAATGGGTGGTCTACATATCTAATTTATCTTTAAACTCTTTAACTTTTGTTGTTGACCATGTTTAATGTATTTAACATTTAACCGTTAGTATTTTGAGTTTTGGAGCTTATATGAATTGCCTATGGCTATTAGGAATCTTTTATATAAGTTCATATTTTTTTATTGTGTTTAAATTAATTTTGCAAGTGATTACATATGATATAATATATCATTTGACTTTTTTTAGTTATATATTGGTATAATTATTATTTATTAATATTAAATATTCGAAGTATCATACACTTATCGTATCCTGTAAATTTTACAAAAACCGTATTCACGTATCCGTATCCGTGCAACCTTGATTCCTATGCATGAGTGTTGACATGATGACTTGAGTTCTAATTTATATTGAGTAAATTTATCGTTTGCATTACTCGAGGACGAGCAACGATCTAAGTGTAGGGGTATTTGATGAGTGTCTAAAATATGCACTTTTATACCTCATTTTATGTGGTTAAATGAAGAGTTATTTAAGTAATTGGTATATTTTAGTACGTTTTGTGCATTTCAGGTTTTCAAAGACGTTTAGTGAAAACATAGTGTTGTCATATAAAAAAAGCTTAAAGTAAATGAAGGCAAACAAGG
Organism: Linaria vulgaris; assembly: GCA_948329865.1. Taxonomy (NCBI): domain Eukaryota; kingdom Viridiplantae; phylum Streptophyta; class Magnoliopsida; order Lamiales; family Plantaginaceae; genus Linaria; species Linaria vulgaris. The sequence goes on along the minus strand of OX415254.1, from coordinate 59,537,515 downwards.
CTATAATGTAGGACCCAAGCAAGAGTTCAATAGATGAAACAACAAGTGATTCTGACAAAGAACGGAGAAGGAAGAGCCAAAACACACAAAGTTATACAATGAGAAGAATTTGAATGAAGCCATTAATTTAAATATGTGATGATGGAGTTACAAGAAGAATCAGAGGATGTGACATATATAATGGAAATCCATAAAACCCAATGTTCCAACACCACAAACGGATCTTAATTTTAAATTTCTAACATACAAAGAAGAAGTTATAAGAAAAACCGTGAAGCGTGAAGCCGCGCAGAGCAAGACAACGCGGTGTGCATGGCGGGCTCGCAATGTTGCACTACTACACGCATTGGGCAAAATATATCGTGGCCAACGCATGATTACGCACCCCAGCGGCCTAAGAATGCGTCAATGGGCCCAAATATGCATCCCAAAACCTGTTTGAGGCCCAACCATCACTTTTGTCTTATAAGAACATGAGGGCTGCGAATTTCATTCACCACCAAGCAATCACAAGCCATTCTTCACATCTAAAGAAATTTCAAGCACCCCAAAACATCCAAAGAGCACCTCACATGCCCAAGAGTTGAGATCATTAGCAAAGATTGAAGTCAATATTCAACCAGAATGAGAAAAGAGACGAAGCTTGAGACATAGTCGTTAAATTCCTTTAAGAATGTGAGTTTATCTTTTTTTACTCTCTCTTTAAGATGTTTTTTCTATTTATGATGTTGAACTTGCAATCATGAGTAGTTAATTTGCTATGTCTAGAGTTAGGGCGTAATTAGATTGTTGAACATATGGGATTTCTTATATTTTGATTAAGACCTTTTCGTTTATGTGTTTATTCGTCTATCTTGATCTCAATGCTTTTGTATATATGGTCAATATATGAATGATTAGAAGTTATGATTGATCACTAGCGTCGTCACATAATATATTATGTGGGATAGTTGAGTCTGTGAGTATGTGGAAAAGGTCAGTTAGACCAGGTCCTCTTGGGGCCTCGAAAGAAGCAATGAGCACGTAGATCAAAACCTTATTCATAGCATGTGAATGAACATAGGAGAAATCCATTAAAACCCGAATCTCTAAATATCCATCTATTATTTTATTAAATTAAAGAATTATTCAACATATCAATCAATCAATTCAATTCAGTTTAATTTAGTTTAGTTTATTTTTGTTAATTGAGCCCACAATATCCAACTCTTATTTATTGACCACTTGAAAATAGAATAGAAAGAGCGAGATCGATTCAGAGTCCTCGTGGGCTACGATACTTAGGACGTGATTTACTTTTTATTTTATTACTTGACCGTGCACTTGCGCAGTGCAATGTAATACGGCGCATAAAGTTTTCCTATACTACTAAGCAAGTTGCTAAAGTTTTTATGGATCAGATTATTAGGCTGCATGGGCTCCTTGTTAGTGTTGTGATTATCGGGACAAGGTGTTTACCAGTAATTTCTGGCATGAATTATTTGATTGGATGGGAGTTAGGTTAGACACAAGCTCTGCCTATCATCCACAGTCGAATGGAGAGATTGAGAGGCTGGACCAGTGCCTTTGAAATACCTTAAGGGTTTGGTGTTTGATAACCCTAACAAGTGGCAAACGTTTTTAGCTCAAGTTGAGTACTAGTACAACACAAATTTCCACACCAGCTCGAAAATAATCATTTTTTAAACCTTGTATGGTGTTGTACCAGACTCTTTAACTATCTGTTCTTTTATAGACTCTTCTAATACTAAGGCTAAGTGTGTTTTGACTGAGAGACTCATGATCAATTAGTTGTTAAAAGACAATCTCACGCGTGCTTAGGAGCGCATGAAGCACTTCGTCAACCGCCATTGTTTTGAGGGAGTATTTGAGGTGGGCGATGATGTCTTCTTAAAGCTGAACCTTTCCAATAGAATTATGTGTCACTTCTCTGGAATCTGAAGCTCATATTGTTTCTAACCATACACTATACTAGAACGCATTGGATTTGTTTCCTATTATTTGGCACTACCTCCGAGCTCCCAAATCCACCATGTGCTCAATGTATCTCTCCTAAAGAAGAAGTTGAACCCTAATCTTGTCCCTAGCCCAAATCTACCATTTAGTGACCTTAATGGTACGTTCAAAGTCTACCCTTTTATGAATTTAAGACAAACATCAGAACATTGGCGTACCTCAGATTCTCGTACAATAGGTCATCTCTGGGTCGGATTCTGCCACCTAGGAAGATTTCAACTTTATTGCGTCACAGTTTTCTGATTTTGATCCTTGATGTTAAAGATTTGATCCGTCAAGGATAATGTCATGAGCCTACAAAACATCAGCATCGATCAACACCTAATTGAAGAAGAGAATGATTAATTGGAGAGGAAGAGAAAAAAAGTTATCTTAGAAAGAATTGGAAATGTTAGAATTCGGATCAAAATTGATTTTGCACCACGAGAGCTAAACAGTGTTGTCGAGGCTTGCAAAATGAATGGGTCAGATGATTATCACGTGTCTTGTGCGGGGTCGTTAGATGTTGTGTACAGTTGAAGAAATGATGAAGTACTTTTTGTTATTTACGTTTTTACATCATTGTAATTTCTTATTTCAATTATGTAAGTTTGTCCCATCGAATTGTATGGAATCTATTTTGATTTAAGTCGTTGGTGGCTGTGGAAATGAGCATTCAGAAAATTTGGCACAACTTTCTCTCTCTTGTTTTGTTTCAATTCTTCCCCAATTTCCTTATTTTCCTGCACAACAATACTATAGAAAATATCAAAAAACATAACCAAAAAAATTATTAATTTTTAAATTTTTTTTTTAATAAATTCGCTTTTTCTCATAATTTTACATATTTTTTATTTCAAATCTTTAATCAACCAATTAAAATAAAAAATTACAGCCTTCATCTCAAAACTCGGTATGTACTCTGAAATGGATAATTCCCGTATTGAGTTAGTCCATGGGCCAAGCCCATGTTCATCAATATCGGGGATGGAACCCGATGTACCACTCTATATCGAATATAGTATTCGATATAGTACAGGGCAAAAATCTATAAATATCCATGCCCCGCATACCGAGACACACTTACACTACTACCCAATTAACCTGCTCATATCGGATATCCATATTCGATATCATCCCCAACCTACCCTCGCCAATCACCTTCGATATTATCCTCTATATCGTCCTCGACTAAGGCTCAATATATATCTTCGGTATATATCACCGATACTTCTTCTGATATCATCCTCGATATCATCTTCGATGTCACATTCGATATCCACGAGACATTCGACATATCATTATAATGTATTGTACAATTAACCTATCACTAATGAACTATGTTCGTCTTGATTCTCTCAAGGGGATAACTTGGAATAACCCGAGTCCAGTCTGAAGTCATGAAAGATCTATCTGTCCCCTCACTGTATCGTTTGGAGTACATGTGTGCTAAGGACAAAGTTGGGCGTAACCTAGAATCAAAATGATGTTGAGTGTTCCGTCAGTCTGCCAAGTCACCAGACGATAACACACCAAATCATTGGCGCCGTCAATGGGAACACGCTAAAATGTACTTGGAAATCAGCGCGCAACCTTAAAATTCAATTCAAGTTCATCAAGAACAATGGCGGATTGGAGCGCCATTGGACCTATGTCGTGCATGAAGCTCATTCTTACGATTCTGGGTTGACCCACATTCATTAAAACCATGGAGCATATCGAGCACCCAATACCCCCGCTCTTCCAATCAAGATAAGTCATATTAATTACATTATATTATTCACCTGCATATTTCAAAAGTAATTAAGTTATAGTTATTCACCTACATATCGAGCCTATTTTTCGATATCGAAACCTATTAGGCGATCAGGGCTTTACCAAGTTTCTGGCCGTTATCTATTATTAGTCTTTATCTTGTGAATGCTATATATATCTCTCTTTCATAGTAATAGACTGATTGCAGGAGCGAACATATCCTACTGGATAAGACAGAAACATACCTTAAAACGGTAAAAGTATCCCATATCTTACGGGTAGGCAGATAGGATATTATCCATTTTTTGGCCGTTATGTATCTTAAAGTTTTATATTGATATATCCTTGCATATATTGTTATCCGTTTAAATGACATGAACGTAGACATCCTCCATCAACAAAACAAGGAGAAGAAGATTACAACATGTTGCAAATTGTAAACCATGTTGCAGTTGCAGTGATTACAACATGTATATCCACTATGAGGGTTAACATCTTACTTATAATGTTCAATCGATTCAAAAGCAATCCACTCTATATGGTACGATATGACTTTACCCTTTAAAGTATTGTCAATTCCTGAACGAAGCCAGCACAAAAAGTAAATTCTCATCGCTAATGAGATCTCCAAAATTCCACCGCAACAATAACTCCATTGCGACTATAAGATATATAATGCAAGGTTCAAAATGAAACACTATTGTACAAATAAATGAGGATGCATTGAATAAATAAAATCGTTCAAAACACAAGAAGTGTTAACCGAAAGATCATTCCAACCAGCATAATATGCTACACTTTACATCATCATAAACTATACAACTTACTCAATAACTGACCAACCTACACCCCTTAGTAGCGCAAGCAAGCGATCTAATACGCACTAGGCGTAGACTTAAGAATGTCAAGAAACTTCTCTGCCTCCATCATCGCATTCATCATTTTCACAATTATTATAGCCGAAAACCTTCCTTACAATGACTTCTCGCTCATTACCTATCTTATCCTCTTTGAAGATTGACAAAACGCATGTTTAAGTTACATTGGAGAGAATGTTGACATCTCTCCTTGGACCTATAAGTGATATGGACGTAAACCATATTTTACAAACATTGGCCTTGGGATCCCCCAATCCGCCATGACGGGCTTTAATTTTTCCAAATGATGTTTCATATGATTTTCTCTCTCGCTGCAACCTTGATTTACTTCAAGCATTTTACTATCAGTCGATTCGCCTACGGAAAAAGGCAGAAAATACCTCAAACGGTAAATAATATCTCATATTCTATGGGAAATGAGAGGGAATTCCATAACAGCCACTCCTACTCTCAGTTTGGACACTGCGGAGAACACCTCACGCCAATACACACGAGACTCTTTTTCTTGAGACTCTCGATAACGCCATCAGGCTCAGCATTATCATACCTACACTCTGCGCTGGTGATAGCTCAAAACCACGCGTGAGATGTAACAATATCTTGCGCGGTATCCAAGTCATTTACCTCTTATGATACAATGCAATATTCTCTGCATGGTATTTATGCTGTAGGGCATACTAAACACGCTATCATAGACTATACCTTACAAGGTATAACAAGAATTGTTAGTGATACGATGTCAACTACATCTACCTATAAAGGTAATAGAAGCGCAGTTAGATACTACATCTGATAAAGTACTCGAATAACTCAAGAGGTACCTACAAAGTGTGGTTTGGTTACGTACCACCTCATCAAACGCGAAACCCAACTAACGTTATGGTCGGGTTATAGCATTCAAATATTTTCACATATCCCAAATTATTATGAAGTTAAAATCATAATAAGCAATAAAAAACGCTAAGTTGGCAAAGACAACATTTTCGTAAACGGCCATATATGCACAATCGCAAGTTATATCACATACAACATTGCCCATAAAAAAACCCCAAGCAGTCCAATTCATCTCTAGCATTAATGCTTTGGGGGGCCACGACTGCCTAATGTAGAGAACAACCTTCTCATGTTCTACGCTGCCCCCTACCAAGACATATTGTCATTATATTGTTATGTGAAGAAACCCGGCATACCTGTTGCTTCGATATAATGGAGATTCGATATCTAGGGTCACAGAATGACAAAATATCCCCAAGAAAATAATAGCATCCGGACAAGAGGTGGGGAAAAGCTTATATAATAAACACATGTAGGCCCCAAAAACAATAAATGGTCCTCTATATTGCGGAGATATCGAAAATGTATATTCGATATCCACCAGATATCGTAGAATTTCCAACTTTCACCTTAACAAAATTGTCCGGGAAAATGAGGGAGTATCCGAGCTCTATTTTCACTATCCCAATTCGTTGTTCATGCAACTCGGAAACTGAGGGACTATTGGTATGTATAAATATATCATTCAATTAAAGTTTGAAGTATGCTCATGTTCCAAAAGCACACTCCAAAGAGACTACATGATATGGGTAGTTTCCGTATTGGGTTGGCCCATGGGCCACACCCATGTTCATCGATGTTCATCTATATCAGGGATGGAACCCGATGTACCACTCTATATCGAATATCGTATTCGATATAGTACAGGGCAGAAATCTATAAATATTCATGTCCCGCATACCGAGACACACTTACACTACTACTTAATTAACCTGCTGATATCGATTATAGAGATATTCGATATCATCCTCGACGACCAGCTTCGATATTATCCTCGATATCGTCCTCGACATAAGGCTCGATATATATCTTCGGTATATATCACATATACCTCTTCCGACATCATTCTCGATATCATCTTCGACGTTACATTCGATATCCATGAGATACTCGACATATCATTATAATTGATTGTACAATTAACCTATCACTAATGAACTACGTTCGGCTTGATTCCCTTAAGGGAATACATAGGCAGCTTAGAGTAACCCGTGTCCAGTCCGAAGTCATGAAAGATCTATCCGTCGCCTCACCGCATCGCTTGGATTACATGTGTGCTAAGGACAAAGCTGGTTCCAGCGTATCCTAGAATCAACATAATGTAGAATGTTTCGTCAGCTTGCCAAGTCAGCTGACGATAACGCACCGAATCATACTCCTATAAATAGTGATTTTATAATATATATCCAACTAAATAGTGTATGGGAATGATGATTAAATTTATTATGCATGCAAGCTTTTTAATAAATCATTGTTAGTCAGGTAAATATTTTATATTTATTCATTTATTTCAGTTGCATTAGATAATACACATTTTGGCGAAATAATTATTTTGGCTCCTTTATTACTTTATTTTTTGAAACGGGCTCCTTTATTACTTTTCTTGATTATATTGAATATGCCGGATTTATGTGGTTTTCAGTGAATGGATAACACTTGTGTGTTCTAAAATAAATTTAAGTTAAATCAAGTTGGCATGTTAATTTTTTAATTTAATAATTATGGTTATAGAGAATTTATAAAAAGAAGTATTTTAAGGATCGAGCTTGAAAGAAAAAGATTTAATCAGTTTAATGTAACATTTTAGAAAACAATGTTTTTACCACATACTTCAAAGATTAATACTAAGTACACAGCATAAATTTCTTTGAAGTTAGAATTCTGTTAACTGCGGGTTTTTTTTAATTTTGGTACCCTAATTTGGCACCTTCCCAATATTGGTACCTTAAGTTGTCACCTCTCCAAAATGGTACCTTAAGTTGTCTCCGATCAAAATATTTAATCTCACTGTGCCTATATTTTTGCGTTTTCGCCCCAAAATTTTATACAACTACACTAACACCCTAATATTTTTTAAATAACACATATTTGATCCTCCAGCGATAATTTGGGGATATTTTCAATTTAAATTATGTTTTAAATTTTTATTGTAATTATATAAAAACTTATATATAACTATTTGGTAAAAATAATATATATAATAATAATAAAGCTATATATAGATAATAATAATAAACATATATATAACTATTTATAAATAATAAATATATAACAAAAAAAATTAAATTACCAAAACAGCATAATATTTTTATTAAAATAAATAAAAAAAATCAAATTATAAGATATCTTCTTTCTTTTTTATGTAAAGTTTATAAAATATCTCTTTTAATTGTTTCGAAGGTTGCTTTACGATATATTAAAAACAATAACAAATTTAAATCCTTAACATATATAAATATATAAAAAAGTATATAATTATATATTAAAAACAATAAAAAAGTATATCTTTATATCTTTATATATTAAAAATTAAGATATATCATTTTTTTATTATTGAAAAGAAAAAAAAAAACCCACCCCCCAACCCTACCCCACCCGACCCCACCCCCACCATCCCCGACCCCCTACCCCGCCCCTACCCCGCCCCCACGCCGCCGCGTACAGAATCGCGGCGGCTTCACCACCACTGCAGTGGTGGCCGCGTCGATTCGACGCCACCACCACTGCAGTGGTGACCCGCGTCGATTGATTCGACGCCACCACCACTGGTGGTGGCGTTACGTCGATTCGACGCGGCCACCACTGCAGTGGTGGTGGCGTCGAATCGACGCGGGCCACCACTACTATGGTGGTGAAGCCGCCGAGATTCTGGTGGGGGCGGGGTAGGGGGGTCGGAGGGTTGTGACGGCGGCGGGGGGGGGGGGGGGGGGGGTTGGGGTGGGTATGGGATGAAGATGACTTTTTTTTAATTTAATTTTTTTCTATTTTTTTATATATTGTTAAAATACTTATTATTTATAAATAGTTATATATATGTTTATTATTATTATCTATATATATATAGCTTTTTTTATATATTGTTAAAATAGTTATTATTTATAAATAGTTATATATATGTTTATTATTATTATCTATATATATAGCTTTATTATTATTATATATATTATTTTTATCAAATAGTTATTTATAAGTTTTTATATAATTACAATAAAAATATAAAACATAATTTAAATTGAGTTTAAATTGAAAATATAATTTAAATTGAGTTTAAATTGAGGATCAAATATGTGTTATTTAAAAAATATTAGAGTGTTAGTGTAGTTGTATAAAGTTTTGGGGCGAAAACGCAAAAATATAGGCACAGTGGGATTAAATATTTTGATCGGAGACAACTTAAGGTACCATTTTGGAGAGGTGACAACTTAGGGTACCAATATTGGGAAGGTGCCAAATTAGGGTACCAAAATTAAAAAAAAAACCGTTAACTGCGCACGCAAAACAAAGATTCAATGTGGGGGGTGGGGTGAGAATGACCTAGCTTTTAGATGATTTTTTCCAATACGTTCAATTATAATATTAAAACATATTTACTTCCACAAAAGAGCACTAAATGATAGTACAGTACTCAATCACAATTCTCGTGGAGGGACATAGATTCTTCGGCACTACGAGACAGCCATGATGAAGTCTGGAATTTCGTTGGTGGTGATATCTCACTTTATTGCTTAATGGTTTTCAACTACCCATTCTACGGCCGCACTAACTATTTGTGAGAATGTGAGCATTAAATATACTAAAAATATTAGTTTTTCTTTTTCTGTTTAGAAGCCTCAAACACATTAGTTTCGTTGAACCGAATTACGGATGTATAGACCCGGCATTCCGGCTTAATGGTGCATCCTTTCCCGTCGAAAAAAAACGTCAGTGTTAACCAAATTTAATTAATTCCCAGGAAAAAAACAATTAGTTATATACATGTACTGCATTCTCTTATTTATTATATATGGATTGAGTTTGGCAAAATCAAATGAACCATGCGTGAAGTCACACCCACACCACGTTCGTCACAGATTCAGTGGACCATCTCCAGGGTATAATAGTATCGCGCCTTTGACTACGGCAGATGAGGGTGTTTGACGATAATATTTATTTTTGTAATGATTAACAACAATTCACAGACTCCTTTAAGAAGAAGGCTGTAAAACCCTCTTTTATATAGGAATACAAGGTGAACTAGTTATAAAGTTCACTCACATGGAAAATGAGAGTGAATTTTAATTTTTTGGGTGAATAAAGACTGTAATAGCTTTACAATCTAAAATGATACATGCACTTTTAATTTTAAAATATATTAATCTCCTGGCTAATCATTCACGTCATATTATTTCAAGTTTTTATTGATTTTGAGCTAGCTTTAAGTTCGATAAACCTGCACTAGAAACACGGCACGTGAAGTAGACTGGGGCTGACCCAATCTAGACACTCTGATGCATGAGTCAGTTGATGCTCGTTGATGGCTTCTAGGTCAGGCTAGAAGTAATTGAAGTGGATTGGGGAGTTTGTTGATTTCGGACTGATTTGGATTAAGCCAAGTTGCCTATGTATCCCGTGTAGGAAATCAAGCTGAACGTAGTTCATTGTTCTCAGTGTAACCCGAACGTGGTCTGAGGTGAAGGTCGGCCCTTAGAGGGTGAACCATTGCCCATCGAATGTTAATTGATGGCTTAATATCTTTTGGTTATGCTTCAACATTACGCATCTTTACAGTTTTTCACATAACTCATTTGTCGAAGGTCGGATTGACGAACCTCTTCTTGATACCGAAACTAAACTCAAAAGGCTTTCTATACATATAAGCATGATAATTTAAATTAAGAACTCGAGTTGATGCTTCAGCACTGCGCGACTTTACGATTTCATCTAGATCCCATTCGTCGAAGGTCGGATTGAGAAACCACTTCTTGATATAGAAACAAGACTCAAAGAGCTTTCTATACATATAAGCCATGATAATTAGAGTTGAGAAATCGGGTTCATAATTCTAGTTGAGGATTTGAGCTGACAATTGGAGTTGATGCTTCAACATTGCGCGACTTTACAGTTTTTGCCCATAACTCATTTGTCGAAAGTTGGATTGACAAATCGCTTCTTGATATGAAAACTAAACTCAAAGTCCTTTCGACACATGTAATCCATGATAATTAGAGTTGAGAATTCGAGTTGAGAATTGGAGTTGAGAATTCAAGTTGATAGTTCAGCATTGTGCGACTTACGGTTTTACCTATAACTCTTTTATCAAATGACGTATTGACGAACCGCTTCTTGATATGAAAATCAGACTCAAAGGGATTTTCACACATATAAGTCATGATAAGTCAAAATCAACAACTATAAGTCGTTGTGGATAGCTCTCTCTAATTTTGAAGAGTTTGGGGGTATTTATATGTGCTAGTTGGCCTATTTTGGTGGTGTTAACGGGTTTGGAATTATTCCCTATTTAACGGAAGATATTTATTTGGGTCGAAACGTCCTGTCCGTGATTCAAAGGCAACGCGAGATGGACACACTGAGATTAATTGCAAGAATATTCCCCTCCTTTATTCACTGAACATTTCCTCCTCTTTTTATCTTATGTATTTGAGTGATAGATTGTAGTAAGTAAGCTTAATTGTTTCAGCTTCTTTTTTCCTATTCTACTGATCACCTCCCTTTATATAGACTTTGGTAGGGGTAGGTGTCATTGTGCATGTGTTTTGATAAGGACAGGTGTTGTTGTTACCTTGATACAGGTGTAAAAATTAGGATAATGTTTATCGTTTATCTACTAAGTGCTGACTAGATTAGCTTTTGTGTCTTCTGATATCTCCGAGGGCTTCTGATGTAGACTGTTTTTGATAGAGCTATTCTTCCGAGGGCTTTTGTTTTTCCTTCTTGATTCGGGTATTTTCTTCAACAGTCAGGAGTGATCTCTGAGAGTGGAAACATGGTCTCCGAGGACTTGGTATGACTTCCGAGGACTGTGATCTTGTGTCCGAGGGCTGTTTTTGCTTTACTGAGAGTGAAATTTCTTCACCAGAGTGCTCGGACTGTATTCACTGGGTGTTCCTGTATTGACTTCTTCCAAAATTGTGTTCTCGGATAAGTCCGAGTGTTGCTTTTTCCGAGGAGTGTTCAGCAAGGAAGTTTTCTTGTAAGTTCATAGGACTCGGGGTCCCTCTTGGTCCCTCTTGGCGCATTTGGTGGATATCGGAGTCATACGGGTCCATCGGGGTTTGCTCTTTTTCCGATGCCGTGTTGATATCTGTTTTTCATTCACCGTTTGACTTTCCAAGGGACGCTTGCGTTTCTCCTCGGATGCTTTTATAAACCTTTTCGGGTCAGTGACCGAGAGGTAGGGCAATTCTCCGAGGGGTTTTCTTTATAGGTACATCTCATTGGATGTACTCGTGACAATAGTATTGTCCATATATCCTCCGAGGGGTTTTCTTTATAGGTACATCTCATTGGATGTACTCGTGACAATAGTATTGTCCATATATCCTCCGAGGGGTTTTCTTTATAGGTACATCTCATTGGACGTACTCGTGACAATAGTATTGTCCATATATCCTCCGAGGGGTTTTCTTTATAGGTACATCTCATTGGACGTACTCGTGACAATAGTATTGTCCATATATTATTTTTCCCGAGTAGGAGTGATCTCCTCTATTTTATTTTTTAGGGTTAACACTAGCCCCCCCAAATTTCGATTGTCCTCGTAGAGACAAGCGGAATTTTAAATCATCGTCCTAAGTGAGGTGAGGGGTTATTTTTGACTTAGTGTCCCTATATTTATTTTTTTTTCTTTTTTGATATTTATCCAATACGTATATATATTTAGAATTTATAAGGATTTTACCTGAATACCCTTAGGGTATCGTTATTAAGCACGCGGAGATCTCGGGGCGCAGGTGGCGGACTGTTGTTGACCAGCTTGGAGATTTGAACTATCTGACCGTTGGCAACGGTCAGAATGGGGACGGCGTGGCACAATCAGGTGGCGGTTACGTGGAGCTTTAAATAAGTTCCACGTTTTCAAAATTCTTGACCGTTGTCACCTTCGGTTATAAATAGGACACTGTTGCTTCTTTTTTCTTCATTCACTCAATCCGTCTTTGTGGTCATCTCCTCTCAGAGCAAAAAAGAAATCTCTTTCCTTGATCTTTATTCTTCATCTTTTGCAATTCAAATTCCTAGCAGACTTACCCGTTCCTCTTCTCTCTTTCAAAAACATTCCTCTTTTATTGTATCCATGGCTTCTTCCGCCAACACTGACTCTATTGCCGCCGCTATCTCCTCGGAAGTCACTGCTCCGATTAATTCTTCTACGAGTGTGAGAGGTATTCCAATGGGAGTGATTACTCGCAAGCGTAAGGGAGAAATTGCTGCTGCTGCTGAGGGCGGCGCCACTTCCTCGAAAAAAGCTAGGGTTCCCAAATCAAAGGAACCGCCTCTTCGAACTTTCGCTAAGGTGGAAAAAACGAAGAATATTGCTACTCGTAAGCAGGTAGCAGATCTGTTGACCTCAACCGGAGTCCTTCAGAAGAACATGGTCTTCCGAATCCCGACGAAGGATGAGAGGGCGTGCTATCCTCCTCCGGGTATGTTGACAGTATTCTTTGCTCAGGTGAAGTATGGGTGGCGCTCGTTTATGTCCCCTTTTTTCTGTGCGCTCTTTAAAGCTTGTAATATTAGCCCAAGTCAGATGGTACCAAATGGATTTGCTGCTATCTGTATTTATGTATTTTGGTGCCACGTGAATGGGCTAGAGTGTTCGGTGGAGCACTTTCTTTCAATCTTTGACGTGGCGGTATCACCCGGGGGGTATCCTTTCTATAACGTTCGTCATCGGGACAACTCGGGGGATTCCACGAAGAGAATCTTGGGGGCTGCTATTACCTCACATAGCGTCTGGAAGAACAGGTACTTCTTCGTGGGCCCTGTCAACGGCGAGTGGGATGTGCCCTTTGATTGGCGAGAGGGTACTACTCCCGTGCATGCTCTGGATCAGGAGGCAGTGCTATCTCCTATAATTTCTCAGCACAAATTGATGGAGTCGGAGGATTTCACGATGTTATATGAGACCTCTGGGCTTCATCATGTAGTTTTCACTGATGCCGCCGTGGAGAGGCCCTTGTCCCTGTCTCCCGTTGCGAGGAGTCTCTTTCGTAAGTCTCTTTATTCGCTCTTTTATCCTTTTATTCTCTTTCCGAGCATAGTGGTAAATTGTACTTATACACGTTATTGATGGGATGATACAGGGGATGTCATGGCGAATTACTATCTGCAGTCGAGTCCGAGGGAGCCTACTCCTAGTGGTGTCTCGGAGATACCAGAGGAGGGAGATCACGAGGAGGAGGAGGTTAATGCTCCCGAGAGTATGCATATGGATTCAGAGAAGAGTGGATTCCACGAAGACCATTCTCTTCTATGCATGGATGCGATGGGGATCGTTAGGAGCGCGGTTCCCCTACGTCAAGTTGCACCTTGGGATTTGGCTTTAGTGCCCGTTTCCAAATCGGAGTCAGGGAATATTCCTGCTTCCGAATTTAATATGGGAATATCTCCGAGAGGTTCCGAGGAGGGTATCTTTCCGAGTGGTGCGGAGGATGAATCTGCTCGGAAGGATACTGAAGTAATAGACCTGTCTTCTGAGGATCCTTCTCCTAGGCTTCCGACAGTTCCTGAATCTGCTCCTCGGGGTAAGTTTTCACGAGTTTTTAATGAGATTTTCATATCTTTATCTGCAATATTTGATTATGTGTTGACACCTGTTCTTTTGATGTAGTGGCTATGGATAAAGGGAAAGCTCCGATGGTAGAAGAGTCTTCATTATATGGTGAGTATTCGTCATTTACCTTTTTTCCATAATTTTTTCTAGTTTCATTCTTTTAATCACTGACAGTTCGTATCTGTTGCAGAGGAGGATTTTCTGGCCCAATTTAGCATTCCCGAGCAAGAAGATTTACGAGGGGACTCCGAAGACACCCAAGGGGAGTTTGATCCTTCTTCAGAGGACCGAGATTTGAAGGAAGGAATTCTGCAATCACTATTAGGAAAGACCAGCCCCTCCACAACAGTAGGTGGTTCACGGGCCATTTTTACAAATTCCGAAGTGACGACTCCGGTAAAGGATACGACTCCTCCGAGGGGACATGTCCCGGTGACCTTGTCTCCGAGGGGTCATACATTTCAGGAACCTATTCCTCCCAGCGGATCCGGGGGGGAATTTTCATCTCGTTCAGTGGGGGAGGCTTATCAAGATATCCTCCGATTTTTCGCCTCCTCCAGTTCAGCACCCGCCGAGGGGTATCAATTTTTGTACACCAGTCTTAACTGGTTGGGGCTTATGGTAAGCTCCTCTGCCTTAGTCTTCTGAAATTACACAATGCATCTCTGTTAAATTTTTTATTGTTGACTTTTCTGTAGATTGGAAAGACTCGAGAGGCAGTTACTGCCGTTGAAGAGCGCGGTCGGAAAGATGTAGAGGACTTAGAAGCACTCCGGGCGCAATTGGCACCTCTCTTATTCCGGGATAAAGAGAGTCAAACTAGGGAGGACCTTCTTCAAACAAAAATTTCCGACTACGAGTTTGCTCTCAATGAATCAGAGAAGGCGAGGGCAAATTTACAAGGTAGTTTAAGTGCTGCTGAATCCGCTTGCAAGAAGATGGAGAAGGAAAGAAAAGACTCCGAGGAGGTCTTTACCGCTCGTATTGCAGCTCTCGAGAAGGCGGTGGCGGATGGGAATGAGAGAGAGAGAGTTCTCCAAGAGACTTTGGGCCAAGTTACTGATAGGGCAGAGTCAGCCGAGGGGAAGTTGACAAATTTTCTTTCTCCCGAGGACGTGCAGGCTAAGGTGGATGCAGCTGTTCATTTTGCTCAGCGAGAGATCTCACGGCAGCAATCAGTAGCATCCGAGGAGCCTTCTCATGAGCTCTTGATGGGCCATCTTTTGTGGGGTTATTTGGAGTGTGCAAAGGTGGCAAAATCTTTGATAAGGTCGGATGTTAACTTCTCCAAGTCTTTCGATCTTCGGAAATTAAAGAAGCCAACTCCCGATGACTGCCATTATTTCGTGGGGAGGTTTGGGGGTTTGCTATCCTCTCGGGATTCTCCGACACCATCTCCAATGCGCTCCGCCACGAGTCCGAGTCCAAGGGCTAGCGGTTCTGGGGGGGTATTTTCTCCAATCTCTCGTCTTGCTCCATTGGGTACTTCCGCAGAAGAGACAACTTCTTCTCTCCCTCCTTCCACGGGAGCTTAGTCTAGCTTTTTGTAATTTTTACTTTGAAAATAAACGCTCTTTGTACTTATTGTTCCTTCCGAGGGCTATCCGTTTTAAATAAATATTTTTGTTCAATCTTCCTATTCTATATCTTATCTCCACTGTTTAATTAAGATGGATAATGATAATTCTCAAAAAGTTGCTGACTAAGTAAACTTCCTAAGTAGGAGGTGTTACTTTGCATGGTTAAATAGGATACGTGTCCTCCTTAATCAAAAAGTTTTCCAACACGTGTCCCTTAGTTAACGTACTAAGAGTTTAAACTTCTACTTTTAACTCTAATATAAAGAGTATATATGCACGTAGGTCCTTATCAATTATGCACTTATCTCCTAATCCTTATTAGTCTTTGATTTTCTTTTATAAGTGCAAGTACAAAGATAATACTTACTTGATACGATGATGCCTCCTTATTATAGAAGATTTGGCTCGACTTCATCTGGCGGTTCTTCTCAGGATACCGCTCGGGGTCCTTCTGGATCATCAAGGGTTCCTCCGAGGGGCAATCCATCCGAGAATCAAACGACACTTAGTGCTAGTTCCTCTCTTGGAGTGGTTCGTAGGACTCCATCTACAAATTCACGTAGAGTCAATCATATCAGGGAGATATTCATGAGTAGGGAGCCATATCCTTTGGCGGATGAGTCTTCAGAATTCGATTTACTTCCTCTTAATCCATCAAGATTGATAGGCAGAGGACGTGTAGGATCCACAATGAGTGCAGAATGTGAGAACTCGGTAAGATCTCTTTTTAATGGTTATAACTTGGAGTTCGAAGATTATGATATAATAGTGCCTTCCTCGGGCCAAAGGGCTTACGCACCCCCTTCAGGTTATATGACCGTTTATACCGAACAGATGCGTTGGGGTTTACGTACCTTTTTCCATCCCTTTTTCCAAATACTCTTTCGGTATTGGCAGGTGTGTCCGAGTCAGTTAACACCAAGTTCCTATAGTCATTTGGTGGGATATGTCCTTCGTAGTGAGCTTTTAAACCTTCCGATGTCCCCTTATCGGGTGGGGACAATATTTACCCTTCAACCTTGCTCAGAGGGGACTCCCTTTTTTAGCTTGACCTATCGGGACAAGGAAAATATCTTCACTCGTGTATCCAGTTCCCACTCTAGTAGAGGGGATTGGAGGCGGAGATTTTTCTTTATCCGTCCGAGAGGTCAGTCAGCCAGATCGTGGGGTGTACCCATCCGATGGGGTTTGGGATATATCGCACCCAACACCGAAACACGAGGACAAGTGAGGGAGATATTGCTTCACTCGGGACTTTTCTCTGGTTCTTATGATATATCTGGGCTGTTGGATTTCCCCGAGGCCCTGATTTTGGCAGGTTTACAAGAGAGAGTAGAAGGATGCACTCCTGCTTCTCGTCCTCTTCACAGTAATTTTCACTTTCGTAAGTTCTAATAACCATTCTTTAGTTTATAAACTTTATTGGTGTCCTCGGATCATTTTCTTACTGACATCTTTTGTAGGAGCGGAGATGGGAGCTTTTTCTCTCGGCTCTTCTAACGACGTTTTCCTGGGGAGGGCATTGCATGGTATTCCTGGGATGACGAAGGTTGGCGATTCTCCTCCTCTCATAAGTGAGGCAATGGTGGAAATCTCCTCGGAGGAGGAGGAGCCCGTTGCAGCCCCCCCAGTCAGTTATATAATTCCTTCTGGATCGTCGGATCTGATAGCAACTCTTTCTCAAACGGATTGTCACATGAGTCCCATAGTATCACAGCCCATTCCTCACAATTCTACCGTAGTAAATGTGTTAGAGGAGTATCTTCACTCTTCTAGTGCAGAGGATATGCAGCCCCAGCAAGACATCCCTGGTCGTATTCCCGCACCACCGCCCGAGGAGCACCCTTCCCTCGGGAGAACTCTTCCCCCCGAGGGTAATCAGGATGTTTCTCCTCTCGGATCAGCAGTGGGATTTTGCCGAAACTTTCTCAGTGGGTTATTAAACGTAACAGATTATGAACTGATAAAAACCCTTTCGGTACCCGTTCTCCAAGATTTAGCCTGCAAAGACCTGTGTGAGGTATCTATTCATTTTATTTAATACTAACCTGTCTTCTGATCTGATGCCATTCGTTTTTTGAGCAGATTTATATGGTGTTGGACGCCCTCGGGTCTTACGGGAGTTCTTCCTCAGATCCGGGTTTAGTATACCGTCGTCGGGATGAGTTAGAGCGAGGTCTCTTAGAAGCTCAAGTGGAGATAGCCCATTTGAAGGAAGTTCATGAGTCTTCTCAGGATACTCATATTCATATGTTACAATCCGAGAAGGATAAGGCGTGGGAATTGGAACGCCAATTATCACTTGAAAAGACACGTGTCTTGAGCTTAGACAGGAGAATTGGGGAGTTACGTGGCCATATGCGGTCCTCGGAGGAGCAGTTAACACAGGCTACGCTGGAAAGAGACGTCTTGAGTCAGCAACTGCTAGGGATAACTCGTTCTCATGCGATAGAGGTGGTCATGGCCCAAGTCCAAGCTGTGTTGGAGGTGGTGGGTCCATCCAGTCTTCGTGAATCTCTTCGGGGAGAGATGCGTGACTTAGTGCATATAGGCTATAAATTGTGCCAAGATGCCGTACAAGCTTTGCCAGAGTTCCCCTCGGGATTGCTCCTTCCTGAACTCAACATTCGTCAAGTCTCCGAGGAACTTTCCCCTTCACCTATTAGAGATTTTGCAGTCGGAACTGTGTTCTTGGATGATCCAGTCTCTCTTTCTGAGGAGCAGCGCCGAAGACTTATCCGAGAGGGGAAACGTCCCATGGGAGGGACTTAGCTTGTAAATGAGTTTAGTTCATAATACAGAGGGTTCTTAGTGTTATCGGATTGTCCTGATGTCTCGTATATAGAGCCATCATTTTGTTGGACAATTCTATTGTCTTTTGTACTACATCCCCTCGTATATGAACACTCTTTTTATTCATATATAACTATTACATTAAGCATAATACTTTCTAAGATTGCTTGCGTTCCACGTGTTGCGAAGTATTGCCTCCTCGGAGTTAGCAAGCCGATAAGTCGCCGGTCCCACGATTTCCACTATCTTGTAAGGTCCTTCCCACCGTGGATCTAGTTTACCCACATTCTTGGAGGCCCCTACTCGTTTCATCACTAAATCTCCAACTTGAAAGGTTCGGAGTTTTACCTTGGTATTATAATATCGTGACATCCGAGCCTTGTACTCTTCCATTCGGAGGGCTGCTCGGGTCCTTTTTTCCTCGAGGAGGTCAAGGGCAAGGGCTAGATTTGAGCTATTGGCCACTTCTTCATATTCTTTGACTCGCCAGCTTTCTAGGGAGACCTCCGAGGGCAACACAGCCTCACATCCGTAGGATAGACTAAAAGGGGTTTCACCCGTAGCAACACTCTGCGTGGTCCGATAGGCCCACAATATCCCGGGTATCTCCTCAACCCACTTAGCTTTATGCCAATCAAGCCGGGCCTTCATGTTCTTCAGGAGGGTTCTGTTGGTTCTTTCTACTTGGCCATTTGCTTGAGGGTATCCCACGGAGGCAAAGCGATGTTTTATCTCCCAATGATCACACCACTTTTGCAATCCTTGATCAGTAAACTGCAAACCGTTATCACTTACCAGGCTCCGAGGGACACCAAAGCGACAAATAATATTTCTCCAGAGAAAATTGATAACAGCCCCCGCGGTTACCCTAGCTAGGGGTTCCGCTTCCACCCATTTGGTGAAGTAGTCAACGGCTACTAGCAGAAATTTCTTTTGGCCGGCATCAGGGACGAGGGGTCCAAGTATGTCAATACCCCACTTAGAGAATGGGCAGGGGTTCAGAGAGGGTTCCCAAGGGGCTGCTGGTAGATGGGTCCGAGGGGCGTAAGCCTGGCATGGTTTGCATCTTTCGGCATGGCTTTTGCTATCTTTGGCCATCGTGGGCCAATAGTAGCCCTGTCGGATCAAGCGTCCCACCATGCTTTCGCCACCAGTATGGCTCCCACATACCCCCTCGTGAGTTTCTGCTAAGGCTAGCTGGGCCTCTTCTTCATTAAGGCATCGAGCGTGGGGACATAAATATGTCCTTCGGAAGAGTATCCCGTCTTTGAGGAAGTATCGGAGGGTTTTTCTGAACATCATTCGCTGAATATTCTTGTCCGAGGAGTATCCCTCGGGATTCTGCAAATAGGCTTTGATAGGAGTCACCCAGCTAGATGAAGGATCTGAAACTGTGTTCACTTCTCGGCCTTCACCCTTTTCAGATTCATTGACATGTAGTAGAGTAATCTTCCGAGTATGTATTACAGCTGTTTGTGTAGCCATTTTGGACAAAGCGTCCGCCTCTTGATTTTCTTTACGAGGAATTTGAACTATATCATATTCTTCAAACCATTCGGACCTCTGACGAACAACTCGGAGGTACTCTTGCATTCTTTCTTCTTTGGCCTCATATGACCCCTTAACTTGCAGAACAATCAGCTGGGAATCACTATGAAGGAGTACTCTTTTCATTCCCCCTTCTCTAGCTAACCTCATACCAATAAGGAGAGCTTCATACTCGGCCTCATTGTTAGAGAGGGGATAATCTATTCTAACTGCAAAATGGAGCCTTTCCTCCTCTCCTTCTTGATTTACCAAGACTATTCCGGCCCCCCCATGGGTACTCACCGAGGATCCATCTACATATACGTGCCATCGTGGCTCCTTTTCCTCGGATCCAACGCCCGTGAGTTCTGTTACAAAGTCCGCCAAAACTTGCGCTTTGATTGACGGTCTCGGAGCGTAGGAAATATCGTACTCAGTAAGCTCTACAGCCCATTTTATCATTCTCCCTGATGACTCCGGCTTATTAAGAATTGCTCTCAGGGGATGCTTAGTAAGCACAGTAATTGGGTGGGATAAAAAGTAGGGGCGTAGCTTACGAGCCGTAGTAACCAATGCTAGAACGAGTTTCTCAGTTAGGGTATATCGAGTTTCGGCTCCGAGGAGAGTTTTGCTAACGTAATATACCGGGTGATGTTCTCCATCTTGTTCTTTGACTAGGACAGCGCTAATAGCCTCTTCTCCAATCGATAAATACAAAAACAACTCTTCTTGGGGTACCGGTTTTACCAGCAAAGGTGGTTTCAACATGTACCTTTTTAAGTCTCCGAGAGCTTCCTCACATTGGGAGGTCCACTGAAATTCCTTGATATTCCGAAGTACCTTGAAGAAGGGAAGCCCTTTTTCTGCGGACTTGGAGACAAACCGACTCAACGAGGCCATTCTTCCAGTCAGCTTTTGGACATCTTTTACCGTCCTCGGAGTAGGTAATCCCATGATAGCTTCTGCTTTTTCGGGATTTACTTCAATTCCCTTCTCCGTAACCATGAATCCCAAAAATTTTCCTCCTCGGATACCAAAAGAACACTTCCGAGGGTTGACCTTCATGCCAAAGTTGTTCATAATGACCAACGCTTTTCGTAGGTCCTCAGGATGTTCTTCAGCAGTGTTACTTTTAACTACAGTATCATCTACATAAACCTCTACTGATTTCCCAATAAGTCCTGAAAACATAAGGCTTACTAACCGTTGATAGGTAGCTCCAGCATTCTTTAATCCAAAGGGCATGACTAGATAACAAAAGGTGCCTGCATCCGTGATAAAGCTGGTCTTATCTTGATCAATAGCCGCCATCGGGATTTGGTTGTACCCTTGATCTCCATCTAAAGTTGATAGTAGCGCACATCCTGCGGTAGAATCAACTAGCTGATCTATGCTCGGTAAAGGGTAACAATCCTTGGGGCATGCTTCATTGAGGTTAGTAAAGTCAACACACATTCGCCATCTTCCTCCGTGCTTGGGAACTAGCACGACATTAGCCAACCACTCGGGGTAAATAACTTCTCGTATTTGCTTTAATTGAAGAAGGCGTTGTATTTCCGAGCGGATGATCTTATTGCGCTCGGGGCCCATTTTCCTCTTTTTCTGTTGGACAGGTTTAGCTCCAGGCTTCACATTAAGGAAATGTTGACATACCTTGTTGCTGATTCGTCCGGGCGGTCCCCCTTCCCATGCAAAGAGGTGATGAAATTGTTTGAGAAGAGAAATCAATTGGCCTTCTATGATTGGAGTCATATGGGTGCCCATTTTGATTACTTTCTCGGGGCTTCCTTCTACTAACTCCACCATTTTTAATTCTTCCACAGGCTGGACTCGTGTTTCCTCGGTTCTACACTTTTTGTTATTTCCAAGTGAAGGTCCGTCCTCTTCTGAGGGGATGGCATTCATGCAGCATTCTCTAGCTTTTGACTGACTTCCTCGAACTTCTCCGATTCCCGAGGAGGTGGGGAATTTCACTTTAAGATGCAAAGTAGAAGGAATTGCCTCAAAGGCCCGAATAGATGGTCTTCCGCAGATCACATTATACGCTCGCGAAGAAGCCTCCACTACCCAAAACTTAATAGATTCCGTTCTTCGAAGGGCTCCTTTCCCCCATGACATTGGGAGAGTAATAGTTCCGAGGGTTTGGCATGCTTCCCCGGTGAATCCTACTAAGGGGACCTCCGCGGTTTCCAACGTTTCTTGTTTCAATCTCATAGCGAGATAGGTCGGTAGGAATAGTACATCCACAGAGCTGCCCGTATCTATGAGGATACGTTGGATTTCATACCCGTAGATGACGGCAGATATAACCAAGGGATCTTCATGAGGGTATATTACATCTGTAAGGTCCTCGGGTCCGAAAGTGATACTAGGCAGTTGTGACCCTTGAATGGAGCAGACAGCTAATCCTTGCTCTGCTCGTCGGGCTTCTTTCAAATATTTCTTCTTTTTGCCCTGAGGTGCCATGGAGATTTCACCCCCTTCTATCATATTGATGGTTCTCCCTGTTGGGGGATTGTCTTTGTAAGAGTTAGGTGGAGGAGGCAAACTCTGATACCCTGCCGTTTTCTCTCTCGAACTTCGCCGGCGGTCCTTACTTCTCTCTCGGAGTCGGAGGCGTCTAGTGGTCCCCTCTCGTGACTTCCGGCTAGGCGTCCTTTCTTCCCTTTCTTGCTCTTCCTCTTCCCTTCGTGATCTCTTCCAAACATTGGCCTTGGGCTCTTCAGGGTTATTTTCCTTAAGGTAGTTCTTCAAGTACCCTATCTCCAATAGGCGAAGCACCTCTAAACGAAGGGTAGTACATTCTTCCGTAATGTGCCCGTAAGTTTTATGGTACTTACAATACTTTCCAGTATCCTTGTCTCGGTTAGGAAATTTAGTCGGTCTGGGCCAGTGCAACTCGTTGCTACCCCTCATTATGTTGAGCACTTCTGGTGGAGTAACAGTCATCGGAGGTAAGTGTACGGGTCGGAGGAATTTCTTAACCACTCCCCCTTCATCTTTGCGTTGAGGAGGTTTTCCTTCCTTACTTTTTTCTTTGACCTTTGCTTCTTTCTCAGCACGCTCTAAGTGTTCACTATCCTCCTGCTCCATCTGCTTCTTTGTTCCCTCGGCTTCTTCCATCAAAATATGTACTTCCGCCTTTTGCATTAACTCATTCATATCCGTAATACGATTTCCCATAAGGTATCTAAAGAAATCCCCCGCTCGGAGTCCCTGAGTTAATATGTCTGCCATAATGGTCGGGCTAACATTTGGAACATCGAGTGCTTCATCCGTGAAGCGCTTTATATATTCTCGTAAGGATTCGCCCTTCTTCTGTTTAATAGTAAAAAGATGCGTAGCAGATTTAGGGTACCTTCGGTTGCAGGCGAATTGTCGTACAAACAAATGAGCTAATCGGTCAAAGCTCGTGATGGAACAAGGTGGAAGATGAGTAAACCAGGCTTGAGCCCGCCCTCCAAGGGTAACAGGGAATACGCGGCATAACACCTGATCAGGAGCGGAAGAGAGGTCCATTCCTGCCAGGTATTGATGGACGTGATCTTGTGGGTCCCTTCCATCAGCTTCCCCGGTATATAGCGAGATATTAACAGGTCGCATCCCCGAGGGGATAGAAGCTGAAGCAATCTCGGGAATGAAAGGAGAGGTCTTGAACGTAGGATCTTCCTCGGGAGCCATGGCTTTCTTGAGATCACCTAACTCTTTTCGTAAATCATCCATCATTCCCCATAAGGAACGTTCAACCTCTCCTCGATACTCTGAAGGGCGAGAAATTCCTACCGGACCCCTCACAGGAGTCCTTTCACGACATACATGTCTTCGAGGACTTTGTCGGGGTGTCTGTCGCCAAGGATTCCAATTTGGGTTCCATGTCCTCGGAGGTCCATCTTCTTCCGAGGGGAGATCTTCGTTCTCGGATAGAACAGGGGACGTACGTACGGGGGGATCATCCCTCCAGGGTGTTCTTTCAGCATATATAAGTCTTTCATAAACAGATCGGGGAATACTAATAAAATCTCTTGTACCTGATTCATAATTGGACAAAGTTTCTTCTGAGTCATTGTTCGGGACAGGAAGGTTGTCATTTTCGAAAAGACCATCCATCCTAGCTGACGTGTGCCTGAATTCTCTCGAAGACAGATGCTGTGACGTTCCCACAGACGGCGCCACTTTGTTAACGGGTTTGGAATTATTCCCTATTTAACGGAAGATATTTATTTGGGTCGAAACGTCCTGTCCGTGATTCAAAGGCAACGCGAGATGGACACACTGAGATTAATTGCAAGAATATTCCCCTCCTTTATTCACTGAACATTTCCTCCTCTTTTTATCTTATGTATTTGAGTGATAGATTGTAGTAAGTAAGCTTAATTGTTTCAGCTTCTTTTTTCCTATTCTACTGATCACCTCCCTTTATATAGACTTTGGTAGGGGTAGGTGTCATTGTGCATGTGTTTTGATAAGGACAGGTGTTGTTGTTACCTTGATACAGGTGTAAAAATTAGGATAATGTTTATCGTTTATCTACTAAGTGCTGACTAGATTAGCTTTTGTGTCTTCTGATATCTCCGAGGGCTTCTGATGTAGACTGTTTTTGATAGAGCTATTCTTCCGAGGGCTTTTGTTTTTCCTTCTTGATTCGGGTATTTTCTTCAACAGTCAGGAGTGATCTCTGAGAGTGGAAACATGGTCTCCGAGGACTTGGTATGACTTCCGAGGACTGTGATCTTGTGTCCGAGGGCTGTTTTTGCTTTACTGAGAGTGAAATTTCTTCACCAGAGTGCTCGGACTGTATTCACTGGGTGTTCCTGTATTGACTTCTTCCAAAATTGTGTTCTCGGATAAGTCCGAGTGTTGCTTTTTCCGAGGAGTGTTCAGCAAGGAAGTTTTCTTGTAAGTTCATAGGACTCGGGGTCCCTCTTGGTCCCTCTTGGCGCATTTGGTGGATATCGGAGTCATACGGGTCCATCGGGGTTTGCTCTTTTTCCGATGCCGTGTTGATATCTGTTTTTCATTCACCGTTTGACTTTCCAAGGGACGCTTGCGTTTCTCCTCGGATGCTTTTATAAACCTTTTCGGGTCAGTGACCGAGAGGTAGGGCAATTCTCCGAGGGGTTTTCTTTATAGGTACATCTCATTGGATGTACTCGTGACAATAGTATTGTCCATATATCCTCCGAGGGGTTTTCTTTATAGGTACATCTCATTGGATGTACTCGTGACAATAGTATTGTCCATATATCCTCCGAGGGGTTTTCTTTATAGGTACATCTCATTGGACGTACTCGTGACAATAGTATTGTCCATATATCCTCCGAGGGGTTTTCTTTATAGGTACATCTCATTGGACGTACTCGTGACAATAGTATTGTCCATATATTATTTTTCCCGAGTAGGAGTGATCTCCTCTATTTTATTTTTTAGGGTTAACAGGTGGGCTTGGGCAAATCTTGTTTACTAAGTTGATCATAACTACTTCAATACTCTTCGGAATTGAGATCTATTTTTTTGCATCATAAACTAGAAATTCATATCTTTCTAACGGCTTATGGATCTTGGCCCGATATGGTGTAAAAAAAAAAAGTAGTGAATTTTACAAGTAGTGCTTACGTTTACCTCTTAACCTTCATATTTAAGACACACAACCTCTAACTTAGGTTGTGGTTTGTCTTTCTTCGAAGTTCGCGTAGGCACATAACATGACAGTGAGCAATACAAACTATGATTCAACAACCACCTTCAAAGCCACCTAAATCCAGTGATTCAGCCGCCAGAAGCTATCACCAGGCAATTGTGCTTGCTTTGGCTTGGAGTTGATGTGAATCATGAGTACTGCCAAAAGCTGACAAGAGCATTACTAAATTACCGCCAAATGAGTCACTTGACAAAAGCGTTGTTTCATCATTACAAATATTTTTACTTTTTTTTTTTTATATTCTGAAAGTATATCTTTAGAAGCAAGTGGGGATGCAATTCTAAAACTAAACTTGCAACCTAACGCTTTTCCCTTTCTTTTACCTTTTCATATAGAAGAAAAAAGAATATTACCTTGTGCCTTATGTGCGCGAAATAATTTTCAAAGGGAAAACTGTCTTGTCGTTTTCTTATATGCCAATGTGGCCTTGAGCTCTATTCAACACAGTTCTTTTCCCATCACATCTCTAGTCTTCACCGTTACTTTTGAAGCGTTGAAAGAAACTTTTTCTTTGTGCTCATGTAATCTCGTCATTCTCTTTCATTATTTGCACTACCCTCAGTATCAAGAAACGTCTTGATACATCAACAAAACTACAGAGAACTTGTGGGAGAAGATTGAATTGAACTTCAATAGCACCAAACAAAATTTGAAATTAAAAACGCTAATTTCTGAAATAATTTATTATTTGTATCTTGTATCTTAATTTTGAGAATAAAGCTTATTATTTGTCTTTGTACGGGAAATCAGGTATCATTAACTTATTTTTCTACGCAACCTAATAACAGTGTGGAACCGCAACCGCTGGAAGATGAGTAAGACAGAGTTCTACTAATCCTTGCGGACCTACATAGCATTGAAATATTGTTATAAATTTGCATCTCACTCAACGAGTTAAATTGATTCAATATGAGTTTTGCAACCCAATTACAAAAAAAATAATGTAAACCAATATGGTGCTCGTATACCAGGAGATGGGGGATAAAAACTTATCCTCAGTGTTAAAAAGGAAATGGATATTTTACCCACAAATACCCTCCAACACCTCTAATTTGGTAATAGATCGTTTATTACTAACGAAGTCGAAATTACAACAATATAACAAGCAATCTAATACAAACTATGCCAATCTATTACTAACGCTAGCTATAGGTTGATTTTAGTCTAGAACTCCAAAGCTTGGCTGAAAGTCGAAGATGATAATATGTCGAATCCTAACATATATCAAATATATATCGGAGATTCCTGGATGTCGGGGGTGATGATATGTTGAATCCTAACGGATATCGAATATCTATATCTGAGATTCCTAGATGTCGGGGGTGAGCAGATATCAGGAGTAATCATATGTCGACCTGGTATATTTAAGGCTCCTCGATATTGAATGCTAGTATTCGATATCAGTGGGTAGGTGGTGCTATTAATTATCAATATGTCTCGGTATACGAATTGGGGGTATTTATAGATCTTGGGATCCAGCGGGCATTGTACCATATCGAATTCCATATTCGATATGGTAATGTATATCGGGTGCCAATCCTCGATATACAAGTGTCGGGCCGGCTATCTGTTGGGCTCGATCCATATAATTGGGTGGGCTAGCCCATTACGGGAATTACCCATATCATGTAGTCCCCAAGTTTAGAAGTTATCATTGTAGATGATAACTCATAAACTTGATTTTTCTGCTCGAGTATTTTATTGAGGGATACCCTTTACTATCCCCCCCCCCCCCCCCATTCCCCCAGTTTTCGAGTTGCATGAACAACGAATTAAGATAGTAAAAATAGAGCTCGGATACTCCCCCAATTTCCTGGACAATGTGGTTAAGATGGAAGTAAAAAATTCAGTGATATCGGGTAGATAATGAATATATGTTTTTTGATATCTCCCCGATATAGAAAACAGTTTATTGTTGTCGGGGCCCACATGTGTTTATTATATAAGTTGGTCCCCCCTCTTGTCCGGATGCTATTATTTTATTGGGGACCTTTTGTCATTTTGTGACTCGGATTTCGAATACCTTATATTGAAGCAGCAAGGTATGTCGAGTTTGTACTTTCGATATAGGATATTCGATATACATATCCGATATCGGATTTGGATATATATATATATATATATATATATATATATATATATATATTCGATATTCGATAACACATGTTGCTGACTGTGACCTATCTTTTTCAGGTCAATCATGGTCCAGATTAAGAATCCTTCTCGTCGAAAAGAAGTCGATTTGCCGAGATATTATGTGCCTGGAGGTCGTGCGGGGAGTGCATCTGGACATAATCCCCCAACCGCCCATGCAATGGAGGAAAGAGATATACTGCCTACTGATCGTCGGGATGATGCGCCTAATCGTGGAATTAGGCAAGTACTAGGTATTGCAGCCAACATTAGAATTCCTCGCGTTCATTTATACAAACAGGGTTCTCAATTCCCTGTCCATTTTTTGGCTGTTAGACCGGGGGCCGATGGTGGTAGTATTATCATTGGTACTCGCACAAAAATTTAAGAGGGGTTGACTACTGATGAGGCGAGGCAGCGTGTTGTAGTATTAGAGGCTGAGTCACAGAGAAGGCTCGCGGCCAATCCTCCTAAGGTCGTTGTTAGCCCATTACTCCCCGATGCTCCTTTCAACTATCGGCATCCGAACGTTAAGGCTCGATTTGATAGGAATATTGGTGGTGGGGAGCCCGGTGCGAGCTCTAGTGGCACCGGTCATAGTGCTGAGTATGGTGCCAAAGTTGGTACGGACAATTCAGAAATCTCTGGTATTGTTGTTGGTGGCACGCAACAAGCGATGCTAATGCATGCCGGGGAAGATATAGACCCCGAAGCCCGTGACGTGGATCAGTCTTCTGTTGAAAGGGTGATTCTAGAGGTGCCTAGGTCGGGGAGAAATAGGGTATGTAGAGACGGTGTAGCTACTCCTAGTATTATGCCTTATGAGGCACCATGTTTGGGTCGTGACAGGGCTTCTCAAGATCGTGATGACGCCGCAATACGGGCAAATAGAAGGAATTATGACTTTCTGAATGATTCTAATTCGAATCGCTTAACTATGAGGATAAGTGGTCACACCTTGAGGGAACAACATGCCATTGCAAGCCTGAACTGTATCCACCCTGATATTGATGTTGCAGTGTTGATACGGGACCTTGGGGTGACCATTGTGCAGTAGATGTGTGTGATTCTATGCTATGTAGTAAGATTTCCGAAACTGAGATTAATACAGTCTAGTTTTGGTAATTGAAGTAGTCTAGTTTTGGTAATTGAAGTAGGCTGACTGTGTTGTTGCTTTTATGTTACAGTTTGGAGATTTATTCCATTCTATCTGTCAAGATCATATGTTGTTAGCAGAGCTACAAGCGGGTTATGATGCGAGAATTGATGATATGCGGAAGCAATTTGCAGAGAACAACGGTTCTCGTAATAAATCGAACGCACACAAACGTGCAAGTGAGGTGCGAGAAGAGAAAGCCTGGAAAGAGGCTTGTAAAGCTCAGGTTGACATGGAGAAGATTGAAAAGGAGCTTAACAAGCCAAGGTTGAACCTGAGCAGTTGCGCCGTTAAAATTAGGCATTGGAACGAGAGGAGAATTCCTATCGAGATACGGTGGAATCACTCGAGACACAGAATACTAGGTTGGTTGACCATATTAGATATCTTGAGTCAGATCGTCACAAGCGGACTGTCGCTCGTGAGTTCCTAAAGTCCTCTACTTTTAATCAAATTGGCCTTTCTAAATATTTCAAAATCGTGGATGTGATGGTGATCAAATAGGGACTCTTGGGTTTTTAGGTGAAAGTTTTGATGCGTGCCTGCTTGATCCAATCCTGGGACCAAATATGGAAGAGTCGGAGGGTTCGGCGAGTGGCCGCTATATTCCCCTTGGGCCTGAAAATTCGTTTATGTCCCTCTTGGTAGAGAGGGAGTTGTATATGATTGGCTTTACGACGCCCCCTGGTAGGGAGGAGGAAATTAGATATTCCCATTTCATTGCCGCTGAAGGGTTTGCACCCTTCGACGAGCTGCAAGATAGACTAGATGAAGTATTTGGTGTTGATACTGACTATGATGGCCTCGACAACATGGGACGTAAAGATGGCGTAGAGGCTATGTATGTGCCTGAATTGCCACTTGTTTGGGCCGCTACCGGTGGATAGCCTTGGCTGCGATATAGGGTACGTCCTTACGATAGGAAACCTAAGGATGAAACCAACAGTCCTAAGTGGTATAAATATCCGGACATACTTTCGCCTCGGGGAATCGTTGAACTTTCTAAAGATGTAAGTGAGAAACCGTGGAAGTTCCCTGTGCATGTCTCCCCATCTGATCTATCCTCTTTAGTATTACTAACCGGGGAAGAAATTCATCATGATATTTACGGGAATTATCAAGAGGATGTCTTTGATGACAAATATGTATTTTCCTTATTTTTAGTAACTCTGACGTTGTAGCGGAACTTCTATGGTACCTTATTCTTTATTTAGGATCGGTTTTAATATTAATCGTAGCGTCTTTATACATCGATCTGTCAATATCTCGTTGTTCTTCTACCTGAACCTTGTTGTAGAAATCATTGTTTATGTCGACCATTGTATGTGACGGATCTGTTTTGAGGGCAAGGCCTTTGGCTGCTATTTCAACCTATCTACTGCGAAATGGTATATGAACAGTCGCTGTTTCCAGCGGTATATCTTGAGTGTTGCACATTCCAAGTCGAAATTCAAGCTTTACGTAGTTCTTATTACAAGATGTGATAGTTTAACTATAGAAACTCCTCAAGTGTTGCACATTCCAAGGACGGGGTAGAGGGTCTCCATACATATCCTCTAAGTAGTAGTAGCCCTTGGAGCTTGCTCGAATTACCTAACAGGGCCCCTTTCATTTTGCTTGGAGCTTTCCCATGTTTAAACTAGCCTTCACGCCTTTTAGGACAAGGTCTCTAACCTGGAAGTTATGCATATGCACACGCTTTTCGAAGGTCCTAGGCTCCTAGCCATAGCTATCTTAAAGGCAACCGTACCTTGATAAGCATGGTCCCTGGTGGAACCAATCATAACGAGGTCCATCTGACGCAATCGTGCTGACTGTTTTGGATCATATTCAGTAATGATAGGTGGGCATACCTATCTCCACTGGCACTACAGCCTCGGAACCATAAACCAATGTGTAGGGTGCTTCCCATGTGGAAGTCCGCGATGTAGTGCGGTAGGACCAAAGAATTCCCTGGAGTTGGTCTATCCAACTCTTGCTCGTGGCATGAAGCCGACATTTCAAATATTCCTTCAATGTTTTGTTCGTGGACTCAACTTGTCCATTAGCTTGTGGATGTGTCAGTACCGCGAAATGTTGCGTGATCTTCAACTCCTTGCACCATGTTGTCATTTCCTTACCCCGAAATTGGGTGCCATTCTCTGAAATAAGTGATATTGGGAGCCCGAAGCTACAGATAATATTTTTCTATATGAACTCGATCATAATGTTCTCAGTGATGTATGCCAGTGCTTCGGTTTCTACCCATTTTGTGAAGTATTCAACGGCGACCGATAGAAATTTCTTATGACCTTTAGCCACGGTTAAGAGACCAACTATGTCAATGCCCTACCGGTCGAATGGACAAGTAATTTTGAGGGGCTGCATTGGCACAACCGATTTAGGCATAAGTTTGCCATGATATTGACAATTTTTACAATTGTGACAGAATTGCATCGCGTCTTTCCATACCGTTGGCCAAAAATATCCTTGCCTCAATGTCTTTTGCACCAACGCACGTCCGACTGAGTGATTTCCACAACTACTGGCATGGATCTCTCTCATGATGTACTGAGCATCAGCGGGGGATATGCATCTCAAAAGCGGCCCTTCAAAGGATCGTTTGTAAAGCTCTCCTCGGTAGATGGTGAATCTATATGCTCTGTACTTAAGGCGTCGCCGCGCATTGACGTCTTTGGGCAATTTCCCATCTTGAAGATACTGGAAAATATCATCCTTACATTATGGATTGTCTTCTATTGGAAGGATAAAACATCGGCCTGAACCTTGCTGGATTTGGTGAATCCTATTGCAGGTATGCTGGTGGCTAATAAGGTAACGTATTTTCCACGAAATTGTCGTATGAACTTGCAAAATTTAATAGTGCATCCACCTTGGTGTTCTCTGACCTTGGAATCTGAGTCAAATTGTGGTGAATTCTCAAGCCAATGCCTTGAATTTAGCTAAGTACAACACCATTGTCTCTTGTTTTGCCTCAAAGAATCCTGAAAAATGATTCACGACCAATTGTGAATATGGGAACACTTCCAAGTGGTTGAGACTTAATGTCCTCGCCATTCTTACTTCCACAAGCACCGCCTTATATTTAGCTTCGTTATTCGTAATAGGGAAGTTTAAACTTATAGCAAAATCAAATTCTTGGATATCTGGCGAGCCAAAGTGAATCCATGCCTCTCTGCCATTGGTCGTGGATTAGCCGTCCACGTGTAGTAACCAAGTCGAATGACGAGTACTTGGCCTCGGGTCTAGAAATATTATAAATATATGGTTGCATGAGTGATCCACACTGGTGCCCAAAGTGTCTGCCACGAAATCTGCTAAGACTTGTGCCTTGATAGCGGTTCAGGGGCGAAATTCTAGCCCAAACTCACTTAACTTTGTTGCCCACTTGACCAGATAATCGGACGTCTCTTAGCGTGCCATTATTTGTCAAAGTGGTTTATCCGTTATCACAGTCATGTGATGTGATTGGAAATAAGGCTTGAATTTTTGAGTTGTCATTACTATCGCCAAGGCAAATAGTTCAATCTGCAAATAGTTTCTCTCCGAGCCATGAAGCACGCAGATGACATAATGGATAGGTAATTGTTTATTGTGGATGTCCTTGACTAGAACGGTGCTGATAGCGTTAGTGGATACCGCCAAATACAGATAAAGCATCTATTTTGGGGCAGGTTTTGCTAAAAGTGGCAGAGTCATCAAATACTTTTTAAGTTGCTGGAATGCCCTCTCATAATCGTTCGTCCACTAAAAATCTGTCGCCTTCTTCAATACCTTAAAGAAAGGCAAACTCTTCTCGGTCGATGTGGCGATAAACCTTTCTAACGCTATGATGCATCCGACCAAACATTTGATGTCTCTTATGGATCGTAGGGACGGTAAACTCATCACTGGATCTTGTCCGAGTTAGCTTCAATCCCTATTTCATTAACCATATAGCCCAACAATTTACCCGTTGGGACACCGAACGTGCACTTCTTTGGGTTGAGTTTTATTCCATAGTGCCTCATAATCCCGAAGGACTCCTCCAAACGTTTCACATGATCCTTAGCTTTTAACATATCGTCCACATAAACCTCCATAGATTTCCAAATCAGGTTATAGAACATTTTGGCTACCAATCTTTGGAAGGTGGCTCTCGCGTTTCTCAAACCAAAAAGGCATTACTCTGTAACAGTAAACCCCGGTATCTGTAACAAAAGTGCCATCGAGTCCACCAAAAGATCAATTCTTGGTAAGAAAAAAGGATCACGAGGGCAATGTTTGTTCAAGTCAATATAGTCCACGCACATTCTCCATTCTGCCAATTTCTTGAGCACTTGCACTATGTTGTTGAGCCATTCTGAATAGTGTATCTCGTAAATGTGGCACGCCTTCAGTTTCTCAATTACTTCCTTCTCTACGGCCTCATTTTTCTCTGTACTGAAGTTCATTTTCTTTTGTCTCACAGGCTTAGCCTTGGGATCTATATTCAACCTACGCACTATGATTTTGGTGTCGATCCCCTTCAAATTCGAGTCTGACCAGGCAAATATGTTCGCGTTCCTTCTCAAACAGTCCACTAGCATATCCCTAATGCTATGTGGCATAGTTGATCCAATCTATAACGTCCGGTTAGATCTCTCTGGGTCAATGCTAACGGTGATAAAGTCTCCTACGGGCTCCATTTTTGGTTCTATCTGGAAAGGCAAAATCGCCTTTTTCCCTCTTTGATAATTCAGTCTGAGTGCGAGTATTCAATCTCTTAGGATCCGCTACCCTCTTTGTCTTTTTCTGGACTGACTCCTTACTATCCTGAAGTCTCATCATTCTCTGCTTAGACTGTGGCTATTCACTCAAGAGAACTGGTGTTCCCATAGAAGGCGTCAATAATTTGGTAATAGATCGTTTATTACTGATGAAGTGCGAGGTTACAATAATATAATAAGCAGTCTAATACAACCTATGTCAATCTATTACTAACGCCAGCTATAGGTTTACTTTAGTCTGAAACACCAAAGCTTGATTGGATGTCGAGGATGATGATATGTCGAATCCTAATGGATATCGAATATCTATATCAGGGATTTCTGGATGTCGGGGGTGAACGGATATTGGGAGCAACCGTATGTCGACCGCGGTATATCGAAGGCTCCTAGATATCTAATACGTGTATTCGATATCAGTTGGTAGGTGGTGCCATTAATTATCAATCTGTCTCGGTATGCGGAGTGGGGGTACTTATAGATCTTGGGATCCGACGTGCATTGTACCATATCGAATTCCAATTTCGATATATTAATGTATATTGGGTGCCAATCCCCAATATACAAGTGTGGGATCGGCTATCTACAGGGCTTAGCCCATATAATTGGGTGGGCTACGCATTACGATAATTACCCATATCAAGCTCAAAGCAGCTACGGGTAAAACAATCATAGAAGGAACTCAAGACCTTCATATGTGTGATCCTACTTGCACAATCCTCAACGCTTATGATATAGATGGAACTTGTAACTAACCATTGCTATCCTCTTAACCTCCATGCTACTTAGTCATGGTGGCCTTATCTTCAAAATCAGGATCCATGTGCAATTCTAACGAGTAATAGTTGTTATTGAATAGAAACTCGCCTATATCAAAGGAGAAGACAAAATTTTATGTTCTCCTATAAGCGCCTTAAAGTCAATCACTTCTTTGATCAATTTTTTCTAGTACTTACGTAGACCCCTCAACCCTAAAATCACAGCCTTGTGAGTTGTACCATTCAATGCAATAAGTTAAGCCTTAAATGACTATGAGGGATAAACCTTGTTGACTTTTATCACTTCATGTGTACACTTTGCTTTTAAGATTGACCACCTTGTGAAGGGAAAGCAATACCGTCACCCTCCACTTGAAGGTACAAGTTATGAATGTCATATAAGTACTAAGAGGCAATCAACTGTTAGCCAAAAAAAAACAACTCTTAGTAAAGTTAGCCAGAGAATATCGTCTAAAAATAACAGTTAGTAAAGTTAAATTCTACTAATTTAATATTCATTTAATAAGTTAGTTTAATATTATATCATTTTCTTATAAATTAAAGTAAAGCGAATGAAATATTTACTTTTTCTTTAAAAAAGAAAGAGTAAAAGAAAGTTTATCCTCTCTTATCTTTTGACAAATAAAGTATACCTATTTACCTAAGAGAGTATTTTGCATCATATGGTAATATGCTTATTATTAATTAGGTGTAAATCGCCTTTTTCCCTCTTTGATAATTCGGTATGAGTGCGAGTCTTCAATCTCTTAGGATCAGCTACCCTCTTTGTCTTCTTCTGGACTGACTCCTTAGTATCCTGAAGTCTCATCATTCTCTGCTTAGACTGTGGCTATTCACTCAAGAGAACTGGTGTTCCCATAGAAGGCGTCAATAATTTGGTAAAAGATCGTTTATTACTGACGAAGTGCGAGGTCACAACAATATAATAAGAATTCTAATACAACCTATGTCAATCTATTACTAACGCTAGCTATAGGTTTACTTTAGTCTGGAACACCAAAGCTTGATTGGATGTCGAGGATGATGATACGTCGAATCCTAATGGAATCGAATATCTATATCGGGGATTCCTGGATGTCGGGGGTGAGCGGATATTGGGAGTAACCATATTTCGACTGTGGTATATCAAAGGCTTCTGGATATCGAATACGGGTATTCGATATCAGTTGGTAGGTGGTGCTATTAATTATCAATATGTCTCGGTATGCGAAGTGGGGGTATTTATAGATCTTGGGATCCGACGTGCATTGTACCATAACGAATTCTATTTTCAATATAGTAATGTATATTGGGTGTCAATCTCCAATATACAAGTGTTGGACCGGCTATCTACAAGGCTCAGCCCATATAATTGGGTGGGCTACCTATTACGAGAATTACCCATATCAACCTCAAAGCAGCTACAGGTAAAACAATCATATAAGGAACTCAAGACCTTCATATGCATGATCCTACTTGCACAATCCTCAACAATTATGATATAGATCGAACTTGTAACTAACCGTTGCTATCCTCTTAACCTCCATGCTACTTAGTCATGGTGGCCTTATCCTCAAAATCAGAATCCATGTGCAATTATAACGGGTAATAGTTGCGATTGAATAGAAACTCGCCTATATCAAAGGAGAAGACAAATTTTTATGTTCTCCTATAAACGCCTTAAAGTCAATCACCTCTTTGATCAAATTTTTCTAGTACTTACATATAGCCCTCAACCCTAAAATCACATCCTTGTGAGTTGTACCATTCGACGCAATAAGTTAAGCCTTAAATGACTATGAGGGATAAACCTTGTTAACTTTTATCACTTCATGTGTACACTTTGCTCTTAAGATTGACCACATTGTGAAGGGAAAGCAATACCATCACCCTCCACTTGAAGGTACACATTATGAATGTCCAAAAAAAAAAACTCTTAGCGAGAGGATATTTTCTAAAAATAACAGTTAGTAAGTTAAATTCTACTAATTTAATATTCATTTAGTAAGTTAGTTTAATATTATATTATTTTCTTATAAATTAAAGTAAAACGAATGAATAGTTACTTTTTTCTTTAAAAAAGAAAGAGTAAAAGAAAGTTTATCCTCTCTTAACTTTTGACAAATAAAGTATACATATTTACCTAAGAGAGTATTTTGCATCATATGATAATATGCCTATTATTAGTTAGGTGTAAATGGACATCTTTTCCAATTTCCACATTGGGGTGATGTGCCAAAATCCATTTTCCATGGGAAGGCTTTATGTAGTAAATACGTATAAAAGATCTGATAAGAACACGCAAGTAATAAACATACAAAATGTATAAAGCTATTTTTTCCCACGGTTTTCTTGCTTTCAGTTAGCATCAACTTAAGAAAATCACGACCCACAAGTTGACTTTTTCACGCTTCTATATATTACGTCATCTACTTACAGACGGCAAATCAATCTGTTAGTTTTTTTGTCCTCATCCGTTAATAAATACAAACAGAACATATATAGGGGAATAAAAACAGTCATTCACAGGCGTAGTATTTAGTGAGTATCTTCATTTTGTCTTTATTGATAATTTGATCAAGAGAAGAGAAACAAAAATTGTTTTTGTTGTGGATTATTATTATGCCTGTAAGAAAATGAAGTTTTGCAAGAAATATGAAGAGTTCATGCAAGGTCAGGGTGAGAAGAAATTACCCGGTGTGGGATTCAAGAAACTCAAGAAAATATTAAAAAGATGCAGAAAAGATTCACCTCACACTAATATTCTTCTTGGGATTAATAATAATAATAATGATGCTGAGGATCAAAGGATTCTTCATGACCCTTCCACTTGCCCAAACCATTGCCAAGGTAATTCTAATTTATTACCATATTCATGTCTCTGACTCTTTCTATTCAATTTTGTGCAAATTTGGTGAAATCCCATACTTTTGATCATTTAGACAAATAAATATGAGCTGATCTTATAGTAGTATCTCACAAAAAGTTTCAAACTTGCCCTGGTAAAAGGGCATATATTTACTGATCAATCATGCGATTTCATCGGCGTAGAGTTCTTTTTATGGAAGCAATTGGCACCATAAGGTACTCCTTGTAGCCAATACAACTTAAAAACAAGGGATAAGTACCTCTGTTGATTTGAGGTTTGTTCTAATTCAAGAACTTGTCCGGCTATTTGATTGATTAACGACACTCCCTTTAAGCTTTGTAGAGATGTAAACATACGGGTATCTAATGCTTTTCGTGATTCGAAGGGCTGCTCGTGTAATGTACCTACTCAAACAGTAGAGGATGTTTCAAATAATTAAGCCAAACTTCCTAGGTGTAAACGTTTTTGGTGTCTTACATATCGTTAGTCGTTATTATTGTACCTTGAAGTCTTTTTAAATTCCATGTCGAATGACACTTGAGATGATTGTATGTGCTTCTAGTGGTATTTATGTATACCTCTTTGTAATTCTAATTGAATTCTCAATATGCTCTGTAGTCTGCGATGGGACGTTTTTCCCTTCGCTCCTTAAGGAAATGTCAGCGGTGGTTGGATTCTTCAATGAAAGAGCCCAGAGATTGCTTGATCTACACCTGGCATCTGGTTTCAGCAAATGTTTTATTTGGTTGAAAGACAAGCTACATGGAAATCATGTTGCGTTGATTGAAGAAGGCAGAGACCTAGTTACATATGCCATCATTAACGCCGTTGCCATGCGTAAAATACTGAAGAAATACGATAAGGTAATTTGCCTCAAACTCAAGTGATAATAACATCAAGATGATGTATTTTGATCTGTGATTTTAACTGCAGATTCACTATTCCACACAAGGCCAAGCTTTCAAGTCCCAAGTCCAAACTATGCACATTGAGATCCTTCAATCACCATGGCTTTGTGAACTTATGGCTTTTCATCTAAACTTGAAAATTTCTAAAGTCAATTCTAGAAATGCTCCTCCTGCACTTTTCGACGGCTGCTCTCTCATTGTCAATGACGAAAAGCCATCTCTGTCTTGTGAGCTCTTTGATTCAGTCAAGCTCGATGTTGACTTGACCTGTTCTATATGCTTGGTTAGTGTCTATCTGGATCTACCTGTAATCCCCTGTCTATATCATCTTGTATATTTGGTTCTTTAACATATATTGGTTAATAGATTATTCACTCAAGTGGACAATTATATATATATATATATATATATATAATATGTACTTTTTTATCATTATATGCACTGGATGCTTGAAGTCCAAATGCATCAGTTATTATCAACCAAAAGCAATTGTAATTTGATTTTAACTTTCATATAGTGTCAGTTGTTATTATTGCATGTAAAAGATTAGTCATTTGGTTCATCCTGAGAATGTATAGACTGAAATAGTTAATAAAAAGACCTCATTATATGTAGAACGATGATTTCAAACATTCATGTTAAGAACATTTGATTTTACTTATACTCCTATTCCATACTCTTCAGTATAAACCGATGAATGCTGATAATTGGTTGTGTATTTTACTTTCAACTAGGGTAATGCAATTTGAACATTCACGTAGAAATCATATTTACTTCTTGTTTACCACTGCTGGGTGAGAGTTTGTTTCTTAACAAACTTTCGATTAAACTATTTGTCTTATTTCTTTCTTTCAGGAAACGTTATTTGATCCGGTTTCTCTTGGTTGTGGACATATTTTCTGCTACATGTGTGCATGCAAGGCTGGTTCCGTGACCATAGTCGATGGACTGAAGGCTGCAAACTCCAAGCAAAAGTGCCCAATATGCCGAGAGGTAACATAACTTCACTTCCACCAGTAACATCATAAACTTCTGTGCTGAGCTATCCCCGTAAAAGATAAGAATCGTACTTAATAAAATTATTTGAAATTGATGCCAGGAAGGGGTATATGAAGCTGCTGTGCATTTGGAAGAGCTAAACATTCTATTACGCCAAAGGTAATATTATCTTAAATTCCTATCTTTTGGCTATTTGATCAGTTATACATTTGGCGGTTTATCAGTTCTTTGCCTCAAACTCTCGTCACAATTGTGTACTCCAGTTGTCCCGAATATTGGGAAGAGCGGCGTAAAACTGAAAGGATAGAGAGGATTAAGCAGGCAAAGGAGCATTGGGAATCACAGACGCGATTATTTACGGGCATATGAGCAGTAAATCTGTCGCATATCTTTCCACTGGGCACTGGTTATACCTATCATTTCTCTGTCTCTGTGTTGTTTTGTGAGTCATCATCTGCTGTAAAATTGTTTGTGTTTTGATTTTCAAGTGGTTGTCAATATGCTACTAAAAGTTAAAAGTTTAATGCACATTTTCCAGAGTGATCATTATTGCGTATGACAAAAATTCGCCTGCTATTGAAAATAAAGACAGAAAATAAATAATATTAAGCCTTAATCACTGCATAAATCCACTTATGCATAGCAATGCTTTTGAAGCCTTGTGTACATTATTGAAATCTACATATAAATCGATTTATCGTAGCAAATGTTGAATCATACATTGCTGAAATCTACATATTAATCTTGTGGCTTATTTTCATCTTCGTGAAGCACAATACAAACTGCACTCCGCCCTGCTTTTTCTGGATGATATAACTACTACCTAGCCACTCACTTTTCCAGCTCTTACCTCTCTTCTATATGTTCCATCTTCTCATACTGCTGGATGGACGACATGTTGTTCACCTAGAATCACAAGTTTCTTGCTTTTGAAAAAGCAGACTGCTCAAAGTTCTGATGATCGGTTCGCATACTCCTGAACCAATGCCCCAAACAGAGAAGGCCTCTCAAGCAAATGCGATGGTTTGTCAAATTCTTTCGCCTTTCCTGTTTGGACAT
This sequence comes from Linaria vulgaris, assembly GCA_948329865.1. NCBI lineage: Eukaryota > Viridiplantae > Streptophyta > Magnoliopsida > Lamiales > Plantaginaceae > Linaria > Linaria vulgaris. Next base: position 59,497,058 of record OX415254.1, on the reverse strand, counting down.
GAATGAAGTTCCAATAAGTTTTAGTTAATCTTAAACTGATTAGGTATCAAATATGAGGCCAGAAGATGGACTACAAACCTGCATCTATGACCAAAACTCTGTCGCAGTCCATCACAGTTGGTATTCTGTGTGCAATACTTATAATAGTGCAAGATGCAAAGTCCTCTCGTATAATTTTCTGGATAACGCCGTCTGTATGTGAATCAACCGAAGCAGTTGCTTCATCCATGAACAGAAGCCGGCTTTTCTTCAGCATCACTCGTCCCAAACATAGGAGTTGCCTCTGCCCCACACTCCAGTTGTCGCCATTATCAAGAACTAAGAAAACAATAAAAAAAATTCATTTAGGATTTCTTTTTTCCCTTCTCATGTGTTTTTTCACTATAGCAGCAATCATGAGATGAGTTTCTGTTTAGAAAATAACTTACCTGCTGCGTCAAGCTTTCCTGGTTTTTCCGACACCACGTCCTTAAGCTGGCAGCGCTCTAGGCTCTATACGGTTACAGTTCATAGATTAGAAATTACAGATGACAAACCTTAACCAGAACGATATAGTAAAAGAAGTGTGCTATATGCTCCCATGACTTTTTGGTTAAACGGGTTTAATATACCCATGTTGGGTCGAAGTATAGACCCAAGCACATTGATCAGGACTTGGGTTTGGGACTAAACGCAGCGGATTGACAACTGCAAATAATGGAGTTAGTATTTTACTGACACCTCCCTCGTTGTTCGAGTAATTGCAGAGTTAGGGAACCAACTGAATGTTCTTCAAGTCTAGAGGAGTGTTAGTGTAGTTATTCAGACCTCAAATGGCCTATCAATAAGGTTTATTTGAATTTCAAGGAGTGTCCAAGTAATTACTCGAACAACAGGCTATATAGGTGTAATTATCTCTTTAAAACACCAAGTTATTGTAGTAAGAACTGAGAGAGATTAGCACAACTATCTTTACCTTCCAAATTTCTTCATCTGAATACATCCCAGTAGGATCAATATTACTTCTCACAGTTCCTTCAAAAAGTACTGGCTCTTGAGGAATGATTCCGAAACGAGATCTGAGATCATGAAGCCCCAGAGCCTTGATATCGATCCCATCGATGATTATCTTTCCTCCTGACGGTTCCACCAATCTAAATAAAACCTGGATCAGTGTCGACTTGCCTCCACCTGTACGACCAACGACACCAATCTTTTCACCACCAATTATGCGGAGACTAATCCCTTTAAGAACTAATGGTGTGTCGGGACGGTACCTGACCTGTTCATTCAAAAATTGCATTGATCAATCTAGTCAAGACAAGGTCAAACTTGGTGAGAGATACCTACTTCTGTTGCTTTATTATAACATTAACAGCTTTTCTCCTGACCAAGTATATCACTATCTTTTGCTAAAGTGTGTTTGTAGCAAAACACAACAGCTTATAGTAACAACCGATAAGAAATATATTACCTGCACGTTTATGAGTTCGACATTGCCGTGTGTTGGCCAATTAAGCGGAAGAACAAAGTCTTTTCTCCTCCATTCTGCTTCAGATGGTATGACGGTGAATTGTTTTATCCTCTCAACTGAAACCATCTTATTTTCCAGAAAGCAACTCATGTATACAGCAAAGTACAGCACGCCATTCAGGGACAATCCGTACGAGAGAGATAAGCCCACGTTCTCTGGAAAATGAAGCTAAATATGAGAAGTCCAGAAATGTTTAAATACAAAAACATAGTTGGTGAATTGCTTTCCGGTGAAGAAATTAGACTTCTGAATACTATAGCCTTCAAAACTATATCCACGAACTGTGGTACTTTTCCAAGATTTTTTTGTGGAGATTTGTTAAGAAAGATCCTTGCTAGATGAGAAATGAGAAGCAACAAACCTGGTTTTATGATACTGCTAGGCAAAATTATCATAAACATCGTAGATATGCAGAGGATGAAGCTTCCAATTAGTTCCAGACGAAATCCCAGCCACTCGTTGGATCCATTGTTATGGAAATCCATGCGAATGTTTGCATTGACACGATTAATATTCTCTTGGCAAAACCTCTCCTGCTTCCTGAAACTACGGATCGTCATAACCCCCGTGATGCTCTCAGAGAAATGATGAATGACGGGTGCCTTTGTGATGGAATCTAATCGAGTCAACTCTCTGGAGGTACTAAGATAATATCCCTGGAAAACAGTTAAAACGTGTCGGGTAAAACTTCATTTTCCTTATGCTAATTGATTGTGTAACATCATAACAGTAATCACAAAAATATCAACTTTAGGAAATGGGGCATTACCCGGTACCAGAAATTCAGCCAACCAAGCGGAATCAAAAGGATTACTGTTGGCCAAGCATATTGACAAGTTATAATGATGATACTGAGAAGCGTAATGTACATTGAAACCGTAAGACTCATGAAGAAGGGAATTAAAATATCGACGTTGGTCTGATCAGTCGAAGCCTGCACAAACAGAGTTAAGAAAAATGTTATAAACTTTTGCTTTAGCAATTAGGATGAAATGCTCAAAAATGTTACAAATATTAGTTCGCCACGATCCCTACCCGAGTCAGAATTCGTCCAGATGGTGTGGTATCAAAGAATGACATGGGAGCATGCAGGATGCTGTGAAGAATTTGTTTGAAGAAAATCTGTGAGGTCTTTAATCCCATAACTGCAGTCAAAATGCTTCTTAATAGAACCAGAACCAAGGCAACTACTGCAATAATGGCATATACTTCAATGAAGAATGAAGGGTTGAATGATGCAGCGCGCTTTTCTGAAGTTTCATACGCTAACCAATAGTCGCACGCCATTAAAGCGCCTTGCCACACCAGCGATAACACTAACACGGCCACTACTCCCAACCATCCAAATGACTCCGTGCAATATAACTTATACACGTTTAAGCTAACTTTGCCAGTCTCCCTTTCTTCTTCTTTAATCAGCTTTGAACTTCCCTGATTGACCTCAGATTGTCCTTGAGTATTATTTTCGCCATTCTCTTCACCAAGTTTGAAAGATTTTTGAGTAGTTAAAGTAGGGGAACTTTTGTTTTCTTCATTTGTTTCCACATCAACGAGCTCCATAGAGGCTTCATGAGCGGTTACTAAAGCTTTGAAATCCATGCCAGATTCCATTAGGTGGTCGTATTTCCCAGATTGAACAATCATCCCTTCTCTCATCACCTAGTTTCAAGAAACCAAAGTCAAGTGTCACAATCTTGAAATAAATAAATAAATAAATAAAATGCATAATATTTTGGACGTAAAAACAGTTGATGCGTACAAGGATTTGATCAACGTTATGCAAGAAGTCCACTTGGTGAGTAACAAGTACAATGGTCTTGTCCCTAAGAGCTCCTCTGACACATTCCTGTAAGAAAGCAATATAACAAGCATTCAACAGATTAGGTATTGCACTTAAAATTCATACGAAATATAGAAGTTCATAACAAAATTTATAATAACTGGTATTTGATTGTGTGGGGTGCTTTCTTTGATCCTAGATAATTCCTTGGTCATTTGGTACAATGACTATTACCTTGAATATTTCCGACCCAGTGTGCGCATCAACGGCACTAAACACATCATCAAGTAGATAAATATCACAATTCTGATAAACAGCTCTTGCAAGTTGAATTCTTTGCTTCTGGCCACCACTCAAATTGATACCACGCTCTCCAATTTCAGTTTGATCTCCAAACTCCATCATTTCCAGGTCTTTCTCCAAGCAGCATACCCTGATAGCTTCCTTGTATTTTTCTCCATCTAGGGGTAAACTAAATAGTATATTTTCTTGTATAGTCCCGTTCTGGATCCATGATGTTTGAGCAACGTAGGCAGTGCTACCACATACTTTGATCTGTTAATCAGGAAACGACATTCTTAGAGAATTTGCTTGATTCTTCAAATATTAATGTTAATTGAAGTGTTAAAACTATACGAATGATGCGTACATGAAAAGAGAAACCTGACAAGGACAAAGGACAGACTTTTCAGAAGAAGAAGAGAAACGTAATAACATACAGAAGGCGCATCAAAGTAGTCCCTTGGATAAGGCTAAGAATTTATAACAGTGACGAAGCTGGGGAGAACCGTAAGTTAGACTAGGACTGTTGGATGATGCAGCCTATTAGACGAATATTCAAGAGCGTGGAGCATGAAAAAAGATTGTACCTTCCCAGATAATTTGTTCATCTCACCAAGTATCGCTGCCAAGAGGGAAGACTTTCCTGATCCTACAGTCCCAACTATTGCTGTAAGTTCCCCTTTCTTTATCTCAAAATTTAGACTTCTTACTACTTCTTCACCATTTTCGTCATCCCAGCTAAAAGCCCCGTCTTTTACTTCCACAGCAATGTCACCCCCACAACCTTCAACTCTCTCCACTGACGTATCCACCAACTCCTTACTACTCATGAATCTGTCCAGCCTTTCAAGAGAAATTATCGCCTGCGAAAGTGATATCATTGATTGAGGAAATGTCCTAATCGGTTCCTGCAACATTCTCAGTAGTGACATCGTGGTAAAGACAGTACCAACAGAAAGCGGAAACCCAAGAAATATGGCACTTGCAAATGTCATCGTGGCAATAAGGGGAGGCGTGCTCCATAGAACAATGATATTGGCAGATACGGAGTACATAAACTTTGACAACCATGCATACTCAGTTTCACGGAATGACTGAATTCTCTTGTTAAAGTGTTCTTCCCATGCCTGGAATTTAATCACTCGCATATAGTTCAACATCTCATTCGTCGCCTTCATTCGGGAATCACGATTCTTCATAATGTTAAACTGGTAACTGTTGTTCTTTTTCGTACGGAACAGCACAAAGAGGATTACCAACACAAGTCCAAGTAGAGCAGCAAAGGTGGAAGTGCCGAGGTACTGATAAAGGATGACTAGAGCCACACAAATCTGCAGTGGCATAAGCCATAAGAAATGCAGCTGCAACATCATATCAGAGAGCTGTTGAGCGTCCACCGCCATGTAGTTCACTATTTGTCCTACTCCATGAGCTTGACGGGCTGAACCCGATAACCTCAATCCCTTCCTATATAAAGAAGTAATGAGCGTCGACCGAATAAGCATTCCGAGTTTTTGTGTATGGAAATTAAATTGGTGCGAGCAAAAAACCTCCACAAATTTGGAGACTAAAAGAATCAGCACAAGGTAGTATCCTTCATAGTAAGAAGTCCTCTTTCCCGATGTATAATCAACAAACCGCTGGATAAGTGTAGGGCCAACGTACAAGACGCATAGCCTCAAGATAGCAAGTAAAGCAGTAAACAGGAGGTGCTTCCAAAAGCATCGAACTAGCGTTTTCACTACAGGATGCGTTGAGTTTTCATCAGGCTTAGGCCAATTTGATTCGAATAGCTTAGACATCCTTTCGGCTTTATGTTCCGGCGAAAGGGAAGGGACATCATCAATCTTGAGAGGTGATAGGTGTCCCTTCTTCAACAAGGGATTCATCCAAAGCCAAAATGCTTTAGAAAAGATGGAACCCGTAGCATATCCAGTGACATGAGATTTATCCAGAAGGGGTTCATGTGTGGTATCTGAATCCGTAACTGTTTCAGAATCACCTAAGACTCTAATCCCAGTTGACCCTTTAATCCCAACAATGAGAAGAACAATTGAGAGAAGGAACACGACAATCGAACCTATGTCGTCCAACCTCAATCCAGAGCCAGTTTCTTGGAAAGCTATCAATCTTACCACTCCTGAAGCAAAGAACAAGGCCAAAACAACGCACTCCACGATCCAGTATATTCGAAGAGACAACGGATGAGTAACAGCTCTAAATCTCTTCTCATGAACAACCAACACAGCAATCACTGCATGAGGAATAGCTTGAAACAGCCAATACAAACCATCTTCATTTTTCCATCTAGGTTCGCCACTTCCGACAAAAGCCAGAACGCAGAAAACAGCCGAAAAGAGTGATAAAACCGACGTTACAACGAGGGTAAGCTTAAACCATGAATCAGTTTCAACTTGAGCCCTCTTGTGACCAACTAAAGGTTTACGAATGTCGGAACTGGAACGCCCGTTGGACGAGAACCTGGAACACACCTTTTGGATAGCAAATCCAAGCATAACAACCGAGAAGAGAATGTTGACAGAGGATAGTAACAGCCTTTGAGGGCATGGAGAGAGGAGAATGAATCTGAGCCATTGAAATACCGATGTGTTGCCCGATGATTGCACCACAGAGGCGGAACAAGAAAGTGCGGTGAGCCACGACGATGACGACATGTTTGCTGCTGCTAGCAATGTCAAGCTATTTTCATGACATTATCTCATCTTCCTGTAACGAAAAGAGACAAGTATATATGGATTAATGAGTATTATGAAATCATATTTCGCATATATGGCTCACATCTATGACACGCACAGCATGAAGTAAAACAAGGAAAAAAGGACAAGGTACGGCAAATAATTAAAGATACCTGCAACGTCAAAAACAGAATAGACTAAATAGTGCAAAAGCAAGTACCTGAATGAAAAGTTGATTGCTCTGCACTACTACAATAATAATAATAATAAATAAAAAACAATTAGTAGTGATTGAAAGTTAGAAAAAGAAGAAGAACAATTATGAGACTGTAAAAAGCTGATATCACAAGAAAGCGATTAATTTTGAATGGTTGGAATGAACGGCTGTTATTGTTGTACACATCTAACTACTTTAAGTAACAAATGAAAGTTTAGTCGACAAAAGCAACATGCATGAAGAAACGTGTAAATTGAGAAGAAGAAGAAGGCGTGGTAAATTGAAATATTACCTATTAACGATATATTTGGTGTTTTATTACCACCACATACAAAATACAAATTGGGTGTTATATATAATGAAGTGAAGTGAGGAGAACAATTATACGGTTGATTATTATTGTTCACGAAAATCAATTCAATTAAATTCAATGCATGTTTCCCAAGTAAACAATGAATCAATCGTAAGAGGTGATGAAAGAAAGAAAAATATGAAAGAGACAAAGACTATTGACCTCCCACCTAAATTGTTTTTGTTTTGAATATTCATTTACAAATGTTACTGTACCAAATTATTATTATTATTATTATTATTATTATTGATAAGATAAGATACCGAATCTGTTTGGTCCTTATTATGTGAAGAAATTTACGAATATTCAAGTGGTAAGAATACTGGACACAGTGCATATGCCGACAGGCAGCCACTGGTCACCGCTAAAAATATGGCGTGTTATGTTATAGGGCTTGCGAATTGCGATAGGGTCAGACAGAAAAATATTACTACACGATTTGGCTTTTAGCATACAAGAAAACAAAGTTGCTCGTCATTTATTTTTTTTTCTGGCCCTCAACTCTTGCTTCATTTTCTATTGATTTGGGTTTCGTGCTCAATCTCCAAAGATTATCTTTCAAGAAAAATTACGGTGTGTTGGTTGGACAACTTATTCCCTGCACGTGAAATGGCAATTTCTTCACGGGAAGAATAAAAATGAGACTTTTCTTTCTTTTCTTTTTTATGAAGACAAAACTTAAATCACCGGTGATATAAAGAAAATGTTTACATACAGCACAAGACTATCATTAGCTGATAATTAACTCCTCAAGATGTTAATTGTCAATTCGGTTTTCCATTTTCCATAAATAGAAATATTGCAAATTGTCGTTTTAGCCATTAATAATTACTTTCCGCTTTTAGTAAATCGGGTTCTGCAAAACACGACTTGTATGTCCTTATAACTAATCCTATAAATAACGGCCTTATGTCACGACCCGTGACGCATCCGCCCGAAGAACTGCACGGAGGACTTAGCCGCATATCGCACGCATGCGCGTGCGAAGGACGACGCCTGCGCACATCTTAGTTTTTTAGTCTATCGTGTAAATATTGTAAATTGAGGGACTGAATTGTAAATACGATGAGTCTAGATATACGTGGAAGTCTCTAGAAAAGTTGAAAATATTATGGACTATTGCACCACTGATGGGGTATTTTAGGAAAGGCCCAATAGAAATCTTCGGCCAGCCCACAAAGAAAAACCCATAAAATAAGAGTCTAGGCTGGTGATAATTGTCTAGACTCTCTTTTGCATCCAGTGGGGATAATTGCTTGGTGATCGCCAACTCTTTTGCGGAAGAGACTCCCATCTGGCTGGATAGAGAATATATGGACACTCAGAGGGATAGTGCTGACAAGCAAGTTAGGCTTCAGGAGATTGACAGCCTCAGAAAACATCTCAAGGATCTGCCTTCCTCACAAAATGGGGGAGAGTTGAGCTTTAATTTTTTGTTTCTTATCTGTTTTTGAACTATTTCTATTATTTTTTGAACTATTTCTACTATTTATGTTTAATCCTTTTATTCTGATCAAGGAGTGTGTTCCTTGCTACAGTTATAGCATGTAATTAAGTTTAGTGCATTTTGGTACTTAGTGATGCTGGTTATGAAGGCTTAAATAGATGTTACTTGTACTAACTCTTTTGCAGGTGTTGTCTGTTGAACTGATGTTAAGATAACATTGAAGAATTCAACGTTAGAACATCTCTCTGGATTCAATGTTAGGTTGACATTGAGAAGGTTGGATGTTATGACAACATTGAAAATATCAATGTTAAATTAACATTGAGTTTGACAGTTCTGTATTAAGGGGGAGTTACTTGTTCAAGTTTTGTTTTGCCTTCGTAAGTTTATTTCTGGATATTTGATCTATTCGAACAAGTTCTTGGGTTTTATGAAGTAAGACAAAAGGGGGGAGATTGAAAGTGCAAGTATTCTGGTGATGTTAGGATAATATTAGGATCTCAATGTTAGAGTAACATTGAGAACATAATCTCAATGTTAGAGTAACATCGTAAAACAGAATCTTTTCGACAATCCGGTTTAAAGTCTTTAATTATTGTTTTGCCTTATTCACTTAACTAACTAAGTTCCACAGTTATGATTGTCTTTGATTATTGTCCAGGAAATAAGCTTAACATAGGTTGGTCGTTCAAGTTTCCATTATGGGAAGTTTCCTTAATTAAGTTAACCGCGCAACTTAAAAGGAAAGTGGAGTTTGAATGCAACTAGAAAACATCCAAGATAAGTCCTGATTTGAAGAATGAGTCTTTCCTTAGTTAGTTTACTAACAAATCAACTATTATTCAAGAAGGACTGCAAGAGCTCGAAAGAAGAGTTCAATAAGGAAACTTGAAGAATTACCAACCGTGTACAACACAACTTGAAGTACAAGTCAAGAGTCTATATATAGGTGTGAAGTACATCAAGACAAACACGAAGTCAAGAGTTCTTTGTCTTGCTTTTGCAAAGTTTGTGAGTTATTAGATTAGTTCTAGGTTTAGAATTAATAAAGCAATTATTGTCTGCTTTGTTGAGTTCGAGCAACTTGAGAGTTAGAGCTTGAGAGTTGTGAGAAACATTTTTGTTAAACCCTTGTGGTATTTTGCCTACAGCTCAGAAGCTAATATTAATATATTATCTTCTTAAATTGTTGTGTTCGTTATTTCCACTGTAACTTATTTTGGTCCGTTGTTAAAGTAACATTGTAACTTTAACATCAAGCTAAAGTATCAAACCGATCCACAATTTCAAAAAGGATAATATCACTACTAAATGAGGGCAGCCTAGACTCCACACACCCCAGTAACAACATTATCAGCAACAAGTCAGGCAAGTACAGAGGCCTTGAATGTTGGAAATTCATTCATCATGTACCCTAACACCCCAATTCCTTATGCATACTTGTTTACCAACCTGCATTCAAGAGAATTCCAAGTGATCAGTGCTACTAAGTGTAGGAAATCGAAACCCCAAACACCCTAGTAGAAAGGATCATCATCATGTGCTCCTTGGCCAAACAATAGAAACGTGTAAATAAGCACAACTGAATTAAAATTGAAGTTGTCAACATCATGAACCCCAGCTTCTCGACATGTTCTGTAAACCTTTCATATGAATAAGACACAACTAAATAGACATCAAAGTAGTGAGCTTTGTGTACCTTAGCTTCTCCATATGTTAGGTTAACAACTTGAGACAAACAAAAGAGTTTTTTACTTGTTAAAATAAAGATGTGAAACTGATAACCAGAAAGAGTTGTTCATCGTAGAGTTCAACCATACAAACCAAAAATGACAAAACAAGGATAATGAGACTCACAAAAAAATAAAATAAAACAAAGAAAAACAACAGAATTACAAACTACACCACAAGAAATAAACCAGTGCTAGACAGTGGTGTTATGTCAACTCTGGTGTTCCAACATCCTCACATATTGCACATGCCAAGATATTTCCTCAAACTGAAGAATCTCTCACTATCCAAAGGTTTTGTAAACATATCAGCAAGCTGATTAGTTGTCTCAATATGCTCAATGTTGATTATCTTGTCCTCTACCATGTCTCTCAAGAAATGATGCCTTATGTCTATATGCTTAGTTCTAGAATGTTGAACAGGATTCCTTGAGATACTAATGGCACTAAGATTGTCACAAAACATGAGGAGTGTGTCACTATCTAACCCATAATCTGACAACATATGTTTGAGTCATACAAGTTGGGTAACACAATTGCCAGCAGCTATATATTCTGATTCAGCTGTTGATAATGAAACACATTTCTATTTCTTGCTATACCATGAAACCAAAATGTTCTCCATATAGAAACAGCCCCCATTTGTGGATTTCCTGTCATCTACATCACCTGCCCAATCAGAGTCACTGAAACCAACAAGGTTAGTGTTTGTGTCATATGAGTACCAAATGCCTAAAGGTGAAGTTCCAGAAATATATCTTAATCTCTTCACGGCAATCAAGTGAGATTGCCTTGGATCAGCTTGATACCTAGCACAAACAAACACTGAAAACATGATATCAGGTCTAGATGCAGAAAGATACAGCAAACTACCAATCATAGATCTGTACAATATTGGATCAACATTGCTGCCAATGCCATGTTTTGTTATCTTCACTGAAGAGGACATTGGAGTTTTGCAAGGCTTAGACTCATGTAGCTCAAATCTCTTCACCAGATTCATTGCATACTTCTCCTGGTTCAGGAAGATACCATTCTCCAGTTGCTTCACTTGTAATCCCAGAAAGTAATTCAGCTCTCCAATCATGCTCATCTCAAATGTTCTTGTCATTGACTCAACAAACTTGTCTAGAGTAGACTTGTTAGTAGAACCAAACACAATATCATAAACAAAAATTCGAGCAATACACACATCAGAGCTCTTTCTTATAATAAACAAGGTTTTGTCTCCATCTCCTCTATTGAAACCTAGACCTAACAAAAATTCAATTGGTCTTTCATACCAAGCTCGAGGTGCCTGTTTCAAGCCATACAAAGCCTTCTCAAGTTTGTACACATGGTTAGGATGTTTAGGGTCAGCAAAACCTTTATGTTGTTCAACATAAATCTCTTTGTCTATCAAACCATTAAGAAAAGTCCCTTTTGCATTCATTTGGTAGAGTTTAATCTTAAGACAGCAAGCAATAGCAAGAAGTAATCTAATAGATTCTATTCTAGCTACAAGAGCAAAAGTCACATCAAAATCGATTCCTTGTACCTGAGTATAACCTTATGCAACCAATCTAGCTTTTTTTCTCATAATTACACCATTCTCATCTGTTTTGCTTTTGAAAATTCATTTTGTTCCTATAACATTCACATGTGAAGGCCTAAGGACAAGATTCCAAACCTTATTTTTGGTGAATTGTAACAGTTCCTCTTGCATGGCATTGAGCCAATAACTATCCTTAAGAGCTTCATTCGCATTCTTAGGTTCTATGGAGGACACAAAATAGGAAGCATTTTCAACAGTACATGATGGAGACATACAAACACACAACCTTACCATATCCCTATAATTAACCCTTTCTTTGTTGCGTGTTCTCATCCTTTCAGTAATTTGACCAATCACTTGAGTGGTTGGATGATCCTTCTGAATCCTAGCAATGGGATCTCTTCTAGATTCAGAAACTATTTCATCTTCTGAATCTAATTGTGCATATGTTGGCCTAACATTAGATCTCTCTGGAGTTAAACCAACATTTGTTCCATTCTCCAGTTCAGCTTCTCCAGCTTCTGTGTTCAATGTTGGGTCCAATGTTGGAGCAACATCAGAAACAGTGTCTTCCTTAGTATCTGCAATAATGGTCAGATCATCAAAAATCACATTAATTGATTCTTGGATAGTATGCAATCTTGGATTGTAAACCCTGAAAGAAGCACAATTAGGAGAATAACCACCAAATATACACTTTTCACTTTTAGGATCAAAGTCTTTTCGCTATTAGAAAACATTTTCAAACTATTTTCCATGATCAGACTTAATTCTTCCTACATAAGTACCATAAAGATTTTTAATGCTAGCATGCAAAATCTTGAATGTGTTGAATGCTTCTGATTTTTTTTCAAAAACTTCACCCATGTATATCTTGAATAATCATCAATAATGATAAAAGCATACTTCTTACCATCCAGGCTACTAACCTCAATAGGACCCATGAAATCCATATGTAGCAGTTCAAAACACTTATTAGTTCTAGGAATAGTACTATGTACCTGAAGTGATGTATGAACAACGTTGGTTTGTTTACCTTTCAGGGAGTCTCCACAAACAATTTTACATAGGCTAATCAACTTAAGTAGACTTCTTACAGCTTCTAACTTTTGTAGTTTCTCCAGATTTCTGTAGTGCACATGTCCTAACTTCTTGTGCTATATTACAGATTCATCTACTTTGGCATGGTAGCATTATGCTTCATCTTGAGCAAGATAGCAGTTGTCCTTTGATCTTGTACCTGTCATAACACAGACATTGTCACTATTAAACACATCACATGAACTTTTATCAAAAGTAACTAGAAAATTATCATCACAAAGTTGACTAATGCTAATTAAATTTGCTTTCAATCCATCAACCAAAAGCACATCCTTGAGTGGTGGAAATCATTCAACATTAAGAACTCATTTTCCAATGATTTTCCCTTTGGTGCCTCCTCCATAGGTGACAGTTCCAACATTCAAAGGGCTCACATCTTTCAGATTGTCCTTGTTTCTAGTCATGTGTCTTGAGCATCCACTGTCAAAATACCACTTACCTGCAATGTTACAGTTAATAGCAGAAAAGACAACATTGCAAACAATTTTAATCTTGGGAGTTTTATCTTTTCAATCCAAGTTCTACTTTTCTGTCATGTAGCCTTGTCACCTAATGTTGGGATAACATTGAGATTAGAAGTTTTCCTAACATTGGTACTGCTATTAATAATTGTTTTCTTCTCAATCACAATTTTATATTTCTTACAATAAGGCTTAATGTGACCAGTTTGAAAACAATATTGACAGATATAAGTAGGCCTTTTTTCAATGTTTGTAGAAATTATACAACTCAAGCTTTTACTTTCCTTGATAAAACCAGCTTTCAAATAGGCAAAATTATCATCTTTAGAGGAAGGTTTCTCAATATAGCCCAAACCACTTGTACCTTGATTTCTTATACTTAGAACTTCATCAAGTTTAGCAGTACATGAGTTTCATTTGGCAATGGTTTATTCAGCCTTTTCAAATTTTACCTTAACCTCTTTCAGTTTAGCCTCAATCTTGTCAAGGTCTTTCTCATACAGTTTCAGCATCTCCTTCATGCATCAAATCTCTTCCTTCAGGCATTTATTTGATGAGTTTGTGATTCTCAAGCAATAGTTTGTGGTAGGTAGACTTAAGGTCTTCAATAATTTCCTCCTGGGACATTTCACCTTCAAAGAAATATTCTTCTTCTAGATCCACTAAGCCATGAAAGCAATCAAAGTTAGATTCATCATTGTCAGACACAAGATCATAATTAATATTAGAACTATATTCATTCCAATCTCCAAAGAAAATCTCATGTTCTAATGTTGGACCCTGAATGTTGGAGTAACAATGAGATCTGAGGCAGTTCTGGGAGTCTTCTTTTGTCAAGTCAATCTTAGTGAGCAGCGCAGCAGTGTGAATCTCTTCTGATTGTTCTTTAGCTTCTCCAGAACTAAAGTCATCTTTATTAAAGTCATCTACACAAACCCAATGAGAATTTTCTCTTTTTCGAAGAGTATTAGCACATTCATTAGCCATGTGACCAAACCCTTTACATTCATAACATTGAATATATTTTAACTTATCAGCCTCTAGAGGAGTAGGTTTAGATGCCATGTACTTGACAAATTTTGGAGGTAATTTCTTATAACCAGGGGAAGTATTGATTCGTGTCTTTACCTTTTCCTTTAAAGTTCAGCTTATTGAATTTCTTAGTAATGTTACCATAGTTTGAAGAAATTAATTCACACTCATCATCACTTTAATTATTCTCATGACTTGACTCTCTTAAAGCAACGACCTTATGTTTACGTGGTTGTTAAGCCAATTCCATCTCAAATTCTCTAATAGTATTCATCAAAACTTGAAATTGCAGATTAGCAAGGTTCCTAGATTCTCCCATTGCAATTTTCTTGAGAGTAAATTTAGATGACAATGTTCTCATTGCTTTATAAACCATCTTTGATTAGTTATAGAAAATCCCAGATTTTCACATTGGTTAGCAATATCAAGAATTTTCTCAAAATAACTGTCAACACTTTCATCCTCACCCATCTCAAGTTTTTCAAATTGCTTCAGCAGTTGTCTATGTTTAGAATCTTTAACAGCAGAATTTCCTTCACAGTGTAATTCAAGAATATCCCATGCATGTTTAGCTTTAGTACAATTCCGAATCAACTTGAACATGTGATGATTAACCCAACTAAAATAGCATTGAGAGCTTTTTCATTAGAGTTATAGAGACTTACCTCTGTTGTTGTCTATTCTGCTTGTGGTTTTGGCACTAGATCACCTTCACCATCTCTTGGTAATGTAGAAAGAGGGTATCCATTGATCACAGATTGCCAGGCTCTAATGTCAATGGCTTTGATGTGAGATATGATCCCGATCTTGTAGTATGCATAATTGGATCCATCCAAAATTGATAGCTTGTTGGTATTAGGATTGACATTGTCCATTGTTGTATCAACTCCAAACACCAGTGTAGTCAATGTTTGGCTCTGACGCCAATTGAAATTGTAGAATTGGGATTGACATAACGAACGTTCAGACTTAAGTAAATATACAGCGGAATTAAAAACGCAAGAAGATAAATTTTCAAAAGTTTTCAATATTATTAAAAACTTCCTAGCCTTAGTCAAAATAACCATAAATAGTTTTATCAAAATGTTCCTCACAACAATTCACTCACGCTCTTTGTTGATCGGACTCAGCAAAGCAGACAAGCACTAACTACTTAAATCTAAGAACTAGACTTAATTAACTAATACAAAAACTTCGCAAAGCAATACAAAATACTAGAACTCGTATGATTAATCTCTAAGATTATTTAGCACTATTGCCTTATGTTTGTCTTGATGAACTTCACACCAATAAATAGGTTTCTTGAAACTTGCACTCCAAGGTGTGTTGTTCACAGTTTTGGTGACTCTTGTTGTTTCCTTGTTGAATTGGACTTTCTTGTGAACTCGGCCTCTTTCTTGAATAATTGTTTTCTTTATTAGATTCCTAATAGTGGAATACATCTTCTTCAATTCGGAGTAAATCCTGGAAAGAATCTCAGTTGCAATAGATCTCCAATTTGTTTCCTTCTATGAAACCGTGTGTTGTTGACTTTTCTTCTCAACTTGAATTATGGAAACTTCAAGTTATGAATCTTCCAATACTTCTTCTTATGATTAAGATGTATTCCTGGACATAATCATAAACAACTAAAACTGTGCAACTTGATTAATAAGTGAATAAAGGCAAAATCAAAATAAAGCAGTTAATTAACAGATTGCTCGCATGTCCTATGGTTTCAATGTTATCATCGATGTTGTCCCAACATCTCGTAACATTGTTTTCAGAATATCTTGCACTTTCATGCTACATTATTTTGAGTTTCAAAGAGAAAAAGAGTTTGTGTTACAGTTTTAGGAGTAAATTGAAGGTCAAAACCCATCATTTGGACTATGTATTTTATTCCTAATAACAAATTGGTGTGCAATAATTAAGAAACTATGCTTGCCTTTATACGCCACCTAAATAGCTTGGGCAGAACGGGCAAAATGGGCCACGTTGGAAACCATATCTGATATCCTAGAATGTACAAGTCATATTTGACTTGAGTGACCCAATCTCAGTGGTCTAGCTGATCCTGACAATTATTCGACATGACAATTATCCGACGTGGCAGTCTTGTTCAAGCGGGTATAAAGACCGACGCAAACTTACCGACCGACCTATTGTGAAATATCCAAAGTGGCTCTAAAATCCGAAGTGAACACTTGTTATCTGTTCCACTATTATTTCAAGCGATAACTAACTTATAGGCTTGTCCCTCAACGGGCAATAATTGCATTTAGGCAATAATTGCATTTAGGCATTCGAGTACAGACATCAAGTCAGTCAAAGCCTAGTTCATGTGCCATATTTTTAAGGACATATTTATTGAACTCGAAGCTAGTTCAGAATTAATAGGTTCGGAGCTTGGTTAAATCTGGTGAGTAATGTTTGGTATGCAAACGGATATACCAGGCATCACAAGTAATAAACAAGTAATAACGTACTTATGGTAGTCTTTCTTTTCTTTTTACTATGAATCTTCTATGAAAATTCTTGCAAGTCACAAAACAATTTTCTCATAATTAACTTATAATTGATTAACGTGGTACATTAGTACAACATGATATTTCTTTTCGTACCATATTAGGCCACAAATAGATTCATATACATCCAACAAGAAAACCCGTGCAGAAATAAAGAACGTCATGCATGACGCCATACAATTATTGAGTTTGCTCAAAGACTCAAAGTCTACAAAAACCAATCAAAGGGGTCCTCGACTTATGCCTTGTGGTGATTAAACCGCATTGTTTAGCTATTCTTAGTAATTTTTTACCCAATAGATCTTGACGTCTAGCTAATAAAAAGGGAAGAACTGTGGTCACCGAATTCATAGAATTTGCCAATCTTGTCTGGATTATTATAAAGAATATTAGTAATTTTTTACCCAATAGATCTTGACGAATAGCTAATAAAAACTGAAGAACTGTGGTCACCGAATTCATACAATTTGCCAATCTTGTGTGGATTATTATAAAGAATATTAGTTTTATGTAAAATTCAACAAATCATTTCAAGGTAGGAATTACGATTTTACAAACGACACCATATGTGTATGTATGTAGCTTGAACATGTATGCTAAATACTAAATAGTTCTTGAACTAACAAATATGAGTTGTTAATTGTCAAAAGCGAAAAAGAAAACAAATAGGGGTTGCAAGTGGTGTTTTAAAAAGCAAAAGCTTAAGGTGAGGCGTTTTGTGTTCCCAAAAGCAAGGCGTAAGCCTTTTGGCACAAAACATAAGCTTTATGGATTTAGATATTAAGTATTATAAAAAAAATTGTTGCTAAAAATATGAATATGTAATATTATTCTTATATAAATATGTTCTAAGTATAATATAAATGCACTTTTGGTCATAATATTATGCATATTCTAAATAAAATTATTGTGAAAAGAGGTGTTGTGGCTTTTTTCTTTTAACTTATGTTTAAAAACTGCATACTTTTTTTGTCAATAAATTGAGTTTTGGCTTTTACCTT
Organism: Linaria vulgaris; assembly: GCA_948329865.1. NCBI lineage: Eukaryota > Viridiplantae > Streptophyta > Magnoliopsida > Lamiales > Plantaginaceae > Linaria > Linaria vulgaris. Next base: position 59,479,405 of record OX415254.1, on the reverse strand, counting down.
TAAAAATAGAATTATATTCAGTTTTTGTCATTGATTTAGTGAGTAATTCTTTTTCTTATCAATATATAAGTCTTATAGCACTTAATCTTTGTGCATGAGCCTTGAGGCGTTGAGGGCATTTTGCTTCAAAGCGAATCTCAAATAAGCTTTTTAAAACATTGGTTGCAAGATGACAAACATTTGCTGCAACAAGTTGTTTTTGATGTATCAGAGATCTCTTTGGTTTTCTGAAAATAGGGGAATAGAAAAAAGTGCAAAAAACAAAATACAAATATACGTGATTTCATAATCACTGCTCTTATTCAAAAATCAACAAAAATACTTGTTGGTTTACTTCGAATAAGAGTGTTAGCATATATTTCTGAAAGTGAAAAGTCGAGAATCGAAAAGCTAACCGGTTCTTAAAACATTAATAGAATTTCAAAATAAGAATATTCATCAATTTAGAGGACTCAATTTTTAAATTCTTTCATAGCATAACTGCATAAAGTTATAATTAAGCTACAACTATTTTTCTAGGAAGTCCAAATAAAGGTTTAATTCGTAAACTTCAATTATAATCACGTTCCCCAAAAACACAAATGATTGGATGAAGTTTTTTTTATCTTTTCATAAAGTTCTCTCAAAATGTTTTTTGCTCTATTTCTTATAAACCAAACATCAAACAGAGACAAAAGTGTGTGTCACACATGGTTAGGCTAGTGTGGTTTATCTAGTTGCGATGTTTGCAGGCTATTGCGTTGACCCTAGGGTTTACCCAGTACACACCCGAAGGGTAGCGGCTGAGGATTCTCACTTCAAAAAAAAAAACATAGCCAAAAGTGTATAAAGAAGTTAAAACTTAAAATATGTTCAAGAAATAAAAGTAATATCCCAGTTTCTATTTTGGGTGTATCCTGGTGGGGTACACAGGACAATATAATTTAATTTGGACACAGAAATAGCAAATATTGTAACGTTTTATTAATGAGTAAATACATAATGTTACAAGCATTCAAATACATATCCACGAACATGACGGAATGGACTAAAAAGAATAAGACAGTGGGTGGCTGTTGAAGCCACTTGATCCACATTTTGTGTCGCAACAATGGCCTTACATTGGAAACACAAACACATACGTACAAATAGTGGGAGTCCATTTCTATTATCGACTCTATAGAATTCTAATTCCATATCCATTTTTCTACTATCACATGTTCATGGTCCTTATTTTCTATTACAAGCCTACTGACCTTATTCAGACACGTGGCCAATAAGAGGCCGCCTGTTTTGTTCTTCCACCTCTGCACCATACTTAAAATTTGTGTTATATTAAATCTACATTTATCAAAAAAAGTCATATCAGTTTTATGAAATGTGTATCGAATGTACGAAATTTCAATATATACAAAGATGAGTTACAAAAGTAAATAAGTGAAATACATTTCCGTATAGTTGCAATTTAGATTGAACAATAACATAGAAAATGACCCATTTGTCATCATTAAACAGTGGCAGTCCTTTTCTTTTTCTGTCGTTAACATTTTCGTCTCACACGTTCTCATTGGACAAATGAAATATAAAGTGTCAATTCAGTTTCCTATGTTTTTAAAGTACGCGCGCATTAAGTAACATTCAAAATATATTGAAGTTTAGTCCGAATGTTTTTTAGGTGAGAATGTTACTCTCAGTTTTTAGGGAATCATTTAAAGTTTTTTTTATTTTTTAAAAGAATTCATAAATTTCAAAAACTAACGTACAAAAAATTCAACCAAGAAAGCAGCATTGCAAGAACTCCAACTGAGGCAACAGAAACAAAAAAACAAAGCCACAAATTAAAGAAAAGTACTCCATCTAGCAATCTTATGGGCTTCCAAGTTGACTTCTGGAGAATCGTAAATTCATTCCAGTTAAGTAAGGGTGGGTAATCATACCTGAAATTCGGGTACCCTATCCGACCCGATCGGGTAATACCCGAATTTTGGGTTTTACTACCCGAACCGTACCCGAAAATTCGAGTACCCTATCCGATTAGGGTATTTTGAGTACGGATTCGGGTAGGGTTTTTTAAACAATTCGGGTACCCGGTACCCGAATTGGATATTAGTTTATTTTTTCCTTTCTTTTCCTTTTTTTTTTCCTTTTCTATTTATTTCTCTTTCTACCCGCTCAGCTCACTGCCTCACTGTCTCTCACTCTCTTTCTTTTTTTCTTTCAAAACACACGCACTCAAACACACACACACACACCTCGTGGCGGCGACAAATCCCCTACCGGCGACCATCTCTGACTCCGGCGAGGCGGCGACCAACGCACGCGCTCTCTCCAACGCACGCTCTCGGCTCTCTCTCCCTCTCAAAATCGAAAAATTGGTAAACAAACTCTAAACTCCAAATTAATCTTTTAAAAATAGGAACGGTACAAAAATAAATTGAAAACAGGGGATTTTTAAAAAATCCATTGTTTTCAATTCAAAATAGGGGAAGCAGTGGCTGACCAATGTCCAGGAGCCAATTTTTGGCTTTGGACAGTTTTCGGGTACCCCAAACCCGGAGTTTGGGGTACCCGACCCGGTCGGGTATCGGATACCCGACTATCCAGTGGCCATTTCTTGGCCACTGGATGAACTTCGGGTACCCCAAACCCGAAGTTTGGGAAACCCGAATGTTAGGGTACCCGACTCAAATCGGGTACCCCAAACATTGATAGGGTATTGGGTAGGGTTTTTACCCTACCCGTATATTAGGGTACCCTACCCAAAAATTCGGGTATCCTACCCGAAGCTACCCGAACCCACCCCTACAGTTAAGCATCCAGCCATCCACCTAGGAACAATCTATCGTATACATAATTAAGTAGTAATAAGTTTTTATGATTATAATTAAAAATATATTATAACAGTAAAATAAACACGCCTATTTTGGTCTTATTTCCTCTAGGTTACAATACACTAAGAAATCGATACAATAGGGCCTGACTTAACCAAAATAATGCTATCCTTTTACAATGAACGGACTAACTTGGTCCCGAACACCTATTACAAGTAAGAAAATATAAGATGACAGGAAAAAAAATCCCTAAATGGACAAGTTGAGGGAACAGTCGAACGGGATTGATTCGATGCTCTTTGATTGTCGAATTGCAGGCGTTAGATACTTATGATATCGGACTGAACTTGGGAACTTGCCAAGCTGCCTACGTATCCCATTGAGGAAATCAAGTCGAACGTAGTTCATTTGTCTCTTTTGAGTTGCCTCTATTAGGTCGACCCCTGGTAGGGATGCTTGGTTCACTTGGTTCAGCATTGGCGCGACTTCACGGTTTCGGTCATATCTCTTTGTAAGATGATCGAAACCTCGATCCGCTTCTTGATTATGGACTCTGACTCATGTAGCTTTCTGGGAACATATGGGTTTGATCATGTGGGTCCCACAGTTTCGACCCCACATGTCTGTGAGTGTAGGGAATATTACCCCATGTTGTATATCAGACAATTCCAAGTTATGGACCTGTCTTGTAAATTTGTTTTGTGTTATTCATTTTTAGTAATGGACTTCTTTATTTACAACGCATAGATATATAATTACTAGTATTATATGCTTATAGAAATTCTTCCAGGGCTAGAGGCTAGAGCCCTATGTAGGCCAATTGTCGGTCCACCCTTGAATTAAATAATTTTAATCTTAGTCAAGATTTGAAGATGATCCTCGAGTATCCAAACTATGAACATGAGATACACTTTAACAACTTTTAAACTACAAACACAATAAAAACCCGACAAAACCAACAACATACAAAAAAAAACAATAACAAAAGACAAAGAAATAAGTCAAACTCCTAAATATAGAACTCGTTCACGTAATTAAAGTCATTCGTGATAGTAGTGAGAGACCGCGTGCCAGCGTTTCTAGTCTTCTTATATATAGAACCATTAGGGTTCGATCTATCAATGTTGAACCGGGTGAATTCGAGACTGCACGGTTTCGATCATATCTCTTTGTAGGATGATCGAAACCTCGATCCGCTTCTTGATTCGGGACCCTGACTCGTGTAGATTTCAGGTCATGTGCATCGAACCGTCTTGGGTTCGATCTTGGTGAGCATAGAACCACTTGGATTCGATGTAGGTAAGCATCGAACCACTTGGGTTCGATGTAGGTGAGCATCGAACCACTTGGATTCGATGTTGAGCTGCTCCGTCCGTCTCCCCACTTGTGAGGAGTGAGGGGGTATATATAGGTATGATTAGAGGGGCTTAAAGGTCATTTTGGGCTTAGGTCGAACTGAGGCGGTTCGATGTACTTTCAGCATCGAACTGCGCAAGTTCGACACTGATCTGCGCAGCTTTACTATTTTGAGCATAATTTTCTCTCTGGACCTCTGAATCGCATTCTGCTTGTTGCGTTGCAACCTAGACTCATGTGGCTTTACAATGACATATTAATCAATGTCTAATTAGCTATATAGATATAATGGTGAATCAAATACGGCTAAGGTAGCTTTACCTTTAAGCCTTCTCGACACTCATCGGTCAGTTTCGTGCCATCGTGGCTTTTTCTTGACATGACACATTATGTCACACCATTTAGTCCCCAGTTTGGAGCGTGATTTTGGAACATAAGCATACTTCTAACTATAATGAAGTGCTAGAGTCGTTTCGCCTCAGCTTTGGGGTGATTAATGTTATTATGCACCAATGTAGCCTACCGAATAAGCCCATATCAACGCCATTCATTTTTTCTTACGGGTAAAAGATGCATTCCACACTCATAATCTAGAAATAAAAGCTAATAAACCAACATATACGAAGCAATTCATAAAGAACAAAAAAACTATCAACACAAGAACAAGGTGAGACAGCAACCAATTTGCTACATTTCAAATAAAAACACTCCTACGGGCAAAAGGAATAGGGCGACTCGGCCTCCAAATTATAGTCTTTCACTTATCAAATGATATTGGGTCCGACTATGATGATAAAATTCAATCTGGGGCGGTTCCTAAACTTTTTCTTACCCGAGGCTACTTTAGGCTTAAGTAAGATACAAAAAAAATATAAGTACAAATATATTAAAAATGGAGAATTACAGAAACTACCTCTGAACTATGGGGTAATTACACAAATTACCCCTCATGTTTGAGAAATTACACAAATCGTCTTTATGCAAAAAAATATTGAAATGATTGAGACAACCTTACAACCTCAAATAATAGAGTGACCAAATTTCCCACATAATTTGTTTTTACTTTCAAGATATTATTTTTTTTTCTTGTCTTTTCAAACGAGATAAACGACGCTTAACGCTGTAATTTTAATTTATTTTTTATTTCTTGTGCAATATAAATGAGGAGCATGAATTTATATTTAACAAAATTTAATAATTTTTATACGAAAAATCGATCATAAAGGTAGTTTGTGTAATTTCTCAAACATGAGGGGTAGTTTATGTAATTACCCCATAGTTTAGGGGTAGCATGTGTAATTACCTCATAGTTTAAGGGTGGTTTGTGTAATTCTCCCTAAAATAAGAAATAGTCATTGTTCAATACAAATAATAAGCAAGTTTGTTAAAATAAACAAGAAAAAAAAACCCCGTACCATATTGTACACCAGAAAAAGAGGGAATTTTGCAACGGACGTCCTGTGTGTTAACCACTTTCAAAAAAGGTCCTTTATGTTGACATTTTGCAAAAAGAGTCATGTATGTTGACATCATTTGCAATTTAGGTCCTTTATGTTGACATTTAAAATTTAGGTCCTTTATGTTGACGTTAGTTGCAATTTTTCGTCCTATATGTTGGCATCATTTGAAATTTAGGTCATTTATGTTGACATTTAAAATTAAGGTCCTTTATGTTGACGTTATTTGTAATTTATCGTCATGTATGTTGGCATCATTTGAAATTGAGGTCCTTTATGTTGATATTTGAAATTTAGGTCCTTTATGTTGACGTTATTTGCAATTTTTCGTCTTTTATATTGACATTTTGCCACAAAAAAGTCATGTATGTTGACGTCATTTGCAATTTTCGTCCAGTTCCGCCAGAATCCCGTAAACTTATTATTTATTTATTTTATTATACTTACACGTGCAATTGATACGTGCGAGGTACATGCTCATCAAAAACGTGTTTCATTTTGCTTTTCAATATAATTTCAATAAATAAAAACATATATATTTTTTTAAATATGTTTAACGGTTCTTATCATCACCAATATGTTTAAATATGTTTAACTTCAATTCTATGTTTAACATCTTCGATTTCATGGTTTAATATTTGCACGTGTAAGTATAATAAAATTAATTAAAAAATATATAAATAATAAGTTTACGGGATTCCGACGGAACGGGACGAAAATTGCAAATGACGTCAACATACATGACTTTTTGTGGCAAAATGTCAACATAAAGGACGAAAGATTGCAAATAACGTCAACATAAAGGACCTAAATTTCAAATATCAACATAAAGGACCTCAATTTCAAATGATGCCAACATATAGGACGATAAATTACAAATAACGTCAACATAAAGGACCTTAATTTTAAATGTCAACATAAAGGACCTAAATTTCAGATGATGCCAACATATAGGACGAAAAATTGCAACTAACATCAACATAAAGGACCTAAATTTTAAATGTCAACATAAAGGACCTAAATTGCAAATGATGTCAACATACATGACTCTTTTTGCAAAATGTCAACATAAATGACCTTTTTTGAAAAGTGGTTAACATACAGGACGTCCGTTGCAAAATTCCTAGAAAAAAAAAGCCTCAATACTCAAAATTCAACTTATTTACTAAGCTTCTCACAAAATTAACATATTAACCTAATGGCAATTACCCCAAAAAAATGAGAGAATACTTAGAAGGATGGATTTACACGCAAAGTAAATAAGAATTATCCCATTTAAAAGTACCAAACTAGCAATCTATGACAAAATTTAAGTCTTTGTACTAAATAATAATAACCAATTACCTTCTTAGTATTTTATGCAGTTTTACAATTGTTTGGGATCTCCAAAGTAATAAAATGATGGCTTCAAGATTTTGTTTCACATTCACCTAGTTAAATTTACATTTACAAAGGCTCTCTAGCTTTTAGCTTTTGAAAATGGTATGTATATTTTATTATTACTTTTCAATTGAATTTGATAATAACGCGTTATGGATCGGAAGAGTCAAAAGTTATGGGGGAACTTCTTATATACAGCAGCCGTAATACCCCTGCACTCACAGACTGGTTTCGACCCCATGTGGGACCCACATGAATGGGGCCCACAAGTCTGTGAGTGCAGGGAGTATTACCCCATGTTGTATATCTGACAATTTCAAGTTATGGACCTGCCTTGTAAATTTGTTTTGTGTTATTCATTTTTAGTAATGGACTTTTTTATTTTCAACACATAGATATATAAATACTAGTATTATATGAGCTTATAAAAATTCTTCCAGGGCTAGAGGCTAGAGCCCTAGTGAGGCCAATTGTCGGTCCACCCTTGAATTAAATAATTTTAATCTCAGTCAAGATTTGAAGATGTTTCTCGAGTATCCAAACTATGAACATGAGATACACTTTAACAACTTTTAAACTACAAACACAATAAAAACCCGACAAAACCAACAACATAAAAAAAACAATAACAAAAGACAAAGAAATAAGTCAAACTCCTAAATATAGAACTCGTTCACGTAATTAAAGTCCTTCATGATAATAGTGAGAGACCGCGTGTCAGCGTTTGTAGTCTTCTTATATATTCTCCAAGTTGACTACTAAAGTACTTTATGTATTGGTTTTTTTATTTTGCACATTTTATATGACACACCGAGTTTAATCGTCTTACAAGGCCTCTTTGCTTGTGTGAACTACAACAAGTACTACAATACTAATGCATAAAATTAACCTTCTGCACCATTTGATTTTTACCCAAATGTGACAAAAAAAAAAGTTGACAAGGCCATAGTCTTCTGTGTTCCGCCGAGCGTGTAACCCATTACTAAACCACTTACTAACCTATTAGGAAGAAACCTATTATACCTTGAGATTAATTATTGCCTACAACGAAATCGTGACATATAAGAAAAGTTATATACTCGAAAAAATAAGTTTCTTTTTAAAAATAGGTATGTAAGATTGCATGATTGTCTAGGAGGTCATATATGATGGTAAGATCAACTTTAAGCCATATAAAGCAATCTTGTCGAGGTTCTTTATCAATGATTAGTATTCGACAACTTACTTTTTCACGCTGACGGTTTGAAAAGTTAGGCAAGACGATTCAAAATGATACTACAAAATATTGAGAGTTTGTACCAAGATGCAACCCGATATGTTGAACTCAAAATCGCTAAAAGAATTGAGTAAGAGATTCTAAAACATCTCTTTGCTCATGTTGTTGGCTATACATTTAGGACACAATCCTCACTAAAATTGCAGCTTCAATTTTGTGCATTTCTTGTTGATTCATTCACCGATTCCTCTAGTTTTGTGACGTTCTAATGGTCTATGCCGAAACCAGCTTTGTCCTTCGCACAGTTGCACTCTAAGTAACACAACTAGGGGAAGGTAAAGTCTTTAATGATTTCGAGTTGAACTTGGAACCAAGCCAAGCTACCTATGTATCATCCTATTAACAGAATCAAGCCGAACATAATTCATTTGTCTCTTTTGAGGATCGAGCTTTGATCGAGTTGTATAATTTACTTGCTTCTGCATTGCGCGGCTTCACGGTTGATCTTAACTCCTTGTAGGTAAGTCAAGACCATGATCCTCTTCTTGATCTAGATTTAGACTCAATTTTTTTTTTTTTGTGATATATGGCTTATGTCAAGCATATATGTCTAATATTTTCATATGTCAAATATGCCCATATGTTGAATAACTTTGAGCGACTTTACGGCTTTGACCTTAACTCCTTGTAGGTAGATTGGAACCTTGGTCCGTCTTTTGACATAGAACCAAGACTTTGTTAGCTTTCAAGTGATATATGGCTTATGTCGAGCATATATGTCGAATATTTTCATATGTCGAATATTTTCATATGTCAAACTATGTCCAATATATCCATATGTTGAGCATATACAATATGTCGAATCTTATCTCAGATGTGAGTGTTGAAGGCTCTTGGGTTTCTCTCTTTGTTATGTGGTGTGAAGGGATACATATAGGCATCAATTGGGAGATGTATGATGAATTCTGGGGCTTATGTTGAGTATATATGTTGAATATCATGTTCGACATATCAAATTCGACATTATGCGCCAGATCTGTAAATCTCTACCACTTTGTGTTTTTCATATAATATATTTGCGTTTTTATTTTATTTTATTTGTGAAGCAAACATTAGTTTCTTCATATGTGTCCACAACTCTCACTTTAAACATTTGAATTGCAACCGTCTTGTTGCGTTGTAAACTAGACATCAGTGACTTTCAATGACGTATCACTCATTGTCTAATTCATATGTAGAACTAGTAATAAACCAAACATGGTCATCCAGTTCTACTTTTAAGCTTTGTCATGCTTCTGAACACTCATTGGTCAATCTACGGTGACTTTTTTATAACACGAAACCTATCGTTAACATACTATGGCACACTACATACATAAGAACATTTTGTGGAGTAGTATGCATGAAGATCATATTGAAGTTGGGACCCAAATGAAAGTTTAAGCCTTCATTACTTGATCATATATATATACAGGCCCAAATTAAACAATTTGGACATGTTAAATTTGGAGAATGGAAGGCCGGAAAGTGGCGTGGGCTTTCATTTTATATATTTTGATTGGTAGCCAGCCACGTGTGATCCAGGCCCAGGGTTTTACGCGCAAATTACTATCATCTTCCCGAAGTTTCGAAATGAAGAATAAATAGAGTGTGTGTGTTTGTTTGTTTGTGCTTTTTATTCTTCCTGCTGTTTCTAGGGTTTTCGATTCTCTATTCTTATATTTTCTTCTTCTAAAATGAGGTAAGGATCGTACTTGTTGTTCTCACTGCATTTTGACTTATATTACCTGCAATTACATATATTCTTCTAAAATGAGGTAAGGTGCTACTATAGCGCTTAGCAGTTAGGAATGTATCTTCGCTTTATAAACCAATGGTTTAATGTCTTTACAGAGATTTTTTTTATATATAAATTGGTTTATTTCAGTCCAAATATACTTAATTGTTTGATTGTGTGTGCGAAAACTGCGTATGATGTATATATGAGCTTCATTACAGATTGGTACCTTGAAAAGAGACAATGTGATGATATATTCTGTTTTTTTTTTTGTACGCTTGTCATGAGGCGGGGTAGATGATGTTTTTTATCTTGTAATGCGCCTTTCGGAAGCCTACCTCAATTTATTGGGATTACAGGCTTGGTATTATTGTTGTTGTTGAAATGCGCCTTTCTGAAGCATGTGATGTGTTTCGTCTTATATACTCAGTCTACGATTATATTCTCGAGACTAAAGGTCGACTAAAGGTTTGATCTTTGGAGAGGATTTGGGGGGGGGGGGGGGTTTCCTATTGAAGTGATTCTCTATAAATGATCACGAAAAACAGGGATATATCAGTATAAGTAATTTTGGATGGAATTGATACATGCATTTGATACGCTGATCAAAAGAGATTCGCGATCTTTCAATGATATATATAGGCTACCAGTACACAGCATTCCCATTCACTCAACAACAGTCAATTAGATTATAGTCAGTGCATTCGTCACATAAGTCTTTAATCGATACTGCTAAAAGATTAATTAATTTTCCAGTTCTGTCATGGTTGTTTTTCATTAGGATGATGGTCTTCTGTTGTTCATGAAATCAAACCGTTTGCTCTGCTCGTGCAGTCGACACCCGGAAGTAAAATGGGCTCAAAGGGAGGACAAGGTGTTCCTTACTGTGCTACTGCCAGATGCTAAAAATCCTAAGGTGAACATTGATCCGGAGGGAACTTTTACCTTCTCCGCTACTGCTGGGCCAGAGAACAATGCCTATGAGCTAAAACTGAATCTTCTTGATAAAGTCGATTCAGAGGTACGTGTTTTTCACTTGTTAGTGCCTGGAGCGTATCAGAGTTCTCTCGACTGCTTATTCGTTATTCCGTGAACTATACTCAAACTTGACACCGTTTTCTTCAGTTTAGGCTTGAGCTTAACTTCTCTGCTAATCTTCATGTCAAGTTCTTGCAGCGGACAAAACCTGGTCTTTCTTTGCTAAGATCAAATGATAGGCTTTTAAATGCTGAGTAAAAAATATCTGTATAAGAGCATTTTTTCCAAGTATGCTGGTTTTGTTATAGGTTTTAATTTTCAAATTTTTCTCTGGGTTGTTAAATAAATATCAGGGAAGCAGTTTATAACTTGCGATGTGTAAAGCAATAAAGAGATTTGATCTCTGAGGTTTTGGCATTTTCTGAATTTCTGGCTCGCCAACCCGTCTCATAGCTCTCATTTGCTTGCAATTCATTTTTCAGGAGAGCAAAATAAACATTGGCGCGCGGAACATATTCTGTATTCTGGAAAAAGCAGAGAAAAAGTGGTGGACAAAATTATTGCGTGGGAATGAAAAAACACCTTACTATGTGAAAATAGATTGGGATAAGTGGGTGGATGAAGATGATGACACTGGTATGTTTTCTATTCTCTTTTGGTACGAATTTTATTAGCTTCACCAGGTACTGTTGATCACTTAATAGCGCATCTTGCAATTATAATCAGGAGCGCCTGCTGATTTGGATATGGGCGGAATGGATTTCTCGGTAATTTGTTTTCTGTTTTTTGGTATGTAATCTGGTTCTCCTTGTTATCAGCTCTTCTAATTATCATTATGGTTTACTTTGCAGAAATTCGGTGACATGGGCCTAGGAGACGATGGTATGGGGGAGGATTTCGACGATAGTGACGATGATGGTATGTATTCACTTTCGGGGTCTCTGTGAAAATGTTGTAACTCTTGTTTTGTTTAAATTGGTTCATCTTTGTAACTTCTTGAAAGGATTTTTAAGTTGCTTCGGTTTGTGAGCACAATAGGATATTAACACTTGTGCTGTATCAAATGTATTGTGAGGGAAATTATAAGTACCATTGTCTTTTAGGTTGAATTCTTCGAGTATATAGCTGAAATTTCTTCTCCGCCCTCATCGTTTCCTCGTGTCGGTTGTCTGCGTATCTTCTTGTGGATGGAAATGGAGACAGTTGCTTTGCTTTTCGATCTCGTACAGTATATTTTTTATCTTAATTTAATGAGGAAAATCGCTTTGCATGATTCATGCTGGCACATGTCTCACGATCTTCTTTTGCTTATTTGTAGAGATCAAAAGTTCGGAAGAAGAGAAGGTAGATGATAAAGCTGAGGTTGAAGCTCCAGATAATAAGGGAGAGCCTGTTCCGAAACCTCAAGTATGATTAGCTCAGTTCAGTTGTATGCTTTCAACCAGAGTTCTCTCCTTTGATAGTTTCAAAATTATGTCGGGTTGAGTTATAAGGTGTTTTAGCCTAGTTCTATGACTTCGCTTTTCCAATGGTACTTTCTGTTAGAATTGTATATTTCATTTAACCTGTGGTACTTGTAAGTTGTAACTTCCAGCAAATCTATGGGTGAACGATCTAAATATTTATGGTATTTGAATTAGCTTATATCCTCTGATCTTTTGTCAAAGACCACTTCTCATTGGTCTCGAATAGATTTTGTTGGAGGAGTTACTTCTTTAACCACGTTTGTAATTTATTGGTAAGAGCGAAAAAGAACAAGTCAAAAGGGAATCTACGGAATTACCAAAGAAAGAAAAAAACAAATATAAGAATCTACAATCATTTCAAGATTGTGGAAGAAGGTTCAAAAAACTGTTACCTTTCGATTTGTTTATTTCGTTGAGAAAAATTTATGATTTCTGGTGAAACGTATCTATCGAGGGTGAGACAGTATTTATTTTCGGTATTGTTTTTTTTTTGGTAACTAAGTCCGAAAAACGGTGCCCTTAGGCTACATCATTCGACAATATAGAAATAAACTTGGGGGGTGGTGTGAGCATAAAGCTAAGTCCGCCATTCGTGTCATATCCCATCCGCTAGCTTGTTCTTCTTTCTTGAAATCCAATTAAATTCACAAGTCCATGGTTTTCTCAATAGGGTGCGGCATTCCTCCACTTTGTATAGAATGTGAGGGTTGCTCGCATTTGCATCTGTGATCAAGTTGTACGTGCCCATCGAATTCGTCTCAATGCAGATTTTTTCAATCCTTGGGGCTTGTTCTTCTTTCTTGAAATCCAATTAAATTCACAAGTCCATGGTTTTCTCAATAGGGCGCGGCATTCCTCCACTTTGTATAGAATGTGAGGGTTGCTCGCATTTGCATCTGTGATCAAGTTGTACGTGCCCATCGAATTCGTCTCAATGCAGATTTTTTCAATCCTTCTTTCCCAGGCATACATTAGTCCCCTCCTAATTGCTTCGATCTCACATTCCAAAACCGCTGGGCTCGTCATCGGCCCGGAAAAACCCCAACTCCATTCCCCTCTTTCGTTCCTTAAAACGCCGCTGATTACTCCCTTGTTTCATCTTGATTCTACGCTGCCGTCCACATTTAGTTTCATCCACCTTGTGCTCGGCTTCTCCCAATTCTCTCGGATCCCCATTCCCTTCTTTCCCCAAGCCTTGTGCATGTCCATACTTAAGGATTTAATCTGACATATGACAACGAAATTCTTAGCAGTCTCACCTCTAAAGACTTTTGCATTTCGTGTCCTCCAAATGATCCAAACGCTCGCTGCAAATATAATGTTCCACGGTATATAAGGGAGCAGGTGACATGCCTTAGTTTCCTTGTGGATATTGTGCTTAAGCCAAATCTTTATTGCTCGTCTTCGCAAACTCGTGCCACTCTTGTACAGTGAGAAGCGTTCTCCAAACCTTGCGCGCTATGTGACAGTGCCGAAGGATATGTATGGCCGTCTCGTCGGCCTGATTGCACCTTCGTAAATTGTCGAATCTGTCATCTTACGCATTTTCCGCAAGTAGTTCGAGGCGATGCAATCTTGACTAGCAAGCCAAAGGAAGAAACGAATTTTTTGACTACAAGGAGCTTTCCACACCCATTGAAGCTTCCTGGCCCGATTATCATTCCCTGTGAGCATTGAGTAGAATAAAAGATAGGCACTTTTGCATGAGAATTTACCATCCGCAGTCCTGCTCCATATGAGTCGATCCTCATTATTGTTCAAGCATGGTATTTTTCTTTCAATTTCATCGGTCCAGTATGTATTGAGTTTCGTATGTAACTCCTCCAAACACCATTGGCCCGCATCATCAATAACATCGCGGAGAGTAAGGCACAAGTTGGCCTCGTCAATTTCCGGGACTATGTCGCATAATCTTCCATCGCCTTTCCAATTGTCAAACCAAAAGGAGATGGACTCCCCGTTCCCGATTTTCCATCTAATGGACTCCTTATTGAGCTTGAGACACCGAACTATCCCTTTCCATGAAGCGCTATCACTTGCTTTGATTTTGTAGTCCAAAATCCGTCCCTCTTTTAGATATTTTGCCGCAATGATATCACCTCAAAGACCAGCCTCTCTATTCAACAATTTCCAACCAAATTTAGATAGCAAGGCCTGATTATTTGCTCTTGAAAGGCGAAGACCCAGCCCTCTTTTTTCCTTCTATTTCGTGACCTTCCGCCATCCAACAAGGTGGAGTTTACGAATATTCGGATCGCTAGACCATAGAAAGTCCCGATTCAATTTATCCAAGCCCTTGCAAATATTATCCGGGATCCAGCAAGTTTGCATAAGATGGTTGGGGATCGCCGTTGAGACCGATTGGATAAGGGTTGCTATACCCGCAAGAGAAAGGGTTTGGCTCTTCCAACCCGAAAAACGCATAAGAATTTTATCGAACATATCCGTGAAGTCCCCCCGTGTTATGCGCCCATGGAATAACGGTGCACCAAGGTACTTACCGAGGTGTGATGTTTGTGCGAACCCGAGGATTGAGCAAATACGTCTTCTATGATTCCAGCCATCCGTTTTCGAGAAAAACACCTTGGATTGCATTACTAGAAAGACTCAAAAAGTGTTATCGTTTAGTATTCTGACAAATATCACAGCTTCACACATATATCAACCGCCATGTGGACAAACTAGTTTTGCATTCTTTTTGCATCATCCAGACTTGTCTATTTAATTCGTCATAATACAATCATGTATGTAAATTTGGAGATAGCATTTTTCCCGGTCCTGGTTTTAAGGAGGATTCACGTTATGCAGAAAGTAGCATCACATTCTCCATGGTCACTTGAAAGAACAGGCAAAAATTATAGTTGAGCGATGGTTATAATAGAATGTAAAAACAAAAACGTTATGTTTCCTGTGAATGATGATAAGGCGTTTTACGTTTCCACTCAGATTTTGCCTTTTAACTTCCGTCTTTAATTTTTCATTTCATAGTCAAGAAATTTAGAAATAACGCCTAACGCTAATCCATCCACATACGCTCAACTTGAAAACCAAGCAGTTAATTAAATAAAGCTATCAGAGTGGTAAACACTAACTGCTGGAATCGGGTTGTTGAAATACTGTGTAAACCAGCCAAAACGAGCTCGCAAACACTTCTATGAAACTCGAAACTCTACTGTCTTCACACTTCAGAGTAATGATAGTATAAGTAGCACAACTTGTATCTAAATCAATCTAAAATCATATCGCTGGCTGTATTAATGGTAGCCTACCCAAGAAAATTTAGTATAAACAAGAAGACTTCGATATTGAGATAGTAGGTTTCTCACAAAAGCAATAACAACCAAACGTGTTGTGCAGGAGTACTGTAAATCAGTAATCGTTAAGGTGAAAATGATGTCTCATCATACAAACCGCAGAAGACAGTGGTTTTCAAAAAATAACAGACCATTGCCTTCAGATTTTAGTTGTTCTGGATACCTAACCAGCATTAATAGCCTCGTCCTCCACCTGTCGGAACATCCAAAGGCTATTAGGAGAAATTCAGTCTTCATCCCCGTCACATAATTCATGAGTAAACATGAGGGAATCTCATTTAAATAGAAAGCCTCTACCATATAGTTTAGTCTATATGACAAAAAGTTTACCTCTGCTTCCTCCAACCCTGCCTGCTGATCCACCCCTGCCTCGTCCTGCACCTGCACCTCGTGCCGCTCCATCTTCCATACCCCGTCCACCACCCCTTGCTTTTGGGCCATCCTCTCTACCCCCTCTTCCTCTTCCACGACCTACTCCAGGTGGTCTCCTATCTGAAAATATATATATATATATATATATATATATATATATATATATATATCGTGCAACTTGAGATTTAAAAAAAATGATATTTCTTAAACTGAATAGCGTTTCGTGTGGTTTCAAATTAGTTTTCTACTCAAAAGCAGAGCAGGAAGCATCGTACCAGACCGGCTCTTTGCCTCTTCTTGAACTTTATCAATTACCTGAAATTTCATCAATGCTGAAGTTTATATCTAAGAAAATGAAAATGGAAGAATACATGCAAAGAAAGTGTCACTACGTAGAACTTAAAACTGAGTCAGATATTAAAAAAAAAAACACAGAGGATAACTTGCACGAATCCTGCCTTTTAAATTATGATAACTCATCAAAGAAATGGTGCACCTCTAAAGAAATTAAGAGCATTTTGTTTCCAGTTGTGGAATAACAACAACAATCAAACAAGTAATCCCAATAAACTAGGTTAGGAACATGAACCGAAAGAAAAAAATCAAGTCAAATCACAAGAATTTTCCTTCCCACTAGTTTCGGTGCAGTTGTGGATAATTATTACAACCAAAATCTGGTGAAAGAAGTAACGTAGCTAGAAATTGATGAAAAATGTGGATTAGTACCTCATCTGGAACTCTAAGATACTTAATTGTGTTCCCCCTGATGTAGCACTCAGGCATTCGCCAAAATCGATCTCCATCCTACATTATCATGAAAACCATCTATCTAAAGTCATAATTCTGAAGAGTACGTACGCGAGCAATGATGAAGGTTTAGAGTTCCCCTTGAGAAAAAAAGAATCACATGATTGAAAAGTTACAAAACATAATAATAACCTTTGAGGTACAGATGACTTCACGAAGATGGATGTTCATCCAAGTGTCGCAGTTAACCAAGTGCCCATTGTATGTCTCCCCGTTCTTCAGTTCCACCAACTGTATTTGATTTTGATGCAATAAAAACAAGCATAGCATCAGCAACAAAGATTCAGTCTAGTCTAGCCCATTACTGAAACATTAAGCGGCATTTTTACCGAAGAACGAACGTGACAAAACATAGTATTGGTCTTTATATGTGTTGAAAAACTGAAGGTGTATTAAGCAGCAGTAGGTAGCACAGGTTAAAGAAGAAAAGGGGAGGGCGTACCATAGGGTGACCTTGAGAGGTCTTGAGTAAAGAGAGTGGAAGCTGCAATAGAACAACAACAACAACAACAAGGTAGTCAAATTTGAAGAATTGAGACTTTACTTACTATTAATTAAACCCTAGAATCTTCAGTAGGGAAAAGGAAAACCAACGTACCATCTTTTTTCCCCTCTTCTATTGTAATTATACTGCAATAGAAGAGAAAAACAATGAATCAACAGCAGACAAGTAAATTACAGAAAGAAAATATTAAATAAAATGCATCACCACATTGTACTGTAGTCGTGAAAGAAAAGAGGAACAACAAATACCAGTGCCAAGTACAACAAATCAAGATTACTGTGAAGGAGAAAGAGGTCGTAGCTTGTTTCGAGAAAGAGATCTCTCTCAGTAACTGTAAAACTAAAACCCTACTCTCTCTCTCTCTCTTGATCTCTGTATGTCAAAGCGAAAGAGAGAGAATGAAGTTGGAATACTCACTCAATCAAACGTTTTGTTCTTCTTTTCTTTCTTTTTATTTTTCTTATTATTATTAGAAACATTGAGAAACGGCCCTTTGTTTTCTAAGTGGGAAGGAACGCGAGAGCCTTTTTAATTTATTCCTAACAATATATTTTAACTATAAGATAATTAATTTGTATGGTAAAAATTTTAATTTTTATATGGATAAAATCTCTATATATCTTAACTTTTTATTTATGTAAAAGAGAATTAAATAGTATTTTTAGTCAAAAGGTTTAAATTACGATAAAGTTAAAATAAATTACGATTATGTCTTAACAATAAGAAGATTTAGTAGTGTATCTAAGGGACAAATCAAAAATTGGTGTTAGCATGGCTTTCTTCATATAATATAGTACATATTATTTTTTAAGAGCATACGAGTTGTTCTACTTTAATAAAAGTATATCTTTTTTATCCCACAATTCTCCATTTTGACTTTAGACATTGTTTGAGAAAATACAAAAGGATAATAACCATTAAACCGATTAAAAAACAAAATAATCCTCCAACCTTTCTAAAAATATGCAATTAGCCCATAATCACTTATCAAATATTTTGAACAAAATATTATGAGTCTTGCGCCAAGCATGTCTTTATGTTAACGGGCATTTTCATCTTTAGTTGGAAAAATTAGAAAGCTCATTGCCATTGGGGGTAAATAACACATGTAAATAGAGTGGGTAAAAGAAATTGAATATATACGTACTTGAGATCTGACATTTTGTGTTTTCATCATTGAGCTTTGACACAAATTTCCCTTTTTCTTTTATTCAGATCGTCAATGAATCAAATTTGTTTGTAAAATCTTTAAGAGAGACAATATTATTTTGGATCTTCTAACTTCGTGTTATATTATCATTCATTTACATCAGACGGTCATTAACATGACAAGTTTATAAAGATGTTGATTTTTGTTATGTTCTAATTTAGATAAACAAAGAGACAGTGTGACTGAACAATCGAACTATAGATAATTATGAGAAATCAAACACCGGGATTTATGTATTTAAAAGTTTACCGGTAAACCTCTATGTGAAGTATGAATAAAATAAAACTTATTTCATACGGATAATAACAATACCGTTATGAGAAAATTAAAGCTTATTCTACAATTGATTTAGATCTTTAGTTTTACTGGTACCGTAAATTTTGTTTTTTTCTCTCTCTACACAATAGAGGTAGTTATTTAAATAATTGTGTAATTAAAAAATTGAAGAACCGCAAAAATTTACCTATAATCTTCACTTTATATGCATGTGCAACTGTTAAGTTATATGTTAGTAGTTAGTTTTACTTTCTCTTATAATTAGTTAGCAGTAGAGGGACTCCTTGTAAATAGAGGAAGTTAGGATAATGAGCTGGCTCAACTAACTTGTAACATACTATTCATTCATAATAATACACTGAAATTTGTTTCTCTCATTTCTCTCTCTTCTCGATCATGAGAGTTATCATGGTATCATTCGCCTAAATTCGATCTGATTTCACCTTTTCCCTGCGACTTTACTCTTCGATTTGCATTGCAATCGATTTTTGGTGTTATTCACTGCTTCGCTGGAGGTTTTTGCTGCATTTTTGCTATGACGATTTCGGAATCGAGCTCCGTTCAGTCTGATCATACTCCGGCCATCGTACTACTGGTGTTCTCTTACCTCAATGCCTCTCACTGGCATTGCGAATTGGCTACCATGGAGCAGATCTGTTCGCATTGCTCTCGGTGCGAAGCGAAGACTCGGATTCATCACTGGATCCGAACCTAAACTGAATCCGACACATCTTGATTATGATGAGTGGATGCGCGTGGATTGTATGGTGATATCGTGGTTACTGCACTCGGTATCGGATGAATTGCATGATGCATTTATGCTCACTGATTATGCTATGGCATTTTTGAAACAACTCGAATCACACTTTGGCATGAGCAATGGACATGTGCTCTACTAGACCCAATGTGATATGGCTTCAATTTCACAAGGTTCTGCTTATGTCTCCAACTATTACACAAAATTGAAGAAACTATGGGATGAGTTGAATTGCTTAATGCATGTACTTGTTTGCCACTGTGTTGCTGCTAGTTTTTGCACTTGACAATTTGCTAAGCACTCTGCTGATTTTCACTCACAAACTAGACTTATGCAATTCTTATGGGGCTGAATGATGATTTTGAAGCTGTGAGAAGCCAGATTCTTAGTTTTGATCCCCTACCTCTTGTGATCCCCTACCTCTTGTAGAGAATGCCTACTCTACGGTTCTCAGTGTTGAGAAACAAAAACAAGTTCAAATGCAGATTATTGTTCCATGTGAACATACTGCTTTGCTAGTCAAATCACCTTTTAAATCATACTCCTCCCAAGGACCTCCTTCTAAGGATAGTAAGAAAAATAAATCTGATAAGTTTTGTGATTTTTGCAAGAATCAAGGTCACACTAAGGACTTGTTTCAAGTTGGTAGGTGTCCCTGGTTGGTATAAGGACTTAAAGAACAATAAGAAACCTGGTATTGGTGGTCCTAATGGTAAGAGCTATGCAAATGTTGTGGAGTCTGCTTCTATTGACACTTCACCTCCAACAATTTTTAAGAATGATTTCTTCAAATTCATGCATCATATGATGGCTCAAAGCCAGTTGTTTATGCCTGGTGGCTCCAAGGATTCTGGTATAGTCAATTTTGCCAGCCTTAAAGACTTTGTTGGTACTGTTCCTTCTCCTTCCTCTTTGAGTTCTGGTTGTTGGGTATCGGACATTGAGGCATCCAATCATATGATATTTGATGCTAAAGTTATGACTGACATTGGTGTTATTTCACCTCCTTCTTATGTTTCCCTTCTTGAAGGAACTATTAAATTGGTTCATCACAGAGGACATGTGCCACTCACACCACAGATCACTCTTATGAGTGCCTTACATATGCCTGATTTCAAGTTTAACCTGATCTTGGTGTCTAAGCTAACTAAGGATTCTCATTTGAAATGCATTTTCACTCCTATTGGATGTGTTTTGTAGGACCTACAGACTAGCTCAAATGTGGCAGTGGGCAAGATGAGTGGCTTTCTTTACATGTTGGATCCAAAAGCTTGCTCTCTTCTAAATGTTGCTTGTTTTACCTCTTCTAGTGGTTATTTGAATAAGCATAGTGATTTGTATACCCTCTGGCACAAGAGATTGGGCCATGCACCCCATGAAACCATTAACCATTTAGCTTGTTTACAACATGTTCACTTGGAGCCTGGTCATCCCTGTGATGTATGCTATAAATTCTAGCAACATAGAGTGCCTTTTCCCTTAAGTCAATCATGTAGTTCTAAAGTGTTTAAGTTGGCTCAGATTGATCTGTGGGGTCCTTACAAAGTGGCTATTGTATCTGGAGCTCATTACATGCTTACTATAGTGGATGATTTTTCTAAAACTACTTGGACTTTTCTTCTCAGGAATAAAACTCAAGTTGTTCATACTTTGCAGAATTTGTCCCTTATGTTGCTACTCAGTTTAACGCTGCTATACTCAACATCAGATCTAGCAATGGCACCGAGTTCACTAACACTCAGTGCCAGACTTTATTTAACACTTATGGGATCATAGACTAGGATCATGCCCCTACACACCACAACAAAATGGTGTTGTGGAGAGGAAACACATACACTTGTTGTAGCTCACAAGAGCTTTGTTGTTTCAAGCCAATCCACATTTTTGGGGACATGCCATACTTATTACTACTTATCTCATCAAGAAAGTCTCTAAAATGGTTAACTCCTAATGAGTTAATTCACAATAAGCCATATGATCTGTCACATTTAAAGGTGTTTGGATGTTTATGTTATTTTGCTAACACAGACTCTCATAAGGACAAGTTAGAGGCCAGGGGTTTTAAAGGTTGTTTCCTTGGCTATGTCCCTAGTCAGAAAGCATTCAAGGTGTATGGGTTCCATAATCATAATGTTGTCTCAAGTAGGTATGTGATATTCAATGAAACACACATCCCCTTTGATTCCTATTCTGGTGTACATCTCTCTACCCCTCTCCCTCTTGTATCACACTCAAATGCTTCAGTTGATTCTCCCCTGGCATATGACCCTTATCTCCCTATTACACCAGACTTACCACCACATGCACTAACTCCTAACACTAACCCCCAGTCTCCTCCATAAATTTCCTCTGAACATTGAACCCCTACTCCTTCTGTTCCCACTGCTCCACCTGTGATATCAGCCATGGGGTTCACCCTCTTACCTCAACTTCCTAGCTAATGTTTCCTTGCATAATGAGCCTACCACCTATAGAGAGGCTTGCACTAGTAAGCATTGGATACAAGCTATGAATTCTAAAATTGCAGCTTTAGAAGCTAATGACACTTGGTCACTAGTTGACTTACCATCTAGGAAGCATCCCATTGGATCAAAGTGGGTCTTCAAATTGAAATTGAACCCTGGTGACACCACTGAGAGATACAATGACAAATTAGTTGCAAAAGGGTATAACCAAGTGTTTGTTTAGACTATGTGGATATTTTTTCTCTTGTTGTCAAGTTAGTGACAGTAAGGATTCTACTGGTTGTTGCTACTCACTTCAACTGCCACATTCACCAGTTGGATATAAACAATGCCTTTTTACATGGCTTTCTAGATGAAGACATCTACTTAACGCCTCATGAGGGTTGTACCAAGGGTGGTCGAGGACAGGTTTGCAAGCTTAAGAAGTCTTTGTATGGCCTCAAGCAGGCTTCAAGGTAGAGGAACCTTGAGTTAACCAAGTGTTTACTTGCCTATGGTTTTACACAATCTAAATTTGATGATTATTTGTTCACTAATGGTTCAGGTACCTTCCTTTTAGCTCTTCTGGTGTATGTTGATGATGTGCTAATAGTTGGTCCTGACATCAAACTTATTAATGTTGTCAAACACCACCTTGATTCTGCTTTCACCATCAAGGATCTTGGGATTGCCAAGTACTTTCTTGGTCTTGAGTTAGTGAGAACTTCTCATGGTTTATATATCAACCAGAGATGTCTTAGACATTGTTAAAGATGCAGGTTTAACTGGAGCCAAACCTCACTCCATTCCTTGCCCTAAGGGACTCAAGCTTACTGCTGAAGGCGCTTTTTTGCTCCAACCTGATAAATATAGAAGATTGGTTGGGAGATTGTTATATCTCAACATGACTAGGCCTGATGTGTGTTACATTGTTAACCAACTTAGTCAGTTCCTTCAAGCCCCTACAACGTAACACTGGGATGCAGCTCTGGATGTACTCTCTATCCAAAAAACACAACTTCTTTGGGACTTCACTACTCTGTTGCACCTGCACTTAATTTGACTTCTTACAGTGATGCTAACTAGGCTTCTTGCCTTGACACCAGAAGATCAATAACAGGTTTTTGTGTGTTTTTAGGCAACTCTCTTATCAGCTGGAAGACCAAGAAACAAACCATTGTTTCGAGGTCATCCACTAAGGCTGAACACATGAGTATAGCTCACACAACTTGTGAGCTCAAATGGATTGCTTACATTCTGCAAGAATTTTTAGTCAAAGTGCCACTGCCTATTCCTCTCAATTGTAACAACAATTTTGCTGTATAGATCACAAGAAATTCCATTTTTCATGAAAGGACAAAGCACTTGGAGATTGATTGCCATCTTGTTAGAGATCGCTACAAGGATGGTTTCCTCCTCCATCAACATTGTCGTGGTTCAAAGCAGCTGGCTGATCTGTTCACCAAACATTGGTAGCGCATCTTTTCATTTTTTGCCTCTCCACGATGTACTTAGTAGATCGTCACCAAAGTCCATCTTGAGGGGGGAATGTTAAGTTATATGTTAGTAGTTAGTTTTACTTCCCCTTGTAATTAGGTAACAGTAGAGGGACTTCTTTGTAAATAGTGGAAGTTAGGATAATGAGCTGGCACAACTACTCAGCTAACTTGTAAACTATTCATTCATAATAATACACTGAAATTCGTTTCTCTCATATCTTCTCTCTCATGAGAGTTATATCATGGTGATAGTTATCAGCAACCATAAAACTACTTCCAATCTATACAATTGTGTACATAAATCCATTTTATCTTAGTTTCTTCATTCTTAAACTAATTTGAGTTTAAATCTAATGATATTGCACAATATTTATATATTAAACATTCTTAAACTTCATATATAAGTTAAATGGTTATTGGTTCATATATCATAGTTATGCTTATTATTTATGTTTGTTGAATTGATTCGCCTCTATCCTTTTTTATGTTTTATTTTGTAAAGCGCTAGTCAAGGTCTTGATCTTGCATTTAAATATGTAACCAATAAGGGCTTATTTTAATTTGGCAGAAATGCTAAAAATACCCGATATCTTTTGCTCACTTTACTTTTTGCCCGATATCTTTTTTTAATCTTGAGTTTATGCTCGGTATCTTTTCCAAAAATGCCCAAAACACTGTTTGCCCGCCAAATCACTAAATCGCGTCTCATGTGGCAAAGTTGCACTTTTACGTGGAATAAATTTTGTACACCTAGATTATTTGTTATTTTAAACCCTATTTACTTAAATACCTAAAAAAAGTAATTGAAAATAATACTAATTTGAACAACTAACGTATTATACATACATACACTTAAATACACACACATGCACACACGCACACACACACACACATACATATATATCACTTATCACTCTTCCACATAATTACAACCCGCCACCAAAAACCCTATTTTCTATTCTCCCGCATTTTTGAAGAACCCTAATTCAATTTGAGCAAGTTCAGTTCAACTATTTTCTCTCCTTCTTGTTAGTTTAACAATGTCCGAAACAAGTTATTTCGCTGATATCAACTGCTTTTATGGTAAAAACGCGGTGACAAGGAGCTCTTTAATGACGCGAATCCTGGTTGTCGATTTACTGAATGTTAGAAGAGGATGAAGGAGTATGAGAATCTGAAGTCAGCTCTAGCTAAGAAGGACGAGGAGCTAGAAAAAAAAAGTTTCTGATTTGGAACGCAAGAACAAGAATTTGTCGATGCTCGTTGTTTTTCTAATTTTGGTGGTGATTTATCGTAGTTTGTGATTGCAGAAGTTTGAATGTGTTTAAGGTGTAGTGTGTGTTAAAGATGCCTGAGTAAGTTTTTAAGGTTTAGTGTTGTTTGAGTTGTTTAAGGTTTGTTTTAGTTGATTAAGGTCTTAAAACATTATTTTGAGTAGTTTAAGGTTTTTTAATGTTGGAGGATTGTTTTGTTGAATGTACACTTGGTAATGTTGTATGGATTATAAGTTGTTGTTTAAGGTTATATTTTCATTGTGATCAAGTTGATTGTTTGGTTATAATGTTGTTTTATAATAGAGTGTCATTTGCAATAGTAGTTGACCTGGTTTTAAAGATTATGTAGTTACCAATGGGGTTACTAAGTTTAAATATATTTTCTTAATAATTTATTCGAAGTTGATTAGACAATTGTTAGTGGTGACCATTGGGTTACTTCTGGAGAGTTGTAACTCATTAATTGCCACGTCTCTTCAACTCTAACATTAATAACCATTATCTACCCTAAAAAATTACACTATCTCTCATAATTTCTCCAACAAAAAACCTTAAAAAAAAGAACTTTTTCTCTCTGTATCAATGGCAGCGTGCATACTCCTTCCACATGTTTTCTTATTGTGCCCTGATTTACCACACTTTCTGCACTTATTTTTTGCTTGTTGCCTTGGCATTCTTGTCAAACTCTTTTTTCTGGTCTTCACTGGTGGAGCTTCATATGGCCCTTTCTTTCTTGAGTTCTTTGGTCTGCTATGTTGCCTCCCAAAGTTGGGAGGTAGGGGTGGTATGATAACACCACAGCCCCACGTCTCTATTCCTAGCGCACCATATACCACTGGCTCATAAGCCTTCAGATACATTCCATGGTCATAACCAATGAGATAGCCATGATGTCACTTGTTGGCCTTTATGTAGAATTGCACATGCAGCATGCCTACATGGAATGCCAGTAAGATCCCATACCATGCATGAGCATTTCCTCTTATCTAAATTCACCAGGTAAGGCCCTCCAAGACCACTCAATAGAGTGACCTGATAATGAAGATTATCTGACTTAGCAGGGATACAGTCAGACACCTTCAACTTCTGAATTTCTTCTATAATTTTTGGAGTTATAAGTACAAGCTGCTCAACTGCTTTCTGGGAGGGCCATTTACCAATTGATCTGTCTCTGTTTCTTGTCAATCTATTCATTAGGTACATCCTTATCCACTCAAAACAAGTAATAATGGGCTTCTCTCTTGCTGGCAGCAGAATGCCATTAAAGATCTCACAAGTGTTGTTCATGATAATGTCAGTCCCAACCTTTGTGTCAAAATATGCCTTAGCCCATTGGGATGGTGGCTTGTCATCAAACCATTTGAAGGCTTTCACACTTTTATTTTTTATCTTCTGCATTGAGGCTAGAAATTCAGGCTTGGTAGTCTGGTGTGCAGCCTCCCACCCTCTATCACTCCACTCCAACCCTCTGAATCCAGCATTACCCAAGTTGTTGATCATGTGCCTAACACAATACCTATGTGTTGCTGCTGGAAATACAGCGTTACATGCCTGAATTAGTCCTTTATGCTTATCACTCATGAATGTCATGTGACTGTGGAAGAATAACTCTAAGTCTGCTTTTAGGATGCCAAGGAACCACATCTAATTGACATAATTCTCCACAGAGACAATAGCATAAGTAACTGGGTAGAAACTATTGCTTGCATCCAAACCAACAACTGTTAATAGTATTCTTGAAACCATCATTTAAAGCTCTCAAGCACACATACATGCAACTAAACTTGTTTTGTCCTGTTTCATCCAAACCTATCACCACAGTTGAACCCGGATTAGAATTCTTTAACTGATTAGCATAATCCCACAATCTACTGAACTGATAAGCAAGTTTACCCTCTAGCTTTTCCAAAACCAATCTCTTTGCCTTATAGGCCGGATTAAGAGATATCTCCACCCTCAACTCACCTATACAATCAAGCATTAAACCCTCTGTCCTTCTATTAGGACCAGTCTTGAATACATACAGATATCTTGCCATCAACTAAGTGGACTTCATATATTTTACATGCTGAGTATCACCACAGCTGTGAAAAGGGTGATAGTCTCTAATCTGAAATGTGTCCTCAGTCAAGAGTTTCAATGCACTTAGTTTCCACTTACAACCCCTCTCTTGGTTATCACACCTTGCATGTATCCTAGATGAATCACTTTTCTTTATTTTAAGGCTCTGTCTTGTTGCAATAGCATGAGATTGAATTTCAAAGTTTAATTGTTTTTTGTCTATGAATAGCATTCCCAACTCAAAAAAGGGGATTAAATATTTCATCCTCATTAAAAATGATGGGTCTATTTACTTCTTCATCATGCTCAAAGGTAGGTGCCCATTTAAACTCCTTGGTAGATGTAACAACATCTACCTCACCAGTGTCAGTATCCCAATGCTCCTCACCCACTTCATTGTTATTGCAATGAAAACCCTCAAACTCAGGTTGTACAAAGTGTGATGATCCCATCCTTTGCTTCTGTTCAGCTCCTACTTGCACAAGCCTACGTGTTTCCCCGGTGGCATCAACTCCTCTACTGGGATTTCTATCAACTACAGGTTGCTCATCAACTCTAAGCTCCTGATTCATATCTACACCAGAACCCTCTCTTAAACCTTTTCCAATACCTCCTCCTAAACCTCCTCCTAAGCCTACTCCTAAACCTCCTTCCAGTTCTTCATTTAAATCTGTATCAGACATTTCATAGCCCTCCAACACTCCATGCTCAAATTACCCACATGAGTGCAACACCCATTCACTTCACTTGGCACACTTGAACATCATTGTGATTATCAATGTAAATTGCCAAATTAGCTGAGATTAAAGCAGCTTTCCCTGCCTTCTTCAGAGTCTCATCATCTGATATAAGCACAAATTTACCCCTAATCCTCAAATAAAAATTTTTGTGACCAACTAATGCTTGTATGGCATAAATATTTATTAACATATCTATAGAAAGGTGGTCTACTTCCACATGGTCATACTTACACCAATACTCTCCTTTGTAACGAGGAAATGGAAGCAGCTTGAACACTCCACCTTGAAATAAGGTAAGTGTAATACACATTCTATCTCGAGCTGTTAAAAAGGAAGAAAACCTATTAGTTACTTCTATACTATACTATAATCCAACATTTCAGCAGAAATAATAAAACTAGCATGAATCCTAAAAATTAATTTTTTTTGGCTTAAACTAACAATAAACTATAAATAAACAAAACACAACTAGCATGAATCCTAAAAATTAATTGTTTTGGCTTAAACTAACAATAAACTATAAATAAACAAAACACAATACGACTATATCACATTATTAGTCATGCAATCTCTAATCTGAAACGACATTTAAAAACCCTAAACAAAATCGAAGATTTACGATAAAGAGGCGAGAAACTGAGAATCTTATGGAAAGACCTAAGAATCGGCATTTTTTTGGATTAAAGTGGTTAATTCAAAAATGAAAGTGCAAAATTTGAAGATTCGACGCGATTTAGGGTTCTTGGTGATTTGGGAATTTTTGGTGGCGGGATTTCTTAATAGTGGAAGAGTGAAGAATGATATATATAGTGTATATTTAAGTGTATGTATGTATAATACGTTATTTTTTTTTAGGTATTTAAGTAAATCAAGTTTAAAATAAAAAATAATCCAGGTGTACAAGATTTATTCCACGTGGAAGTGCGACTTTGCCATATGAGACGCGATTTAGTGATTTGGCAAGCAAACAGTGTTTCGGCATTTTTGAAAAAGATACAGGGCATAAACTCAGACTTAAAAAGATATCGAGCAAAAAGTAAAGTGAACAAAAGATATCGGGCATTTTTAGCAATTCTGCCTTTTAATTTTAACATATAAAAGAGTACATATGAAAAGCGTTTTCTACAATTCTGCCTTTTAATTTTTTTTGAAATTCTTTTTTAGTACCTATGTATAAATATAAGGGGTTGTTAAAAAATAAAGCATAAACTTTTTGGGGTCTTGATGTAATACGTAGGAAGTATAAATCTCTAAACAACAATTAACAAAGCAAAGCTGATTGAAATTGGAAATTGCAAAACTTACTTAAGTATAATATTTTGATTCACAAATAGCCTTATATATTATTTTAGTTAGCACAACACTCTTATTTATATTTAAAATTAGCAAAAAAAAACCACACTATTATTTGATACACAAAAAAAACTCTTATTTGATTAATTCTCATGTAATGAGATCAGAAAACTTAATCTTAATTATTTTATTTGATACACAAAAAATATTTGTTTAAATTTAGTGATATGCATATATTTTTATCATCTTTTTGACATCGTGAGCACTTTTATTCAACTTTCAACGAATGTAAAAAAGTTATAGCATTATTTTTTAGTACATAAATGTTTGATTAAATTGCAATGCACGAAAAAAATTCATTGGTTATCGATAGTCATGGTAAATTTATTATCAAAGATTTTTTTTGCGAGAAGCGAAAAGTAACAAAACACAAATCCATGATTTTGTACTCCGAAAATATCGATTCAAAATTCTTGCCTATTATTCTTTAAAAAAAAAAAATTTAGCCCCCCCAATACTCAAATCATGGATACGCCACTGACAATACTGGCAAATTAGTAAGTCTGTAAGCATACATATACAGATGTATGTAAAGCATACATATACAGTTGTATGCTTGCAGACTGTAATACTAGCACCACCGTTCTCGAAAAAATAAATCATAAAGCAAAAACTATATACGATTTTCCTTACCATAAACCGAAGAATGAAATTCTCTCAACCAAGAATTAGTAAGGGGAGTACAAACTGCAAAGAGAACTGGAGTTGGAGTTTTAAAACTAATGTAACCTCTTGAGTTCTAACATGACATCAGTCCTATTTAATTTAGAGATACCTTGATCAGCAAAGTGCTCCCTCAACTACCATAAAGTAAAAACATCCCCAAACTATTAAAACACCTCCTAGTCAAATCCAACAGTTGAAAATGCAGAAATCCAACAGCTCAATGGGAAAACCACACATCTTATGAAAAATCACCCTGAAACTCAAGAGATTTGCCGTAATTATCCCTGATTCTTATAGTTAAGTTCCAGCATTGCTACAAACTCGCAAAGGAGACAAAATTAGACTTACCTCAACAAAAATCAGTAAGCAATAATTTATACACAAACAGAGATCTTTAAGATAAGACGCAAGCAGGGTTCACAAAGCTACTGTATCTTCTTCATCTGTGCTTCTACGCACGGTTCTTAAGTCAACCAAATGCCTCATTGTAGGTCTTCCATGCGGACAGTTCCAAGGAGACTTCAGCGTAGCCAGATGCTCTAATATCTGTTTAAGATTTAAATGGGATTGGTTTAGGCATCTTTGAAGTTCGGAGATACCTTGCGCTGAAAATCTGAAGCTAGAGTAGTGATAACTTAACCGTGCAAGGAAAATTTGGAATATTTCAAGGAAATGTAACTAAACCAGATTTATGAGTAAACTTAAAGGATACTTAAATATACACCCCCGATACGTAGTCCAATTATAGAACTTTTCCCTGCTACTTGAGTAAATAAAAAACCATCCTTTAATAGGCTTTCATTACAAAGCCAACTCGTTGAGTTGAATACATCTATTAACTCCCCACTTTTTCATGATCTTATAAGTAGCTATTCAAACTTTAGGAAAGCTTCTATAATTAGACCAAACATCATGCGGAGTAGATGTGATTATCATTATTCGTTTCTTAGTTGCAGTGAGTACTACCTTCTGCATCTCATTTCTACCAAGAGAATCTCCAATCATGACTGATGATCTGCAAGCGCGTGATGCTAGCATGGCACGTACTTTGGGGGGGCAAACTGAATCGGCTGTGTCTGAACGATAACTGCCAATTATGGAGCATTCTCCATGACTATCAGAGAGAATAGAAATAAGTTCCTTGATATCTGAAAAGTACAAGAAGATAATCACATTATTAACCTTGTAAGAAACCTGCGAAATATTATTGCACCAATCATATTGTTTTAATAGTTACTATCATATGAAAGGACATTTTATTTGTAATCAATACTATGCTTTTATATTTCCTGGTAAAGTAGTCCATGTTGTGAAATCACCGTTGCCATGTCTCAATTACTTCAGTGTTGAAATGAAAAATACAAAAACTTTGAATCAAGTATAAGAGTACATAGATCCACAAAATTGTCGGCCCAGATTTCTAAATGATGTTCAGAAATAAGTTGACTCAGTTATATCCACTGAATTACGCAAATGGCGCAACATCTAGTAGAGGGTGAGGACAGAAGCAAAAAAAGGTAGCATGTGAGAAGCATTTCCAGAAAACTTCTAGAATCTCACAGAGAAAACCGCTACTTCTCAAATAGTAAAAGTATCTACGTTGGTGAAATTTGGCTTCTAGTGCTTTGAAATTACAACTTGTACATCTCTTGAGAACAAAATTGAACATGAGCACACCACAGGCAAGAACATAAATTAGTAAAAGATGATAGCACATGTAACAACCTGCAACACCAAAAGTTATGTTTTTACTGAAGGGGACTGCTTTCAGTTTGAATCGGTGTCCGACGGGAGCGTGCATGTCCTCCTCCAATAAAAAGCCATTTTTCCTGAAAGTTAAAAACAATGTAACACTCCTTAGCTTTTACTTGAAAGAAAAACCTTATGGCCATCAAGAAAGAACTGATTCAGAGATATAATAAATTTAACTTGAGATGTCATCATATACAAGACAAACTCAGACTCACTTGTTAGAGAAATTTAAATTTCAGAGAAGATTTGTATGAAAAGGTCAAAATGATTTACTAGAAAACTTCACAACCGCCTGCACTAGTATCTATTTACTATGGCACCACATGTTAACAAAGATACATGCAAAAGGAAAAGATTGCGACATTTGAACTACAAACTCATCTGTCTGCTGTCTATAATGAACCTAAGATACCAAATGCAACAGTTGTGCTCTCATAATTATATGCACCGAATGGTAAAAAGGGACACTCGGAGAACACTCCCACCTGATGGTATCCATGTGCATGGAGATAACTATCTCTTCTTCAGGAGACAACTCCATACTCAATGGCCTGAATAACACAGCAGGAAATATAGTGTAAGCCAACGAAGTAACTGCTATTGAACAAGTCCAACAATCTATTCAGCTCTTACAAAAATAATGCAATATGGCAATCTAGACAACAAAAAATGATATTGTGCATAACAAAAGCGCTGTCACAAGCCAAGTAGGCAAAAGGAAGAAGTACACCAGTTTTGTAAAAGGAGAAATATTGTATCAACGAGCAACGCAAAACCATTTGTGACGATCAAACTGAATCTACCTAATTTGAAAGGAAAGAGAATATCTTATAATTCAGTAAATATATGGAATACGATTTTACAGTCACATGGGGTAAGCTAAGCATCAAGCAGTTTTCGTAAAAGGCTGACAGGTTAACAGAATTCACGGTGTTACTCTCTGTACATGGAAACCACTAAACTTATTCCCTTACCGTAGTAAAGGTTGCTGATTTAAAATAGTTGATTGTGATAGACGCTCATAGTTGTATTTCTCATCTGCAGCATGCTGGTGTAAAATTATATTGAGTCAAAGAAGCTTGATTATTGATAAAACAACAAAATCTAAAACCATATGATATTCGTGATTAAATTAAGTCACTTGCATGGAGAGGCAAGATACATCACCTGATCCACTATAAAGAGGTCCTGATCTATCTTTCCAATAATGAATCCTAGATTAAATTGCCCAATGACCTGCAGGTGTCAATGGAAATAAGTTATGGACGCAGAGCAAAAACCTTTCTGCTCCAGCATCAAATCCAGTGTAACTAGCATCATAAGGTCTGATCTAACTAATTGAAGGGATATAACAGCACCTTATGTTAAGTGTGATTACAAAAACCACCACTAATGTTTGAAAAATCATTACAATGCTCCCAGAAACATTACAAGTTGGTCCAGCCGTAAAATAAAGTTACTGCAATTTACTGATCCTAGCATGAAATTATAATAAACATCCAATTTTACCTTGGGCAATTTAAGTTTGCCTTTGAATTAAATTTAGAAACAGAAATCTCTCTAATAATATTTTGAATTATTTGTACTTTGAAACAAATAAAAAGTAAAAATACAAATATTTTTATACTGTCACATACTACTAAGGTCATTATTTTTATAGCTACAAAAGGCTTTATTTTATATGTTAGTTTTAATTTTTTAAAACTGAACTTTTAATTTATTATTACAGAATTTGTGTTATCATCTCATTATCAAATTCTTAACCTTTTTTTGTTGCAAAGGTTAGAAATTTCTTTTATATTTTGTAACCCAAAAAAAAAAACACTCTTCTAAGAGCGCAGACCACCGGGCCAGATTTAATTCGCTTGACTTGCTCAAGCTTAATTGGTTGCAGAAGGCAAACACGACCAGGCACTTGGTCAGGGGACGATGCAAAAGGAACCATCGACGGGTGCGTCGAAGTGGGTGTTCATTGTCAAGTCATTCTTTTCCCAATTTTGATTTTAAACAAAGGGATTATTCCACCAAACCCCCCAAACTACTTTATGCATTTAGGATCAAAACCATTTTTTTAGCACCGGTGGACACAAACTATTGGTGCTTGTACGAGTTGCCCCATTTTCATTTTTTGGCGAATTTTCAACTGCTGGGGATGGTGTCTGTAATGCTCCTAACCTCAGGGGCACTGGGCGAAGCTTCTAATATCCCGAACTTTTACATTATGTCCTCGCATTCTAAAGTTTTTCGTTTGTATTTTGTGACCTATGATATTGCAAATGAAGGTGAACCAGGGTAGAACCTTCATTTGTTGAAAGTCTTCCTTCTTAAACAGTCTTTCCAACTCACTAGTAGCGGCAGCCAAAGCTTTAGCCTTCCCTTCTTCATTTACCAGTTGTGAGAGCTCCAATGATGCTGCTGTATATTCGCTACATATGAAAACAATGAATCAGGTTAACAAACATTCATTCCAATGATGCTGCTGTATATTCGCTACATATGAAAACAATGAATCAGGTTAAAAACATTCATCAATGATGATTAAGGTTGTTCTTTGTTCAAAAGGATTAACTATCAAGATACCCTTTAAACTTCATTCTTCCATATGCACGGCTGGTGCATTGGAGTCTTGACAGCCTTTGTTTTCTTCTTGACATCAACTCGATGAAACTAAAATGCAATGTGAAACCAACTTTTGAACCAGACGAATCCACCGGAGGGTCTGTCTGCACACCTGAAGATTGTAATTGTGGAGTTGCATCTAAAAGGTCATTGGATAAAAGTTGGGAGTCTGTGGTTATTGAAGCCCTTCGTACTGATTCCAAATCTAGTTCTGCCTCTTGAATTTTGTTTTCCTGCAGCTCAATCTGTATCGGGATTCATATTTGAATGTGGAAGACATAAGCTTAAGCAGCAAAACAACTCCCTAGATAAAAGAAACCCGCTCTTTATAGATCTTGCACACATGTGCTTCTTGCTAAGATAAGCTTTATTTGATGCTACTTATAACTTGACTGAAGAATTTTCTGACTTAGAGTTTATCTGATTACAAATTAACTTGGGAATTTCATACCTCTCTCGTTTCACTTTGTTTTATGTCTACAGGAGGCAGATCACAAGGCTTTCGTTCATCTCTGGCTACATTTTGCTCTCTGTCTATGCAAGGAGACAAAATACTCATGCCTGTTTGACCAGAAATGCAGTCAATTCTCGAAAGTTTTGCTGGTTGAGGCTCAGGGCAATAGGTTTTATCAAAATCAAGAACCTCCGTACAATCTTGTGGAGATCTTGAATTTGGAGTATGCTTGAGAGAGCCATTGTCCTTCAAATGGCAGGTTGTAGGTCCACTTCTAAGAACTGGAACTTCAGACAATGCAGTATCAACAGTTTCATGTTTTCTCTTATTTACAGTAACAAACCTATTGAGTGACATCTGAACAATACTTGAACGCACATGTGAATTATCACTATTAGCACAACCATTTTGTGCTGAAGTGGACCCAACAGGAGCATTTTTATCCATTCTGGCAAAAGCAAAATCAGTTAGTTGCTTATCAGGACTCATAAAGTTTTTCTTCTGATTGTCATGAACCTTGGTTGCAAAACCCTCGATCACGGAACAATCACTACCACTCTGTGTCGTCTCCACATTTGAACACTCCCTAATATTGCCTTGAGCAGGTGTGACGACAATGCCGTCATTTGCACATGTTTTATCATCACTTTCTTCTCGAATCGCAGAAATGTCTGGAAATAACTGCTTAGAAGGCATTGGAGATCTCTCATGCAGAGAATAAAGACTTGAGCCAATATTATCCTCATTAAGTTCCTCAACTTTGTTAACAGAATAACTGGCCTGATTTGAAGAATAAATCTTCTCCAAAGCATCTCTTAAGGACTGTAAAATGGAACTTTCATCGGAAAAGAATATCTTCCTTTTGTCAGGAGTTACATTCACGTCATATGCTTGAGTAGGAATGGAAAAATCCATAATTACTATTGGATACTGTTTGGAATTTGCACCTCTATATAACTCATTCACCAGCTTGCCAACTTTGGGCATATCAACTGGACGACCATTAACATAAAAGAACTGCCGATCGCCTATATTGCGCCCGCTACCATATCCCGATTTAGAAACAAAGCCTTCAACCACACAGCTATTTGATATATTAAGTCCCACAGGCTCTAAGCAGGAAAAAGTGCTCATACCGAACACCATGATAATATTGTCTTTAAGAGATTCACTGCCCTGTGTTTTTAGTATGACAGACCTTACATTTTTCCCAGTAGTATTGGTACAAACTAGTCTAACACCTTTAGCAATAACAGCGTATGCCTGAAAACCAAAGATAGAAGACAAGAAGCGTTTGTAATGAGACACTGTTTCAAAGCAAAGAGACAGTAACAGCAAGAAATAAATATCATCCTTCCTTACACAGTGAAAAAGCATGGATAGCATAATGATGATAAAATACGACTCATGTAGCCATGTAGATCTGACTGTTATCTAGTTATCAATACCATTTAACCATATGATGTAAAGCCCTAAAAAGCATGAGAAAAGGAAGCCCCTCAATATAACCTTATTGCTAAAGTTGGTATAATACAGAATCTGTTTGAGTTGATTTGCCACTGTCAAAATATGAAAGGATTAGAAAGAAAATGTACAAAATTTCTGGATAAATAAAGATATCCTACTGTATGAACAAATATGTGAAGACCCTTGATATTCAATGCATTTCAGATGAAGTGCCCTTGATATTTGAATAATTGCAGTGACACATTTGATGTTTAATTTTTTTTTACAGATAGACCCTCATTTTAACACGTTTTTTAAGCATTAAGACTGCCTATGTAATTATTTAAAGAATAGGGGGGGTTTTATAGCTAAACCAAACCTCAGGCGGTGTAAATGTAATCATCAGAAAAAGTTAATCTTTGGTCCTCTCCGTGATGAATCTCCAAACTAAGTGATCTAGACCAATAATGAATCTCGACATAAAGTTTGGAGTCAAGAAGATATCTCAACATTTCTTCCTCCACTTCCAGCTGATTTGCGCAGTTGCACGGACAATCGAATAGAACTTGTGAAATAGGAAGAATGACACTCCACCGTAAAAAAATCTCAACTCACTGCAGCATGTCAGTATATATAATTGATAAGCATGCTGTGAGCGTCATAATTTAAAACAAGACTTGCATATAAGTTCTAGACAAACTTTTATTCAGGTAAATATAAGATTAGGCATTAGGCATCAGGCAGATTCTGCAGTAGTAGTAGAAAAACCAAGCTAACTAGTAGATCTTTCTCGGCTTGAAGGCAAAACCATTTGAAGTAGCCAACAGTTAACCAGCTCAAGTAATTTGCCTTTCACTTGTATAAAGCATAGATAACCAACTAAGAAGCGTGAGATCACAACGAAACAAAGAAAGGCTCACATTCAACAAGCTGATTAATTTGCTATACTCCTTGCGCACATTACGCTTAAACTCTTTGCTCCTCACGGGCAAATTGGAGAACAACTTCTTCACTGTAACCGTGGTACCAACTTGACGCGCAGTCTTCCTCTCGGCCGTGAGAACACCCAAATGATTGTACGTCAGGTGTGTCGCAACCACCTCATTCACAGTCCTGGTCTCCACAGTCAATTCCCCCAGCGCACATAACGAACTCAGCGCCTCCCCTCGGAATCCAAACGTCGTCAGGGACTGAAGGTCCGGAAAATCCAACAGCTTCGACGTGTGATGCTTCAATGCCAGCACCTACCAAAGCAACAGACACAATAAAAAGTCCAACTCTGGAAAAAGAATGAACAAGAAATGCAGTTAAAAAGAACAATCAATTATTACTCTGAAGTTGTGCGGAGAGATGCCGGAGCCGTTGTCGATGACCTGGAAGGATTCGAGGCCGTGGTCCTTCAAGGCGATCTCGATGCTGGTGGCGCCGGCGTCGAGGCTGTTCTCGACGAGCTCCTTGACGGCGGAGGAGAGGTCGAGTATGACTTGTCCGGCGCATATCCGGTGGACCACGCCTTTGTTTATCGCCTTGATCACTGGCGAACCTATCACTCCTCCACCACCTTCCATTAGGGGGGGAATTTACATGTACAGTGCTTTGATTCAGCTACAAAAAATTATTCCGAAAATCGGAAGATGGTGGTGAAATCGCGCGGGGAGAAACCCTAGGGGTGGGGTGGGGGGCAGATTCTGTAATTTTAAGCTCTTGCCGCCAAAATTGCAAATTAACGAATTTCATTTCCAGCTAACTGAAATTTGTCACTTTCTGTGTTTACGTAATAATTAATAAAAACGAAGAAGGACGAACACAAAGGTTTCGTGGTGTAGTTGGTTATCACGTCAGTCTAACACACTGAAGGTCTCCGGTTCGAACCCGGGCGAAGCCAATAATATAATAATGGTACTGTTTTTTTGTGTTTTTTTTTTCACGGCTTTTGCGAGCGATAGCTGTTCTATCATCTATGGTTTCCCTTTTATACTCTAAAAAGTTCATTCAGTATTATTGATTTTCTCTTGTCCCAAAGGAGCAAAAGAGAAACTAACGGATCATCAAAATTCAAAGTTTTTTTTTTTTTTTGGTAGATAACAGGGGAATTACAGAACCAGACTAAAACAAAGAAAAGAAATAACAGAAAGCAAAACTAAAGTTCCACGCCACTTAGGCCAGCTCCTCGCGCACCATACTGACGAGGTTTGGCGGGGGATTTGAGAGTATGCAAACTCTACCATTCTCCTCACTCGGCTCCTTCGCCATCGCGTCGGCAAGGTTATTTCCTTCCCTAGCAATCCAACTAAGTTCGTGCTCCCACGGTTTATGAAGTAGCTCGCGACATTCTCCAATAATTTCCATAAAGTCGTGTGTTTGCACGGCCTCGTCCGAGATCAATTTGTACGCTTCATCCGAATCCGTCTCAATCTCAATTTTTTGCACTCTTCTCTCCCACGCTATTCGTAATCCCTCCCTTAATGCTTGGAGTTCGCATTCTAGCGATGTCATGGAATTTACTTGCTTAACGAAGCCCCACTGCCAAACACCAAGTTCGTCTCGTAATACGCCTCCAATCGAGCTTTTATATCCGTTTCTACTAACGCTGCCATCCGTGTTTAACTTGAACCACCCAGCTTTCGGCTTCGTCCACTTCTCTTTCCTCTTCTTTTTCTGTTTTTCATTCGCTAACACCAGTTCCGCTCCCAATTCTTTTATATGGTTAAGCACGACCTCCGTTTTGATTAATTCCCCTCGGAACACTTTGGCATTCCTTGCTTTCCATATCTCCCAAATACTCGCCACAAAGATCACATTCCAAGCGCTGTTCGGTATGAGCAGATTACTCTTCGTGCAATTTTTTGAGTTGTCCCTGAGCCAGCTCCATGCATCCCCCGTAAAGAAGACTTGCGCGTCCGATTGTGGCACAATTTTCATCCAGATTCGTTTCGCACCCCAGCAGTCCCTCAACACATGAGTTGTGTCCTCCTCGCTTTGGTTACATGTACCACAGGACGCGTCTTCGGTTAGACGTCTCTTCCGTCGAAGTTGGTTGGTTGCTAATCTATTTTGGCTTGCGAGCCAAATGAAGAACCGAAGCTTGTTGCTGCCCGGACATTTCCACACCCATTCAGCATTAGGATTCGGGTTCGGATTATGCGAGTAGAGCCTTTGGAGCAGCTTATATGCGCTTTGGCAAGAGAATTGTCCGTCTGATTTTTCACTCCAAACTGCTGTATCATCGGCTTCTCTCAACACCACATGTTTTGCCAATATGTCCCTCTTGACATCTGCCGGGATCGAAGACTTCAAGGAGTCCAGCATCCAGTCCCCATTTGAATCAATGACATCCGACATTTTCAGCCCTTGCTCTTCTTCTTCAACTCGCGCTCCTTTTTCGATTAGATTCCCATCACCTAACCAATTATCCGACCACGGTGATATCTTCTTTCCGTTTCCTATCTTCCAACGGATCCCCGGTTTAATAAGCGCCATACACCTCGTGATGCCTTTCCACGTCGAGCTATCCGTGGGTTTCACCACGTACTCCAAGAGTTCTTTTCCTTTTAGGTACTTCGCCTCCACCAATTCCGACCAAATATTTTCCTCTTTCTTTATGATTTTCCAACTGAATTTGGCAAGCAAGGCTTCATTGTTTAGTCTTGCCTTGCGAAGTCCAAGCCCCCCTTCATTTTTCTGTTTGGTAACTTTATGCCACCCTACCAAATGAATTTTTTTGGCTTCCGGATTATGTGACCATAGAAAGCTCCTATTGATTTTATCTAATCTGTCGCAAACTTTTTCCGGTAGCCAGCTCGACTACATAATGTGTATCGGCACCGCGGTTGACACTGCTTGCACTAAGGTAGCTCTCCCTGCCAAAGAAAGGTTTAAACTCTTCCAATTAGAGAGCCTAGCGCTGAGTTTGTTGAATATCTCGTTAAAGTCTTCCATTCGTGTTCGCCCGTGGGATAATGTCGCACCAAGGTACTTCCCCAATCCCATCGTCCTCGCAAAATTAAGAGTTGCACAAATGCGCCTCTTAATTCTCATACCGCCTCTATTTGAAAAGAAGACTTTGGATTTCTCCTTATTTATTTTCAAGCCCGACGCATCACAAAAAGTATCAAGAACTCGCTTGATGGTCTGCGTTGTTTTCAGCGTCGCTTTCCCCATGAGGATTAAATCATCCGCAAAAAAAATATGTGAGAGATGAGGTCCTCCTCGACAAGGAATCAGTGGCTCCCAGTCTCTATTTTCCACCGCTTCATTTATTAGGTATGCTAACCTCTCCACGCAAAGGACGAAGAGATATGGGGATAGTGGGTCTCCCTGTCGCAGTCCACATCCGTGTTTAAATCCCTCCAGAGGTTCCCCGTTCCAAAGTATCTGGGTCGACGCATTTTTAACGCAGAACATGATTAGCCTAATTAAGTTCAGCGGGAACTTGAACGCCAAAAGCGTGTCCTCCAGAAATTTCCAACTGATTTTGTCATAGGCTTTCTCCAAATCAAGTTTAAGCACCATACATCCGACCTTATTTTTTTTCTTCGATTTCAAAGAATGTAGGACCTCCTAGACAACAAAAATATTATCCTGTGTGCTACGTCCTTTTATGAAACTCGACTGCGTCGGGGAAATAAGCCGTGGCATATAATCTCGCAACCTCAGAGTAATACACTTCGTAATGAATTTGTATAAAACATTACAGAGTGAGATAGGCCGAAATTGAGATATCTTGGTAGGGTCGGTTACCTTCGGAATAAGACATAGATGTGCCATGCATAATTTAGGATCAAAGTTTCCTTCCCTGAAAGCCCGTTGCACGAACTCTAAAATTGAGTGTCTCATCCATGCCCAATATTTCTGATAGAGGTTGGCATGTATCCCGTCGGGTCCCGGTGCCTTGCTCGGATGAGTTTTCCACACCGTATTCTTGAGTTCCTTAGCTGTTACCTCTCCCCCTAACCATGCCGCCTCCTCTCTGTCTAGTGTCCGCTGGAGTTGTGAGACTGGAATCACGCCCGTACCATTTGTTTGCCCAGCGAACAGTTTTTTAAAATATTCCCTCGCATGATCTTGGATGACATCTTGATCACGAACCCACTCTTCTCCGATTTTCAGCATTAGAATTTTGTTTCTCTTCCTCCGGATTAAAGTTGATTTGTGGAAAAAATATGTATTCCTATCACCTTCGGCAAGCCAATTTATACGAGATTTTTGTCTCCAAAATATCTCTTCGTCTCGTAGTATATTACTATACTCCACAATAAGATTTTTTTCCAGCTCTCCTAGACTTGAGCTCGGCCGAACAGCAATGGCTCTTTGCACCCCTTCAATCCGTCTAAGCGTTCTCTTCTTTTGTTGGAATATGTTGCCGAAGCAATTTTTGTTCCATGGCGTAATCGTCTCGGGAATTTTGTCAATTGCTGCCAGCACTTCTGTATTTTTTTCCCACATATTTCTCAACAAGACTTCGCAATCCCGACGATTTAGCCACATTGCTTCAAAGCGAAAAGGCCTTTTCCTCCTTGATTGCATCAAATACGCCGTGTGTGTCATGATGGGGTGGTGATCTCCGTATGTCCTCGGGAGATGAAAAACCGTGTTCTCCGGGAAAAGTTCTAACCACTGTTCATTAGCCAATGTCCTGTCAATTCTCTCCATAATGAGACCTTCGCCCTCGCGTTTATTTACCCATGTGAATTTTCGGCCGTGGAACCCGAGGTCGTGGAGCTTCCATTTTCTTATTCTGCTTTGAAACGCATGGCACCTCCTCAATATATTTCTCCTGCCTTCTCTTTTCTCGTGCGTGAAACAAAACTCGTTAAAATCTCCTTGAACAAGCCACGGGAGGTTGACATTGGCAGCCAACTGCTCTAGTTTGTCAAAAATTCTAACCTTGTCAACCAATGTCGGCTTCGCGTATATTCCGGACACCATCCAACTCGGGTTATGAAGAGGCCGTATCATTGCATGGATACTTTGATTGTCCACATTCAACACGTCCAAAGTGATGTTTCCCGAGTTCCATAATAGCCATACCCCTTCGGACATACCTTCCGTAGGCGCAATGCAGTAGCTATCGAAGCCGAGATTAGGGGCTATCTCGTATGCCCGTTCTTGAGACACTCGCGTCTCTAGCAGAAACACAACGTCCGGTCTTTGGATCCGGATCAAATCCCTAAAGTGAGTCCGAAAATCGTCGTCGCCCGCACCCCTGCAATTCCAAGAGATGACTCGCATTGACATATTGATTAACTGGTGCGGTTGGATCGGATTCTCAACAGTCCGACCCGTCCATGACGACATCACTTGTCTCGTAAGACCCGAGCCTATCCCCGCTTGTCTCCTCGCTTCCCTGTGGCTTAATAGCATATGTTGCCACGCCATCGGCCAATGTTCCACTCTCTCCCTTATCTCCGTAAGTATCTCGAATTCCCATACTATCGGGGCTATCTCGACTACTATGATGTTCCTCGGATCTATTCGAAATATCCTCGAGTGGCCGACGAACGTGTGGTATGCTGTTCGATTTTCCCAAAAGTTTGGGGGGGGTGGCTGCTACTAGTGCTCCGTTCACCTGCTGTAAAATCAAACTGTTTTGGTCTATTATCCCTTCTCAAGTCGTTGCTGAACAGTTACGAGTCCCCCAAGATTTCTCCGGTATTGTTCTCTGGCCGAGCAAGTATTTGGAAAGGGTTGGAGTTTCTATTACCTTTTCCCCCACCTGCTGAGTTTGTTAATTTTTTGTTATTGGTTCATTTTTTTCCTTTAATAGTCTGACCGCGTAAGGAGGCTGGCATAATTCTACCTCCCTTTGAACTCTCACCAACAGCCAACTCTTTTCCTGGATGGTAATCTTTTGATGCCTCATTATTAATAATGTTTCCTTTATTTCGTACAAAAATTCCTTCTTTTGCTTGCTGTCTTTTAGGAAACTCCCCATCTTTTTCCTTTCCCTTGTCTAGCAATTTCGCATTCGGCCTCGGTTTGCCGTTATGCTTCTTGTTAGTCACCACCAACCAGTCTCCAAATTCGTTTTTCTTGCTCTTCTCTATCAGCCATTCAACAGGGTCTTTCTTCCTCTCGCACCCTTTATCAAGTGTTTGGTGCTCGATCACAGGAGAAGGAGTGACATTGTTACTTTTCTTCCTTGCACACTGTTCCTTGCTATGGCCGATGTACCCACATGCATAACATATAGAAGGAAGGTTCTCGTACGCCAATTGATACGACGCACCATCGATTGTCACACCAGTTTTTAAGGCCTTATTTGTTGGTATTTGGACGCAAAATCGCGCGTAACGACCTCTCGCCACGGAGAAAGTATTTCCGTCGATCTTGATCGGGTCTCCTACACACTTTGATATCCTATTAATAATTGACTCTCTGAACATTTCGAGTGGGAGATTTATCACTCGAACCCACGAGATTGCGTACTCAATTTCTTCGACATCCGCACGGAATTTCGGCGTCCACTTTCGAACTGACAAGAAGAAATTCGCGAGCCTCCATGGACCTTGCGTTAGAATTATCTCCCTCTGGATCGTTGACACCCCTTTCAAACAGTAATTTCTGTATCCCAGATCAATTAATTCGCTCCCTACTGTTAGTTTCCACATTGCGCTTAGTTTGTTGAGTAGGGATGGATAGTACCAAGGCTTACCATGAACTTTGATCAATATTGCTTCCTTCCACTGATCATGCATCGCTTGTTTGATATCTTCCGGGATCTCAATGCAATCGAACGGATTTTCTTCTGAGGGTGGATGTACGATCATTTTTTCATATTCCTCATCCCTCTTCTCCGCGTCAATTCGCACGTCTGGAACTCTGACTTTGCTAGCATATGATGGTTTATTGATCTGTTTGTTTTGATCTGCATTACCTCGCCATTCCTTGTCCATGAACGCTTCTTGTGATTCGTATGTGATTCTCGAGCGTTTTGGCGCACCAGTGCCGTCCGCGTCCATTAGCCCTAGATTTGGCAATTCACCTTGCATTCTGTCTTCCGCCAATTCGATTTGATTTGTGTTTGCCATTTCCCACCGTGGGGTTTGAGTCCCCGGTGGATTTGCTGTTTGATCGCCGGTGAACTCTACGATTTTAGCGATCACTGAATATTAGTTTATAACTTAGCGATCACTGAATGCAAAGTTTGCAACTTATGAGGTAGCATTTTTTTGGGATGAGTTTATTAAACTAACTATTTGGTCACACCAACTCTTCTA
This sequence comes from Linaria vulgaris, assembly GCA_948329865.1. Taxonomy (NCBI): domain Eukaryota; kingdom Viridiplantae; phylum Streptophyta; class Magnoliopsida; order Lamiales; family Plantaginaceae; genus Linaria; species Linaria vulgaris. The sequence goes on along the minus strand of OX415254.1, from coordinate 59,435,197 downwards.
TGCTAGAATTTGGTTTTTGCATAAACTGAATGTTGCTAAACACCACCACCCCATATCCTTCTCTTGTTGTCTCTCATCATCATCTCACTCTTCATCTCACCACCACAAACTACATATCATGGCGGCTTCATGTTGTCGCACAACTGAATGGACTTAACCTCCTTGGTTATCTCCAAGGCACGCACAAGTGCCCTGATTCCACAGATTCGACCGCCCATCATTGTTGATTTCAGCAAGATAAACTGATCTTCGCCGCTCTCATTGGCGTTATGTCACCTAGACTCATCTCGTTAATCCACTCAGCAAAAACCTCTTTAGAGGCGTGGGTTATTCTCACGGAAGCTTTCGCTTATCCGGACCGCACACACATCATAGCGCTTAAAGACGCCCTAAACAATGTGACTCTTGGCTCCCACTCCATCACTGAGTATCTCTCCGACACCAAAACCAAAGTTGATGAGATCTCCACCCTGATGACATAATGCTCTGTGTTCTCAATGGCTTAGGTCATCAATACTGCGACATCGCCTCATCCATCCGCCTTCGGAAGAACCATCTCACATTCGTTGAGCTTCATAGTGCTCTCGTGACACATGAGTCCTACGTTCACCGCCTTGAGAACGAACCATCCACTCTAGTCGCCACCGCCAATACCGCGACTCAATCCAATGGTCGTGGCTCCTCTTTTCATTGTGGCGCCCCATCACGGGGGCGTGGTCATTCACATGGGGTCATGGTCCCTATCGTGGTCGTAAGACCTCTGGTTATGTCTCTCAACCCTACCGTCAATGTCGCCCAAACACCGCCTACTTCCAATCAACGTGCACCCTCCACCTCTTGGATGGTGGACTCTGGTGCGTCTCAGCACCTTACGGGCGATCTCAATAATATTTCCTTCCACTCGGAGTATGATGGCACGGACGAGGTTCAAATAGCTGACGGTACCGGCATACCTATTACTCACATCGATACTTATTTTATTAAGTTTCTGTCACATAACTTTCTTGCTAATAATGTTCTTTATATTCCGTCTGCCAAGCATAATTTACTCTCCGTTCAGCACTTTACTACGGACAATTATGCATTTTTGGTATTCTATCCTCATTATTTTCATGTTAAATACCGGGGCTACGGGGGACAAACTGGCGACATGGACATGCACTAATGGGACGTATCACATCCGCCTTCCGTCTAATTGTCTTCGAAATCTAGAAAAGTTTGTGTATCTTGGTGTTCGCACAACGACGTCTACTTGGCATTCTTGTCTCGGGCATCCAGCATCACAAACCAGTTCTCATTTAATTTTTAGATTTATTTTACCGCTTATTAATAAATCCTCTGCGAAGGATAGTTTTTTAACTCGTGTTTAACGAGTAAGTCGCATCGTTTACCTTTTTCAGATAGCTCTTTTGTTGCTTTACATCCATTGCACTATGTTTTTGCTGATGGTTGGGGCTCTACTAGAACTTCTATGGAAGGTTATCGTTATTATTTGGTGATTGTTGACATGTTTAGTCGCTATTGCTGGTTGTTTCTGCTTACTATTAAATTCCAAGTTTTTGATGTCAATTGGCAATTTAAAAAACTTGGGGAGAAATGTTTTTTGCATAATATTGTCAACTTTTACAGTGATAACGGCAGTAAATTCTTGACACTTAAGAAATTTCTAATTAGTTCTGTCATTAGTTGACTTACATCTACGCCTTATACACCCCAACACAATGGCTTATCCGAACGTCGCCATAGGCATATTGAACTGCAATAAAACACATCCTTTGGTACCTCAAGGAGACTCTCTCTCATAAACTTCTATTACGCAAGAAACGAGCAATGATTTTTGCACTAACTTGAATGCGGATTGGGCTGGCGATCCTCTCAATCGTACCTCTACCTCGACTTTCAAGGGAGAAAATTGAAACTCGTCCTTTATTGTGTCCTAGTTGCAATTTTTGTCATTTATTTTGTCCTTTTTTTCTTAGTCTTGTATTGTGTATTTCGTTACGATTTTGTTCCTCAGGGAGAAATCTCAGCCAGAAATATCACGTGGGAGCATGTGCCAACCATTTATTTTTTGAATACCCACGTGCGAACCACGATTTTGATTTTTTTAAGTCTAACCCAAGAGGTAAACCCGACCCGGTCGACTTTTTTTCTTTTAATTACAGCTGAACTGACATGTCCTTCTCTTTACCTTACCTTAACAACCTGTGACCACAAAACACACACATAAACAATCTGTCCCAAAAATTCCCAAAGCGTCAAACCCTAACCCCCAAATTGTGATGAACCCTAACCCCCAAAACAATTGATCCCTAACCCCCAAATCTTCAAATCGAGTTAGAATTTTCATGTCCCTAGTTAAATCGCCGCATGTTGTCATGAATTCCAACACAAATGTTCAGCATAATCGAACGCGATTTTAAAAACACTATTGCGAGATGATTCAGAGTTGGCGATTAAAGTAACTCGCGATTAAAACCACAAAGGCATTTATGCACTTGGGATGAATGTGAGTTCCCTCTCACGTTGGAGGACAAATACAACATTCTATTTTGAAACTAGTGTCGATTGTAAGGTTGGAGACTCGAGGGGTTCATAAATTTAACTCGATTTGCGGATTTGGGGGTTAGGGCTTGGTGATTTGGAGATTTTTTGATTGAGAGAAAAATGAGAGTGATAAGCGTGTGTGTGTGTTTTACGACCGGGTTGGGGGCATATCAAATGGGGTGGGTTGGGTCAGGTTGTTAAATGGAGCAGTGGAATAAAAAGAAAAAAAATATTTAAAATGCTTGACTGGGTCAAATATGTCAGAATTTAAAAAAAAAATAAAAAAATCGAAATCGACGTTCCCACGTGCAAATTCGCACGTGGCCGATACGTGATCCCACGTGACACTTTCGGCTGAAATTTTTCTCGAATGACCAAAATTGTAACGAAATACACAATAAATGATCAAAAAATAAAAGAACACAATAAAGGATGAAAACTATAAGTATGACAAAATAAAGGACCAGTTTCGATTTTTGCCCTCGCTTTCATCATCTTTCTTGGCTCTACTCCGTTGTCTTGGTCCTCTCGCAAACATCAGACCTTTGCTGGTTCATCTACATAAGCCGGGTATCGTGCCTTAGCCACTACCATTTTTGAAGTTCAATGGATTCAACATCTCTTATTTGAGCTCCATGTTTCGCTCCGCGCACCGCCAGTCGTCTACTGTCACAACATTGGCGCCACACATTTATCACTTCATCCTGTCCTTCATTCGCGTATGAAGTATACTGCCATTGAAGTTTATTTCGTTCAAGATATTGTAGCTAAGGGACTTCTATCAGTCTCGCACATCAACACAAAGGATCAACTGGCCAACGTCCTCCCTAAGGCTCTGCCTCGTACGCGATTCCTTTCTCTTCGTGCCAAAATTGCCTTAGTCGATAGCACGAATCTTTTGCGAGGAAATGTACGAGATATTGATAAATCTCCTATGGAGATTTTATCTTTTGATTCACCAAGATAGTGTTAGGATTCTTTGTTATTTTTCTTTTGTCATTATCTTTTACTTGCTTACCAAGACTCTTCCTTGTATAAATAGAGGTAAGCAAGACTCTTCCTTGTATAAATAGAGGTGTAGGTTTCTTGCAATTCATTCACTCAATAATAAGAATACACTCTTTCTCTACATAAACTAGATATGGTGCTTCCTATTTTCTTTGTGCTATTGAACTTTTTTGGACAGCTAAAAAACGACTTTTTTGGATTAATAAAACAGTTTTTTTTAATTTTTTTTTTTGTTTTTTTTTTGTTTTGGAACGAATAATTGAAGCAAGAAGTCCTAATTGCTTGCAGGGGGCCAAGAAAAGGACAAGAGAAAATAAAGGTTAGTGGTCCAAATTGGCGAGGCATTAACTAATTCAGGTGATTTGAAATGGACGTTGTCTCCGCTTTAGTCGTTCAAGTTAAGAGGCAAACTTGATGCTTCTTTTGAAGAAGCAAATGTCGCAATGATAATGATTGCAAGGGCTCAAACTTGTCGTGTTTCTTTTACTTCCACTATTAATAGGTGGCCTAAAGATCTTATGTCGGCCATGACACTATAGTATGAGGAGTACGTTGGAAGCATATCCCCATCATTAAGCAAATCTCTGGGAGAGTTATAAAAAAGGCAGTTTGCACCCATGACACTATGAGAAAGAGCAATAAGTAACCATTACTGACAAAGGGTGACAATTTGATTGCAGTACAAAAAAAGATAACACTTGCATTTCCAGCCTGGATTCTTCGTTCTATTCTTTGCTTTTGAAAGGAGTTTCTTCCGTCTTCTTCAACCAAGTGCCAGAAGGCATAGCAGGATTATTTGAGGCGTGAAGAATCTTGATGTATGAATAGATCAAACAAAATGGCTTTTTATTTTAAAAGACTGGAACCCATATACACAAATCTTGAATAAGAATGGATTGAATAATTGAATGCAACATAATTCAAACATCCAAGCGCCTCATTCAAGTAACAGAAGGCATCACCACAGCTTAAGGGAACCGGAAACATCCTCGACCTCATCATTCTTTTTTTATGGATATAGTCCAAAGAAGATCAGAATCAGATTGGACAGTCACTACTTCCCCCTTAACAATATTTGACGTACTGACTAGACCACCAAATCTCATTTCTGTATTAGCTGAAACAAAGAGCAGTAAGATGAATAAGGATCGAGATAAAGGAAGAATTTGAAACAAAAGGCTTAGTTATCATCCAACGTGAAATGCCAATAAAACCATCTACAAGACACCCGCCAAGAGATCAAATTCCAGAAGAGTTAACCAAATCATGCACCTACACATACTTGAACTTGTATTTGCCATGAAGGCACAGATAGTGGGAAGAATCCCGGATAATAAGATTTTATGAGCATGTAGCAGAGATAATGCTTGTGCAGAAAAGAAAGTCTAGTGTCATAATAAGCTTGGTAGGAATACATTCGAGTCGGAGAATATAACTTATTAATTTAAAATAGAATAACAGATACTCACTAAGATTCCATTCAAGCCCTGTAGTTGTAGTACTTTTTGAAGATCCTCCAATAGGTACCAGTCCACAATGAGGTCCCTCTAAAGCAGAATGGATACGGATCTCATGATGATGACTACTTGGAAGAAGTTGAATGAGGCAATCGTCAGATAAAAGAATTATCCGCACGCTTGAGAAACGGCATAGAACATTAATATTTCCAACCTCGTGGTCAAACCTTCCACCTAGAGCTCCAACAGCAAGAATGCAGAGCTGAAAGCGACACCCAGGTGTAACTGATCACACACGATATTATATACTGCAGGCATGGCAACATTGCCGAAATGGAAAGCAAAGTAAAGAGAACATTTTAAGTCATATCCTAAAGAAAACAGCTTGAAAGAACTCTGGCTGAGATAGGAAAGATGCAGAACTAGCAATCCTAAATTACCCAAAGAAAAGATACGCAAGAAACATGCATACTCAACTTCAACTCGCCAATGCATCACATGCCGATTCTGGAGTTTTACATGAAGCTGTTTGGAGAATTACCTATTTCTATGATGTAAAAGATGGCCAAGTCGGAGTAGAACAATACACAGATAAAAAGAAAATCAGGTAAAAGTGCATACGTTTTGATTCTTCATATTCGGCAGATCTCGAATATAAGCTACACATTTATGCAAATCTGTGGTGTCCTGATCATCAGAAACATTAATTATCTCGGTCCCCTGCATTAGAAGAGAGTTATTGTTAACAGATATGGTTCTAAAGAAAACTCGAAGAATTAGTGACATTCGAATTTAGACCACAAGTTCCCCTAAACCCAAGTTATTCACATAAAAAAAGTAAATTGTTCACTTGGTTAAGTTAGCTTTACATTATTGTGCTCCAATAGATCGAAGGAACCAGATAGGAAGGTATAACTCGCAAAATATTATAAGTGCATAAAAATAAGTTTTTAGCCAAAATTGTTGCACTATGGAACAAAAAGGCCCGAATACTATCAAATACATCTTAACTAAACAGGGCATAAATCCCAGCATCGGAATGTAGCTTGTAGAAGAAATATATCTATGCTATATAATAGAAACATACACCAATGTAAACAACTCAAAATCGCCAAAGTTTTGGTATATTGCAAACTCTTCACAAGGAAAGAAATAAAAGTCAGAATTTAAAACTATAATGTACATCTTCTCTGAAAGCAATGAAGAGCTCGCAATTAACATACCATATTTTTGTAGAACTGCAACACGTCTTCTCTAATTGAATCCATGTCTCCTTTTATTACATCTGGCTTGTATCTGGACAAAAGAACACGACTCCAAATATTAAATACCACTCCCATCTATCTGCTACCGAAAGAACCCAAAACGTCATACCGGTTCTGTTCTGTTTAAAACCAAGATATGGAAACCTAATACAATTCACCTACTGGTCTATAAAGATCACACGGTATATATATATATATATATATATATATATATATATATATATATATATATATATATATAAACTAAGGGTAAATGCAAAGGAATACAACGAATATTTATACACACATTGCAAGGAGCAAATAAAGCCCCAAAACATCACGATCATGTGTAGTAGTCGCCTAGTCCAAAATTGAGATGTGTAATGAAAAACCTCCATAACAAATCGCTTATTATCATACTCCACAAAACATGTAATGATAAGTTTCCGATTACAATAGCTTCAGTTTCCCTTAGAGCAGAAAAGACTATCAGCAAATCCGTCTCCCCCGGGAAATTCTCATTACTTTTCTACCATACATAGTATATAGTGTAATCTATCTACCGTACCGTAAAATCAAGTGTTAGTTGTAGTCAAATTGAAGAAGATCAATGAATACATAACAGTGATTCCCGATAAGCTTCAATACTGCTGATTGATATAAATAGAACTAAATCTAAGGCCATACACACACACAAAAAAAAACAAAAAAAAAAGAAGGAAGGAAAAGAAATGTATAACAACCTTTGACGAATAGCAGAAGCATCTTCCTCGGGGAACAAGAGAGGCAATTCGTCGTACAATCTGTTGGCACCACCATCTGCACACAGACGAAGCTGTGCTGCTCTACAAAATAAACACAATAATCAAATACGGCACGCACTGATTATACAGTAAAAAAAAGTAAAAAAGAAGGTGCTGTGCATGATAGATAAAATCACCGTGCTTCCATAGGAGAGGAGTGAATCGGGGGACGCAGCGGTTAAGGACGACCAACGCGTACGTTAGAGCAGGGCCGTGGTCGGCGGGGGGATTAGGTAGGAGAAAGGTGGAGGAATGGGTCATTAACTCCATCACATTCACTCTCGCTAACGTGCGCACGGAATTATTAGTATTACACAATTGGAGCCTGAATGACTGACTGAGTAATATAGTAATGAGTAATGACTGAGTAATATAGTAATGAATGAATATATATATATTCAAAGCTCTTTTGTTGGAGTGAATGAATGAATGATGATGGCTAATAACAAAGTCAAGCGGTGTCCATTCGGGTCGGGTTAAATTTTTATTATTATATAATTTATATCTATAATAATATTCTATATTTTTATTAGGCTTCTAAAAAAAATCATTTTGTCTTTTCGGCAAGTCAACAAAGGATGCCAAGATTTTCTTTTATTCGGTAAATGAATCTCTCTCTCTTTTTCTTTTTCAACAACCATGAATCTCTTTCTTATTAGCAATTATTATGTACTTGTTCTATTTTGAATTGAGAAAAGATTGCCCAGATCTAAACAGGATTTCAAAAGAATCGTTATAGTAGTACGCAATCTATCTATAGAAAAATGATACATGTTCCACAATGTTTACCAATACTGATTTTTATTTTATTATTGTTAAATATTATTAAAAACTACATCAAGGAATCAATTCTTCCAACCACAAGCTCATGGTACAAAAGAATGGATATCCCCGGTGTTGTTACTCCTATTATATATACCAACTAATTGAAAATTGTTATAGAAAAACTAAAATTATTGGGGTTTATAACAACATATTTAAAAGGACATAGGGAAAGAAGAGCAATTACGGAATATATTACTTGTGAATGTGTGTTTTCTCTTCATCTTGATGGCTCCTTATATATGGAAGAATTTCCAATATCTTACACTATTTACAACAACTACTACTATTATAAAATAATAATATTTGTACATAATTGTCAACAATTGCCACTAAGCATATCTCACTAACCATATTTATAACACTCCCCCTTGGCCATTTGAAGATTTTGTTATATACATGATCCGTCTTCTGCATACGTCTTATGCTGCCTCGTTAAATAAGGAAAAACCAAGTGGGATAAAAACCTTAATACGAGAAAAAGAGTGCAACCGTGTGAACTCCCCCTCAAGTTGTCATCTCCAATTCTTCATAAATCTCGTAGGCGACGCATCCCAATACTTTGAACATGTTTCTTAAAAGTTACAGTAGGGAGTGCCTTTGTAAAAAGATCTGCCATATTGTCACATGATTGAACATACTGGATATTAATTTCTTTGTTCTTCTCGAATTCCTGAGTGTAGGCAAAATATCTTGGGGGTATGTGTTTGGTTCGGTCATTGTTGACATAACCTTCTTTCATCTGTGTAATACATGCAACATTGTCTTCGTATAATGTTGTAGGACCCTCTCTAATAGGTAAGCCAGATGTACTTCTTATATGATGTGTCATTGATCGTAACCATACACATTCTCTGCTTGCTTCATGGAATGCAATAATCTCAGCATGATTCGATGATGTTGCAACAAGTGTGTGTTTCTGAGAACGCCAAGAAATAGCAGTGCCTCCATACATTAATACATATATAATTTGAGATCTGGATTTATGTGGGTCTGATAGAAAACCTGCATCTGCATAACCAATCAAATCTTGTTCTACATTGTTAGGATAAAATAGGCCAAGATCCATAGTTCCTTGCAAATAACGAAATAAATGTTTAATTCATTTCCAGTGCCTTTTTGTGGGTGATGAGCTAAATCTGGCTAATAAATTCATAGTAAATGATATATCAGGTCTAGTACAATTAGCTAGATAGATTAAAGCTCCAATGACACTTAAATACGGAACTTCAGAACTAAGAATTTCTATTTTCTTCACAAGGACGAAATTGATCTTTATCTATAGTTAATGATCTTGCAATCATAGGATGGTTCAAATGTGTTGCTTTATCCATGTTAAAACATTTCAATATCTTTTTAGTATAATTTGATTGATGCACAAGTATTCCATTTTTAACATGCTCAATTTGCAAACCAAGATAATATTTAGTCTTTCCAAGATCTTTCATTTCAAATTCATCCTTTAAATATTTCATTGTTGAATGAATTTCTTTGTGAGTGCCAATGATATTTAAATCATCTACAGAAATCGCAATAATTACAAAACCAGATGCTGTGTTTGTTCTTAATAAAAAAGCATGGACACAAAGAATTATTTATATATCCTTCTTTTAAAAAATATTCACTCAAACGATTGTACCACATGCGACCTGATTGCTTTAACCCATATAATGATCTTTGCAATTTAATTGAGTACATTTCTCTAGGTTTGGAACTTGATGTTGCGGGTAATTTAAGTCCATCATGGACTTTCATGTAAATATCATTATCAAGTAATCCATAGAGATAAGCAGTGACAACATCCATGAGATGCATGTTTAGATTTTCATAGACCGCTGGACTGATCAAGAATCGAAATGTAATCGTATCCATTACAGGAGAATACGTTTCTTCATAATTGATTCCAGGTCTCTAAGAAAAACCTTGTGCGACAAGTCGAGATTTGTACTTTACAATTTCAATTTTCTCATTTCGTTTGCGAATGAAGACCCATTTGAACCCTACGGGTTTCACACTTTTCGGTGTGAGAATAATGGGTCCAAATACCTTTCGCTTATTAAGCGAATCTAATTTAGCTTGCATAGCATCTTTCCAGTTATCCCAATCATTCATATTTTGGCATTCAATTACAGATTTGGGTTCAGGATCATCATTTTCATTCACAATTTCATGAGCGACTAAATATGAAAATATTTTATCCATATTTTTCATCTCATTTCGAGCCAATATCATTCATGTATTGATATAATTTATAGAGATTTCAACATTCTCTTTATCTATAAGATCTCATTGGATAACTTCTTGAGGTATCTCATATGTCACATTTTGCGACTCATCAGGCATATATTCCTCAATAATAGGATCATTAGGTTTTGATGCTCCTTTTATTTTTCGAGGATTTTTGTCCTTTGAGCCAACAAGACATCCACGTTTCTTAGATATATCAAAGATATCATCATTTGATATCTTTTGGAATTACAATATGAGCAGGAGCATTTGCAGCCGTTATATGTGATTTTGTTACCCTGCTTATGATTTGCAATAGCTTGTAAATGCAAGATTTTCTTTACTTCCAAATTACATTGCTTTGTTAGCATATCAAAGCTTGTCAAAGATGGATTATACCTTGATATATGTTTTTTCAACTGCTTCTTTTCTTCCCCTAAGTTTGGAAAATTTGCCTCATTAAAATGACAATCGGCAAAACGTGCTGTAAAGACATCACCTGTTAGAGGCTCAAGATATCTGATTATTGAAGGTGAGTCAAATCCAACATATATTCCCAAAATTCTTTGTGGTCCCATATTTGTTCGCTTTGGTAGTGCAATTGGAACATAACCCGCACAACAAAAAATCTTTATATGAGAAATATTGGGTTCATGACCAAAAGCAAGTTGTAATGGGGAATATTCATGATACGAGCTTGGTCTAATGCAAATTAGTGATGCAACATGTAAAATTGCATGACCCCATAGAGAACTTGGCAATTTAGCTTTCATCAACAATGGCCTAGCAATTAGTTGATGACTTTAATTAATGATTCAACTAAACCATTTTGAGTATGTACATGTGCAACACTATGTTCAACCGTAATTCCAGTTGACATACAATAATCATTGAAAGCTTGAGATGTGAATTCACCAGCATTGTCAAGTCTGACTTTCTTGATCGTATAGTCAGGAAATTGGGCTCTTATTTTAATTATTTGAGCCACAAATCTCGCAAATGCCATATTGCGAGTAGACAATAGACATACATGTAAGCATCGACTTGAGGCATCAATTAATACCATAAAATATTGAAATGGTCCACATGATGGATGAATAGGTCCACATATATCACCTTGAATTCTTTCAAGAAATGTGGGTAATTCTGTCTTAATTTTAACGGGTGAATGTTTTATAATTAGCTTTCCAAGAGAACATGTTGTACATGGACTATTGTTGCTCAGATTGAGTTTGGATCCTTTAATGAATGTCCATGTGTTGTTTCAATTATCCTTCGCATCATTTTTGAACCAGGATGGCCTAGTCGATCATGCCATATAGTCAATAATTCTGGATTTTCATTGACTACCATATTTGATTCGATTTGATTAATATATGTATAATGCAACTCTGATGAGATATATGGCAGTTTTTTAAGAAAATGTTTCTTTCTTGGCATATGCTTAGTAATGAAAACATATTTAGCGTTATTTATAGTCATTGATTTAGTATCATATCAACGACGATATATATCTTTAAAACTCAATAAATTCCTTCTGGATTTTGGGGCAAATAAGGCATCATTGATGATAAACTTTGTTCCATTTGGTAAAGTAAAAGTAGCTCTACCATATCCTTCAATCAATTTAATAGGACCTCCTATTGTACCGACTTGAAATTTTGAGAGTTCTAAATATGTAAAATATTTCTTACTTGTGAGAATTGTATGAGTTGTACAACAGTCAAGTAGGGAGAAATCACCGGTATGCTCCATATCATGCTTCAGTTCAAATAAATAATATAACAAATATTGCAATAAATAAAGTAAATATTTGAAAAGAGATTATTTTATTGAAAGCACACAAAAGAAATGCAGGAAGCAGAGAATATAATTTAAAGCATAAATCACACTAAGCATATTCAGCCAAAAGATCACAAAATCCATATTAAGCCAAACGAACATCATAGTCATCAGTAAAGTCTGTCGCCTCCATAGAGGTGAAATCATCATTTGGATTTTGTTCGACAAGGTTAACTTCCTTTTCTTTACCCTTCAAACTTTCTTGGTACATCTTATAAAGATGTTCTGCTGTACGACATTTGTTGGCCCAATGCCATTTTATTCCACATTTAAAACAATAAACTTGAGAGTTTTTATATTTTTCTTTGTTCTGGTAGTTATTCTGAAAAACGGTGCTGGTATGCGAGGGATTGTGAAAACCCCCTCGACCACAACCACGACCTTGATTGACATTATCATTGTAACCTTGTCCATATGAGTTTGAAAAATTAATGGCATTTGCCTCAGGTAATGCATGTGCTCCAGGAGGACGAGATTGATGATTTTTCATCAATAAGTTATTGTAACTTTCTGCCATTAACAACCTTTGTTGTAAGTCGTGATATTTTAAAATATTCAGCAATCTGTATTGTTGTTGGACATTTATCCTGGACACATGAAAAGTAGAAAGTGTTTTCTCATATAGATCAGAGCCTCACAGTTTTCTGGATCCGTATTTGTATTTACTGCAGCAAGAGTTTCAACGATACTCTTTGATCTGAGGTACAATTTTGTATCTGATTTCTATTGTACATAATTCTTGCCAGTGACATTGAGTATACAACTAACTGTACTTGTGAGGTTAGATATTTTTCCAGCTAAATACATAACCAAAAAATATAATTAGGATCGAAACATTTTATTTACACATAATCATAGAGCACAATTATTACAATAGTACAATGTAATTATCTCATCTCTAGCCAAATCTTGAACTCGAACATTATTATGATAAAAGGGAGGAATATCATAGGGACAAACATATGAGTGTCCTCATCTACTAGCATAAACATAAAAATTGAAAGGTAAATGAGGATCAAGATCGCTGTTGTTGTAGAGATCATTTTGCAAGATGAGAGAAATAGGGTGAAGATTTGTGTGGAATTTGTGTTAGAAAATTTGTGTATTTATAGAGGAAAAATGTAAGTAGCCGTTTATAGTCGTTAGAAAAACAATCATTTTGACATATTTTATGAACGCTAATGTCTTTAGTAATTTAGCAACAAAAATTAATTGTAATAACATGTAAAATAATTTCCGCCGCATTAGTGATATTTTAACGGGTATATGGAATAATATTACGATAAGTAAATACATATATATTTTCCGCCACATTACTATGTAAAAGCTTTCACGAGCTTAAGGAATAATGTAAATAAGTAAAATAATTGCAATGAATTAAGTGAGTAAATAATTTCCACCACATTACTATGTAAAAACTTTCATTGGGTTTATGGAATAAAATAAACAATATAATAGGAGGTAAAACCTTCCATAATAATAAGTGAGCACCAGTAATATGTGTTAAACCCTTCCATAATAATAAATTGTCAGTAGTCGTTTCTAGCTTGGGGTTAACTCAAGCATCAACGAAAGTTAAAATTAGCGTTAGTGTTAGAGTTAGATGACAGTATAATATAAATTGCCAGTAGTCGTTTCTAGCTTGGGGTTAACTCAAGCATCAACGAAAGTTAAAATTAGCGTTAGTGTTAGAGTTAGATGACAGTAAAATATAAAGAGGATTTTCATCTAATCGTAAAATTATAGATAGGCGGTAATCCGCCTTGTCTATAAATAATGGAGATAGATGAACAAGTAAATATAAACTTTCGTACCTTTTAACGTTGAACGTTTTCTTTAACGAAGAAACTGAATTCTTTCGGATCGAGCACTATCGTGCTGATAACGTGTTATAGAAAAGTTAAAACTATTGAGGTTTATAGCAATATATTTAAAAGAACATAGGAAAAGAAGAGCAAATAAGGAGTATATTACTTGTTAATGTGTGTTTTTTTCTTTATCTTGATGACTTCTTATATAGGGAAGAATTTCTAATATCTTACACTATTTACAACAACTACTACTATTATAAAATAGTATTTGTACATAATTTTAAACAACACTTTGCATATCCCACTAACCATATTATAATCATAATTCATACACAAAAACTGATAACACGTATAAGATCTTGGTCATAGATGGTTGATGGTTCAATAATCCATTATCCATCATCCATCATTATCAATCTAGTGAATGAGAACATTAATTAACAAAAGATCACATCTGATCATAATCTAATTAATACTTACTGTGATTAGCTACCATATTGCCTAGTTTTATGTTTGCAACTGAATACCACGTAAGCTTACATAAGCCGTCTCATATAATACAAAAAGTGACAAACTTTAGCTCAGTTTTCAGAGTTGGATCGGACACCGAACCGACAACCTTACTGGTTAGAGGTTCAACCAATTAAATCGTTGGTTTGAATCATTATCGACGTATTCTATATCCATATCCACAAACCTAAAATAGAAAATGCTAGACATTTTATTCTTAATCATCATATTATGTAATTAAGAATGACTAAATTTAAAAATCTTCAAAATATAAATTTCTCTCTCTGTATATATATATATATATGCGTGTATTTCACCGATCCAAATGGCTATATAATAAATTTTACATATATACATATAGTTTTATGAGTTAGGTGATTTTAAGGCCCAAATTGACCTAAAGTGAATAAGTAAGCTCAATAGTAGTTGAAGTTCTAATATAATATGAATAACAAAGACGAAACCTAATCAATCTCTCTCATCTTCCTCTATTTCATTCAAACTTCTCACTCGCTTTTTCTTTCATTTTTTTTTTATCTTTTGGTATTTTCTTTTTGTATTTCGGATCTTCTCTTTGCAAATTATAGTAATCATAAAAGACTTATTTAGTAGGAGTTAAACATTTGGGGGTGGAGGAGAGACTCTTGTGGTTTTTTGGTGAGAAAAATAGATATTAACAATGGAGGATGGTTCTTGTAATTTTATGTTTGTGTGGTATTCTTCAACATAATTTTCAGAAATTGTTAGGGTTAATTTTGAAGAAGACAACGGAAAATCATATGGGCAATCGGTTTGTAGGCTGTAGCCCAGTCCGAGTGACCGATTCAACCTGTTTGACCGACTTTTTGGCGGTTTGGCTCAACTTTGCTGGAACTCGGCTTCTTCCCTCATTTGATCGGACTTGGCATCGATCACCGGTTCAATCGGTCAGATCGACATATCTGGTCCGATTCTACCAACATTGCTCTTTACCACTTATTGGTCAAAAAAATTATGACATGGCTTTATAATTGCTAACAAAAAGAATCCATTGTACTAATCTATTGCGAGAGTCTAAAACTTAGTTAGGTCGCTTGAATTATCGGGTAGGATGATATTCTCAAAAGCTAGTTGTGACAGCTAGGGTTAGAATACTATATTAATTATCAATTATGTATTCGTAATTCAACTCAGATGAGGTTAATCCCATTACCCATCCCATTAGCAGCAAAGCCCAGTCGTAACTTTGTCGTTTGTTTGGCGCTTTGACTAGCGTGCAACGAATTCCTCTTATGTCAGCGCAACCTATCTCGTCCCCCACTATCACCTCTTACATCACGACCACCTTACATTACATTCCGTCTATAGTGCCTAAGGCTCATATTTTACACCTAACTTGGAACCTGCCTCCGGGTTCACAAAACTTTAACAGCGACGACTCTTTCCTAGGTAACTGAGGGCCTACAAGTATCAGTGGTGTGTTATGCGATTTTGTAGGTACAATTGTTGGTGTGTTATCTGAGACTGCGGGGATAAGGAATAATGCTATGGTTGAACTCAGAGCTATTTGCCAGGGAGTTCTTTTTGCTTTACAACTTCTAATTTTCAAGTTGATATTCGAAACTGATTCTGAATTTATCTTTTGTCGTCTAACACGAACGCAAAGCCTTATGATCTCGGTCGAGATGTTACCCCTCCTCTACGAGGTATGGAGGACTTGGAGTAAGTTTGCCCAGCTGGACGTCCCGTGTACATATAAAGAGGCGAGTTGTTTCGTGGATGTTCTGGTCTGATGGGGTTCCAGTCGAGCCCTAGTGGACTGCCCAACGGTACCATCCTTTTGTGTAACTTGGAAGAGTTGCCTGCCTAGCTTGAAACATTTTGCCTTGTCATATACTATGTGTACATGCTCTCGTGTATCGCGCAAGCCATGACCCTACACCCCCAGTACTACACTTGACCACAACCGTAAATAAATAAATTCCATGTGTGCAAAAATAATAATATGTATTCGATAATTAAACTCAAGAGAATTAGAAGGCGAAATAAGATTGAAGACAAATTATTTATGAATTGATGGAAACTTTGGTAATATAAAGTTAACAAATTAATTGTTACACGTGAATTCCTATTCTTGCAATTCCACAAATCAAGTAATCAAAAAAACAATAAGTATAGTTATGAACGAAGTATCGTATCCCAGAGGAGTGGAGAATGTATGTTTAAATTACTTAAATGCAAAACACTAATGGTTGCACGGTTGCTAGCTTTGTGTTTGCACGAGGAATGCATAATGCTTTTAATGCAAAAACCTAATCAATGCAGATTTTATGAAAATAATTTTGAGTGCAAAAGATCACTAAATTAGAATGCTATGAAAACAATGCAAATGCTTTAGATGAAAAGGAGAATGATTTGAATTCGAAGAAAACTATTTGAATGCAATAAAGAATATAAAAGAGAATTGAGTTGAATGCTAGAGAACTAATCTAACTAATTCAAAAAGTAAATAAACATAATTTAAGAAGATTGATTGGTTGAATGCTTAGGTTGTAGACAATATATTAAGAGATTGTTAGAGGTTGCGTTTTACTACTGATTTAACCTTATTAGTTCATAGACATACTACATATGTTTGCTTGAAATGCTTGATGATAGTTTGAGCTCGCATGCCTAATTGATTTGTGACCTATAGTTGGACCTATCCTAATTATATAATCTGCGAGTCTCTAAAAATCTACCGCGTTGGCGAATTCAGCCCAATTGTCAGTTGTTATAGTAGAAATATCAAATCTACAATCCAATTAACTCCTCCAAATCGTGTTAACATAAACGCACATAATTAAGATACATCTAGTTTGAGCTCGTATGTCTAATTGATCCGTGACCTTTAACTGGACCTTTCCTAACTATAGAATCTACGAGTCTCTAATAATCTACCGTGTTAGCGAATTCAACCCAATTATTAGTTGTTTTAGAAGAGATATCAAATCTGATATCCAACTAACTCCTCTGAATCGTGTTAACATAAACGCACATAATCAAAATAGATCTAGTATGATCTAGAGGTTGTGCATCGGTTGCGTTAGCGTACCAAAGTTACAAGGATGTTAATGGCGCTACATGGAAGAATATGGAAGAATATCATTTATCGCTTCGGTATTCCTAGGCACATGGTGTGTGACAATGGACGACAATTAATTGGCAAGGAGATCAAATCCTGGTTTAAGGAGCTACTGATTTCCCACAACATGACCTCTATCTACCACCCTCAGGTGAACGAGTAAGTGGAATTGACCAATAAGACATTAAAAGATTATCTTGAGAGGAGATTAAGAGACACCGAGAAAATTTGGACGAAGGAGCTTAACGAAATATTGTGGACCTATAGGACTACACCCCAAACTTCGACATGGGAAACCCCCTTTGTGTTAGTATACGGAATCGAAACCGTTCTTCCGGCCAAAATAGGCATGCCGACGCGTAAGATACATGATTATGACCCGGAACAATCAGCCAGATCGTGTCAGATGGATCTTGATATAATAGGCTCCACTAGAGAAGATGCCTACCAACACACTGTAGCGTTTAAGGCAGCCATGGCCAAGAGTTATGACAAGAAGGTCATATTCAAAAAATTCAAAGTGGGAGACCTGGTACTGAAAAGTATCACGGCTAGTAAGCACGTGGGGAAGCTAGAGCTGGAATGAGAGGGTCCGTATAAGGTTGTCCAGGCTAGTTCACGAGGATATTATTACCTTGAGGATATGCAAGGTCGCAAGTTACCTCGCCCATGGAATGTGCAGCATCTGAGATGCTACTACGCATGAGCGATAGATTACTCAACAAATCCCAAGTGAAATAAAATGACATGAGATACGAAGGTTTGAGTTCCGATGCAACAATCGGGAAACATAGGCAACTCAATATGAAACTAAACTCAGCCCTATCCTAATAATAAAATAAAAATCTTTTCTTATTTTCGTGTCTAACCTTGCAGGGAGAGTCGTGATGAACCAATGTTTCTGTGACTATAAGAATAGTAGTGACCGCGAGTGGCGTCATACTGAGATGGACATTTTCTCCGAAAAGGACAAATGCAAACCTAATATCTCGAGTCAGCAAAGATACCGAGATGGACATTTGGTCCGAAAAGGACAAATGCAAACCTTATATCCCGAGTCAGCAAAAATATCGAGATGGACATTTGCTCTGAAAAGGACAAATACAAGCCTAATGTCTCAATTCAACAAAAATACCGAGATGGACATTTACTCCGTCAAGGACAAATGCAAACCTAATATCTCGTGTAGCGAAATACAAATAGAACGCTTGGCCAAAAGAGGATAAAAATGATCTACTGAGAAAAAACCAAATATCTTTCCGATCATCTCTTACGATAAATCAAATGTATGACCAAGAAAGGCTCAACAATAAAAAAAATTAAGTATGGTCAAACAAATACATTGTATTAGCCACAAAATCGATTTCTCAAAGAATACCGTTACAGCAATGACGTCAGCTTCAATGAAAGACAAAATAAAGCTTGATATCAAGCCATCAAAATTATATGCAAAGTCAAATGTTATTGCTCCGATGACTGGGGGGACTCTAAACGCAAAACAAAACCAAGAGACTGTACGTAGTTGGTGCAGGTTTTCTCAATCTGCTTCTCTGAGAATACAAGCTCGTCCACTTGGTCCCATCCATCCGGTAACCTGAGTTCCTCCTCCTCATTAACACAACCAAATGCCCCTCCGAGCTGATAAATGCTAGGAGAGATTACATTATACTCATTAAGAACTTCCTCGGTAACCTCAACAAGCAACGAAGTCGCCCCTGCGCCAGAAACTAGGTTCACTTCAGTTGGCGGGATAGTATTGAATGTAGCATTTTTCACCGAGAAATTAGGAACGGGCTCCACATGCGGCAATGCAATTGCAGGATCACGAAAAGGTAGAATGCCACTAGACTTTATGACGGGTTCTGAAGGATTTTCTGTCAAAGGCTCCTGTTCTGTCACAGGAGGGGAATTCACATCATCATTGTTGCCGCCAAAAGCAGCACAAATAGCGTCCTCCACTGCAACCAGATCAAGATGAGATCCGTCTATACCAGCATATTTCGCAGTTTCTCGCCTCTCTGGCAGAGCATGACCCGATCTATCCTAATCAGGCACATAAGTAGAGCGTCGATCCTGCCACATACAAAAGAAGAGGTCATTAGATTTAAGAACGGCCAATTCCTCCTCATTGTCATCGTCAACTTTGGGAGTCTCCATTCGGGGACCGCGACTAACATCAAAGCATATCTTTTCGAAAACCTTGTTTTACGAACCCAAGACAATCTGTTTAATCTACTCCAAGTTCCATGCCAAATTTTACATCGCCGACGCCTTGATGCAATTCAAGCTAGCGATAAATACCACTCTTCATGAAAGATTGAGCTACTTTGCATCGATAGCTCTCCGACTCAAGATATCGAACCTTATTTCCCTGTCCAATGATTGCGGCTTCAACTCCTACATTCACTTCTTTCAGCGATTCTCTCTCCCTTTTCAAGGAATCATTTTCCCTCTTTAAAGCGGCAATTTCGGCACAAAGAGACTCCACACTGTCCTCTGCTTTCTTCGCATTTGAGCTTGCGATAAGGGCATCCTTAACAGCTTGTTGCGTGCCTTGGCTAAATTCCGAGCACGTCTAAGTGCGGCAAGCCGACTTATATCGTTACTATGGGCACTCGCAACTAATTTGTCAACCACATCGTTATGCTAACCCTGAACCTAAATCAAACCACTGCAATCTCGACGCAGTCTGTAAATCACAATACTGGTAGCAACAAATAATAAGCGTCCAAAGTGCACCAAATCGCGATAACCAAGTCTCTTAAGCACATCATGATGATCAAGTTGGGGCTACATCCCTTTCACGATCTCGACAGATTGCTCCTCCCGCAGTCGGTACCATAGCAGCTTAATGTTCAGAGACTCCGAGTTCTCATCATTCAGAAACCCATAATCAACCATGCTACCAGGCGGCACTGCCTTGGATTCCCGAAGGGTCGAACACGTTTGCAAGGGGGCAACAAAATTTCCTCAGACTCAGTGATAACCTGTGCTTCCAGAACGCGCCTTTTAGCTGACGCATACCAATTCTCGTCACCAGACCCAGAAGCGCTCGCAGCGGAAAACCTTGAAACACGATTAACGTGTGGATTTTTAGCGTTGAATCGTGCTAAATTTGCAGCAATCCTATCGTCAACAACATCATATTCCTATATTATTCTTATTTGGGCGTTGGTTTCGATCTTAATTCTTCCCCCAAAGGAAGTTGGAGTCATAACAACCCTACATGGAATGAAATTCTCATGTCTCTCGAAATTGCAAATGACGGAAATCCGAGTGCCCGCCGATACACCATCGACCCTTATAGTAGAACAATCTACGGGCTTTGGTGCAACATGTCCAACAACCCAATTAGCAAATAAACTCCCAGGGGGTCTCGCAACAGGTCGTCTCCGTGGGGTAGCTCCCTCAGGACCTCCCGTTGGAACAACGTTATCCGTGGGTGGGCCTACATTCGAAGTACTAGGTCTATCTACGTTTCGTCGGGGAGCATAAATATTCTCTAGAGACATGGTTGGCTTATTACGACTCCTTGATTTCTTTCGAGCCATTGTTAATCAAAGAAAAGCACGAAAATTTGTTTGGTGATTTCTCGAAAAACTATCGAATCGCCAAGATTTGACTCTTAACAAATGATCGAATCCCGATCATTCGACAGTTATCGAGACAATCGAATCTTGGGGATTCAATAGTTATTTTCAGCAGACAGCAACTCTCCTCGAGAATATAATGAGTTGGCAAGGGTGGGCCTTTACATAGGCCCACCACCGCCTTACTATCCAGTTCGACAGATAACTGTCGAACCAAGATGGTTCGACAGTTCCTATAAAAACAGTCGAACCTAGTGGATTCGACACTCCATCGCAGCCCAGCAAACAATTGAATTCACTAAATTTGATTCTTATATTACGGCAAATGTTAGCAGACAATCGAACACACCAAATTCGGTTATTCCAACCACTTTACGGATTACATCTCCTAATAGATGAAAGTCTATCGCAACAGATGATTTCTATTTGGCACCCGTCCCTTGAGGCCCAACTCCCAAATGGGGGGTGGGGGGTGGATACATCAAAATCAAACGCAATACAGTGCGAGAAGAATCAAAAAAGATAGTGCATACCTATCAAAGGACAAAAGCTATGCGAATTAAGAAATTTTAGAGTTTGGAACCCGCTCTTGAATCAACACCGACTCCTGAACTAGGGGGACTATATGATGGGGGTATTTTAGGAAGACCCAAAAAGTATTTGGGCCAGCCCACCAGAGAAAGGCTCAACATGGCCCAAAAATAGAACTATCGAACGAGGCCCGTTCGACTGTTATCCTGACAGTTGAACCGAACCCGTTTGACTGTTCGAAGGCTTATTGGTTCCCACAGGATGGGGTCTATAAATAACCCGTCCCCTGACATTAATGGATAGATTGAAGACTCGCAACAAATCACTATTGATCGAGTTTAGTGGTTCGACAATTATTCCAGTTCGACAGATCTCCTTGTTCGACAATCACTGTGTTCGACCGATCCTTCCATTCGATCGTTCATTCTTCAGTTATTAATTATCGAATTGACCTATTCGACCGTTATCAGCATCAAACGTATGTCGTTTGACTATTCTCCTGAATCGTGACAGAAAAGAATCGAACCACTCGGGTTCGTGAATTTCTCCAGTATCGAACCTGGCTGATTCGAGAGTTATCTATCGAACGCCCATCGATCGAATATTTTGATAACTTATCCATATTAGGTTAATATGACTTAGTTATATACTTGTAACACGTGAAAGGTGTTCAGGACCAAGCTGGTATTTACCTTGTAATAGATTAGCATTATTTTGGCATAGTGAGGCCCATTGTAACGAGATTCCAGGTGTGTTGTAACCCATTGGAAATAAGACCAAAATAAAAGGAAAGCTAAAAGGGTCATCCAAGTCAAATGGCAAAAAGATGATTTGCTACTTTTGCAAGAAGGAGGGTCATAAGAAAAAAGAATGCTATAAGTATACAAGATGGCTCGAAGAAAAATGTAACTCTACTTTTGTTGTATGTCATGAATCTTTTTTTTTTTTTTTTGTAGATGCTCCAAAGAATCTATGGTGGATTGACTCTGGCTCTTCAATGTATATTATGAATACTTTGCATGTATTTCTTCACAAAAGGAAGCCAATAACAAGTGAACTTTGGGTTTTCTCAGGAAATAAAAGTCGTTCAAAAGTCATGGTTGTTGGGATTTTTAAAATAAGACTAAAATCGGGACATGTCTTAGATTTAGAAAATGTCTTTTATATTCCAAGTTTTAGTAGGAATTATTTTCCGTTTCAAGAATGGTTGTCAAAGTCTATACTTTTCTCTTTTCAAGTGTTTTAACTATTATGAAAAATAATATTGTTGTTGGTTCTGGAGCTTTGGTTGAAGATTTATCTAAATTAGATGTGCATCCCGATTCTGAGCAGAATTATATGTCTCTGCATATAGTTGGTATTAAAAGGAACCGTTTGAATGAAAGCTCTTCTCTTTTATGGCATGAGAGTGTAGGACACATCTCTTTAGAGAGAATAAAGAGGCTGGTTAAAGAAGGCATCCTACGGGAGCTTGATTTTTCTGACCTTAAAGATTGCGTGGAATGCATAAAGGAAAAGCAAACCACTAAAAGTAATAAAGGTTCTAAAAGAAGCTCAAGTATCCTTGAGATTATACACACAAATATTTGTGGACCTTTTGCTACTCCTTGCCTAAATGGTCAGAGATATCTTATCTCATCTATTGATGATCATTGTAGATATATGTATATTCATCTTTTGAGAGAAAAGGCATAAGCGCTAGACACTTTCAAGTCCTATAAAGTAGAAGTTGAGAATCAACTTGAAAAGAAAATCAAGATCGTAAGATCTGCTAGAGAAATGGGAGTATTATGGAAGGTACATAGAACATGGAGAAATGCAAGGTCCATTTGCAAAATTCCTTCAAGAAGAAAGCATTATTCCATAGTATACCATGCCTGGCACACCACAACAAAATAGTGTTGCAGAAAGAAGGAATCATACACTAATGGATATGGTTGGAAGCATGATTAGTAAATCTAACATGCCTATGTGTCTGTGGAGTGAAGCTCTTAAAACCACAATGTATTTATTAAATAGAGTTCCATCCAAGGCTGTCTCTAAGACACCTTTTGAATTATGGAAAGGGTGGAAACCTAGTTTCATATACACATATGGGGTTGTCATGTCGAGGTTAGGATTTATAATCCTAACATAAAGAAATTAGACCCAAGGACAACTAGTGGTTTTTTCATTGGATATCCAAGTCACTCGAAATGGTACAAGTTCTATTGCCCATCTCATAGTCCAAGAATTGTCAAATCTATAAATGCCAGATTTCTTAAGGATGTTGAACCTAGCGGGAGTGTGGATTCTCACATGGTCCATTTTGAGGAAGAACCCGTTTAGTCCCATGAGGTTCAACCAATGCAATTTGAGTTAAACAAGTCATTACAAAACGAAGAAGAGATGACTCCTAGGAAATCCTCAAGAATTAAGAAACCAACAATTTCAAATGATTACATTGTATACCTTGTAGAGTCTGATTTTGATATTGGACTTCAGGCAGATCCAATTACATTTTCACAAGCAATGAATAGTGATAATTCCAAACTTTGGTTTGATGCCATGAAAGGTGAGCCAAATTCTATGTCTAAAAATAAAGTTTGGGATCTCTTTGACTTACTAGAAGAGGCTAAGGTCATTAGCCAAAAGTGGGTTTTTAAAACTAAAAGAGATGCATCTGGTAATGTTGAACGACATAAAGCCAGACTTGTAGCGAAGGAATTTACTCAAAAAGAAGGCATCGATTGTCATGAAACCTTCTCTCATGTATCAAGGAAGGATTCATTAAGAATTATTATGGCTTTGGTAGCTAATTTTGATTTAGAGCTTCACCAAATGGATGTTAAAACAACATTTCTAAACATAGATCTGTCTGAAGAGGTATATATAAAGCAGTGTTTTCAGAACCGGACCGGGCATCGACCCGGCGACCTTACGGGTTACAGGTTCGATCGGTTAGATCGGTTTAACCACTGGTTGAACCGGTTACCGATGTCTACACGGTTTGTTTTCGTATTCTCATGGAAGTTATATTAAATGTAAGATTTTAAACAGTTTCATTAAAATATAACACGTAAAACTTTAAACTATCATGTTAAAGTATTATCATAAGTAGCATATTTAATTTTAATATCTAGATTATACATGAATATATGATAAATTAATTATGTAAATATAATATGTCAATTTATTGATTTATTGTTAAACTATTCATCTATAAAAAATATTCTTTGGCATCCATTTCATAATTTCCATCAAGACAATTCGATGGATAAAAGTTTAATTATGCTAATCTAAAAACATGTGATTTCTAACTTAAAAGCCCAAATGTCATTCTTGTGCAAAAAAGCCCAACCCATAAAAGGTTAAAACCCTAACTTGAACTTATCAAATAAAATAATATTAACTAAATAAAAGTTTTCTCACTCTTTCTCCATCACTCATCTGCGCATCGTCCATTTTTTCTTTCTTCACACATTCAATTTCATTTTTCTTTTTTTTTTAAATATAGTCTTGTTTCTTATTCATCTTCACACGAAATTGAAGTGTTATATTAGGGTGGAGTCTTCTTTGTTATTCATCTCTCTGTCAAAAATCAGTTCAAGATCTTTTTTTTTTCTTGTTAAAGTTTTAGAATTGCAGATTTGATTTTGAGGAACCACCGGGTTGTGCAGCGGGCCGGTTCACCGATTGAACCGGGTTTTACCCGATTTTTAACAGTTCGAACCACTTTTTGCGAACTGCGGTTTCTTATGATGCTCCGGACCGGATCAAGCGCCGGTCAGCGGTTGGACCGGCCGGTCCGGTCCGATTTTCAAAGCACTGATATAAAGTAACCTGAGGGTTTTAGTGATGGTAGTCAGAAAATTTGCAAGTTGAAAAGATCTGTATATGGACTAAAACAAGCTTCATGACAAAGGTATATAAAGTTTCACGAGATTATCTCATCATACGATTTCGTTGAAAATCTTGTTGATCAATGTATATACCTCAAGGTCAGTGGGAGCAAATATATCTTTCCAGCCCTTTATGTAGATGATATTCTTCTTGCTAGTAGTGATTTTGGTTTGCTACTTAAGACAAAATATTTTCTCTCAAAGAACTTCGAAATGAAGGATATGGGTGAAGCTTCTTATGTCATTGGCATAGAAATTCATAGTGACCGACACCAAATAATATTAAGATTGTCTAAAAAGGCTTACATTGAAAAGGTTTTAAAGAGATTTGTATGAAATATTGTAAACCTCCAGTAGCTCCCATAGTCAAAGTTAAAAAGTTGCATAAAGGTCAATCATCGCAAAATGCTTTGGAGCAAGAACAGATGAAAAGTATCCCTTATGCATCTGTTGTGGGTAGCTTAATGTATGCCCAAATTTACACCCGTCTAGATATAAGTTTCGCTGTTGGGCTATTGGGTCGATTTCAAAACAACCCTGGTTACTGACACTGGGTAGCTGCAAAGAAGATTATGCAATTTTCATAAGGAACCAAGGATTATATGTTGACCTATAAGCATACAAATAATTTGCAAGTGGTAGGCTATTCAGACTTAGATTTTGCCGGATCTATAGATAGTAGGAAGTCTACTTCAGGATATGTTTTTCTTCTCGGAGGAGGAGTCGTATCTTGGAAGAGTACTAAACAAACAATGGTTGATACTTTTACTATGGAGGCAGAATTTATTGCATGCTATGAAGCTACGACACAAGCCATTTGGTTAAAGAATGTTCTACGTGGTCTTAAAATAAAGATTCTTTGTGACAACACCGCTGCAGTGTTCTTTTCAAAACATAACAAGAGCGGGAGCAGAAGCAAGGATATCGACATCACGTATTTAAGTGTGAGAGAAAGTATAAAGAATGAAGTAGTGTCTATTTAGCACACTAGTACAAATTTGATGATAGCAGATCCCATAACCAAAGGTTTACAGGCAAAACAGCTTCACGGTCATGTTGATCAAATTGGCCTAATCAAAGAGTAATATCTCTCAAGTTGTTTTGAAAGAGCACTTAATAATTAGATTATTGTTTAAAGCTTGGAATTTTGCGCATAAAGTAATGAATTCATTGCATCCATCAGGGTGATTAAGGTGGGCTCAAATGATTATTAGTCATTCCTAAAGTTAACAAGTTCAAGTAAGGTGTATAATGCATTGTAACACATGGAAGGGAAAACTCACCTAAAGAGCATTACCACCATGGCTCATGTGTAGTGTATCTTATTTCAATTTAAAATGTTAACGATCCCATTTAAAAGGGATTATATGGCCACTTCAGTGTTGTCTATCTTGATTAAGTCAACAGTATGAGAACCAAGTGGGAGAATGTTAGACCTTTGATCATTATTTTGATGGTTCACATACTCTTGATGTGGTAACTATTGGGCTCTCCAAGGCGTTATAATTGTTTACATTATGGCTTATTTATTTTATAAGATAGACTTACTTCCTTGATTGTGAATTAAAGTTAGCTACTTATTATTCTGTGATGGATGGAATAATACGATAGCTCCAAAGTTTTTGGGAGTTACAAAAAGGGGTCCCTAGTCTTGTATAAATAGGGCTTATGTTTTGCATTAGAACCACACATCAAGTTAAAATCAAGACTAGAAGTCCCTCAACCATAAAGTAGTACTATATAAATATATTTCTTTCCTTTTTTTCATAGGTTATAAATTCTAAAGGATTCAAGCACAAATGGGCAGTGGTATACGATCTTTCCGGTCCATAATATTGTTGTTTTTATATAATATAATTATTTTTCCAACACATATGTCTTAATCGACGTCTCTCATATACTTTGTAATTTTTGAGTATTATCTTTATATAATATATTATGGTGGGATAATTCATGTTTAATGTATTAGTGATTTTAATCTCTATTATGATATCAATGACCCAGTAACTTCCCTATTAAAATATTTCGTCAACATTTTTCTTGTAGTTATAACTCATAATTGTATCGTATGTAGAAGCAGTTTGCAATCATTAGATGTTTCATTTACATATACACACCTATCTCACTTATTAATTTGAAATTATTTGGCAATAATGCTCTGTTCATTTGTTGTGCCGCTATTTTCATGCTTGCTTAATCCCCACAATTACTTGATGAATTTACACAATTTTCTCTCTTATCCAAGTGCAACAAACTACTTAAGTGGTTCAATATAGATCATCTAACTATCCATTCAAAAATGTCATCTTTATATTTCAATACCTTTTAAATTTTACTACAATAATTTCAATGAGCGCTATTAATAATGTTATCCAAGTCACGGCCTCAGAGGTGCACACGTTAAATAAATCAATACTTTCTTGTCTGAACCATTTTGCTATAAGTCTGGCCTTGAACCGTTTAGTAGATCCATATGTTTTTTTCTTCCTCTCTAGTACCCAACTATCCATTTACAGCTCAAAAACTTGCTACCATGTCGGAAACCAACTCTCCCGCATAGTTGTGCATGATAAATTCTATTTACTATTTGATAGCCTATTTTGAAATTGAGCTTCTCTTGAGGACATTGCTTCATTTAATATGAGTTTGTTTTCTAGCATATATATATATATATAAACTTATAAACATTTGGAACATTTTACCGTGATTATTCTTTTATTTAAATTTTGCATGATTATCTCTTGCTATCCTTGTAGGAGACCCAATATCTGGCACACAAAGAACTTATGCCAAGAGAAGCATAAAAGGACTCAATTATAAGCCAAATATATGTATAAATCTTCAAAGGCCAAATCATAGAATAACATGTATTTTGAAAGCGCATTAAGTTGATAAATGTACATCGGACTCCGTAAGGGTCCTAAAAATGAACACGAAGACACATGTCTTGGGTTTTTGGCAATTATTACTTTGAGAAACAAATTATTTTTTTTGTCCTATAACTTTGCCTAGAATTCTTAAATGCCAAATTTGGTTCGGGCCGACTAAAAATGCCCCGCAACTTTAATTTTTCTACTAACAATGCCCAATTTTTCTTATTTGGGCAAAAGTGCTCACGTGTTGTCCAATTAAGAAAACGCTGGTCATAGTCAATAAATTGCCAGCCCGTTTTTAACCCCCAAAAAATGCTTTTTAAAAGTACCCAAGAAAAAAATAAAATAAGCTCATTCATAAAAAATAAAATTAACTCGTCTTCTTCCCTTAACACCCCCCCCCCCCCCCCCGCACCACCGTCACTTTCTTCTTTTCTTCTCGCAAAACGACATTTGATTTGGGTTTCTACTTGATGGTTACTTTGTTGACTTGTGCCCTTGGTGTGCCATAATTAAGACACTTTTAAAACACACGATTTTCTCCCAATCTGATTAGACCACTCTAATTTTTACATCAATGTGACCATCATGACAATACCGTTGACCTCAAGAAAATGGTCTATTATGGCAAAATACGAGATACGAGGTCCCAACCGCAAACCACGATAGACTGGTCCACGAACGAACTGGTCAACAAAGGTTCGGTCCACGAATGGACCGGTCAACAAAGGTCCGGTCCACGTCGGACCAGACACGCCTGCTGATTTACATTGGACTGAACCGGGTCGGTCACAACCGAAGTGCCTCGTGGCACGTCGGTCTTTAGGACCACACTGGGGCCTGATCTGGTGTGGTAAGGGTGCACTGAACATATGGTGCACCCCTTTCTCTTCTTCACCTTTAGCATGTGTGGGCATGCTCCCTCATGCCTTACCCTTCCCCATGTTCCCTAAATACCCCATCGCTTCTTCATTTAAAGGGTAGCTCATTTTGGAGGTTGATGATTTGGATGCTCTGGCTTTTCTCTAGAATTTTAGTGAGAGAAAGCGCGTTCGTCATTCCACGTCAACATGTTTGACACGTCAACCATTCCACGTTAACCGATTCCATGTCAATCAATTCTACGTCAATCAATTCCACGTTAATTTGATTCCACGTCAACCAAAAGTATGTCAACTAAAGCACTTAGAATATTTTCTCCTCTACTTATCCATAGACATTCAAATGGCAACAATTGGACTTCAGTATGAGAAACTTTTGACCCAGGATTTGACCATTTCGTGGTGCAATCGCCCTAGGTCTCGATCTCGAGCCTTCGGGGCTCGATGAATTACAACGCTGTTAGACTGTCCAAATAATCTCCGATTTAGATAACACCCAACAAGGGTCAATACTTCGACCACCCGCGTCTCGACTGCGAGGCATACATCCTCAGGGATAGTCCAAATCGACCTTAAGGGCTAGTACAATGCATACAACCCCTAAGCTTGCTTTACATCAAAGAAGACCCTCCCGCGTACACAATTGAATAATGAACTACGACCGTCTTGATTCTTTTTTCTCAAAAAGATATGTAGGCAATTCGACCCCGCGTTGAGCCCAGTCGCAAGATTACAACATCCATATCCTTCTCTGGAATATGTTACTTTCTAATATAAATTGTTTACATCTAACCATTATGGCTTTAATGCAGGTTTTCATCGAACCAGAAGCTCTTCTTGTGTTGCATATGAGGGCAAGAGAGTCTGGTGAGAGAGTAATCTCGAGACAAGCAAAAACACCCCGCGCTAGCTCTGTTACTTCTTCTTGTGTGTTCTTATGGATTTTGTCTTCAAGATACAAAATATTTAATTGTTGTTAGCTTTACTTATTGTTCGGCATTTAATGGACTTTTAGTGGCTTTGATTGAGCTATTTATTTCATTTATTTGTTGCTGACAGGTTTGTGCTTCCTTATTTTCAAATTTTGTTTCCCAGCACTGATGCAATATGTACTTCCTCGTTATGAAATTTTGTTTCCTCATTAGCAAGTTTTCTTGTACAAGCACTTGCAAAGGCCAATTACAGCGTAAGACATCTTGTGTGTTTAGCAGATTCAACAAAATCTGATATGAACGCTAACAACTACCCACACCAGAAGCCTAAGTTGAATCCCACAGAGAAAGCTCGACTGCAAAAAAGTCGAGTACCTAAATGTTGTGAACGACGCCGGAGGTCGCTGATCAAACGACATCGTGTTACTATTTTTAGTATTTTTCAAATAAAGTTGATAACAAATAGAGAAGAAAGCTGATGAGAAAGAGAGATTCAGCTCAATTACAAGAAGAATTCATAAGGAGAGAAAAAGATAGAGAAGATTGAGTTTTTTCATAAATTTTCCTGAATCAATTCCTTCACACATCGTACATGTCCTTTTGTAATAAAAGGATGATGTCATCTTGACGCACCCAATAAACGAGGTTTAATAATAAGAAGCGCGATACATAAAACGTAATAACAAAACATAAGGAAATGAGATGAGGTGGCTGGGTGTTTGTAACATTGCTCCCTCCTCCAATTAGGCTTGACCTCAAGCCTCAAATACAGAAACTCTTCTTCTTTGAGCAGTCCAACAACTTCAGTTGTCGTTACATTGAGTTTTTGATTGCTGAGAAGATGCATGATGACATATAATGGCTGCACACGATCAGCATGAAGCTTTACTCCGCATGTAAATCCGCATGGCCCTTGGTGCTCATCCTTTTGGTTTCTCCATTTCTCCAGTAAAAGAGCTCGGTGAAGATTTAGTGTATCCCATAACCTTGAAAAAAAATTGGTACCTGACTTTAACTGTAATTTGATAACTATCATTTATCAGATTACCAAAAGTTGCTAAGGTTGCAAAATTAAACCGCCAAAGTTCAATATAATGCACAAAATTTTCTAGCATCATCAATATTTGAAGTTCTGCGACACGAACATGGAAATAAAGAACATAAAGATATTTGGTAAAAGCTGACAAAGTTCTTCCCAAATTACCGAGAACTTAAATAATCTCCTGGCACAAGACAGAGCTCGCATATTTGTGGTCATGGATCGTCAAATTACAAATACCTTCACTAACTCTAGCATGCTTGGCTCCAACACAATTCAAACACCAATATTTTCCAGCATCAATTATGAATGTGACACTTGATGAACTTGTTGCTTTAGCACTTATCTTTTCACCAATCTTGTAAGGTACTTGATAAACTTGCTGCTCTGGATGCTTAATCAAAATGTTTCTGTGAGCATTACTCATAATCCCTTCTCCAAAATCCATATAGGCAGCACATAATGTAATGAAAATAAACATGTTGTTGTGCTCCTCATAATCAGTAACTCCTCCTATTATCACCTTATTTCTTGTTGAGCTAATGGGTAGTTTAGTTCCAACACCACATGTTGTCTTGCAACATGTTTGGAGAGGAACATCATCCTTAATCAAGATACAAATAACTTACAAAATAGCTCTCCTCCAGCCGGAGACCATCTCTAGTTCGCTACTACACTTTTTCTTCTTTTGACTTTGAAGAGGGAGTTTATGATCTCCTTTTGTAGCACAAACACAACCATATCATCCATAATTGTATCGCTTCTCCCTTCACTCCCTCATTCTCCTAAACCCAAAGTAATTCACCGAGTGTAAATTGCCATTTCTTTTACTGGTAATATAGCAAACGACTCATCCCGTTCAAGAGAACCTTGATATATATGACTCAAGTGATATATATACATATATATATATACATACTTATCACGTATGCTCGTTTTTCTATGTATATCAACTAGTCCTTTCTCCAAATCCTCACAGTAATGATTCAACGGCGGGTCCAGTGTAGGTGGCGTTACATTTGGCTTTGTTTCTATGAATCGTTCAAATGATATGTAGTCATCAAACACTGGCTTTTGTTTTCGCTGATCTCTAATCCAAGAACAAGCAATCTGGATATTTACAACATCATTTGGCTTAATGCTAAGTTGAAAGGGTGATGCTTGACTGTCTCGTTCAGAATCATGGATGGCTGTGGGGATGTAACTGAACTTAAGTGCATCATAATGATAATTAAGGGGCGTTGATATTCTGTAACTGTAAGCAACAATAGAGACTCATTTCTCTTCAAAGTTCAGGTAAATCACTTCCTCAAGCCTCAAATATCCAGAAGATAGAAGATTGAGTTTTTTCATAAATTTTCCCGGAATGAATTCCTTCACACAGCGTACATGTCCTTTTGTAATAAAAGGACGACGATCTTGACGCAGCCAATAAACGGGGTTTAATAATAAGAAGCGCGATACATAAAACGTAATAACAAAACATAAGGAAATGAGGTGAGGTGGCTGAGTGTTTGTAACACTAAAGAGGAAGGTGAAAACTCAAGCACAATATTTCCTCAAGTAATTCCTAAAATCTATTCGACAGCAGAATTTTGATTTGGGAGAGTTGGTGGTGGTGTTTCTCGGAGAAGGAGTAGGCAGAGCAGCGGAGGGAGGTGGGTGATTTGTGGCGGCGCGTGGAGATTAGGGATTTGGATTTAGTAGTGGTGGTGGTGGGATTTGGATTTAGTAGGAGTTTAGGGTTTTGGTGATGGCGATGGTTGTTTTGGTGGGTGTGGGGGGTTACGGGAAGAAGATGAGTTGATATTTTATTTATTTATTTATTAATGAATGTGTGTTACTTTTTGTTTTTTTTATACTTTTAAAAAACGTTTTTGGGGTAAAAAATGGAGTGGCGATTGGTTGGCCAGGACCAACATTTTCTTGACTGGACAACCACGTCAATAGGTTAGCTCGAATAAGAAAAATTGGGCATTTTGAGTAGAAAAAATTGAAAGTTACAGGGCATTTTTAGTCCGCCATAACCAAATTGGAAATTTAAATATTTTAAGCAAAGTTACATGATAGAAAAAATAATTCCTTGAGTGTTCCACTAAATTGGCAAATTGCCCCATGTGAAAAATAAATAGACAAAATACCAATATGAGTCGAGAAATTGGTATACTATCTTTCTTTTGTAGGAAGGAGTTGTTCACTCATGTCATACATGAGAGAGAGTCAATATTTTGCTCGAAAATTATTTTTTTCTAAAAAATATCTTTTATAATATTTTACTTTAATTTAAGCTATCAAACAAATATAAACTTAAATTTAATTTAAAACTAAGTTGCAAAATCAAAATATATTTGTGCACACATTGTTTTATATATTTTAATTATTAAAACTATATAAAAACATAAAAATTAAATTTAAAATTACTTAAAAAAGAAATATTAAAAATACCAAAGCTATTTTGGTCATTAAAAATAAAAATTATAACACGAAAATTTTCGTTTTTTGATGCAAAGAAACAAAGCGATTATTTAACCGATCCACCGAAACCTATTTCGGGACTCCAACTTTGAACCATGGTCGTTCACAATCGAGTATTAATTTGACCAAAAATCCAAGTATCTTTTACGAATCCCGCAAATGCTTGGTTGTCGAATAGAATTTGTTTGCAGTTTCCGCCTCAAAGAAAGCTTCTTACAACTTATTACAACTTACAATGACATTCTGCTGATTGATTGACTCTATTCATAATTAAGTACTGTTTATATATAATCAACTTCCATCAAAATACTGTTTTTAGTCGTCTCTGTTTTGAAAACCGAGTTTCTTGCGCATAAAAAATAAAGACAAGAATATGAAGTTACTGAATCATACAAATAAAATAAATCTGATGAACGACATGATAATTGCCAAAAATCAACATCACCAATAATACTTGACTAGTACAAATACACTCAATTTAATAATGGGGTGGGGTCTCATCAATTGTCCACTCATAAAATAATAAATCCAAATTTCCAAACAATACTAGGAAAATTAGATATTTAATTATTTATGATAACAAAACAAGGAAAATATAAAGCACACGAAAATTACTGCGAGGCAGCAACGTATTGACCATTGGGCTCATTCTCAGCTCCGTCAAAGATTTTGGCGATTCTGTCAATGGGAACCAAAGGCAGGTAATACGACATCGTATAGCCTCTTTGAGCCGTATACGCCACGGCTTGATTATACTTGTCAGCCCAGTAGGCCGCCGTTGGGACCATCAGATGAGCCAGTTGAGGGAACAAAGGCAGCTGGTTTAGTGTGAGCCAAGCCACGACTGCATGTTGCTCAGCCACCGGCTCGTATTTGTCGTACAGCTCCTTAGCCGTCGGCTCATACTTATCGTATGCATTTTTTGCGAGTTTCAACCCGGTTTCCACTAATCCGGCTCGCTGCACCTCGTAAGCCAGCTCTCGAGCCGCTTGTGGAGCCTTTTGAGCCAGTACCCAAGTTTGGCTCGCAAGTTGTTTCGCGAAAAGAGGAACGTGACCATCCAACTCGGTTAAGGATGCATCTACCTACACCGAGATTACGAAGCATGTTAAACCTTATACGATACATAATTAATAATCCTGTGATAGTACTAGCTAGGAAGTAATTAAATGTATTAGACTATAAGTCTTTTTTTTTTTGATCGGCAAAAAAGAATCAAATTAATGAGAAGAAAGGTTACAGATTACATGTGGTATTTCATCCTTTAAGACAAACTATCGGGGAATTAAACCAATCTAAACAGGAATATGCAAAATCTTTATCCTTTGATTTGATCCAGCTCCACGACCGAACTCTGATAAGATCAACAATATTTGATACCTTCACGTCTTCCTCCTGTAGTACTTTCCTGTTTCTAGCGCACCAAATTGACCAAAGCGTAATAGGCCAAATACTACTCCAGGATTCCTTACCACCAACAAATGGAAAAAGTTGGTAGAAGTAAAAAAGATGATCAACGAGAGAGCCCGGCATGACACCCTTCAAACCAAACCAATCAATGACTTTCGACCATACTTCAAACGCAAAAGAGCAAGAAATCAAGATATGATCAGCGTTTTCTTGCTGAAATCAAGATATAGACTATAAGTCTATATATAACAAATATAAGGGTTATATGTACAATATAATAAGATAATTAAGAAACATAAGAGTTATGAAGCTAATTACACAAAAAATAATCGCGACACAATTTATACCAAAAGAAACATAAGAGAGAGCGCGGTAAAGCTAGCACCTTGCGATCGAGGAAAATAAGGAGGTGAGAGGGGACGTCATGGAATTTCTGGTAGACAGGCCCAATGACGGCCTTGACGGTACCTTCAACGGTTTGTACTCCGGGTCTCAACGGACCCGAATTCTCTTTCGCGTATTCGTACAACGTCGAGCACCAAACCATCACGTAGATAGCGCTAATTTGGACGAAATCAAGATACTTTAAGCTTTTCGATTCATTTTCCTCAACCTTCGCAAAAATTAGTTAAAATGAAACCAATAATTAGTCTCATGAGTGTAATAATAAGTAATTATTCATATCAGTATATAAGAAAAGGAAAAATGTTATAAGCATACCCGTTGATCTATAGTCGATTTGGCTTCTGATTCCGCCATGAAAATGTGAAATTAATTATGGAGTACAATGGTGTATGGTATGAGACGGTAAGAAAATATAGCATGGAAGAACGTTTCAACTACTCTGCTTTATATAAGGATGTTTCTGTGTCATTCTTCTATTTTAATTATCTTTTAGCGAACAAATACAAAATGAATTCGTAATTTTGCTTAAATGTAGTTTAGTCGCGTGGTACACTATATGCGCATGTAGACTGTAGAGAAAGATTATGTGATCCTTTCCATAGTATTAAAAACTCATTAGGTATAATTTAATAAGAAGATATATACATCATTCTATTAATTATTGTGTTGCCGTTATATAAAGAATGAATTACCTTTATACATCCCACTATATTGTCTTATTACACTTAGTCTCTGATAAAAAAAAAATATTGTCAGCTTTGCATAATCATAGTAGCTAGTTTACAAAAATATTACAACACATACGTGATTGGACCAATATTTTAGTATTTGTGTGAATTTGAAAGTGTTCATATTCAAAATTAGAGCGAGTTTTTGTAGTTCAAACAAATTTTAGTAGTTAGTTGTAACTATTTTTTATTCTAGTTATGAAACCCCAAGAAGAAAAGGAAACATCTACCCGTGCATATTTTAAAACCTAAACCTTGTTAATGAATTATGACGACATGCACTAGCCTTAGTCTTATGTCTACACTCAATCTCAGTCAAATGGCGATTGTTTTAACTGTAATTTCACACATTAACACCCACTAATAATATAATGATACCCACAAAGGTGTTTCATGGTTCATTATATTGTTAGATGATTTATTCACGAGCGTGCGGTGGCAGGGGATGGCGAGACGGCACATCCGTCGAGGTCGATCGATAAATGGTAATTCTCATCCACTGTACTGGGCCTATCACTTTTTCTTTTATTTCACAAGAACGGTTCTAGATGATTATTATGGGTTCTCTAATATTTAGGGGCCCACTACCCATACTACAACTTACGACTTTTTGTGCTGACTTGCATATTTTTCTTTTCCTTTTGTCGTTTGAGAAAGGATATGCGAACTTTTTATTTAATTAAAAAAGAAAATGGAAAAACCTTATTTAAGAAAAGAAGGAAAAACAAATATAACTGGCGTCTGTTATAAACAATGTTGTCAAAAGCGCCGCTCGAGCGCACTCCGAGCGAAAATAGATGCAAAACGCTTTAAAGCGCTGTTGTTGGGCGTTTTATTCAGAAATCGTACGCTCTGATCGGCAGAGTGCACGCTCTAAAGCCTGAAAACGCAGTATGTGCGCTTCTTCATTAACAGGCACGCTCAACGAGATTAAAAATTAATTGCCTTGTGCTGTTGTGCAGCACTTTTCAGGCGTTGGTCAACAGAAAGAAAAGGAGTGGGGCCATTCAAAATCAAATGTGGAGTTGAAAAGTCAAACTCGTGGAGTTTGGAGAGAGGAAGAAATCGTGACCTTTAATTTTTCAATTCTATTTGTCTTATTTCATCCAAATCTTTTCTTCTTATTTCAATCATTAAAGTGAAAGTTAATTCAGAAACGTGATTTATTTTTCTGAAAGTTAATTCTGAAAGGTAATTATTTTATTTTTCTGAAGATTAATTTAGAAAGGCAATTTATTTTTCTAATAATTTTCATGTAAGATTTTCTGTTGATTGTTTAATTATATAATTTCGAACATTCTTAAAGTTATATGATTTTTAAATTTTTGCTTTATTCCATATTTTCTTATTGTTGTTCACCTATTTATATTCTTGTACTTAAAAATAAAATAAAAATATTTCTGCAAAAAAATATAATAATAAAATAAAATAAAAATATCAACATTTATGGAGCTTACGCTCCACGCCTTGGAGCTTACGCTTCGCCTTTAAGTATGAAAAACGTTCCGCCTACGCTCAACGCCTTTAACAACACTGGTTATAAATATGCATGTGGCCTTGTTTGTAAATTATGGGAAGATATTATTTATTAATAATAGTATTAGTTGTAAGATGGTGGAGAATTAATTCCCTTGTCTCCATAATGCCTATAAAATGGCAAGAACCATGCATTCACAAGACATACAATTGAAACTAAATCTTGCTTATTCTTGCACTTTCTTCTCTAAATTCTTGAATATATTGTTACACCACCATAGTTTTACTAAATTTATAACACGTTATCAGCACGATAATGCTCGATCCGGAAGAATCCAGTTCCTTCGTTAAAGAAAATATTCAACGTCAAAAGGTATGAAAGTTTTATATTTACGTGTTCATCTATCTATATTATTACAGACAAGTGCGGACTATCGCCAATCTATAATTTTATGATTAGATGAATATGTGTTTATAATTTTGTTGATTAAGTTTTATATTTACGTGTTCATCTATCTATATTATTATAGACAAGTGCGGACTACCGCCAATCTATAATTTTAAGATTAGATCAAAATATTGTTATAATTTTATTGTTATCTAACTCTAACGCTAATGATAATCTTAACACTTGTTGATGCTTGAGTTAACCCCAAGCTAAAAGCGACTACTAACACTTAATTATTATGGAAGGTTTTACTTTTACCTCCTACTATATTGCTTATTTTATTCCATAAGCCCATGAAAGTTTTTAACATAGTAATGTGACGGAAATTATTTACGCAATTAGATTATTTCAATTATGTTAGTTATTTACATTATTCCACAAGCCCATGAAAGTTTTTACATAGTAATGTGGCGGAAAATATATGTGTATTTACTTATCGTAATATTATTCCATATGCCTGCTAAAATATCATTAATGCGGCGGAAATTATTTTACATGTTATTACAATTAAGTTTTGTTGCTAAATTATTAAAGGCATTACCGTTCGTAAAACATGCCAAAATAAAGAAAAATGATCGTTTTCTAACGGCTATAAAACGGCTACTTATAAATATCTTTCTTCTATAAATATGCAGATTTCATAACTCAAACTCCACACAAATCTTCACCTTATTTCTCTCATCTTGCAAAATGATCTCTACAACAACTGCGATCTTGATCCTCATTTACCTTTCAATTTTTATGTTTATGCTTGTAGATGAGGACACTCCTATGTTTGTCCCTATGATATTCCTCTCTTTTATCATAATAATGTTTGAGTTCAAGATTTGGCTAGAGATGAGATAATTACATTGTATTATTGTAATAATTGTGCTTGTGTGGTTGCGTATTAAAATAAAATGTCTTGATCCTAATTATGTTTGTTTTAATGTTCATTTAGCTGCAATATGTCTAATCTCTCGAAAGTAGATTTCACCGAACTCACTGTCGATGGAAAAAATTATATGCAATGGGAATCAAATGTGAAAACGCATCTTACTGCGAAATTCCTCGGGGAAACAATTGTTGAGGAAAATGAATGTATTGACCAGCAACAATGCGAGACAATTATATTCCTGCGTAGACATTTAGATAATTTTCTGCAAACGGAATATCTCGATATTACAGATCCTTCTGAGCTATGGATTAATCTGAATGAAAGATATGGCCACCAAAGGGAAACAATGCTTCCAAAAGCCATACATCAGTGGAACACATTAAGGTTCCAAGATTTTACATCAGTAAATGATTACTCCTCTGCCATCCATAATATCCGACAAACGCTAAAATTTTGCGAAACAGAAATTACTGATGAGGAAATGATTGAAAAAACGCTTTCTACTTTTCATGTCAGTCATATACTCATCCAAATGCAACACAGACTAGCCGGATACACTAAGTATCACGAACTAGAGAGGGTGTTGTTAACGACAGAGAATAGTAATAATATATTGATTAAGAATTCTGAGTTACGCCCAATTGGAGCACAAGCATTGCCAGAAGCACATGCCGTAAATTTCTCAAACTTCCGTGGACGAAGAAATTACAATAATGGTGGTCGAGGCAGAGGCCAATATCAAGGTCGGGGTGGTTATAGAGGAGGATATGTTTCTAGAGGTGGTCGTGGTCGTGGACGTGGTCGAGGTAGTTATCACAACCCTTCGACCAGTGATACGGTCCATAACAATAACCATCATAATAAAAGAAAAAATGCTCATAATAAATCTGAAGGTTACTGTTTTAACTGCGGAATGAAAGGACACTGGGCCAATACGTGTCGTACACCTGAACATTTTTGTAAATTGTACCAAGAGAGTAAAGGCAAAGAAAAGAAAGTGAACCTTGTTGAACAAATGCCTAATAATCCTACATATTTGGCAGCATCTGATTTTGCCGATGATCATGATGTTACTATGACTTGATATGAACTATGTGATTCATGTCTGCGTAATTCCTGATTTGATTTGCATTGTGTGATTCCTTGTTGTGTGATTTTGAATTTATATGTATTTGCAATTTCTGCTTGTAATGTACCATGTTTTCATTAATTGTGTTTTCTTATGTATCTTAATGAAACTATTTCTCTTTTCCAAATATATGCTTCATTTATTGTTATATCACGTTTCACTCTACTTGTTTGACGTGAAGCCAGTATGGAGCATAACGGTGATTTTTGCATCTCTGATAGCGGTACAACTCACACAATTCTCACAAGTAAGAAATATTTTACATATCTAAAACCAACAAAGGCAAAAATCAATACGATATCAGGTCCTACTGACCTGATTGTAGGATTTGGTAAAGCTAGTTTTATTTTACCAAATTGAACGCTATTTATCATCAACGATGCCTTATTTGCCCCAAAATCCAGAAGAAATTTGTCATGGATATGATACCAACTCAAAAACTGAAAACAAAACTAAATATCTTTTTATTATTAAGTATATATCAGGAAAGCAACATATATTTGAAAAACTACCAAAACTCTCATCAGGATTGCATTATACATATATTAATGCTATCGAGTCAAATATGGTAGTCAATGAAAATCCTGAATTATTAACTTTATGGCATGATCGTCTAGGTCATCCGGGTTCAACAATGATGCGAAGGATCATTGAAACTACACATGGACATTCATTAAAAGGATCCAAACTCAACAATACTAGTCCATGTGAAACATGTTCTCTTGGAAAGCTAATTATAAAGCATTCACCACTTAAAATTAAGACAAAATTATCAACATTACTTGAAAGAATTCAAGGTGATATTTGTGGACCTATCCATCCATCATGTGGACCATTTCAATATTTTATGGCATTAATTGATGCCTCAAGTCGATGGTCACATGTCTGTCTATTATCTACTCGTAATATGGCATTTGCGAGATTTTTGGCTCAAATAATTAAAATAAGAGCTCAATTTCCTGACTATACGATCAAGAAAGTCAGACTTGACAATGCTGGTGAATTTACATCTCAAGCTTTCAATGATTACTGTATGTCAACTGGAATTACTGTTGAACATAGTGTTGCACATGTACATACTCAAAATGGTTTAGCTGAATCATTAATTAAACGCCTTCAACTTATTGCTAGGCCATTGTTAATGAAAGCTAAATTACCAACCTTTGTATGGGGTCATGCAATTTTACATGCTGCATCACTAATTCGCATTAGACCAAGCTCGTATCATGAATACTCCCCATTACAACTTGCTTTTGGTCATGAACCTAATATTTCCCATATAAAGATTTTTGGCTGTGCAGTTTTTGTTCCAATTGCACCACCACAACGAACAAAAATGGGACCTCAAAGAAGGTTAGGGATATATGTTGGATATGACTCACCATCTATAATCAGGTATCTCGAACCATTAACAGGTGATGTCTTTACGGCACGTTTTGCCGATTGCCATTTCAATGAGGCAAATTTCCCAACCTTAGGGGGAGAAAAGAAGCAGTTGGAAAAGGATATATCATGGTATAATCCATCTTTATCACACTATGATATTTTAACAAAACAACGTGATTTGAAAGTTAAGAAAATTTTACATTTTCAAGATATTGCAAATCAATTACCTGATGCATTTACTGATATAAAACGGGTAACCAAATCACATATACCAGCTGCGAATGTTCCTGCTCGGATTGAAATTTCGAAGGACATATCCAACAATAATAAAATAAATGCACGTAAGAAACGTGGTCGTCCTGTTGGTTCAAAAAATAAGAATCCTCGAAAAAGAAAAGGAGAAAATATTATTAACTCCATTATCGAGGAAACTGTTAAT
Source organism: Linaria vulgaris (assembly GCA_948329865.1). Classification (NCBI taxonomy): domain Eukaryota; kingdom Viridiplantae; phylum Streptophyta; class Magnoliopsida; order Lamiales; family Plantaginaceae; genus Linaria; species Linaria vulgaris. The sequence goes on along the minus strand of OX415254.1, from coordinate 59,393,324 downwards.
GATGAAACAGAAAATGTGACAAATGAGATAACTCAAGAGATTACCGAACCAAATCCCAATACTGAGATCTCTGTAAATTATGTTAATTCAGGAGTTATTTGGAATCGAAATGAGATGAAAAATATAAGTGAAATATTTTCATATAATATTGCTTATGATCTTATGAATGAAAATGATGATCCCGAACCACAATCTGTGGATGAATGCCAAAATCGGGACGATTGGGTTAGATGGAAAGATGCTATGCAAGTTGAATTGAACTCTCTTAACAAACGAAAGGTTTTTGGACCTATTGTCCTCACACCTAAAGACGTGAGACCTGTAGGCCACAAATGAGTATTAGTTCGAAAAAGAAATGAGAAAAATGAAATTGTAAGATACAAAGCTCGACTTGTTGCACAAGGTTTTTCTCAAAGACCTGGGATTGATTATGGAGAAACTTATTCCCCGGTAATGGATACAATTACTTTTCGATTCTTAATCAGTTTAGCTGTTTATGAAAACTTAAATATGCATCTCATGGATGCTGTCACAACTTATCTTTATGGATCACTTGATAATGATATTTATATGAAAGTCCCTGAAGGACTTAAAATGCCTGAATCATCTTTCTCTAAACCTAGAGAAATGTACTCAATTAAATTGCAAAGATTGTTATATGGTTTAAAACAATCAGATCGCATGTGGTACAATCGTTTGAGTGAATATTTATTGAAAGAAGGATATATAAATAATTATTTGTGTCCATGTGTTTTTATCAAAAGAACATCATGTGGTTTTGCAATTATTGTGGTTTATGTAGATGATTTAAATATCATTGGCACTGACAAAGAAATTCATTCAACGATGTATTATTTAAAAAATGAATTTGAAATGAAAGATCTTGGTAAAACTAAATATTGTCTTGGTTTACAAATTGAGCATACTAAAAATGGTATATTAGTGCATCAATCTAATTATACCAAAAGGATTTTAAAACGTTTTAACATGGATAAAGCAACTCCTTTAAATCATCCTATCATTGCTAGACCATTAGCTAAAGACAAAGATCCATTTCGTCCAAGTGAAGAAAATGAAGAAATTTTTAGTTCTGAAGTTCCGTATTTAAGTGCCATTGGAGCTTTAATGTATCTAGCAAATTGTACTAGACCTGATATATCATTCACTGTGAATTTATTAGCCAGGTTTAGCTCATCGCCCACAAAAAGGCATTGGAAAGGAATTAAACATTTATTCCGTTATCTTCAAGGAACTGTTGATCTTGGTCTATTTTATCCTAACAATGCAGAACAAGAATTGTATGGTTATGCAGATGCATGTTACCTATCAGATCCACATAAATCCAGATCTCAAAATGGATATGTTTTCACGTATGGTGGCACTGCTATTTCATGGCGTTCTCAGAAACAGACACTTGTTGTAACATCATCGAATCATGCTGAGATTATTGCACTCCATGAAGCCAGCAGGGAATGTGTATGGCTACAATCAATGACACATCATATAAGAATCACATCTGGCTTACCAATTAAAGAAGGTCATACAACACTATTCGAAGACAATCCCGCATGCATTACACAGATGAAAGAAGGTTATGTCAAGAGTGATCGAACCAAACACATACACCCGAAGTATTTTGCCTACACTCAGGAACTGGAGAAGAACAAAGAAATTAATATCCAATATGTTCAATCATGTGACAATATGGCAGATCTCTTTACAAAGGCATTCCCTACTGTAACTTTTAAGAAACATGTTCAAAGTACCGGGATGCGTCACCTACGAGACTTATGAAGAATTGGAGATGCCAACTTGAGGGGGAGTTCACACGGCTGCACTCTTTTTCCCTTATTAAGGTTTTTATCCCACTGGGTTTTTCCTTATAAGGTTTTTAACGAGGCAGCACGAGACGTGTGCAGAATACGGATCATATACGTAACAAAATTTTTAAACGGCCAAGGGGGAGTGTTATAAATATGCATGTGGCCTTGTTTGTAAATTATGGGAAGATATTATTTATTAATAATAGTATTAGTTGTAAGATGGTGGGGAATTAATTCCCTTGTCTCCATAATGCCTATAAAATGGCAAGAACCATGCATTCACAAGACACACAATTGAAACTAAATCTTGCTTATTCTTGCACTTTCTTCTCTAAGTTCTTGAATATATTGTTACACCACCATAGTTTTACTAAATTTATAACAGCGTCCACCACTTTGTCGGACATGTTTTTCTTTCATGGACAAATCATGGACAAATGTCGGACTTGTTTGATTTACATTTTCGAAGAACTAGTCTGTTGGTATTTGGGCCTCCTCAAATAAACCCTCAAGATTTAATCATGGAAGTAAATACCAAAAATGACGAATAAAATATTGACAATAATAACAATACAAGTCTTAGCACGAAATCTCCAAAACAACAGAAAAACTACGGAGATCTCGGTAAAATCTACTTTGCAGAAAATTTGTACAACTATATAATTTTTACTCACCCTAAAGGACTCTCACACAGGTGTGTGCAAAATAATCCGGATCAACCGAATCATTATAATCGTATCAATTGGTACAGATCGTTTACCGAATTATTTAAATAATCCAATAAACGATCCAATGTAAAATACCAAATTATTATTTGATATGATATTTGATTTTATATGTCGATTACCAAATCGTACCGAATTACCGAACTATTTAATATATATAAATATTTATATATTCAACTCTTAAGCATGTGAATTTTGTTCACCATTAAGTAATTATATCATTAATTAAGTAATGTAGATTTTAGAGTGCGCACTTATATTTAAGACTCATTTGAAATTGGAGAATTTATTCTATCTTGATTGTGATGATTTCATGTTTGTATTTTTTGTTGAATGTCATATGATATTTATATTTTATTGATGGTTAAAATATATAGCTTTTGAGTTAAAATAATGATATCTTAGTGGTGATGTAATATCATCCGAAGGCCCGAGGAGGGGCGAAACCAGAGATACGATCAAGTGAGGTTTTTGGAACGTCGATCCAGAGAGAGAGAGAGAGAACAGAGTTATTTTATTAAAGGATTAGAGACAGATTATAATTGTGGGGGTGGGGAGGGGTCGTGTGTAGAGGGAGGGATTTCTTTCGGGTGATAGTAAAAAAATTGTGGTTTTAGTCTAAGTACAAAAGTGGTTGAGAGTGATTGGTGTGAGTGGACGTTCTGTACTTGTTTGGACTTGTCTTTGGCTGCTTGATGGGATACTATTTATAGGTGTCTTCTTGGGTCCTTTCCCCAATAGTCGTTAGTCTTCTTTGATTACTTCCGGAAATGGGAATGGCCAATGTTGGGAGATGTTTTCTGCACCAATGAGGGGCGGTCGGTAGAGAGTGCACAATGATGTAAGTTTGACGAAGCTCTTCTGGTCAGGTGTTAAATGCGTCTGCTCCAATCGCCTTGAGGGGCATTCTGAGTCAATGTGGGTAGGCTTTCTCTGCTCCAATAGACATCTTCGATATGGGAGGCCCAATGTGGCTGATCATTTGGGTGTCCAATCAAAGTCTTAAACAGTCGCGCAAAGTCTTTCATCTTGATGGCATGTAGTTGAGCGTTGTCTTTAATGCAGTTAGTTGTGTGGTTTACCTCCGAGGATCCTTCCCCGAGGGTGAGTCTTGCGCTCTCTGGGTAGTACGACAGATCCCTTTGATTACGACCCATCTTGTATCCGTTCTCTCATTGTTATTTTGCACTGCTTTTCTTCTCCTTGTGAACACTTATTTTGATAAGTGTTGGATAGTGGGTGCCAATTGCTCAAATGGCAAGGTGAGCTTCCTGTACACCGAGGTCACGTACGACCAAGGAGATGCCCACAAGTCCCCGATGAGTGGGTTGTGGTGGACACTGGTTAACTGGGCTAAATAGTCATCCGATGCCCTCAAACTCGAGTTGTATCTGGGTGGATATTTGGAGGGCGGGGATCGACTATTGCCAGTGCCCCAGGTAGTTCGAGTATTTTCTTTTGAGTGGGGCATACTCGGGGTATTTATTTAGTATCCCCTAGTAGTTTTTATAGGGTACCCGTTTCGCCCTTCTGAGTGGATTTTAGTTATTTTTACGAATATGCATCATCACTTAGCTTGTTAAGTTCTTGAAACATATTTCTTATATTTGTCATATGTTTTCCTCAATTTGACTAATAGTTTTTTAAACCGTTATAATGATGCATTTTTTTTGGGAAAATAACAAACTTTGCCCACTTATTTGGCTCTATTTTAGTTTTAGCTCATTAATTTGGCACGCAATAATTTTGGTACACTAACTTGGCACTGTTTTCAATTTTAGCCCACTAATTTGGCAAGTAATAGTTTTAATCAACAACCGTGGCACTGTTTTCAGTTTTAGCCCACTAATTTGGTACGCAATAGTTTTGGTCCACTAACTTGGCACCAACCGACAATTTTGGCACACTGGTGCCACAAGTCGCCATAATTTACCCAGTCAGCAATTCGTAGCGCCATGCGTCATCCACTTTCCAATGTGGCATTTCCTTTTTATTTTTCCCATTCTCCACGTCATTCAAATTTTCTTTAATCAAAAACACAAAACTCAAAAAAAAATATATATATAAATAAAATTAAAACAAACAAATTAGGGGTCAACGGATCACACATTTTCTCCCCTCTAATTCTTCCTCCTCGATTCATTCTCAAGGACATGGACAAGATTGGAACTTTAGATGTATATTGCCGTTCATTCACAAATTTTGGAAGCTTGGATATGAAATCTGCAATATTTCTTATATGTTCTTTTGATGAAAATTATTCCGACATTAAAACCTTTATATCACTATTTCTATTGTAGAAGCTCTCGGTATAAATTTCAAAGAAGAAAAGAGCATGAACAATAACACTCGTTGCCCAAATCAGCGAAGTCAATGGCAAAAATTCAGTAATGTGCGCTACGCTAATTTCATAAATAATTGATTTTTACTAAAAATCTCTAAATCTAACTTTAAATAAGAGCATATGAAAACTGTGGTGGGAAGAGGTAGACATATCTTGGAAACTATATGGCACACAATTCAGTGAATTTTAATGTGTATTTGCAGAATTGGGGGGCGATTTAAGGTTAGGGTTTATGTTGAAATTGGAAAAAAGTGGTGACAGATGAATTGGAGAGAGAGAATGGGGTGTGATCAATTGACCCCTCATTTGTTTATTTTTTTTTAAATGACGTGGAAAATGAGAAAAAATTGCCAAGTTTAAAAGTTGATGACGCGTGGCGCTAGTACCACAAAGTGCTAACTGAGTGGCCGAGACTCGTCGCACATGGTGGGCCAAAATTGTCACCGGAACCAAGTTAGTGGACCAAAACTTTTGCGTGTTAAATTAGTGGGCTAAAACTTAAAACGGTGCCAACTTAGCAAACCAAAACTATTGTGTGCTAAATTAGTGGGCTAAAACTGAAAGGGAGCCAAGTTAGTGGGCCAATTTTGTCAATTCCCATTTTTTCATCATTTGTTGTTTTGTTTTCGCAATGAAAAAATGTTCAAGAAAAGTTTGGCAAAAATTATCGAATCGATCGAAAGTACTGAATTCAAATTTGATAATTACTGAATCGTATTAAAGTAATTTGATTTGACAAATGATTTAAGTTTTAGACTTACCAAATCAACCTCTTTATCCAAATACCGAGGCATTGATACGATAATATTGTTTTGTACACCCTACTTTCGCATAGCTTTTTCATAGCAACACTTCCCAAATACATTTTACCCCGTATATAAAATACTACATTGTAATATTAGAAAATATACTCAACACTCAAGTTTGCATACTTTCTATGAACAAAGTGATGCCAATTTATAAATGACACTCCATAAATACACCGAACATGGAAAAGAACATGTTACCCCTCTAGACCACATAAGACACCTAGGGAAAGGGCCTCATATAGAGGATTTTCAAATCCAAGTTAAAATCGCCTCGTATAGCTGCCGGCCTCGCACGTAGGAAGCCTTAAAAGTTGTCAAACGTCATAATAAACCACTTGGAAAAATCGCACGTGTAATAATGGAATATCAGTTATTATTAGCACAACCATCTTTAAACCACGGGTGACTTGCATTAAACATTTTCAACAAATCCATCTCCAACAAGGCAATATTAATGGAAGTACATTCTCAGCATGAAAGGAGGCCAAGTTGCCACACTCTTAACTACGATCAAGATCATATAAATAGGTGAGGTTTTGCACCATTGTTGGGAATTCAAATTCACATAACATACTTGTATTCTCATTTAAATAAAACAATATATATCTTCAATATTCTCTCATATTTTTGTCTCTTTACATATTTAGAGGACATTCATATTTCGAAACGCCCTCGTGTAAACATTGTTACTTAACGCATCCACTCTAAGAATCACAGGAATCACGTTTCGAACCACATATATTCACGATAATCAAGGAATTACTTAATCTAGAGAATTTTGTGTTATAATCTTGGTGTCGTTTGTGAAAACGCCATAAGAAAGATTCCTTGAAGCACGATTGATAGAGAATCTATCAAAATCCAACGTCTTATAATAGAGAAATGTGGACCCACTCAGATCTTGAAAAATGGAAAAAGGAACACACCCGATACAGAGATCCTCATAAGTATATTTATGTGGGTTCCTCAGACTAACCATCCATTTTGGTCCCGACGATATGATGATAATCGTATATCCCCAGAAAGACCATATCTTCATTCTAGCCCTCATCCAGAGCATAAATGTTTCCAATATCCTTGCAGATACATGTAGTATAATATCATGTTTTTGGCAATACTCTGTTTTCAGGATTTCGATATCTCAAACGGAGCCCATGCAGATCCTATTCAGGAGAGCTACTGCTTACACAATCTCCCTCGGACATGGGGGACAAAGCTCCACCAGAGAATAGAAGTAATCACGTTCCATAGAATTAAGGCACCGACTGAGCGCTATAACATCATATGCGGAAGATCAGCCTTGCATGCATTCGAAGCAATATAATCTACGATACACCTCAAAATCAAGTTCCCCACTCCGTTGGGGTTGAGGAGATTCGAGGAGGCCAGAAAGTGCGAGAGAATTCCGATTAAGCTCCATTCCCAAGTACGACCCCTCAAAATAATTTCATCATCAATTGGGAATGCATAAACAATGGAAGACGGAGGAAATAAAAATAAAAGCGGTCGGAGAACTCAAGACATTGATAATAGCGCCCTACAAACCTTATAAGAAAGTCCAAATGGGCACGAAGATGAGTGACAAGGTGGAGAAGAAGGTCACACAAGTCCTCCAAAAGCATGTCCGCGTATTTTCTTGGGTTGGAGAGCCCTTTAGAAAGATAAACATGCGAGCATAAGCTAAATGTAAAACTAGAAGAACCCCACGCAAAATAAAAGAAGAGGCATATGGGACCCGATGTTTGAAGATCACTGAATCGGAGTTTGACAAGCTCATAAAGCTCTATCACATAAAAAAAATCATCTATCCGAAAAAGGCTATCCAACATGATATTGGTTCCAAAGTCCAACAGAAAATGGTGCACGTGCATAGAATTCACAAACCTTAACGAGGCATGCCCATAATATTTATACCCTCTGCCCAACCACGATCAACTGGTCGATTCCACGACCAGGTGTGAGCTATTCTCAACAATGGATGAAAACCAAGGATATAACCCATATTGATGTCCAACCACGATTTCAAAAAGAACAACTTCATCACTAATTATGGAGTATTTTTCTATCTCGTCATGCCATTCAATGCAGGTGCCACATATCAACGACTCGTCAACGCTATGTTTGTCGATTATATAGGAAATCTGATTGAAGTCTACATAGTTGATATGATCTTCAAAAGCCTAAAGGTGGAAACGCACGACGAAGACCTTAAAAAGGCAACAATAATAATGAAAAAATACGGAATGAAGGTCAACCGCAAAGAGTGCTCATTCGGGATTAAAGGAGGTAAATTCCTTGGTTATATGGTTACCCATAAGGGAATCGAAGCAAACCCAGAAAGGGTGAAAGCCATAATAGATACGCAGCCACCCCGATCACCTAAAAAAGTACAAAAACTCAATGAAAAAGTGGCGACCCTCCATCGGTTCATCGCCAAAGTCGTTGAATGCAGGATCCCATTTTGTAAGATCTGTGGGAAAATTAAAGATTTTTATTGGAAAAAGGAAAGCCAGAAAGCCTTTAAGGATCTTCTGAGGTACCTCGTTAGCGCACCCCTCTTGGTTAAGCCACGCAAAAGGGAACGACTCTATGTCTACCTAACAACAAGGAGAGAATTGGTCAGTGTCATCTTCGTCCAAGCTAGCAACATGAGCACATGCATGCATGAATATCGTGCATCTTCCAATAAAGGCATAAAGATTAAATGATTTGAATATTTATGTATACATTATCACATGCTTCTTTTGGTCGACAAAGGGAGTACTTAAAAATGACACAACATTTTGATGGAACTTATCACCGAGAAACACTTGATTGGGATGTGGTAATTATACAATGAGTGTAAAACACCTAATTATGTGCCACACAACTGTGATAACCCCTCTAGGAAAATATCACAATATTCTTGCAGTAAGAATATCTTTCATACTTACACAACTTAGATTCTCTGTCCCCACTTCAAATATCTCCTTGCTTAGGACATTGGTTTTTTAGGTTTAGGGTTTAGGGTTTAGGTGGCGAGTGTTTATTTAGCGTGATTTGAGTACCTGTTTTCTAATACTTTTGTGAAGTTCTTGTAGATTTTTTATTGCCTTTTCTTTTTTCTTCTTGTTTTGTCATTTTCTAGTTTAGAGCTGAGTAGGAGAAAAACGAGGCATACTTGAGGCAAAATGTGTATGGAAAAGCACAAAGGGCAAATTGTACAATTCTACGACATATGTGACCTAGCAGTAGAGCCAATGCCGCCAACTGGCAGCTCGATTCACGTCGTTATGGCAGATGATGGTGCGACTAACACCAAATGAGGTGCGACCAACGCATCGAAGGAAGAGAACTGTGAGACCTAGAAAGGAGACCGTGCCACTCGCGCTGCCCATGTATAGAGACCGCCGTAAAGTTTTATGCGACTGATTTTAAACCCTATGGCATCACATTCAGGGCCTACAAACTACAAAAAGGAGAGGACGACCAACACAATAGGTATTGCGAAAAAAAGCTCAAAACACTTTCACACCCATTTTCCATCACTATTCTATATCATAATCCATTGTTTGAGTATTGCGATCAGAGTTTGAGGAGAAATGTGATCAATTAAAGAACATAATCATTTAGAGTTGAATAAAGGAGAATCAAAAGGAAGACACGCCGACATCTCACCGATATTAAGAGTTTAATATTTTTATTTTCTTTCTTGTAATATTTATAATGGAATTTTTTCGTTAAATATCGATTACGAGTAGCTAAATCTCCTAGTAGTAGTTAAATCTCCAGTGTCTTGGATATGATGTAGTTATCTCAATGAATACATCTTGAACCTATAATTTGATTATTTTTATTGAAGACTTTGTTTTGTTGGATTTCATTTGTTGCTTATGCTACTTGGTGAATTTAATACGTACATTTTTCTAAGAAGCATATTGGAGATGTTGAATTATCATGTATTACTTAAAATAAGCATTGGAGATTGTTAGCATAACACTTGCGTAGTAGATCACACACACCACTCTCTAAACATTCTTCATTAGCGTCTAACGAGGAACTTAGATTAAACTGTCAACTCCAGTTCTTTTCTAAAACTCTGTACCTTGGCATGGTGAACTTCTAGAGAGGGGAGAGTACCTAACGATCTGACGCATTAAGGAGCGAGAGGGTTCTTTAAGTGATACGAGAGTACGCTTAATTTATCACGTCAACTTGAGAATAAAACAATATACAATAGGAAGAAGCATAAGATATAAGCATGGGTATTTTGTCTATGAAGTACTCGTATTCGAGATTATCGAATTCTAATTCCTAGATACGTTTTTCCTTAATCTGCACAACCACCTAACCAACCATTCAATCAATTCAATTCAGTCTTTTTCTATCATTTTCTATTATTTTAGTTCTCGAAGTCATTTATCAGATAAAGTAATTATTTTACCTGGTTTCAACACTACATTGCTAAAACAAACCAATACTCTCTTGTGGTTTGATCTGGGACATAATTTACTATCTATTTTATTAGTACTTGATCGTGCATTTGCAAACGTGATATTATTATTGTTGCCTCGTAATACAAAGCACATCAAGAGGGTCCACATCATGGGAAATCGTCTAGTATTGGCTCATTGCTTTGTTTCAAACAAGAGTATGCTATTAATTCATAGAAAAATGAAACTTGTAAAATTTAATTTGTATTCTTGCAATGGTGATCTAATTTTTTTTGTTGAACTCCAACATTTAACACTTTTCCAGATATTAAAGAGGAAACCTCTAGCAGTTTGGGGCTCCAATACTATATATTTTACCGAGTGTACATACTTGAGAAAAATAATACAAATTGTGAAATATTTTTTGTTAGGTATACTTCTTTTATATAAAAAGATATGCATACATATACATGTAGGACTCTTTTTATAGATACAAAAAAGCATTTTGTTTGGCGCTCCTTTAGTAATAAAGTTCTAGAAGAGCCAACAAAAGTTTCATGTATATTCAAATCGACCATGTTGTAGTTTATTGGATCAAATAAAATAATTTGAAAATGGGTTCTGATTCCTACCCTCTCTAGGGTATAGGCAAAATGGGTACCCAATAAAAATGACCAAGGGACGTAAAAATGGTACCCCAGTCATAATTAACAAACATCCCACTGAGGGTATACAATCTGAATAAAAGACCCGGGTACAACTTACTCATCCGCCCAAAGTCATCCATACTACCAGGTATCCTTAAGAATCAAGAGAATCTCCCCGGTCAAAATGACCCACCAATGAGCTAACTCCGCTACCCGGGTTCCATGGGTCTCCCAACTAGAGACTCCCGGCCGTCAACATTTAACAGTTAGCCAAATCACTCAGAGAAAGGAAAGAAGTACAAATTAACAAGGGAAATAGTGGATACAAAGTAGGTCGTACGGGTAAGAATCTATCATCAACAATCAGAGATTACGCAACCCGGAGAATCTATCATCAGCAACTCGGAGATAACGCAACTCGAAGATAATGTAACTTGGAGGATTTATCCCAGTGGCTCGGATATAACACAACTCGGAGATGACCTAACTTGAAAGAGATGCCAACTACTAACATTAAAGGCAGTTCCCAACTACCCGTTATTAAGAAGGACGACCCTACCTCATTGGTCCAAGCCTGGTTGGCCCTCCCGAACTCGAACGATCGTTGGAGCAGAACCGGCCTATGCCAATTGGCTCAGAAAACCCCTCAAGATGATTGGAACAAATACAATTATTACCCGATCAGAGAAACTTCACTAAACTCACACCATTGGGCAACTCTGATCGACCCACTTTCATTGGCGGAGAAGACCTTGTACATCATTGGTCACCCCCGTTTCTGGAGTAATGAAGGAAGACTGAAGAACATTGGACATAAGACCTCAAAATCAGCATTATAAATAACACCAAACTCAACACCACAAAAGGAGGGCAAGCTCACTACATCAAATAAGTCACAACACTTTCTGTACTTAGAAAAATACTCTAAAGTACTCACAACAATAGGCGATCTATATTCCGCCATACACGAGCTCCCATTGTAATTCACTCTATTTCCTTAATAAAAATTACATTGCTTTCTTTTTCTCAAGCTCAGGATCAATGTTCCGAATAATACCCGTGATTATATCTGTGATTTCCCCCATTCTCGGGGTTCTCGGACGATATTGCATCACCAGTTTCAAAAGGTTGAGTTATAGTATTTCAAAAACCGTTCATGTGATATTCTAATTGATAATAAAAAATGGTGAATTGTCAAAAGTGCCCTACAACTTTATCACTTTCATGAAGATGCCTAATATTTTTTTGGGCCGCACTTTTGCCTTGTAACTCTAGAATTTTCATGTCAAAATTGTCCTTTATCCCTTATTCGGTCTTTCACGCCTACGTGGATGCCAAATCAACGCCATGTTGGATATAACCATCTTATGTGGATACTTGAAAAACAATCCCATTGTTACTTAATTAGCAAACCCGTTCATGTATTCTATTTAATTACCATACTGTACCCAAAATTATTTTGAAAATCCCCTTGTATTAAGTTAATAGCAAAAACTACCCATATAATTTTACACCTATATATTTAAAAATAAATAAATTAATCAATTCGTAAGAAAGTCTTTTTTTATTTTAAAAAGTTAATCAATTAACTCATACTTACATTAAATAAGATTAATTGATCATTGATTATAGTTGTAAATTAGATGACTAACAAATGTGTTTAGAGTTTGGTTTCACTACATATTTACTTAGTAGTTCATAGACAAACCACATATGTTCCTTTAACCTATTGACACTTAATTGAGTTCTTTCGTGTCTAATGGACTCGTGACCTACAACCAGAGTTATCAGTACTATAAGTCCATAATTTTCTAATGACCTAGAGCTTTAGCATGGCCTACGCGGTTGTTAATCATTTAGAAGAGAGATTAAGTCTACAATCTAATTTACTCTTTCACCAGTGTTAACGGAGCGTACCTAATAAAGATATGTATTTTATGATGTAAGTATTGTGCATTAATTCACGTGAGTTGCCCACCATCACAAAATCGGTTCAAGCATGCATAATCTAACACCACTACTTTGGCTTCTCAGAAACCATTAGCTAGATCTATCATGCAACCTATAAGCCAAATCACTTTGACACTTAAGTAACTCAAACGAAACTCAAATAAATCAAAGACTCATATTCACAAAATCGAGCTAAACCTTACTCAAAACATATAGTAGTTTAGCTACTCATAATCTCAAGTTTAACATAAAATAAAGAATAAAACAACACAATGAAAGATAAAAAGATAATGAAAACTCTTTCATTTGGATGAACGTCGATGCTTTCAATATTCAAATCTCTTTTGCTTTGTTTTCTTCTTCGTGACTCTTGTCTCTCTAGACTAAAATAATGTAAGATTGAGTTGATTTGGTGTTTATGAGACTCTCTTCACACATTTCTCTCAAAATTACTCTTTTTGTATCTAAAGCATAATAGTATTAAATGCATGAATTAAAAAAAATAAGTTCCTTATGAGGTGGAATTAATGTGTAAAATGCGAAAACTACACTTAGTTATATCTAGTTGACAAATAACCCCATGTGTTATTTTAATTGACAAAAAAGTCTCCTTAAACTTTTATTTAATTAGAATATTACACCAAATAAAATATTTTAAATTATTAAAAACCACATTCTATTTTTTAAATTCTTGAATCAATTTTAAACCAGGAATGTTTTTAATCTTTCATTACTTAAAATTGGAGAACTATTTTAGAAAAGAAAACGGTTTTCGTTCATTAAAACTTTATGACATCATTTGTATAATTTTTTATTAAAAAATATTTTTATATCTTTAAATTATGTAACATAAACACTAAAAATAAAAGGGAAGATAAACTAGTTTTTAATTGGAAAAAGAACAAAGAAAAAGAACAAATGTCTTCCTTACCCAGCCCCACTGCCAGCACCACCGATCTTCCTGCCGCTGGACCCATTGCCTCCTTGACTTCGTTCTCCCCTTTCGCCTCACTTTCTGCACTAGATCTACGCCTCCTCATATCGTTGTTTATATATGAGCTAAGGTGGAGGATCAAATCACGTGTTGGCGTCTGCAGCTTATGCAGGTGGTCCAGGCCGCTGTTACTATTGAGCAATGGCTAATTTGAAAGTTAGTTGTGTTATTTGCAACAAGGGCCCTGTAGTTTGAGGTCTTGATCAATTGAGTCCTTGGAGTTTCTAATTTGTTCCTTGTAGTTAAGATCCTCCCGCAAGATGGGCGTGGATGTTGGAAAGGCCCATCTTCACCATCATCTTGTTAAACAAAGAAATTGAGAGGGGTTTAGTAAGTATATCAGCCACTTGTTCTTCATTTGAAATATGTATGATCTTTAATACCTTGGCATTGACCTTTTCTCTTACAAAATGACAATCAATTTGCACATGCTTTCTTCTTTCATGATGAACTAAAATATTTGCAATGCAAGAGAACTCTTGCTGTCAGTGAAGATGAGTGGAGTTTTCTCTGTTTGATGTTGAGATCAGAAAGTAGTTGAACCACCAAAGCAGTTCACAAGTTGTTGAAGCTAAGGCTCTGTATTCAGCTTCTGTTGATGATCTACTGATGGTTTGTTAGTTCTTTGCTCTCCAAGAAAACAAGGAATCACCATACCATATTGCAAAGCCAGTGATGCTCTTTCTGGTGTCCAAGCATCCATCCCAATCACTGTCACAATAGAATTTTATATGATGCTTGGATTTGGAGGAGTAAAACAGTCCTTTGCCTGGAGTTGCTATTGGGTATCTTAATACCCTATAAGCTACAACTAAATGAGAGGTGTTAGGTATGGACTTATATTGACATAGACATTGAATACTATAGCTCAGATCAGGTCTAGTTATAGTTAGATATAGAAGTCTTCCCACAAGTCTCGTGTACTCAGTAGGATCAGGTAGCAAGGAGGAATCAGAAGCTTGTAACCTGTGAGTGGAGTCCATGGGAATTGAGCTTGTCTTTGAACCAGTATAACCTGATTCAGTTAATATGTCCATAGTATATTTGTAGTGGCAAAGTGAAATACCAGAAGAAGATCTTGCAATCTCAATGCCAAGAATATATTTGAGGGTTCCAAAATCTTTGATAGTGAATCTGTTGTCAATTTCTTTCTTTATGTAGTCAATTTCATGCATTTCATTTCCTGCAAGAATTATGTCATCGACATATAATCAAAGTGTAGTAAAAGAAGAACCTTTATGCTTAGTAAAAAGAGAGGACTCAGAGATAGTTTGACGGTAGTTAAGTGATAATAAACAGGAAGTCAACCTTTGAAACCATTGCCTAGAAGCCTGTTGGAGGCCATATAAACTTTTCTTTAATTGACAAACTCTCTTGTCGTTAGGCTTGCAGTAACCAGGGGGTCTCATGTATATTTCTTCATCAAGATCCCCATGAAGGAAGTCATTGTTTACATCTAATTGATGTAAGAACCATTGTTGTGAGGTAGCAATAGATAGTGGAGTTTTTATAGTGGTGATTTTTGCAACATGAGAGAAGGTGTCAAAGTAATCAAGTCTTTCCTCGTGTGTATAGCCTTTGGCAACTAACCTTGCCTTGTAGCATTCTATGGAACCATCTGCTCTGTATTTAATCTTATATAGCCATTTACAACCTGGTAAATTGTGATGAGGGAGTAAGGGAACAAGCTGCCATGTTTGAGTCTGCTCTAATGCAATAAGTTCTTGATTCATTGCACTCTGCCACTCATGATGTTTAGAAGCTGTATGACTTTGGTTCAGTGATTTGAGGGAGAGAGGCAGTGAATACTTTGTGTGTATGGCCAAACATATCACACGACAGAAAATCAGTGATGGAATACTATTTACTTGTATTTACCTGTCCATAAGCGGTGGAGTTGGCTTTGTGTAAAGAAGATGGCAAGTTGAAGTCATACACTTGTAAGTAGGCAGGAGGAGCTGTTGATCTGGTTGAAATTATCCTAGGAGCTTTAAAATATGTTTGATTAGTAGAAGGAGGAGCTAGTGGATTGAAGTTAGCCTCTGATTGTCCTGAGGTTGATGTTGTGTCAGTCTCAATGATGTGATGGAGTTCTAGAGTAGGATGAATGTTGTGGGATGAGTCAGTAGTGTAGCTTTGTGCTGGTAGGTTGTTAAGGTGATGATCATGAGCATGCTCTACTGAAGCAATAACGTTAGGAATCTGCACATTTATGAAGGAATCTTGTTAGATATGAGTGTTGGTGTGTGACTGTGAGTCATTGGGAGGTTGCTTGTTTTAATGGAGAGGGAACTCTTCTTCATAAAACTTCACATTTCTGGAAGTTATAACTTTGTTGGTTCTTAAATCATGGAGTAAGTATCCTTTTGTACCACACGAGTAGCCCATAAATATGCACTGTGAAGCTTTTGCATCAAATTTTTTCCTATGAGCAAACCATGTAAAAACAAAGCACATGTAGCCAAAGCTTTTCAACAGAGAATAGTCAGGAGATCTTTTGAAAATGATCTCCAAAGGGCACTTGTTATTTAGCTTCCTTGATGGCAACCTGTTGATAAGAAATGCAGTTGCACCAGTGCAATAGGTCCAGAGTGTTAAAGGAACCTTGGACTGGAACCTGAGAGATCTTGCAATGTGCAACAAATGTTGTTGCTTTTTCTCAACAATCCCATTATATTGGGGGTTTTCTACACATGCGGTTTGGTGAATGATACCCAAATATGAGTAAAAGTCTCTGAGCAGAAATTCAGTGCCATTATCACTTCTTATACAGTTAATTTTTATGTTGAACTGGTTATAGATTAAGTTGTAAAACTCAATAAGTGATGTCTAACATCAGATTTCTGCTTCAAAAAGTAAATCTGGGAACACCTAGAATGATCGTCAATAATAGTGAGAAAGAATCTATAACCATCAATAGAATGGACAGAGTATGACAGTAGAATTAGAAGTATGTAACAAGCTATTACATTCAGAGATATCCAAAACATATAGGTTGTTTGATAGGCTAGCAGAACCAATCCTCTTCTGGCTTATTGTGTCTTGAAACACACAGGAGGAAGCCCGTAACAATAGAGATAAATTTGAAGACTTAGTAAGCTTAGAGACATGAAGTTATAAGTGAATGCAGACACATACAAGATATAATTGAGCACAATATTAGGTAATAATTGGACATCACCTATGAGAGTGGCATGAGTAATAACATTATTTGGTAAATGAATGGGTATGTAAACAGTCATAGGAGTGTTAATAAACATAGAAGGGGTGGCAGTCTGGCAGATCGTATGATTTGTGCCCTTTGTGTCAATGATCCACCTACTGCCCTGTGTGAGTTGTGAGTATGAGATGATAGTGCAAAAGAATTACCAATTATAGCAGAAGCAACATAGTGCTAATGAGCATTAGATGTGGACTCCTTGGGCATAGCTTGAAACTTCTAAAAAGCAAGGAATTGCTCATACAAAGGATTGGTGGGGTTAGTATCAGTAGCAATATTGTTATCAACAAGTGGAGTAGGGCATTCCAACTTGGAGGATAGCATATGAGTTGGAAACACCTGTCAATACTGTGCCAATTGTAGCTACCATGAGTACATTTCATTTTTTTCTTGTCCTTTGAGATAGTAGGTCTAGCATGCCTTGAGTTAGGTCGTTGAGATGGATTCTGGTTTGAACCTTGAGCTCCGGAGAATCTGTTTTGAAAGCCCTCAAAGGATCCTTTGTTCCTAGTGAACATAGCTAATGCATAAGAGGTTATGTTAACAACATATAATGCTCTCTGATTCTACTCCTATAGTAGCATGGAGTACACCCTTGAAAGGGATGGCAGTCAAGTGATAATGAGGATTTGACTTCTTATAGCAGAAAAAGTGTCCTTCAAAACAATGAGGAATTTGAGAACTTGCTCAGATTGTTGAAGTTCAACCATCTTTCTATTGATATCACACACAGTTTCCACAAGTACAACTATAAATAGGTCTTTGATTCACATATTCATCCCAAGTGGTCCTTAATTTATTGTAAAACTCAATGACAGAGGAACCACATTGTGACATAGTTGAAAGCATTTTCTGCAACTGGTAGACTCTTGAACCATCTGTTCTTGAGTAACTAGTTTTCAACTCATTCCAAATTTCTTGGGCAATTGTATAGTACATCAAGCTATCTTGAATTTCTTTAGCAACATAGTTAGAAATCCATTAATGCACCGAACTATAAGCTCCTAACCAACAACTCTATTGGTTTGATCATTAGCATCAGAAATAAGTAGAGATCCATCATTAAAACGCACTTATTCTTAATAGTCAGTGCCATCATTATATTCTTACTCCAAGAAGCATAGTTTTGTTCATTCAATTTGTCACTAACAATCGAATGACTAGTGAAATCATGAGATCCGCAGAAGTATTCCGATGCAGAATCCTCACTCGGATTCTTAATACCAACAATAATAGGACTTGATGCAGGAGTACTCATTTCAACGGGAAGAAAGAGAAATTGAGTAGAATCAATCAAAACCTAGCTCCGATACCATGCTGAACAAGGGATTCTCTAATCGGATTGGAAGTGAAAAAAACAACAAAGATTTCATTAATGAGCAAACGACTACACAGTTCATTCAACAAAGAGAGAGAGAGAGAGAGAGAGAGAGAGAGAGAGAGAGAGAGAGAGAGAGAGAGAGAGAGAGAGAGAGAGAGAGAGAGAGAGTTGAAGGAGTCTTCTCTCAATTGTTGATCACACAAGTTTATAAACAATGCATTAATTGCTTACAATTCTATTTTGGTGTTCATATATGAGCTAAGGTGGAGGACGAAATCAGGTGTTGGCGTCCGCAGCTCATGCATGTGGTCCAGGACGTTGTTACCGTTGAGCAACGTATAATTCAAAAGTTAGTTGTGTTATTTGCAACAAGGGCTCTGTAGTTTGAGTTCTTGATCAATTGAGTCCTTGCAATTTTTAATTTGGTCCTTGTAGTTTAAGACTCCTCCTTATTCCCCTACTACTTAGACGTCAACTCAAATGCCTCACCAGCGATGTTGCTTTGCTTCTTCGACGAGCTGATCGAGGCGAAAGTTCAGGCAATCGTGACAAATGTGGTGGAAAAGAAGGGGATTTGGTATGCTTTGGTGGTGGTATTGGAATTATAGAGGAGATTGAGGGTAGGAAGGTGGTGGAGGCGGCTGAGTGGTTGAGGGCGGTGAAGAAGGCGATCAGTGGTGGGGGTGGTGACGTGGCGGTGGTGCATGGATTTTTAGGAAAGATTTAGGGGGAGGGGATGGAAGAATTTAGGATTTTTAGGAAGAATTTTTACTGCAGTAAACTTTCGCATAATTAATTTTTTAGGTGATTGTTTGTTTAATGATGTAACTGATTGAATAAGAAATGGATAAAAAGATTAGTAAAACTTTGATGAAATATAAAAAATAATCTTTTCTATATTTATTTAAACTTAATTTTCATAAGTTAAACAATCAGCATTACTAAACTGAAAATTGGATCTAATTTTAAGTATTATAAAATGAAAAATAATAAGAGGGGTAGTTTTTGTATTTTGTAAAATTGGGCAATAGTTTTGTAATTTGTAAAAATGGGCAATATTCTACGTGTCAACGTTTCTTTATCCAACTAAAAAGGATTTTGTACAGTTTGCTTCCACGTGGGTACAAAGCCCGATCTAGCTGGGGGTGAGCATAAACTGTTGTGTTTTTCTCAAACTGATGGACTTTTTTCTGACTCGAAGAGTTAGAGGAAAAACATTAGAAGGAGCAAAAGTTAAAGGGCAAAAATAACACTTCACTCTATTTTTTTTATTTCATGCTTTAATTCTATCGTAATTTAGTCTCAACTTGACTCAAAATTACAAATAACAAAACATAACATAAAATAATAGCTAGGAATGGTACAAAGTTGAGCAAAAGATCATGTAAGATATAAAATCAAATCGCATCATTTAGACACTTGGGGGAGGATAGGGAAGAAGATAAATTGGTTTTTTCTTATTTAAGTTTTGGATTACAAATATAATAACAAAAGCTACTAATTCATTGCTTAAATAATAATAACGAAAAAACTAGCAATATTTTACGTAGTATAAAAATTACTATTATAAAAAAAAAGAAAAATTGAATCTAACTTTTTTGGTAGCTAATTAGCATTATTACCAACGTGCAAATTTTTCTTTTAGTAATATACTTCTTGGGAGATAATTATCATTATCGACATCTTTCTAAATCTAATTTTAATTCTTTCTAATTGGGAATTTTTAATTTCAATCAAAATCAATTAAGAATAAGAATAACAAAAAGAGTATTATTAAAATGAAAAACTATATTTGATTTCTATTTTATATTTAATTAAATCAATCTTAATAAGAGTTAATCTTTAGTTTTTCAACCCGTAAGCAAAATCAAAGTTGTTAAAGTAAGGGTGCAACTTTGGATGAAGTAAAAGTTAATATTTGATTTGGGTGAAGTGTGTTAATAGTTCAATAACATAGTTAAGGAGTCTTTTCCTAATAAAAACAGCACATGAAGATTTTTGGCAATTAAAAAATAACATAGGGGTGGTTTTTGAATTTTACTTTCTTAAAATGTGACTTTTTTTTTTTGGTAAAGTCACTTAATGCATTAAAACGAATAAAAATAAAAGTTATTACAATCCAGACAATCAAAACAAAAATCAGTCCTAACAGTGGGCGGGAAAGCAAGTAAATCAGGGGGAAGGGTACAGTGGGAGAAGAAACCATTCCAACAATTTTGTTTGGCCCATTTTGCTAAGTTATGAGCGTCTTTATTTCCAAGTCGGGGAATTTCTTGGATTCTCCATTGCGGGAATTTGCTCCAGATTCTTCTGATTTCTTCCACATGTTCTGCACATGTCCAAAGACACATGTCCAAAGAGACAGAGAGTTCGCTTCAGAGATTTGGAGAGCTGCATTTATGGAATCTGTCTCAAAAAGACACATGTTGATAGCTTTGTCTTTCAGAAATGAAGACGTTGCGAGGATGGCAGAAATCTCAGCCGCATTAGAATCAAAACATGGGGATGTTTCAGTTAAAGAAGTCAAAATTCCTCGACAATGATTTTAATGATGAAGGCAGTGGTGGCAAATCCTTCATTGAAAGCTCGTCTCTGGATACTTTTAGCCATTTACAAGGAGGTGGTTTCCATGTATAGGATATCGAGGCTGCAGTGTTAAGAACATGACAATGGATCTGTGCACGCATCCATTCCCCCGCATTTTGATCACATTTTCTAGCAATTGAATGCTCATTGGTCTGCTTACAATGATGAACATTTTGTTCCTGGCAGCCCAAACAAGAGAGCAAGTATAAAGATAGAAACTTGTAAATTCAAAATGAGTATGTAAATGTGTAACACCAGCCCTCGGATCAAATAATTTTTCCCACCAAACAGAGAAACTGAGATTAGAAAAAGAATTCAATCTAAATTCCATCTAGATGCGAAAAACTTTTTGAGTTTACACTGCGGAACTTTTTGAGTTTACACTGCCGCAGTGTAACGCTCCTGGAGTTTGAATGAAAATATGAATTTACGGTTTAGTTTTCAAACTTTTAAAAATAGTAATTTTAACCCCAAACGCTTGAAAAAATTGCATTTTAGTCTTTAAACAAAAATTAACTATTTTTATTATCTTATATGCTAAAATATCTAAAATATCTTTAAGAAATATATTTTACTTGTACACATTGATCTTGAAATTTATTTTACCTAGAAAAATTCACATAAGTAATTATGAGGTCCTTGAAATTTGTTTTACCTAGAAAAATTCACATAAATAATTATGAATTATGTAATTATGAGGTCCTTGAAATTTGTTTTACCTAGAAAAATTCACACAAGTAATGATGAGGTCCTGATACAGATAAGGATCTAAGTCGATCCGACAACAAAATTCAGCTTATAAGATTACAGCGAAGCTGGTTTTGGATTTTACTAATTAACGTGTAGAACGAAGGACAAACGTGATAGATGTCAACTTGTTTATATATATAGTGAATTTTTATCCTCTCTACCTTACTTGTTCTGTATAAATAATTTGTCTAGAATTGGAATTCAAGTGATAAAAAGTAATTCAAGTGATAAAAAATAACTGTCTCGTATTATATATTCTTGTGGGCAGTGGCCTACAGTTCAAGCCCTTAGTTGCTCTTACAGTTTTGTCTGTGCACACGCGTGTATCGGTGTATACATGTCCTCTTATGTAGAACACAATTAAACGATGCACAAATTTCATCGACACCCAAGATTTGATCCGTTTATAGAGTTGATGTGTAAGAATTTGCATATAAGCTTTTAAAGGCTTGCAACCCTATAATCTTAAGAATATGTGTGTACTAATTCTCTTTTGAACTATTTAAGCACACAAATCATGTTGGCATGTGCTTATTTCTCCTATTCTCTACATAATTCCCACGAAACATATCAACTTCATTTTTTCTTGATAAATAACATATCGACTTGATTAAGTGCACTAGGATATACACTTATGCGCATGACAATTCAAACTTCATAAACAAAATAAAGCGCATAAACAGTACAAGCGTGTAATTTATTAGTTCATATACTCCTACGTACAAGCAGATCATATTATATTACACAAACACACACACACATCCGCACATAAAAAAGCCAAAGGAAGGAAAAGCATGTGTCTTGAATCAGCGATACACAAGCCTAAAATTGACTAGCGCAAGAAGCACAGCCCACAACAAACACGGCTTAACCAAATCCCCCGCGATCGGGTTCATCTTCTTAAAAACACTCGAACAACCAACCAGAAGCCCAAACACCGCCGCGCAAAGCACCAAACCGACCCGGATCGCCCCTACCCCGAACACAACCGGGTACCAAAGTAAACTAACCAACAACTGGCTCAAGTAAAGAATAAAAGCATTCGGATTGCGATGAAAACCTCCTTCGGCCCACACGAGCCAAGCGGAGACACCGGACAGAAATACAGAAGCCAAACACGACAAGTGCAGCGCCCAAAGCGGCGGAAAGTAGAAAGGTTTTTGGATACTCCGGTAACGAGTGCTGGACCCGAAAAGGTAGATATCGAGTAGGGAGAGGGAGAGAGGGAAGGCGACGGCCAGGCCCAATGAGCGGAGGCCACGTCGTGCGGTGCCAGGTTTTCTTTGTTTTATCGTACTGTGCATGTCGGGTGATGTGGTGTCAGTGGTGGTTTCTATGACATTGGGTTGATGATCCGTTTCTTTTGTGGTTCGGTGTTTGAGTTCTTGGGAAGAATCCATGACTTTCGGTGCAGCTGTTACTTAGTGGAATGGGAATCGGGTTTAACGAGTGAATGGGAGGAAATTTAGGTGGTGGTGACACTTTTTTTTATAATAGTAGCCGGATTGATTTGAGTGTGTTTATCTGGTAGATTTGTATATGGCAATATGGAGTTACGTGGCGGGAAGTGCCGTAGGAGTGTACACGTGGGGATTTCTATTATAGTGACTGGCCACCCAGCTTTTGTAAGATATATGCCGATGATCATATCTCTTCAACCTTAAGCGTTATCATACTCTTTATGATATATGGAATTAAGATCCGTTTAGTTTAATAGAGACCCCAAAGTTAATGAATCTTGTCATGCCTTTGTTAGTATTTGAACCGCCAAATATAATGTTAAAAGGATTTGTCCGTCGTATAAATATAGAGTAACACAAAGAGAATTAGTAATAGTAAGTAGTAAAAACATAAGGAGAAATTGCATGAATTATATAATTTTGCTGCTCATCTGCGTCATCTAAATAAGGTAGATGTTTGTTAACAATCTCAATTCTGAAGATTTGATTAGTAGTTTGTTAGATCGTCAAAATTATTTACACTTCGACTCTAAACAATTGCATACTCACTCCGTCTCGAAAGATCACTATAGCTTTTACTGTCACTGCAACTCAGTCATACTTTTTAACGTAATAATCCACCATAAACTATAATTGGTCTATGACGAACCCAAACTAATAGTATGGTGCAACTCTAAATTTGACTCTCATGAAAGTCATCATCCATCGATATGGATTCACACACTTCTCATTTACACCAATTCATACTTGCGTGCAAACTAACGCCAACGCAATGTCTCATCACAACTTTACAGTCTCATGCCATTAGAACGTACATGCCTTTTAAAATACGTCACTCAGCAGACGATGTTAATTTCACCATCCATTGTTAGCCTAAGAGCTTCTCGCGGAACCGACTCCTCGTCCTGAATGCTTTTCTTTTATGTGGCCCGTGTGTCTGCACCACTCTAACATATTTCACATGTGCACTAGCAATTGTATCCATCATACTAGTAATATCGCTACGTTAACGATAACTCTATTAATTGAATCATATTTCACTTGGACAAGCTACAAGTCACATTTCATTTTTCTGTCAAATTACTCCACATTAAATTTCACCATGTTCGTACCCTTCCTCCCTTACACTGCATCAGCGAGTTGGTAGATTTTTAGTAGATAAAAATAGTTCTAAATAGACGACCGTAAAGAGATAGCTCGTATTTCAGGCGGGGTTCAAAATTCATTGGTGGGCTCACTACAGTCTCACTCAATAACCAAAATTCATTAGTACAAGATGTCTTAATAATAAATTCCTCACACTATTACCATACTAGAACTCCACCCAACAGAACTCTGATACGAATAAACAAGAATAAAATATTCACGATAGTAACAACACAAAAAGATTTAACGTGAAAACTCCAACACCGAAGAAAAGCTACGGGAACACGAGCAAAATCTATTATGCAAAAAATTATTACAGTAAAATGTCCCAGCCCTGATGGATTCAATTTTAAGTTTGTAAAAAGATTTTGGTATACCTCAAAAGCTGATTTCAGTAAGTTCTTTTGAGACTTTCATCCCCATGGAAAACTTGTGAGAGGTATCAGTCCATCCTTCAATCCCTTTGATCCCAAAGAAGAGTTTTGCTACTACGATCAAAGACTCCCACCCTATCTCGTTCATTGGATGTGTCTATAAGGTTCTTGCCAAATTGTGGGCAACCATATTACATAAATCAATGGACGAGGTTATTTCCGCTGAGCAATCCGCGTTTCTTAAGGGTAGACAAACCGTAGACAATATTCGAACTGTTAATGCATTTGTTGATGATATGAAAAGAAATAGGAAGCAAGCTATGGTTTTCAAAGACGATTTTGAAAAGACGTTTGACTCGATTAGTTGGAGTTACTTGGATCATATGATGAATGAGATGTGATATTGCCAAAATGCCACAACTGGATTAAAGTATGTCAAGTATTTGCCACAACCTTGATCTTAATTAACGGATTTCTTGTCGCTGAGTTCTCCGGGGCCTTTGGCAAGACGGCCCTCTCTCTCTTTTTCTTTTACTTATTATTGGGGAAGGTCTTTGTGCATTGGTAAAGAAAGCTAATCAACTTTTGTTTTTTAATTAGTAAAACCTGGACGCAACAGTATCGAGATCACACATCTACAATATGTAGATGACACGATATTCTTTTGCCATTATTTGGCTGGAAATTTGCATATCATCAAGGGTGTTCTTCAGTGTTTTGAGCTTGTGCTTGGGTTAAAGGGGTATTTTGTAAAATGTCGTATGTATAGGATAAATATCGTTAATGCTTCATTACAACGTGATGCTACGATTTTGAATTGTATTACATGCACCCTTCCCTTCCAACACCTTGGACTCCCAGTCGAGGAAAATCTTCAAAGAGTTGATGCTTGGAAGACTATTCTTGACATGTCTGGTAGAAGTCTTGTAGGATGGAAAAGATGCATCTCTTTCGAGGGTCGGATTGTACTTACTAGCTTAATCTTGTTGGACTCCTGTTATTTTTCTTCTTACTCTTCAAGGTGCCAAAAAAGGTGATTAGAAAACTTACGACGATGCGACATAATTTCCTCTAAGAAGATAACGAGGACACGAAAAAACTTCACTGGGTAAGATGGGAGACAGTCTGTAATGAAAAAGAATTAAGAAATCTAGGCATTAAAAACTTGCAGCATCCCAAATTATACTCAAATATTCATATAGCTCCATTTACTTCGCAAACTTAACACGTGTTGGACTCAACAACATTCATTCTTCAAAAAAGATGGTGAGTGTTCGGGGGAGAATGTTCTTGTTCGAAGGAAGTGGGGTTTTATTATTTGGGAGAAATAGATGAGTTCTAAAGAATAACATACCTATTTACGTAAAGTTAGATTTTATTTTTCAAGAGGAAAAAAATCGTAACTGATTCTTTATTGGGTCGTAGTTATAGTTTTTGTCATTTATTGTGTTCTTGTTGGTTTTTTGTTCTTTTATTGTGCATTACATTACAATTTTAGTCCTCCAGGGAAATCTCACCCGAAAATTGCACATGGAGCAAGCAAAAATTCAAAAAATCTTGAATTCCCACGTGCGAATTAGCATGTGTAAACGCTGGTTTGCATTTTTCTCTTTCTTACTAGACAACTCGACCCGGGCGACCCATTTTCTTGTTTTAATAGTTGCACAACACTACCCATTTCCTCTGAACCGATCCGACCCAATTGAATTACACTCTCCAAAACCGACGCGAAAAACACACTTCACACACTCATCATCACCCCCAAAATTCTCTCTATCAAAGACACTAACCCCCATATCTTCAAATCGAGTTAGAATCTTGAATCTCCAAGTCCATAACCTTGCAATCAACACTAATTCCAAAAAAACATAATGTCGTATTCGTCCTCCAACGCGTGAGAGAACTCTAGTTTCGAATCATTTCAAAATTGCATTTTTAAAATCAGAATCGATTAAGCCCAACAATAGTCACATAATTTGTAATACCCTGCGAGGATTAAAGAAGCGACACCATGAGCTGAGTCAAATTTGGGGGTTAGGGTTCATCATGATTATGGATTAGGGGGTTAGGGTTTTTAAATTGAGGAATTTTGTGTATTGAGTGCGTGTTAGTATGTTTTTCACGTCAGGTGAGGGGAGGGTTGATTTTTTTGGATCGGGTCCGTTCAAGAAGTGATGTGTTATGCAAAAAAAGAAAATTAAGTAAAACTGGGTGGGTTATTTAAGTTGGATCTAGTAAAAAAAAATAAAAAAAAATAGAAAGAAAAATTCAAATCGGCTTTCACACGGGCGAACCGCACGTGTAAATTCAAAAGTTTAAAATTTTCACAGGCAAGTGCATCAAAGTACACTTTTTGGCTGAACAATACCCCAGAGGACTAAAAATGAAACGTAATGCACAATAAAGGACCAAGAAAAAAATATGACACAATAAAGGACGGAAACTGTAATTACGACAAAATAAAGGACTAATTTCGATTTTTTCTCTTTTTCAAGAAAATGAAGTGAGCTCCAAGGTACTACAAGAAAATGGGTTGGATAGCGACCACTCGGTTGCGACCGTTGGGCGGTCGCCATCTATTTGGACTGCTTGGTAGCGACCGGCCAACGGTCGCTAATGGGGAGGCATTTTCTATAAATACCTCCCCTCTCCTTCTTATTCTAACACTTCATCATTCTCTCCCTCCCCTCTCCACCAGCAACCGCCCAACCATCTTTTGCAACCGTTCGACAGTCACAACCCCGATAATTGTAAATTTTTTCCGCTTTCCTCGATTTATGTCTTATATTTCATGTTTTCGTAGTAATTTTATACGTAGAATTGTTAGTTTATCATTTAAATATCGTTTATGCGTTTAGTTATTGTTAGATCTTGTAGAATTGTTAGCCTTTAAACATCGTTTATGCCTTTAATTAGGAAATAATTATATTTTTGAAGAATCGACATATAACTTAGAAATTATGATGCTTTTAGGAAAGTTCTATAACTTAGAAATGATGATATTTTTAGGAATCTCTATTTAGAGAATCTTTGCAACTTAGAAACTATAATAGCTTTCATATAACTTAGATTCGTAATGTTTTTTTTTGTCTTATATTTAATGTTTTTAATACTGTTTGTTTTTTAACTTCCTTTTTTTGGTAAAAATGTTAGTATATCTTTATAAATTGTTACCTATCGTTGAATTATTCGATTTAATAACGTTTTTATATATGTTAGTTTAATTAGTTGAATTGAAAGTTATCATGTATGCCTTTATGAATTGTTAGATCGCGTTGAATTGATAGTTTTTAAACATCGTCAATCCTTTTAGGGAATCAATATAACTTAGTAATAATTAAATTTTAGGTCATCTTTATGTTTAGAAATGATCTAACTTAGAAATTTTGATTTGGTATGTAGTACATAATTGACGACATGTCAGACGATCCTACACGCATATCGCGATCGAATTGCCGTGACCACCACTCAAAGAGGGGTCGTGGAGGCGGTAGAGGGAGTGATTGACCTCACATCCGATGAGTTCTTTCGGGTGCTCCAACTTTTACTCATTCTCATGATTCATTCGAGACACTCGTTCCAAACCTAGAATTGCGGGTCCCAGGGTGGACCAAATGAACCCACTCCACCAGGGCGACACATTTCACATGGATTAGATCAGCTTGCATGATCGATGCGCTAGACGTCACATACATCGTCCGGATCCAGGCCTAGTTTACATAGGTTGATAGACTTTGCAGAAGTAGGACCATCTACTCGCATGCATGAGTGTCCTAGCAAGAGACCATCTAGAAGAATTTCGGTAGTGCAGGATCTGAGGGCTCGTCATCCCATTTTTTCAGATGATCGTGGACATTTTGAGGATGGGCGCGAGATTTTGACAACGATCACATAGATCATCTGACAGTTCTTGACGAAGTATTTTTCCCACGTATGGGATGCTTCTCAGACTATTAGAGACGAGACGTGATGATGCAATATCATATGACCCCCCCCCCCCCGGGGAAAGAAAATTTGTGATATTGATCAGTGAGTTTTGATTGGAACACTGATCCCGAGCCTAAGAGAACCAAGCAATGCCTTTATTGATATTCACGTGAGCTTACAAGTGATGGACCTCAAATTTGGGAGGGGCGGGCTACTACGAGGGGTAGTTTTAGGGTTAAAAGTATAATTATTTTTCTAGCAGCTAAGTGCTAAGTGTCATACTACAATGTGGGTGTGAGATTGAGTAAAGATGGTGAGATAAAGCTGAAAATGAGTGAGTGGGAGTGAGTGAAACAGCTGTCTTCAACTTAGTGGGAGTGCTAACAAGCTCTTATTTATAGGACTTTCATAGGGGTCTTTAGACAATGACCATAAGTCTTCTACTGGGAGTAATGATCCCGATTTTAGGTGGGTCTTCTACTGTGCCAATGGGTGTTTCTGACGAGGGTAGCCTATAACGAATCTTCTTCTTGTCCAATGCGGGTTGTTAGCTGGGGAAGCCAATAAAATGGAGTTCCCTGCGTCCAGTAGGTGTTGTAGGTGTTCTGAACCAATGGGTGTTGTTACCTCGGGGCCAGTGGTTTGTCTTCTGTGGGGGTGACCAATGGGGTCCAGCCTTCTCCTCATTTATGGCGGGTGGTTGGGAGCTGGGGAATAAATTCGAACTGTGGCCCTCTTTCTAACCTCTCGTATCTTTTCTAGTTTTCTTGTTGATTGACACCGCTACTCTCCTCGTTCCTGCCGAGAGGTGAGAGTAGAATGTTAGTACAATATTTTATAAGTGTTGGTTCACTCGATATAAGTGTTTTATTAGAGATTTTGTCTGAGTTGGTAAAAAGACATGATTAACCCCGATGGGGATTATGGCCTGGGAAGGCTCGTAGGATATTATGACAGGGAAGCTTCGTGGGATTAAGTGGTGTTTGTTTCAGTGAGACTCGAAGGCCGAGCGCATTGGGAGAGTACCATTAGGGTAGCGTGGACGTACATCACTCTAGAGGTTGTAATTCCATGAAGGGGAGGGGTAAAGAGGGACATCCGCGAAGAGCAGACAAGTCTTGGTTTGTTGCGTCTAAGCGGCATACTCAAATATGTCCCCCGTACGGGTGGAGTCCTAGAGCATTACCGTGAGAAGGTTTTTGCCAATGCTACCTGTCAGGAGAGAATCGGGGGAAGCCCGATGGGCTTGACCCGATACCTTCCTTCTGGCGTGGTCGATAGTTAGGTTCAGATGCCTTATTCGCTACCTTGGGATATCTCTCGTTATTCCCGAGCCGTCTTCTCGTGGGTGGAAATAATAATATTTTATAACACGCATCATCAAATAGTATTTTATTTAATGTCGTGTTTTTAATATTACAAAACGGAATCTAAAAAATACAAAAACCTTAATTATTTGTAGGCTACATACATGATTCGTGAAGTTGATTGGGGTAAGGTGCATAAAGCACATGAGGTGAAGGCTATGATACACTGATACCGATACTAAGTAGACTATGCAGTACCCGATATTTACAGATAGTGATATGTATCCAATACAGTTTTTAGGCGTATCAAAACTATTGTGGGTATTTTTTACAAAATCTTGAATTTAAAAGCTTGTTAATTTGTTATTAACTTGTAAATTATAATTCACGTTTGTATGTTTTCTTTTGATTCATGATTTTTTAATGTTACAAGTTCTTTTGTGTGTATTTTCATGTTTAATTTTTAAATTCTATTACTTGTAACAAATAAAACATGCATTATATAAATATTAATATAAAATTATATATGCATACCCTTCCGTATCGGTATTGCCTGTTTTTTGAAAATATCGTAATGGTGTATCTTTATAGTGCCGTATCCATATTTGTACTCGTGCAACATAGGGTGTAGGCTAGAAAGAGATTTAAGGAGTTGATTAACAACTCAAAGAAGAATTACCATGCGAGGAAGGATGATCCGAAGTGGGTGGGTTGTCCAAAGACAGGGTGGATGAATGACAGGTTGAAGGCAGATTATGTACGTCACTGGGAGTCGTCAGGTCATAGGAAGGTGTCAGAGAGGGTACATAGGAACATGAGAAGAGGCGAGACCCCTGAGGAGCTCCATTGTGCACATTTGACTCATGGCGGTGGATCCGTTGGCTGCACAGAGATCCATCGTATGATGGGAGGTCTTAATAAATTTGATTTTATACGCATAGATTTTGTCTTATATATATTTGTAAAGTTTAACGTACTTTTTATTGTAATATCTAGACACATGGAAACATGCGCAAGGGCATCCGTGTTTGACACGATCAAATGTACCCTTTTCAGCATATCATCTGCCGGATGAGCAGATACTGGGAGCTCCTCGTAGGCGCGTTTGGCTGGATGCTTCCTACATGACTATTTATGTAAGTATCTTCAATTTTTAACTTGCTACTAATCTTGCAAATTCTATAATAAATTCCATATATACTAATTGTTATAAAAATGAACAGGAGAACTACAAGTCCTTGATGAGTGAGAGGTATCAAGAGGATTAGTCAAAATGCGCCTTCATTGATCTCGAGTTGTAGAAAGTCTGGAGTAGTGAAGAAGGGGAAGGCGAAGGGCTTGCCTTCTGAAGCAGCTCCAGAGGCATTTGGTATCAAATTTAAGAAGGAGCGTGACTTGACACAGGGTTACATGGAGAACTTGGAAGTAGAGAACCAGTGATTGAGGACTACCACTTATCAGAGAGTTGACGTCCTACTGCAACACATGCAGAGCTTGACCTAGCACGTTACGACTGCGATAGGTACTTCATATACGACGATGATGATTATGTTGACTAGTAATATTAGTTATTTTTAATTTTTTGTACTTAAATGGATATGTTAGTATAATTCAGTTATGCATTTAAGTTCTATCTATGTACTGTTCGTGTAATGAATTTATGTAGAATTCATGTAATTAAGTTCTAGTTACGTACTATTAGTGTATTTAAGTGATGTTAATGATGTGCTTTTCATGAAAATGTGTTTTTTTGGTAATAGTTATTGCGTACTTATATGATTGCTTGTTTCAATTTCACTTTACAACATTGCAGGGCATAAAAAAAGGCAAACAATATTTCCTAGCTATTACAATATAAGAAATTGAATGTGACGTTATGATCTCACGCTAATCATATAAACTATCATATGAGTCTGAATCCCTCGCGCCATCGTCCTCTTCTTGGGTATCAACGCTATCCTCTTCATCTGAACCAACATATGCAACCACGTCAAATTCACCATCCCCTAATTGGATATCCATATTAAATGAGGTCAAGTCTACACATAATTCAACCTTCCAAATTCATTCTCTTGTCCGAAATTTCCGCTTGGTCCTCGTTTGAATCCACCACTGATGACATATTGATTATGTGCCCAACCTGAATAGTAGATACAGACGCCAACCATCATTTTTTACCCGGGCGAACTATCGTCATTTCTAGGTATGTGGTATAATACACATGTATTGCTTGATTAGCAAAAATGAACGGCTCATTGGTAGAGAGGGTACGTCGCGGGTTAATATCAACCACTTCGTACGTGAGTGAACGCCCGTACCTTGGTGTATAACATACCACAAAAATTTGAATAACACAATGTATAGTGGTCTTCTGCCTCCCCAATATCCCACTTGTATGATGTCATTCAACGTTTCGTAGAAGTTGGTGGCCTCAGACCCTTCCATGTTTCTCTTTACATAAACTCCACTACTATCACTCTTCTTTGGCCCAACGTCATATGTGTGGGGAATCTGAACCCATTCATAATGTATCCATCGTAATTAACCACAGTACCAGCCAAACCATGAATGAACAATTTTTCCTCGTTTGTCTTTCTCGTAGCGCCCACTAGAATATGTCTGTTTGAACCATGCCACGTACCTTCGTTCCTTTTGGTTTGTAACTCCATAGGACTTAGGCCACGACACTCCTCCCCTACAACCAACCTGTGTAATATGCAATAACAAGTGAGTACTAAATAAGATAAGAACGTGTTTTAGTTAAATCGTGATTATGTATAACGTTAACTCACTCGACCCATTCGTCAAGCTCTGGACAATTAAGTAGCATATAAAGTTCAATTTGGTTCCATTCATTGACTGTCATTTGTCGCCTCTTGTTCAGTGCTCTTACTGACTCCCATTTCTTCTAAAATATTGAAAGTTCATCATTCCATTCCGTCACTCATTCTTGTTGAGGTAGTTATATCTAGTTTATCGAGATATTGAGAACACAAATTGACGAGCTCCAAAAGTAGGTACAATTGGCTATACATTCTTCAACCTTCACTTTATTGTTCACAATAATTTTAATATCGTTCATATGCCTGTGAAAATCAAATGTTAGTTAAAGAAATGAGCAATCAAACAAAAACATTATTGTTATAAACGATTAACTATTATACCTCTGGAACAGATACATACATCTGTAGTATATCGGACCTCTTACTCTAGCCTCGTACGGCAAGTGTATGGCCAAATATCCTCTCTAGTTTGCACATCGTAATAATAATTGATTCCTCTAGTTGCTCCATATCCGTGGATGAAACCTCTGATGTGGAAATCACCCTGAAAAACAGACTAATCTCTACTAAGGTGTCCCAAATATCGGGCTCTAATGCATGAAGATGTGACAATCGTGACTCTTCATACCGTACAATCTTCCTTGTGGTCATTGCACACATCGTCCCAAGTTGGAGGCCTACGAAAACTTAAGATTGCACAACCAATCAAGCACTATAGTCATTTGCTCGCTCGTGAGACAGTAGGTTGCATTGTTTTATAACTTCATTTCCTCTGTTAGTGAGTACTAGAAACAACTCTTTACGGATAGTCAAGGTCTCCAGATCTTACCTAGACTTGATGTTTTTCTTCATCTTTGCATCGTCTAACACTGTGTTGATGTTATCGAAAAAGTTCTGCTCACAATACATGACATCTGGATTATCAAGTTTGTGGACCAGTAAGATAGTTCCTAAAAGATGCTCCCATGACACCAATTATGAGTCATTTCAAACCCTGGGATCTTTGTTGCTTTTGGCCCAAAAACCATCGATGGTAGACTATTCACAATTGCCCTCATTTCATCACATGTTTTCCTTGTAATAGGTCCTTCTAGTGCCTTACGACATTTGTAGAACTTTTTTTTTGTTGTTCCTCCATTCATGATGCTCTGGTAGAAACCGACGATGACAATTAAACCACGAGGCTTTTCCACCATGCTTTAACCTAAGAGAATTTGTATCCCCCATCCAATAAGGCCACGATAACTTCCCGTGCGTACTCCATTGGGAGACATTCCATATGCCGGAAAATAACTAATCATCCACATCAGAGCCGCTCGTAATTAAAAGTTTTATTTCCTAGAAATGTCATACGTCCACAAACCTTTTAGCTCGTCAATCCATGGTCTCACCAATACCTCTAAGTTCTTTCTAGGACTCTACGGGACGGATATAATAAGACTTAAAAATATGAACTCTAGCCGCATGCATAGATCGAGAGAGGTTATATGAGGTGACAAATATAGGCCTGCAAGAGTAATTGGTTCCAGATTGCCCAAACGGTGGGAATCCATCTGTGGATAGATCGAGTTGTACATTTATAGGCTTTGCTGCAAAGTCCGTATACGTCCAGTCAAAGTGTCGCCATACCTCGCCTAAAGCCGAGCGAATCATTCGATCATTTGACTGGCGACACTTCAAATGCCAAATCATATGCTTTGCATTGCCTATAGTATAATATAACCTCTGAAAATGAGGGTCTAGAGAGAAGTACCACAATTTCTTCTTCGCGACTCTCGACTTTTTACCACACTCATATCTTTATTGCTTGCATATTGGGTACGCTTTGTATTCCTCACTCGCGTACTCGCCGTAGTACAATAAACACTGATTTTTACAGACACCGATCATCTTGTACCCTAAACCCAAGCCTGACGGCATCCTATTCACGCCGAGAATCGTATCAGGTAGCATTTCCTCAATATCTGGGTCCATACAATCTTTAGACAACTTTAAAAATTCTCTCAAGCGGCATTAGTACCTTTGTGTATGGTCTTGTACGTCATTTTTTGCCTTCTTACTATGTATCTTTAAGTCTCCCAGATGCATCAACTCGTAGAATGCTTTCGCATCAGAATTTGAATCTTCGTCACACACCTCTCCCTGAACAAATTGACCCCCATATGCATCCACGGCCACTTCTCTAATGAATTATCAACGTGGATAGGGTTATCTACGTGAATATAGGTGGATGGTTACTCGTATAAATACGATATGGATGCCCCAATCGCCTCCTCGCCAGCAACATCCAAATCCAATATTGATACTTAAAGCCCGACTTACAAAGATGATCACAAACTATGTTTCTAGCAGAAAACTTTAAATTGTCCACATGCACCTAAGACGATTGTTTGGATCTAAGTAGTTTTTTTTTGTTGCGAAGCATATTTTATGAATGTACGAACCCCAACACCAAAATGTTCTCTCAAATAAACTGTTAGAAACAATGGAGATAACGAACAGTATATAAATTGACACGCAAATAAACAAAATTAATAATAACGCAGAAACTGAAAATAACCGTAGTGATAGGTCGAGTCCTTCTCGGTTTCCTTAAAGTAGTTTAGTCCTCTCAACGTGCTGAGATTGTTGGACTAACTCTTCCCAGGATAAAACGACCTTTCGAATTGGCTGCTAGCACTCGCAGAACAATCCCGGCGAACTCGAACGGTAACAGACCACCACCACCACACAATGCTTAAAACTCTTTTTCCGTGTATGCAAAAGTGTATTTTTTGCTGATGATTAACCTAAGGGGAGCGACCCCTATTTATACTAATTAGGGAGAGAGTCGGCTGACTTGATTAACAAGAAACAGGATCTTTTAGATATATGCAAATCTCTAATTAAGATAATACCGGATCGTAATTAAGATAAGACTATATCTTCAGATGAATCTGGACGCGTTTTGATGCTTCGGATTTAATATAGAAATATTATCCGAATCTGAATTAATTCTGTTACCTAAAACAGAAAAATAAATATTGAAGTTGCAAAACAAGGCCCACACGAGCGGGAGCCCGACAGGCTAAACGGACCGACATTCGGCGCGTACGTCGTGTGCGCAAGCCCGGATCGCATTAGTCGCACTAATTTTTGGCTCGCATTTGCACCCCCCCTGCGCGCACGTAGGAGAGGGAGGAGACTCTAGCCAACACATTCTTATTATGCTAAGAATGCATTGCTATTGATAAACCCAAAAAGAGAGTGCTCTTTTTCCCATGTGGGATGGCCATCTTCACTTTATGGTTTTTTCCCTCATTTACTTCAATATTTTCAGCTTTGTGTAGCTATCTTTGAGCATCAATTTCTCATTCACCCGTGTACCATTTTGAGCGTGCAATATATCGTTTCGAAGCTCTCACATAGGAGAAAATGTTCCCATCTTGAAGTCGTCAATACGACAAGTGGAACCCGCTCAAAATCTGACCCGAAGTCAGCTGTACAAACCCATTTCAATTAATCAATTTTCCAACAATCCCCCACATGAATGAAATTGAATGATCATGCATACATCATGTGGTGGTGGAGTACTACGGACTATGCCTGCATAGGATAGGTAGGACACGCCCTTGAACCTTCCCTCATGAGAAGTACTTTCTTTGCTAGCCGATAGTGTGACTTGACGTCATTGAACTATCCGTCGTTTGTGCAAACGTTCCATACATCTCACACAGGTATAATTCCTTTTACCGTTGCGGTTCTCATGGTTTATGTCCATTTTGGCCCTGGACATACGCCTGGTTCTGCAAGAGTTTTCCAGAAAACTAAGCCCCCACAGTTTTCCTCAGAGGCGGCCCCTCCTCTCTCTCACATAGGTGATCTCTTATCTAAGAGTAACCCACATTACTCCGCTCGGATTTCCGACGCGTAAGAATCATTAAAAGCACGATGCTTAACCTTTTCCATTACGGGTGTCACTGTTTCATCTAGGAATGGACAAGGGGTGACCCCCACAGTGACCGTGCAAAGCTCTTACAATTAGGTTGTCCCATTGAACCAAGATCTTGGGATCTCCAGTCAAACATGGTTGGGTTTTCCTTCATAAGACTTTAGTTTCCAATAGGCTTAAGTCCCATTCCCTTCGATGTCTTTTCAACTTGATCTCTATTTAACCCTTTGGTTAGCGGATCCGCAATGTTATCTTTTGACTTTACATAGTCAAGGGTGATAACCCCTGTCGAGATCAGTTGTCTAACGGTGTTATGTCGCCGACGTATGTGTCTAGACTTACCGTTATATAGAGCATTCTTTGCTCTATATATCGTAGCTTGGTTATCGCAATTTATGCAAATTGTCGGCACCGGTTTTGGCCACTCAGGAACATCTTCCAAGAAGTTACGAAGCCATTCGGCTTCTTCACTGCATTTATCCAATGCCACAAACTCAGCTTCCATCGTGGATCTGGTTATGATAGTTTGTCTTGAAGATTTCCATGACACGGCTGCACCTCCCACAGTGAATACGTATCCACTTGTTGCCTTGGAGTCTTGTATATCCGAGATCCAACTTGCATCGGTGTAACCTTCAAGTACGGCAGGATCTCTAGTATAGTGCAACCCGTAGTCACGAGTATAGCGTAAGTACCTAAGTACTCTCACGATTGCTTTCCAGTGCTCATGCCCTGGGTTACTCGTGAATCTACTCAATGCGCTAATTGTGTAGGCAAGGTCTGGTCGTGTACAACTCATTAAGTACATCAGACTTCCTATCACTCTAGCGTACTCGACTTGATCAACACTTTCTCCCTTATTCTTAGACAAGTGTTGACTCGTGTCAATTGGAGTTCTGGCTGCACCAGAATCACCCTTGCTGAATTTTTCAAGAATCTTGTCCACGTAGTGTGACTGAGTTAATATGAGACCCTCTGGCGATCTTCTAATCTTAATTCCTAAGATTACATCGGCCATCCCCATGTCCTTCATATCAAACCTTGAATTCAGCAAACGTTTAATGGAATTTACCATTCGGTCGTTGCTTCCCACAATGAGTATGTCGTCAACATATAGACAGAGAATCAAATATCCTTCTTCTGTAGTTTTGACATAGACACACTTGTCGCACTCATTGATTCTAAAGCCATTTGTCAACATGACGTTGTCAAATTTCTCGTGCCATTTCTTTGGTGCTTGTTTAAGTCCATAGAGAGACTTCACCAATTTACAGACTTTCTTTTCTTTTCCAGGAGCTACAAAACCCTCGGGTTGTTCCATGTAGATTTCTTCATCGAGATCTCCATTAAGAAAAGCAGTCTTTACATCCATTTGATGTACTGCAAGATTTCGGATAGATGCAATCGCCAAAATCATCCTGATTGAATTTATTCTCGTTACAGGAGAATACGTATCAAAGTAATCAAGGCCTTCTCGTTGGTTGTATCCTTTGGACACAAGCCTAGCCTTATACTTTTTAATTGTTCCGTCTGTTTTCATTTTCCTTTTGAAAACCCACTTGTAACCTAATGGTTTACATCCCGAAGGAAGATCTACCAGTTCCCAAGTGTGATTCTGTAAGATGGAATCAATCTCACTTTGTATGGCTTCTTTCCATAAAGGGCCTTCCACTGACCTTACAGCTTCTTTATATGTTTTAGGCTCATCCTCTACCTCTATCATATAAGTTAGAAACTCTGGTCCAAAGGAGTTTTCTGTCCTTACCCTTTTACTTCTTCTTGGCTCTTCTTGGACCTCGTCTATTTCTTCATTTTCTTCTAGATCTTGACTATTGTCAATCTCTTTGAAAGTTCGTTTTGAAGAACTTGGTCCAGCCACATTGGATTTACAAGGAAATATATGTTCAAAGAACGTTGCATTCCTTGACTCCATTATCGTGTTCTTATGAATCTCAGGGTTTTTAGATTCATGCACAAGAAAACGGTAAGCAGTGCTATTGTGCGCATAGCCAATGAAAATACAATCCACCGTCTTTGGACCTATTTTAATTTTCTTAGGAAAAGGTGACGACACCTTAGCAAGACACCCCCACACTTTTAAGAATTTGTAGCAAGGTTCTCGACCTTTCCACAATTCATAGGGAGTTTTTTCTTCTTTCTTTTTGGGTATCTTATTTAAAAGATAATTAGCCGACAAGATGGCTTCCCCCCACATGTTCTGTGGTAATCCAGAACTTAATAACATGGCATTCATTATGTCTTTTAAAGTTCGATTTTTTCTTTCTGCCATCCCATTCGATTGGGGAGAGTATGGCGCAGTGACCTCGTGAATAATTCCATGTTGTGAACAAAATTCACCAAATGGTTCAACATATTCACCACCACGATCACTTCTAACCATCTTAATTTTCTTATTAAGTTGGTTTTCGACTTCTTGCTTGTATAGAACAAATTTGTCTATAGCTTCATCTTTACTTTTCAGTAAATATACATAACAGTATTTTGTACTATCATCAATGAAAGTTATAAAATACTTGTTTCCACCTCTCGTTTGTGCAAATTTTAAATCACATACATCAGTGTGAATTAAATCTAGAGGTTTCGTATTTCTTTGAATGGTTGTAAACGGTGTTCTTGTTTGTTTTGCCTCTACACAAGTTTCACACTTATGTTTGGAATCAATTTCAAACGTTGGTATGTGATTCATGTTAATTAATTTACGTAATGACTCATAATTAACATGTCCTAATCTACCATGCCATAGATTAGACGACTCAAGCAAGTAAACAGAAGTAGAAGTTTTATTGCTAGAATCAAAAGAGGTGGGCTTAACAGCCATTACATTCATTTTCCACATCCCTTCTTTCACATAACCTCTTCCAATGTGAACACCACATTTGGAAAGCACAATTTTCTGAGATTCGAACACCATCTTGAAGCCATGAGTGTCCATCAAGTACCCAGAAATCAGATTCCTACGAATGTCCGGCACATACAACACATTCATCAGCGTAACTTCCCTTCCAGAAGTCATCTTGAGGCGCACCGTCCCTTTCCCTTTGATCTCAGAGGTAGCAGAGTTGCCCATGTAGATCATATCCCCGTTATCAGCAAGAGTCAACTCGGAGAAAGCATTTTTGTCACTACAGACGTGACGAGTAGCTCCAGTGTCGAGGTACCATTCCTTCGGATTAGCATCCATAAGATTCATTTCAGAGATCACAGCACAGAGGTCAAGTTCGGACGCAGTGTCCATCAGATTTGCCTCATTAGTCTCCTTGCCTTTCTTCTTAGGCAGTCGGCAGTCAGATGACTTGTGCCCCGCTTTGTTGCAGTTGTAGCACTTGCCCACGAATTTCTTCGGTTTAGAAATTCCACCCTTCAGTCCAATCTTTGGCCCAGGTTTAGGCTTCTTGTTCTTCAAGCCCTTGTCATGCTCCACCACGTTTGCTCTAGCAGCATTGGTGTTAACAACAACATTGGAAGCCTTTTTATCTCCACCCTTGTTGTCTTCTTCTATACGAAGCCTGACAATCAAATCTTCAATACTCATCTCCTTTCGTTTATGCTTTAGATAATTCTTGAAATCTTTCCAACCAGGTGGTAGCTTTTCGATGATACAAGCTACCTGGAAAGATTCACTCAAGATCATCCCCTCAGCATGAATCCCATGGAGAATCAATTGAAACTCTTGCACTTGACTGATCACAGTCTTCGAGTCTTTCATCTTGTAGTCCAAGAATTGACCCACGAGGAATTTCTTGGCACCAGCATCTTCGGTTTTATACTTATGGTCCAAGGATTCCCACAATTCTTTTGCCGTTTTCTTCACGCTATACACTTGGTACAACGTGTCTACCAAACCGTTCAGAATCAGATTTCGGCAAAGAAACTCAGAGTGCTTCCATGCATCAATTGCCATCTGCGATTGTGCATCAATTTCATCCTCTCTAACCGAAGGAGGATCTTCTTTCAAGAATCTCGCAAGATTCAGCATGGTGAGATAAAACAACATCTTTTGCTGCCAAGTTTTGAAATTCTCTCCATCGAATTTCGCCGGTTTCTCATGATGGCTCATAGGAACCGTGGAGCAACCGGATTTTCCAAACTTGCCATACATAGAGGCATAGTTTTCAGAGCAGTGCCAGGAGCCTGCGATTTAGACGTTTTGGGCGTCTTAAGACTGGCATCAGTAATGCTCATGTCCACGTTTTCGTTGGTATCAGACATCTGAAACGTTTCAAAAGTTTTATTAGAACACGGAAGAATTACGAAAATTCTTCAAATTATTTTGAGAAACAGAAACAGTTCTTTTGTAGTAGGTGAGGATTCATATAATCCTTCACGAATAAAAACTATAATTTTGTTAATATATATAAAACCTGTATATAATTTTTGCAACAGAAAAATATACTACGGTTATTAAACCGAGTTTTGAAAGTAATTTTCTGAAACAAAAATCTATCGCCAATCGTTTAACCTGTTCGTCTCAAGACATAAACTACTTTAAGATTGTTAGAAACAATGGAGATAACGAACAGTATATAAATTGACACGCAAATAAACAAAATTAATAATAACGCAGAAACTGAAAATAACCGTAGTGATAGGTCGAGTCCTTCTCGGTTTCCTTAAAGTAGTTTAGTCCTCTCCACGTGCTGAGATCGTTGGACTAACTCTTCCCAGGATAAAACGACCTTTCGAATTGGCTGCTAGCACTCGCAGAACAATCCCGGCGAACTCGAACGGTAACAGACCACCACCACCACACAATGCTTAAAACTCTTTTTCCGTGTATGCAAAAGTGTATTTTGTGCTGATGATTAACCTAAGGGGAGCGACCCCTATTTATACTAATTAGGGAGAGAGTCGGCTGACTTGATTAACAAGAAATGGGATCTTTTAGATATATGCAAATCTCTAATTAAGATAATACCGGATCGTAATTAAGATAAGACTATATCTTCGGATGAATCTGGACGCGTTTTGATGCTTCGGATTTAATATAGAAATATTATCCGAATCTGAATTAATTCTGTTACCTAAAACAGAAAAATAAATATTGAAGTTGCAAAACAAGGCCCACACGAGCGGGAGCCCGACAGGCTAAACGGACCGACATTCGGCGCGTACGTCGTGTGCGCAAGCCCGAATCGCATTAGTCGCACTAATTTTTGGCTCGCATTTGCACCCCCCCTGCGCGCACGTAGGAGAGGGAGGAGACTCTAGCCAACACATTCTTATTATGCTAAGAATGCATTGCTATTGATAAACCCAAAAAGAGAGTGCTCTTTTTCCCATGTGGGATGGCCATCTTCACTT
The DNA here is from genome assembly GCA_948329865.1 of Linaria vulgaris. NCBI lineage: Eukaryota > Viridiplantae > Streptophyta > Magnoliopsida > Lamiales > Plantaginaceae > Linaria > Linaria vulgaris. The sequence goes on along the minus strand of OX415254.1, from coordinate 59,351,493 downwards.
TATGGTTTTTTCCCTCATTTACTTCAATATTTTCAGCTTTGTGTAGCTATCTTTGAGCATCAATTTCTCATTCACCCGTGTACCATTTTGAGCGTGCAATATATCGTTTCGAAGCTCTCACATAGGAGAAAACGTTCCCATCTTGAAGTCGTCAATACGACAAGTGGAACCCGCTCAAAATCTGACCCGAAGTCAGCTGTACAAACCCATTTCAATTAATCAATTTTCCAACAATCCCCCACATGAATGAAATTGAATGATCATGCATACATCATGTGGTGGTGGAGTACTACGGACTATGCCTGCATAGGATAGGTAGGACACGCCCTTGAACCTTCCCTCATGAGAAGTACTTTCTTTGCTAGCCGATAGTGTGACTTGACGTCATTGAACTATCCGCCGTTTGTGCAAACGTTCCATACATCTCACACAGGTATAATTCCATACATCTATGAACAAACATTGTAATAAAACTCTCACTTATTTTTTCTAACTATTTAAACTTTATTTAAACTCTGAGTTGAAAGCTGTAAAAATGAAAGCAGTTTTTAGACTGTGAGGATTGATGGCTTCTCCTCTTCTTCAATGCTCCTATATATAGGCAGAAATATTCCAAGGTTATGGATTTGAAATTGGACATTTCAAGTCCGAGTTGGTGGTTGATGACAGTTTTTCCAATATAGCATGATGGAGGTAGTATCAACTTTGTCTTCTTCTTCTGACTTTGCTTTTCATAGTAGTGGAAACTGAATTCGAATCCTTTTGCTTTTTAAATTACTGGTTTTTGTATTATTTTTTTCTTTTGTTTTTCAATCAGCATATTCTTTTCTTTTGTGTTGGCTGACTATTTTTTTTTTTTTGAATATTTTGTCATTTGGATTTTTTCACTTTTTGTACTTTTTTTTCTTTTTTTTTTTTGAAAATTACATAAGTGAATTTTGCAAAGTGGAAATTACATCGTAAATTATTTGCAAGAAATTGGGGAAAATATCATGTAGCAATCGTCTTCATTGTCATCATCTAGATGAACTACGGTTGACGATCTCTCATCATCACTTGTATTTTGTAGTAGTATTTTGACCTCTTCCAAAGAGGTGGCAACAGCTATTTGTGTTTGCAAACTTTGTTTCATGACCAGAAATTCTTCATGTTTTTCGAATGCTGCGGGAGATATCTGGCCTGCAGTTTTGCCGAAATGTTTCTTTTCTAGAAATCACTTTTTTATCTCGAGAATTTAGAACTTTTATGTGTTCATCTTGTTCCACCATTTCACTTGAGCAACTTTAACTAATCGGCATAGTCCAAATGGAGAATTTTGTATTTTTTGTTCTATTTTTAGAATCCAAGTTAAATGGAATTTTAAATAGAACTTGAGTAATATAGAATATTTGTAATCTGGACAAGTATTGTTGTAATTTATCTGGAAATATTGGAATGATTCAACAAATTCGGGAGGGAAGATCTTTGTCATTGGACCAAAGTTTACCCACCAATGTAGGAACCAATTTGGGAATTTTGTAGTTTCAGCTAAATTCTTTCCTAAAAGGAAGAATGTTGAAATGGCATGAACTTCGTTTTGGAAAAATAGAATTTTTTTCCAGGATTCAATATTATCAAAATATGTAAAAGAAACTCCTGATCCTTTGTAGGTGTTTGTGTTGTAAGGGTTACCCCATTCACCTGGACCAATAATTTTGTTAATGAAAATTTTTCTATATCCAATGGTAGTCGAAGTAGAAGGGTGTTCTTTTGGCAATTTGTTTTCTATATAAATGGATTTTGTGACAACAAGAATACGCACGCAAAATATTTGGGTTTTTGTACGATTTTCTTAGATCCTGAAATACTCATTGTCAAAGAGTAGATCGGATAATAATTCTGCCTTTTTACTTTTGTATTTGTGGGAGTTTTTGGGGTCTCCATTCATCTTCGATAATGCAATCGAAATGGACCCAATTTGTTTGTTCGTAAGGGCAGTCTTCGGGGCACAAGTGGGTTTGTGGTTGCAAGGTTGTTTTTTTTTTTTGGAACAAAGCTCTAAACTTTAATATAACCAAAATTCCAGACAATACAATTCGATCCGAGGATCCAGGTTCCCTATTCAATACTACTGATCTACTACTTCTTCATACAACTACCCTCTAACAGACTAGTTCCCTTTGCATGTGGGTGTACATTTTCCCATAAGCTTTACATCTACTAATGATGATATTCATGATTTCCTCCTTAGGTTGTGGCTTCAGTGTGCTATTGTTGAAGACTATATCATTTCTGTGCATCCATATTCTGTAAATTACTTCTGCCATAGTCATCTTCAAGAGGTTACTTTTCCAATTCTTCTTTGAGCTTTGTTGTATCAACCACTCCAGTTCCTGTGTCCAATCTTTTGGTGTATGTTATATATGCATCCATCCCAACATCTCCTTCCATATCCCCTGTGTCACTGTGCAATTGAAGAGCAGATGATCAGCTGTTTTTTTTTCAATGCAGAAGCTGCATTTCTCATCAGTTTGAATCCCATGTTTCAGTAGTCTATCTTTAGTTGGTAGGCGGTTTAGACAATGTAACCATAATGTGAATACAGTCCTTGGTCTTGCTTTATTACCATATAGTATTTTCCTCCATAACACTCGGTCTTTTGTACCTCTTAGTTCCTTGTACACTGTTGATGTTTTATATCTACCTCTTCTTGTCATTTCTGTCCATGTGTTGGTCTGCATCATCTGCCTTTCTTTGAGTATGACTTTCAAAATCCAGGAGCAGTTATTAGTGGGCTGGTATGTAAGAATGTTTTCCCCTTTCATAAAGTAAGTATGCATCCATTTCACCCACAACTTATCCTCTTTCATCTGTAGATTCCATAGGAGTTTTGTTGTTGTGGCTTTGTTCTATTCTACTAGGGATATTATGCTCAGTCTCATTCCTGTTTAGTGCCACACACATTGTCCCATGCCACAGGGGCTTTCCTGCTAGCTTCTTCTTTTCCATTCCATATGAAGATTCTACATATAGTCTCAATGTGTTTTAGTACCTTCTTAGGTAATGGGAAGATCTGCATCCAGTAGTTGGTGATGGCAAAAATCACACTTTTGATGAGTTATACTATGTCAGCATAACTGAGTAGCTTTGCTATCCAGTGGTGGATTCTCTCCAGAGTTTTATCTATGAGAGGTTTGCATTGGTGTACTGAGAGTTTTTTTGCTAGTGACGGGGACTCCCAGGTACTTGAATGGTAATTCTCCTTTGTTGAATCCAGTTGTGCGTATAATGAGGTCTTGTATTTCTGTATTTACCCCTCCAAAACATACTTTGCATTTAGCTGGGTTTACTTCCAGTCCTGTAGCCTCAGAAAATTCTTTGAATTTGTCCATCAAGAGTTTAACAGATAACTCATCACCTCTACTGAAGATCATACCATCATCTGCAAATCATATATGGGTTATTCCCAATTTTTCACATCTTGGATGGAAGTTGAAGTTTGGCTGCTCCTCAATTTTAGTCATACACATGTATAAATATTCCATGACTAGGAAAAACAGCAGTGGAGATATTGGGTCACCCTATCTTAACCCTCTCCCAGTCTTCAGAATTTTGCTAGGACTACCATTGATAACATATCTGTATGACACTGAAGTTAGTGCAGTGATTACCCTCTTGGTGAACAGGTTAGGTATACCCATTTCCCTCATAATAATCTCCAGGGCTTTCCATTCCACTGTGTCATATGCTTTCTGAAGATCCATTTGGATAGTGCATCTTGGAGAAGTATGTTTTCTTGTGTACCCTTTGATAAGTTCATGTGCTATCATGATATTGTCATGGATGATTTTTTCTGGTATGAAGGGCGGGCTGACTGACTTTCATGTACTATATCCTTTACTACTGCTCCCAATCTCCTTGTCAATATTTTGGATATGATCTTATAGAAAGTGGAACAACATGAGATAAGCCTCATCTCCTTCATAGTCTTTGCATTGTTGTTTTTGGGTATAAGGGTGACTAGAGAACAGTTAAGGGCAGCATATATTCTCCCTTTTGTTGAAGAATTCCCTCACAGCAGCTATAACATCTGTTTTTATAACAGGCCATGGCACTCTTGAAGAATTTTGCATTAAACCCATCCAGTACAGGAGCTTTTTGATCTCCTATTGATTTTAGAGCTTCCCATATCTCCTTGTCTAAAATTGGTTGGACCAGTTTTTCTCTCCCTTCTGTTTGCAGTTGCTTCCCATTTCTCATCACTTCAATATCAATACATTTCATGCTCTTGTTGCTGTTTCCCACTAAGGTTTTGTAGAAATGTAGTACCTCCTGCTCTATCTCCTCAATGGTTGTAAGGTTACTACCATTGGCATCTTCCAGTTTGTGGATCCCTGTTCTCTTGTTCTTACTTTTCACAGTAGCATGAAAGTAAGCATTGTTTCCATCCCCTAATTTGATCCAAGTTGCTTTGGATTTCTGTAATAGAGCGTTTTCCTCTGTCTCCAACATTTCAAGCAACTGAGTAGTGTTTTGTCTCACCTTGAGGATGTTGCTCTCTTTAAATGGGTCATTTTGTAGTTCTGCTTGTGTCTCCTGTAGTTCTTCTATTGCTTTTTGTATTTGGTTAGGGGTTCCCTTGATCTTCCTCATCATCTTTTGTATGGTTGGTTGCAATCTGAGAAGTTTATGCCATCGTACATACATAGGTATGCCCTCTAGTGTCTGCTGCTAATTATCCTTTATTGATGCCATGAACTCAGGCTCCTCAGTTACATAGTTTAGGAATTTAAAACACTTCCCTTCCTTCTTTGGAGTATCTTGGTCCAATGTAACTCTGAGGGGGCTATGATCTCATATATGAGCTTGAAGTATCTCCACATTACTATTGGGGTAATTTGTGTACCATTCCTTGTTTCATATTGATCTATCTATCCTTGAGTATATAGTACCCTCGATCTGCCTATTTGACCAAGTGAAGTATTCTCCTATGGTGTCATGTTCAAATAGCTTCTGGTTTCTCATCAAGTTCACCAAATCCTCAAACTCATGAGCATGGACTTGCTGCCCCCTACTCTGTCATTTACATTTAGCACATTGTTGTAATCTCCTATGATCATCCAAGTACCATCAACACCTCTACCTAGCTGATTGATATCCTGCCATATAACTCTTCTCTGCTCCAATTTATTATGTGCATAGATGATAGTCACGTATCCTATCAATTTCCCATCTTTCTTGAACATCTTACAATGTTGATATTGGTCTAAGCAATTTATCATATAAATATCTATTTTTTCATGTTTCCATATTAACCATATTCTACCATTTATGCGATGAGAGTAATTATGTAGCATTTCCCAATGTTGTCCCAACTTCTTGCTAACTCTGTCAACATTCCCTCTTTTTACTCTAGTTTCTAACAAAGCTGCACAAGATACCTGTAATATGTTAAGGTGGGAGAAAACCTCCAGGTGTCTTGTTCCTTTATTGATCCCCCTTACATTCCAGCTGATCAACATGGTGGGATATTAGGAGGCTCCTTTGTGGTCCTCCTCAACCCCCAGTGCCTTAAATCCATTCATATCCCCTATCTTCATGCCTCCACTTTTCTTTGTGTTCTCTCGTGTATTTCCTCCCCTTCCTACTACTTGGGTCCATTTTTCTTCTACTTTTCCCTCTGTTATAGATATTTATTGGTGTGTTTTTTCTGCAGTTTTCTTTGGCATCCATTGTTGAACATTCTTATGAATTTGCTTAGTAGATTGCCTTGTCTTGCATACATGTCCCACTGTTTTGCATTTAGGACAGATGGGAAGAGTCCATTCATATTCCACTTTTTGACTTCTTTTGTTACCTTTCTTGTCAATGATATTCACATTCTTCCTAAGGTCTACAGTGATATCTACCTCAATTAGTAATCTAGCTTATGAAACTCTTAATTTCTTAGTTGTGCACTCATCCATCATTATTGGTTTGCCCACTGCACTAGCTATCTTACTTATGCTCTTCTCCCCCCAATATACTAGTGTCAATTGTGGGAATGTTACCCAGATTGGTAGTACTCTTAGCATGTCCTCTTTCAAAGTGAATTCAGCATTCCATTCCCTCAAAAACAATGGTTTTCTATAAATGGTGTAAGGTCCAGCTTGCAGGACTGCTTTCATATCTTCATTACTCTTAAATTTAGCTAAGAAATAGCCTTCTTCATTGTAGAATAATTCTGGTAAAGCAGCAAAGTTCCAGGAGTTTACCATAAATTGCCTGACTACGTTCTTCGACAAATCCTCCCACATTGCATACATCGCTAGTGTATTTTCCCTGAACTTGAGCTCTGAGTCCATATCCTCTGCTTCTATTTCGAACTTCACCTCTCCATCAATCAAATTCGGAGCTGTGTAGTTCACTCCTAGTCCATTGCCTGGTTGTCGATTACCTCAAATTATGTCCACCCATGTCACTTTTATTTCATGTTGCTCAGTTACCTTCTCAAGGGTTTGGCTGTTTGGTGGTGGCGTTAGTAGCTCAGGGATTGTCACTTCACTTTCCACTGGAGTTCTCTCCTTTTCCTCTTTACTTGTCTCTCGGTTTGTCTGTGTGCTCATCGTGTTTTCCTGTGGTGATGGGAATATCGCCTGTTTTACCGCTGTCGACGGTTGAGCCGCCGTCTTTGACCGGCCTCGTGGTCGTCGTGTTTCTGATTTCAGCATTCCGTATACATAGGTCATTTACTGTGTGAGAATCGCACCTAGTAGTGTGTAAGGCTGTTTGTTTGTAAGTTGGTAGAGAGGCCTTTGTTTGTGAGGAAAAAGGGGTTACTGCAATTTTTGGTGACAGAGGTGAAAATCTGTTGCATATATCAAAAGTTGTTTGTGGCTTGGAAAATGTGGTCATAGGTGTTTTTTGTGGAATTATTTGTAAGGGTTTTGCGGAAATTGGTTTAGTATGGGTAGTTTGGGAGAGAAATTGTTGTGGGTTTGTAATTTGTTTTGTTTCAGAAATGCTTCCTGGTGAATTGGATTTTGAGGATGAACTAGATTTTGAAAATAGAACTACTTGCTTTCGTTCGGACGTCCTTGCAAAAATTCCCTGGTAAGAAATTCTGGAATACAATTGTTAGTTCCTTTAATATATTCAATATCAACATCAAAAACAGAAAGGATTGCTTGCCATCTAGCAAAAATTTGTTTTGGTGCTAGATTTTGAACATCTTTTGTCAAAACTTCTATTTTTAGTAAAAAAAATTGATTTAATAAATCATCTTGAAACTTCGAAATACAAAGCACCATAGAAATGATTTCCTTTTTTATAGTAGAATAATTTTGTTGTGCTCCTGTCTAGGCGCCATAATGGTATGTAATGATTTTTTCTTGGTTATCAATTATCTGTTTAAGAATACCACCATATCCTGATTCAGACACATTGATTTGTACTATTTTAGAGGTATTTGGGTGACAAATAGATAAACACAGTAGTATTTTTACCTTGGATTTAATTTCTCTAACAATTTGAGTATGTTTGTTATTCCAAAATGGTGGATCGTTTTTCAGTCTATCGAATAAGGGTTTACACATTTGTCTTAATTAGGGTAAAAATATCCAATATAGTTCAAAGCTCCTAAGAACCGTTCTAATTGGGTTTTATCTCTAATTTTATCTGGAAATTTGTCCCCAAATTCGAGAGATCTCTGGATAGGAACTATAGTTCCTTCGCTAATTTGATGCCCTAAAAAGCGAATATTTGTTTGAAATAACTTAAACTTTTTTGCAGAAATGACTAAACCATTTTCTTTTATCATTTTTAGGAATATGTTTAGGTGTTTCCAATGTTGGTCAATACTTTGACTAAAGAGAAGAACATCGTCAATATAAACTACTGAAAAATTTGTATAAGGTGTAAATATATCATTCATAATTTTTTGAAATTTGGCCGGAGCATTTTTTAATCCAAATGGCATTACATTTCATTCAAATTGTCCGAAAGGGACTGTGAAGGCTATTTTGTATTTGTCTTTTACATCAATTTGTATTTGCCAGAATCTTGATTTCATGTCAAATTTCGAAAAGACTTTAGCATCATAAAGCCTTTTTAGCAAGTCAGGTTTATTGGGAATATGGTACCTTATCCACTGTAAAACCTTGTTTAGAGGTTTGTAATTTATGACAAGTCTGGGAGTACCACGTTCTAACTCTGCATTTTTCTGTACATAGAAGGCAGAACATGACCATGGAGATTTACTAGGTCGAACAATTTTTTTGTCTAATAAATCTTTGATTTCTTTTTTGCAATGCTCTAAGGTCTCTTGATTCATTTGAATAGGCCTTGCCTTAGTGGGAATAGTATTCTCATCAAAATCTTTTTCATAAGAAAGTGTTATAGAATGTCTTCTCCTATCCCAAAAGGCATTTGGTAATTCTGAACCTATTTGTGTTTCCATGTTATTCTGGAAATCAATAACTTTCTGTTGGAAAGTTTTATCCTGTATTTGTTCTTTGATTCTTTTCTAACTAATTTCTTCTTTGAGGAAAAATATTTGTTTTTGTTTATTTGCAGGTTACTTCTGTAAATTCCTGCAGTTTGCATGTTATCAACTTCTCTTTTGAGGAAAAGTATTTGTTTTTGTTTATTTTCTGGATTATTCTTGGAAATTCATGCAGTTTGTAGTGTATTAACGGGAGATGGGAAATAGAAACTTAAAAAGGACTTTTTTGCCGAGGACGGTGGTTTCGATACCTGGGATATCTACTTTAATAGGATAAATCATTTGGATGAAGGGGCTACCAAGGATGACATCAACATTAAGGTCTTTAACAAGGACGAAAAAAGTTTTGAAGCATATGCCATCATTGGAAATATGAGTATTAGATAGTTTGTAATTTATTTGTAACCGAGTGTGGTTAGCAGCGGACAACCTTTCTTTTGTTTTTTCAAAATATTTAGTCGGGACAAGTCATTCTGTAATGCAATTCATATTTGCCCCATAATCCATAAGAGCAACGGGTTATAACTTAAAGTCTTCGATTACAATCATGACTTGGACAAGCCATTTTTGAAATGATACTCGCCTAATAACATTGACAAACGGATTTTCTTCTTCGTTATCTTCATCATCTTGGTTAGCTTCTTCATTTATGTAATCTTTAATTCTTATGATCTAAAGATCTTGTTGGATTTTATCATGATTTATCTTAATTTGCTTTATTTCTCTTTTTAGCTCATTTATTCACTTTGTAAGTCATTAATAGTAAGCTTACTATTTTTAGAAGAATTAAAAGATTTTATATTATCTTTGAATTTCGTCTTATGAGTTTTAGTAGGTTGATATGTTTCTTCTTTCATTGTTCTCATATCTTTTAGCTTATTCAAGTATAAGTTTTGAGTATTAGGATCTTTAACTTTTCAAGCATTTTAAATATTAGTTCATATTGATTATCTTTAGTTAGAACAATTTTTTATCACAATTGAAAACCATCATATCCGGTCTACAAGCACGATTTTGGATTTCATCTTCTAATGAATGAGAAGATGCTTCATAATCAGTCCATACCTGGTTTAAGCCAACTTCATTATCTGCAAATTGACTCTCATCACTTTCTTCTCGGGGATATATTTGTCCGACAAGATTTATTAAAGTTTCTTTTAAATCATCTTCAATATCTAGAGACAAAACTTTATTCCTAACTCTGCAAGTATTTGCATAGTGCCCAGGTTTCTTGCACCTATGACAAATAATTTTGTCTATAGGGGTTTTGTGATAGTTATTATTCCTTTTAAAAGATTTTTTAAACAAGTAATTTTTATTTCTGAAATTTGGTCATTTGTATGTGTGGTGAGGATACTTATGGTGATGGGTTATGTGAAACTTTTGGCTAACTGGTGGTTTGAACTTTTCAAATCTGAATTGTTCACACCAGTTCCCAAGCTCTTTTTTGTTAATATTATTCTGAATCTTAAATTGTGACTTGAGTTTCAAATCATTGCATAATGGAAGAGCCGTAATATTAATATGATTAATAATTTCTCCATATGATAAATCAGATATATCTTATTGTGTAGTTTTTATTCATCTCTAACCTTTTCTCCAAAGAGCTTAGGTAAACCATAAACAAAAATTTTCTTTCCAATATTAGTTATTGGGATCGTCTCTTTTAAAGACTTTAGTGAGGAAAACATCTTTATCGCATCTGAAATATTGTAAACGGCGACATTTCAGATTTTGCAGTATCTCAGTATTCCTTTCTTGGTAAATTTGGGGGCTTCCAACAAAGTTAACAGCAATAGTATAAATAAGACAAGAGACCGTGTTAGGGATATTATTGTTTTGTATATCAAGAATAGGATTTTCCTCATCATCCTTCTTTATACTTTGGAGTATTTTTTCTTTTGTTTCGATGGTTAAAGCATTATCCCACCATACTTTTAATTGGCCATTAAAACCTAAGATTAGGTTTTGAGTTACATCAATTTTAGAAGTCTTAGATGCTTCCTTATAGATATTACCAACAATAGCCATTTGTTTGCATAAATTAAGGATTTGGTATTCTGCTTATCCATCAATGTTCCATTCATAAATAGCGGAACCATTAAAGGTTTTTTGTTGGTGAGTTTCTTCAAATTGCACATCAGGTGGCGTAAGTCTTGGTTAGAAATTTTTTGAGACACCTTCCACTTTTGTGATAGGATTCAAAACATTAACATCGGGTGTCTCATACTCACTTTCAGAATAATAACTCGAATGACTTAGGGTATTAATTTTATTAATACCTAAGTCCTCAAGTTTAGTATGAATTCTTTCGAGAAGTTCACTATTCTGAAGTTTTGGTTTATGTTCATTTATTCTAAAAGGAAATTTTGAAATGTCAGTCTTGGTTGTGGAAGATGTAGACTTCTGAAGAGGTTTAATATTTGAAGGTAGTTCTTCTTGCCTACTATAAATTTTGTTTTCTATTCATTCTAATTGTTTCCCAACAATATGTAAGGACATATTAGTAAAATTATTTTGGCGGATGAGATGATAACCTGGTTCATTGATGGCATGTTATAATATGATCTTTGACCATAATCCCAGATTCCTCAAGAGGAGGATATTCAAGGGAAATTTGTGAATCATCAGATTTTGTCCATTTACGACTTATCTTTTGGATAACCATCAATTTATCGTTACCATATTTCTCGAAGAAATAAGTAAAAAGTGGAATATTCTGATTACTTTGTTCCATGTAGTTATACCATTCAGTACGAATGTTATTTCTTTGTTCAATGGAAAAAGTTTTAATAAACTATTTTCTATTGGTTTTATTACTTTTACAAATAAAATCAGTTTTTAAATAATCCTTATTAATGTTGAAATCTCTAGTTAAAATAAAGATTTGTGAAGGATCAGGGGAAGATGGTTTTTTCAAATCATCATGGTCAAATTGTTCATAAACTGGTTTGGCATAATTATTCTCAACTTTAACTCCTTGAAAACTTTGTCTCGATCTTTCAGGGATACTACAAGATTTTCTCCTCGGGCTAGTGCGCGAGGAAGATTCAAAAGATTCGTAATCATGGAATCTTGCCGATTGTTGCCTATTGAATTTAATATCAACAACACCGTCAGTGTGTTGAATAATTTGTTCAATATCAGTGTTTTCTATAGGTTAGGTTCTAGGGATAGGTCCAGATGGTAAAAGCCAAGATTCAGGGAGATTAATATTTTTCCATTCTATAGTCTTAAGGACTATTGGATTGGATTTTGATTTATTTATTTCCCAGAAAATAGTTTGAGGAGGAGGTTTTTGATTGTAAATAGCTCTTACGTTTAATCCTGTATTCATAACTTTGTAATGTATTCTATAGAATATTTCATAAATATGAGACCCGTGCTTCATTTTATAATTATGAGTCTTAAGATGGTAAAGTTAGGATAACATTTAAAGTAAATTGGTCCATTACAAAGAATAGTTTCAACTAAGCCAAGTAAAGAATCATGGAAATTAAGATGTCTTCCGTCCCTTAGAACGAAAAATATGTTGGTATCTAAACCATCTCTAGTGAGAGGGTTGATAGCAACCTGAACAAGACCGATATGTAAAAATTTGTAATTATTGTTGAGGTATCTATTGACAGATTTTTTAGAAAAAAGATGAAGAGTTTGTTGATCACTTATAAGAGGTAGAACTTGTTCTTCAGTCTATTAAGATAAGCAGATCTAAAATCTATAAATATTACTTTTATCTATATTTGGGGGTTACCAAATAAATAGATCTTTGTCTTCCCATGTGTTTTCTGTTCTAGAAATAACATTACAATTTTCACTGGACTCTGATGATGTGGAGGAAGATGCCATATTTCCAAAAATCGTGTTCATAATTATAACTTCTAATTATCTTACAACTTGCACCAGACAACAGAAATCCAGGCTAAAAACTCAAAGAGCCTGTTACAGCGTGTCGAAGTCTTTTAGTTGTAGGAAATTTAGATTTGTTGTATTTATTACACAGACTAAACCCTAAACCCAGACTTATCGCAGCCTTCCTAGAATTGATTTAGAGGAGTATGGCCCACCCGCACGCCCACTACATGAGAATGAAAGAACGGATGTAACTCGGTATTAGAATTGGGATACTGTTACTTTTCTTTCTTTCTTATTTATTTGATTATAACACGGTTTTTACACTTCCATTAGTCATTTACAAAGATGATTAGATGATCAAATTCAAATCGAAATTCTGGGAATCGGCCGTTTTACAATTTCAACAATTGCATCACACACGTCAGTTATTCTTTTACATTTTTCTCCAGTTTTATTAATGATATTTTTGTTTGTTTCATAATCATTCATATAACGGTTAATAAGTTACATATCGTTGATATAATACGAAACTAGCACTTTAGATATACACGTGACTGGAATTATAACAGGATACATTATATTTCGATATTGAATTTTTTGACTAATATAAACTATATGCAACATTACAATAAATTTTTTTTTATTCTTTGTAGAGGTTCAATTATGAGCTAAAAAAAAGAATTTTTACTTCAAGATGGGTTGCAATCAAGGCGTTGGTTCTCATAGCGAGGAGATCTTTAGTAAAGATGGCAAATATATCTCCTAAAAGTGCAAATCCTCCAGAATCACAAGAGGTGCACTCAGATTCACATCGAGACAAAATTACACGAATTAACCAAGATTCAAATCATATTGAAAGAGACTCATGTAAGCGTCAAATGATATGGAAATATCCTGCTCCCTAAATAGATGAACATAGACGAGCTTATTTCGTTCCCTGTCCTTATCAAGTTGACCCACCAACATCTAAGAAATCTCTTGATAACCATAACAGAAGGTTTCTTAAATCTTAGTACTTGTTATTTCGTGATTGGTTTCGAATATTCTCCTACAACAAATGCAATATACTGCCTTCCCTGTTTTATCTTTGGTAAGCCCTCTATAATATATGGAATAAAAACTTTTGTTGCTGATGGATTTCGTGCTTGGAAAAGGTAAACAGTGGATTTTTTATTTTTTTTTATGCATGAAGGTTACGCTCCTAACTCTTCTCATAAGGTTAATGTCAAAAAATTCCACGACTTGATGAACTCGTTGCAACATACTGACATGTGTCTAGATAAACAATCTTCAGAGGTAGTTGTCATGAATCGATTACGACTCAAAGATTTAATCGATGCAGCAAATTGTGTGCTTTTCAGGGTATCACTTTTAGAGGTCATAATGAACGAGTTGACTCTCATAATCGTGGTAATCTCATAGAAGTCATAAAGCACACAACTTCTTACAGCGCTGAAACAACTTTAACTATTTTGGATGGGGCTCCATAAAATGTTGTTTATATCTCTACTGACATTCAGAAGGAGATTTTATCTATATATGCAAATAAACTTTAAAGATTCATCCACGCAGAAATTGGTGATGATAAATTTTGCATTATTGTAGACGAGTCTCGAGATGAATCAAAAAAGAGCAAGTGGTTATTGTTCTGAGGTTTGTAGATAAAAAGGGATTTGTTTAGGAAAGATTCTTGGATACAGTTCATGTAGAGGACACTAAATCACTTACATTGAAAAATGAGATATGTGATGTTCTTTCTCATCATAATCTTAGCATACTAAATATTTGAGGGCAGGGGTACAATGAAGCTAGCAATATGCGAGGAGAGTAGAATGGTTTGCAAGCTCTCTTTTTAAGTGAATGCCCTCACTCGTATTATATTCACTATTTTGCTCATCGACTGCAACTAATATTAGTAGCAACATCCCAAAGTGTCATTCCTATTGAACATTTTTTCTTAAATTTAAACCTTATCATCAATGTAGTTAGTTCTTCTTTTAAACCTCACGATCAACTTCAAATTGATGAACCTGAAACTAGAAGAGGCAAAAATCAAGTTGGAACCCTACAACGTCCATGTCATAAGAGATGGATATCTCATTTGAGGTCTCTTTAGAGTTTATTGTCTATGTTTGATTCCACTATTTTGGTATTAGATAAGGTTATAAATGACAAAAGTTATGTATCATCTAGACCTGCCGCTAATGGAACATATGATGTAATGATGTCATTTGAGTTTGTATTTATACTGCATTTTCTCGTTGACTTATTAGGAAAAATAAATGATCTTTGTAGAGTGCTACAATGAAGAGATCGGGATATAGTCAATGCTATGGATATTAAAAACAAAGAAAAGTATTCAGAATTTTTGAGAGAGTGGATGGGAAGAGTTGTTAGAAAAGGTGAAGATTTTCTATAAGAAACATGAGATAGATATCCCTGACATGACTGGTCCTCGTCGGTCAAGTAGGGGTCGTGCTTTGAAGAGGAATCCTATAAAACTTGAGCAACATTATCGCATTGACATCTTTGCAGGGGTAATAGATAGCATATTGCACGAGATGAAAAATAGATTTAATGAGGATGTTGTGAAAGTGCTTAAGTTAAGCTCTTCGGATCCCATAAATGGCTACAAGTTATTAAACATGAAGGATATTTGTAAATTAGTTGAAAAATTTTATCCTACTGATTTTACGAATGAAGAGAAGTTACATCTTTCATATCGGTTGGAACTGTTTGAACTTGAAATCCGAAACAATGCCATTTTTCAGAAGGTGTCGTCATTTTCTGAGTTGTGCCAATTATTATCAACAACTAGAAAAAACAACTACTTATTATCTCGTTGACAGTTGGCCAGTCTTCTTTTATCGTTTACAATTTTTCTTAGAATGTATTAAATTAACTATTATCTAATGGACATGTTGTTTTGTTTTCTTTTAACTCTTTCAATTTCTACAACAACATCAGAATATGCATTACGGCTATGAAAATTGTGAAGACAAGACTCCGCAATAAGACAAGACTCCGCAATAAAATGGACGATGGTTGCTTATGAAGTAGTTTAATAATGTATATTGAGAAAGAAATTACTAAAAGTTTTGATGTTGACTCAGTCATTGATGAGTTTAATCTCATCAAAGAGCATAGAGTAGAGTTTAGGATATCTAAGTGAAAGTCAAGTCACTTTTGTCATTGTTATTTTCTAGTCGTATTGTCATACTATTATTTTTTTATATAGCAATTTTTTTTCAACAAAAAAAAAATTAATTTGATTCCCCCTCCCCCCCCCCCCTCCCCCCCAATATCAATATCCTGGCCCCTGGTCTTGATTAAGTATTGGGTAAATACAATATTAAGGAAAAAATCAAAACTAGTCCTTCCTTTATTGTAGCTTACTTACAGTTTTTGTTGTGTGTGAAACACGATGGGTAGGGGTTAATTGGCTCGGATCGGGTCGGATCTAGCTAGGGCATGGGTTGAACAATAACAAAATTTTTAAGGGTTAATCGAGTTGGATCTGACGGGTTAAATGATTTAAAAAAATTGTTAATCCGCATTTCCATGTGTGAATTTGCGCGTGGGAGTTCAAATGTTTTAAATTTTGGCCGTCAAGTGTTCCTATGTTTTTTGCTGACGATCATGGATCTGATGCAAACCAATATGCCATGCTATGGAGTTATGCAGAGGAGATTATGAGGACTAATCCAGGTTCTACTGGGAAGTTGAAGTGTAAGGTGGCTGGTGAAGTGTGTAAGTTCAAGAGATTGTATATATGCTGGGATACTTTGAAGAAAGGGTTTCTGACTGGTAGCAGACCCATCATATGCTTGGATGTGACATATCTAACGATAAAAAATGGAGGTATACTTTTTACAGCGGTGGGTGTGGATGCCAATAACTGCACATATCCCATTGCATATGCAGTAGTAGAGAAGGAGAGGAAGAAATCATGGCATTGGTTTTTAAGAATTTTGGTGGATGATTTCAATATCTCTAACTGTTATCACTAGACTGTTATGAGTGATAAGCAGGAGGGATTGGTGGATGCCGTTCAAGAACTATTGCCTGATTGCCAGCATAGGATATGTGTGTTACATTTGTGAGCAAATCTGAAGAAGAGCATCCATGACTTGCAATGAGGAATATACTATGGAATGTTGCCAGAGCTAGTAGAGTTGTTGACTTCAACAAGATCATGGATAGGCTAAAAGAGAGGGATGTCAAAGCATATAATTAGTTAGCAAACAAACCTCATATTCAGTGGTCTATGGCATTCTTCAGAACAAATTGTAAGAGTGATCTTCTACTAAACAACATGTATGAGAGCTTTAATGCTACAATTGTCAAAGCTAGGGTTTAGCCATCATTGACATGATGGAGACTATTATAAGAACATTGATGAAGAGGACTGGGGTCATGAAAATTTCAATAAACGAGAGCAATAAGCCTTTTAGTCCAAAGGCATGGGCAATTATCGATAAGAATGGGGAGAAATCTGCAGGTTATAAGGCTCACTGGAATGGGAACTTTGCGTTTGAGGTTGAGGCACCTTATAATGATGAATATGTTATGCATCTGGAGAAGGAGACATGTACATGTAGAAAGTGAGATTTGACAGGTATCCCTTGTGTGGATGCTTGTGCTGCAGTGAGACGCATGAGACGGAAACCAGAAGAACACATACATGCTTATTATTCCAAAGATACATATCTAAAGATTTATAGTAACTACATGTCTCCTATGCACGGGAAGAGTGCTTGGCCAATGCCTTCAACTCATGTGAACAAGATAGTTCCTCCACATGTCCAAACTATGCTTGGTAGGCTAAAGAAGAATGGTAGAAAGGTTGATCCTCATGAACTAAAAGTGAAAAAATTAGAAATGAAGAAAATGAGAGATTGTCCAAGGATGGTGTTAAAATGCATTGTGGTTATTGTCAGAAAGAAGGTGCTGCAACTCAAGAATCAGTTGTTGATAGGGTGCTGCAACTCAAGAATCAGTTGTTGATGATGGTGTACCAGAGGATAGGTATAGTCAGCCTACTCAATGTGAGAAAAAAGGACACTTCAGGAAGTAAAGTTATGCTATTCAAGTTGAACAAACGCTTTATGACTTATGTTTATTTGAATAGTAGGTCAAATGTAAAAGGGCTCCTGAAAAGAAAAAAAAAGAATGTAGCTTCTCAGTTGCCACCAAAGCCAGTTAGTAACTCTGCAACCACTACAACTTCTCTGCCAATGGCTCCTCTGCCAAGACCATCAACAAGGAGAGATCCTGCACCAGCAGCTCCTCTTCCAATCACAATTGGAGGTGTGCAGAGTAGACCACTAACTAGAAGCAAAACACCTGGAAGGTTTTGTAGTTTATCTACTGAAAAACCTAAATGCAAGACAAAGAAGCAGCTAGTATTCTCAAATGTGTCTTCGTCAAGCCCAAATCTGACTCCCACTCCTCCTAGAAGAAACCAGTTCAAACATCCTAGTGCTAAGAAAAAGGTTGGTGTCCCAAAAAGGGTTGTTCAATGTATGTCTATTAGTACTGTAGAAGATGGTACTAACTAATTCACAAGAGACTTCTAGTTGTTTTGAGCATCATGGCTATTTTGTCTAATGATTAGATGGGTACTACTTTTGGAGTCCCTTTTCTGGCTAGACAATATTGGTATATTGTCAAGTCTTGAACTCTTATGCTACTTTGAACTCTAATCTTATTATGTATGCAATGTTTGTCAAAGATGTTGTATAATTTTGTGGGTATTAATTGACAATTCTGAACTTGTTTCTTGTTTATGTTGTTAAATTTTATTTGGTATTGGTAGTTCATGTTTGTACTAATAATTCTGAGATAGATCATGTTTAATTTAGGTTACAATTCACAAAAATCATTTAAATTCTTTGCACTAGACCACCTATATTTTGAATATTTTTGCACGCGGCTACCTTAACTTTGAACATTGTTTTTATTTAACGGTCCAAACTATGAAAATAATTGCACCCGAGATGCTAAACTATATCAAAACGTCAGATAACATAACTAAACAATTTTTTTGAATTTTGGCTAATAGCGTCGCTTCAACTACCTAAGAGCTCAAGGATCAATGAAACTTAAATGCGAATAAACACCAAGTTAGAGATCACCGTTCCATTATATGTGGACCGGTGCAAGTCATTTACTCCTTACACTCTTTATATTTACACTAAATATCTACCATCTACCCTAATTTTCTCACATGAAACACAACCCTTCTCAAAGAAAAAGTAAGAACAAAATTCCAATGGCAGCCATCGTGTCTACCCTCAAAGATGTCTATGATGAAATTAAGGAGAACACCCATAAAATCTTCAACAATTTTGATGACTTCACCAACAATGACGAAGCGAATTTACTGAAAAAACTTCGAGTAATGGTGAAGACTGACATATAGTTCACATAGGAGATGATGCATGGGACATATGCAAATTTGGCGGTCAAATATTCCAGACACAAGGGGAAGGATATAACCCCTGTGATGATCATGGACCGACTGAGGATTATGCTCATTCTCTTCCACCGGTTTTACAAGACCCCCCTGGGCTTAACTTCAATAGGAAGGAGGGGAAGGTGACAATCAGTAACAAACATTATGACCGCCTTGTGAAATTTGTAAGTATATCATCCACTGTGTTTATTCTCGTAACAATTTTAATCAGGTCATGTTTTAAAACTCTTTTTACACAATGCAGCCTACCGAACTGGAAAAGAACTTCACAAAGCCCGGGTTCATTTTAAAACTCTTTATACACAATGCAGCCTACCAAATTGGAAAAGAACTTCACAAAGCTTGGGTTTAAAAACTACCGCATGATGTTATATTGTCCCAAAGATTAAGGTGTTGTCAAAGTGCGATGTTTTGTTTGGCAAACACCTAAATCTGTGGGATTTCATGTTTTTTAATTTCTATTTTTTTGAACAATGTTTGCCTTAATTATATGAATTTATGTAACTGGATTACGTTTGCTTTTGATATGACTACCTGTTATGATCTTGGATTATGTTATTATTCAGGCATTATGATCTCATTATCTCCCATTGTTTATGTGTTTGAGATGATGATATGCTCTGTTTTTAGCAGTAGGATTCATGACTGGGTTGTTAAGTTGTATCATTTCATAATATCATGTTACAATATCATGTTTAAGGTAGAAAAGTCATGCATCAACTTACAAAACAAAAATCAGACACTTAAAACATCACTTTCATTCAAGGATCTTACACCCAACCTTCAAAGCTACACACTTTATTCTCCAACCTTAACAAGTCTCATTAGAAACCAACCATACTACCTTCACAACCACTACAACCACCTATTTCAGTCAACCAAAGCCTACATAAACAAGTTACGATATAACACATAATAAATCAAAAAATTTGAGAGCAATCCACAAGTTCCTGGTTTTGGCCTCTAAATTGGAAGCATTCTTTTCAAGCTTCTTGTTCCTCTTCTTTAGCTTACTTTTCTCCAACTCCAACTCAATATTCTTCTACTGCAACTTAGGTTCAATTTTTCGCTTTCGAATTTCCTTCAATTTCGCTTCAGCCTTCTCAATTCTCCTCCTTAGAATCGGTATCACCACTCTTGCCCGCTCACAAAAGGGCTCATCGACCCAGAACCACAACCCACATCCTCTGTCTTCCTTGCAACATTGAGTGAGTCGACGACCCAAATTATTATGGATTAAAGAGAGTTTTGTAACCGCGAGTCGACCGCACCTGCAATTAAATTTCTCCATTACAGTAGTTTCTGCCATAGATCGATTAGGCTTGTGGCGTTAATTATATTGAGCTTTTTAGGGTTCGTGGAATAATTCGATTTGGGGCTAATTTGACATTTAAATTGGGTATGAATGAGTTAGTCGTTGAAAATAGGTGAACTACCGATTTTACCCTTGGAGGATGACGTCAGCGATGCGTCATTTAGCCCAAAAGTGACGTTTTTGGGCGGAGTTTCGTCGGTATGAAAGTTTGGACCGTCGAGTACCAAAAAATAAAAGTTTAGACCGTAAACTGGCAAAATTTAAAGTTTGGATATGTAATTGCCAGAAAGGCCAAAGTTTGGATATGTAAGTGTATTTTTCCCAACAAAATATAAACCAAACTTACTTAAAGTAGGAAATAAGCCTCATTTATTATTATGACATGTGAGCATTTTATTCTCTACTACGATATAAAGGTGAAAGGTCGTGGTAATCATTTTAAAGTTTGTATATAAGAAGTGTGTTTTGTAATTTTTCAATCGTAAGTGGGTATCAATATAACACATATGCGGGTGAGAAAAAAATAACCCGACTTATTTCTTAATTTTAAAAAATGCACATTATGATTGAAATCGCTTTTCAAAGATCAAAATTGTAAATATATCACCATAAGTGACCAATTTTGATAAACATCCACCATAAGTGATCAATTTTGATAAACATCCACCCGCTGTCCAAGAATAAGAATATAAATTGGACAATGCTTATTAAAAATTGTAAACAGACATTAGGAGGACTAGTGTAAAATTCTCACAGAGAACCTGTACACAATGTCCTTTTGGAAGAAGTCCTATATAGATAGAGAATTATTGTATTTTAACTTGGCTAATATTTTGGAAGAAGTCCTATATAGGTAGGAAGGAAAAATAAAATAAAAAGAACTTCAAAGTTCAGTCGTGTACCTAGTTCGGACGGAATAGACTTATTGCAAGGCTTCTTACATAGAGTCCCTTCAAGTATTGTAAAACTCATATGAGCCCCAATACTTTTCTTTCCCTTTCATTCCTAGACACCCAACACATATAACTCAGAGGTAAATTCTAATGGATGGATGGTGCGGTGATTTTGAAATAAAGGTTTAAATTTGTCATAAATACACGTGTGATTTAATTTAGATTGAGAGACCGTTTCGGCACCAAAAATCGTAATCACATTTGGTATCTGAAATTGCAGCTATGTGGATTAAAAATACGTACTTTGAATATTGTATAATAAATCAAATTACCAAATTGGAAAAGAGCTGCTCACTACAAATCTCATTCCAACTAATTAATGTGAGTTTTGTGATTACAAGGTTGCAACTATAATAAAACCAAGAAATAAATGGAGTAGTAAATAATACTAACAAAAAAGCTAGTAAAACAGCCAATGAAGAGTAAATTAAGATTAATTTGATCCCCTACACTGTGTGGCGGCGGTGCATGAGCGGGTGTAGGGGTTAGCTTCGGCACCTGGCTGACAGTTGTAGTACGACGCGCCTTTCTTGGAGCACGGCACGTAGTTCGCCTGGAGCGCACCGTAGCTGATGTAATCGTTACTGCCCATTAAAATGCGCCGCGAGTTGATTAATTCAGAGTCCATGTCGTCGAACTCGTTACCTGATCTGCATTCTTCGATTGATCCTCTGCAGGTCCAGTTGAACTCACCGCCGCTGTCGGAAATCAGCATCGCCATAGTCACGGCGGAAATGAGGAGGCAGAGAAAGTGAGAGTTATTAGCCATAATTAATTAAGCCTCACGAGTAATGAACATAAAACAAAGTGAGGAGGGGTTTATTTTGTCTTTTGTTATTTGTTTAAGGGGGGTGATATATTTGCACATTTAAACCTGGTAAGTGAATGGGTTTGAAATTTTCAAATATGTGATTTCGCGCTTTTGTTATATATTATATATATACCCACTTATAAATTGGGAACTAAATGAAACTTTTTGCCAAAGCTTTGGTTTTAGGTTTCCGTTAAAATAAAGACGTGTTTATTTCTTTTTGCCAATTGTGAGGTTAAATCAAGATTTCCCGGAAGAGATAAAAAATATTATCTAATCAGTTGAGTAGATTAAAATTTAGGGAAAATGTCGATTTGTTTAGTAATTATAATTTCCGTTTTTCATTAAAAAAATCAAAAGAAACTGTTTTATAAGCTATATAATTTTGATAAAGTACCACCATCATTCAGTCTTTACATTATAATTCGTTTTCTTATTATCCACCAGATATTTCATTCGTTCAGTACATAATACAAAACGTACAAAATGTAAAAGTTATTTTTTTTATTCAAAAATTCAAGCAAAATAATGTATTTTTACTTCTTAAAAGTTATTCATAAGTTCTGAATTCTTCAATTTTTGATTCATTTGTAAAACTTTCCTTGATTATTAATTAGTTAATAAAATTGCATTACAAACTATAGTAATTGGACATATCGACGAAACAACCACGCATTCACTAATTGACAACAAATTATGTGTTATTTTTATGTGAGAACACTCTTCTGGCTAATAACGTAACTTATTGGCAAACATCTCATTTCATTTTTATTCATACATAATATGTTGATAGATTTGTTTTTTATGCGGAAAGCCCATGATATGGCCAGCCACGTCTTGGAGCTTATGTAAAGCATAATAAATAACTAGCCCCGATCCTCTACTCAGAAAATCTCTTCTGTTTCTATTAGCAAATACTCCATATTTTTATTTTTATTTTTATTCAGGCATTGCAACATGAGCAATATTCTTCAATTTTTACAATATTTTAAATAAATTGCAATTTACCTGAATTAAATCCATACTTCCAAAAACATAGAAGTCTAATTTTGTCTCTTGTGCTATAAAGATAGTTATACCAACGTAATATTGATGGAGGAGGTATTATGCTTCTAATAATTAACACATGGATAGTTGTTAATAAATATAACAAGATGAGTTGCAAATAACACAGAGGCTGTGGTTGCAAATAATTCGATATATATTTGTATATTGAAACAGGCCAGGGAGAGGCCCGTATTCATGTGCTTATTTTACCGGTTCGAGCGCTTCCTCAATGTAGTCTTTGGATCTCTCAAAACGCCATGGGAAATGAAGTATAGAATAATGACTATATATTATCTCAAGATATATAGCATGAATAGTTGTAACTTAGCATGTGTTTATAGACACGAGAAAACTTGTATTAATTTGGACATTCATCGAATATAAGAAACCGCCCGATGTACTTTTAAAGTATAAACTCATGAAGAAAAGAATGAGAACCCCATAATTCTAATTTAACCTTTTATTAGTGTTAAAATTGCTCAAATATGACATCTTTCTTCGATTTGATCTATCCTTGCTCGCTGCAGGTTTTATGAAAAGATTATGTAAACGAACAATGTTCTCCCTCAATTTAGTCTTAGAATCTCTCAAAACTTATTAGCGTAAATGTTTGTATATTATATTTTTTCCTAGATTAGCTTGAGCTTATATGGAAAGATATCATTACCTTCTATGTAGGAGAAGATTGAGGCTCAAGTTTAGGTCAATTGTTGTATAAATATGTAGCACTTTTGGTGAGAATAAACAAGACAATTTGGATGATGAAACCAATTGTTCTTACTTTTACATGGTAATTAGAGCAATGTTAAGAACGTGATCCTCTCATCTTCCTTAATATGTTGGGTGACGATCCCTCGAAGCTAAAAGCGAGCGACGACGATCTCACAAAGGCCAAGGCCACGTCGCACTCGCCATATGCTCTCACGTCAAACAACAATCTTAGCAGGTTCACGGTGACACCCGCAAAACTAATTGCGGCACTAGTAGCAGACTCTTCAACCGCGAGCAGAGGTATTGATGATACAGATAAAGTAGGACTGGAAACCTTGTGCCCCGGAGATTGGGATTTGCTAAAGAATCTCTTGAAGAATCACATGTAGGACTCGAATCCTCGACTTTCTCGCAATGAACAACTTTTCTGGACTATTGATACAGAAAGCCTCACATCATATGACGGGCGATATGAAAACTTTTAGTGGTTCTCGGGATATTGTTCCTAGTCCCGTTTGGATGCCTAATGGTGGAAAAATAATGGCAACAAAGAAAGTGTGAGATTGGGAAGATTGCGTTTGTAGGATGCAATTTATGTTGCCGATTTAAATTGCAATATTATTTCTGTGACGCAATTGACTCGTGATAAGTCTCATATTTTGTCGTTTACTGATCGACTGTGTATTGTACAAGACCCCACTACGAGGATGTTGATTGCAGCAGGTGAAGAGTGCGGTGGGTTGTATGTTGTGAAGGAGGAGTTAATGGCTTCTTTGCACAGTTTGGTCAGTGGCGTGCATGATTCAAATTTATGGCATATGAGAATGGGACATCACTCTTCGCGAGTGGTAGATTTAATTTTCCGTACAAGTAAGAGTACTAATGTTATTCAAACTAAAGAACAACATTGTGATGTATGTATTTTAGCTAAACAAACTCGTGTTCCTTTCGTTTCTAGTGAGAATAAAGCTTCGGCTGTTTTTGATTTAATTCATTGTGACTTTTGGGGTGCATATAGTGAAGCTTCGCTTTGAGGTTCAAAAAAATTTTCTCAGTATTGTGGATGTTTTTTCTCGTGGTGTTTGGGTGTACTTATTGAATAAACACAAGGTTCCTCGAATTTTTAAGGATTTTTTGGCCAAGACTAAACGACAGTTTAATAAGTAAGTGAAAATTTTGCGTAGCGATAACCACAATGAATTTACTTGTCTCACTAGTTTTTTGCATGAAAATGGGATTTTGCACCAAAGGTCGATGATTGATACTCCTCAACAAAATGGGAGAGTGGAGCGTAATTGAACGTAGAAGGACTTTAAGATTTCAAGCTCATCTACCTATTAATTTTTAGGGGGAGTGCATTTTAACTGCGAGTTATTTAATAATTCGCACGCCCTCTTACGTTCTTCGCGATATAACGCCATATGAACTTTTGTTTGGTTGTCTTCTTTCGCTTGATCATATTCGTGTGTTTGGTTGTTTGTGTTATGCTAAGAGCTTGAATTGGGACAAGGATAAAATTGCGAGTATGAGTCACAAATGGGTTTATCTAGGGTATCCTTCTCGAAGAAGGGTTGGCGTTTGTATGATTTGGAATCTAACTCTGTTTTTGAGTCTCAAGATGTGGTTTTTCTCGAAACGCAATTTCCTTTTAGCCGAGATTTTGACATGCAAGAGGCAGTCCCTCTTTCTTTGCCTTTGAATGTTGATGAGGTCTACTTGGTTGGTATAGATTATGTTTCCAATGTTTTTTCCAATGTTGCAGTAACATTGGAACCAGAGACTTCGGCCCATGTTGATGATGCATTACCGATTTTGGTTGAGAGTAATGCTCTGGGAAGAGATAGAGGCAATAAATTCCTTCAGTTCGCCTTCAGGATTATATCAGACATAAAGCTTGTCTTGACGCTTCTTCCACTAATCGCACCTCTATAGCATCCCCATGTACTTGTTTTCTGATATCTAATATTGGCACTTGTGATAAATTTTCTGCCTCGCATCGTCGTTGCTTGGCTGCTATCTATATAGATTTTGAGCCCTCTAGCTTTAAAGAAGTTATGCACCATGAGCGTTGGCGCTCAGCCATGAATTAAGAGATTCGGGCCTTAGAAGATAATGGCACGTGGGAAGTTATAGCTTTGCCGCATGGGAAGAAAGCTCTCGGGAGTAAATGGGTGTATAGAATTAAGTACAACGTGGATGGTTTTTTGAGTGACGTAAGGCTCGTTTTGTGGTTTTTGGCAATCATCAAGTGGAAGGGATTGATTATACAGAGACTTTTGCTCCTACCGCCAAAATGTTCATTGTACGTACTTTTTTTTGGTTGTAGCCGCGGTCAAGCAGTGGGAGTTGCATCAGATGGATGGCAATATTTTCTTACAAGGAGACCTCGATAAATAGGTATATATGCGGTTCCCTCCGGGTTTTGCATCGCCACGCGTGGGTCAAGTTTGCCACTTGAGAAAATCTTTATATGGTCTTCATCAAGCTCCTCGATGTTGGTTTGCTAAACTTGGACATGCGCTCACTCGGTATGGCTTTCTTCAGTCTACCTCATATTATTCTTTATTTACTTATTTCACATTGGGGGTGCATCTCACAATCCTCGTTTATGTTGATGATTTGGTTATTGGCGGTGACAATGGCAACGTTATTCAGCGTTTCAAAACCTATTTTTGTTCTTGTTTTCATATGAAGGATTTACGGAAGCTCAAGTATTTCTTGGAGCCCGAGGTTGATCGTGTTGCTATAGGGATTTGTTTTAGTCAGCATAAATATGCCCTCGATATTATTTCGGAGATGGGACTATTGGGCTCTAAACTAATTGGCACTCCAACTGAACAAAATCATCGCTTAGCTCTCGCCGATGGTTTAGTTTTGCTCTCTCCTGAGCACTATTGTCGTCTCATTGGTCGCCATATTTATTTGACCATCACTAGACCAGAGTTATTATATTGTGCTCATATCTTGTCCCAGTTCATGCAACAGCCGAATGAGGCGCATTAGGATGCCGCTCTGCGAGTTGTGCGTTATTGGAAACTTAATCGTGGCCAAGGACTTCTTCTCAAGTCTTCTTCTACTTTATCTCCCAAGGTATTTTGTGACGCGGATTGGGCGAGCTGTCCCTTAACTTGTCGGTCTTTAACGTCTTATTTATTTTCCTAGCCAAGTCTCATATCTCGTGGAAAGCATAGAAGCAACCGACTATCTCGCGATCATATGCCGAGGCGGACTATAGATCCATTGCCGCAACCTTGTGTGAGATGAAGTGGTTGCAAGGGTTGTGTACTTTTGGGATCACTAGTTAGACTCCTATCCCTGTTTATAGTGATAGCCAATCGGCTTTGCACATTCCTCGAAAATTTGTTGCATCATGAACGCACCAACATATCGAGGTGGATTGTCATTTGGTTCGCGACGAGGTTCGCGTGGTTTTATTATTCCTTAATATGTTTCTACGATGAATCAACTTGCCGATATTCTTACGAAGGCTCTAGGCCAACATCAGTTCGAGACATTGCTAGTCAAGTTTGGCATTTCGAATCTCCATGCTCCAACTTGAGGGGGGAGTATTAGCGATATATTTGTATTTATATTTTTCTTAAATTAGTTTGAGCTTGATATGGAAAGATATCATTACCTTGTATGTAGGAGAAGATTGAGGCTCATTTACGTTAATTTTGTTGTATAAATATGTAGCCCTTTTGGTGAGAATAAACAACACAATTTGGATGATTAAACCAATTGTTCTTACTTTGACAAAACACAATTTCATTAAGAATCTAATGGTTCAAAGTGTCATAAGAACTAACTACTTTCTTCTCTAGATTCTAAGTAGTTTAGTTACATTGGATTACAAGTTCAAAAACACAAGATGATAACAAAGTAAACAAAAAAAAAACAAAAGATAAGCTTTCAATTTTAGAGCACTACTAAAAACACTAGCTATAGTGACACCCAAAATTGCCACAAAACACCATATAGTGACACTTTACTTTTAGTCACGCTTGCCTAAAGCGTCACATAGGTAGTTGTGATTATAGGTTATAATGACACTTTATAGCGTGAAATAAAGTCAATTTAGTGATGCTTTTTAGTGTGTGTAAAACTACTTAAGTGACACTTTTTAGTGTGATGTAAAACAGTTTTAAAGGCGCTTTTGAGTGTGATAATAATTATTTATACCGGTGCTCTTAAGTGTCACGTAAATGCTTCTAATGCCACTTTTAAAACCTTATAAAAATGCTATTTTTTCACCAAAATAGCTAATTACTGCTATTGATATGACAACAAAATATGCACCACAATTAATTGCACATTCAATTTCAAACTACAAGTTTCTTTACCACAAATTCCATTCAACCAAAATCAAAAATACAAACTATAGTGTGATAAACCAAAAAGGTACAAATGATTAATTCATACAAAAATAAAAATGAAGAAAAAACAAAGACTTGTCAATAATCCTTATTCCTTTTCCCCACCAGATCATAGATATACTTGACAACTTGAGATAATTCAAAAAACTATAAAACCCTTGTATTTGAACCAAATTGAAATTTCGATTAACCAAACTATTTTGGATCAACCAAAACCAATCAACGGAAACTGATACAGTTTTTTTCTGCTCACCTGAAATGGGACTTCGCCTTTCATGGAGTTTTGCTTTATTGTTGACCAGAGCCATGACTATATCTGGACTCCCAGGTTTTTGCAACTCCTACCAACATCAGAACAGCTAATTACTTGTTAAAAATAAGATAATTTTCTTTTGATGGAACAATTACAAAATAAAGCAAAGATTATGTGAAAATGCACATCCATGTTTCAGAACACCAAGAACTAGTAGTTGCCATTGGAAATGTTACGTATTAAGAAGAACAGAAACACATCTCTACGAACATGCAAGGGGGTCTATGAGCTTTAGTAAAAAACAAATCCAAAGACAAACGCCGCTACATGCTGCCATTGCCTTGTCTAGTAGCGGCGTTGTGGCTTTAACTCCGGTCGATCAGGTCCAAGTGGCATTTCTGAATCGACCCCCGTATGCTCATCCGAGGGACATGTCGATTTATGGCCAAGGTACTTTGGAGCCTTCAAACCTAGTGAGGAAGGGTCGTGTGGGCTCTACTATCAGCCAAGAGACGTTGGAGAGCGCTTGGGTCGTTCTGAAGTCCGTCATTATCTTTGAGTCTAACATGTGGGTGTTGATTTCGACTAGCAATAAACGTGCACATGGCCCTCCGAAAGAGTATATGACCATTTACTCGGAGCTCGTGCGTTGCGGATTACAGTGCTTCTTCAATTTCACAGTGAGCAACCTATTTGCTTATTGGCATATGTGCCCAAGCCAATTCACTCATGCCTCGTATCGATACTTGTTGGGGTTCATATTGTGCTTCCATCTATTGAATGTTCCCTGTACTTTTGAGGCGATAGGACGGGCTTTTGTCCTTCGGGGTGCTTCTGCACGGTTACCTTTCTTTAATTTGTCTCATTGGGATAATAAGTGTCCTTTTTTGGTGGTGACGAAAGTCCTGGATTCGCGTAACGCCGACTTGCATTGGAGATATTTTTATGTATCTCCTCGGAGTGCGCCTATATCTCAGTGAGGGTGTTTCCACGAGGCAGGGACTCAATTTCGTGGTTTCCTTGGGGGAGGCACATATGTAGGTAGTGATGGATTTAGGTCAGGATGGCTTCTTTAGCATTTTGAATGATGAGTCGTTAATGATGCACAACCCATTAGCTTTGATGATGACGGGCTTGCAAATGAGGACTTTAACCTGGGACCTTTCCTATGATCCACTTCATTTGAATCTAACTTTTCGTAAGTTTTCCAAGCCCTTTCTTTCTAGCATATTTGTTTTTTATCGGATGTCCCTACGAGGGTACCTTAACCCTTATCATATCGCAGGAGAAGAAATGGAGCAGCATTTTTGGACTCCCATTTTGTGACGTGTGTCCAAGCCAGCTCACCCGAACTCTTTTATGGCATTAGCATTATTCGTCTTTTGGTGCTTAGTTAGGGGGATTTAGTGCACGAAGGAGAGATTCTTTATCATCTTCGAGTTGAAGCTTTCCCCGGGGGGGTGGGGGGGAGCTCCGTTCTACTGTTTCGGTCATCGGAGCAAGGATGATCGCATCTCCGAGGGAAATGTTAGCTTGCACAGTACCTGAAAAAACAAATTTTCTACCTTTGCCCTACCGAGGGGGAGTGGGATATGCCCTATACCTAGAGGGAGCCCCAATTCCCGGAGAGGGTTATGGATGATACCGTAGTCTTCTCGCCAGTATTGCGGCGAAGACCTTGGTTGAATCGGAGAAGTTCGCAGCTCTCTATCGGACCGCGGGCTTGCGGTATATTGCCCCGATAGACAGGATTGAGAGACATATGGCTATCCCCAAGGGTTATACCAATGCCTTTGGTAAGTTTTATATGCCCTTTGCCTTCGTAATTTTTTTAAATTTATCGAAATTTCATCTGACTTCGATCTTTTCGTAGTGGAGGCGTTGGGACCATTTATGGTGGAAGGCGCTAGTAGCTATGGTGGGGTGCAAGGTCCCGAGGATGCGGGGGTTCAAAAAAGTGCTTTGGTGTCCGGGGAGGTTGAAATTTCTGATGCCACGGAGGCTAATGTTGAACGGGTGCGTACTCGTTCTACCGTCTCGACGATTTTGTCTTGGTCGTCGAGCGGGACATCGAACGCTCCAGAGGAGGGCGGTTTATAGAGATCATTTTGCAAGATGAGAGAAATAAGGTGAAGATTTGTGCGGAATGTTTGTTATGAAATTTGTGTATTTATAGAGGAAAAATGTAAGTAGCCGTTTAATAGTCGTTAGAAAAACAATCATTATGGCATGTTTTATGGACGGTAATGTATTTAATTTTTTAGCAACAAAAATTAATTGTAATAACATGTAAAATAATTTCTGCCGCATTAGCGATACTTTAACGGGCATATGGAATAATATTACGATAAGTAAATACATATATATTTTCCGCCACATTACTATGTAAAAACTTTCATGGGCTTAAGGAATAATGTAAACAAGTAAACTAATTGCAATGAATTATATGCGTAAATAATTTTCGCCACATTACTATGTAAGAACTTTCATGGGCTTAAGGAATAATGTAAACAAGTAAAATAATTGCAATGAATTAAGTGCTTAAATAATTTCTGCCACATTACTATGTAAAAACTTTCATGGTCTTATGAAATAAAATAAGTAATATAATAGTAGGTAAAACCTTCCATAATAATAAATTGTCAGTAGTCGTCGAAAGGTAAAATTAGCGTTAGTATTAGAGTTAGATGACAGTAAAATATAAATTGTCAGTAGTCGTTTCTAGCTTGGGGTTAACTCAAGCATCAACGAAAGCTAAAATTAGCGTTAGTGTCAGAGTTAGATGACAGTAAGATATAAAGAGGATTTTCATCTAATTATTAAATTATTGATAGGCGGTAGTCCTCCTTCTCTATAATAATGGAGATAGATAAATAAGTATATATAAACTTTCGTACTTTTTAACGTTGAACGTTATCTTTAAAAACTGGAACTGAATTTTGAAATACTGAATCTTCGTTTTGGGTTTATACTAAATTTTTGGCGAAAGATTTATTGAATAGTATGAATATTTTGGGTTTATACTAAATCTTTTTTTTTTTCTTTGGAGTGTAAGGATATATTGTACATAGGGAAAAAGAAAGATTAAGGAAATGTATCAGAGCGAGCACCTTCGTGCTGATAACGTGTTATAGAAAAACTAAAACTATTGAGGTTTATAAGAATATATTAAAAAGACATATGAAAAGAAGAGCAAATAAGGAGTATATTACTTGTGAATGGGTGTTTTTCTCTTCATCTTGATGTCTCCTTATATAGGAAAGAATTTTCAACATCTTACACTATTTACAACAACTACTATTATTTATAAAATAGTATTTGTACATAATTTTCAACCATGATCAGTACACATATTCCACTTGCCATATTTATAACCGCTATTAGTTTTTACGCTTAATTAACAAAAGACAAAAAAGAAATATCGCCTGATCACGCGTCAAGCAATTTTGTTATGTATTAGCTAGGTTTAATATATAATTAACGATAAAAAGGAGCTGGTCTCATAAACTTTGAGCTGGTTTCAGGATTGAAAGTTAATTTCTTAAAGAGTAGTATTGTGGGGATTAACATGAGGGATGAGGATGTTCATGAGTATGCAAGTTTTCTGAATTGTAAAGCTGAAAAATTACCGATAAAGTACCTTGGATTGCCTGTCGGTGCTACTCCTCGACGCCGAGATTTGTGGAAGCCAACCATTACTTCTTATTCAAACAAACTTGCTTCTTTAAAGAATGGACATATTTCCTTTGGGGGCAGAATCATTCTTGTTAACTCCACTTTTGTGAACTTAGCGTTGTATTTTCTCTCTTTTTACAGAGCACCTTTGAAGGTTTTAAAGGACATTACAGGAATCCAAAGAAAATTCTTGTGGGGAGGCAATCAAGACTCTAAAAAAATCTCTTGGCTTAAGTGGGACAAGGTTTGTAAGAAAAAGGAGTTTGGTGGACTTGGAGTGAAGGATATGAAGAGATTCAACGTCTCTCTTCTTTCAAAATGGAAGTGGCGCATCCTTCAAGGTGGTGATTCACCATGGCTGAAAATTCTCATAGAAAAATACGGTAAGATTACAAAACCCGCTGATTTTAAATGTGATAGAGGTCGTCGTGCTACTTCTTCCATTTGGTGGAGAGATTTGATCTCCTTGGATGAAAAATGCATTAACGAGACGTGGTTTGGTGATAATATTTGTAAGCAAGTTGGTAATGGGGCTAATACTTCGTTTTGGAAAGATAAGTGGTTCGGGGATAGCCCGCTATTCACTCAATTCAGCCGACTCTTCTCCACAGCGATGGATAAAAACTGCACGATTGCGGAAAAGGGTGAGTGGATAAATAATGAGTGGCGATGGAATTGGCAGTGGAGAAGACCTCTCTTCTCATGGGAATTACAACTTCTTGATGAATTACGTAACGCCTTAAGTGGGTTTAGTCCTCATATTGATAAGAAGGATTGCTGGCGATGGAAGGGGGAAGAAAATGGAGACTTTTCAGTCAAATCAGCCTATCATTTGCTTACACCTATGGAAAATATCACTGCTGATCCTTGCTACAAAATACTTTTGAAGATTGATGCGCCATTAAAAATGAAAGCCTTTGCTTGGAGAATGATTGCTGACAGGTTGCCAACAAAAATGAATTTGAAGAAAAGAGGCATTCTTAATTTTGGGAGCAATGTGTTTTGTATTTTTTGTCAAAGTCACGATGAAGATATTGATCATCTTTTCTCTAAGTGTCTCTTCTCCACGAACGTCTGGAATGTTATTCTCAATTGGTTGGGTCTCGTTACAGTACCGGCGGATAGCACTAAAGGTTTTTTTCTTCAGCTTTGCGACATCATTCCGAATACTAACTCGAGATGCCGGTGGAATAGTTTGTGGTTGTTTGTCTTCTAGGAAATCTGGGTTGTTAGAAATAAATCTTGCTTCAATGGATTGCAATCAAATCTTTATGATATTACAGAAACTATCAAGGTTAAAGTGTGGAGTTGGTTCAAAGCGAATGATAGGACTTTTTCTTATTCGTTTTTTGAGTGGTCTAATTTACCACTTTCTTGTACCTAAACATAAAACTTTTTTTGGGAGTACTTCTTGTACTTCAAATAAATCTCTCCTTTCTGATAAAAAAAAAACGATAAAAAGGAGCATGATGTTGAACGCGAAGAAATTATACTTATCTCTTGTATAAATCATTTTGTTCTGATGTTGCAGGTAACTATAATATAGTTATGCCTTGTCAGGTCTTTTTGTTCTTATGTTTTCTATGTCCACAGTCTAAATTTTATACATCAATCGTCGCGCGGTATGTATTTTTAATTATATATATAAATCGACATGAATGAGAGTATGAGACATTATTTAAACTAAAGTATATGACAAACTGAGCAGATTTATCAGCCATATAATTGATTCTTTCATGTATTATATTGTATATCATAACCTTTTTTTCTTGATAAAGATACATCATGACCTTTTGATAACGTAGTAATAAATCACGTTTTCATATAGTATATAAGTAAAATTCATAAAGTTGATTTAGGCTAAGAACAAGTTCACGTAACAATTTACTATGGCATGTTAATAACAACTCTTAAAATGAAACATAGAGTTCAGGCCAGTGACATGGCAATTTACCAAAGTAGGGTGTTTGAAAGAGTTTATATACACACAAGTTGAAAACGAGAAAAAAAACTAAAGCGATTTTGTTGAAAGTTACTCAAAGTAGTTTTTGACTCCAAGGACGTTTGCAAATATTATAAGAAAAAAAGAAAATAAATACGTAATAATGTAGTAATTATATAGATGTTTGTAATATTTAACGAAATGTAGGATTTGGCTTTCAGAAAACTGAAAATTTGATATAATTACATCAGTAGTTTAAAAAACAGCAATATCTTACTTCTCTTGCTTGTACATTGGTTTTGACTTATTTTCATACAAACACAAGGAAATTCTTAACAAGCATTCATGTGTAAAAATATTTTGTACAATTATTTCACCGATGATCCATGCAGTACGTATATGATGTAATATTTTTTAGATATTAGAAATAGCTACACTCATAACCTCATCTCAATTGTGTATTTATTGATATAAAATATATCAATATATATTTTCTTTTTCTGAAATATATTTCTTTTTCTTTTGTTATTATTATAAACCGAGCATAATGTTTTGCATGCAATTGTAAATTTTGAATAATTTGACCGCTATATATACATGAGATTTCAATAGAAAATAGGTTGAGTGGGTCAAAGATGTTTTGCATGCAATTGTAAATTTTGAATAATTTGACCGCTATATATACATGAGATTTCAATAGAAAATAGGTTGAGTGGGTCAAACAAATGGGTTCATCACGGTACTTGTGGTTTGCTGAAAAAGGAAATCAGATAAGGAAAATGATTTTGGCACAGTCCGTGCGTAGACAACCAAGTCTCAACCGTTGGTTTTTAATGAATGGATTGGTCCACCAATTAGTTGCTTCAAAATCAGTAATTATTTATTTATAATTGCATATACTACCCCTTGTCCTCAATATGTTCGAGTTAGAACAATCAAAGCCATATTTTTTTAGTTTACTACAATTTATTTAGTATAGGCCTATGGTTTTCATAAATTTTAGGGGTAACCCTCACGTGTAAGAAATAAGTATTTAACCTCTCTCGTCCAATACATAAAACATATATATTTTCAACTTTCAACCAAAATTCCGTGTACAAAAATAATATTTCATATACATAAAGTTGCATAAATTATTTTTATTGATATAAACATAATTATCAATAAACTAATTCATCATTCACAACATTAAAAATAAAAATCCTAACTATTCGAAAGAAAAAAAAACTAATGTCCTACAATTAAGGATATTAATAGAGAATCATCACTATTTTGTTTCATATAGTTCGCACTATATAATTGAAAATAGACGTTTAGAAATTTAAAATTTTGGTGTTTATTTAATCAATTGATGAGGTTGCGTGCTAATCTACTATGTAATATATTTTTTTATCAATTATTGCGTGAGTTTTTTTATTAATTAATGGACTGCTGGTTATCAATATTATTTTGAGGGTTAAGGATTGGCATTTACCTTATAAAAATTACTTCTCAAGTGCAAAGCTCCTTAATAATTTTAAATAATAAAGGGACTATTAGTAAAAATTCAGATTATTTAAGGAGCAACTGCAATAAAATGCCTATTTTACATGTGTGTCTGTATCAGTGTTTTGAAACCCAGCTCGGACCGGCCGGCTCGATCGGTTCGACCGAGAACCGACAGCTAGGTCGGGCCGATTCTAAGTATAAAGCGGTCAGAAAGCTCTGGTGGGCGAGTTGGCGCATTTGCTGGTTCGCCAGCGAACCGGCCGCCTGGTTCCGCTCGCAAACCGGCGACCCTCCTTTTTTTTTTTTTCCCTTTTTTGGTTTTCGGTCAATTGTGAATCAATCCTATTTTTTGACCATTACAAACTTGCCTAAAAATATTTTTTAAAAAAAAAGGAAGAAAAAAATGCAAAACTTTAAAAGGCCATAACTTTGCATAGGAGTGTCTGATTTGGACGTATTTTTTTTATTTGGGGTATCTCGACGAGATCTATCCACCACAAACTACCCACGGCGGTTTGGGCCAACAAATTTTCTAAAAAATGTTGTTTTCCATACTTAATTTGACTTTGTAGCTATACGAGCATGCATTTGAGAATTTCATGCATAGTATTTCGTCCGATGCTAAGTTTATTTTCCAGATTTTAGTGTCACATATTATTGTTCTTGTATTGAATTTTGTGATACGGTTGGCCAACATTTAAGAATCAAAAACAATCTTTTAGCTTGTATTAAATATAATGTTTATTGGATTATTTTGTAATTGTTGGATAGCTCAATGGTTTCCACTACTTTCCAATAACTTTTTTTGTTGGAGGTCACGTGTACAAGTCCTAGTTTTGTAATAACCATCTTCTTATATTTCTTATAATATAACAAAATATTAGTTACTTAAAATTCTTATAATTTTTTTATATAATTAATTTTTATATTATACTTTTTCTTGATTGTTGACTAAAGTCAACAAAACGGTCAATCTAATGGTCCGACATGTTGATCCACTACCCAGTAACCTTACCGAGTCAATCATCGGGCCGGGTTTCAGATACCCGTCCGGGTTTCAGACTCTGTATGGCCGTCATCATTCATCAGATAAATATGTTGTCAGAGTTCCGAGTTGAAAGTCAATTCCACACTGCGCAGAACGTCATACTTGACACTACTAATAATAATGTTAATTAACGATAATAGATTAAAATACAAGCCGTGAAACAGTCTAACCTTTACCTGTTCAAGCTAACAAATTTGAATTATATTTTCGTTTTAGTCATAGATTGCAAATTAATGTCAACAGTCAACACCATATGTAACCTCCTATATATACCTCTTACAGCTAGCTTCAATCTCCATCAACTTCGCTTCAAATAAACTCAGTTCAAACTAAAGCCACTACACCAAAATTTACATATTCCTCCTAAAACCTTATAGCATATACATATATATAACACACAAATAATTCCAGGAAGCAAATGGCAACCTTAAAGTCCTCGAGCTTAATCTTGAATTCTCAGAGTTCTTGTTCCTCCTCTCAACAAAGAAAAACTGTAAAAGCCTCCATCAATATTCCAAAGAGGGTCAACAATATTTCTCCACTAGGACTAGATGAACTAAATTTCCACAAATATGTTGAAAAACAACTAAGTCCAATTACCATCAACACCTTCACAAGGAAGGAAAGCGCTAATGAATCCGATCCGTTAGTGATGGCGAAGCTTTACGCGATATTGGAAGCCGTTGCGGATAGAGTCGAGATGCACACCAACATTGGAGACCAAAGAGCAAATTGGAACAGTCTCCTTTTAACATCAATCAACGCTCTCACTCTCGCCGCAGCCACCATGACCGGCATAGCTGCCATCACGAGCGGAGGTGCTCCAATGTTAGCAATGAAGCTCTCTTCCACATCCATGTACATCGCGGTGACCGGCATGCTTTCGATCATGAGCAAAATCCAGCCATCTCAGCTGGCGGAAGAGCAAAGAAACGCAGCTAGGCTCTTCAAGCAACTCCACAATCAAATCCAAACGCTCATCGCCATTGGGAATCCAACGATTGTCGAGGTAAAGGAAATGATGGAAAAGGTCCTGGCTCTTGATCGAGCGTACCCGCTTCCTCTCCTCGGAGCCATGCTTGAAAAATTCCCAAACAATGTCAAGCCAGCGGTGTGGTGGCCCGAACAAAAACAACGAGGAAAACAAGAAATGGAAGAACGTAAGGGTTGTAACAACAACGGATGGAATGGGGGATTGGAGCAAGAGATGAGAGAAATAGTGAACGTGATAAGAACGAAGGACGAGGAGGATTACTTGAAGTTGGGCGAAAAAGCATTAAAACTCAACAAATTTCTCGCAATAAGTGCTCCCGTGCTGACAGGGGTAGCGGCTGTTGGCTCTGCACTAGTGGGGTCGCATTGCGATGGAGGTTGGGCAGTGATGGTTGGAGTCATGGGAGGCGCGTCGGCGAGCGTGATGAACTCGTTGGAACCCGGGGGACAAGTGGGCATGGTTTTCGAGATGTATAGGAGCAATGCCGGTTTCTTTAAGATGATGGAAGAGTCTATTGGATCCAACTTGAGGGAAGAGGATTTGGAGAGAAGAGAGAATGGAGAATTGTTTGAAATGAAGGTGAGTCTGCAGTTGGGAAGGAGCTTGTCGCAGTTGAGAAATCTGGCAACAAACTCTTCAATTAAAGGCCAAAATATTGAAGAGTTTGCGAGCAAGCTTTTTTGAATCTACAGCGTATATATTATTAGTGTGTACGTAAGCTAACTCATCACGAGTATGTAAATTGTAGAATAGCTATGAAACAAAACAGATTCTCATTCATTCTTCGTTGAAATCATCAGGTTCTTGCTTGCAATCAATAGTAGAAATGTTTAACTAGACATTACTGTTTCATTTTTTCATGACTTTATAATTGTGTCAATCGAATCTTTTTCGACATCTATATTTCTGGGCAATCAAACAACAGAATAAAATAATCATATATATATAGAGAGAGACAGAGAGAGATGTTTGTGTTAGTTATTCTCACGCAATATATTAACACCACAATTTGATCATCATGATTGAGAAAGAACAATCGAACAGTTGGAGAAGAAGAAGAAAAGAAAAAGATTTTATTTATGATGAAAAATTATTGAGAGTGATTCTCAATTTGTGATTTTTAACTTGATGAAAATGAAAAGAGTACAATGACCAGCTTATATAGAGTTGAGTAACTGCTAATCCTCTTCGACTTAGAACTGCTGGAATTAACAAACTAATTAACAAACTAACAGCTAACTATAAATAAAAACTGGCGGCTAACTAACTAACTGAATTTTGAATAGTTGCTAAAAATAGAAACTTTACAAATAACTTATAAATTTCTGATCTCTTGTATAATCTAAGAGCCCCCCTCAAGATGTGCATGGATATTGTGAATGCCCATCTTGGAAATCATGATGTTGAAGGGTTGTAATGACAGAGGCTTGGTTAGCAAGTCTGCCACTTGATGTTCTTTGCCAATGTGCATTATCTTGATTTCTTTATTGTTGACCTTCTCTCTGACAAAATAGCAGTCAATTTGTATATGTTTGGTTTTCTCATGGTGAACATGATTATTTGCAATGCAATATGCACTCATGCTATCAGTGAATAGAAGAGGAATTTTGCTTTCTTTGAAGCCCAAATCCTTGAGTAATTGTTGAAGCCATAGTATCTCACAAGTTGTTGTAGCTAGAGCCCTGTATTCTGCCTCAGTAGATGATTTTCTCCCTGTTTGTTGTTTCTTGCATTTCCAGGATATTAGAGTCTTGTCCAGATATATAGCATAACCTGTTATACTTTTCCTTGTTTGAGGACATCCTGCCCAATCACTGTCAGAGAAAGCTTTGATTTGAATATCTGAATTAGCTTTGTAATGAATGCCTCTTCCAGAGGTTGATTTGAGAAACCTCAGAACTTTATGTAATGCAACTAGATGAGCAGTGGTAGGCTTGCTCATATGTTGAGTTAGACACTGAATACTGTAGCATAGGTATGGTCTGGTGATTGTTAAATATAATAGTCTTCCTACAAGCCTCTTGTATACTGAAGGGTCTTCAAGTGTAGGTGAATCTGTGTCTGTGAGCTTTGTTGTGTGACTCATAGGGACTGAGCTTGGTTTGCATCCAAGGTAGCCTGCATCTGTTAGAATATCTAGAGCATATTTCCTTTGGCATAGAGTGATGCCTGTTTTACTTCTTGCAACTTCTATGCCAATAATGTATTTTAAATCACCTAAGTCCTTTAAAGTGAACTCAGTGTCAAGTTGATGTTTAATGTTATCAATTTCTTGTAGATCATTACCTGTGAGTATGATGTCATCTACATAAATGCAAAGAGCTGTAAATCTAATACCATTTCTTTTAGTAAAGAGAGATGAATCTGAAACTGTTTGAGTGTAACCATGAGATGTTAAACACTGAGTAAGCTTAATGAACCATTGTCTGGAAGCTTGCTTTAATCCATATATGCTTTTCTTTAGTAAGCATAATTTGTTTTCAGTTTTAGGACAGTAACCAGGGGGAGGGGACATGTATATAACTTCATCTGAATCTCCATGTAAAAAGGTTGTATTGACATCAAGTTGTTTTAAGTGCCAATTCTGTGATGTAGCTAATGCAAGTATGACCCTTACTGTTGTTAATTTAGCTACAAGAGAGAAAGTGTCAAAGTAGTCCAAACCTTCCTCCTGTGTATATCCCTTTGCCACCAATCTTGCTTTATGTCTTTCAATGGTTCCATCAGCTTTATATTATGCAGTGTTGTCCAGGAGGGAGGGTTGTGAGTTCCCATGTCTTTGTTTTCTCCAAAGCATCTAATTCCTTTCTCATTGCTTCTCTCCATTCAGCTGATTTACTTGCTTGAATATATGTTCTAGGTTCAGAAATGTTAGAGATAGATACAGTGTATGCTTTATATGAAGGAGCAAGTGATTTAGTGGAGAGGTATTGTGAGATAGGATATTGTTTACCAGAGATACTATGATTTTCTTTGTGGAGTGACTTAGGGAGGGAGGCATCATAAACAGAGAGATAAGTTGGTGGTCCCACTGATATATGTGGTCTGGTGGACTGAGTTACTAGTTGAGTATTGTTACCTGATGACATACCTGAGTTGTTGTTTTGAGTCTGTTCAGCAACAACTGTTTGAGTTGGATGAGTGTTCTCTGTTGGTTGTATTTCACTTTGTGACTGAAGATGATCTTCTGTATTTGAGGTATGAGAAGTTCCTTCTATATTGTGGTGTATGTATGTGGAAGTGTCAGTGGTGTATGTACTGTCAACTTCTATATTGGTTTGTAGAGGAGGAGTGTGAGGTAAAGTTTGAGAGAAGTCATCAGAATCTGAAGATGTACTAGTAGGATTGTCAGCTTCTATGGAGTGATTGGGGTGATGAATATGAGAAATGAAGGAATCACTGCACACGTTTGTACTCTGGGTTGCTGAGGTGTTTGAATTTGGTGAGAGTTGTTGTTGAAAAGGGAATGTATTTTCATAGAAAATTACATTCCTGGAGATGAATGTTTTCATGGTCTGTATGTTTAGCAGCAAGTAGCCCTTTGTTCCTTGAGGGTAACCAAGGAATACAGCCTTTGTTGCTCTTGAGTCAAATTTTGTCCTGTTTACAAACAAAGTAGAAGCAAATGCCAAACAACCAAAAGAACGCAATAGAGAGTAATCTGGAGTTTTGTTTTAAAGCATTTGATAAGGAGTTTCGTCACCAAGAACTTTGGATGGAAGTCTATTTATGATAATGCAGCACACCAGATGCAATTACTCCAGAATTCAATAGGAACCTTTGATTGAAATCTCAGTGATCTAGCTACTTGAAGGAGATGTTGGTGCTTTCTCTCTACTAGCCCATTTTGTTGGGGGGTTTCAACATATGACTTTTGATGTATGATTCCATACTTCTCATAGAATCATATAAGTATGAATTCTGTTCCATTATCTGTTCTTATGGTTTTGATTTTAGTAGAGAACTGAGTTAAGACTAAGTTGTAGAATTGCAGTAAGTATTTTTGCACTTCTGATTTCTGTTGAAGCATGTATATCCAAGTGCATCTACTATAATCATCTACAATGGTTAAGAAGAACCTAAAATTATCATGAGATTTAGTAGAGAATGCCCCCCAAACATCACAATGTATTAACTCAAATGAATGATTTGTACAACTAGAGCTCACTGGAAAAGGTAATTTTCTCTGTTTAGAGAGATGACATATATCACACTCATGACTTTTATTACATTTCAAATTGATATCAGGAATGGCAGATATCTTTTCACTACTAGTGTGACCTAATCTATAATGCCAAAGTGTAGCAGAGTTAGCAACATCATTATGTACAGAATGCATAACATGGTTGTCATTTTTCTCAGAAGTAGTGTGTAAAATATAGAGACTTTCTTCAAGCTTAGCAAATCCAATCATCTTCTTGGTGATTTGGTCCTGCAAAACACAATATGTAGTAAGGAAATGTAGTCCAATAGTTGTCTGACCAGTGAGTTTGGATATGGACAAAAGATTATAGGTGAAAGCAGGAACTAAAATCACATTATGCAATATAACATTAGGTAAAAATTGAACAGATCCCCTGTGAGTTGCTTTAGTGGTGCTATTACTTGGCAAATGAATGTCAATATCAACTGTCTCAAGTTTACCAAGGAACCACTGTGGTTGACAGATCATGTGATATGTTGCCCCAGTGTCTAAAATCCAACATTTTGAGACAATATCAGAAGAGTAAGCCTTAGTAGATAGAGCAACATTCTTACTAGAGATAGCAGTAGCAGCATAGTGGTAAGTGTTGGAATCTGGCCCTGCAGAGCTAGTTTGAGGCTGACTTTGTGCTTGTTTGAAGGCTAGGAACTGCTCAATGATTTCTTTAGTGAAATCTGCAGAAGGCCTTTGTGATTTGTTCTCTTCACTGGGCTTTGAAGTATGTACATGATCGGTAGTATTCACATTGTTAGCAGAGTGATTCTGAGTGGTGAATCTCTTTCCCTTAGGACCTTCCCATCCTGGAGGATATCCATATATTTGAAAACACTTATCCACTGTGTGTCCACTGTATCCACAATGAGTACACTTCAACTTTTTCTTGTCTTTTGAATTGGGCTTGGAATTGTTGTATCCTTGAGAAGGTTGAAACACTTGAGGAGGGTAGGGATTCTTGTGTTGTTGATCCTGAGTTTGTCTCTGTCTAGTGAACATAGCCATGGCATCAATAGTACCAGGATTGAAAGATAACTCTCTTTGATTTTCTTCTTGCAATAGCATTGAGTATACTTGGGAGAGTGAGGGTAAGGGATTCAATAGCAAGATTTGGCTTCTCACAGCATTGTAAGACTCATTTAATCCAACTAAGAATTTCAAAACAGAATCAGATTGTTGTAGATTAATCATAGTTCTATTGACTCCACAAGTGCACAAGCCACAAGAGCATGCCATAATTGGCCTTTGATTCACATATTCATCCCACAAAGATCTGAATGCATTGTAGTAGTTTGTGATAGAAAGACTTCCCTGAGAGATGGTGGAGAGTGATTTCTGCAGCTGATAAACTCTGGAGCCATCTGCTCTTGCAAACCGCAGTTTCAATTCTTTCCACAACTCCAAGGCAGATTCAAAATAGAGGAGACTTTTGTGTAGATCATCAGAAACTGAATTCATCAGCCATGAAAGAACAAGTATGTTGGCTCTAATCCAACAAGTTTCATTGATTGCATCACTCAGATCAGGTTCTGGAAGTGTTCCATCAATGAACTTGATCTTGTTCTTGATGTTGAGCGCCATGGTGATCCCTTTACTCCATGACAGATAATTTGCGCCATTGAGTTTCTCTCTCACAATGGAAGCACTTGTGAAATCGTGGGTTCCCAGGTAGTAGACAGAACTTGAATCTTCACTCAGATTCTTGAGAGAAGCAGTTGAAGAAGAAGATGCACCTGTTGAAGATAATGCAGGGGTAGTCACTTCTGCTGATTTCCAGTAAGTGAGATGAAATCAGAAGAGCATAAGAGATTGAAGAGATTGCAGCGGAAGAGAGATCAAGGAACTTAATTAACTGATACCATATTAACACCACAATTTGATCATCATGATCAAGAAAGAACAATCGAACAGTTGGAGAAGAAGAAGAAAAGAAAAAGATTTTATTTATGATGAAAAATTATTGAGAGTGATTCTCAATTTGTGATTGTAACTTGATGAAAATGAAAAGAGTACAATGACCAGCTTATATATAAGCTGAGTAACTGCTAATCCTCTTCGACTTAGAACTGTTGGAATTAACAAACTAATTAACAAACTAACAACTAACTATAAATAGAAACTGCCAAACTGGCGGCTAACTAACTAACTGAATTTTGAATAGTTGCTAAAAATAGAAACTTTACAAATAACTTATAAATTTCTGATCTCTTGTATAATCTAAGACAATATAATACTACATGTTAAGCTCCTCATCTTGGAGTTAGTAATCATTTAAAAAAATATAACATTGGTATATTTGAGCGCAATGAAAGACACCTAATTCAAATCTTTTACGTGGCGGTTGGCACAATACTGTACAAGAGGCTTGCAATATGCGAAAGTCGCGAACAATAAACCATTATTAAGAAGGGGCAAGTTCACCTGCTAAAATATTGAGAGTGGGCACTAGGGGTGTTCGCGAGGGGCGTTGGCCAATGCGCACTAGAAAATTCACTATACTCAAGTTTAGCGGGTTACCAATTTTTCAAACCGTGTGAGTGCATTTATTTTACAACCCGTGCGGGTTGTGGTTCGGCGGGTGACGGTCGGGTAGCGGGTGGGTGGCGAGTTTTAAGGCTAGAAAAAAAGAGCAAAACAATATGAAGAAAAAAGTTTTTACGATTATTTATCAAAAGTAACCATGTAACACAAAAAATAAGTACTCACAAAAGTAAATTTATAGTATTTTAGACATATAACTTCTTTCTTTATAATATAATATAAAGCAGTCACTTACTAATATATATATATATATATATATATATATTTAAAATTATTAGATATGAATGAAAAATTAAATCCTCACTCTAATTTGTAAGAATATCCAACTCTAAATTTGAAGACATCCATTAGCAATTGAAATAGAAAAAAAAAATTTGCATGGTATATTTGGCATATAATTATAAAACAAACTTATCAACAAATTATCGAAATATATCTATTGTAATTTTCATGTCTCATTTATTTACTATTA
The DNA here is from genome assembly GCA_948329865.1 of Linaria vulgaris. NCBI lineage: Eukaryota > Viridiplantae > Streptophyta > Magnoliopsida > Lamiales > Plantaginaceae > Linaria > Linaria vulgaris. The sequence goes on along the minus strand of OX415254.1, from coordinate 59,306,875 downwards.
AAAGCTTATAATAGAAAATAATGTGCGGATAAAGCGGGTGGCTAGCGGGTGACAAGGTAAACCCACCACCCGACATACGATTGGCGGGTTGCCACAAAACCAACCCGCCTACATGTGCAAAAAAATAAAACCATGAGGGTGCGGGTGAGAACGGGCGGGTCCGAACGGATCGGGCGGGTGAGCGGGTTTTTGAACACCCCTAGTGGGCATATATTTTTTACACATTTATCCTTTAAATTATTTAAGTTAACTAAAAGTAATTTTGTCAATTCAAATTTTAAAATACATGAAAAAAATTTACATGGCACAACGAAAAAAATCTGCATGGCACAGTAATAAAGTTTGTTTTCATCTCTTAACCCTAACACCCCACTCAAAAAAGAAGTACTTACTCATTTTAATAATAAGTTCTTGGTTCATTTTTGGTATACATACTTATTTATTACTCTTTTAATAACTTTTTTGTTTGTTTTTTATTTAGTTTGTATATGGTGAAAAAGTAGTGGTCATATAAAAGATAAAAACAATTAAACATATATGATCATCCTACGCATAATTAAAAATATCATAAGTTCAACATAATAGTGAAAAAACATAAAAAATAGATATCATTGAGTTGAAAAAAAAGAATATATTTCCACTTTAAGAAAATTGGGGTTAAAAAACAATTGGTTATTAATTGAACATTGATGACCTAAACCGAACAAGAAGTTATCGAAGTAATCAGTTATCTTAGCACTTAAGCTTATCAACTAAACAAGTGACACATATTAGATATCATAAAAAACCTACCTTTTCATCTTATTTATATTCTACGCCATTTTTTTTGAGATAAAATTGAAATTTGGAAATAAACGGCTTCATGGTGGAAGGAAAATAGCCATCTTATTGTTATAAACTCAATTCCATGGTAAATTAATTTTCTTTTTTCAGAATTGCCCAATTATATATTTATTTTATTGTTTTAGGTAGGAAGTTGGAAAAAGTAATTTCGAAATAGAGAAAATCAAGAAAAGGGAAGTGGATAAGGTGATTTAGCTTTAGCCCATGAATTGAGTTCTAAATGGCCGGGGCAATATGTGCAGCACCACCCCACCACCACCACCACCACCACCACCACCACCGTGTGGCGCTCTTCTCACCATTAGAAGTATCAAAAAAAGAATATCTGCTACTTATCAACAAAAGAACACTACCCATTTGGGCTCCAATCACAACAACTCTGATTACTACGCATTGCTCTCCTTCTCCTTTGCCGGAACTTGGTGCCACAGCCCCAGCCACAGCGGAGTCATGCGTCAACTTGGGTCTCTCCCTTTTCTCCAAAGGAAAGGTACCTTCTTTTTTCCTCAACAATTAGTTAGTGTTACTTTCAGTTGAAATTATCAATTCTCTTATTACTTACTTGCTCATGTTCATTTTAAAAATCAAACCAAGTCTAACCAAATTTCAAGACCAATTAGAAAAACCAATGTAGTGTTACTTGGAGTTTCTAGTGTCGATGTCCTGAAAGAGAATTATATACTTTCAGGTTAAAGACGCTCTCGTGGAGTTTGACACGGCTCTGTCTTTGAATCCTAACCCATTGGAGGCTCAAGCTGCTCTCTATAACAAAGCTTGCTGCCATGCATACAGGTAACACTTTAAATCTTATCTGCAATGCAACTAGGAGTATATGTATGTAACTCAATCCACTAGAAGAAGAAGCCCAGCCTTTCTTTATAAGTTGGCAAATTGGAGAATGTTGTAAAAACACGAATGTACTACAGCTCATCCAAGTTATGGCAAAAGTAGAGCTATACCGAGAAATTATGAGTTGTATATTATCTCAGTAACTTCTCAGATTTGCTGTACGTGAGGCTTGAGCATTGTGTAAGTGTCTATCAGGAGTCTTATTTCTTTGTTTATTTTTTGATCAAAGGGGAGAGGGGAAAAAAGCGGCTGACTGTTTGCGCACTGCCTTAAAAGACTATAACCTCAAGTTTGGCACCATCCTAAATGACCCAGATTTGGCCTCATTCAGAGCAACGCCTGAATTCAAGAACTTGCAGGAAGAGGTTTGCTCTTCAATACTTGCCTTACTGAATCTTCTTTCCTGCTTCCAAATATATATTGAATCCTTTATTTTTTTTTACATGTAAGCTTGCAGCATAACCGCTGTAACGTGAATATATATCTTGCTAGTTAAAATTGTAATATTCCTCCCTCCCTCACTTCAGACTTTTTTTTTTTATTTTTCATTGACAGGCTATAATTGGTGGAGAAGACATAGGCTATGGCTTCAGGAGAGATCTTAAACTTATTAGCGAAGTCCAAGCACCATTTCGTGGGGTTCGGAGATTTTTCTATGTGGCGTTTACGGGTGCTGCAGGAATATCATTGTTGTTTACCATACCTAGGCTATTTGCTGCTATCAAAGGGGGTGATGGCGCTCCTGGTCTATTTGAAACTTCCCAAAATGCAGCCATAAATATTGGGGGTAAGCAATGATTTTTGCCTCAACCTGGATGGATAGAATTTGTCAATGATACTCATTAGTGAAACTTATGTGCATGCAAATTATCTACATGAATAGGAAATTAATGAAATTTTGGACTCAGTATGGTGCAGGTATTGTTGTATTTGTGGCTTTGTTCATTTGGGACAACAAGAAAGAGGAGGAACAACTTGCAGCAATTACAAGAAATGAAACTCTCTCGAGGCTGCCTCTGCGCCTGTCAACGAACAGGATTGTGGAGCTTGTGCAGCTACGCGATACAGCAAGGCCTGTTAGTGACGCTTATCCTCATCCAATTTCTGCTCTTTAAACACTAGAAACATTTTGCAATCAACTAGAATGAAACTGAAAATCCACAATAGCTATATTTCCTGTAATCATGATAGTTTATATACCCATTTGTTTGCTAATGACTAAACCACAGCCTTTTAACCCCAATTTTCCCGGAGCAGCACTACTTGATTTACCACTTCCAACGTTTTTGTCTTTTACAACTCTCAGTTAAAGGTATTCCTCTTCTTGTTTGGAGGCTATGGGTATGATCATTTCTTATAATTCTGGAAGCTGCTAAGCTTTTGTTTGCATGATACATACATGTCTCACCACTTTTGTCTTATACCCTCTCTCAAGTTATAATAAAGACAAATAGTGGTTGTAGGTTATCTTGGCGGGGGATAAAGAAACGGTTGCAGCATCCATGCGGAAAGCTGAGAGATTCCGTACCGAGCTCCTTAAACGAGGAATTATTCTGGTTCCTGTCGTATGGGGTCAGGGCAAGGAACCGCAAGCAGAGAGGAAAGGATTTGGTGTTTCTCCAAAGGCAGCTGCTTCCCTTCCATCTATAGGAGTAAGATTGTAAAGCTCTCACATTTAGAAAAGTGACACTCACAGTTTTGCCAACATGCACTTACCTTCCCATGCATTTTGCATATTTTATGATGTATACTGCTTCGCATTAGTATTGTGGTACATAAGGCATTAAAAGGAGTGCTATTAGCTGCAAAACATTAGAAGATTATGTCTGGCTGGCTGTGTGTCTGTCTTTTATTTACAGTTCATTGGTTCTTGGTAGGAAGAATTTGATAACCGAGCTCAATCTGTAGTCGCAAAATCCAAAATTAAAGCAGAGATTCGTTTCCGCGCGGAAGTGGTGTTACCTGCTGAGTGGGAAAGGTTGGTAGTCCTTGCCTTCGTGAATAAGTTTTAATTTTGCATCAGGCATTGCAGTCATCCTCCATTTTCACAACTGAAGCCTCTTTGTTATTTCCTGGTATCATTTGTCCAATTTTATTCCCTGTTACCTTCTACCATAGCATTATTTCTTTTCCGCAGAAGTATGTATAGATGTATATGAAATCGTTACATAAACCGTTGTGAAAATGAGTTGTATGCTTTCTGGCAAATGTAAGGTGCCCATAACTCTCTTATTCTTGGTATATGTGTAGTCTGACTTTTATGTTAAAAAGGATAAAATCAAAGATGTAAGTAGATTATTTGTTTTTTCTCATAGTCCAAAAATCTTTTCTTTCAACAATTTTATCCTTGTCAGGTGGATTAGGGATCAACAGAAGTCTGAAGGCATAACTCCAGGCGAAGACGTTTACATAATTCTTCGTCTGGATGGTCGTGTTCGGAAATCAGGACGGGTTAGTGATACTTATTAACAACTAGACAAAGTTCTATCATAATCATATCTTTTTGTGGAATGTAATGAATTTACAAGTTAGATCAAGTTAGGGGGAATTCTTCAAACTTGATATACTGATACTGCTGCTAGTGAGAAAAGTTAGTGAAGAAAGGATTTAATTTGGTTTGACCTCTTAAACTTCGTCTTGAAAATTCTTACCTACACTAGATATCACAATTGCTGGAATGGTGTTACCAAATTATGGTCACACAGTTTGAAACCTGGCTAAGACAAAACTCAGCCACTTATTCAGTTAGTAAAGTTGGCAGATCTATAGGCCCGTAGTAGCATATTGATCGAGAAGAAAAGAGTTGGGACAAAAGCAGTGTATCTTTGTTCTACAATGTAGCAGTTTAATGTTGACTATGTAATGAGATATACCCTTTTCTTTACTTTACAGGGTATGCCTGATTGGCAAGAGATTGCTAAAGAGGTGCCCCCAATGGAAGCATTCTTGAGCAAGCTAGAAAGATAGTCAAAGATCAGGTTTTTCATTTTTGCGATGTGGATCATTGAGATTAACTTAATCCTTTCGCTGATTAAAGTTTGTGAAGTTTCTTGTGTTATAGTAAAAAAAAGTTGTTTCTTATATTGATATTACTTACGCTGATTCTTATGTATATTCACTGTTGATATTATAAGACATTTGTGGTATCTCGCATAATTTACTTCTCGTTATTAGCGTATGTATGTGATTTCTAATTATTCAGTGTTTTCAGAATCGGATCGGACGTCGACCCGGTAACTTCACTGGTTACTGGTTCGAACCGGTCGAACCACTGGTCCGAACGGTATGACACAATATATTATAAAAATCATAAATATATATAAAATATATATTGCTACATAATTTTGTTAGTATCAATTTTAGAAAACGAGAAGTTATAAATTTGTTTCTTCACTCTTAATTGATATGTTTCTAATCATTAAACTTATAATTTAATTCATTTAGTTAATTTTGTTATTTAAAAATAAAGAAAATTAAATTAGAGTATTTGATTAACATATAATAATTAAAAGATTAAACTACGCATGTAGTGGTTTAAGTTTAAACAAATATGCATAATATTTCATGAATTCTAAATAATACTTAGTCTAAGAACATCTACTATATAGAAGAAAATAACATAACATAGATGCTTTATAATATAATACTACTAAGTTATAAAAATAATAGCATAATATATTTATTTTATATGAGAAAAGTATATTCTAGCTATTTATTATATATATATATATACATATATATTAATAAGTGTGAAGACTATCAATTCTATTGTAAATCAATTGGTTAAAGCCTCTAATATTTACTTAGAGGTCTAGGGTTCAACTCGCTCCCATGAAGAAATTAAATTTTTATAAAGTAATTTACAAACCGGTTCAACCATTAGCAAATCGGGTCACCGATTTTCGATTCTTGATCGGTTCTTACCGAGTTTGACCGGTTCTTAAAGTAACCGGTTCTGAAACTCAACTGGACCGACCAAGTTACCGCTCACCGGTTAAACCGGTTCGACCGGTCGGCCCGGTCCAGTTTTAATAACACTGTAATTATTTTAAAAAGAAAGTATATATGTGAACTTTCAGGTGAAGTCAAATAAATTTCCAGTTGTAATTTTTGAGTGTTTATGCAGGCATTTTAAAGTACAGTATAGCAACCTACCCTTAATCACTTAATTGAAATGAGCCAGAAAATATTTCGTGTAACGTGGAAGAGGTAAATAATTTCTTAAAAATCTGAACCCTACAATCAAATGAGTTGTGAATTGTGAGATGTAAGATCTAAAATGCGCCTATAGTCATGGTCGCACACAATAGAACCAAAGTGAAGATTATATTGAGGCTTGTCACAGAACATAATCAAAGTACACAAGAAAACATAAAGAAATCGAAATTGAGGAAAATATGATCACTAATTTGCAAATCAGAGATCTAATTCAATTGATCAAAGGGAACGATCGAAACTAGGCGAATGATACCATATTGAAATCAAAATTTAAAGATAAGTGAACTGCATTATTATTCTATTGAAATCGACACAAAGTTTATCTTTAGTTTAATTATCGAGGAAGATGATGAACAGTATAATGATTACAGAGTTGAATGATTGAGAGAACTCTCACACGAGTTGTGTGAACATCTAAAAAAGAAAAGGTGAATCTAATGTGAGGAGTGTGCCTCTTATGCCAAAGTTGGAAAACGAATGACGGTCATAAATTTCCCTTTCGGAAAAGTTGTTCATACCAGCCTTAACCTACACCCTAACACCCCCCCCCCCCCCCCGGTTCTCCTATGGACAAACTAGTCATCTTAGATGCTCTAATGTTTCAAAAACTTAATATCCCCAAATCAAAATGTATTGTGCCATAACTTTATTTTTCCTCTTTCAATTCGATATCCCGAGAAATATGGTTCTTATTCTTACACAATTTAACCATAGAGAGCATCCATATATCCAATCGTGAACGTACGACAATCGGGTGTGCATTTTCGATAAATCAAGTGTACATTTTTGGGTGTGCATTTTTATTGAAAATTAGAAATGTAGCATAGTCAGGTATGCACATGTTTCTTTTAGAGTAACATATTTAGGGATCTTTATTTTTCAATCCATTATGTTAGTTTAACTGGGTACTCGATTAGATTTTGTTCCCACACCATGTAAGAATTTAGTGTTCTTTTTGAAGCCACAATGAAATTTGGGGATTTTGGATTGAATTGGTCAATTTTGAAGAGTGAATTTTGCGATTAGACTTTTCTTGCCCGTGAAAACAAAAGAACATCTTAAATGACTAGTTTGTCCTCAGGAGACTGGTGCGTTTCGAGCACACAATTGTTTTACAATAATTTTGAGGCTTAATTACGTCGGAGGAGGAAAGATGATGTGATAAGATAGTTGGGGGTGTAAGTGATAAAATAGAAAGTTCAGGAGGAAAAGTGAAAAATGGGTCATAGTTTGGGGGGAGGGGGGGAAAAGAGGTTTTTCTCTATTCAAAATTATACAATGTTAGGGAAGAAGAAATAATTTATATGTTTAAGAGCCCTCCTCAAGAAGGACATGGATGTCAATCATGCACATCTTGGACTTGTTTAGAAAGAATGGGCTTGGTTACAAATCTGCTATTTAGTGTTCATTTGAGATGCGAATCACTTTGAGTAAACTATTTTTAAACCTTCTCCCTTACAAAGTGCCAATCAATCTGAAGGCTTTCTCAAGTTGTGACTTGGCAACTTGGAGTGAAGTTTTATTGATGCAAAACCACGAATGCATGACAACTTTTAACTAGAAGGGTGTCCAAGCCTTGAGTGCCAGAAATAGACTTACAATGCTTAGTATGAAGCAAAGATTTATCAGAAACAACACTCTCACTTACAAATTCATGTAAATCTAGTACATATAAACCATTCCTTATCTTAGCAAAACCAATCGTCTTCCTCATGATAGAGTCTTGTATGAGGCAAACATCATGAATAAAAGGCATAAATGAGTTAGGGCGTGTTTGGTTTCGATACTCGTTAATTTGAGTTGTTACTAAAAGTCAAACTTTTACTTGAATAAATAATAACTGCTTTTTAAAAACTGGTTTGGTTCGAAGATGAAATTTGATACTAGTTTGTATCTGATCTTAATAAAATTTGATACTAGTTTGTATCTGATCTTAATAAAGGTTTTGATCATTGTATAGCCTTTACTCTGCTATTAACTAATGCAAACTTCCTATTTTGCCTCTTTAGAGTATCTCAAAATTCTATTATATATATATATATATATTACTATAATGTATATATTTATAATGTAGCTTTGTATATAATTATAATGTACATGCCTATTATGTGTAATGTATATAGTTATAATGGATGTGCCTATAATTTGTAATGTATATAATTATAATGTATTTCTATATATTATTATAACATATGTGCCTATAATTTTTTTATGTATATAGTCATAATGTATATAAATACAATATACGTGCCTATAATATGCAATATAAAAAATAATGTATGTCTGTATATAATTACAATGTAACATGCCTATAATTTGTAATGTTTATAATTATAATTTATATAATTATAATGTATAATGTATATAATTATAATGTGTCTACATATATAATTACAATTTATAATGTATATAATATATATAGAATTATAATGTATAATTTAAAAACGAGGGCAAATGAGTCATTTCGGTGCAAGAAGTTTAGTGACGAAAAGTGAGATTATATAATCATAACGGGGTAGAGATTGTAATAGTGGGTATATAATCATAAGGAGGGCTTTTTAATAACTGCTCTTAATTGGTCAAAGTCCGAAAAAATTATTGCTCGAACCATGCGGGTTAGTAAGTCAAATAAGACGCCTAATTTCACTTAATCTCCCTAACCAAACACCCTCTATAGAGTACTTAATTAGCTTTGAAACAGAAATCAAGTTATACGAAAATTCGGGTGCAAGCAAAGCATTTTTCAACATAATGTGAGAAAGGATGTATCTTTGAAAAACTTAGCAGTTGTAGTGTTTATGGCAAAGAAATAGGTATCATTTTAGTTTAGCATCAATTTTGAAAGATTGAGGTCCATAGATCAAATGATATGTTGCACATGTGTCTAAAAATCCATGGTTTACCATGTTGAGAGCAAAGTGATCATACTGATGACAAACTATAATGAGTGATAGTTGTCATAGTAGTGGTATTGGCTACAAAAGAAGAACCAAAAGCTGGGGTAGATGAAGAAGAAGCATCATGGGATCTCGTAAATGCTAAGAATTGTTCAAATAACAATTGAATAGAGTCACAAGGGAGATAAGCGGTCTGAATAGTAACATCATCGTCAGTGGATGCAAGATGAGCACATGAATTAGCCGGGGGTGCATGTTGCCTCCTACTAATTGACCCATCCCATCCATCCAGGAGGATAACTTCATTTGAAAGCATCCATTGTGGGTGTAACCACCAATTCCCTAGTGAATACATTGCAGTTTTTTTGGCAGAATTATTAAAAATGCCATGTAAAGTTTGCTCACTTTACTTTTTGCCCCGTAATTTTGTTAGCGTTTTTTTGCCCTGTAACTTTTCAAAATCCTACAAAGAATGCTCTGCTCAATTGTTTTTGCATATGTGCCATCCACATCATCAAAACCCCGCCACCTGGGTGTTAAAAAGCCCTGTAACTTTTTTGTCATATGATATATTTTATAATTTTATTTATAATATTTATATTAAATCTTTAAAATTTTAAAAATTATAATTAAAATTAAGAGTAATATTAGTTTAAACAACAAAAATACTAAAAATTAAAAGTAATATTACTTTAAACAACAAAAATATTAAAATTTTGTACATATTATTTATAATTTTTATATTAAACAACAAAAAGTTAAACCTTTATATTATTTGTAAATTTTATATTAAGTCTTTAACAATTTAAAACTTCTCTTTTCTTCTTCAATCGAATACAGTTCAACTTCTAAGCTCAATAGATTCAACTTCTCACACCACTTATGAAGGTGAGATTTAGTTCGAGAGAGATCGGTGGAGGAGGCGAGGGAGAAGCTGGCGTGGGGTTGAGAGCTGCAAGTCGAGATCTGTATCGAATTTCGCCATTGACGATGGATTTGGTAAGTGGAGCAGTAGTAGTAGGGTGGTGCGTGGTGGGGGTGGTTCAAAGGTGGTGTTGGGGGGGGGGGGGGTGAAAGATGGGGGGAGCGCGTGGTGGGGTGGGCTGTTGAAGATGATCAATTGATTTTTAATTTTTTTTTTGTTTGAGTTTGATTTTGAGTTTTCTTTTTTATTATGTTTGAGCTTTTTAAAGTTATAGTTTTGTGGCATATTATTTTCTTTTAATTTTTTCTGTTTTTCTTTTAAGATTTCTTAGTTATTAATTAATTTTTGAAATAAAAGTTATATAATAAATTCTTATAATTTGTATAATAAAGTTAATTATAAAGATTTTATATAAAAATTATAAAATAAAATGGATGACACTTCATTCCACATTTTGGCCACATGTGACACAATTTGATGACATGGCAGTCACTTGACCAAAAAAATGAGTAAGGCAGTTTTAGTAGGATTTTGAAAAGTTTAAGGGCAAAAAAAACTCCTAACAATGTTATTGGGGGAAAAAATAAAGTGAGCAAAAATTACAGGGTATTTTCAATAATTCTGCCTTTCTTGTTATCCTTGCCCCTTCTGAATTTAGAGTGATTATGAGGACCATGGGGATTCCAAGAATCAGTGGAACTCCTAGCTTTTTTTTCAACATGGCCAATGGATTAACATGCAAGTTACATATGTGGAGATTACTTTGATTCTCTTCTTGTAGCAGAAGTGAGTAGACCCTTGACAAAGAGAGTAATGGAGAGTAAAGAAGAACTTGACTTCTTTTTGTAGTGAAAGAATCGTTCAATCCCACAAGAAAGAACATCACACAATCAGATTGATGCAAATCCTACATGAGCAGTCAAATATAAGTTTCTCATTCACATATTCATCCCATAGTGCTCTAAATGCATTGTAGAATGCAGTAACAGTCACGGATCCTCGAGACATAATGGACATTGCCTTTTGAAGGTGAAACGCACAATATCCATCATATCTATTAGTCCTTAACTCGTGCCAAACATCATATGTTGTTCTGAAATACATCAGTGTTTTTCGTGTATCAGAAGAAACAAATCTACGCAACCAGGACAAAACCAGATTACTCTCTCTACGGCAACAAGTATGGAAAATCAGATCACCATCAGACATAAATAATAATCCATCAATGAAATCAATTTTATTCTTAATAGTTAGAGCCATTTTAACAAATTTTGCTTGATATGTAGTTATCTCCATGTAACAGTTCACCAACAATAGATGAATCGGTGAAGTCATGCAAACCCAAAATGTAAACGAAATTCAAAGTCTCACTCGAGTTTTTGGCCAATGTTAGTACATTAGCTAATACATGAAATGGGATCGGTACCGCTCATAGTGAGTAGTCAAAGAACAAGATCAAAAGTACACAAGAAAACAAAGAAATCAAAATTAGGGAATATATGAATCCCAATTTTGCAAATCAGAGATCTAATCAAATTGATCAGCAATCAACATAGTGGAACGATCGAAATCGGGCGAATGATACCAGAAAAGAAATTGAAATCAAAATTTGAACATAAAAGAACTGTATTTTTGTTTTACTGAAACGAAAAGAGAAATGTGGACGATTACAGAGAATGCTTGTAAGAGAATTCTCACACGATTTATGTGAAAATCTGAAAAATAAAAAGTGAATCTAAGGTGAGGAGCATGCCCCTTTTTTGAATATCATATTTGTGAACAAGTATCTCACATTGGTAGGAGATAAACTCTTGAACACTTTATTTATAATTGGACTCTTAATGACTTAATTTATAAAATGGTCCTTGCGTTGGGCTAAGGACTATTTCAGCTTTATATATATGCACTTGGGGCCTTGTAAAGTTCAAGAGCTAAATATTATTTTCGGATTTTTATTTTATTTTAATTCGAAATAATTAGTGAAGAGTTGCAACACGTAGTATTTTATTTTTTAGATTTTATTATGCTTAAAATCTGAAACTATTAGCGAAATGGTGCAAATTTATCCTACGGGACACAACCATTGTGAATGAGTTCATATATAACTTTTCATGTTCTATAAATATAATGATACAGATTTGTTTTTTAATTCACTTTTCAATGTACTATTCTTTTATGTACTCCCATTTCCTAACACCTTTTATATACAAGCTGGAAAACGAACTACTTACATAAATTTCCCTTTCGGGAAAGTTGTTAATATCGGCCTTAACCAATATATAAAATTATACTATTTTAGGAAAGTAGAAATAATGTATACATTTAAGAGTGGAATGAAGATTTACGTACTCGAAGAGAATTTTGGCCGATCTCACGTGAAAAACCAGTCAGCCAATAAAATAATAATATGGCATCAAAGATGCTTTACTTACCAATAGTTTATTACATGTCTTTTTTCCTGTTTTCGACTAGCAAGTAGGAACCATAAGGAAGCGAGGCGTGTCTCTTTATAAGTTATAACAGGATAGCGGATACAACATATTAAAATGAACCAAATTTACCCGATGTAGAGGCAATTAAGAAAGCAGCATAAGTTAATATATAACCTACAGAAAAGTCTCTTTATAAGTTATAACGTTTATAGACAGAGACAAGTCAACTTACAAATCACAAAAACCCCATCTTTATTCTATGCTTTGAGACGATTAGTTGCCGCTGCCAGAACATTTCATGCAACAATCAAAAATGACGTAAAAAGTTTTATTCATTTGTCTTCTAAAATGAATGAGTCTGAGGTTATTACGTTTATAATAACTATGTTCGAAATTTACATGGCATTCCACTGATTTACTGCATTTAAATCATAACATGTTAATCTTATATATATATATATATATATATATATATTCTTTTGTCAGTGATAGGGGTATTTTAGGATTGGCCCAGCAGTAGGGATTGGGCCGACCCATACCCATATCGAATTGGCCCAATTCGATACCTTCAGCGCATCGAATAACCCTCATTCGATGCACGCATCGAATCAATATGATTCGATGCGCTTTATACAGCTGTCTATGGGCCTCGCAAAGCGAGGCTATTATATATATCCCGGTTTTGAGCATTCAGAGGCAGATCGAACCCGAGCCCCAACCTTACCACATCGAATCACCCTATTCGACACGCACCCCTGTTCGACACGTGATTGGATTCGACACCAACAATGTTTTATTAAAATCATATCGAATCACTCCGGCATCGAATCAGTACCATTCGAAGCGCACATCAAACAATCGCAATTCGAGGCGTTGAATAGTTTATGTTATTTACATATTTAAATTAGTGTAAGATCTGTAATAGATAGTAGGTGTTTCGGATAAAGTTAGTCCGATTTACTTTATTGGATTAACATTATTTTGGTTATTTATATTCAGATTGTATTGTTTTACTGTGTTCTATTACCGTGACGAAATAAGACCAAAATATTGGCGCCGTCTGTGGGAACACCGTTAACACTGTTTTAGATAGAGCAAATAGGATGACAAATCAACGACGCATGTATGCGGTGGAAAAACGGCAAACAGAGAAAAAGATCAAAACAAAGACAGATTTGAGTCAAGAGCGGATTGAGCCTAAAGAACAGGGGCAAGATAAAATAGAAAGTCAGTTGTTAAAGCAATGGCAAGAATGTAAGATGGAGCCTTTAGGGGAGTTCAAAATCGTTTAGCTTTTCAAAGAGAGTTCTGAGAAAGTAATCAAGATTGGAGCAGAAATGGACTGGATTATAGAGGCTGCATTGGTAGATTGTCTCTGACGTAATTTAGATATATTTGCATGGTCTGATTCTGATCTTCTCAGGATAGATTCTAGGATCATATTACATCGTTTGAATGTAGATAAGAGTGCAAAACCGATACGGCAGAAGAAGCGAAATTTTAGCAAGGAAAAGAATGAAGCAGCTGAAAAAGAGGTACAAGAACTTTTAGCAGCTCGGCATATTTATGCTATAAGATTCTCAGAGTGGTTGAGCAATATTGTGTTGGTCTTAAAAAAAGAAGCTACATGGAGAATGTGTGTGGATTATACCGACTTAAACAAGCATTGCCCGAGAGATCCTTTTTCGTTGCCTCGGATAGATCTACTTGTAGATTCTACAGCAGGATGTGCATTGCTGAGTATGATGGATGCAAAGAGTGGTTTCCATCAAATCTTCATGGCAGTGCAAGATCAGAGCAAGACAACATTTGTGACGGATACCAGAGTGTATTGTTATAGGGTAATGCCGTTCGGATTGAAGAATACGGGAGCAACGTTTCAGAGGTTGGTGGCTAAAATATTTTACCATAAAATTGGAAAATCGATGGAAGTATATATTGACGATATGCTTGTAAAGAGCCTAAAAGACGATGAGCATGTGCAACATTTGGATGAGGCCTTCACTATAATGAGGACATACGGAATGAAACTAAGCCCTAAAAAATGCACTTTTGGAGTAACAGCTGGGAAGTTTCTAGGATATGTGGTGAATGAAAGAGGAATTGAAGACAACCCTGATAAAATAAAGGCAGTACTGGATCTACCATCACCAAGAATACTGAGGGATGTTCGTCTTACGGCCTTGGGAAGATTTATATCAACATCTGCAGAAAAGAATCTACCTTTCTTTAAAGTGATGAAGCGGAACAAAGATTCTATTTGGACGCCGGAATGTAAAGAGGCTTTCAGACAAATGAAGAATTATTTGGTAAGCCCGCCGTTGTTAGCAAAACCGGAGGAAAATGAAATGATGTATCTCTATTTGGCAGTATCCGCAAATACAATTAGTACAGTGTTAATCAAGCAAAAAGGAGCTCAGCAATTACCCATACATTATGTGAGCAGAGTACTACAAGGGGCAGAGAGAAACTACTTGGAGATAGAGTTGTTTGCATTAGCGATTGTTGTTACAGCTTGGAAGTTGAAACCGTATTTTTAGTCTCATCCAATTACCGTAGTAACAGACAAACCATTGAAGCAAGTGTTGGCGAAGCCAGAAACCTCAGGTAGATTGGTGAAATGGGCTATAGAACTCAGTGAGTTCGGGTTGGAGTTTAAGCCACGAGTTGCAATCAAAGCGCAAGCTCTAGCAGATTTCATGGCCGAGACCCTGGGAAACAGTGTAGTTGAAACCGCATGCTGTATCTTTTCTATATCAAATCAAGTTGGAACCATCAGGGCAACATCGACGTGGATACTACACACTGATGGATCTGCCACAACTCACGGAGGGGGAATTGGAGTACATTTTCTGTCCCCAGAGCGAAGGGAATTTGAATTTGCTATTAGCCTGAATTACATGATAACAAATAACGAAGCCGAATACGAAGCAATAATTGCCGGGGTCAAAATGGCACTCGGACTCAACATTGAACATCTGGACGTGTTCACCGATTCGCTCTTGGTGGCAAATCACTTTTTAGGGAGATATGAGACGCGTGAGGAAACTATGAAGCTGTATGCCACTAAGGTTAAAGAATTAGCAAGGAACTTCAAATTCTTTGATATAACTCAGATCCCTAGGAATGACACTGCAAAAGCAGATGCACTTTCCAAATTTGCAAGTTCTTCAGATATCCTGGCGGAAAAGCCAATCACACTTATGGTCGCAGATAAACCTTCGATTGGGATATCAAAATATATTACCACGGAAGCCCGGGTGGAGTTTATAATGGCAATACAAGAAGACCCATCCTGGAAGGACGAAATCATGATTTATCTTCAGCAGGGTATTCTACCAGCAGATCCGAATGCACAACGCATAACGCGTTATAAGGCTTACAGATTTACTATCAGCAATGGATAGTTATATAAAAGATCTTTCGAAGGACCATTGTTAAGATGTTTGACCCCTACTGAAGCTGACTATGTCATGGAAGAAATCCATGCAGGTTGCTATGGAAATCATTCTGGGGGACGAGCTTTAGCTCAACGAATATTGCGTCAAGGATATTATTGGCCAACTCTACTTAAAGACGCAACAGCTTACTCGAGGAAATGTGATAGTTGCCAATATCATGCTCGTCTCATTCATAGACCAGTGCGTCAGCTACAACCCATCGATGTAGCATGTCCATTTGATCAGTGGTGAATTGATATTGTGGGCCCGTTTCCACCCACCAAAGGGCAAAAACGATACTTAATAGTAGCAGTTGAGTATTATACTAAGTGGGTCGAGGCAGAAGCTATAACGTTGATCACAGAGAAGAATATGATCGAGTTTATATGGAAATACATCATATGCCGCTTCGGCATCCCGAGGTCCATTGTATGTGATAACGGCACGCAATTTACTAGCAAGGAGATAAAATCATGGTTTGGAGAATTAAAAATATCACACAATCTCACTTCAGTATATCATCCACAATCCAATGGCCAAACGGAGTCCACTAACAAAACATTGAAGGATTATCTCGAAAGGAGAGTGAGGTCTACAGGAAAAACTTGGCCGGAAGAGCTTCAAGGAATATTATGGGCATATAGAACGACCCCGAGAACATCCACAGGGGAGACTCCGTTCGTTCTTGTTTATGGCACTGAAGCTGTGTTACCTGCAGAAATAGGTATGCCAACGCGCAGAATTACTGATTATGATCTAGAGCGATCAGCCCGGCTGCGACAAATGAATCTGGATATGATAGGATTGACGAGGGAGGATGCGTATCAGCGTACTGTCGCTTTTAAAGCAGCAATGGCCAAAAGTTATGATAAAAGAGTTCAATTCAGAAATTTTGAAGCAGGAGATTTGGGTCTGAGAAGTATTGCAGCTAAACAGCATATTGGGAAGCTTGAACCAAAATGGGAAGGGCCTTTTAGAGTTACGCGAGCCAATTCACGAGGATATTACTATTTGGAATCCTTACGAGGAATTCAACAAAAACGCCCATGGAATGTGCAACATCTCAGGCGTTACTATGCATAAATTGGAATTAATTTCATCAAATATTATGTGACATACATTTAAATTGATATTAATCCTTCACGAATTATTAACTGCAAAATTTTATTCACCCAATGACACAGGTAGAACATGACGGAGGGGTAAGAAGGCCCAAAGTGGTCCACCCCCGCATGCCAGAAGGAAGAACATGGCGGAGGGGTAAGAAGGCCCAAAGTGGTCCACCCCCGCATGCTAGAAGGAAGAACATGACGAAGGGGTAAGAAGGCCCAAAGTGGTCCACCCCCGCATGCCAGAAGAAAGAACATGACGGAGGGGTAAGAAGGCCCAAAGTGGTTCACTCCCGCATGCCAGAAGGAAGAACATGACGGAGGGGTAAGAAGGCCCAAAGTGGTCCACCCTCGCATGCTAGAAGAAAAAACACGATGGAGCAATAAAATGGCCTAATTGGTTCATCCCTGCATGCCAGATCGGCGAGATAAAGGCCCAAGTGATCCCATCTCTCAGGTAAAATGTGAATGTCCTAACGATAATAAAAACAGTTCAAACTCCTCGTATTTTCCATGGCAAGCAATCATAATGTTAGATATGCACCATGATATCAAAAATCGCTATAAAACATAAAATAACTGTGAAATCAACAACAAGTAAACGAGTGAGATAAACATAAATTAAAGGTTGTAATGTCAAACGGTAAAATCATTCTCATTCAAAAGCAACTGCGAAAGAGTTACAAGACTCTATTCGAAACGAAAGGCCTAATATCGACAGAATAATGAAACCTAAATATTACTACTCACTCGATGAATGGGGGGACTCTTGACGAAGGACCACACCCACTGAATGAGCAGAATTGGCACAATTGCCGTGAATTTGATCCTCTGTAAGAATCAATTCACCAGTTTGTGCCCAATTATCGGGCAGGACAACTTCAACTCTTTCAGGAGAATCGCCGAGCTAATATCTACTTGGAGAAATCAAATTTTGTGCACTAACTAATTGATCAGACTCATTACTGGCCAGCACAGAAAATCTATCACCTCGAGTAGGATACGTTCCACCTGGCAAGACCGTCTCAGGACCAGAAGTCTTGGGTACACTTGCCACCCTATGTCTTTTATCCGAGGCTGCAGGGGGAATATTTTCAAAACCTGTCGTCCTTGGAGGACTCTGAAGAATGATTGTAGACCTGGAAGTTTTCGGAGGCGATTTTAAATCATCATCGCTCAGACCAAAAACATCGTTAAGAGCTTTCGTAATATTCTCTGAATCGCTCAAAGGAGCGTTAGGAGTGCTTTTCTCTTTTCCTTTATGGATCAGAGGTGAGTTCGACTTCAAAGACCTTGAGCCAGTCGTATTTTGTTTCTTGCGATCGCGCCACACGGCATAAAATGAATCTCCAAGCTTAGGAGTATGAAGTTCATCATTGTCATCAATGCTAGCCTCCGGGATCTCCATTCTTGAGTTGCGGCTTGCATCAAGCATGTCTTTGCGAAAACCCTCTCCAAGGTACCCAAGATATCCAGCTTGATCGACACCTAGCTTCATTCCATATTTCATATCGGCAGCACCACGGAGTAATTCCAAAAACTTATAAACGTTACTTTGCGTAAAATTTTGGACGATTGAACATTTATAATCTCCAGACTCGAAATATTGAATTCGACGGTGCAAATTGGAAATAACATTTTCTGCATCCGTATTCGACGCCTGAAGAGAGCAATTTTCATGCCGCAAGGATTCGTTATCCCTTTTTAGTGCAATAATTTCAACGCGCAGTGCTTCACCATTCTCTTCCAATTTCTTGGCTTTCACTTCGGCATCATGTTTGTCCCGAGTCGCTTTAAACGCTTTTATTTCCGTTTCTCTAGCACGCTTAAGCGTGTTTTATAATCCCCGTTACGAATAGTAGCATGGAGATTGTCGACAACAACATTGTGCTGGCTCTGCACCTCAACCAAACCTCTGTAATCCTTGCATAGCCGATAAACTGCTAAAATAACAGCAGCGAAGAATAGGCGCCCAAAGCGAGCCAGATCCTGGTATCCCAACCGATTTATTACGTTTTGCCGATCCAACTGAAGCCACAGACTCCGCATTATCCCTCCAGCTTGTTCCTCTCTCAGCATATATGAGCCCAATGTGGCGCTCAGTGATTCTGAATTATCATCATTAAGAAAGTCATAATTGACAAGACTTCCGGGAGGGGCAGGTCTTGGATTTCCTGAAGGTCGAGGTCGTCTCAGGGGAGGCGGCGGAATATCCTGAGCATCGCGAGCGGATTCTTCCTCCGCTAATTTGCTTTTAGCGGAAGTATACCAACCCTCACCAACTGAGCGGAAGGAGCTCGCTTCATCTGCATTTTGCCTATGCCTGAATGTAGGGTTCGCTGCATTAAACTTGGCCAAGTTGACAGCAATTCTTTCGGCTTCAGTATCGATATCTTCCATTATTCGGATTTGACGATTAGTCCCGACTTTTATGCGTCCACCAGTAACGGTGGGTGTTACCACCACTCTCCGTGTATCAACATTCTCGTTGCGTTCAAAATCGCTCACTATGGGCACCCGAGTGCCAGCACTAACACCACCGAGTCTCATGGTAGAATGATCTGGGGGAGATAAATTAGAGCGGCCCGCACCCCAATTGTCGGAAATATTTTCAGGGGTCGTGCTTGCAGTTTCACCCGGATTTTCTTCCAGGGTCGCATTAGCGGAAGATGGTCCCGCACCCGAGGGCTCATTTTGTTCGCTCCTTCCCTGACCATCATAAATGTTCTCGGGTGACAGCACAATTTTGCTGTGATTTTGAGATTTTGTACGGGCCATGTCAGCCTAATAACAAATTTTAATAATTTTTAAAAATTCAGCAGCATGTCGAGTTCCAACCATTCGATACGGGCAGTGTCGAACAGACTCCGTTCGACGCGGTTCAGAAGCAAACAAAAAATCCCTTCTGCGAATGACAACAAAAATGCCAGACATGTGGACCCTTATATATAGGCCCATGGGCCGCCGTTTTCCTGAACGCATCAAATTTAAATGATTCGATGCGCGCATCGAATTCATCAAATTCGATGCCTGCAAATATGACGCATCAAATTATTACAATTCGATGCCCATAACTTTCTATGGCGAATATGATTTGAAGTTTGGAAACCGTCATCATTCTGTCAACGTCTCCCAAACTGGGGGGGACTATGTGATAGGGGTATTTTAGGATTAGCCGAGCACTAGGGATTGGGCCGGCCCATAACCATATCGAATTGGCCCAATTCGATACCTTCAGCGCATCGAACAACCCTCATTCGATGCGCGCATCGAATCGATATGATTCGATGCGCTTTATACAACTGTCTATGGGCCCCGTAAAGCGAGGCTATTATATATTTCCCCGTTTTGAGCATTCATAGGCAGATCGAACCGGAGCCCCAACCTTACCACATCGAATCACCCTATTCGACACGCACCCCTGTTCGACACGTGATTTGATTCGACACCAACATTATTTTATTGAAGTCATATCGAATCACTCCGTCATCGAATCAGTACCATTCGAAGCGCACATCGAACAATTGCAATTCGATGCGTTGAATAGTTTATGTTATTTACATATTTAAATCAGTGTAAGAGCTGTAATAGATAGTATGTGTTTCGGACAAAGTTAGTCCGGTTTACTTTATTGGATTAACATTATTTTGGTTATTTATATTCAGATTGTATTGTTTTACTGTGTTCTATTACCGTGATGAAATAAGACCAAAATAATCAGTTTGTGGTTTAAAGACAAATTCTACGCCACGCCCAAGCCCATTTTCTCGACACCTTAGAGATTTAAAAGCGATTGCTTTCTAATCAAATTTGAGAGTAAAAGCATTAAATTGGTGATTCGAATTAATTTAACAGTAGATCTTATTGATATAATAACGTCGGTTACAGATGCAATACAACGAATCTATCATTAAACTAGACCTACTTAGACTAATGCTAGTGCTGAGTAGACTTGGTCCGAAACACCTCGAACTGACGTCAGATGCATTGTTGGATGTCAGAAGTATATCGGGTGTGATGTCGAAGGTGATATCGGAGAACCTTCCACGTCGGGGATGATGTTCTTCTTACGTCGAATGTGATGTCGAATAATATTACGGTGATATATATCAGGTTCTACGCCGAATGCTATATCGATTAAGCTCGATAGGTCTACAATAATTGTGGATAATTAAAACTTACCTTGATTACCGGAATGCCGGTATTTATAGGCATCGGGAAGTGGGGACCGCACACGTGATAGACAAGTGAGTTGTACCATATCGAAAGTAATATTCGATATGCATGTCGGGGATGACCCACCCCACATAGGTAAAATACCCATATCATGTACGAAAAATACGAAAAATACCCATAACATGTAGTCCCCCAATTTGGGATAATTATTCGAAAATAATAATTCGCAAATTAAATCTAAGCTTGAATTACCAGTACCTCTTGTCCCGCCAGTTCGGATGATGAAGCTTGGATACGAGAATTTACTCAAAGATGTTCCCCCCAGTATAATTGACGTATTCGAGAGGTCCTTATTCGAACTTATTATGATTTGTGTTTGCTGTAATTATAAGCTTATCATGATGGGCAGGTAGAGAAGTGTTTTTTAAACTTGATATCAATTTTCCCCCGATAATGTATGTCGAATGTGAAATTCGATATGGTGGATATTTAATGCATATCCGTAGGTTTGTGCTTATAAATAGTAGCCTTCTTGGAGAGATAGGAGAGTTCATTTGTCTCCTAGCGCATTCAGATTTTCGTTAGAACAGGTATGTCGGGGATACCCGATATAAATTTTGATATTTGGTTTCGATATGATACTCGATATGAGTATTCGATATCTTGTCCGATACGTTTTTCGATATATTTCTCGATTCTGATTTTCACTTTGTTTTATGTGTTTGCAGATTTTGAAATTTCCAGCTTGTTAATCTATCGTATCTTTTTTGAAAGTCATGGCTGGTATCTGCATGCGTATGTAGAGGATTTTGGAACGTCGGGCGGAAGAGGCTGCTGCTTTAGCGGCAAAGGGGGAAGGAACTTCGTTTGCTTCTAGTATGGGAGCAATGTTTCTAGGAGGTGAAATCGCCTCAACAACGATGTTGGAATAGACTGCCCCGGTTGTTGGTGTCTCAACGACCAGTGATATGCCTCACACCGTAGCGGTGAGAGTGTGGTGGAGAAGGTTATTCCGGTCGCTGTCGAAATTGAAGGGGATGGGTTCCTCGAGATTGTCGGAGGCATGGCTGAGGCAGATGTGTTGCTAAAGGCCGTGTCTATGGCTATTGATGCTGCTGGATCTACGCAAGCTTGCCCTCCGCCGGTGGCGGAAACTGAAATTCGTCCCCCAACCGAGGACAAAGAAGTAGGTGGAGCTACCGCTTCAAGGCTAGCTTCTGCTGGTGATCATTTGGAGGGTAATTCTTAAAACATATAGGTTGCAGCCAGAGCTACACCCTCAGTGGCAACTGGTGTAGCAGAGCTGGGCGTCCATCTGAGGTTCTTATACCGCTAGATGAAGAGGCTTCAAATCTCGTCGTTCTTGCAGCTAAAGGGAAAGGTCATGTTGCTAGCGTTGGTTCACAGATGCTTCATTTTCAAGGGTTTAGGGGTAATCATGCCCATAAGCCCGCTGCACCGACTGCCCCACCCTTTTTTCATTTTGGTCAAAAGAGGGCTCGAGATGAGGGCTCCTCAGTCCCACGACACCCTACTAGGAAATGGCGTACTAGGCTTGGACCTAGAGTCCAAGGTAAAAATGTGGAGTTCTGGGAGGATGAGGCAGTTCACGGCATGGTACGGGCCTTCCCTCCCCCGCGGGTAGGGTCCCCGTATTGAGTGAACTGAAGCGGGTGCAGAACGTGCGTCGCAATGTGCATGTTTTTGAGAGTGTAAGTCGTCGAGGTCTAAAAGTATTTTATATACATTTTCCTTACGTTCTTCTTATTTATAATCGTTGTATCCGTAACTTGGGAAAATGTTGGTTACCTCCATGAGAACTTTCAATCAATCTGAGGGCAAAAAAGATACTATCATCGCTTAACTCGAGGCTAACATCGAGAAGATGGCCAATTTCAACCCAATGGCCTTGGAGAAGCTCAAGGCTGATAAAGAGGAGGCACTACGCAAATGTCGGTTGATCAAAGAAGCATATGATGATGCTTGTACTGAGAATGATAAGCTTGCTGTCTTGGCTGATGAATACAAGGAGCATGCCCTCAAAGAGAATAACGCTCACCGTTTGGCCAAGCGTGAGCTTGCGAGGGTGACGGTGGAGAATCAGCGTCTACTAGCTGACCTTGCTAAGGCCCAAGCCGATCTGGGAAAGCGGTAAGTTTGCACGTTTTCGAAAATATTTTTCTACCATAATTCAGCTTTCTAGTTAACATGTCGTCAATGAAGGATGAGTCTCCTGAGGTCTTGCTGCGTGTTGCCAAGAAATTTCTAGCAAGTAGGACCTATCAAGAGTCCTTTCGGAGCATGTTGTCATGGAGCGGGAAGAGGCCTTTCATTCGTTGATAGGGCAGGTAACTGCCAAGAAGGGATTCAAGGAGGGGTTCATGTTCATGGAACTCAGTGCCATGTATGGTCCGAATGAGATACCCCTTGAAGACTAGGAGCCTATGGATGTCGTTTCTGAGGAGCCTGGTCCGTTTTCATCCCTATTAAAAGAGAAGGGTCCTGCCAGAGCTAGCCACTTGTTTTTCTTATTGGTGTTGCATCGGCCTATCATTCATTTGGTTATGTAATAAGTGTCTGAATAATGCTACTCTAACCTTTTAAACTTATGTCGCTTTGTTTTGCTTACGCATTGAAAGTGCAGGGCTTTCTGGAATCAATGTTAGACAATGCAATGTTAGACGATGTTGGGTTAACATTGTGGATAACATTGAAAGCCGAGAGTCTGTGCGAAAACTGTTATTTAGTTGCCAAATTTAAGTTTTGCCTTTATTCACATATTAATCAAGTTCCACGATTTTAGTTGTTCATATTTATGTCCAGGAAGGTATCTTAAGCATAAGGAAGAGCTATGGAAGATTCCTTACTTGAAGTTTCCATAATTCAAGCTAAGTTGAATTAGTCAACACAACACGGTTTCAAAATAAGGAAACAAACGAGCTGTTCTCTCCGACGCGATTCTTTCCAGGATTCTGCGAATTGAAGAGGATGTGTTACCTTGTTAAATCGGTAACAATGGAAACACATTCTCAGGAAAGATTTGAAGTTCACAAAGAAGGCAAATTTCAACAAGGAAACAACAAGAGTTACCAAAACTGTGAACAACACATCTTGGCGTTCAAGACTCAAGAAATCTATAAAAGATGTGAAGTTCATCAAGATGAAGACAAGACAATCGTGCCAATAATCCGAGAGATTAATTATTCTTTGTATTGTCTTCGTCTTGTTTTGCGAAGTTTTTGTAACAATTCTTTGAGTGAATTGTTGTGAGGAACGTTTTTGATAAAACCTTAATGGTTATTTGGCGTAAGGCTCGGAAGTTTTTAATAATATTGAAAACTTCTTAAAATTATATCTTCTTGTGTTCTTACTTCCGCTGCACATTATTATTATCGAGAAGATCAAAATAGAGTTAAGGCAATTCCAGCTTAACTCTCAAAAATGTTGTGTCAATCCACAATCCAAAATTATCAATTGGCGTCAGAGTCAAACACCGACTACAATGGTGGTTTGGAGGTGATACAACACCATGCACAGTGTCAATCCAAACACCAACATGATTCCAGTTTTGGATGGCTCCAATTATGCATATTGGAAGATCAAGATGAGGTCTTAGATCAAAGCTATTGATATTCGAGCCTGGCAATCCGTGATCAATGGATACTCTCTTCCAACATTACCGTGAGATATGTGAAGATGAAAGTGTTGACAGTTATTTTGAGAAAATTCTTGATATTGCTAACCAATGTGAAAACCTAGGTTTTGCTATGACTAATCAAGAAATGGTTTATAAAGCTATGAGAACATTGTCATCTAAATTTGCTCTCAAGAAAATTGCAATGAGTGAATCTAGAAACCTTGCTAATCTACAGTTTCAAGTCTTGATGAATACTCTTAGAGAATTTGAGATGGAGCTTGTCTTACAACCTAACTAACATAGGGCTGTTGCTTTAAGAGGTTAAAATCTTGACAATGAAAGTGATGATGAGTGTGAACTAATTTCTTCAAACTATGGGAAAATTACTAAGAAATTCAATAAACTGAACTTTAAAGGAAAAGGTAAAGAAAAGAATCTTAGTAAGAATTCTGCAGGTTATAAGAAATTACCTCATAAGTTTGTGAAGTACATGGCATCAAAACCTACTCCTTTAGAAGCTGATAAGTTAAAAGATGTTCAATGTTATGAATGTAAAGGATATGGTCATATGGCTAATGAATGTGCTAACACTCTTAGAAAAAGAGGAAATTCTCATTGGGTTCGTGTAGATGATTTCAATGAAGATGACTTTAGTTCTGGAGAAGCTGAAGAACAATCAGAAGAGGTTCAAACTGCTGCGCTACTCACTTAGATTGACTGGACGCCAGAAGACTCCCTGAACTGCTTTGGATCTCAATGTTACCCCAACATTCAGGATCCAACATCAGAACAGAAGACCTTCTTTGCAGATTGGGATGAATATGATTCTGATTCTGAACCTTATCTTGCGTCCTACTTTGATGAATCTAACTTTGATTGTTTTCATGGCACAGTGGATCTAGATGAAGAATACTTCTTTGAAGGTGAAATGTCCCAGGAGGAAATCATTGAAGACCTGAAGTCTATTTACCACAAACTGCTGCTTGAGAATCACAAACTCATCAAGACCAACAAAAGCTTGAAGGAAGAGATTGGATGCATGAAGGAGATGCTGAAACTGTATGAGAGAGACCTTGACAAAACTGAGACTGAACCGAAGGAGGTTAAGGTAAAATTTGATAAAGCTGAAGAAACCATTGCCAAATGGAAATCATCTTCTTCTAAACTTGAAGAAATGGTGAGTATGGGAAATCAAGGTAAAAATGGTTTGGGCTATGATGAAAGACCTTCCTCTGAAGATGTTAATTCTGCCTATTTGAAAGCTGGTTTTATCAAGGAAAGCAATAACTTGAGTTGTAAAATCCCTTCCAACACTATGAAAAAGCCTACTTTTATCTGTCAATATTGTTTTCAACCTGGTCACATTAAGCCTTATTGTAAAAAATATAAAATTGTGATTGAGAAGAAAACAGTAATTAACAGTTGTGCCAATGTTAGGAGAACCTCTGATCTGAATGTTATCCCAACATTAGGTAACAACGTTGAAGGACATAAAAGTAGAAATTGGATTGAAAAGTTAAAAACTCCTAAGGTTAAAATTGTTTGCAATGTTGTCTTTTCTGTTATTTACTCTAACCTTGCAGGTAAGTGGTACTTTGACAGTGGATGCTCAAGGCATATGACTGGAAACATTGACAACTTGAAAGAGGCAATCCCTTTGACTGTTAGAACAGTTACCTATGGAGGAGGGACAAAAGGGAAATTCATTGGAAAAGGAGTATTGGATGTTGAAGGATTTCCACCACTCAAGGATGTGTTGTTGGTTGAAGGATTGAAAGCAAATTTAATTAGCATAAGTCAACTTTGTGATGATAACTTGCTAATTACTTTTGATAAAAGTTCATGTGATGTGTTTAATAGTGACAATGTCCGTGTCATGACAGGTACAAGATCAAACGATAACTGCTATCTTGCTCAAGATGAAGCTTAATGCTACCATGCCAAGGTAGATGAATCTGTCATGTGGCACAAGAAGTTAGGACATGTGCACTACAGAAACCTGGAGAAACTACAGAAGTTAGAGGTTGTAAGAGGACTGCCTAAGTTGACTAGCCCAGGTAAAATTATTTGTGAAGACTGCCTGAAAGGTAAATAAACAAAAGCTATCCATCCACCACTTCAGGTACAAAGTACTAATCCCAGAACTAATAAGTGCTTTGATTTGCTACACATGGATCTCATGGGTCCTATTGAGGTTAGTAGCCTGAATGGTAAGAAGTATGCTTTTGTTATTGTTGATGATTTTTCAAGATATACATGGATTAAGTTTTTGGAAGAAAAATCAGAGGCATTCAACACATTCAAGATTTTGCATACTAGTATTAAGAATCTCTATGGTACTTCTGTAGGAAGAATTAGGTCTGACCATGGAAAGGAGTTTGAAAATGTAAGCTTTGCTAATTTCTGTGAATCTAAAGGCATTTTCCATGAGTTTTCAGCACCTAAGACACCTCAGCAAAATGGGATTGCTGAGAGGAAGAATAGAACACTTCAAGAGATGGCTAGAGTTATGTTGAATTCTAAAAACCTATCTAAGAAACTCTGGGCTGAAGCTTTGAATACTGCATGTCATATTAGTAATAGAGTTTATCTTAGACCTGGTACTACTATGACACCTTATGAAATCTTGAAGGGTTCAAAACCAACAGTAGCACACTTTCATGAATTTGGTATTAACTGCTATTTGCTAAAAGATAGAGATTATTTGAGCAAATTTGATCCCAAAAGTGAAAAGTGTATATTTGTTGGATATTCTCCTAATAGTGCTGCTTTCAGGGTCTACAATCCAAGATTGCATATTGTTCAAGAATCAGTGAATGTCATCTTTGATGATTTAACTGTTTCCCCAGGTACTGAAGAAGTCACTGGTTCAGATGTTACTCCAACATTGGACTCAACATTGAACACAGACGTTGGAGATGCTGAACTGGAAACTGGAACAAATGTTGACTTAACACCAGAAACCCCCAATGTTAGGCCAACATCGGTGCTATCAGATTCTGAAGATGAAGTGGTTCTTGTATCCAGAAGAGATCCCCCTCTTAGAATACAAAGAGATCATCCAGCCTCTCAAGTAATTGGACAAATTACTGAAAGAGTTAGAACACGCAACAAAGAAAGGGTCGATTACAAGGATATGGCTAAGTTGTGTGTTTGCATGTCTTCTTCATGTACTATTGATAATGCATCTTGTTTTGTGTCCTCCATTGAACCTAAGAATGTAACTGAAGCCCTTAAGGATAGTTACTGGATTAATGCCATGCAAGAGGAACTCTTACAATTCGCCAAAAACAGAGTTTGAAATCTAGTACCTAGGCCATTACATGTGAATGTAATAGGTACAAAATGGATTTTCAAAAATAAAACTGATGAGAATGGTGTAATTATGAGGAACAAAGCTAGGTTGGTTGCACAAGGTTATACTCAGGTAGAAGGTATAGATTTTGATGAGACTTTTGCTCCAGTAGCTAGGATAGAATCAATTAGATTACTTCTTGCTATTGCTTGTTGTCTTAGGATTAAACTTTACCAAATGGATGTTAAAGGTGCTTTTCTGAATGGTTTAATTGACAAAGAGGTTTATGTAGAACAACCTAAAGGCTTTGCTGATCCTAAACATCCTGACCATGTGTACAAACTTGAAAAGGCTTTGTATGGCTTAAAACAGGCTCCTAGAGCTTGGTATGAGAGGCTAACTGATTTTTTGTTAGGCCTAGATTTCAATAGAGGAGATGGAGATAGAACATTGTTTGTCCTTAGAAAAAGCTCTGATATATGCATTGCTCAAATTTATGTGGATGATATTGTATTTGGCTCTACTAACAAGTCTACTTTAGACAAATTTGTTGAGTCTATGACAGGAACATTTGAGATGAGCATGATTGGTGAGCTTAACTACTTTCTGGGACTACAAGTTAAGCAGCTGGAGAATGGTATCTTCCTGAACCAGGAGAAGTATGCAAGGAATCTGGTGAAGAGATTTGAGCTACAAGAGTCCAAGCCTTGCAAAACTCCTATGTCCTCTTCAGTGAAGATAACAAAAGATGGCACTGGCAGCAATGTTGACCCAACATTGTACAGATCCATGATTGGTAATTTGCCATATCTCTCTGCCTCTAGACCTGACATCATGTTTTCAGTATGTGTTTGTGCTAGGTACCAAACTGAGCCAAGGCAGTCTCACTTGATTGCTGTGAAGAGGATTCTTAGATATATCTCTGGAACTTCACCTTTAGGCATTTGGTATTCTTATGACACTAACACTAACTTGGTTGGTTTCAGTGACTCTGAATGGGCAGGTGATGTGGATGACAGGAAATCCACAAGTGGGGGCTGTTTTTATTTGGGGAATAATTTGGTCTCCTGGTATAGCAAGAAACAGAACTGTGTTTCATTATCAACTGCTGAATCAGAATATATAGCAGCTGGCAGCTGTGTTACCCAACATGTGTGGCTCAAACACATGCTTTCAGATTATGGGCTAGATATTGATACACTTCTCATGTTCTGTGACAATCTAAGTGCCATAAGTATCTCTAGGAATCCTGTCCAACATTCTAGAACTAAGCTTATAGACATAAGACATCATTTCCTAAGAGATATGGTAGAGGACAAAGTGATCAACATTGAACATACTGAGACAACTAATCAGCTTGCTGATATGTTTACAAAACCTTTAGATAGTGAGAGATTCTTCAGTTTGAGGAAATCTCTTGGCATGTGCAATATGTGAAAATGTTGAGGAAACCAGCGTTGACATAACACCACTGTCTAGCACTGGTATATTGGTTGTGGTGTAGAAGGTACTATGTTGTTTTCCTTTGTTGAATTCATTTCCTTGTGAGTCTCATTTCATCTGTGTTTTTTCATATTTGGTTTGTGTGGTTGAACTCTTTGATTAACAACTCTTTCTAGTTATCAGTTTCACATCTTTGTTTTGAAAAAGTAATAAAACTCTTCTGTTGTCTGAGGTTGTGATTGCCTAACATATGAAGAAGCTGGGGTACACAAAGTTCACTACTTTGATGTCTATTCAGTTGTTTCTTATTCATATGGAAGGTGTACAGGACATGTGGAGAAGCTGGGGTGCATGATGTTGACAGCTTCACTGTTACTCAGTTGTGCTTATTTACATGTTTATGTTTGTTTGGCCAAGGAACGCATGATGGTGATCTTTTCTACTAGGGTGTTTGAGGTTTAGATTTCTTACATTTATTAGCATTGATGACTTGGTGATTCTCTTGAATGCAGGTTGGTAAACAAGTATGCATAAGGAATTGGGGTGTTGGGGTGCATGATAAATGAATTGCCAACATTCAAGGCCTTTGTACTTGCCTAACTTACTGCTGTTAATGTTGTTACTTGGGCGTGTGGAGTTCATGTTGCCCTCATTCAGTAGTAATATTAGCTTTGTGTTTAGCAACCTTCAGTTTTTGGTTCAGATGAGTTATGAAAATAATAAAGATTATTAAGAGATGTGTGATGTGCTGGTTTGATGAGTTTTTCATAAAGTGTTTACCATCTGCCTATTTGACATTACATTGTTGCATTCATGTAGAACTGCATTGTTTTCTTTCTTGTTGTTGAGTTGTGTCGGTCTAGGCTTTGGGGGAGTATAATTCATGTGTTGAGGCATACAATTGGGTGACATACTGCAGGTGACACACTTTTCTGTGACTTTCTATGCTATGGAAGTGAATTTTTCCTTGAATTCATAATTGCTTATCTCTGTGTGTTTCTTGTTATCTATGTTGCTTACTCATGATTTTGATCTGAACAATATGTCTGAGGTACTCACTTCCTATATTGGTTAAGTTTCAGATGTATTTTTGGATGTATCTCAAGCTCTCACATGAATTTGCCTTGGTGAAGCCTGTACCTCCATCTTCGGTTTTGAATGTTATTGAATGTTATCCCAACATTGTGCACAGTCGCAGGTCAACATTGAAAACAGAAACTTATAAGTTTTAAGTTTTTTGAAAACCGCTCTGGTTAACTGGTAATTAAACATCAAAGCATGTGTGTGGGAAAACATAGTGGGAAAGTTTTATTTGGTTCAAATTTGGTAACTGCTCATTAACATTCATTTTCTTTCCTTATTCACGGTTATTTCAAAAATCAAAACCCTATTTTCCTTAATTGTGCTCGCGGTTTTCATATTTGTGCTTACTTTGCAAAATTTCTCTCGCAACTCTCAAATTCTCTCAATTTTCTCTGTGATTTCTTTCAAAACATCTCTACTAACAATGGCAAGCAAGTCTCCCATGCAAACTCTTGCAGATGTTGCCCTGGGAAGTGAACCCACCGCCGCATGCACTCGGTCACACACTAGAGGTGTTGCTGCAAAGACAGTTGATGCTCATGTTGCTGCTAAAAGGAAGGCTATTCCCTATGTGCGACGTGGAAAGAAGTCCAAACAGGGAGAATCGACCTCCAATGTTGAGCCAACTGCTGATTCAACCACTCCCATCACCAATGAGCCTAAAATTGAGGTAAACACTGTTGAACCCAACCCTAAAATTGATGTTGACTTAACTGTTGAGGGGGAGGGTAGTGATTCAGTTGAGAAAACTGTGGAAAAATCCATGGACAAGTCTGTGGACAAATTGGTGAGGAAGTGGATTAGAGCTGAGAAGAAAAAGAACAAGGGCTCTGGGAAGAAGTTGAAAACTATGTCTGAGACTGCTAAGGCAAGGACTGAGGCCAGAAAAAGATAGGTGGAGAGGTTAGCCAAGAAAAAGGCTGAGAAGAAAGCTGAGGAAGCAGAGAAGGCTGCTGCTGCTGCTGCTGAGAGAAAGAGGAAAGGAAAGCAAGTAATGGAAGAGGAAACCGAGGTGGTTGATATTGAGGATGAGGAAGAAGAGGAGAAGGAAGAGGAGACTGAGGAAGAGCAGGATGGTGCTGCTGATGTTGCTGCTGATGTTGAGGCAACATCAGGGACAGAGGAGTATACAGATGGGCTGTATGTGATCTTCCCTGAGATTGAGGAGGACTGTTATTCTCCTTTCTATCTTTCACAAGAATTGGAGAAGAAGTGGGATTCTTTCAAGAGGAGGGAGATTCACACTGAAAGATCTATAGAGATTGCCAGTTTCAAAGAGAACAAGGTGATGGACTTGCTTGATGCAAGAGGGTTGCAACAATCAATGATGGAGTTGCATGACTATGCTCTTGAGATTGTCATAGAGTTCTACCTTAATCTCTCCAAATGGATCAGGGACTACAGATCTCCAAAATTTGGAAAGGCTTGGGTGAGGGGGAGAGTCTTCAACATTGACCCCTACACCATCAACAAGATCTATGGATTTCCTACTGCTGATGAATCTGAGGACCCCTACCATGATGGTGTGATGGAAGACTTGACTGGAGGGTTGGTCAAAACCTGGAAAGATGCTCTGCCAACCACAAAACTCACCTCCATGAGTGCTGTCTTGCACAAGATAGCTTGCTTCAACTGGCTCCCAAGCAATAATGTTACTGTTTTGACTAAGGAATCAACACTCTTAGTCTACAAAATCAAGAATGGGCTAGCTGTGAACATGGGGGAGAGGATTGTGAAGTCTATGTCTGAAGTTGCTGGAAGGAAGAATGGCATGCTGCCTTTTCCCTCACTGATCTGCAAAATCCTTAGCAAGCAAGGATTGAAGACAAGTGTGACTGTGGGATGGAGGAAGAATGATTCTGAACTGACAATTCTCCCAAGCTACTTGTCTGGATCAAGAGTGAGAGACCTTCCATGGAACCCAAAAAGAGTGGTGAGACCAAGGGCTGAAAAGAAGAAGGCTCAGGAGTTTGCTGGAACTTCAGTGCCAATGTCTAAAGAAGAAGACTGCATGGTCATAACCTCTACTTTTGTGGATCATATGCTGAACTGGTACAGGGGGCAGATTGCTGATACTCAGAGAGAGATCAAGGATAGAAAGGAACACCTCAAAGAGCTGGAGGACATGGTGAAAAACTTGTAGAAACTCCCTTCTTCACAAAAAGGGGGAGAGTAGTTCCAATTTTAAATTTTAGTCTTCTAGTTTTTGGTTTGTTTCTTATGAACTGCTAATATCTTTGAACTACTGGTACATTAATCTCTAATTGGTTTTATTTGATCAAGGGACATGTCCTTGATATTTAGCTATGCCCTGTAACTCTAAGTACTACTGGTGAACTGCTCTAACTACTATTACTTATGAAAGTGCATTTTGAACTGCTTGTCTAGTTAACCCTCTATGCAGGAAACTCACTGGTTTCAATGTTGAGGCAACATTGATGAATGTTGGCGTCTGAACATATGTACATATGTGGATGTAGTGATGACCTTAATGCTTGTCTATGTTAATTTAATTTTGAATATGTTAGCTTGTATTGAGGGGGAGCAGTTTAGTAGTTTAATGTGTTTCTTGTTGATTATAACTTTTTGGATATAAGACTTGATTGGAACAGGTGTTGGTTTTGTGAAGAAAGGCAAAAAGGGGGAGATTGAAAGTGTAGGGCTTTCTGGAATCATTGTTAGACGA
Organism: Linaria vulgaris; assembly: GCA_948329865.1. NCBI lineage: Eukaryota > Viridiplantae > Streptophyta > Magnoliopsida > Lamiales > Plantaginaceae > Linaria > Linaria vulgaris. The sequence continues at coordinate 59,273,842 of OX415254.1, read as the reverse complement.
TGCAATGTTAGACGATGTTGGATTAACATTGTGGATAACATTGAAAGCCGAGAGTTTGTGCGAAAACTGTTATTTAGTTGCCAAATTTAAGTTTTGCCTTTATTCACATATTAATCAAGTTCCATGGTTTTAGTTGTTTATGTTTATGTCGAGGAAGGTATTTTAAGCATAAGGAAGAGCTATGGAAGATTTCTTACTTGAAGTTTCCATAATTCAAGCTAAGTTGAATTAGTTAACACAACACGGTTTCAAAATAAGGAAACAAGCGAGCTGTTCTCTGTGACGCGATTCTTTCCAGGATTCTGTGAATTGAAGAAGATGTGTTAACAATGGAAACACATTCTCAGAAAAGATTTGAAGTTCACAAAGAAGGCAAATTTCAACAAGCAAACAACAAGAGTTACCAAAACTGTGAACAACACATCTTGGCGTTCAAGACTCAAGAAATCTATAAAAAATGTGAAGTTCATCAAGATGAAGACAAGACAATCGTGCTAATAATCCGAGAGATTAATTATTCTTTGTATTGTCTTCGTCTTGTTTTGCGAAGTTTTTGTATCAACTGCTTAAGTCTAGTTCATAGAAGTTAAGTAGTTCTTACTTGTCTGCTTCGTTGAGTCCGATCAACAAAGAGCGTGAGTGAATTGTTGTGAGGAACGTTTTTGATAAAACCTTTATGGTTATTTGGCCTAAGGCTCGGAAGTTTTTAATAATATTGAAAACTTCTTAAAATTATATCTTCTTGTGTTCTTACTTCCGCTGCACATTATTATTATCAAGAAGATCAAAATAGAGTTAAGGCAATTCCAGCTTAACTCTCAAAAGTGTTGTGTCAATCCACGGTCCAAAATTATCACGCATGGCTTCTAATATTGTGTCTCTCCATGTTTCCATGAGTAGTGGATTATGATGAGATTTGTAGATCTTGGCTCCCTTCAGTTAGTTGATATCCCGTAGAGTGTGTAGGTTGTTGCTCTCTATCGAGTTCTCTCCTCATTATCGCGGTGGATAGGGGAGTTATCCCGCAGGAATTGTAGATATTTACTCCTTTCGGGTGTTCTCCTGCCTATCGCGGTGGATAATGGAGTTATGATCCCGTAGGATTTGTAGATTTGCTTTTCCTTGTCAGGTTCTCTCCTCCCTATCGTGGTGGATATGGGAGTTATCCCACAGGATTGTAGATGTTTGTCCCTTTCGGGTGCTCTCCTGCGTATCGCGGTGGATAAGGGAGTTATGATCCCGTAGGATTTGTAGATCTTCATCCCGTATTGGGTAGTTGATATCCGTTAGGATTTGTAGATCTTCATCCCTTTTTCAGGGTACTCGTTATCCGTTAGGATTTGTAGATCTTCCTACACTGCGTGCTAGCAAGAAGTATCATTGTACCTGCCCTAGATAGGTGAATGAACCTGTTGGTAAGAGATAATACAATCTTGTACTACGATCATAGGATATCTAATGAGAAATATCATAGAATATGTGTGCCTTTCGGGCATGTTTCGTTTGAACCTCATGGTGAGGTACATCATTGTCATGTAGGATATGTATTTGCAGAAGTTTGTAAATGTTGTAATGCAAACATATATTACTTTAAATGACAAGAGTTAAGATGGATAACGGTCGAGGGCTAGGTAAATCCTAACCTCCCTACGTATCCCGTTGTATGGAAATCAGACCAACATAGTTCTCTCTATTTTAGTTACAGACCAGCCCAACGATGGGGCAATTAAGGAAATGAAATTGTTCGAAAAGGCATAAAGTAATAGTTCTGGAATTAGTAAAAACATGAAATAGACTGAAAGCTGGAGCCCCAGTCGCTTCGATGTGGTTACTCCGTACCTGGCATGTATTCTTGCTCGGCTGCTTCCACCTCATGTATCTCCCTAATCCTGGGAAGTTTCAGTGAGGCCACATAGCACATCTAACCCTCATTTTGGTCACCTATGATCTTTCCAATTCCCTCTTTGGTTGGAAACTTCTAGTTGTAAGTTAATACCACTGCTCTCATCTCGTTGAGGGCGGGGCGCCCAACGATGACGTTATAAGGGAAGAGGAAGCCGACCACGATGTATTTGACCTCGATCGTCCTTTTGTGCGGTTCCTCCTCGAATGACGTGGGTAGTATGATATGTCCCAATGGGATCACTTCTCTGCCTCCAAAGCCAGTTAGCGGGATTGAAACCGTCTCCATCATGTTCTGGGCCAATGCCATCTTTTCAAGAGCATGCACAAAAATAACGTTGGAAGAGCTTACATTGTCGATGAGGACTTTCCATACCTGATATTCAGCTATATCAATCTTAACAACAAGTGGACAGTCGAGTTTACCTACCTCCAGAGCATGCGGTGTGAGCTGCTCCAGATCTTTCTTGGTGAATGAAATCTCTTGGTCCAGGAAATCCTCCTCCTTGGCTGAGGTAGTATAGCCTATATATGTCCCTACCTGCATCTGGCGGGTTATTTTCACGCGCCATTTGGCTGAATTAGCACATGTCGGTCCTCCATTGATCATATTGATCATTCCTCTAGTCAGGGCATTGAAAATTGCTCTTCTACACTCAGTCGGAGCCTCGATGGCCTTCTGCTTATCTCGCATGGGGGAACGTGAATGATCTCTGCGAGGCGAGCAAGAACTCTCATCCATGTTGTGCTCGTTCTTTGAGTTCCTTACAAACTCCACTAGCTTGCCCTCCTTAATGAGTCTCTCGATCTCATTCTTTAGATCAGTACACTCCTCCGTATCATGTCCCATCTGCCGGTGATATTCGCAGTACTTCCTGGATTATTTCATCCCCTTGCTCTCCCTCAGCTTCATCAGCTTATTGAGCCACCTATTCTTCTATGCTACGACAAACACCTCCAAAATCCCTCTGTTCAAGGGGGTGTATCTTCTTGGGACCTATCCTTGTATCGCTCCTTCCTTGGAGGCATGTTCTGTGGCTGATTGGGGCTCTACTTGGTTGCCATCATGTTGTCTTTGTAGACGATGTCGTACGCGAGCGCATGGATCTGATCTATCATCTGCGATCTGAGCTTGATCAACTAGTCGCGAACCTCCTATGCGATGTAGCATTAAATAAGATGAGGACAACCTGGTCTCCATTTGGCTCGTCAACTTTGAGCAGCTCATCATTAAACCTCTTGATGAAGTCCTCGAGGCTCTCCTTGTCCCTTTTCTTCATAACGTTCAGATGGTGCATGCTAGTCCTCATCCTCTTCTGGCTGGAGAATTAACTCTCAAATCTCTGTCTCATCTGCTCGTAGGTTGTTATAGACCCAGCCTCTAACGTCGTAAACCAGTCCAAGGCTGTCCTGATTAGAGCTATAGCTAAAATCTTCACCTTTGATATTGCATGAAAACCTATGTAGATTCAAGACACTGTCGATACAATGAAGATGATCGGTCGGGTCACTCTTTCCGTCGTACGCTTTGATGGTAGGAATCTTATCCCCTTTCTCTAACACCTCTGACTCAATATCCTCTGAGAATGGGGTCAAACTCATGTGGCCTTCTGCCAATGCTAGTCTTTGTCCAACCTCCGCCTTCTCGCGGTCCAATTGCTCCATCCTTCTAGCTAAGTTCCTTATGTCCATCATTGGTTCGCAACCTTTACCCCAGGAGCTCTTGACCGGGGCCGATCTCTTCTGGAATCTCTAGTATCCTCGCGCTCAGTAGCTCTACGCTCAGATTCGGGCTTTAGTTCTGGATTCATGTGGTTGCGGTGGCGCGTCGCCTACTCCTTTGTTGTTTAGGCGCGACATTAAGGTCTCGAGGGCCGCATTTACTGTTGTCTGGACGGTAGCGTTGATCTGCACAATGATCTCTGGTGCCAAAACAGTAGACATTGCGGGCGCGGGTGTTGGCTCCCTTGGTGAATGAGGTTGTATGGGTTCATTCTAGCCGACTACCGGTTCTGGAACTCGAATACACGGAGGGGGAGCGCTCTCGACTGCTGAATTGTCAACTATTGGTCTGTTAGACTGCGAGCGGGTCATCCTTCGTTGCATCTTGACGTCTTCGTCAGGGAACTTGGTGTTCCCACAAACGGCGCCACTAATTTAACAATAAATCGTATTTATATAATAAGGTCGATTACAGGTGCAATACAATGAATCTATCACTAAACTATGCCTACTTAGCCTAATACTAGTGTTGTGTAGGATTGGTCAGGAACACCTCGAACTTACGTGAGATGCACTGTCGGATGTCGGAAGTATATCGGGTGTGATGTCGAAGGTGATATCGAAAAACCTTCCACGTCGGAGATGACGTTCTTCTTACGTCGAATATGATGTCGAATAATATAACGGTGATATATATCGGAGATATATATCGGGTTCTATGTCGAATGCTATATCGGGTAAGCTCGATATAGGTCTACAGTATTGCGGATAATTAAAACTTACCTTAAGTACCGGAATGCCGGTATTTATAGGCCTCGGAAAGCAGGGATCGCACACGTGATAGACACGAGAGTTGTACCATATCGAAGGTAATATTCGATATGCATGTCGAGGATGACCCCCGACATAGAGTAAAATATAGGCATGGCCCATTTGCCGGTCTAATACGAAAAATACCCATATCACGAATGTTACGAACTTTCATAGAGTTGCGGTAAAGATTTTGAAGATTAGCTAGGGGGAATCCGGCTAGCAACTGTTTGGTGAAAAAGGTTGGTACTTTATTTTCCTGAAAAAGGATACTGTTTCTTTGCTTTTTCCTTCTTTTCTTTCTGTCCTAGTTTCTTGATCAAGATTAAAAGAATTTAAAATTAAGTATAATCGTAAGTAAGAACTAATGTGGCAATATATATAATAAACAATCAATTAAAAGTACGAAATCATCATAATAAGAATATTAAATTATAATAACTTGAACAGTTAAAAAAATATTTTTACATCAATATTCCCATATTTATTGGTCTTATTGTACTTTTTTTTTCGCTGAGTCAGTTATATTATTTACTTTAGAAGTGAAGAATTATTAAACAGGAATTCAAGAACAGTGAAGTACTCTAGCTCTCACTTGCCACTCCATTTACGCGATACTTAAGGCTTGTACACATTACAAACTCGACAGTTAAAAGTTAATAATTTTATACGAAAAATCGGCCATAAGGATAGTTTGTGTAATTTCCCAAATATGAGGCATGGTTTGTGTAATTATCCCATACTTCAGGGGCAGTTTATGTAATTCTCCCTTTATTAATTTGCTATTGTTTCTTTTTTCGGTAGTTGCATCGAAAACCTTGAAAAACTTAATGACTCAATTATGCTTGACATGATAATATAAATTATATGAAGAAATCGAATGCTTGCATCATTAAGGAAGAGCCAAGAATGTGCCATCGAATAAAAAAGCAATAAAACATTACCACTTTCCAAAAAATGTATATTCGAATTGGATAAGATAAGAATTATTCCCAACAACGAGGCTTTGAGTAATCCATCTTCGTTCGTCTACTTTTGTCCTTTAATTTTGTTGTCCCGCTCGCTATGCTAATATCTCTTTCTTCTTTTGGTTAGAATATTACTTTGTATTTGATATTTACAAGTTTATGAACGTATTATCTTTAGCTTCGCATTATGCATATAAAACTATTTTCGAAATCATTTTCTTGTAGTTTCTAGCAAAAATTAGATAATAAGTTCAAAAGACAAAATAAAAACATCTCCAGCACATGATATGCACCATACATCATCCAACATATATGCAAGGGATATTCAATCAACCAGCTCCACGTTGACCAATCAATCACGCAATTGATTATGGAGGCAGCGAAAGCTACTTTTAGCTCCCAAATTACAGCTCTTTGGATGACAACGGTTGCGACATGTATTTGGCTGATTTGAAAGACACAAGATGCTTGTATCTTTCAGGGATACATCCCAGACATTCATGTTTTTTTGGCACTTGTGGAAAGCTATCAAGGAGTCTTAGCTGATAATTAGCTTCAAATTGGTTTTTAATTTGTTCATAACTAACTTTCTATTTACAGTAATGTTTTCCTCTTTTAAACTGTACGGCTACTTTCCCCTTTTAGCCAAATAGAGTCGTTGGTAGTTTTTAGTTGTATTTGATCAAGTATAAATATCACATCATACCTGATATTCATTATCGAGTTGTAACAGAGTTTAGTTGATCATCCACTCCACATGAGGCAATTTTCAGATCGCAGTGTACTCGTCATCAATCTTTCGATTGAATCATCAATTTGTTGAATAATATTTTTAATCAGTTTTGCTTTTAATATCAAAATCTATGCACTCTCTCTTTGTTCGATTCTTGCGTGATTTGTGATCTTAACATGGTATCAATCGCCTACGATCTATGAATATACGCTTCCGCATTTTACTTAGTCGATCTTTTAGAGGATTTTGTGTTGATGAACCCTAATTTCATCTCTGTTGTGCTCTCTGTTGGTAATCACACTACATGCACTACACCAAAATACCCTTTTCGGGACTCAAAAAACTGTCCCAACATGAACATATAGGGACAGTTATATTTTTTGGGACTTTTGTAATATGTGTCCCGTATTGTCGTGTCCTAATAGACTTGGAGACACTTTATATGTGTTGCAACATCTTTTGTTTTAACAACATATACATGTGTCTCCTAAGTCAGTTTTAAAGACTAATATATATGTTCCAAAAAACCTTCAATATGACGATTCAAACTTTATCTTGTCCCTAATATGTGTCCTCAAACGTAACTCAAAAGACCTATAAAAGTGTCCCATAAATATTTTCTAATAACACATGCATTTGTCCCTTAACTCAGTTTTAAAGACTCTCTTATAAGTGTGCCAAAAGATTTTTCATGTTACTATTAGACTTTGTCCTGACTCTTATTTATGTCCTATGACGTTGCTAACGAGACATATATAAATATCCTGTAAAACAAATTTTAATCCAAAATATCACAAGACACTTATATGCGTTATATATTACTATATTTCGATAACAAGTAAATTATTAAATGCATACACATACCAACACATGATAGGGAGCTAATTCTAAACTGAAGGCAACGGGAGATTCATATTAATAACTAAAACAAATTCGATCCAATCATAACACAAAATGAAGTTCACTAGAAATAGTTGAGTAGCGTGACTAAGATGCATAGCAATTCATGAAAAGTTAAACTATAATCCACTTGTTTAGTAAAACTAATTCTGTTCTAAATAGTAGAGGCTCGTTCTTGAAATTCAATAGCTCATTTCGAACACGTTCCAAATTCCATCAATTCACGTCGTCATCTAAATCAATCTACACAGAGAGTAAAGAAGGGAAATAACAATGTGATTGTTTGTGCAAATCAAATTATTAGAGATATAAGTAGCCATTTACCTGTCTTGTTCAAAGAAAGTGCACACAGCAGTATACTTCTTCTGTTTATCACAGTTTAAGTAAATAACTCAGTAAGTAAATAATTGAGTTATATTGTTACTGAGTTTATCGGAGTTTAAGTAAATAACTGAGTTGTTATTGTTACTGAGTTATATTGTTTATCAAAGAAAGTGCACACAGTTCTCATTTGTTCAGAGTTTAAGTAAATAACTTTTCAGTATACTTCTTCTGTATCAAATGTGACACTAGTATTCTACTTCATAAAGCATACAGACTTGTAAGTAAAAAGACAAATAGTTCAAATAGGCAAAATATATGAATAATATTAAACGGGAGAGAAGATACCAAGGACAAAGGCCAATCAACATGTGCTCTAATGGCATCTCCAATTGTTTGAAGATGATCATGAGGTAAAATCAATCTAGCATCCTTTTTCATGACAGATTGAATTACAACATGACAAAACTCAGGCCCAACATCCATATTATTTACTCTAACATTCTTCGTCGCATTGACAATTCCCGTTGCCACAACGTCATCAATATTTGCTAGGCTTTTCAGAACAACATAATAACCAACCTGCAGTTCTCATGTTCAATATAAACTACAACTTAGCTATCTAGACATTAATTATTTATCACAGTACAAGCATTTATATAGTCTAGAAGCTTACCCTTATGCGCACTTGACGAGAGGTTGTTGAGGATGAACACCAATTGTTCATTGACGCACGAGGAGGACTTTGTGAATTGGACAATCTGTTTGGAGATGCAGCTCGAGCACTAACATAATCATATTGTCCATTGAACTGTGACCTTTCGTGGACATATGCTGTCAAGTTGTCTATCTTTGCATTTAATGCATCAATTTTTTCAACTTCACGCAAGTACTTTTCTTTATATTCCGCAAACTGCCTAATCAGTGCGGCACGACTTAGTTTTCCACCATAAACATCAGATGCATTAACTCCAGTTCCAAATATTCGCACTTGTCCATCCTTATCCTTGCCCATTACCGTGGCAAATTCATCATCTGAATCATAAATAATCTCATTGATATTTGGATTTGAAGGATGTTTGGGAGCTAGCTTATCCATTTCCTCCTATCCTCCTATAACCATGTGAATTTGATGTAGTAAGAAATTTTTCATTGCCACCACCAAGATATCAGATCAAACACAAAAAAAGATTGTTTGGTTTTAGATGTACTTATAATCGCTTCTCTCAAATCATCCGTAGGAACACCATCTGAACCACAATAACAATCTTTAAATAACTCGCCTCTTGTGGGCTGTCTCCCAATTTTCTTCTTCTACACACATGACACATCTCATGCATTTGTGAGAAGCCATGCTAGCAGATAACTGAAAATCTATTACTAAAGAAATATAAAAGGAACTTACCAATACTTCCCTCTTTACTGCAATACTTTTTTTGCCCATGCGATGATTATATTGTAGTTCCTTACGAGGCTATTTGTTTTTCTGACTTATTTCCTAACAAAAAAGAAGAAATAGTTAGAAGTAAAACGAAATACTGAAACAAAAACAATAAGTTAAAAGACGTTAAATCCATACAATTGTTTTATCGGACAACCAATGTTCGCATAACTTCTTAATTTCTTGTTCTTGCCGTATCAAATTTTGAGGATTAAGAACCTTGGAACAAAGTTCTCGGAAGAATGTACTTAGTTTGATCGAATGTCCTCTAACATGTTTTGGGAATGCTTTACGCAAAGTGATTGGAAGTAATTGTTGCATCAAGACGTGGTTATCGTGGCTCTTCAAGCCTGAAATTTTGTGTTGTTTAACTTGTACTCATCTAGAGATGTTGGAAGAATATCCATCTAGAACTTTTACATTATCTAGTATTTCAAAAACTATATCCTTCTCTCTTTTGCTCAAAGAAAAACATGCAGCGGGCAAGTACCTTTTTCCAGACTCCAGTGTCACAGGGTGAAGATCATTCCTGATGCCCATATCCTTCAAATCAAGACGAGAATTCAAATGATCCTTTGTCTTACCTTCTATATTTAGTAGTGTTCCCATCACATTATCACACACATTTTTTTCAATGTGCATGATATCCGAATTGTGACGCAACATGTTATTTTTCCAATAAGGTAAGTCGAAGAATATGCTCTTTTTCTTCCAGTTGTGAGGAAGAGAAGGATTATCAATTACTTTCTTCCCGAATTTTATATGCAACCCATCTAAGTCATTTTGAATCATATCCCCTGTCAAAGTGATAGGTAAAGTGCCATGTTCTTGATTACCGTCAAAAGAATTAGCATCTCTTCGATAAGGATGATGACGATTCAAAAACCTACGATGACCCATGTAACACTGTTTGTGGCTCTTGTACAAATACTTAGAGCATGAGTCCTTATGGCACGATGGACAAGCTAATGCACCTTTTGTGCTCCCAGCATATGCAGGAAAATCATTAATAGTCTACAACAAAGCTCCACGCATCTTGAAATTTTGTTTGGTTGATGCATCATATGTTTCAACTCCATTCCATAATTCTTGCAATTCCTCTATTAATGGCTGCATATACACATCAATGTTATTTCCAGGAGACGATGGCCCAGGTATGAGCAAAGTTAAAAAGAAATACTCATCTTTCATGCACATCCATGGGGGCATATTATATGGGGTCAATTAGTCAATATGACAGGCCAAGTACTATGAGTTACACTCATGGTACCAAACGGACTGAATCCATCAGCTGCTAGGCCAAGTCTTACATTTCTTGGCTCTTTCGCAAACTCACGATGTTGACGATCAAATGCATGCCAAAGAGGTGAATCACTGGTGTGTCTCAAGTTGCCATCCTTAGTGCATTCCTCTTTGTTCCATCTCATGAAAGATGTTGTTTTAGATGACATAAAGAGTCTTTGTAATCTTGGCTTCAAAGGGAAGTACCTCAGCACTTTTGCTGGGATTTTTTTACTCTTTGATGAACCTTCCTTCTCTACCAAGTATTCGACGCTTCATTATATCTTGATGCATTGCAAACATAACATCGAGTATCATTCTCGTGTTCCTTCCAGTACAACATGCAATCATTAGGACATGCATGAATAACCCAATAATCTTTTGTACTTCATAGTAAGATTCTGGCAACGACTTCGTCAACTCAGGAAAAGCCTCTTTTAATAGTTTGAGGAGATTTGTAAATGACTTGTTAGACCATTTACCCCTGGATTTTATTTGAAAGAGTCGAACAATAAATTTTAACTTTGAAAACTGCTTACACCCGAGATATAATTCTTCTTGAGCATCTTCTAGCAATTTATAGAATGCATCAGCTTGTTCATTTGGTTCCTCTTCAATGTTTCCATCTTCATTGTTGACTCCAAATGCCTCATGCACCAGATTATGCATGTCATCAAACATATTGAGATGTTCATTTTGCTGAAAACTATCATGAGCAGACGAAGAATCTTCCCATGTACAACCCAGTGTGTGTAACCCTTCATGAATCCATCAACAGTCAGATGTTCTTTTGCAGTTTCCCTATTGACCCATCTTACATTCTTACAGTATTTGCATGGACATACTATCTTGCCACTTAAACATGCTTTATCGAAAGCCATATCAAGGAATTGATCTAATCCTTTCTCATAATCTCTAGTTAGTCTTGATTTATTCATCCAACTCTTGTCCATTATGAACCTACTAAAATAAAATCTCGGCCATACAAATAGTTGTTAGTATACTCAAAACACAAAAATACTCGGACCAAGTTCAGGACATTTCAACCAAAACACAGAAACAGTGTAAACACAGAAATTCCGAGACTAAGTTCAGTGCACAAATCTAAACATTTCAACCAAAATACAGAAACAATGTAAATAAATTAAAATATATTACCTAACTGTTAAAATATACACAAACTCTGTCATATAACTAACATACTGATGCCAAATCTCTGCATATTCATATTGTTTCAATAACAAAAACACTCCAATACAGATTATGAGATGCTAAAATAGGGCACAAGCAAAGTTCATTTGTTGGAATACATCAGTTATACACCCTCAAGATCTGTAACCATAAATTGAAAAACAAGAATAAATTTAAATAGACAATATTTACCTTGTTTAGAGTTATCAAAGCGCCTTGTAAATCCTTGCGTGCAGGCTCAGTGAGTATTAGAACCTTATGCCCAAAAATAAAAACTCGTGAGCCTCAGTAAAACTTAGTTTTATTACCATTTTTATTATGCACAAAAAAAAATCAATACAAAAAGTAAAATTTTGACTCCAAATCTTTCTAAATCTAAAAGCCATTTACGAGATTCACTACACAATACCGAATGAAATCGATGCTGGATAGGATTTGAATCAGAATGTCTATGGTCTGCTTTTTGGATTTTAGGCCTCTGTTTTGTTATTCATGTCCTGGTTAAGAACAATAGCCTTTTGCTTAGGCTTTCAGTAGTAATGAAAGTTCGTCCTTTCAAAAAGAAGAAAGAAAAGTAATGGCAGAAATTACTATTGCACACGTATTATAATTCTGCAAATACTTAGTCATAACAATGAGAAATCATCTGATCCATAACAAATAATTTAGTTTACACTCGATTCCAGATTTTATATCAACAATGATTAAAATATATTTTTTCATCAACTATACATCATTTTCACAACTACGTACTCTAAGATGAATTCAAACAACGAATCATACATATCAGTTAAAGAGAATCAGTCTATTTAGCATATGATGGTTACAACCTAATAATTAAACCATGTGGATCATACATATACGATAAATTCAGCGGCTACCTTAGCCTACCAATTCAAAGAAGTCTCGCTCTTCGTTTTTCTCTTTATAATAAGATCAAACTCCTTGAGAATTCTAAGCACGCCCATCCACCTTCCCCATCAATATCTATTTTTTTTTTCAAATGCCAAGAGAACAAACACCTTTTTGTTTCAAACTACAACAGGAAGAAAAAATATAGGATGGCGATCGAGATAAAAACTCTTTAGAATTTACTAAACCGGACGCACAGTAGTGAATTTTAAATTAAAACCCCAAAAAGGTTCTGTGTACTATGGGTTAAATTGAGGACATGAAAAGATTATCAGTATGGGTGGAATTGGGTTCTTATAGGTGTATCATGATTAATAGGATTTACAATAAATCAAAAAGAAAAACTACACAATAACATATAAATAAAGGTACGCCGCCGGAAAATCGGAGATGGTATGCCTGGTAAAGAAACGGAGGAGGAGTGTCCTAATGGAACTCACTAGAAGAATCAGAGAAAGAAATAACCGAACTCGCCTGAAGGAGTGGCCGCCGGGAAATCGGAGATAGAGGTAATACTGGTGAAAAGTAAAATAAAAAGGGTTAAGGAGTTTAGGGAAATTTCTAGCTAATAGCAAATAAAATTGGTGATCCCGCCAAAATAAACCTAAGTAAAGATTTCGGGACATTATTAAGGGTTAAGTTGTTTTGAAAAGTTTAGCAAAATAGTAAATAAAATTGGGAGGGAATTATTGCCGCCATTAATACTCTTCAGAAAATCTTTTGGGACATAATTAGGTGACCTGATAAATATAACCCATCAATTACTTTATAAATTCTAAACGGGATTTAGTATGAGATATAATATTTCTTTTGGGACGCTAACCATGAATGTCCTTAAAATAAGTTTTTGGGTCACATTAAAAAAAGAGTCCCTAACAAAGTGTCCTAATATCCGTATTTTGGTGTAGTGATGCCACTCACACTTTGTGACTGAATTGTAATTTTGTTGGATTGAGTTTTGTCGTACGAATCTTGATCATCTGATTCTTCTCTCTTATCTGATTTCTGATCACATTCACTCATTATGACTACTCCTGCTACTAGTTCTAATACTTCTACTGCTAATACTGTGAACATAGTGAAGATTCATCACCAGTTTACTATTTGGGCACTCATGATCACATTGGTCAATCAATTGCGCGTGATCAGTTTAATGGATCAAACTGCATCTCTTGGAGCCACAATGTGATTATGGCTCTCAATATATAGAACAAGATTTGTTTATTGATGTATCTTTACTTAGACCTACTGGTGGTGATGTTGTTACTCTGATTTGTTGGAATCGATCTAAAACTTTGGTGTTATCGTGTATCATGAATTCCATCAGTAAAGATCTACAGAGAAGACTAGAACTATGGAGTGTGTTAAAAATCAGATATGATAGATCTGGTGGCTCTAGAGTGTATCACTTCCAAAGATCACTCTCCACTATTTCACATGGAAACTCATCTATCAATGAATACTACACTTCATTCAGCACCTTATGGGATGAAATTTTAAGTCAAAGGACCATCATTGCATGCTCTTGTGGACGGTGCACTTGCAATGTGAACTCCAGGATGAGTGAATTGCAATAAGCCGATAGTGTTTTAAAGTTTCTGGTTGGCCTCAATGATAGTTTTTCTGCTATTAGAAGCCAAATTCTCATGTACATCCCTGTGCCCAGCCATCGTATTGTCTAATCTTTGCTACTTCAAGAGGAACACTAGATAAACCTTCAAGCATCTCAGCTACCTCCTATTGGGTCACTTGTTATGTTCACCATACAAACTCAATACCAGCCACCGCACTACTCTCAGAATCAAACTAAGTTTGCTCCTACCAGTTCAAGTGGCACCTCTCAATCATACAAGCCACCCACCACTAAAACTGAGAAAAATAAGCTCAAGTGCCTCCATTGTGGTTACACTTGACACACACAAGACAAGTGTTTTTAGATCTATGGATACCCCCTGGCTGGGAGGGTCCCACTCGCAAAAGAAAGGCCGACAACTCTGCAAACTCAACTCAAACACCTCAAGAAGTCCAACATAGTGCACCTACTCCTCACACCAGTAGCATTCCCACCTCCACCAAACAACTCTTTGAGGAGTTTCTGGCATTTCAACAAGCAACGGTGGAGTTGAACATGCACAAAGCTGACAATCAACATTTTGTTGTTGCTGCCACTACATGCGTATCTCACTCCTCTGGTATTTCTATCTCTAATGCTATGTTTTCCAGTATTTCAAGTAATTTCAACAGTTCTAATTCTTAGGTACTTGATACTGGAGCTACAGACCAAATGGTGTGTCAACTTGATTGGTTCATTAACACTCCTCAACCCGTTCATGTTCCTATAGGATTACCTAACAAACAAATAACATATGCCACTCATATAAGCAGTATTAAATTCATTTATGGCATCATTTTACACAATGTTCTTTATGTGCCTGATTTTACTCATAATATGTTGTCTGTTTCACATCTTAATATTATGTTCATCTCATATACATGCTTGTCGTAGGACGCAATCACTAAGAGGATGATTGGTTCTGCTAAACTCCATAACAATCTATACATCCTTGCTTTTTTCATCAAACTAAAATTGCTTGTAATAGTGGTGTTACTAATAACTCTGTTTAGCATATGAGACTTGGCCACCCTTCCAGTGAGAAATTGTCTTCTATTCCTTATATTACTGTTACACTTCAAATAAACATGATCACTGTGAGATTTATCACTTAACAGAGCAGAAAAGGCTATCCTTCCTTGTTAGCACTTCTCAATCTGTAAAAGCTTTTGATGTCATTCACTATGATACTTGAGGACCTTTGTCCACTGAATCTACAGAAGGTTTTAAATACTTTCTTACTATTGTGGATGATTACTCTAAATGCACTTGACTTTATTTAATGAAACTCAAATTTGAGGTTAAAACTCATCTATCTCATTTTTTATACTCTCATTCTAAATTAGTTTAATGTTAGCATAAAAACTATAAGGTCTAATAATAAAAGACTTCTATGCTTCCTTGGGCATTATTCACCAGACCAGTTTTGTTGAAACACCACAACAAAATGATCTTGTTAAAAGAAAACACCAACACCTCTTTCAAGTTGCAAGGGCTTTGAGATTTCAATATTGATTGCCATTAACATTCTGGAATCACTGTATTAGCATTGCTACTTTCCTTATTAATAGATTGCGTTCAAGGTTTTATCTAATAAATCCCCTTATGAGGTTCTCTTCAATAAGCCTCATGATTGTAATCTTCTTAAAACCTTTGGTTGTCTGTGTCATGCTTCTACTTTGCAGGCTCAAATACATAAATTTGACCCAAGGGCCATAAAATCTGTTTTTCTTGGTTATCCAAGAGGAACCAAATGGTACTTGCTATTAAATCTGCTCAATAATACTACTTTTGTTTCTAGGAATGTTATTTTCCATGAAAGCATTTTCCCCTTAAAGAACAAGTCTAATGTCCCTCAAGAACATTCTAACAATCATATAGCCATTCCTCTTTGCACTGATTCTCTTATAAGGCCAAATAACGACTTAGTACAGGAACTCACGGATCACACTCCCGCTGTCAGTGAGTTTTCAGACCAACAATCTAATAATGAAGTTGACTACCAGCTTCCTCAAACACCAGATTTGAACTACAACACTGGTCTAGTTCATTCACACCAAGAATCTTCTCATAATACTAAAACTTACTCTGAACATTCCATTGTGCAATTAGATGAAACTGCACCAGGTAATCCTGATGTTTCTCCTCCTAACACTCACAGGATATCTACAAGACAAATTTCTCCCCCCTCTTATCTACAGGTCTATGATGTTGACTTACCAAGTCTTTACACAAAGCAAATCAATGCTCCATTGGTCAGTACAAATATCCTATTCAAACTTATCTAAGCACCACCAGATTGGGTGTTAGCCATAAAGCGTTCACAACTACTTAACTAACATTGTTGAGCCAAAAACATATCATCAAGTTAAGAAATCTGAAGAGTGGCAGAAAGCTATGAAATCTGAACTTGACGCCTTAGAAATGAGTCAAACTTGAGTTCTAACTAGTCTGCCTCAAGGACAACATTGTATTGGTTGTAGATGGGTTTTTCAAGTCAAGCTAAAGTCAGATGGTAGCATTGAAAGGCACAAGGCAAGGCTTGTTGCCATGGGATACACACAAGAGGAAGGTCTTGATTATTTTGACACTTTCTCTCATGTTGTTAAACTAACAATTGTCAGGATTTTGACTGTAACTTATACTCATAAAGGATGGTTTCTCAAGAAACTAGATGTTAACAATGCTTTCCTTCATAGAGACTTAGAGGAGGAAATTTATATGCAGCCTCCCCCTAATACTGTGAAGCATGTGACAAAAGAGTTTGTTTGTTGAAAAAGAGCCTGTATGGCCTCAAGCAAGCTTCAAGGCAATGGTACACCAAGCTAATTACATCTCTGCTTGTTTTTGCGTTTTCTCAATCTATTAGTGACTGCTCATTATTCATTAAACACACTAGTAACTCTATAATTTCTGATTGTATTTATATTGATGATATTATTTTAACTGGTAATGATATCACTGAAATGAATTTTGTTAAACAACACTTAGACAACCTCTTCACTATCAAAGATATTGGTGACTTGAAATATATTCTTGGAACTGAGTTTACTAGATCCAAGAAAGGTATTAACATTTGTCAACGCAAGTATGCTTTAGACATACTTACTAAATCGGGATATTTAGGTTCTAATCCTAGCTCTATTCCTATGGATTCAAGCACCAAAAGGAAGGCCATAGATTCTGCTCTCTTGACTGATCCCTCAGTATACAGAAGGTTGGTTGGCAGATTACTCTACTTAACTATAACTAGACATGACCTTGCTTTTGGTATACAATACTTAACTCAACATATGTCTGAACCTACTATTCAACATCTTTCTTGTGCTCACAAAGTTTTAAGGTATCTTAATTCTTCTCCAGGAAAAGGCATGTTTTATCTAGCCAACTCAGAATTGCATATCCAAGGTGTTTGTGACAGTGACTGGGCTGGTTGTCAAGACACCAGGCGCTGCATCACAGGCTTTGCTCTATACATTGGTCACTCACTCATCTTCTGAAAATCGAAGAAGCTGCCAACAGTTAGTAAATTTTCAACTGAGGCGGAATATAGAGCCATAGCTTCCACCACCTGTGAAGTTATCTGGATTAAACAAGTTCTTGATGGTTTACATATTCAGCAAACAAAGATCCCTCTTCCCTATTCTGATAATAGAAGTGCTCAATGCATTGGTGGGAATCCATCCCACCATGAGAGGATTAAAAACATCCAGATAGATTGCTATTTTGTGAGGGAAAAGGTGCAAGTTGGACTACTCAAGGCCATCCACATCTCCAACCAACATCAAGTGATTGACATTCTTACAAAGCCACTATCTTTGCAGTCTTTCAATAGCATGAGGTTCAAGATGGACATTCATGACATTCATGCCCCTCTTGCGAGAGGGGAGTCTTAGATGATAATTAGATTCTAATTAGTTTTTTTGTTCATAACTATCTTTCTATTTTCAGTAACTTTTTCCTCTTTTAAACTGTATGGCTACTTTCCCTTTTTAGCCAAATAGAGTCGTTGGTAGTTTTTAGTTGTATTTGATCAAGTATAAATATCAGATCATACCTGATATTCCTTATCGAGCTGTAACAGAGTTTAGTTGATCATCCGCTCCACATGAGGCGATTTTCAGATCCCAATGTACTCATCAATCTTTTGATTGAATCATCAATTTATTGAATAATATTTTTAATTATTTTTGCTTTTAATGTCAAAATCTTTGCACCCTCTCTTTGTTCGATTCTTGCGTGATTTGTGATCTTAACAAAGAGACTGGGTTCTTTCGAATAGGTTGTGTGAACTCGACCAAGGATCTTCGCATTCTTAAAATTTTTGAGGTGACATTGTTGCCAAGACGATCACTAGTAAATTTATGTTGTTTGGCACCCCTCCCCCCCAATTCAGCGATGGATCAAATGTAATATTGATGGTAGCGTTATGGGCACTCGGGGACTCGAGAGAGCTGGGGGTATTTTTCATAATGCTCGTGGCTTCTCATACGAGCGTTCTCCAATCACCTTGATGACACATTGGCTTTTAAGGAAGAAATCTGGGCAGTTGTCTTTGTTATGGATAGAGCTAAGGAACGACATTGGAATTCTATTTGGCTGGAAAGCGACTCCACGTTCGTGCTTAATCTTATTAAAAGCAATTCACAGAAAGTGCATTGGCGTATTAAAAGTCGTTGGGAATTTTAAGTTTCTCATGTTTTCTGAGAAGGAAATGTAATAACAAATTCTTGATCTCTGTAATTAAAAGACAAGAAAAGATTACAAAATAAATATGAATAAACTTAAAGTACAATTTGTGGTGCAATCTCTATTTTATCCTTTGATTCTTTTCTACTAAAAATATGATCTTGAAATTTGGTTGACTTAAGAGTGGATTTGATTTTGATCTATTCCACGTGTATTTGAGTTAACCCAAGGGCTTTTGAGTTTGATCTTGAATTAGCAATTGATTTGAAATTTATCTTGTTGACGAACAATCGATCTTCTTCTCGACTTCTTGAAGTTGTTGAATACCAATCTTCTTTGGAGGAATCTTGATCTTTAAAATACTTGGATATTTGACAAACGTTGATTCGAGGGCTTGATAGCTTGATCTCGGATCAAATGGAAATTTGATTTGGAATTTGATTTGAAGGTTGATGAAGGGTGATATGATCTTCGGCTTTGATTCTTTGGATATGTTGGGCTTTGATCTTCTTTGAATGGACTTCAATCTTCAAAAACAGTTCTTCGAGGGACTTGTGACTTGATCTCGAATTAAATGTACTTTTGGCTCAAAGATTGTTGAAGAACTGTATAAACTTGGTTTTGGATTTGTTAGATTTTGTGAAGGTCGGTCTTCCTCGGCAGAAGTGCGATCTTCAAAAATAGTTTTTGGATGGAATTGAGACTTGACGGAGGATTGAAAGGAGTTCTTTACGAAGAACTACTTGAAGATTGTTGAGCTTGTTGGAGAGGATTTGTTGAACTTCCTTTCTCTAAATCCTTGAATGTTGAAGTGTGATTTTTCTTCTTCAAGACCACCTCTGTTTATAGTTGTGAAGTGAATCTCAATTAGAATCTCATGATGAGATGAACGGTTGTGATCGCGTCTACAATTTCTTGATATGAAAGACTTTATCTAAGTGAATCTTCTTTCCATCTTGAAGATTGATACTTGGTGGGAAATTATTTCTTTGTGTTGAGATTTGGTGGATAATTCTTTCCATCACTTGAAGATTGAGACTTGGAAGAGAAGGTTTTTCATGTCTTGAGATTTGACGAACAGTTACATCCTAGTCTTAAGATTTAATTAATATATTTATTTTAATCCCTCAAAATATTAGGATTAAATAATATATATTTTGTATTTCTTGCATCTTAAGAGTTATAATCATTTAATTTAATTAGACACAGAATTAATGTGTTTACATGGAACAAAACAGCGGACGCCTTAGCGAGTTATGGACAGCAGCATACCAGTTGCACCTGGTGGCCGTCACACCCACAGTTTTTCATGATTTATGTAATCGAAAAGTTTGGTTTTCGCTAACTCTTTCTTAAACAATTGTTAGTAATGTTTTATTAATAATAAATTCGAGTTCTGGATACTATGTATATACATATACATATATATATATATATATATATATATCAATCAACCGCATGATATCTTTCGCCATCCTTCATCCCCGTCATATAAAGGGTATCGAAACATATTCCTCAAAATTTGTGCTTCATTGTGAAAATAATTCATCAAGCTCACTAGTTAGAAAGACACTCTACAAAACAATCATAAAATTTGATATAGATTGGACTTTGAATTTGGAGGGTGACTTTATAATAATAAATATCAGCAAAATTTTGTGGTCCGTTACCATAAGTTTACAAAAATATTTTTAACCCAATTAAACTTTAGTAAGAGTACACGTAATTTCCCTTGAATATGTAGAAAATTCAAATCCAACGCCTTACAAATTATGGTCACTTGTAAGTGTATTCAGACCCGACCCAACCACAGAACCGATGAGGTTACTGGTTAGTGGATCAGTAGGTTGGACAGATCGTACCACACTAGTTGGACCGGTTTGTTGACTTTAGTCAACGGTCAAAAAGAACTATAATATAAAAATCAATTGCATAAAAAATAAAAAATAAAAGACTATGAGAAATATTTTAAGTCACTAATATTTTGTTACATTAAGAAAAATAAGAATATGGTTATCACAATGCTAAGACTTGAACACGTGACCTCCAATAAAATAAGTTCTTGGAAAGTAGTGGAAACCGTTGAGCCAACCAACAATATAATAAATAATCCAACAAATTATATATTTAATACAAGCTAAAAGATTGTTTTGGATTTTTAAATGTTGGCCAACCGTATCACAAATTTCAATACAAGAACAACAATATGTGACACTAAAATTTAGAAAATGAACTTAGCATCGAACGACATATTATGCATGAAATTCTCGAATGCATGCTCGTTTCGCTTCAAAATCAATTTAATGATGAAAACAACGTTTTTTTTAAACATTATTGGCCCAAACCGCCGTAGGCTTTTCGCAATGGACAGATCTTCTCGAGATAACCCAAATCAAAAAATAATTCGTTCAAACGGATGATTCTACCCAAAGTTATGGCATTTCAAAATTTTGCATTTTTTTTCAGTTTTCGAGGCAACTTCGTAATTGACAAAAAAAATAGGGGCTAGTTCACAATTGACCAAAAGCCAAAAAGAAAAAAAAAACACCAGCCCGATTCGCTAGCCGACAACCACTCGGGCGAACCCGTCCGACTGGCGAATTCATCAGTTGGCTCGTTGGAGCGCAACAACCCAAAAATGAGGCAAAACCAGACCGGCAAGACCACCGGTTCCCAGTCGGTCCAGTCCGATTCTGAAAACAATGCTTGTAACAACAAATAGGGCAACCTGCTGGGTACGTGCTGCACATAAACATGTGAATTCATAAACATAAACATATGATTACTTTTCAAGAACACGTAAACAATTAACATATAACAAGTATTGCAAAATTGAAAGTAAAATTACGACAATAAGATAAATTCGACCTCTCAGCAACTGTAGGAAAATCCTTGTAGTGGATTAGACGAGTCAGAAAAAATTCCCCCGAAGCATAGGATGAGTCGAAGGCTTAGCCCTCTCCCCTTAAGATCAATTTTCCCGGCTACCCTTCAAGCCCTCGGTGGGAAACGACCTCCCAAGGTACAACGTCCTCACACAATAAGGTAGTAAGTGAAGGACAATACTACCTTCTCAAATCGGACTCGAATAGTATTTGCAGAACTCAAAAAAAAAAATGCTCCTGCTATGAGTATGCTAAAAATGGTTTTTAGTTTTTGGATGCTTGTTGGATTATTTTTCACAAGAGTGAAGGCCTCCTTTTATAGGTGAGAAAAGGATGTAACAACTACAAACATTAAAGGGAGTGTATTAAACTTGTCATTCAAAATATTTGAATGTCATCAAATTATTTTCACCTCATTCAAGCACAATAATAAGTGTGTCTTCAAAATTCAAGATATTCTCAAATATTTTATTCACAAATATTTAATCTTGAATTTTTATTTCACAAATAAAATGCTTCTCAATAAGCAATTACATTTCACACACTTTGCACTTATTATTTGGACTCAATTCCAAATATTCTCCAACAATCCCCCACATGAATGTAATTGGTTGAAATGCACGTGAGCCTAGCAATGCTAAATGCAATTTCTGAGTTCTGCCGGAACTTGTTGCATCAGGATAGGTGGTTTTAGGCCTTGAACCTTCCTTAGTGAAATACCATCGGATATACTTGCCAACCAGTGGACGTGATGCCTTGAAAACTGTTCGGCGTTTTGTGTATACCAAGACAATGGTACTCACACAACTCCTTCCAATACCATATTGGTACTCGTTGTTGTCCGTTTCGGCCCTGGACTGCCTTGGTGATTTTTATCGAATGCTCTAGAGATTTAGCCCTTTAACTCATCTCAACGAAGCGGCCCCTTCACATTCGACATAGGTGATCTCTATTAAGGGTATCCTGTAATACCCCGCTTGTGTCACAAGACATAAGAATCATTAGAACCTCAAGTTCTCCTTCCATGTACAGGTCTATCACTCTTTCATCCTAGAAATGGGTTGGGAACTCAATTTCCCGAGTGCTTTGTTCGACTCGCCCCCACAATTCGGTTGTCCCTTTGAACCTGCAAATTGGGGTTTACAGTTCAGGTAGGGTTGCCATCATGGGGTGATGTCTTTTGGTGGGCTCAATTCCCATTTCTCTCGATGAATTTGCTACTTAGTCTCTCGCTATACCTTTCGTCAATCGCCTCCAATATTTTCTTAACTCTTAAAGTCTTCGAAAAATATTATGATTAATTTTCTAACTTAAAAGTTTAGAATAATCTTGACCAACACTTTCTTCTTCTAGCCCCCACATCTCACTTGCTTCTCACTAAGCAATTTAATTTAAACACTTATATTTGGACTCAATTCCAAATATTTCAACCAAATATATATATATATATATATATATATATAAATATAATAAAATACAAGTCTCGCACTTGTTTTATTTCCTACAAATATAAATATATATATATATATATATATATATTATACAAGTCTCACACTTGTATTTCCTACAAATATATATACATATATATATATATATACACGCACAATATACAAGTCTCGCACTTGTATTATTATGGACGAATTATTATCTATGCCCTGTAAGTTTCCCCTTTTATTGAAAATGCCCGTTATGTTACCAATTACATAAAAATGCCCTGTAACTATGACTTTTTTTGTAGAAAATGCCCTATGGGTGCCACATGGGATTTTCAGCGTACGTGTCCTCCATCTTGGAAGAGGCGTGTATACATGTACAAAACGTTCAGCCACCTCATTTTCTTACCCAAAAAATGACGTTTTTTCACGCTGCCCCTTTATACTCAACACTTTGTCATTTCTACCCGATTTCATTTCCCCTCTTTCATTTTTTCTACCCGATTTCTTAAACCCTACTTTCCTTTCCCTCAATTGAAGTTGATACGAAGTTGTTGAAATCACCATCCAAAATTCGACCTTTTGCCGTGTTGTGCCTGTGCGGAAATGCCGAAAGTACGGAACCCTTTTCACCATGATTCGCCGAACCCAAATTATCGTAAGTCACTGACTTTTCATGCATGGCTTATACATTTGCATTTTTTCACTTAACTTGTCGTTTTTGTTGGTTCAGTACACTCATTAGGGTTTAAGTAGTTGTTGTGGGAGTGGGTAAAGTCAGTGTCGAGGTAGGGTTTCGATTTGTCAGGGTTGACGTAGTTGTTCCGTCCTTTTTTCGCAAAGCAGAGATGTTTTATAATGTTTGTGTTGTGGGGTTTTGTGAATCTCACTGCAATGGATGCCTCCCCATGTGTTATTTCTGGAAGACATTACGTTAAGTTTTTGTCTTAAAGCATCATTTTGTTATTGTTTTTGTGAAGTTTATTTTCTGTTTTTTCTAAAAAAGTTGTATACCTTCTATTTGCAGCACCTAAAAGCAAGTTACTTACCCTAATAGTTCATTATGGGGGTAGGTTGAAGTCCACTCCTTTTGATAAGTATGTTGGTGGTGGTATGATGAAGTTTGACTACTCTGAGGTTAAAGACATAAACTTAAAGCTCCTTAACATATATGCTGATAATATGAATGCCAAGGGTGAGAGGAAGTTCTACTTTGTCAGAGAGGGTTGGTTTAAGGTTATAAAGGACAACAAGATTTTGAAGAGGGCTCTGAATGAAGCTCTACCAACTAGGGAATTCAATTTGTACTGTGATTTTGAGATTGACCCACCATTTCCTGAAATGCCTGAATTACCAGTAGATGCTGAGCTTCAAACAAATGAAGGAAATGCTGTCACTGGAACTGCTCAGAAGGTTAGTGGCAATCTGAATGGTGGTTGTGAGGTTGTTGAAGGAGATGAAGTTGCAGGGGAAGTTGATGTGGTGGAGACTGCTGATAAAAGTAGGGATGTAAGTTCAGAGGTGGAGATTAATGGGAAAGATCAAAATGAAGGTCAAAATGAAGGAGAAGTGGTTAGTGATAAAGGTTAAAATGAAGGAGAAGCAACTGATAAGTGCCAAAATGATGGAGAAACTAGTGCTAAAGGACAACATGAAGGAGAAGTAAGTAATAAACGAAAAGTGGTAATCACTGAATTGGTTGACAGTGACAGTAGTGATGACACTTATGAAGAGGAGAGTGAGTACACAGATGACACAGACTTCTATGAGAATGTTGATGAGGATGTGGAGGGGGAAGACATTGTTAGTCCAGGAGTTGTTAGTCTACCTATTAATGACAAGGGGAAGAGTACCATAGTTGAGGTGAGTGATTATGAGAGTGATGATAATGATGACACATATGAAGAAGAAAGTGAACACACTGATGAAAGTGATTGGTCTGAAAATATTGATGTTGAGGCTGAAGCTGAAAGAAATGCCAATCCTGATGAAACAAATTCCACTCAACATCATGCTGACACAATAAGTACTGCCCCAGGAGAGGAAGATAATGCAGCATCTGATCTTGAAGCTGAAGATGAACCAGATGTTGTGAGTTGTGTTAAAAGAGCTCCATTTAACCCTATTCCCTATGGAAATCCATTAGAGGAGGATGACGCTGAAGTATTTGTGAAGACTGACAAATTCAACCATATTTTTAAGTTGAAGATGTTATTCATCAACAAGGAGCAATTGAAGATAGCAGTTAGATCAGATGCTATTAATAACAGGAGAAGTGTAAAAATCAGTAAGAGTGATCCTGGGAGGGTCCATTTCAAATGTGTCCAGGAAGGGTGTGACTGGTGCATCCATGCATTGAAAGTGCCATGTGAGGAGACCTTACAGATCAGACAATATAATCCACAACACAACTGTGGGAAAAGGTTTGGTGTGAGGAATTTGAAGTCTTCATGGTTAGCTGACAGATTCATAGATGTCTTCAAAACTGATCCTAACAGGAATGCTGAAGCATTTAGGTTGGACTCAATAAAAACATTAAGAGTTGACATTACAAAAAATCAAGCTTACCAAGCAAAGAGATTATCTGCTGCTCAATTGGAAGGGACACCAGCATATCAATTCTCTAGACTGTGGGATTACCAAGCAGAGTTGAAGAAAAGCAATCCTGGTACTTCTGTGGCAATTCATACAGAAGATGTTGGTGGTGAAACAAGATTCCATAGCATGTACATATGTTATCAGGCTATGAAGGATGGTTACAAGGCTGGATGTAGGCCATTTATTGGAGTGGATGGGGCTCATTTAACTGGTCCACATAAAGGCACACTTTTAACAGCAGTGGGTGTTGATCCAAATAACAGCATATTCCCATTGGCTTTTGCAGTTGTTTCTGTTGAAAATCAGTCAAACTGGGAATGGTTCTTGTCTTTGATCAAACAAGACTTGGAGTTGTATGACCATCAGAATCTGACATTTATTTCAGATAAGCAAAAGGGGTTAATCAATGCATTTTATGATATATTTCCTCATGCTACTCACAGATATTGTGTGAGGCATTTGATCAGGAATGCATATAGAGCAGGATTCAGAGGTGATGAATATGAAGATGCAATATGGGATGCTACATACAAAACCACAGAACCAGAGTTTGATGCATCAATGAAGAAAATGGCAGCAAATCTTGGTGCTGGTTTTTGTAATTGGTTCAATGACAAGCCTGCAGAGCACTGGTCAAAGTCAAAATTCACCACAGAACCAAAAGTTGATCTGATTTTGAATAATCTATGTGAGACATTGAATGGGGTGCTTATTCCAGCAAGAGAGAGATCAATTCTTACATTGTGGGAGTGGATAAGGGAGTATCTCATGGTAAAGATGACAGTAGGCAGAGACAAATCAAGAGGAAAATGGACAAAAAAGCAACCACTGGATCAAAATCGACACTTATGTCCTAACATTCAGAAGTTAGTAGACAAGGCATATGAAGACCAAGCTGATTTTTATCCTATCAAATCAAGTGACTATGTCTACCAAGTGAATGGATTTGACAGATCTCAACACTCAGTGGACTTGAAAGAATGGACTTGCAGTTGTAGAGAATGGGATCTTACTGGTATCCCATGTAAGCATGCTGCCAGTGCCATAATATACAGTGGAGGTCAGATTGCAGATTATGTGTCAGACTGGTACACACTTGAGCAATACCAGAAAGTGTATAATTTCAGCATATACCCAGTACATGGTATGGATGTTTGGAATATTGAGGATTACATACCTCCATTGCCTCCAAACTTTGGAAGAATGCCTGGTAGGCCGAAGAAGGCAAGAAAGAGGGGTCCAGAGGAACCTAGAGTAGGCAAGAGTAAGAAGAAGGAGGGCAAGGGAAATAAGCTGAAAACTATCAAAGCTGGAAGGATGCAAGGTCAGAGTAAGTGTGGAAAATGTGGTGGTATAGGCCATAATGCAAGGACTTGTAAGGAATTTGAAGAACATACAGCTGAAATTGGTGAGTCATCCAAACAAGGAAGCATAAGAAACAAGAAAAGGATTGATGAACCGGAGTCATCAAAGCAAGGGAGCATGAGAAACATGGGCAATGAAAACGAAGAGAAGACAGCACATACTTTGAGAAGAAGTCAAAGGATAAGATATACGCAGGTAGTGTTCTATTCAAGATATTATTGTCAGAGATGAATTACATATACATTAAATTGTGATGCTTTTGTGGTTTGTGATTCACAGATTCCATAGGATAATCCAGGAGAAGAAGTTATTAAAGAGAAGGAGAATGTTCCATCAGAACCTGTTGAAGAGGTTATGAACCAATCTGCAAAAACGCAACAACTAGAGCCAATGAGTTTCATATTTTAAAAAGAGTTTGGTTTCAAATGAAAATAGAGGCTTAGAGGATCTTTCAACCTTCGTAGTGTCGTAGTACTCCTTCAAAATGCTGCTGTTTGAAGCCATGGTAACAGAGGGTACTTTTTTGTGGGAGAGTTTCAGAGGAGTTAGAGACTTGAGAAGGAATGATTAGGGTTCAGTAATTTAAGGGGGAAATGAACAGACGCTTCATCTTATTAATACGTAATTAACCATCTCAACGCTCACCTGACACGAATGTGGAATCGACCCTAATTGCACACTTTTTAATACATTTCTTCCAAACACTAACAATTGCGTCGGTTGAATTAATATAAAAAGGGCATTTTTTATATATCAATATAAACTTCCCGGGCAATTTTAATGAATGTGATAACTTAAAGGGCATATTTACTATAAGCACCAAACTTATCGGGTATTTATATAATTAAATACATACTTAGAGGGCAGTTTTGACAAGGTCCAAAAACATATAGGGCAATTTTAACAAAGTGCAAAATGATTTTTTTTCTAATTTGTTGGATATTGACTGAACTTATAATTATTCTTATTTTTAAGCACGTTATTTCTACTTGTTGGAAATCATATAAGTCATTTTTATTTTATTCCATGTTTATAACTCTTTATGTTGGAATGTGCAATTCTGGTATTATGCCATGTCAACTTGCTTACTTGCATGGTATGGATTGCATTAACAAAACTTCAATCCATTCATTACAACAACAAACAACAACACAATAACACATTACAATACCAACTTCACATCATCAGTAGGTTCATTAGATTACTAATACTTTCCAAAGCAAAATGACCAGTCCTTCATTACAACATTGCAACAATCACACACAGTACGAAAATTATCATCAGACTAAACCGAAGTCGACCAGCCAATTTCATTTTCTCCTTCTGAAGCACATTGATTTTCTCTTCTTGTTCCTTTAGTGTTTTTTCAAACAAAGACTGAATCACGTCCAAATTTTGACCGTTGTTTGAAGCTAGCTTTTCTTCAAGTTCTTTGACTTTTGCATCCCTCCTCTCGATCCTTCTTCGCAAAATTGGAATAACGGCACGAGCAAACCTACACACGGGTGGGTCTTCCCAAATGAACAATCCGCAACCTAGAGGCCAAAACACACAACCATGGAACCTACGACCTGGGTTTCCATCGGTTGTTGATACGCGCAAAACGGCGGCCCTCCCACAATCGCAAATCAAGTTACTGTTCATAGTAGATTCAGACATTTTAAGAGAAATTAATTTAGGGTTTCGATTAGAACTGAATTTGGGGCAAATGTAATTTGGGGGAAATGAAATTAGGGTTGCGGGAAAATTGAAGCGGGTAGAAATGACCAAGTGTTGAGTATATAGGGGCAGCGTGAAAAAACGTCATTTTTTTGGTAAGAAAATGAGGTGGCTGAACGTTTTGTACATGTATACACGCCTCTTCCAAGCTGGAGGACACATACGCCGAAAATCCCATGTGGCACCCATAGGGCATTTTCTACAAAAAAAAGTCATAGTTACAGGGCATTTTTATGTAATTTGTAACATAACGGGCATTTTCAATAAAAGGGGAAACTTACAGGGCATAGATAATAATTCGTCCTATTATTATTCCATGTCATAAAGACGTGACAAGTAATCGAAATAACTTATAATGTATTATTTGCCTCACATGCAACTTCGATTACATTTATTCGTAAAACTAGTCTCCTCACATGATACTTTTTACTACATCAAACTTGAACAGAAGCCTCAGTACTAGCCTCACCTTTAGGTGACATGGTCATAACAGACATCTTAGAAAGATTCTTAGACCAAAATCCCTTTCCTCCAAAGGTTCTACCCTTAGACAGGATAACCTTGTCTGACTCAATGACAAGTGTGAACCCTTTCTAGTTCAACATTGTACCACATATTAGATTCGTGTGAATCTCTGGAACATGAAGCACCTTGTTCTGGGTCAACTCTTTCCCCGAGGTCCTTTTTAGCACAACCGTTCCCATGCCTTCAACTTTTGAGATTGCAGAGTTTCCCAAGAAACACTGCTTGTTCTCCACAAGTTGATAGGTCGTGAACATCCACTTGTTCGCGCAGATGTGGTCGAGTAGCCCCAGTGTCTACCTACCATTCGTTCGAGTTGTTGTTTGAATTTTCAGCCGCCATAACTAATTAAATAATCCACATAATTATTTCTATTAGTATCGCTGAGAATTCTCAACCGAATTCTTTATACAGATATTCCCAGGCCAGTGGAGGGGCAAAACCTCTTTAAAGTCCACATTTCTGCGACAGAATATTAGGTTCTCAGGCCAGTGGAGGGACAAGTCCGCTTACACTCCACCTTTCTGCGACAGAACCGTCTGTATAAATATTCTCACTTAGAATATCTTCGAATAATTCACAATTCTCAATACTTATAATTATTCTCACTTGGATTTCTCTTTGAATAATTCACAAGTCTCAATACTTAGAATTAACCTCTCTTTTATTTTTATTTTTTTTCTCTTCCAACAATTCACAAGTCTCAATACTTAGAATTATTCTCATTTTGAATTTCCTTCGAATAATTCATAAGTCTCAGTACTTAGAATTATTTCGAAATTCTTTTAGGTTTCTCTAGTTGAGAATATGACATAGTGGTTCTCAAAACCGGTACTACGGTCTCAATACCGTTAGCACATTGATTTAGCGTGACAATCTCAACGTCGCCCGCTATTGGAAAGGTATCAATGCTTGCGACATTGTTGTTAGTGCTATCATCCACCATATCTCTAAATAATTTACAAGTCTCGCACTTAGAATTATTTATAGTCTTCATATGGCACACTTGCAATTTTTATATATTTCCACATATCTCAATTGCAATTATTTTACTAATCACATAACCATGCTCAACATATAACACACGTTTAAGTTTCATCTACTCAGAATATAAATGTAAATATATAGCATGGATATTTTAACATATAACTCAAATAATAAACTGTCGCCCGTCAATTTAATTACACAATAACGCATGCAATTAATAAGAATAATAGCCTGGTCAAACGGTTAGGAGTAACGATCAAACCACATAGGTCTTGGGTTCGTTTCCAGGTGGAAACGTTTTTCTAATACTCAGCAGATTAATTTCAGCGAAATTAATAACATGATATTAATATATAACCGCACAATTAATCGCCAAGAGTTTGTAATGCCCAAACGGTTAAGATCGCAGTTGGCAATGGAAGGGTCTCGGGTTCGAATCTCTCAGCACTTGTTTTAATTTTTTCAATTAATTCACAGAATAGCATTGAATAAATACGTAACGGAGCAATAAAATGACAAGAATTAACCACAGCTTAACGGCAAATACAGCAAGTTATCACATGAGAGGTAATGAATTCGATCCTCATATAGCTTGCAGCACACAACAAAATCTGGAAATAGTTTAAAACACAAAACCTGCTCATTTAGAAAGTCACTGGAAACTACAAAAGCATATTAGCAGAATTAGGTTTTCAAAAACAGAATCTAGCACCTTAGAATTTTAAAACAAATTCTGGAAATACTAAAACAAAAAACCACATATAAGTGCAACACATAATACATAAGTAAAAGATTGATCTTAAGATTGCTGGGTACGTGCTGCACATAAACATGTGAATCCATAAACATAAACATATGATTACTTTTCAAGAACACGTAAACAATTAACATATAACAAGTATTGCAAAACTGAAAGTAAAATTGCGACAATAAGATAAATTCGACCTCTCAGCAACTGTAGGAAAATCCTTGGAGTGGATTAGACGAGTCAGAAAAAATTCCCCCGAAGCATAGGACGAGTCGAAGGCTTAGCCCTCTCCCCTTAAGATCAATTTTCCCGGCTACCCTTCAAGCCATCGGTGGGAAACGACCTCCCAAGGTACAACGTCCTCACACAATAAGATAGTAAGTGAAGGACAATACTATCTTCTCAAATTGGACTCGAATAGTATTTGTAGAACTCAAAAAAAAATGTTCATGCTATGAGTATGCTGAAAATGGTTTTTGGTTTTTGGATGCTTGTTGGATTATTTTTCACAAGAGTGGAGGCCTCCTTTTATAGGTGAGAAAAAGATGTAACAACCACAAACATTAAAGGGAGTGTATTAAACTTGTCATTCAAAACATTTGAATGTCATCAAATTATTTTGACCTCATTCAAGCACAATAATAAGTGTGTCTTCAAAATTCAAGATATTCTCAAATATTTTATTCACAAATATTTAATCTTGAATTTTTATTTCACAAATAAAAAGCTTCTCAATAAGCAATTACAATTCACACACTTTGCACTTATTATTTGGACTCAATTCCAAATATTCTCCAACACAACCTACATGGAGCATGAGCATAATGACATGGAGCATGAGCATAATGACTTTATAGATTTAAAAAGTATATTTTATATATATATATATATTATTTATATGCTGCAATTGACCACACAACTTTATTCCAGCCTAAAGTGGATGTCTACTTCTACATCCAAAGCTAAAGACATCTAAATAATGAAACTTTCAACCACATAAAAGAAGTTCTTTCTTTAATTTGAAAGAGCGAATCGTAATCATCTTTTGTCATTCATTTGTCAGGTGGTTGAGCTTCACATACAAAAACCCCCTTTACACACATGAGAGAGAGAGGAACAAAAGGAGATTTTTAGGTCCTACAATCTCGTGTGATATAATAAGCAAGTTAATTATTAGTACAGTTTTAGGAAAAGAAGATAAAAGAAAGTATATGAAACCAAATCTCTTCTTAGACAAAAAGCATGCACCATCAAGTCTAAAATACCACATAAAACATAATTAAATGTAATTGTAGCAATCTCTCCTAAAATTTACAGAACACTACTCCTAATGAAACACCAAAAAGCAGACAGTATAGATAGTAAACTCACCTAAAACTAGCTAATATATTTAAAATTTCATAATCAGTTACCCAACCACCTTCCAAGTCCAACTCTTCTGTACTTAGGCCAAATGAGTTTTGAACATGAAACTTACCAACTCTTAAGCGTGATAACTTGAAACTAACTAATGAGGAGAAGAAGAAGAAGAACAATCTAGTCTTACACACTTTTAGCATATAATTAATCCATATCAAAACCATCATACAAGCAACAAGCTTGTCTGTTATTTGACAAGATAATTACATCTCACATGATAGAGCATCCAATTTCATCCTCACTGCGCTCAACACGGTGAACGCTGACATCCAGGACCGGATCAAAAGGCGGAGACGGTGGGTAATAAAGATCAGATGCTGGATAATAATGTGGTTGGGAGTACATATACGAGTCCATGGGCGGCAAGGAATAATACGAGGTAGTAGTATTAGTAGTCATAGGTGGTGCGTTGTTGTAACTCATGCCATATGCTGGAGCAGAATAGTAATACTGAGGATAAGAGAAATTGTTCTGGAATGGAGGATTAACGAAATTCGCTTGTTGATCAACATGAGGCGCGTTTCCACTCACCATGGGTGGAGGAGGAGATCCACCCATGTTCGCGATTGGAGGTGCAGCACCGCCACCATCGCCACCTTCACCACCTCCTTCTGCTGCTGGTTTCTTCTTTTTCTTTTTCTTTTTCTTCTTTTTCGTACCGCCTTCACCGCCACTCTGGCCAGGAACCAATGATGGGCCACCTCCCTGTCCCTCCCCGTGCATATCACCGTTTTTATCTTTTTCACCTTCTTCCTCGTTTTCCTTGTCATCAGCACCATCCTCACCACCACTTTCATCATGTTTATCATGATCATTTGATGAATCCTTTTGGCTCCTATTTTTCTTCGAACCTTCTGTCCAAAGCTCAGCACGTTTTCCCGACTTCACAAGTTTCCTTATCAATGTTTGAGCATCCACATTCCCAGCAACCAAAACTTTGTGTTGCTTGGCGTCTATTTCCGTCATATAAACCCCTGTGTGATAAATTATATAATGAATGATTAAAAGAAACATGCACATGCAGGCAAACACACTTAAATTGTGTATGATTTGTTACCTTCAATACTTTGAAGCACTTTCTTTACTTTCTTCATACAGCCACCACAGTGGATAGACACTCTCAAGGCCCATGTCTGAGTAAAAGTACATAAAATAACTCAAAAGATTAACTGAGTTTATAACATGCTAAATCGTTTTTAAACGCATATACTAAATCAAAAAACTTACAGTATATGTAAGGGGTTCGGAGCTGCCACCACCAGCGGCTGGTTCTTTTTCCATCCGATGCGTGTTTTTAAGTGGTGAAAAAGAAAGGATTGGTTTATCAAAGTGGAGGAAAAGGAAATACAGAGGAGAGCTCTCTGTTCTAGTGTTTGCTTCAATGAAGTGGAGAGTGATAAAATGGACAATCTAATAATACTATGAATGATTCTAGAAGCACAATACGAAGGAAAAGGCAAATCTGCCCTTCTACCGTGGAAGCCACGTCACTAGCACTAACAAAACAGATCACAGTGCACTAGACATGTCACCAAAGCTTAATGTCAAGTGTCCAGTAATTAAACAAAAAAAAAAAAGAGTTCTAGTTTTTAATTTTGCCTTTTCTTGAACCATACACACATGAATGATTACTATTGATCCATCCTTTTACTCGGGGGCAACAAAGGAATTGCAGTATCTCAGCAGTTGGGGTTTTCTTTTTTCACAGCATGGCTTTTGATAAAGGAATGAAAAGTTATTCTATAGCTACTTTAAGTGGCTGGTGGCTTTGCAATACATGTAACTTATACTATCTCCTTTTTTTTTCACAAGAATCTGTATTGGTTAATGTAGTCTACGTACTACTCGTGCGAATATTGACGTACTTATGAGGAAAGTTCATTTTGAAGATTTCAAATAGTAGCCTGTGAATGTATAGCATATGGGTCAAATCCAGTGGTGCATGTTAATAATTTTCTTGCGTTAAGCTCATGATCTTTAATTCTTGATTTAGTTGGTCAAAGGAAGAATTTACTTTATTAATCTTGAGAAAAAACACAACTCTCATAAAAGAATGAAACAGTAAAAAAAAGAAAAATATCAGCTCCTCCAGGTTAAGATAACTGCACTAATCTAAAAGATGGTGATATTTGAGGTGAAACATTCATATATTGTACAGTAGTGAGTGGCATGATAGTGTTGTAATTAATCCTCACACTAGAAAGAACAAGCGTGGATCAAAGGAATACCATCATAAAGCTGAAGCAAAGTAGGAGAAGCTAAAGATAAAGACTTATAAAATGGTAATGGAAGGCTTTTTCTCATGCAACTAAATAACAGAGGTGTTGAAAGAGAGAAAAAAATACATAAAATATTACCTTATCTCGAATCAAAAGTAACTTTTATTAATTTCTTTTTTCTAGAAAAGAGGTCCTCTTATCGTCTACGTGAGAACTCAACTTTCACTAAGCTGATGTCCGAGATAACTTTGAAGGACAGAATGAGGTGAGATGACAACATTTAGCACTCAATTCCTCATGCTTATCGTGACTGAATAATACAATTGTCATTCCCACAGCCTCTAATTTACACTCTTATGACTTGCAAAGTTGCATTCAGCCAGAACAATTGCCAGTTGTGTATGACGTCACCCGCAACTTCTAGAATCAGTGCAAAAGATGTTGGGCGCAAAAAGGTATTCCTGAAAGAAAATTCAACAGGTTTGCATATTGAGCATGCAAGTTAAGATGGCAGCATAAATAGCTGAATCACCAAATCAAGAGCCTTTTTAAGTTTAGTCTCCATATATTCTGGCTTCATCAAGGATGTCAATTTCAGCAGCCTTCATATCATATGACCAAAAATGTGGAGGAACAATAATTACAAGAAAACTGGTAATATTCCCTTTGTATACTAAATCAATACTATCTATAACAAAAAACTTTTAGCACAAATGAAAGGGTCGAACTAGAGAACCATTGCCTAATTCAACTACCATAAGAGATCATTTGAACCTCGTGAAGTCTCTCATCAAATGCTTGCGTAAATCACCAGGGACAATACCATGTCAATGACAGCATATGACTACAACCAAATAGAATAGAATTATAGAAACAAATGCTATGAAAGCTCCAGAGCTACGTACGAAACCCAAACTAGGTATAATGTTGCTTGACATGACCTAATGCCTCTCTGAAGTATTCACCTAAACTGTTTTGTTATTGCAAGTTATCAATCACGTACAATATCCGCCTTGCCCCTTTTAAACTTTGCCATTATATGAGTTGCTGAAGCTGACTCTCTGATCATACCAAACAACAATACCAGGTTTGGTTTGATCTGTCCATTTTGGCACCAAATAACAGAGGCATGTCGAGATAAACTAGAGATCACGAACCATCATCATAGACGAGATTGAATACTTCCAATAAGATATATAAGGTGCATGTAACATGCCTGAATAAGAGCACCTTATAGGAGTTTAATAATCATGATTTTCAAACAGAAATGTTTCCCAAATAAAGAACGAAACAAGTTTGAAAGAAGCACAAGGTGACAGTTTGTATTATGATAAATAAAACACTTATGAGAAGAAAAACTAGTGTGTGCTAGACTGTATATGAGATTCTCGTTTTGGTTCATATGGGTCGTGCATAGAGTTCTTTGAGATTGTTGGATCGGGACTTGATACGTTGTTATCCGATGTTGTGATAACATGTATTGATCACAGAATACTGCAGCAACACAAAAAGTAATTTTAAAAAGAATATATAAATATATTCTTCTGGGCCTTAGGCAAAATAACCACTAAGTTAATAATGATTTTACAAAAAGATGTTCTCACAACTCTCAAGCTCCTCGAATTGTTCAAACTTAACCAAGCAACAAAGAATAGCTCCTTAATTCAAGAAGATTTAATTCGCTAATCTAAAACCTTGGCAAAGCAAGACAAACAACTCAACACAATCGATCTAATCACGCTGATTCTTTTGCTCTATTGTCTTGTTGTTTGTCTTGATGTACTTCACGCCTTATATAGATATGAATCTTGAACTCCAAGGCATGTTATACACGTTTTTTTGATCACAATGAATCTTCCTTCTAGATCTCATCTTCCTTTGTTCTCGGTCTCTTATTCAAAGAAGGTTTCCCTAATTATGCCGAATACTAATTAAGAAAGACTACTTCTTCAATATCGACTTTATCTTTGGAAAGCATCTTCATAGAATCTCCTTTCCTTACATCATCCTTCTTGGATTCAACTTCCTTCTTCACTTTGATCACGCGTTCGGCTATTTATAGAAGGATCAATTATCGAAACTTTTGATTCCACTTATGAGCCACTTAAACTTGGCACATTCATAAACAACTACAATCATGGAACTAGATTAACATGTGAATAAAAGCAAAACAAACAGATATTCAAGATTGTTCAGTGTTAATGTACCATGTTATGGTAAAACTTCATTAGCTCAATGTTATGATAACATTTCACAGCTTCAGTGTTACGATAACGCCCCATAACAATTACACTTTTAATCTCCCTCTTATTGCCTTACTTCACAAAACCTAAGCATGTTCACCAACACCAGAATGTTCCAAATAATTGAAGCAAAATTGTTTACACTGCTCCCCCTTAATGCAAGACAATTATAACTATTGTTGGCGTAACACTGATTTCCATCGGTGTTGTCATAACACTTAATAACATCTGCACAGAAACATTAGTCATAAACCAGAGCAATCATTAAACTGTATTTAAATCAGTTCAAAACTAGTTATCGTAAGAGAAATAGATATGTAGCAGATGAGCATATTACAGACCCAGTGTGCATACACAGGGAACATCCTCCCTGGTCGTAATAAAAAAAAATAACAGAGATATTGTTCAAGCAAGTAGAAAAGAAAAAAAAATTGTCATAACTCATTAAAAAATTTAAAATGTAATCTACTCTCTCCTTTTTTGTGAGGAAGACAGATTTTCTAGTTGATCCACCAATAAGTCCAGCTCCTAGAGATAGATTTCCTTCTCAAAGATCAACCTTCTCGTATCCTTGATACTCTACTTCAACCATTGGAGTTGTTGTTGTTTCACAAAGGCAGAAGAGATGACCAATGCCTCCTTCTTCTCCTTCTTCTTCACCCTCTGTCTTATGATCTCTAGATGATCTGAAGTAGTCTATGGAAGGTCTCTGAATCTGAGGTTGTTGTAGTAGCTGGACACAATGCTCATATCACCCTTGAAAGCTATCCATGCTTCACTCTTCTTGGCCTTAAAACCTTGTTTTACCAATATAGAAGAGATGAGTGATGGGTATGGTAAGATGCCCTGGTCTCTCTTAGCAGCATTGTTGATGGCATCAAGGATCCTTCTTGCTATGTTCACTGCTAGTCTATTTTTCAATTTGTACACAAGTACAATAGATTCATGAGTCATAATAGTTGAATTTGAAGTTGGGAACCAATTTGATGCTGCAATTTTGCATAGCACAACACTGAGGAAAAACAGTCTGGTGGTTGGGAGTCTCTTATCCCAAACTGTTACCAACCCTCCAGTAAGATTCTCAATCACATTATCCAGCTTAGGGTCATTCCTTTCATCAACATTAGGCATCCCCCAAGCAGCATTGACCTCTTCAAAGTTGAAATTATACACAGCTCCTCTCACATATGCCCGCTCAAACTTAGGAAAGACATCATGCCTAAACTACATAGAGAGGTTCATATAGAACTCTCTAATGAACTCAGGGACATATGCCATTCGCTTCTGCATAGGCCTCAGCAAACCTCTAACCTCAAGAAACTCAAACACTCTACTTTTCTTGAAACTTGCCACCTCCATTAGTCTCTCATCATGGATCACCTTTACTTGATACAGTTCACACTTCTGCTCTTCCTCCTCAAACATATAGTGTCAAGAATACGGAGTCACATGGAAGTCATTATCCAACAAGTCTTCATACTCATCTTCCTCCTCAGCCTTATCATCCCCAACTTCTAGATCCTCATCCACCTCTACTTCCTCAGCAACTTCTACTTCCCCGGCATAATCCTCATCCTCTGACTGGAATTATCTACCTCTTTCTTAGTATTTTCCTCTTCTACAGAATTATCACCATCGGTGCTCTCATTTTCCTTAGTATTCTCTTCATTCACCTGATTTTCCTCTTCTTCAACCTCATTCTCATCATTATTGTCCTCAACGGCCTTTCGAGGAACAACACCCTCTTCATCACCAGCCTAATCAGCAACACACTTAGATACCATCCTATTCACAGTATATGACCCATCCCTCTTAGTTTATGTCTTAGTGTTTGATGTAGGAGTGGGATTAGAGTTAGTTACACGAATTTTTACTTAAGAGATGAATAGATGATGAGAGCAGCGTTCTCATCCTCTGTCGATGTTACTGCAGCATTGTTTGACGTATTTCTATTCTTAGCTTTGTTGTTGCGGCGTTTATAGTTTCTATCTTGCGTTTTGTGGAGGCAATTTGGGCAGTGCGAGTATGGCATGCGTTGTACTTTCTCAGTTGAGTTTCACAGTATCAAGAGTTGTCGCATTTGCAAGGTCTATAATGGTAGACAAAAATAAGAAACTAAGGTTGCACTCACAACATTTCTCTCGTAACACATTAACACGTACGATTTTCACACAAGAAAACTCATAAGTCAAAATGTTATACATTATTGTGTTAACACATAGAAGGAATGAATGTAGTGATAACATAAGTCCAGAGAAGTGTGGAGGCAACATGCCTTCCCCATAGTTGTTCATGTGAGAGCATGAGATAGATTTGAACCATATGTTTGGAACTTTGAAACATTTAGCATGTCAGTTCTCACATATACAATGATCATATTAGCATCATAAGAAAGTAAGATAGCCAACAACACACACAAGGATATGTAGTTGAATTAAAGAAATAATCCAGTCATACATCATAGAAAGAACCAAACCAGTGTGTCACCTGCAGCAAGTTACCCAAAAAGTCAGTCGGTCCATCACGATCAAGACCCATACTCTCTTTTTTGGCAAATCCGCGAAAAAATCTATGGAGACACTTTCCCATGCCCTCAACTCATGAACTGGACTATTAACACCCAATAAGCCCAAGCCGACACAGCAAAAAGACAAAAAGCATGCAATCCTATAATGAATCTAGAATGTTATGCAACATGGCTTGATGATTGATGAGTGTTTATTTATAGACATTTACGTACTCGTCTTCCTATGCTTTTGTATAAGTCTTATTGCATATTTATTGGTTTCAGTATTGTTTCATATTTTTCTGGGACTTTATCGAATCAAAGACAAAACGAAGCTAAAAGAGGTCAAAATGGATGTTTTTTGAGACAAAGAGTCGAGACACTAATTCGGGACCTTTAGGCGCAATGAGAGGCACTACAGCACTGCAAATACCAAATGTAGCGTGCGCAAAAGGGAACATAAGAAGACTGCAAAGAAGAAACAGGAGCTAGCGCGACTCTGGGTGCGATGTAACGGAGATCACACATGTGAGGCGCGACGATCAGGCAATTTAGAAAGATCGGGCATGTCAAGCGCGGTGGGGGCAAAAAAAGTCCTTTTGTACTAATTAGGTTACTGTTGTTCATAAAATTAGGGCATCAATACTCTCCTATAAATATAGGGGGACGACCACCACCTCAAAACACAGTTCCACAGCTTACAAGAGCCTACGAACACTTACAAAACCTTATACAAACCCTGTGAGATTGTTTTCAGAGAGAGAAACCATTGAACTTTTGTTCTACTTCAGCCGAGTCATTGTTGAGAGAAAATAGTTCGTGGAGAAGAAATAGCAAAAAGAAGTCAAGAAGATAGTCGAGCAACGAAGTTCCACCAGATCCGATAAGCTTTTTTTCTTCTCTTTACTTTGTCTATGTTATTGAGTTCTTTATTGATTGTTGAACTCATGACTATGAGGAGCTAACCTACTCGTTGTTCAGAGTACGGGAGTAACTCTGATTTATGAATAATTTATTTGTTTTTCTTAATGTGCGTTTGATGATCATACATGTCGAGATTGAATAGTTATTTATGTTGTGTAACTAGTCTTATTCTCGCTGCAATAACACAAGCACTAACAAGGAACTGCCAGAGTGTAGATGCTAAGTTAGTTATGTATGTGCGATTTGTGACTTTGGTGTGTTAACGCAACTGATGCACAACCCTAGACCACAATAGATCAATCTTAATTTAGGTATGTTTTGTTAACACAAATCAGATGGGTTATTTGGATATGAGTTATTTGGATTGCATATTTTATATCTTTACTAAGAAACTGACAACTGAGTTGATCCATTAACATGGTATGTTATTAGAGACTCATGGATATATGGTTAGAATTAGAATAACTCCTGGTAATGACACTTAGAGCACATGATTTCTTGAAATACTAATGACATTTAAATTTTCATAAAATATCAGAAGAGTTTCACTAACCCATAGTTTAACAGCATATGTTTAAGCCATATTAATTAGGGAACACATTTGCCAGCTGCAACATATTCAGATTCAACAGTTGATAATGACAGTGGATGTTCAAGGCACATGACTGGAAACATTGACAACCTGAAAGATGTAATCCCTTTGACTGTTGGAACAGTTACCTATGGAGGAGGCACTAAAAGGAAAATCATTGGAAAAGAAGTACTGGATGTTGAAGGATTTCCACCACTCAAGGATGTGTTGTTGGTTGAAGGATTGAAAGCAAATTTAATTAGCATAAGTCAACTTTGTGATGATAACTTGCTAGTTACTTTTGATAAAAGTTCATGTGATGTGTTTAATAGTGACAATGTCCGTGTCATGACAGGTACAAGATCAAAGGACAACTGCTATCTTTCTCAAGATGAAGCTGAATGCTAGCATGCCAAGGTAGATGAATATGTCATGTGGCACAAGAAGTTAGGACATGTGCACTATAGAAATCTAGAGAAACTACAGAAGTTAGAGGCTGTAAAAGGACTGCCTAAGTTGACTAACCCAGGTAAAATTGTTTGTGAAGACTGCCTGAAAGGTAAACAAACAAAAGTTGTCCATCCACCACTTCAGGTACAGAGTACTAACCCTAGAACTAATAAGTGCTTTGAATTATTACATGTGGATCTCATGTGTCCTATTGAGGTTAGTAGCCTGAATGGTAAGAAGTATGCTTTTGTTATTGTTGATGATTTTTCAAGATATACTTGGATTAAGTTCTTGAAAGAAAAATCAGAAGCATTCAACACATTCAAAATCTTGCATGCTAGTATTAAAAATCTGTATGGCACTTCTGTAAGAAGAATTAGGTCTGACCATGGAAAAGAGTTTGAAAATGTAAGCTTTGCTAATTTCTGTGAAACTAAAGGCATTTTCCATGAGTTCTCTGCACCTAAGACACCTCAGCAAAATGGGATTGCTGAGAGGAAGAATAGAACACTTCAAGAGATGACTAGAGTAATGTTGAAATCTAGAAACCTATCTAAGAAACTCTGGGCTGAAGCTTTGAATACTGCATGTCATATTAGTAATAGAGTTTATCTTAGACCTGGTACTACTATGACACCTTATGAAATCTTGAAGGGTTCAAAACCAACAGTTGCACACTTTCATGAGTTTGGTATTAATTGCTATTTGCTAAAAGATAGAGACTATTTGAGCAAACTTGATCCCAAAAGTGAAAAGTGTATATTTATTGGATATTCTCCTAATAGTGCTGCTTTCAGGGTCTATAATCCAAGATTGCATACTGTACAAGAATCAGTTAATGTTATTTTTGATGAGCTGACTGTTTCTGCAGGTACTGAAGAAGTCACTGTTTCAGATGTTGCTCCAACATTGGACCCAACATTGAACACAGAAGTTGGAAATGCTGAACTGGAAACTGGAGCAAATGCTGACTTAACACCAGAAACCCCCAATGTTAGGCCAACATCTGTGCTGTCAGATTCTGAAGATGTAGTTGTTCATGTATCCAGAAGAGATCCTCCTGCTAGGATCCAAAGAGATCATCCAGCCACTCAAGTAATTGGAAAAATTACTGAGAGAGTTAGAACACGCAATAAAGAAAGGGTTAACTACAAGGATATGGTTAAGTTGTGTGTTTGTATGTCTTCTTCATGTACTGTTGAAAATGCATCTTGTTTTGTGTCCTCCATTGAACCTAAGAATGTAACCGAAGCTCTTAAGGATAGTTACTGGATTAATGCCATGCAAGAGGAACTCTTACAATTCACCAAAAACAGAGTTTGGAATCTAGTACCTAGGCTATCACATGTGAATGTAATAGGTACAAAATGGATTTTCAAAAATAAAACTGATGAGAATGGTGTAATTATGAGGAACAAAGCTAGGTTGGTTGCACAAGGTTATACTCAGGTAGAATGTATAGATTTTGATGAGACTTTTGCTCCAGTAGCTAGGATATAATCAATTAGATTACTTCTTGCTATTGCTTGCTGTCTTAGGATTAAACTTTACCAAATGAATGTTAAAGATGCCTTTCTGAATGGTTTAATTGACAAAGAGGTTTATGTAGAACAACCTAAAGGCTTTGCTGATCCTAAACATCCTGACCATGTGTACAAACTTGTGAAGGCTTTGTATGGCTTAAAACAGGCTCCTAGATCTTGGTATGAGAGGCTAATTGATTTTCTGTTAGGCCTAGGTTTCAATAGAGGAGATGGAGATAG
Source organism: Linaria vulgaris (assembly GCA_948329865.1). Taxonomy (NCBI): domain Eukaryota; kingdom Viridiplantae; phylum Streptophyta; class Magnoliopsida; order Lamiales; family Plantaginaceae; genus Linaria; species Linaria vulgaris. The sequence continues at coordinate 59,231,008 of OX415254.1, read as the reverse complement.
AACATTGTTTGTCCTTAGAAAAATCTCTGATATATGCATTGCTCAAATTTATGTGGGTGATATTGTATTTGGCTCTACTAACAAGTCTACTTTAGACAAGTTTGTTGAGTCTATGACAGGAACATTTGAGATTAGCATGATTGGTGAGCTCAACTACTTTCTGGGACTACAAGTTAGGCAGCTGGAGAATGGTATCTTTCTGAACCAGGAGAAGTATGCAAGGAATCTGGTGAAGAGATTTGAGCTATAAGAGTCCAAGCCTTGCAAAACTCATATGTCCTCTTCAGTGAATGTAACAAAAGATGGCACTGGCAGCAATGTTGACCCAATATTGTACAAATCCATGATTGGTAATTTGTTATATCTCTCTGCCTCTAGACCTGACATCATGTTTTCAGTATGTGTTTGTGCTAGGTACCAAGCTGAGCCAAGGCAATCTCACTTGATTTTTGTGAAGAGGATTCTTAGATATATCTCTGGAACTTCACCTTTAGGCATTTGGTATTCTTATGACACTAACACTAACTTGGTTGGTTTCAGTGACTCTGACTGGACAGGTGGTGTGGATGACAGGAAATCCACAAACGGGGCTGTTTTTATTTGGGGAATAATTTGGTCTTCTGGTATAGCAAGAAGCAGAACTGTGTTTCATTATCAACATCTGAATCAGAATATGTAGTTGTTGGCAGCTGTGTTACCCAACTTGTGTGGCTCAAACACATGCTTTCAGATTATGGGCTAGATAGTGATACACTTCTCATGTTCTGTGACAATTTAAGTGCCATAAGTATCTCTAGGAATCCTGTCCAACACTCTAGAACTAAGTATATAGACATAAGACATCATTTCCTGAGAGATATGGTAGAGGACAAAGTGATCAACATTGAACATATTGAGACAACAAATAAGCTTGTTGATATGTTTACAAAACCTTTAGATAGTGAGAGATTCTTCAGTTTGAGGAAATCTCTTGGCATGTGCAATATGTGAAAATGTTGAGGAATCTAGTGTTAATATAGCACCACTGTCTAGCATTGGTATATTGTTTGTGGTGCAGTAGGTATTGTGTTGTTTTTCTTTTGTTGAATTTATTTCCTTGTGAGTTTCATTTAATCTTTGTTTTGTTCATATTTGGTTTGTGTGGTTGAACTCTTTGATTAACAACTCTTTCTAATTATCAAGTTCACATCTTTGTTTTGAAAAAAGTAATAAAACTCTTCTGTTTGTCTGAGGTTGTGATAGCCTAAAACATGAAGAAGTTGGGGTACACAAAGTTCACTACTTTGATGTCTATTCAGTTGTGTCTTATTCATATGGAAGGTGTAGAGGACATGCGGAGAAGCTGGGGTGCATGATGTTGACAGTTTCAGTGTTACTCTGTTGTGCTTATTTACATGTTCTTGTTTGTTTGGCCAAGGAACACATGAGGGTGATCCTTTCCACTACGGTGTTTGAGGTTTAGATTTCTTACATTTGGTAGCATTAATCACTTGGTGATTCTCTTGAATGCAGTTTGGTAAACAAGTATGCATAAGAAATTGGGGTGTTGGGGTGCATGATAAATGAATTGCCAACATTCAAGGCATTTGTACTTGCCTAACTTGCTGTTGTTAATGTTGTTACTGGGTGTTTGGAGTTCAGGCTTCCCTCATTCAGTAGTGACATTACCTTTGTGTTTAGCAACCTTCCGATTTTGGTTCAGATGAGTTATGAAAATAATGAAGATTAAAAAGATGTGTGATGTGCTGGTTTGAGGAGTTATGAAAATAATGAAGATTAAAAAGATGTGTGATGTGCTGGTTTGAGGAGTTTCATATGTCTTTACCATCTACCTATCTAACATTGCATTGTTGCATTCTTGTAGAACTGCATTGTTTTCTTTCTTGTTGTTGAGTTGTGTCGGTCTAGGCTTAGGGGGAGTATAATTCATGTGTTGAGGCATACAATTTGGGTGACATACTGCAGGTGACACACTTTTCTGTGACTTTCTATGTTGTGGAAGTGAATTTTTCCTTGAATTCATAACTGCTTATCTCTGTGTTTCTTGTTATCTATGTTGCTTGCTCAAGATCTTGATCTGAATAATATGTCTGAGGTACTCACTTGCTATATTGGTTAAGTTTCAGATGTATTTTTGGATGTATCTCAAGCTCTCACATGAATTTGCCTTGGTGAAGCATGTACCTCCACCTTCTGGTTTGAATGTTATCGAATGTTATCCCAACATTGTGCACTGTCGCAGGCCAACATTGAAAACAGAAACTTATAAGTTTTCAAATTTTTGAAACCGCTCTGGTTACCTGTCACTTAAACATTGACGTGTTGCGCGGGAAAACATTGTGGAAAGATTTTATTTGATTCAAAATTAGTAACTGCCCACTAACATTCACTCTCTCTCCACTATTCACGGTTAGATTAGGAATTAAAACCCTAATTTCCTTATTTGTGATTACTCTGCAAAATTTACTCTATACTCTCAAAATTCTCTCGATTTTCTCTGCAAATTCTCTCAAATCTCTCCTACTAACAATGGCAAGCAAGTCGCCCATGCATACTCTTGCAGATGTTGCTCTGAGCAGTGAACCCACAGCTGCGCGCACCCGTTCTCACACTCGGGGTGTTGCTGCAAAATCAGAGGATGCTTCAATTGCTGCTAAAAGGAAGGTGATCCCCTACATGCGACGAGGAAAGAAGTCCAAACAAGGAGAATCGACCTCCAATGTTGAGCCAACTGCTGAGTCAACCGCTCCAATCATCAATGAGCCTGAAATTGAGGTAAACATGGCTGAACCCAACCCTGAAATTGATGCTGATATAACTGTTGAGGGGGAGGGTAGTGGATATGTTGATAAATCTGTGGAGAAATCTGTGGATAAGTCTGTGGATAAATTGGTGAGGAAGTGGATTAAGGCTCAAAAGAAAAAGAGCAAGGGTACTGGGGAGAAGTTGAGAACTATGTCTGAGACTGCTAAGGAACGTGCTGAGGCTAGGAAAAGGCAAAAGGAGAGGTTAGCTAAGAAGAAGGCTGCTGAAGCCGAGAAAAAGGCTGAGGAAGAGAGAAAGTTTGTTGCTGCTGCTGCTGAGAGAAAGAGGAAAGGAAAGCAAGTGATGGAAGAGGAAATAGAGGTGGTGGATGTTGAGGATGAAGTGGAAGAGGAGGCGAAGGAAGAGTAAAAGACTGAGGAAGAGCATGATGTTGCTGTTGATGTTAAGGCAACATCAGGGACAGAAGAGTACACTGATGGGCTGTATGTGATCTACCCTGAGGATGAGGAGGACTACTTTTCTCCCTATTATCTTACCAAAGATTTGGAGAAGAAGTGGGACTCTTTCAAGAGAAGTGAACTTCACACTGAAAGAGCTGTAGAGATGGCCAGCTTCAAGGAACACAAGGTGATGGACTTGCTTGAGGCAAGAGGGATGCACCAATCTGTGATGGAGTTGCATGACTATGCTCCTCAGATTGTCATGAAATTCTACCTGAATCTCTCTAAGTGGATCAGGGACTGCAGATCTCCAAAATATGAAAAGGCTTCGGTGAGGGGGAGAGTCTTCAACATTGAACCCTACACCATCAATAAGATATGTGGATTCCCACTCACTAAAGAATCATAGGACCCCTACTATGATGATGTGATTGAAGACTTGTCATGAGGGTTGGTCAAAATCTGGAGAGATGCTCTGCCAACCACAAAACTCACTTCCCTTAGTGCTGTCTTGCATAAGATAGCATGCTTCAACTGGGTGCCAAGCAAAAATGTAACTGTACTGTACTGACTAAGGAATCAGCATTCTTAGTGTACAAAATCAAAAATGGGCTAGCTGTGAATATGGGGGAGAGGATTTTGAAGTCAATGTATGAGGTTGATGGAAGGAAGAATGGCATGCTGCATTTTCCCTCAGTCATCTGCAGAATCCTTAGCAAGAAAAGATTGAAGATAAGTGTCACTATGGGCTAGAGGAAGAATGATGTTGAACTGACAATTCTCCCAAGCTACTTGTCTGGAGCAAGAGTGAGAGATCTTCCTTGGAACCCAAAAGGAGTGGTGAGACCAAGAATTGAGAAGAAGAAGGCTCAGGAGTTTTCTTGAACTTCAGTGCCTATGTCCAAAGAGGAAGATTGCATGGTCATAACCTCAACTTTTGTGGATCATCTGCTGAACTGGTATAAGGGGGCAAATTGTTGATACTCAGAGGGAGATGAGGAAAGGAAGGAGCATCTCAAAGAGCTAGAGGGCCTGGTGAAAAATTTGGAGAAACTCCCTTCTTCACAAAAAGGGGGAGAGTAGTTCCAAGTTTTTAAATTTTAGCCTTCTAGTTTATGTTTTGTTTCTTATGAACTGCTGATATGTTTGTGTTGCTAGTACATTTATCTCTATTTGGTTTATTTTGATCAAGGGACATGTCCTTGATATATTGCTATGGCTTGTAACTCTAAGTACTACTACTGTTGAACTGCTCTAACTGCTATTTCTTATGAAAGCACATTTTGAACGGCTTGTCTGGTTAACCTTTTATGCAGGAAACTCATTGGTTTCAATGTTGAGGCTGATGGAAAAATATATAAGTATATATATATATATATATATATATATATATATATATATGTATGTATATATATATGTATATATATATATAAAACAACAACTTAGCAGCGGAAGGATCGTATACCACCGGTCATTTGTGCTTGAATCCTTTATTATATATAACCTGTGAAAAAGAAATATATTTGTACGAATATATTTATATAATACTACTTTATGGGTGAGGGACTTCTAGTCTTGATTATAACTTGATGGGTGGTTTTAATGGAAAAACACAAGCCCTATTTATACAAGACTAGGGACCCTCTATTGTAACTTCCAATACCTTTTTTTTAAGCTATCGTATTATCCTATCCATCACAGAATAATAACTAGCTAATAACTTTAATTCACAATAAAGGAAGTAAGTCTTATCTTTTAAAATAAATTAGCCATAAAGTGGCAAGAGTTATAACGCCAATGGTTTACACATCAAGAGTATGTGAACCATCAAAATAATGACCAAATGTCTAACATTCTCCCACTTGGTTCTCATACTATTGACTTAATCAAGATAGACAAAACTGAAGTGGCCATATTATCCCTTTTAAATGTGAATTTTAACCTTTTAAATTCAAATAAGATACACTACACATGAACCATGGCGGTAATGCTCTTTAGGTGAGATTTTCCCTTCCATGTGTTACAATGCATAATACACCTTACTTGAATTTGTTAACTTTACGAATGACTAAGAATCATTCGGGTCCACCTTAATCACCCTGATGGATGCAATGAATTCATTACTTTATGCGCAAAATTCTAAGCTTTATACAATAATTTCATTATTAAGTGCTCTTTCAAAACATCATGAGAGATACTACTCTTTGATTAGGCCCATTTGATCAACATGACCTTGAAACTATTTTACCGATAAACCTTTGGTCATGGGATCTTCTATCATCAAATTTGTACTAGTGTGCTCAATAGACACTACTTCATTCTTTATACTTTCTCTCACACTTAAATACTTGATGTCGATATGTTTGCTTCTGCTCCCGCTCTTGTTATGTTTTGAAAAGAACACTGCAGCGGTGTTGTCACAAAGAATCTTTATTGGTCTTTCAATGGAATCGACAACTTTAAGACCACGTAAAATATTCTTTAACCAAATGGCTTGTGTCGTAGCTTCATAGCATGCAATAAATTATGCCTCCATGGTAGAAGTAGCAACCATTGTTTGTTTAGTACTCTTCCAAGATACGGCTCCTCCTCCAAGAAGAAAAACATATCCTAAAGTAGACTTCCTACTATCTACACATCCGGCAAAATCTGAGTCAGAATAGCCTACCACTTGGAAGTTATCTGTATGCTTGTAGGTCAATATATAATCCTTCGTTCCTTGTAAATATCGCATAATCTTCTTTGCAGCTACCCAGTGTTGTAAACCAGGGTTACTTTGAAATCGACCCAATAGCCCAACAACGAAACTTATATCTGGACGGGTGCAAATTTGGGCATACATTATGCTGCCCACAACAGATGCATAAGAGATACTTTTCATCTGTTCTTTCTCCAAAGCATTTTGCTGTGATTGACCTTTATGCAACTTTTCACCTTTGACTATGGGAGCTACTGAAGGTTTACAATATTTCATACCAAATCTCTCTAAAACTTTTTCAATGTAGGCCCTTTGAGACAACCTTAATATTCTTTGTTGTCGGTCTCTGTGAATTTCTATGCCAATGACATAAGAAGCTTCACCCATATCCTTCATTTCAAAGTTCTTTGAGAAAAACTGTTTTGTCTCAAGTAGCAAACCATAATTACTACTAGCAAGAAGAATATCATCTACATAAAGGACTAGAAAGATATATTTGCTCCCACTGACCTTGAGGTATATACATTGATCAACAAGATTTTCAACGAAATCATATGATGTGATAATCTCGTGAAACTTTAAATACCATTGTCGTGAAGCTTGTTTTAATCCATATATAGACCTTTTCAACTTGCAAACTTTCTGACTACCATCACTGAAACCCTCAGGTTGCTTCATATATACCTCTTCAGACAGATCTCCGTTAAGAAATGTTTTTTTAACATCCATTTGGTGAAGCTCTAAATCAAAATGAGCCACCAAAGCCATAATAATTCTAAATGAATCCTTCTTTGAAACCGGAGAGAAGGTTTCGTGATAATCGACGCCTTCTTTTTGAGTAAATCCTTTCGCTACAAGTCTGGCTTTATATCGTTCAACATTACCAGATGCATCTCTTTTGGTTTTAAAAACCCATCTTTGGCTAATGACCTTAGCCCCATCTGGTAAGTCAACGAGATCCCAAATTCTATTTTTATACATAGAACTTATCTCATCTTTCATGGCATCAAACCAAAGTTTGGAATTATCGCTATTCATTGCTTGTGAAAATGTAACTGGATCTGCCTGAAGTCCAATATCAAAATCAGACTATGCAAGGTATACAATATAATCATTTGAAATTGTTGGTTTCTTTATTCTTGAGGATTTTCTCGGAGTTATCTCTTCGTCATTTTGTAATGACTTGCTTGACTCAAATTGCATTGGTTGGACCTCCTGGGACTGAACGGGTTATTCCTCAAAATGAATCATGTGAGAATCCACACTCCCACAAGGTTCAACATCCTCAAGAAATCTGGCATTTATAGATTCGACAATTCTTGGATTATGAGATGGGCAATATAATTTGTACCCTTTCGAGTGACTTGGATATCCAATGAAAAAACCACTAGTTGTCCTTGGGTCTAATTTCTTTATGTTAGGATTATAAATCCTAACCTCGACAGGACAACCCCATATGTGTATATGATTTAAACTGGGTTTCCATCCTTTCCATAATTCAAAAGGTGTCTTAGAGACAACCTTGGATGGAACCCTATTTAATAAGTACACTGCGGTTTTAAGAGCTTCACTCCACAGATACATAGGCATGTTAGATTTACTAATCATGCTTCTAACCATATCCATTAGTGTAGGATTCCTTCTTTCTACAACACCATTTTGTTGTGGTGTGCAAGGCATGGTATATTGTGGAACAATGCCTTTTTCTTCAAGGAATTTTGCAAATGGACCTTTCATTTGTCCATGTTCTATGTACCTTCCGTAATACTCCCCTCCTCTATCAGATCTTACGATCTTGATTTTCTTTTCAAGTTGATTCTCAACTTCCACTTTATAGGACTTGAAAGCGTCTAGCGCTTCTGCCTTTTCATTCAAGAGATAAATATACATATATCTGGAATGATCATCAATAAATGAGATAAAATATCTCTGACCATTTAGGCAAGGAGTAGAAAAAGGTCCACAAATATCTGTGTGTATGATCTCAAGAACACTTGAGCTCCTTTTAGAACCTTTATTACTTTTAGTGGTTTGCTTCCCTTTATGCATTCCACGCAATCTTTAAGGCCAGAAAAATCGAGCTCTCATAGGATTCCCTCTTTTACCAACCTCTTTATTCTCTCTAAAGAGATGTGTCATAATCTCTTATGCCATAAAAGAGAAGAGTTTTCATTCAAAATGTTCCTCTTAATACCAATTGTATGCAGAGACATATAATTCTGCTCAAAATCGGGATGCACATCTAATTTAAATAAATTTTCAACCAAAGTTCCAGAACCAACAATAATATTATTTTTCATAATAGTTAAAACACTTGAAAAAAGAAAATTATAGCCTTTGACAATCATTCTTGAAACAGAAATTAAATTTCTACTAAAACTTGGAATGTAAAAGACATTTTCTAAATCTAAGACATGTCCCGATTTCAGATTTATTCTAAAAGTCCCAACAGCTATGACTTGTGAACGACTTTTATTTCCTGAGAAAACCCAAAGTTCACTTGTTGTTGGCTTCCTTTTGTGGAGAAATCCCTGCGAAGTATTCACAATATGGATTGAAGAGCCAGAGTCAATCCACCATGAATTCTTTGGAGCATCTACAAAAAAAGATTCATGACACACAACAAAAGTAGAGTTACCTTTCTTTTCGAGCCATCTTTTATACTTATAGCATTCTTTCTTCTTATGACCCTCCTTATTTCAAAAGTAGCCGATCATCTTTTTGCCATTTGATTTGGATGACCCCTTCTGCTTTCCTTTGTTAAGAGGTTCATTTTCTTTCTTCTATGTTTTATATTTTCATGAACAACCATATTTGCACTTTCAGGTTGATCATGCTTCATCCTTTCTTCCTCTTGTACACACATGGTCAAGAGATCTGTAATTGACCAGTTTTCTTTATGTGTATTATAAGAGATTTTGAAAGGACCATACTCAGATGGAAGTGAGTCAAGGATGAAATTCACCAAGAATGGCTCAGATATCTCTATCTTTAATGCCTTAAGTTGAGAGGCCAAGTCTTTCATCTCAGTAATATGAGCACGTACACCTTTAGAATTGTCAAAAGTTTTGCCAGTAAGTTGCTTCATAAGGGTACTAGCCAAGGCTTTATCTGAACGAACAAATTGTTCTTCAATTGACTGCATAAATTCCTTGACAGTGTTGCATTCACCGATAGCACCCCTAATGCTCTTGTTAACGCGAGACTTTAGGAGCATTAGACTTAGGCGGTTAGACCGCTCCCACCAATGATACTTATCGATAATCTCTTGCGTATCTGTATCCGTGGGGATGGGTGGTTGCTCTTCACGAAGTGCATAGCCAAGGTCCATATACCCTAAAGCAAATCCAACAGATTCTTTCCAGTCAGAAAAGTTAGTACCATCAAGCATTGGAATAAAAGCACCACCATCGGCTAAGGATTGAGAGAAAACTGCAAAAAATCCAAGGATAATATTAGTGCAATGTATCTAAGTAAATTCCTTCCTACCTGTGGGCAAAGGTTGCAAAATGTGCATGAATTTACTTATTCTTTATTTATAGGACAAACGAATTTTCAACATTAATAAGTAAAATCCTCCACACCTGTAGGTAGAAGAAAACCTCACCATAAATGCCTAAAATTTATTGTCCTACACTAATTAAATCATTAAAATAAAGTATTTCTCTGTGGAGATTGTTCCTTAATAAAATGATCTAATTACAAGCAAATAAAGTTATGATGTTAACCATACGTGATTGAAAAACAATGTGAATGATGTGGCATTACTAACAATAATTTTAAAATCACATATGTATATTCTTTATAACGTAAAGCATATTATGAAACCTTTTAGTCAATATGAAAAAAAAAGAAACTCCAATGTGTAGTAACATATACTTGTTAGATGGTTAAAATATTGTTAGATAATAATAATCATCATCCTTATGAGTGCATGTAATCATTTTAGCCCTCACCACCATGACGTACTTCCATTTAGACATGTATATGAATAACAACTACAAAATAAAAGAAAACCAAAGTACTTCATACGCATGGTTCATGTAATCATAAGAAATATATATGATAACGATAAATTAGTCACATGCATCAATATAAACTTCAAACACAACGGCTTAGTGGTGGCTCTGATACCACATGATGGAAAAATATATAAGTATATATATATATATATATATATATATATATATATATATATATATATAAAACAACAACTTAACAGCGGAAGGATCGTATACCACCGGCCATTTGTGCTTGAATCCTTTATTATATATAACATGTGAAAAAGAAATATATTTGTACGAATATATTTATATAATACTACTTTATGGGTGAGGGACTTCTAGTCTTGATTATAACTTAATGGGTGGTTTTAATGGAAAAACACAAGCCCTATTTATACAAGACTAGGAACCCTCTATTGTAACTCCCAATACCTTTTTTTTAAGCTATCGTATTATCTCATCCATCACAGAATAATAACTAGCTAATAACTTTAATTCACAATAAAGGAAGTAAGTCTTATCTTTTAAAATAAATGAGCCATAAAGTGGCAAGAGTTATAACGCCAATGGTTTACACATCAAGAGTATGTGAACCATCAAAATAATGATCAAACGTCTAACAGAGGCAACATTGATGAATGTTGGGGTCTGAACATCTTTTGATGTAGTGATGACCTTAATACTTGTCTTTGCTAATTTAACTTTGAATATGTTAGCTTGCATTGAGGGGGAGCAATTTAGTAGTTTAATGTGTTTCTTGTTGATTCTAACTTTTTGGATATAGGACTTGATTGGAACAGGTATTGGTTTTGTGAAGAAAGGCAAAAAGGGGGAGATTGAAAGTGCAGGGTTTTCTGGAATCAATGTTATGCGATGTTGGGACAACATTGAGGATAACATTAAAACCAGAGAGCATGTACGAAAACTGTTCTTTAATTGCCAAATTTAAGTTTTGCCTTTATTCACTTATTAATCAAGTTCCACGGTTTTAGTTGTTTATGTTTATGTCCAGGAAAGTATATTAATCATAAGGAAGAGCTATGGATGATTCCTTACTTGAAGTTTTCATAATTCAAGTTAAGTTGAATAGTCAACTCAACACAGTTTGCAAAAGAAGGAAACAATATTGGCGGCTCTCTGCAACTTGATTCTTTCTAGGATTCTCTGATTTGAAGAAGATGTGTTACCTTGCTAGATCGGTAATAAAGGAAACACGTATTCAAGAAAGATACTGAGTTCACAAAGAATCCAAAATTCAACAAGGAAACAATAAGAGTTACCAAAACTATGAACAACACATCTTGGCGTGCAAGATTCAAGAAATCTATAAAGGATGTGAAGTTCATCAAGATGAATACAAGACAATAATGCAAAATAATATGAGAGATTAATCATATGTTGTATTGTCTTCGTCTTGCTTTTGCTAAGTTTTTGTATCAACTATTTACGTCTAGTTCATAGAAGTTAAGTAGTTCTTACTTGTCTGCTTCGTTGAGTCTTGTGAGGAACATTTTTGTTAAAACCTTTATTGGTTATTTGGCCTAAAGCTCGAAAGTTTTTAATAATATTGAAACTTCTTAAAATTATATCTTCTTGTATTTTTAATTCCGCTGCATGTTACAATATTCAAGAAGATCACAATTGAGTTAAGGCAACGCCAGCTTAACTCTCAAAGTTGTTGCGTCAATCCACGACCCGACAATTTCATACAAGAATAGCGGTGGGCTCTCAGAGGTCGTGGAAATAACCACCAGTACCATCGCTAAATTCTTACGCATGGAGTACTTTCTGCTTTACGGCTTTCAATTACTAAACTTAAAATCGAGATGGACTCCCAGTTTGTTCTTAGCAGCTTGACTGAAAGGCGGGACCCTACGTCGACCGAGATGTTGATGATCCTTCGAGATGCATGGAGGATGTCGAATAGCTTCACCTTTCACGTCTCATGTATATATCGCGAGGTGAACAACATTGCGGATATGTTGGCCCGTAGGGGTTCTGACATACCTTAAAGGACAACCCTCTTACAGTCTCGGTTTGTCCCTCTCCCTCCCCCCCACCCCTTCCTCCCCGCCCCCGATTTTGAACGTTAAGTCTTGCCCCGGATCACATGTACATTACTCTGCCACATGTTTAAATAAATAGCACAACGTGTTTATTGAAAAAGAAAACTGTTGTTTTGGTATATATTAAAAAAAACTAGTGATACCAGTCGAGAACTTGAAGACCAGAACTACGTACTGTTCGAAATCTTGTGTTTAATCTGAGGTCAATTTTATAACAAAATCGTGTTGAGTATTTTGTGTTTAGATAATATTCTAAATAACAATAAAAATATATGGGCCGAAAATGTTGACGATTGACTAGTTGACAGATTACGGTGGTGTTTGCAAAATCTAAAAAAAAAATAGAGCATTTGAATCTAACTAAAGTACTTTTATTGTGATTGGCAAGCTAAAATGATTAAAGTTTTTGTTTTAAAATGATAATCGCCACAATCTAGAAGTTGTTATCTCCATGTTTTTAACTTGTGCTTGTTTTTTCCAGCGTTTTTTACTTTCAACTTTTTAACTTTTAATATTTTTCAAACACCATTAACTTACAAAGAAGAGTTTGGAAAAAGAGTCAAATTGCGCATCACTCTAAATTATATTTTTATCTCACAATGAAAAGCAACAAGAAGCGCATCTGGTGTAGTGGTATCATAGTACCCTCCCACGGTACTGACCAGGGTTCGATTCCCTGGATGCGCATCTTCTTCTTTTTATTTTGTTAAATTAATTTTTGCGCCTCCGGTTGCCGTCATTACGCCACCACCCTATATGTATAATGATGTATCTATATCTCCTCCCTTCACCTGGTTGAGTCGAACAACACTTATGACCCCGGCTGCAAGAATCCTTCACCTCTTAACAACCCACTGCAATTCACCATCACACCTCCACCAAATCCAAGCTCAACTAATCCTCCTCAACCTCACCTCCCACACCTCCCTCTCCTTCCACTTCATCGCCGCCTGCCGCCGCTCCTCCCACCTCCTCAACTCCGCCGCCTTCCCTCTCTTCATCAACAGCCGCACAACCTTCACTTGCAACATTCTCCTCCGAGCCTTTTCCCACTCCACCACGCCTCAAAAATGTATAACCATTTACTCCCACATGCGCAGAAATGGTGTTACAGCGAGCAATTACACGTTCCCTTTTCTTCTAAAAGCGTTGGCAGACTTGCGTTTGGTTAAAGAGGGGGTATCGGTCCATGCCCAGATCGTTAAATTGGGTTTCTTCAACGATGTTTATGTTGGGAATTCTTTGCTGAATCTGTACGCGGCGAACGGGGATGTCGCGGGTTCTGGATGGAAGGTGTTTGACGAAATGCCTCTGAGAGATGTGGTATCGTGGACTGTGATGGTTTCTGGGTTTCGGGAATCCGGGAGGTTTGACGAAGCTTTGATCACGTTGGAGAGGATGAGGAGTGAAGGGGTCGTGCCTAATCGGGTGACTGCGGTGAATGCTTTGGCTGTGTGCGCGCGTTTAGCTGCGTTGGATATGGGTGTGTGGATCCACGAGTGTCTGATTAAGGAAAACGGATGGGAGATGGACGTGATTTTGGGGACCTCCTTGATTGATATGTACGGGAGGTGTGGGAGGATGGAGGAGGCTTTGACTGTTTTTGCCGAAATGAGGGAGAAGAACGTGTGCACGTGGAATGCCGTTATTAAAGGATTAGGGCTTTCTAAGAGTGGAAAGGAAGCTATCGAGTGGTTTCACCGGATGGAAGAAGAAGGGGTTCGGCCGGATGAAGTGACTCTGACTTCAGTACTTAGCGCTTGCGCGCATTCAGGTTTAGTGCATATGGGGCGGGGTATTTTTTCTTCATTGGCTGGTGGGAAATTTGGTTTTTCGCCAAACGTGAAGCACTACGCTTGCATGGTCGATGTTTTAGCTCGCTCCAAGTGTTTAGATGAGGCGTTTGGAATGATTAAAGAAATGCCATTTGAGCCTACTGTGAATATTTGGGGATCGTTGCTCTCTGGTTGTAGGGCTGAATCAAACTTGGAATTAAGTGAAATAGCTGCTCGGAAACTTGTAGAGTTGGAGCCGCAAAAGCCTGCTTATTATGTTATCTTGTCTAATCTTTATGCTGAAATGGGAAAATGGAGTGATGCGGAGAAAGTTTGGGAATTGATGAAAGAGAGGGGGCTTCAGAAGGATATGGGTAGTAGCACAGTTGAGCTTGAACATCATGAACGCGCCCTTGAATTGGCCGCTTGATTTTGAGCTCGTGTTTGTTGGTAAGGCTGGGCCTTGTTGCTCAAACATGTACATGTAGTTATGGTGTAAAACTCTTTGCCTTCTCCATATCCTCTGATTTTGAACTTGTGCAGCTATCCGAGATTGTCCAAAGTATTCTACGAGATCAGTTTCCGAAAATTAGAGAAGTCTGCCACCCCCATTGGCAACTAGTATTTGATGATAGAAAATTGGCACGTTCCTGTTAGTGTTTGTAGTCGTATGAGGTAATCAGATTTTTGAGTGCTACCAAAGTTGATGACCTAGGATTGTTTTGCAGCAACAAAACAAAACTCTTGAGGAGAAATGAAGTTTTTGATTGTCACCGAGTCCCTGAAGGACTCATAATCCATAAATATCTGGAGATTAGGATTGATTCCTATTCATATGAAACTATTTATCCTTTTGACTGTGCGGTAAACAATTGAAAATATGCATTTGTATGTCTCTAGTCTTGTGCTAGTATTTTTGGCTTTTGGCTTATATTTGAGACATTTAGCACTCCATATGTCATGTGAAAAGTAGGAGGAAAGAATTTAACTTGGAAAGTCCATGCTCCAATGGTGCTTTCAAGAGAGTAAAGAAGCCTTCATTGTCTGAAATGTAGGATATAAAGTACTGGGCTGACAAGGTAATGAAAGATTGTTGGTGGGGAGGGGGGCTTAACTTGAATTGGTTAAATCCAAACTGCACGATGAAAAGGATATATAGTTTCATGAAACTTCTCTCCATTGGATGACAATTAATTCTTATTTCTGGACCGTTACAGGACCATTATTGTGACTCAGTTATAGTGAGCACCCCTCGTCTTCAACTGAAGAAAGTATGTAGTTATAGTTTCTACTGATAATGGGTGCTAGATGTTCATAACTTTTAACAAGCAAGAGATTGTTTTATCATCACGAAATCATAAACTTGAGACACATCAGTGAAAACACTAACCAGCGATAGGTCCTAAATTTCGTTTAGTTATTGGGTGCCTGGTTTGTAAGTTCTTCACGTTGTTATTGTTGGGGTTGAAAAATTCTTCATTCAACACTACGAATTACAATAGAAGTAACTCTCACACTCAACTATTACAAAAAAAAAAACAACCCTCGAAACCTCTCTCGTATTTGTGAAACGGTTTTTTTTTCTCTCTGTATATTTTCGTTCTTTTCTCTTGTTGTGTCTTTCTCTCTATCATTCTAGCCAGTTTATAGATCCTGGATGGAGAGGTGTTATGTCCAAACTGAAATTGATAGGTACGTTTTGTGCATGATCAGTTGGTAGCTTGTATACTTCTAGTCAACAATGTCTGGATCCAATAGCTACTTCTTGTACGTGAATCATGTTGTCAAAGTTGGCCGCTAAAAATTGCACACCCAACAGTTATTGGGTAGAGAGAAAGTGAACTTTCTACCCATCAGTGAAGACATTGAATAAAATTTTGATCTCGTTCCTTTTACTTGTGATGAAAGCTTGTTCACTACTCTAAAGGGGTTTTGGTGTTGATGTGATTATCCATTTTCACAATGTCAACATGCTGCAATTCAATTACTTTTAGCTTCTACTGGATGAAGAAGGAAACACAGAATTAATTCAACACAGAGTAACAACTGAGTAGGGTTTGTAGCAAGCAAATACATTTTATTTGAAAGTGAGCTGTAAGAAACACAAGAGTTGACTATGATCAACTCATGAAAACAGGAACTGAAGAAACACAAGAGTTGACTATGATCAACTCATGAAAACAGGAACTGAATACACTCATACAAGAGAAAAAAGGGAGCGTAGGTACACAGATCGCTCTCATCAGAACTTGGTCTCGGCAAGCACCTTTTGCCAGGCGGGGCGGGCCAAGAGATCAGCACACCAGGCGCTGACATGGGGACGTGCATCGAACAAAGGCTTAACCTTAGTGTTCGACAAATTGTTAAGGATAGGCACGTGGTGCAGATCCGCAAGCGAGTAGTTGTCGCCTCCCAAGTATTTGGACTCCTTCAAACGGGCCTCGTACACATCCAGAATTGGAGCCAACTTGTTTTGGAATTGTTCAATAACTGCCTCATCAGGAGTCACCCCCCGGAATGGCTTCACAAGAAGCTCGAAGCTCAACTTTTGACCTGCTATGTCAAATTTCTGTGCTTCCACTTCTGACCAAACTGCAACGATCGCCGCCTCTTTCAGATCCTCGGGTACTAATGATATTCCCTTGTCAGCATATGCACATGCTATGTATTTTGTAATAGCCCTCGACTCTGTCATTGAACAAACTCATTATGGAAATCAAAATATTATATCAAATGAATGTAAATGTAATAAAAGAAAACTTTGGTGTTTACCAAAGAGTTTCAAGTCACCATCTTCGTAAACTGGAACTTGTCCGAATGGCTGTAAAATAGAGAAATTCTATAAATAAAATAAATAGTAATTAGTTTCAAGCTTTTGAGTATATAAATTGTGTGCTCACGTTGAATGAAATAAAGGGTTCTTTTTTTTGTTGACCGGTTGCTAGATCAACGAATATGAATTCGTGTTGGAGATCTTTCTCTGCTAGAGCGAGGAGAACTCTCTGTGCTGCAGGGGAAAGAGGGTGACCATACACCTTAATCATTGTCATCAATACAAAATTAAAACTATTTGGAGGATTTTGTTAAATTCAATATGAAGAATGAATGAACAAGATATGATTTATAAGCTGGGTACATATAATACTTGTGAATCAAATTCTAGAACTATCTACTTGTATATTTTACTAACACTATTGCCGGATAATTTTGAATAATATGTCGGCTTCGTGTGAAACTGTGAATATGAGTGCGTCATTAGGGAGGTGAGCAGTTTTAAAATCATGTGAAAAAGAACATAATTTATATGAGATATTTTCTTATGCATTCTTAAATAAAGGAGAACTCATAAACACTTCAAAATTTGGTTTGGCTCCAATATTATAGTATTGGCAGTTCTTTTTTTCTTTTCTTTTTTTTTTTTGCTGTGAAAGAATGGGCCGGGAAGGGAGGGTTGTATCACCACTGCTGAATCGTGTGGAAGGGTTGAAGTCTAGAGTATGACAATATTGTTTTAGTCGTGGCTGCTGTAAGCTAGTGCCTCACAAGCTATATTTGTTTATTTAATATTGACTGTTGATGTACAATTCAAAATGCTGCATTTTCTGTTAAAAATAAATGGGAGCAGATTTCTTGGGATCACAACTTTCGTGGAAATTAAGATATATATGTCGTAGGATGGCTCATGGCTCATGGCTCAGGGGAAGTTAGATGCTACACCCCGGAGTAGTGCTCTCGCACACACAAAGTGGATATGAATAATAAAATAATAATATCCACTTTGTGTGTGCAAGAGCACTACTCCGGGGTGTAGCATCTAATTTCACCATGGCTCAGATGGCTGTGGCCGGTGGGAAACTTTATCTTAAAGCTTGACTGCTGCATTATTTTTATAGCGACTTTATTCTCCATTCATTTTTTTTTTGAAAGAAAATATAAATATATTACTACCAAAAAGAGTCAATATAGCTTGTTACAAAAGAACCTCCATCACAAAGACAACATAATGGAAGGTTTTGAATCGAAAAATTTGAATCCCAAGCATTTGTAGAGGCCCAATGTGCGATATTGTGAGCAGCTTGATTACAGTTTCGATTTACAAAAATGAATTTCCAAAGAGGTCGACTTTTCCAAACATTTCGAATGGCAGTCACTAGCGGCTGGATATTCCACGGGACTTCTTCACGAGTATCTTTAATACATCGAATAAGGTCAAGGCAGTCGGATTCCAGAATTCCTCTATTGATATTTGCTGCATTTAGACATTGACAAGCTCTAAGAAGAGCAAGGGCTTCGGCAGATAACGGGTCCATGCAAAGATGCGAGTGAGCTGATGCAAAGATAATGTTTCCTTCATGGTTTCGGACAATGAAAGCTGATGTAGCTTTTCCATCCTTGAAAGTGGCATCTGAATTTGTTTTGATCCAGCTATGTGGTGGCTTGCTCCATTGGTTGGAAGTATTTGTAGTAGCAAGGATTTTTGCATTCTTTTGGATTGCCCAGTGTTCCTTTGCTTTTTGATCAGCCCAAGTGGAAAGTTCCTGTGAGTTCAAAGATGTGAGATTGTGTAATATTTTATTTCTATTATTCCAAATGAGATCACAGGTGCAAGCAAAATAAACCAAAAACTCTTCACAAATAAGAGAAGAAGTAAAGAAACTCCCTGTATTTTGGATAATGAGATTGAGCCATTCTTTAATGTTCCAACTCTGGAAGGCAAGAAGATTTAAATGCCATGCTGACAGCAACCAAACTTGTACGGCAAATGGACAATGAAGGAATATGTGGTCGATGGATTTCGTATGGTAATTGCAAAAAAGGCAAGACTTGTCCTATATATTAAAAATTATGCTTAATCTAGCACGAGTCGGCAATATATTTCGCATCATCTTCCATAAGAGAAGTTTATGTCTGTCATGTAACCTCGCATTCCAGATTTTCTTGTAGAGGACAGTGTCATTGTTGTTTGTCGGGGTTTGACTGTGGAAGGTATCGACAAGGAAAGCACTCTTCGTGGAAAAAATCCCTGACTTAGAGGGTATCCAAAGAGGGGTAATGTTCTGATTTTCAGCAAGCATAGGCCGAATCTGAATTTTCAGAATTTCAGTAGCAGAGTTTGGATCAAAGATAGAAAGAATTTTTTCAGTGTCCCATGTATGAGTATCCGGACAAATGAAGTTTTTCACTAAAAGATTTGTGTGCCCTAAAGTGTTTGAGAGAGTAATAGGTTTTGGGGTAAAATCTTTTATGTTTGGCACCCAAGGTTGATCCCAAATATTAATATTGGAGTTTAAATGAGTGGGGAGACAAAAACCTTTAGCAATAAGATCCCTAGTGTGGATTATATCTTGCCAAGTCCAAGAAGCATTGTTTGGTTTATTTGTAGCTTCAAAAAGATTTTTGGTGCGAAGGTAACGGGCAGTAAGTACTTTAACCCAAGGGGCATTATGATTAGAGACTATTTTCCAAACAAGATTTGCAATAAGGGCACGGTTAAAATCAAACATTTTCCGAAAACCAAGCCCACCTTTAGATTTAGGCATACAAATATTAGACCAAGCCATAAGCGGGAGAAATTTTTTTTGGTCGATCGCGCCCCACCAAAATTTCCTAAAGATTGCATCAAGATTTGAGCAAAGAGTTTTGGAGATGAGGAAATTGGACATTGTATAAACAGGAGTGGTTTGACCGACAGCTTTTATGAGAATAGTTTTACCCGCTTGAGAAAGATTTTGACAATTCCAATTTGACATGTGTTTGGAGAGTTTTTGACTCAAGGAGATGAAAGCCTCTTTACGAGTTTTACCACGACAAAAAGGGAGGCCTAGGTGAGTGATGTTGTGGCTGCATTCTTTCACATCAAAAAGATTTAGAAAATAATTTTTGTCATGGTCAGTGCAATTCTTACTAAAATGAATAGAAGATTTGGAAGAATTCATAGTTTGACTAGACCAATCACAAAACCTTTTAAGCACATCATTTATGGAATTTGCATTTGAAATATTAGAATGGCCATAAATCACTAAGTCATCCGCGAACATAAGGTGGGATATAGGAGGGGCTGTACGAGCAACTTTTATAGCTTTAAAATATCCCAAAGACTCTTGATTAATAATAAGCCTAGAAAGGGCTTCCATGTAAATAATAAAGAGTGACGGAGAAAGGGGATCCCCTTGCCTAATACCTCTAGTAGGAGTAAAGTAACCAAAGATAGCACCATTTACAAGAATAGAAAAAGAGGTAGTGGCAATGCATTGAAAAATAAGATTGACAAAAGTTTTGCAAAATCCTAGATTTGTAAGAATGCAACAAAGAAAGTCCCATTCAACTTTATCAAAAGCTTTACAAAGATCAATTTTGAAAGCGAAAAGACCATTTTTTTCCTTTGCGATTATGAATGAAATGCATGATTTCATGAGAAAGGATGGTGTTTTCGTTTATATTTCTCCCTTTTACAAAAGCAGATTGGGTGGGGGAGATGATTCGGTCAAGATACACTTTAAGCCTATTAGATATAATCTTTGAAAAGATTTTGTAAGTGATGTTACAAAGGCTTATAGGTCTGAAATCCTCCACAACATTTGCATTTTCTTTTTTCGGAATAAGAGTAATCAGAGTATGATTTAAAGCTTGAAGCATAGTACCCGTTCTGAAAAAGTTTTGGACCGCAACAATAATAGAATATTTTGTAATACTCCAGAAATTTTTAAAAAAGATGGCAGGTAAACCATCTGGTCCAGGACTTTTTTCAGATCCCAACGAGAAAATAGTAGCTTTAATGTCTTTCGGAGTGGGAATAGCACATAAAGAAACATTTTCTTCCTCATTTATAATATTTGGAAACAAGTTATCAAGATTTTGAGGAAAAGTAATAGAGTTTATACAATGCTCACTTTTAAAAAGATTTTTGTAGTAATCACAAAAAGAATGACCTATATTTTCCCAATCATACAAATTTTCTCCATTTGAGTTTGTAATGAAATTGATCTGATTGTGTCGTTTATGGAGGGTGGCTTTGAGATGAAAATATTTAGTATTTGCATCACCCTCTTGGAGCCATTTGTCCCGGGAACGTTGGCGCCAAAAACAGTTAAGTCTAGTAAGCCAAAGATCAAGATCATTTTGGAGGGATTTATTCTTTGAAATATTGCTAGCAGATTGAGGAGCAGCTTGTATTTGAGATATCTCTTTAGAAATAGACTGAATAATGGTGTGAATATTACCAAAATGAAGGTTATTCCATTTCTTAAGAGCTAGCTTCACATTTTTGCATTTAGAGTGTAGTTTCACAATAGGAGGACCATGCACAAAAAGATTCCAAGAATTTAAAACAACAGTTGACATAGTAGAATCAGATAACCACATTTTTTCGAACCTGAAGGGCTTAAAGCCCTTGAATCTTGCGTTGTGAGTTTCGAGGACAATTGGACGATGGTCAGAAGCTATAGCGGTGAGATGGGTGAGGTGGGCCTGCCGAAAAATGGTACACCATTCTACATTTGCAACACATCTGTCAAGCCGTTCTTGGATGTTATGCACTCCATCCCGTCCATTGTTCCATGTGTAATCATCTCCTGAAAAACCAATGTCAAAGAGAGAGAGGGCTATTAGATCATTATGCAGGGTATGATCTGCGGAGCTAGCAAAAGAACGACCCCCCATTTTTTCTTTCTGATTACATATATCATTAAAATCTCCAATAATTGCCCAAGCCTCATTCATAGAATCTGAAATGTTTTTTATATGGGCCCAAAATCTTTGTTTTGCTGTAAGGTAAGGTGGACAGTAGATTCCAGTGAGGTTCCAGTTTTGGTGGTGGGGTGAGATGATTTTGCAGCTGATGAGAAAGGTGTTTTGGTGAGTAATAGTTAGGTTGAGATTGTTTTTCCAAGCGAGACAAATGCCTCCTGCTATACCTGTGGGACTAACAAGAAAGTTTTGAGTGAGATCAAAAGAAGATAAAGCTGAAAAGAGAGAACGGAAATTTGCAGTTTTTATTTCAGAAATAAACACGATATCAGGCCGATTGTTGCGCAGCAACAATCGCAACGCTTGGATTGTTGAGGGCTTTCCAAGCCCTTGGCAATTCCAAGCAATGATTTTCATGACGATTAAGCATTCGACCCCTCTGAAATCGAGGGGTCTCCACAGTTCATTTCTCCACAGCTTACTTCTTTCTCAAGTAGTTTCATATCAATGTTTGA